>OW029925.1:6239369-7615619 GCA_932305915.1 Agriopis marginaria | reverse complement strand
GTAATCCGGAAGACAATACAATCATTTCGTATCCTCAACATGGTAATGGAGCCAGGAGGTAGCGGAACTTTTCAATGACTAAACATATATTTAAACTATAATAATGATAACAAAAAATAACTAGTATTTTCAAAATTACATTATAGTTTAATGTAGGCATACTTTAGAGGTCTATAATAATTTCAACCAGGTTAATGAGCAAACAGAGGAGACTGTAAGATCTGTATGATTTAAAAATTATACGTAGTATAAAAAGTATACGTATCCAAGCAATAACTAAAAATATTAGTCAACCAAGCATTAAAATCAGAATTCACACGCAAATTCCATTCCCTCACGAAACATTATAAGTAATTATTTAACATCTACGATTTTGTAACAATTTAATTGAGTTGGCATACTAGCAATGCATTGAACTTGACCGATTACATAATGACATCTAGTTTAAATGCGGAATGATTCGGTATGGCGCCAATAAATCCGGAAATTATTAATTTCTTTTTTTGCGTGTATGGGACGCTTTGGCAGCGTCGGTATATAGAGCCGGGAAACAGGCGCGGGCGCCTATTGCAGGCTGTATGTCAAAGCAAAGCGCGCATGACGGCGAGCGCGCGTCAAACTGGAGAAAAACGGCGCGAAATAGTGATCTTTGAAAATAAATATTGTAAAAGTTGAAACTAAAATAAAACAAATGCACCTAAACCAATGCAGAATAACTTTTTTGTTGAAATTTCAAGTGAATTATATATCAGTGCTCTTGAGTTCAATATTGTGAACATAAGTTTGTGGTGAACTAATTTACTTCAAGATGTTGACCGGTTGGCAGTTGATTCTGTCGAAATGTAAGTATCTGTATACTTTCTAAAACAAGCTTCATTAAAAAAAATGACTGAAATAACCTAAGTAGGAATCATGCATAGAAATATCCATTACAACTATAGTTTTAAAGGTATGTTTCAGTCTAAGAGGCAAGTATCCACTATTTACTGTTACACTGCATGTGATTTATTTAGGTACCTACTTAGTCATATTTATAAAACTAATAAATCCAACCTATTCATAAAATCTTACAAAAAAATAACATTTAAGTATGTATTATCAGACGTTACGCTTGCGGGATGATTTTATCGTTTGATAATTTGTAGCGTTATTTTACATTATTTTATGGCCCATTGTGGAATGTAAAAACTATTTATTTTATTACAAACTTACTTTTATTCTTGAAACAATTGACATGCTTATAAGGTTTCTCTCGAGCTGGCATTTGTTATATTAGTACCTACCTACTTATTTTGTGAGTAGGTATTTCATCTCTGTTTTTTTTTTTTAAGTTTTGAAATATATCACATAGATCTGTGGAATATATGTATAGTATTTTAATGTTTTGAATATAATAATAATAATATGTAATATTTTACATAGGTTACCGCTTTTACCTAAATTAAGTAATTTGATTTAGGTGATATTATTTAAATAAGGCAATTTAATGGATACGATAATACGAACCAACTGCTTTACATAATAATATTAAACTGTTGTTATTGTTCACCAAAACCCTAAAGATGCCAAAAGTCGATATATAGTGTTGGCAGTTGACTTGCGATCATGGTTTCACGAATCATGAAACTAAAGCCTCGTTCCACTCTAATCCACTACACTAATCCATTTATGGATTTGATTGATTGTAGATGTACCTACAAAATAAAACTTTATGTGAAAACTTTTTACTCAATTTATATAATAGTAGTACAGCTTGAATTAATCTTAATTGTTTCCTCCCTTGTGCTATATCTTACTAGGTATATAACTATCTAAAGGTAAAATTCTCTCCATTTTTCTGTTTATAATTTTAATTTATCTCTAGGATTTCTACACAGGTTATTTCTATTTTGGTTGTAATTAGTCATTGCGCTTATAATGCTATACGTGAGACAAATACTAATAGCTTTTTTTTGTCACGATAAATGTACAAACCGTGCAGAGCCAAACATTATATAGAAACTCAAACCATGCCAGTGTTTTAGATAGTTTAATCTATGGAGGTTCTATTTGTGCAAAAACATGGTGAATATTCACGTAAAATTCTAATTTCAATTTCCTCGTAGGTATGGTAAAAAGCTCTACAGTACACCCTATCCGCACTATAGGACCAACTCAGAAATCGTGAAAAAAATCCGCTTTTCCATACATTTTGAGGGAAATTACAGATTGTTCAACTATTTCTGGATCATTTTAACCGACGGAGCTGAGTCCCCATTATATTTAACAAGCTTTTTAACAATTTTGTTTCGTTTCCGTATAATAGTTTTATAAGCAATAAATCATGTTTAAGCAACACACAAAATAACGTTTTTTTTTTTGGACCTTTTCTTCGTGTTTGCGAAAATGCATGGAATTCTTTATCTTTAATGGCTGTTAAAACAAAACGTTGGAACATTCGATCATTTGGAGCGCCAAATGAGATTTGAATGTAATAAAAAAGGCGCAATTTGCGATAAATTTAATCCTTATTTTTACCAGACATAACACTGTAACATGTAAGACATAACACTGTAACACAGCCCATGTAAGTACTTAAATCGTATAAATTCACAATTTTCTTTATTCAAGTTTTATTTTGTGTATTATAAAGTGGATGTACGTACCTATAACTTTAATGTGTTATTCTTAAAACTGACAAAACCAATAATTAATGATGAAACACCCCATGTTTCGTCATTAATTATAATTAAGAAACGTTGCATGAAAACATATCAGATTCTTTGTAAATTGTTGTTGCATATTTTGGTTTAATGAGATCGTTATCCTTGACACTTTCTTATTCCACATATCCAAAAACCTTTTTTCCAATCACCTAGGTTACACAATATTTTTATTTTTTTAGTTCACGATATACAGGGTGTAAGGGGAACACTCTCGAAGCCAAAAGAAGGTAATTGTACTCATCATTATGAACCACTTTTAGTATAGGACTAACCCACTACAATTACTCGAGTGTAATGACCGTTTCCTATAGAACAGCTGATTTTTATTTCGCGATTTCAGGGCTGGTCCCATAGTAAAAGTTGTTCATAATGATGAGTTTGGCTTCGAGAGTGTTCCCCTTACACCCGTATATGCTTGCGTTTGTCCACATCTTGTCTGTAAAGGCGCGGACTATAGGATGTGCACTTTTATAGTATAACTTACTAGGCTGATTTTATCTAGTAAATAGGTAGATAGATATAATTATCTATAAATACTATAAACGTTAATGTCGGAAGGTGCAATAAACACATCAATATACAGATCGCTCTCCGTAATAAGCAAAACAAGACTTGTAGTCAATTCCGCAAGACATTCTCCACCAACCTTCGAACTAAGTCTAGAATTCAATTTACTTTTGATTTATTGAATTACAATCCACAAGTAGGCATACCTGAGTACCTGCTACATATTTCATTTCCATTGATATTTTCTTTGCTATTAATAAAAAAATACTTTCACGCTGAAACGAAATAGTGAGCCCGTGTACATTTGGAATATACCTAATGGCGTCGACTCTGTTATACTGTACCTACCATTAATTAAACTAAATCTAACTGCATTTTATTTATATTACACGGGAATTACTCACGTAAGATTAAGCCGGTTAAACCTAACTGACTGGACTAAAATTTTTGGACTGACTGGACTGGACTGGACTAATGACAACGACTTTTTTATATAGAATAGATCTACGTTTGGTCACGAACTCTGCTGATGGTAAGCGACATTGTGGCCGAGGATAGAATACGTTATTATTTTTATTTCAATATGCGAAACTGGAATACCAACAATTTTGGATATGTCAAATTTATATTAGTTTAGAAAATTATATGGCAATAATGATAATGATAACTTTATTCATAATAATAATTACATGTCAAACATTTCAAAAATAAATTATAAACTAATCATATTATATTAGATACAATATCATTCTAATAATCATAATTAGGCATCCGTTATTTATTCCAGTTTTGGGATGAATTCCTTTACGCTATATGGCGCCATATCGGTCAGAAAAACCTTAAGTTTCTTCTTGAATAAATAAATAAAGCGACTTGGCATCCCTTATGGATTAATAACGACGTCATGTCATAATTACCAAGTTAGATATTATTATGATGTCACATTTATAATGACGCGGCACTTACGTCTACACTACAGGTAAAAATATTAAAGTAAGTAGTAGTATTAACAGTAATTAAATTCGGTCTTGATATTTACACAAATGTTTAATGTTTCTTCAATACCTATTGTATTGAGATTAAACTACGTACAACTAATTTATTATACTTACTTTTGATTTCAATGTTTGAATTGGTGTCTGCGATCGTACGTCGTCACTACGAGAACGTGCGTATGTAAATTACAGATTACTGGCAAATGAATGAACTTCACCGCAAACGTGTAAATGTATCAATGCAACAGATTATCGTTTTAATTGTCTATCAGATAGAATGACCATTAGTTATCTAAACTAGCAGATGTTAACACGTGTTGCCTGAAGAATGGCAAACCACGTGAGCGCCGGCAGTGTGAACAATGTTGGCATGTAGGACATCTAGGTAGGTTAGATACGATATTTAATTTTATTCAAACAACTCGTTATTCGTGTATTGATATTAAATTTTAAAGTCAGAAGCTGTAGTGAACTGTAGGTGGCCATCTCTATGTCAAAAGGTTCAAAGTCTTTTGTCATTGAACTTGATAAAAAACAAAATTAAAAACTAATCAGGCATTAAAGTGTTTGTACCATTAAATTGACTTGCAGGCATTGCGAATTAGTGCGATCATCGATTTCTAAATATATAGAAGACGCTGTTAATTTAGTTCAAGTAAAAACCCATTTCATTTAAATGATAATTTTTAGTCATCCTATTTGATTGACTTATTTATACAATTCTGATTGGATGGTCTTTTGGCACGTGCCTGCTAATAATTGGCTTGAAATATAACTAGGATGAACTTAGGATGAAGGGTATTAATTAAGATGAAGAATGTAACTAAAGACTATGATAATTTGTGGATCACCCTAGAAATATCAGGTAGGTATATAAGGTAACTTCGTTTTGCAGTAATCAAAGAATACGTGATGTCGAGACGCAGGTATGATTTAAAAAAAAACATTAGAAAATTATATCACGAGCTGCCGGAGTAATCGATGGTAGGGATTACTGGGACTTACCTACCTACGGTGAAAGGGCCTGTTGAGCCAGACCAACTACTCTCTTAACAACTGCCAATTAAACTGACACCTAGCCATCGTGTTCGAATCGGATGCAATTTACTGCAACACTGGGAAGTGAAATGGTACACGATGGTGGTGACTGTTTTAGTTGGGATCGACTTCCCTATTTTCTCTATTTTGGGAGTGCCTCTACTAAATGACTTGTTATAAAGTGTGCCTATGAATAAAATGAATCTCAGAAATAGCTCGTCAGTTAGTATCCTATTCACAGCAACTCATTACCAATATCGAAACAAATGGAATTTCAACAAAATGTTGACCTTTAGGTTCTAAGCTTCACTTGACAAGTCCCAGGCAAGTAGGTATGCACTACAACAGCAGCAATCACGAATTACAATGTGTGTGCATCTTTCTGAACATTCTACTTCATAGAGTCAGTTCGCCAAGGGTCCCTTTTGACTGGGCAAGTCACTGCCAGCCTGTCTGCCAAGCAGAACTGGATCAGCGTGGATCGCGCGACGCCGGAATGCAACAAGTTTAGTAGAAATCTGGTCGACGCAAAAACTGGTGGTTCTAACGAGTTTCTCAATACCAAGTTTGGCAATCGACGGGAACGTGGGCAGCCGCTATCAAAGACGGTTAATGAAGCTTCTATTAGTTACGACTAAGTGCTTAGTATCCAGAAGACTTGGGCGACGATCGTCTGTAATTATTGATATTATATATTTACTAGGAGTTTTTTGCCGAAACGGAAAAAATTGGGTGTGTTACATGGAGCAGAAGTCAGCAAGCACAGTAGTTTTACAAATTTTCCATGGTTAGAAATTGTTTGTTGTTTGAAATAAATAATTATAAATAAATCTACCCTAAATACAAGAGGCTTTAGAAATTTGAAAATTTAAAAAATCTACTAGGTTGTTCGCCAGAGGCTTTTACTCGTACGTATATATACTTATATAGTATATACGTAACGATATGTATTTGCTATATAAGCAGCAGAAAGCGCGTTAAGTAGAAATATGGGCAACATGAAAACGGTTGTAAAATTTATTGAAAAAAAAGAGACTAAAATATATATTTTTGGTTACAAGCTAATAGTTACATTTGCCTAAATTCAGAACCTAAGTAAATTTAGGAAGGACTAAAAAAGCAAGTTTTATAAGCGCGCTAGGACCATTCCTTAATTATATAATAGCTCCTAAATTTATTATCTGATTTTAGGCAAATGTAATAGTCATATTAGGCTATAACCACAGCTCAGTGGACCACACCGAAAATGGTTAACATTATAATAACAACTCTACCTATATTCTTTAAAAAATAAACCAATTTCAAGAAGCAGATGCATAGAGATGTACCTACCTACCTAAGTAGACTAAATACTAAATGCAGTTCAAATAAAAATATTTTTTCGCTATTCGGAAGTATGTCTATCCGACAACGGGAATTTTAACGGACGAGGTTTCGATCGGTATTCTAGCCGCGGTGAAGGACCGGACACAATAAAAGTGATATCATTTACCGACACACGGCGAAACGTTTTTGGCGGCCATGTAAACCAATAAGAACTAGTTACCATAAATAAAGGCCATGTCCATGTAGTCTTTTATATATCGATGCTACAAGCCTAAATGCAGAGGAATTTTCAAGCTCAAAAAGCCGACTGCGAAACCTTCCGTTTTGCACTATCGTTTTAAAGTCCGCGTTGAAGAAGCCATACTCCCTGATCAGTAATCAGTTGGAAAGCGCGTATCACACCTGCACTGTAGCTGACAGCAGTTAGGTAAGTACGTGTTCTCACAAGAGTCGCAAACAAACGCATCGTTTAGCGGCAATCACAATTAGTGTGTCAATAGAAACACGGAGTTAGCTAGTTAACACAAGCAGACAATACCTTCACTTAATCATTCATTAAGAGTGTCAACTGGAAGATTTATTGAAATTGCGATACATAATTCAGCAGGTACTGGGGTAAAAGATGCAAGTTTGTAGTTTTCCCTTAATTTCTCCAGCGAGAAATTCTACGCATTTTTTTAATAGATACGTAGGTACCACCTTAGGCAACGTGGTATAGGGGTATTCCTATAAAGGTCTCGGAGCCCTCCGTCAGGCAGTAGGTGCAATCCTACACAATAACCTATCCTATACCCTAATACGGCCGGGTATGTCTTTGAACGTTTCCCCTCTGTTACAAAAAGTTACTCAGGCAAAAAACTCGTTTATTTCCTTTCTAATATCTCGAATCTTGACACATACAAGACAGCGTGACATTGTGGAAACGTCGTGATTATTGATTATTGTGTTGAAGTTTTTATTGGTCACAACACAATAAACATGATTTGCCAGATTCAGTAAAAAAAAAAAAAAAGTTTCCTTTGATATGTAAAACTACCAGACCCCCAGTAAATACACAATGTTTAGAAGATTCAATATTCGCATCACTAGATGGTTGGCAACTGATATTCGCGTGCTCTACCAAAGCAATTGAAATTTTAGCTCAATCCCATTGAAAAGTCCGCGCTCCCAGATTCCGGTCACGCTTTGTCGCACATCCACAAACGTAACAAAAGAACTTTAAAAACAAATTATTAACCACCATATACACTAGTACCACTAGGCACTAGACAGGTAGGTACTAGATCTATGAGCGAAGTACGAATTTCCGCTACGTAAAATTACATACAAATTTCAATTTCAAAATTCTTAATTAAATGTATGATATATGAGACGTATTTACGTAGCGAATACTTGTACTTCTCCCACTGATGCATCCCATTGTCGCAGCTCTGAATACAAGCAATAATTACATTTGACATCTGTTTCAAACTGAAATTTTTATTGCCATTGTCAACAGTAACTGTTACTAGGAACTAATTATTTTCCTGTGCAATACGACTTTTATTGTTGTTCATGAAATTGCAGTTTTGTAACTTCCGCGGAATGAGAATAAATTATTGCATATTTTCAATAGAAGTAGTCATGGATTTGTAATTGTTACTTAAGGCTGTGCTCATCAGCAACAGAGCTATTCCATAATTTATAAGGTTTTTTTTTATAAAAAAAAGTCTTAAATAAAGTCTTGCGTTTGACCTCCATCACGCCTGATGTTAAGCGATGATGCGGTCTACGTTGGAGCACGCTTGCCTAGAAGAAACAGATTCACAAATGATTAAAAAAGAAAACAGAAAAAACCGGCTAGGCATTATCTTTAGAATAACATACAAAGACTCTCTCTAAGTAGCTTACCTAGTCTGTGATAACATAGGTATAAATAATAATAAAATAAATATTCGGGACATTTTTGCACACATGGTCATCTGACCCCAAACTAAGCAAAGCTTGTGATATGGCTGCATGAGACTGATATACATACATACGCACACACATATATAGTTTTAAATACATACTTAAATAGATATTAACAACCAGATATACAACAAACACAAAATTAAATGTTCATCACATAAATGTTTGTCCTAAGTGGGAATCGAACCCACGCTCCCAAGCTCAGAAGGTAGGTTCAATATCAACTGGACCAACGGGCTATCAAATATAATTATATATATGGCAAACCCAGTCCTTCAATCGAGTGCAGACATACGTACAGAAACACCCGCTCTTCTCGCCGGACTCACCCGCAGTTTTCAGTCAACGTCGAGCGAAAGGTACATATATTTATCTAAATTAAATAATACGTGATAAGTCCCGATAAACATTTAAAACATACGTACAGAATGTAACGTAATTTTTTACGTAACGTACGTATACGTAATTTGTCATCTTTTTTATTATCTATTTTTCATATTTCATTTTTAGCGTAGCTTTCAGATAAAATAAATGCTTAGACCATTGGCTTAGACCGAATTTAACTCTCAACGAAAAGTATCGGACAGCTGATCTGGCTTTCTGTGTAGTACCGTTGTAAAAGTTGTTTGTAGATGGCTAGCGGTCCGCCCCAGCTTCGCCCGGGTGACATAGGCTATAATCTATAATTATAGCCTATGTCACCCGGGGATAGTGTAGCTTCCCAACAGTGAAAGAATTTTTCAAATCGGTTCAGTAGTTTCGGAGCCTATTCAATGCAAACAAACAATCAAATCTTTCCTCTTTATAATATTATTATTATAGTATACATGAGTACAATGACCTCTTTTTGGCTTAGTACCAAGGTTAGTACCAAGGTTACGTGTAGCCCTGTGAACCTACACGTTCATGTTAAAGTACGCATCATTGACTAGGGTCGGTGAAGTCTATATGACGCCTAACGTTTCCTTTTCGTCGCGGTTGAATTCTCTCTTACTATAGGTACAATCCAATTGACAATGAAAAAATAGATTGTGCAAAAGAATATCTGGTTAAATTCAGATAAACCTTGGAAAACACCCAAAATACGATCGACAGTTTATGCAAGCAGACGTGACGCAGCGGTTCTCAAGATTATTATCACCCGGATTACTGTGTTATAATCTAAGGACCGATCTCGAAAATTTACATAATTTTAAAACCTTACTATTTAGGAAGATTGTGTGCAATTATCATTTTCTTTAGTGCGCTTCCTGTTTCAACGTTTAGATTAGGAATTAGTCTATTAAAATAAAATTGAGATTAGCACATATTTTTTTGTTGAGGTGAATCACTTGCGGAATATGATCCGCCAAAACCACCATTATTGTTACCATTTTGACACAGAATCATAAAAACGGTCTATACATGCACGTGGAATTGAAAATGAGTTAACTCGCCACTAACTTGGTAAGGGCCCGGGGTTTGAACCCGTGACCTCACGCTTTCAAGTCTAGCGGTCTCCCAAATAGGCTACCACCGCCTTATAATAATAATAACATCCTATTACTTATTTTACTTTTTTGTTTACCTAATTCTTTTCGATAAACTATGAGTATTTGAAATATCGAACTGAACTTTTATTTCACTGCAACAGTATCATTTACCGAATTGTTCTTAGTCCCATTGAAACTATTATTGTACCTAACGTACGTATATCTTAAGTAATTATGTTGTTCTCGTACATTTTGCAGTACTTCCATTATGCATGACATTCCTACCATGCATAATACCATTCTTTCACAACAATCATAATACTAAGTACCAGATGTAGGGCCAAGATTTTCCACGCGTAGTTATTTTATGCGACAAAGTCAAGGTTAATTATTATTCTGCGATCGCAATGCCCTATACCATGGCTTAGCGAATCAGTTTGTACGCATACCAACATAACGACAATACTGAAAGAAAAGCAGAGCGAAACGTAAAACCATAAACAAAACTAGTAGGTACTTTTAGGAACATATTTGTCAACCTACTTACTTGCCTAAGCCCTTATTTTTACTCGCAACGCAACGTAAAGTCGAGATACCTTCCATTGGATTTAAAAATTTAATATGCGTATGTATGCTTCGATCAAAATATAATGTTTGGACGGGCCATAACCATTGAACTTGCTCAGTAAAATAGAGTCAAAACCGTTGGACATATACTTCAACACCGTATGGTTAACTATAACCATGTACAGTACATTTGTTACAAAAACGATAGAAATAGATAGTGGTTTTTTGTTGTGTTTTTACACTTCGGGAAAGCACACGAAGGCATAATTTTGTCAGATGTTTCGTTATCTGTAACAATAGTCTTGTGTCGCACTTGCTACGTCTAGAGACCGACTGAAAAGAAGTGAGCGCCGGCGCTCATTTTGTATTCTTCAAAAATGCGTTCCTTCTGGGTCCGTTCATTAATATTATTTTGGTCGAAGTATGTATAAATAATTCTCTGAATTGATTTTGATAAATGAGGTGTTGACAAATTCCTCTAAGTTCAGGGATGGTTCAGGTGACGTCATCATACATACATACAAGATAGCGACTATAGCTCCCATACAGAGCGGGGGATGATTGTTTTCGACTGCACTCCATCGAATGGAGTGGCATCGCATTGGTTTGGTACTTAATTTTTTGTTTATATGTAGGTACCGTTTGCGATATATGATCCGCCAGAATACTGCTGTCAGGTTTTATTCTTTTTTAATTCTTGTGGTATTTTCCATATATTACCGTAAGCTTTTTCTCTGGTAAATGTGGTGCCACTGTGACAATTTAATGCTAATGTACCAATATAATTATATTTTGTTCCAGTATTTATCATACCGCAGCGATGGGTGATGGCCATCATGGGGTTCCTGGCCGTGGCCAACGCGTACACGATGCGGGTCTGCCTGAACATAGCGATCACGCAGATGGTCAGGCGACGCGTCGCCACGCCCGGCTTGGACGACGGCTCCTGCCCTTCAGGGGACGTTGAGGAGATATCTGCAGATGCAGAGGTAAGACCTCATAACCATTACATACCTACTATCGTAGTTCGCACTTCGATTTGCATAGGAGCAGGCTTGAGGTAAGGGTTCCGCCATCACATCCATACAATGTTGAAGATCGGAGAAATTATTATCGTCTTTTTACACTAACTAATAAAGACGACGATGAGAGATAAAGATGAAACTTCACATACGACAAATAAGATGAAACATATCGCATACACATAGACTGCGAAAGTCTGCGTTAGGGCCAAAACATTTTGTATGTTTTGGCGTCGACGTCGCGTGTCGTGAAAAACTAGGACGTTCATCGCCAAAACTGAAGACTTGACGTCGTATCGTGATACGTTGCACGGCACATATCGTTGATACGACGCCGTCATGACCTTTGAAGAAGTCGATCTCGACATATGGTCGGCACTAGACGTGATCTCCTCTTGGAATACGCATATAAATGCGGCTTTGACGCAGGATTGCATCGTCAATTTTCACGACACGGTGTCATACCGCGTATCGTACTACGATACAACGTCGTGTCGTAAAATATCGGCGATTAATCGTAGTTTTTCACGACACGACGTCACGTCGTGCCACAATGTCGCATCGTAGCACGACATCATGCCGCGTACATGTGTTTTGGCCCTTATTCAGACTGACTGACTAACAGTCAGGTATAATATAGGTTGATGCAAAATGATACATCGGTTGCATCGAACTAATAGCGTAGGTAATAATGATGCGTAAAATGAAACAACACGAACTGTATCATTTATGGCCAATAATAAAAATGTAAAGACCTTTTAAATTAAACAGGACCACAGCATTTTTGAAGTCAAAAACTTAAATACATGTTATTCAAACTTTCATACGATTTTTGTGTAAACAAAACACTAAAAAAACTAATTGAGTACCTACATGAAGACCTTTATCTCTCGACGTTCGTTGAAAGAATTATGTATATAAAAACCTAACATTCATACATCTCCCTTCCAGGAAGTGATCGGCTTCGACTGGGACGAAGAGACCCAGGGCATTATCCTTAGCGCCTTCTACTACGGCTATATAGTTACGCACTTGCCTGGAGGCATGCTAGCTGAGCGGTTTGGAGGGAAATACTCACTAGGGTTCGGAGTACTGAGTACGGCGGTGTTTACCTTGCTAACTCCTTGGACTGTCAGCATCGGAGGTGCAACAGGGCTTATCATTTTGCGTGTCCTTGAGGGACTCGGAGAGGTACGTACAAATTTAATTTTAGGCAATTACTTTATAAAGCCTTTTGTGTTTAGCAATACAAATTAAACTGAATTAAGAATGATCTGAACATGTAACAATTTATTATACTAAAAGACAAAGAGTTATAAACACACAAACACACGTTTCACATGAAGTGTTTGCATACCTTTAACAACTCACTGCACTAGAATTTCTTTGATAAAGACAAACGCTACCAGTCATTGACTCCACTTAGATTTTAAAGTAAATATCTATCAATCAAAATATTATTGTAGGACTCGATGACTAAATTGTTTGCGTAAATTTTTTAGGGCACAACGTTCCCTGCTCTAAATGCAATGCTGGCTCGATGGGCCCCGGTTTCCGAACGGGGTCGGATGGGATCTCTAGTATTCGGTGGTGCCCAAATAGGCAACATCGCTGGCACTTACCTCTCCGGGCTGGTTATGACGGAAACCGGTGACTGGGAGTCGGTGTTCTATCTTTTCGGCGCTATTGGCATCTTATGGTTCATCCTCTGGGTAAGTTTATTATATCCATAGCCTTTACTTTTCTTCAAATAATTCTGAAAAAAAGAAGAAATATCAACAGTCAAGAACTGACATAAAAATCGGAATGTTTCTTTTAGGCTCTGCTCTGCTACAATGATCCTGAGTCACATCCCTACATATCAGACAAGGAGAAGAAATACCTTGAAGAAGCTTTGGGTACACATCACACGAGTCAGCCTTCAGCCATTCCTTGGAAAGCCATCTTCATGTCAGTTCCTCTTTGGGCGCTTGTTTGTGCACAGGTAATTGAATAATGATTTGTTTGGTTTAGGATTCTCTTGCAACCCTTCCCATTTTAAGTTTCTTTCACGGATTTTAAAATCTACTAAGTACTAATACATATTATTAGCAGAATTGGGATTTATAACCTCCGGATACATAGCGAATTCTGTGCCCATTTTCCATTCATAGTAAATTTAATGAATAAGTCATGCTTTGTTATTTTTCACTGTTAGCGGCAATTCACGGGTTTCGGTCACCACGATCTCATTGGTTTATAGACATAGGTACCTACCTATTTAATCCTTCTCGTATATAGATATCTTAGTCATAATAGCTTGTAGCTTTTTAGAATATAATAATACAATTATCACATTAGACAACTTCAAATAGAGCCAGAAATCATCGTGAGGCTACACAAATGTTTCAAGGTTTATTGTTATACCCAATCCACACATGATGCACGTGATACGGACAATTATCATTCCCTTTAAAACCATTTTACTTATTAAGATGATGATAATCTCAAACTTCGCGAAAACTTAGTTTTTCACGAAAACAAGTAATTCCTAGAAAACAGCCTATTTACACAAACATTTAAGACATGGAAAAACACGCGCCAAGGACTACACTTCCAAAGAACTCAACGCTAACCAAACCATTGTAAATAGTGTGTTTCGAAAAATATTTACCGACGTACTTACTAGTTCTGAATTCTGCAGATCGGTCACGACTACGGCTATTTCACCATGGTCACCGACCTTCCTAAGTACATGACCGGAGTCCTGAAGTTCGACATACATAGGACTGGGACATTGGCCGCACTGCCGTATGTCGTGATGTGGATCAGCTCGATTATCTTCGGATGGATGTGCGATAAGATTGTGAAGAGAAACTGGATGACGGTCACTAATGCAAGAAAGACTTTTACGACTGTTGGTAAGTTTTTAGCTTATCTTTTGGAATGTTATGTACCTACATGCTTACAGCACATGAATTTAATAACTTTTGAGATGATTTTGTTGTTAGCAACAGTACTGCTAAGTCACTTGAGAGCCAGTTCCCATTCCAGGCTATTACCAACTTCGACCACATCGGTAAGGTCAATTAACATCAGGCAAGTTATGGTATAAAAGCCTAGTAGCCTCAACCATAAAAGTCTGTCCTCTCTTAGAATTTGTGTTTAGTGGCTAATATTTTGAAGACAATTATGCTTCTTTTAATCTATCAGTGGACTAAGAAAGGCTGATTATGTTGATGAGGAGACATACCTAGTGTCTTGACCAACGGCTCCCGACATGTGCAATATTCTACAAACTATAACTTTCTTTCACAGCATCTGTCGGCCCCGGCATCTGCATGATCCTGGCTTCTTACTCTGGCTGCGACTCGCAGACTGTGGTGATTCTGTTCACCGCCTCCATGGGCCTTATGGGAGCCTTCTACCCGGGAATGAAAGTCAACGCACTGGACCTCAGCAGCAACTATGCGGGAACCATAATGGCTATCGTCAACGGTATCGGGGCTATCACTGGAATCATTGCGCCGTTCTTGGTCGGACTGCTGACACCTGATGTGAGTACATTTTGAACCAAGGGACTTCATGTTTTGGTGGTTTACAATATTTTTTATGTAACTGAATGACGAGACAGGCATGTCGCTCGCCTGATGGTAAGTGGTAAGCTTGCCTATAACAGTTCAATGCCACCCAGAATTTAAAACTTCAACAATTTAAATCCCGGCGACAATGTACCTACTTCGCTCGTCAACCTGAGAGAATTAGATGTTTAATATCTTTATGCCTTGTAAATTGTAATGTTTCACTGCAAACATTGCCTTTCAGCAATTAAAAGTCCAGCAGTGGACTGTTAAAAGGATGATTATGATTATGATGATGATTGCCTTTCAATCCGAAACACAGTATAACGTTTGCAGACTATTGCTTTGTTAGGCAGTTAAATAACTGGCAAGGGTGTGATACTATTAACCCCAGTTGGACTCTGCAAAAGTGCCCTACCAGTTCAAAAAATTAGTTTCCGTGAGACCAAGATGGTAGTTTCCACGTTTTTTTATCGGTTACGCTGCTTGTCGATTTGTCTGCATCAAATGGCCATCCGGGAAGTTATGTCTCATAGACCATGACCAAACATCAGTATTCATCAACTTTTCTGCATATTTATGACGCCTTATATAGATAGGTACGCTCTATAAAAGATTAATAGTAAGTACATTTCCACATGATGTAATTCCGGAACAAGCACATCACGATGTTGCAACGGCTGACAACCGAGGCTGCAGCTTGCAAATGCAACAGAGAATGGGTTACCCGGTCACGTTTGACATATGACACGTAGGTACGCAAGCAAAATTATGAATCGAGTTTTAATATTTGATTTGCATTTTTATGCAGTTGCTTAGGAGCACCGGTGCGAATGTTTTTGGCGATTGAGTGAGCATAAATATACCTAATAATCATGCTTCTAAACTAGAATGGCAATACATTTAACGAAAGGGGGGGAAAAGATCAGACCGATCTAGAAGGTCGAAGATCGATGATTCAGTGTCCATAACAGATATTTCAAACTATGAGATTGTTGTCTCAATAAAAACACTGATATAGGCAAAATAGACCAATTTTAGCTCAACTTATATAAGATTTAGCTAAACCCAAAGCAATGATTTACACAAAAATTCTGATTATTATTTTAAATCGGCATTAGACCGTAGTACGACTCAAAAATTGCAGTTGCCTTGACCTTGGTCCAAATTGGTGTTACTTAATTTTAACATGGATTAGCAACAAAGGAGCAAAATAAAGGCGCTCAGGTCAATTTGAATTTGAAATGCGTATTAACAAAGCCAAAACACGGTATGTAACAAGCATACATAAGTTAAGAGAAAATTTTAACAGTTAACTGACACAATGAACTCCGAGATTCTTTTAACAAGGACACAAATATCCTTATTTCTAATCTTTCGCAAAAAGCAAACGTAGACTGGGGCTTTACGGCCAAATACTTGCGCGGTATCAAACTAACGTTAAAACCGCGCTGTTTGGAAAATCACGCGAACGTAAAACTTAACGCTACCAGATACGGTTTGCGGCCGCGCAACATTTTTTCATCACCTAAACTGGATTGCTTTAAACAGCTAGCCTTAAAGCCCCTGGTGGTAGTGAGCGATGGCGGCCGAGCGGTAGCATGTGCGCTTAACAATCTGACGGCACCCGATGCCTTATTATGGATGATTCGGATCGTGATTGCGATCACGGGCCATCTCACTTACGCACGTGGTGCGAGTAAACAGATGCGAACGGGACGGCATGCAATCTCGATCACGATCAAACTTCTATAATAAGGCCGCTGGTTAGCTCCTCGGCCCCTGCACCAATGACATAAATTACGTAAAGTTTCGAAGCCATCGCTCAAAAACGGTGAAGGAAAACATCATGAGTAGGTAAACCGTTCAATGTCCCAGAATGTCGTATAAAGTTCAAAGGCATATAATTATGACATTCACCAACATGCACTGGGCCAGCACGGTGGATTAGAGCACATCCTCTCTCTCTGAGAGAAGGCCTGTGTCCCAGCAGTGGGAACATGATAGGCTGATACTATGTAGGTAAACGTAGACTATTGTAACTCAAACTTTAGCCGTTATTGGTAGGATTATATGTGAGAAATAAAAAGTAAGACAATCAATACATGAAAATTATAGTTTTGAGATACCTACCAAAGACATCCGAAGCGATGATAGCAGTGGTTGCCGTGTTCGAACTACAAACTACAGAGTGTGGGTTCAAATCCCATGACTCATGCCAGCAAAGCAATATTATTATTAAAACGAATATACCTGTGTATACGTAACGAAAATTGTGTAATAATATGTAGTAAAATTATGTACGTATATAATTTTGTATTGATATATAATTTAGGTTAGATTCATATTTATTGTAATTTGTTGTTATGTATATTATCTTGTAAAACTTTGATCTTTCTGTTTATTTCTTTTTGTCTTTTATAAGGTGTTTTTGATGCACGCCTACGTAGGTACTATTTGTTCCAACCTGGTGGATGACTGGTAGAAAATGTTTAGCATTAAGTCCTCCAATTATACATGTTTACTTAATTTGTAAGTGTGCAATAAATAAAAAAATACCTAATCGAATTAACAAAGCGGTGAGTTTGATCGCAAAATTCGCAAGCTCATTTACGATGGGTGCTAGAAAGTGCACTAATTGTACCTATAGATATAATAAACTAGTGTAAGGTACACTAATTTAGGTTACATAATATTTACAACACTTGTTTATTTTCAGAGCACACTAGTACAATGGCGTCTCGTATTCTGGATAACCCTGGCAGTGTTCATCGTGACCAACTTAGTGTTCGTCGCGTGGGCTTCAGGTGACGAGCAGTGGTGGAACAACGGCAGCTCATCAGAAGACCCCAAGAAGCAACAAGAGGTGGAAGCGAACCGCTCAGTCAATGCCGAGGTCAAACTCTAGACAGAATTCTTATAGCTCTAAAGCTAATGTTCTCTTTAACAAGGTCAAGAGATCTTATCTCTTGCGAGGAAGTAATCTGATTTCGACTAGAAGGAAGCTACGCATTTTCCTGTTAAACTCAGTCCTAGTATTTATTTGCTCTGACAGCTGCAATAACATTGTAAAAAGTCTTACTGCTAGTCTGTGGAATGCGCTGCCTGACTGGGTGTTCCCCGATGGTTACAATCTGAGTGTCTTCAAATCACGAGTGAATCGGTTTCTTCTAGGCAAGCGTGCTCCAACGTAGACCGCATCATCGCTTAACATCAGGCGTGATGGTGGTCAAACGCAATCCTATTATTTATAAAAATAAAAAATATCTTCTTCTTTATGTATGTTCCCTATGGATTCCAAAACGTCTGGACCGATTTTGACTGGACTGTTACTGGTAGATAGCTGATGTTATAAGGATTAATCCACGCGGATGAAACCGCGGGCCGCAGCTAATTCTAAATAGAAGTCATTCTAAATTAAAACTACAAATTCTGATCAAGTGATCAGAACCAAAAACCGAGCATAGCGAAATCCCTGTTCAAACCCCTAGCGAAAGTTCGGAGGGTTTTTAAACGTAAGACTGTACCAAGTCCCCGATATACTTCAGTGAAATGAGTAAATTAATTTTTATTCTGCTTTTTACGATGTTATTGCACCTATCAGATCAAATAAACGAATGGAAATATTGTATTCGTTTTATGTAAATGTTGTAAATATTTTGACTAGGTATAAAGCTGTAGGTACTATGCACCTATTGCTGTTATGTAAGATAGGATGTTTCATGGTCGTTAGTTATGAATTTCATTTTACGAACCAAAAACCACGTCTAATCGGTTTAGCTTTCATGCGTGAAAATTGTATATTTGTTTATTCATATTAAATGAATATGAGTCAACAATGCCATGACCGAACGTCTCAATGATTGCTGAAAACATAACATGTTTTTGAAAATACTGACGGACTTATTCGTATTTTCAAAACAATGGAGGACATTTCAGCTCAATATGTGGATAACTGTTTTAAAATTCAGTTGCAAGATTTGACCCATACTAACAAGGCAAGTTAAATAAAAGCTTGTAAAAAGAATTCATAAGCGATTGTGTAAGTTTAAAAAGGTTTTGTTATTTTTACCTCATTACTCAACCTGTTGGAAAGTGGTTGTTATTATCTTTAGTGAACATTAAAATATAATTACTTAGTTTAAGTGGATAGTACAAACGTAGGTACTTATTAAGTAGGTATTAAGTTTTAAGGTGACAAACCTGTAAGTGTGTAAAACTCATCAGAATTTATTTTTTGGTGGTTTTTAGCCAGTGTTATGTGATAGTAAATAATAACTATGGACATAATCAGTTTTGAATTATGCTAAAATATCACAACATAGAAATTCGTATGTAGGTATCAAATATATTTACAACTATAGATTCAGCGTTATCAATAAAACCGTTCTAAAATTGATGACCGATTTTCAAATAAACGAAGTTTCACAAAAACCAACCATGTTGCTATACTGTTATGGACTCATTTTTCAACTTGTAGTTGAGTAATGGCGTGGTTGTCGCCTGTTTTTTTTTTCATCACATTCAGCCTTTCACGTTCCACTGCTGGGACACACCTCTCGCAGAGGATGGACCCCAATCCACCTTGCTGGCCCAGTGCATGTTGGTGATTGTCATAATGTATTTGAAATTTTGAGGTTCTTGGACATACCGGTATCCTCACGATGTTTTCCTTCCCCGTTTTTGAGTGTTGGCATCGAAACTGAACATAATTTATTCATGAACTAAATAAGTAATTGGTGCAGGGCCGGGTATTGAACAGGGTGCCGCCAGATTGTAAAGCGCACATGCTACCTCGACCCCCTGTTTTGTTTGCGCGCTGCATTTTGCTGCCGTTTTTTACGCAACGATGTTGAATCATTAGTTTTAAATACCTTTACTAAGTATGAATGTATGACGTTAATTTAATTATATTTAGGTTAGTATCTTAATTAAAAAATCTCATATACAAAGTATTAGTAAGCGTAAATAAATTAAGTAAGCAACGGCCAATATTCGTATTTGAAGATATTTATGCAGTATTCTGTTATTTGTTCACAATATTTGATGAGAAAATTAAACAAGAAAGGCTGTGAACAAACTTTATTTAGTTATACATATATTTATTTAGGTACGCGTTTGACAACAAGGAGCAATCGGTGCCATTTGAGATCTGTATACAACATAATACTAGACCTAGGAAGTTATCATGAATGTCAATAATTTTATACAATACAATATGTAATTTTTGTAGAATAAATCTTGTTGAAAAAGCTTCCGATTTAATAATTTGTTACAGAAAAACATTATAAAAAGTATGTAACCAAAACCATTTTTCATTTATTTTCCCAATAAACAAAGTATATAAAAAAATAACAAAATATATTATTTTTAACTTACGAAATTAAGATTATGTACAGCGCAAAATTAACAATAAAATATTTTCTTTTTTACACACCGAAAATACAAAATTTTAAACTTAAACTAACACCTCAGATCAGACAAACGAGGGAGATATGCCGTAGTACAATTATCGTTCGTGTTCAAATGTTTCCATTTCTTATTTTTTTTAAACTCTATACTGCGAAACAGCTATAAGTACGGCACAAATCCTCATTTTTCACGCACACTAAGAAACTTGCAGCGACACCAATTAACTAAAGTCGACATGCAAAGTAAAGGCGACAAAGTCGTCTGCTGGTTGAATTCGACTAAAGGCATCGATCCTGATTTAGGCCAGATGCGTTCACACCCGCCACGCCCCCTTACCATATCTCCCTGTTTTGTCTGATCCTAGACTAACACTAATCAAAATATACGGCAGTACAATGGGCGGCTATAAAATACAATGAGGCCTATTCTGTCATACGTGTACACTCACTAAGCTAAATCAATCTGACATGACTAAAATTATCTGCCTCTCTTTTCATTTTAATACGTGAGAGAAGGATGGGAACAAGTTTAGAGCTGTCTTAGTTTAGTTTAGAGTGCATCAGAATCGATGCCAATGTTATATAATATAATTATATGACTTTTGAAGGACTCGTTCTATTCACCCTTATAAATATTTAATGAGCTTATTTATAGTGTCTACTTGTATATATAGATTAAAATTTTGAGCTACAGACACCGAGTAGGATATTATTATATTACCATCTTTGTTGCCCACCTTGGTTCGTACAATTCCATGTGGTGCTTCTACGCCAACTCGAGTGGCCTCTACAGCGTTAAACACATGGCAATGATATAAATATCATCATTGGCAGCACCAATTAGCCATTCATCATCATCATCATCAGCCAGAAGACGTCCATTGCTGAACATAGGCCTCCCCCTTTAACCTCCACACTGAACGATGTCGCGGGCATCCAGTGGATGCAGAACTCTCACAATGTCGTCGTCGGTCCATCTAGTGGGAGGCGTCCTACCTACGCTGCGTCTTCCTGTTCATGATCTCCACTTAAGAACCTTTCTTCCCCGTCGGATAAAATCAGAGAAGTGTTTATTTTCAATGTTAAGTAATCGTGATAACTAAGAAATCATTTCATAGATCAACTACAAATTTTCCTTGTGGCTATGTCTTTTGCCAATGTTGTGAAGGGTCACGGAGAAATGCATTATTTACAGTGAATATTGACCGGTCGCAATGAAAGTTTTGCTCAGCAGGGCACATATCACGCAGAACAGATGGAGCCGAAAGGTTCTCGAAT
The DNA here is from genome assembly GCA_932305915.1 of Agriopis marginaria. NCBI lineage: Eukaryota > Metazoa > Arthropoda > Insecta > Lepidoptera > Geometridae > Agriopis > Agriopis marginaria. The sequence continues at coordinate 7,593,788 of OW029925.1, read as the reverse complement.
GGAGACCACGGAAAGTTAAGCGCAGCGTAGGACAACCACAAGATGGACAGACGACCTAAAAGAGACTGCAGGGAAACGCTGGATGTAGGCCGCTTCCAACCGGCAATTTGGAGATCGATGGTGAGGTTTATGTCCAGCAGTGGACGTCCTACATCTGAAATGATGGTGATGATGGTGATGATATACGAATGATGTTATTAGTTCAAGGCATTCGAGGCCGATCGAGATTAATCGAGCCGGTGTAAAAGCACCTTTACAGCTTTTTAAAAGCCACTTCATAATCATATTATGGAATAAACTAATAAATAGATTTCTAACATTAAATGCATGAAACTTATTAATAAAGGTTATAATTACATAAATTACAGGTAGATAGGATACTACATGACGTAGGGAAAGCAGCTATTGCCTGTTACTGACTCCTCAAATCCAGGCAACATTTTAGGAGCTAATGCTTCGCGCGGTCCCTATCTCGCTTGCGCATATTAATATTTTTGAAGATATAAAATAATTTAATGTAGATACGCTGTACGAATAAAGAAAATAACATTACAAAGCAAGTTTTCATAATTCAAAATTAACTGTAGTAGGTAAAAAAAATTGCACATTTTTTATGATAGAAAACATGTTTGAATAAAAATAAAATATTATAGGACATTTTCTACGTTGTTTTCTTTAATCGTACAGCTTAGATTTTACAAGTACGTTCAATTTTTCTTAAAAAATAAATAAATGCGTGAGCGGGATAGAAGATGCATGAACTCTTAATGCGACAAATTCAAAATCACAATAGCGAAATATCATTTACCGCTGGGTTACATCTATAGTCATTGGAACAGCTAAGAATATAAGATTGTCTAACAATCGAATATACATTTAATAGGATTCAGATCGATCAGCTTCTTTGTTCTTCAATTTTCTAACAATCGAATATACATTTCATAGGATTCAGTTCGATCAGCTTTTTTATGTTCTTCGATTGTCTAACAATCGAATATACATTTCACAGGTTACAGATCGATCAGCTTCTTTATGTTCTTTAAATTTCTAACAATCGAATATACATTTCATAGAATTCAGATCGATCAGCTTCTTTATGTTCTTCAATGTTCTAACAATCGAATATACATTTCATAGGATTCAGATCGATCAGCTTCTTTGTGTTCTTCAATGTTCTAACAATCGAATATACATTTCATAGTAATCAGATCGATCAGCTTCTTTGTGTTCTTCAATTTTCTAACAATCGAATATACATTTCATAGGAATCAGATCGATCAGCTTCTTTGTGTTCTTCAATTTTCTAACAATCGAATATACATTTCATAGGAATCAGATCGATCAGCTTCTTTGTGTTCTTCAATTTTCTAACAATCGAATGTACATTTCATAGGATCAGATCGATCAGCTTCTTTATGTTCTTCAAATTTCTAACAATCGAATATACATTTCATAGGATTCAGATCGATCAGCTTCTTTATGTTCTTCAAATTTCTAACAATCGAATATACATTTCATAGGATTCAGTTCGATCAGCTTTTTTATGTTCTTCGATTGTCTAACAATCGAATATACATTTCACAGGTTTCAGATCGATCAGCTTCTTTATGTTCTTTAAATTTCTAACAATCGCATATACATTTCATAGAATTCAGATCGATCAGCTTCTTTATGTTCTTCAATGTTCTAACAATCGAATATACATTTCATAGGAATCAGATCGATCAGCTTCTTTGTGTTCTTCAATTTTCTAACAATCGAATGTACATTTCATAGGATCAGATCGATCAGCTTCTTTATGTTCTTCAATGTTCTAACAATCGAATATACATTTCACAGGTTTCAGATCGATCAGCTTCTTTATGTTCTTTAAATTTCTAACAATCGCATATACATTTCATAGAATTCAGATCGATCAGCTTCTTTATGTTCTTCAATGTTCTAACAATCGAATATACATTTCATAGGAATCAGATCGATCAGCTTCTTTGTGTTCTTCAATTTTCTAACAATCGAATGTACATTTCATAGGATCAGATCGATCAGCTTCTTTATGTTCTTCAATGTTCTAACAATCGAATATACATTTTATAGGATACAGATCGATCAGTTTCTTTATGTTCTTCAAATTCCTAACACATTACTCCTGACATACGAGCACTTTCTATCAACACCCGCCAATATCGACGTAGTGAACTTGAGCGAACCAATAAACGTTCAGTATCCCACCTCCGCGCACCTCAATTAGTCTCAATCTTTATTTGGCGAACTAAGTTTGATGTAACAGGGCATCTAGTTGTATTCATATTTCTTTCAAATATCAAATTATCAATTGAAACACTAGAGCAACGAATCCACACTGGCGTCGCACTCCCTTAGATGCCCATTCCCTCGAACCCTCAGAACAGTTCAAGCACTGAAGATGGCGTGTTAGCCTCACTTAGATCAGTCCTGTGGAAAAAATGGCTCTTTTAGAAGTAAAGAACATTTCGTATAAACAATTTATAAAAAGTAATAGTTTTAGAGTTTTACCTTATACATATTATGTATTCAGTGCCTTATACCCACGTATTTCCTACCACTTATTATTCTCAGCCACTTATTTACTTGGAAAATAATTATTAAATTTTGTTTTAATAATATTTATTATCCACTGTTTCATTCTGAGTAATAGGGTGGGTAGTTTACTGGTTGGTCACGCGCAAAATCAAGACCGACTAATTCTAAGCAACATGTTTAACTTATGCAATGTTTCTAAGTTACTTATTTTAAACTAATTCCTAAGTTAGGTTAGGTTATATTGGGCACGTTGACTCACTTGGACAACTTGATAAAACCACCACCATACCATGAGAAAAAAATCACGCGTTCATGAGAAAAAAGGTCTTGACTGACGGACAGACGGACATACGGAGTTACGGACAGACGGACATACGACCAAAAAAGTTATCATATAAAGGTTCCTTTTTCCTTTTGAGGTACGGAACCCTAATAAGAGCGATGTTATTGGATTCGTATTGGGTTCCATCAACACGTGTCGAACTGATAATTTTTGGACTTGCGTCACCTTAAAAGTAAACACATACCTGTGGCTAAGTATCTGCAAGGCTTGCGCCGCAGTGATGTCCGTGATATCGTGGTTGGTGAGGCAGTCCTCGCCGGCTGCGGGGTATTTGCTCAGCATCGCACGCAAGCGGCGCGCGTCTTCGTAGTCTAGGTTCAGGATCATGCAACCTTGAAGTAACCTGCGGCATGACAGCATTTTAGTAGCCAGTATTACCAGGACATTTAGAAAAGCCTGACGCACTCCGCACTTTAGGTGTGAAGCTACAATTAGCCGACTTGTCGGACCTGCCATGCAACAGACAGATAACGCGACAAGAGTTACGCGATAGACAGAGAGACAACTTCTAGGTTAATGTAGCTGTAGGTAGTTAGCGCTTGCACGTCCTGTTTTGTAGCAAGTCCCTACTTATTTAAAATTATTTTGCGGAGTGAATCTTCTGTACTTGTACTTATATGTATTCTGTGATTTAGATTAGTACCTATTCACGAGATATTTACTCTATTTGTGAAATGTTGGGTTCCTGACCTGATACTACAAATAAATTTCATGCATTAAGAGCCAATCCTACTCATAATATTTAAAAAAAGCTGGGCTTCGCGATTTCCCCCCACGTGAACATTCGCTACGGAACCATATATTTTTACGGTATAAAAAGTGAAACAGGAACAAACTAATACACCAACAATATTAACCTAACCTAACATGAATAAATTGCGGCTTACTTAGGCAGCTGATTTATCTGCGATGCGATGGTGTACGGCGGCGCAAACGCAGGCAACAGATTCCTCTTCACGTCGTGTGTGATCTGCGTAGTGCCGCCTGTGTTGAACCAGTTCTCCAACAACACCTCCTGAACATAAACAAGTAGTTCAATTTAAAATCACAAAAAAAACTATGGGACCAACCATGAAATTGCGAAAAAAATATCAGATGTTCCATAGAATTTCCAAACAAACAGCCCATTTACCATCATGGCTGTATAACATCGACTATGTAGATTGATACTGATAAATTATTCAACAAGGTTTTATAACAATAATAGATTGTTTTTTTTTTTAAATATATGTTTAAAATTTTCGGTTAAATATTTTTTAAGCATTTGCTTGCACTCCATTGTTGTATAAATTTAGTATACTAATGTAGTAATTTATTGTAAAAGTCTAATTATTTGTCATTGTACCTTTGAAAGACGCTTCCTTTGCAAAACAGTGTTTTTACTAAAGCAAAGGCAAAACCACACATTTTTGTACATAAGTGTTTATAAATATTGTTTTTTTTTTATGCCATAGGTAGCAAACAAGCAGACGGGCCGCCTGACGGTAAGCAGTCACCGTCGCCTATGGATACTTGTAACACCAGAGGCATCACAGATACGTTGCCGACCCTTTAGGACTCTATTAACTCGCCTATTGAATGTTTAGCTTCTCGGAAACATCGTGGAAGGTAGCTCATGTTATGTAACCCTCTGTATATAGATTTTGTTAGTGTAACGCCATCTCTTCTAGAGATAAGTGCTTACTTACCTCAAATATGTATTCGTCAACGATGTTCGCGAGATGCGAGCGCAGATGCGCTGTGAGCGGAGGCGCGAGGCGTGCGCCCGCCGCCGCCAGCCGCGCGCACAGCGCTGACAGCGGAGCGCACAATGGCGGGGACACACTCAATGCCTTCTCTTCTACGTGCAGGAGCGCGTGCCATCTGTAAAATAACTATAGTTGTATTATAGATGTTTCACAAAGTTGTAGTGATACTTAAGTATGTTAATCTACCCATAAATATAAACATAATGTAAAGTGGACAGCCTGTAGAACGCAAGTTTGTAAAATTTAAGAGAAAAAAAATCGTGTCCTCAGATTGGTTCACGGCAAATTATGGTTAAATGATACATAAATGGTTTTCGGCAAAGATGTAAGCAAAGATAAAGCAAAATAAAAAAATATTGCCATGTCATGGCAATTTTTTCGGCTGTCATAGTATATTTCATAATTTTTGTAACAACAACATAAAAGCTTACTTAAAAACGGAGTTTTAGGTAAAATTTAATACATGTAAATATAATAAAAAAATGTGGTTACATTTTTAATTTTTTACTTATGACATTGCTGGTATCACCAACTTTTTATCAGACACTTATTTCATATATTTGACGTCACAACCTTGTTTTATTATATTAATTCTTAACAATTTTAAAATATACGTGACATTGGCTAAATAGGCAATAAGTAGCCAAGCCAAAACATAAGAGAAAAAAAATTACTAGCTAGCGCCACTTTGACAGTTGCCAACCCCTTAAAAGTTTCGAACTGGGAGTCTATCTTCTCTGTGCTAATGGTGGTTAGCTTTTGATTTATAGATGCTTTTCAGTCTGACATTGTTGTTTAATTAGCAGTTGAAAATGGGCACGATATTTGTAATCAACACGAATACGCCAACTTTTTCGGTCTGGGTTCTATCGCCTTGCTCCTTGTTGACATTACTTACTTCTGTGTTGAACTCGTGCAGTATAATATATGATCAGCGAGACAGGCGAGTCCTACAGATAAGATATACGTAAAGCCCGCCTCTTTTTCTTATTTTATCCCCTTCCCCCTTATTGCCACTACTCACTTCTGTCTCTTATACTCCTTCAAGCCGGCCTTGAACTCTAGTAGTATGTGGTCGGCGAGCGAGGCTAGACCCGAGTCTCTAAGGCGCGCTAGAAGTGCGGGCGCATCAGGGAAAACGCCTGCCTCTTCAGCTTCATCTTCGCCCGACAAAGGACCCGTCACGGCTAGATTCACTATTGGAGATGCCTGTAAAGAAAAAATACGTATACTTTTTTGATACAACTCAATTATGTAGTATAATTAAATTTAGTTATAGTTAGTCAATTTTACTCGCTCACCATACCACCGTTACCTGCATAAAAAGTCAGAGGTGGTGAGGTTTTAGTAGCTCCACTCCAAGTGACTCAGTAAGACCTTAGATTCTAGGTGGCGTGCCAATAGCACTCAAAAAGTTAACTCTTCCCGTTCACCGTGAATACCAAATTGTCCCGCCGCGCCAACTGTTCTAAACTTCAGTAAATAAGATACAATTTTGAACCAAGCTTTTACCAAGAGTCGACTTTTCCAGACTTTTATGGCCACTTGTACACTGCTTCGATACCTCGACTATCCTGTTGAAGTTGGTCCTAAGACTCGTACACACTATGCGGGCAGCCATTCTCGGTAGCTATGTAGCTCATACTTTGCTTATCGCTACTTATAACATATTTTGAGTTCTGGGCAATAGCCGCTTATTAAGTCTTAGACCTATACCTTAAAGTTAGACCTATTTCTACATAAAAAAGTGTCTCTGTGTGTTTAATATGTGTATAAAGGCCGACTTTTCCCTCTATATGACGCTTTTTGCGCAAGTCATTTTCCGCTTAATATACCCCTAATAAACTAAAACATACTTACGATATCGAAGAACATGGAACTTCTCCGGGACAGTTCCGTCAATGCTAACTTCTTGGCCTGCATCTCTACTTCTTTCAGCGACATCCCGTCACTCAGCTCAAATACTGTTGAAATAATCACTTCCTAAATAAAACACAGGATTCGTAATTTTCGGAATTTTGTTGCATTTTTTACGGAGGCTTGTGTTGTAGGGTTGGGTTGTATGTTGTTGTAGCAATATAATTTTTGTATGAAACGAGAAGTAGATTGTGTGTGAGTGGGGTAAATGGGAACATATCTGAGAAACTAAGGCGCTATTCCGACTGGAGAGCCGAGGCGGTATACAGCAGGCCTAGCACGGGCCGTGGACAAATTGTCTTTCCACCGCTTTTAAATTGTGTGCAACACATTGGATTCAACTCTTCCCGGTTTACTTTGGGTTCAGAATTTTCGCGTTTCCAGGCAGCTCCTTTGAAAACGGCGGAATAAATGGAGACCTCTGCCAAGTAGTGGATAATTCAGAGCTGATGATGATGATGGCATAGCAAGAGAGAGGCTTATACCCAGCAGTGGGATAAGGAAGGCTGTGGATGATGATGATGAATTGTGTATGGAGTAAATAATGTATGTGTGACTCACCCTGTCTATTGTCGTCAGAGTCGGAAGACGAGGAGCTAGTGGACTCCGTCTCCTCATCATGGTGCTGCAGCTGCGTGTAATGCAGAAACTGACGCTTGTAGTAGTGCAGCTGGAGATAGTGCTGTAGAAGACAGTCATGGTAAAGTTTAATGGGTTATGAACCATACCAACCAGAAATATGTTAACTTGCAGCGACTCTAGCGCCGCGCTTAGGGGCCGTCCATTAATCACGTGATGTTTTTTTTTTTGCATTTTTTAACCCCCTCTCCCCCCCCCCCCCCCCCTTGGTGAGGTTTTTGACTATTGATTGTGATATTTCGCGATTTTTGCTAAACCCCCTCCCACCCTTTTAAGCATTGAAGATGATTCTACAATGTTCCAGCATGTTACTTACAAGGGAATGTGCCCACTGCAGCAGCACAGTTTGCGAGTGATGCGCCGCGTTAACAACCGCGGGGAGAGGATGCGGCGCCGCGCTTGCACACAGGAATGTATCAACTTGCAGCGACTCTAGCGCCGCGCTTAGAAGATAATTCTAGAATGTTCTAGCATGTTACTTACAAGGGAATGTGCCCACTGCAGCAGCACAGTTTGCGAATGATGCGCCGCGTTAACGACCGCGGTGAGAGGATGCGGCGCTGCGCTGGCGCACAGGAATGTATCAACTTGCAGCGACTCTAGCGCCGCGCTTAGTAGCTGAGTTAGACGGATGCGCCATTCTTCTATCAGCTCTAACTGTAGCTCGAGGAACTGTAACCTGGTTAATGGAAATAGTTAGTATTTATGGCCCTCTTATATCGCATAAGAGTCTAAATAGATTCGGCCATATGATAAATAATTGAGATGAGAGCCATGTCTTGTGTCGATTACAGCAGAAATGTGAAAATGCTACAGAATCAGAATTCAGAATTTGCGGTTTTCAATCACCTTTTTAAACGACTTAACCCAGTTGTTTGAAAGGTAAATTGATCGAGTGTTTTTAGCTACGATTCTATTCAGCTGTTTCAAGATTATCAGCTCTTTTATCAAGGGATTAAAAAAAAAACAATTTATACTGCTGTATTATGGCAGAACTAAAACACTTACTGAGTAATTAATAAAATTAAAATAAACTTTTTTTTCAGCAAACCCTTTTATTTGATAGCCATATCATTATAGTAGATAAGAAAATGTTGTCCGCCATCATAGGGCGTGCGCCATATTCAATTTAGTGTGACGTCATTTTATTTTAAGTATTCTTCTCAGCAAACCTTTTCATTTGATATCCATACCATGGGGGTGCATAAAAAAACTGGTCCGCAATCTTTGGGAGTCCGCCATATTGGATTCAGAATGACGTCACTTAACTAATCATGCATTGTCATCCAAACTAAATGTGTATGCCAAATTATATATTTCAGCTCAATCGGTTAAGGATAAATGGTCCAAAATTCAGTTGCAAGATTTGTCCCACACACACACATTAGACATACTAACTAGCAGGGCAAGTTAAATAATGCTTGTTAAAAGACTTGTGTGTGACGTTACCTGTGCCCAGGCTGTGGTAGCGCCGAGTACCTATCCTCGATGGTTTTCAAGAGCGTGATGAATAAATCAGCGCCGCGCGGCACCCAGAGCAATGCACCGACAGCTGCGCCCGCGCCGCCCGCTACCGGCTCCACCCACTGCTCGCTACCGAGCGTCTCATCCATTTTGGCCAAAGCATCTGTAACAAAATGTATGTATCCATAGAAGTTTTGTAGAACAAAACACAAATCACACTAATATCATAAATAATAAAGTTTGTCTGTGATTATGATTGTTACTTCTTCACGGTAAGGGACCGTCCATTAATCACGTGATGTTTTTTAGCATTTTTAACCGAGAGCACACAATTCCACATTTTGTTTATATTACACGGGAACAAAAATTAAACAAAATGTGTGGAACCCACATCTGTTTCCACACAATTTCTATTTTCCTGTCACTTTCACCACTTTATCGTTTTATTCTACCTAGTAAGCTTTGTCTACGCGTGCAAAAGCCACGTCTACATCAAGGATTTTGATCTTCATGCCTTGTGTGTGACAGACTAGCTGTCTAATAAATAGCACCCGATTTAACCTTTAGTTTTTGATTTAAACAAGTTAACTTACATTTCTTCTCCACCGCCAACCATCTAAGCACAGTCTCTGCTTTAGTTAATACCGAAAGCACACTGTTGGACTGCTTTCCTGTAACTTCCACCAACTCTTTATTAAAGCCCAGGGTCTCGTCTACAGCGTGTGCGAATGCCGCGTCTACATCGATAATCTCTCCCTTTGTTCCTTGAGTGTGATAGGTGGCAAGCACCGTGTGGAGCCGTTCGGCTGCCACCGCTATTAGACCAGCGTTGAATTCTTCCTGTAAAAAGGTATATTTAATGTAAAAAAATCAGTTCACAGCTGCTTTTTTCATAGAAAATGGCAGCCTAAAAATTTTGGTTAAAAGTAAGAAGCCTTTTTTAGGAACGCTTATAAGTTTGTCCTGTCTGTCCGTTCTAATTCTTTAGAAACTCTACAGGACCTGTATGAATCTTTCCACAATTACAGTTTAATCATAGATCTTAATTTTAAAAGACGAAGCAAGTAAAAGCAAACCCGAAAGTGTTTCTTCTAACACAGAACTGAGTGAACTAGAATCAGACAGCTGGAAATACAATAAGTTCATATTAGATGAATGGCCAGTCATCATGTTCAAAGTTTTTAGGCCGCCATAAGGTCTGACATAACTTAGCGGTTTTTGCCATGGAACAATAAACTGGGACTTACAATTTAACGAGTTCACTACAAAACTGAGCCATGGTAGTCAGTATTAAACATGCCACTAGCAGACACCTATCCAAAGATTGGCTGTGTCGTCCGTCGTAACATTGGAAACAACTAGCCAAGGTACAAAAGAGCGCTACAAATACAATACATAAACTCTTACCACAGCTCTAACATTCTTCAACTCGAGCTTCTCTGCTACTGGTTGTATATTGTTCCTTACGAAGCCTTGGTGGTCTTTAATCCAGGTCAGGGTCTGTGTAAGAAACCACTCGGGCCGGTCGATACGAGCTGTCTGTCGAGATCCCGTGAAATGGAAGGCAAAGCGCTTCTTCAGCGGTCGCAGTAGTATTTTTATGGGTAAACATGGCTCTTGATCTGTGGATGAAAAAATGTGGTTGAAACCCAGTATTTTTGGTGTTTTATTGTTATCTATACAATAATATAAAGAGGAAAGATTTGTATGTATGTTTGTAATGAATTGCCTCAAAAAGTACTAGACCGATTTTAAAAATTCTTTCACATTTGAATGCTATATTATCACTGATTAATATAGGCTATTTTAATAGGCTATATAACTATACCAGTGCGGAGCCGGGGCGAACCGCTAGTATTCAATATGGCAAAAAAAGATATCCCCTCAGGGTGTACTGTGGATTTCCCGCTGCCAGCATGTACCAACACCATCCTAAAGCTCCTTGGAGGTCACAGTTCAGGGCTTGGGTAAGTCCAGTCATCTTCAAATTTTGTAGTAAATGTCATGCAAACACAATTTTTAAGTCCAAATATTTTCTTTAGTAAAAAGAGCGGCATAATGACAAAACATCCGCCTGATGGTACGCGGTAATCGCCGCCCATCGCCACTCGCAACTCTAGCGGTGTTGTCAATTCTTTGCCAGCCTGGAAAGATTTTAATAGACACCCTCTTAAAAACGCTCCATGTTGAAGTTCGGTGGCAAGACTTTCGGGGGAAGGATATTCCACACCGAAGAAAAAAGCAACAGAACCGGGCAGTGTGAGATTTCCAGCTTAGCAGGATGTGGGATGCAGAAATAAGATCAAAAGCTTTTCAGAGTTTTTAGAAAATCAATCAGTAAAAGATCAGACAGGCTGCAACTGGTATTCGCGTGCGCTAGTCCAGAGGTGGGAGCAATACTCTATGTGGGGTACTACACTTGTGCTTTGTAAAGCAGAAGCCGCTGACCGTGAAGTATCGCTTTGCTATATTATGCACACCAAGCTTCTTGGAAGCGAGTTTTGCTTTGGCCTCTAAGTGACCTGAAACTGGACTAGAAATGTTAATGCCAAGGATTTCCAAACACTGAGATCTTCAGGGGAATGCTCTAGAACCAAGGAGCGACAACAAAAGGAGGAAACACGAGCAAAATCAGTTAAGGGTTGTGTTGTCTCAGTTCAGCAAAAACAAAACAATAAGAACGTCATTACATGTCAAGATTTTATGTAGGTAAGTACTACAAAATACTTTACCTGGAGCGAAGTCTTCTGAGGCAGTAGTAGTTATAAGATCTTCAGGTTCTTGTATGAGAAATAGGTACCTAGTCAGATTTGTGAATTTTATTACTATTTCTTTTGGTGGTGGTGAGTTCTCTGCTCCTGATACTAATGGCCATTTCAGCTGTTTCAATACATCTTCATAATGCCTGGACAAAATAAGTTCAAATTTAAGTTTAATAAGAAGATTATGATGCCATTTATTATATATATTATTAGCTACGCCCGACAGTTAAAACCGCGTAGACATTCCCGCAGGAACTGTACATTATCAAGGATAAAAAGTATCCTATGCAACTCTACAGACCTCTATCTCATACAATAAATCACTTAGAGTAATTGCTCTGTTGTGGCATGAAACAGGGAAAAAGAAACAGCAAGTATACATTTAATTCTCCTGGAACGCGTGTATTCCCTGATGAAGGAGCTCTAATGGCTCCAAAACTGGTCGGGCGCTTGTGTCAACCGATAAACATGATGTATGTAAGCCATTCTAGTGCTATTTTGTCTTAGTTTATCTCTGTATCTAGCTAAATATCCAAATATGGCTTACTTCATAAGTTTATCCTTGAGCACATTGTGCCAGTAATGTGCATATTCCTTGACATAGTTGCCTCGGTGCCCAGTCTGGTACTGTTTGCACATTTCCTTTAGCTCACCATATAATAGGACTAGTTGTTCATCATCACTGCTCTGTTTCATTTGACGGCTGAATAGAAAAAAATGTTAAGAGACAATTTTGTGTGTATCTTCTATCTCACTTGTGCATTTAATTTTTTTTTATATAATATGTTAATAACAAATTACATTAGATAAAATCTAAGCTGAACGAAAAAATAAAACAAAACAGTACAAAATGTGAACTAAATCTTTAATTTTAATTTGTTAGTTTTCATAATAAAACTTGAGAAACATTTTTGAATAAAAATAAAAAACTTACTGAGCATTTGGTAAAATCTAAGCTGTATTGAAAAGGAACATACAATTATTTAATTTCTTTTAAAATGTTAAGCAAAATTCAGAATATGCACGAAATGTAAGCTCTTCATTCCAATTTACCTTGCAAAAAAAATGCTCAAAAACTCTTTAGTTCTATGACGTTGATACTGACCACTTTCTAAATTAAACTTTATCTATAAAGCCCCATATTATAATGTAAAACATGATAGATGATAGATGCGACGCAAATAGTTTAAGACTCGTAAGGCTGAGTTGCCAGATTTGGGCGATGTTACATGAGTAAATCTTGATTAACGAGTATCTACACATAAAACAAAAATCTTCTTTTAAAAAGTAACTAAGACTAAAAAGTTCGGACTTTTATTGACATTTCCGGCTTAATGTCAGGACTTTTCAAATTTTGATACATTATGGTAACACTAGCTGCATGGCAGAAAGGTAAGAAACATAGCATAGTATAGACATTTTTTATCATAAGAAATGCTTTACGATTTTCATGCTAACATTTTGTTCCGCTGCATGCAGAATGATTTAGAAACATGATATAATTACAAAAATATTTCGATGTAAGAAATGCTTAAACTTATAAAGCAAACACTAGCCTGCCTAACATGCGCACCGCGACAAAATTCTTGTCGTCACTTTTTAAAGCGAGAACGCGATAAGGCGCCTACGGTTTCGTATATGCCTGTCACGCTTTGGCACGATAAAAATAGTCGACAAAATTTTGTCATGACGCGCATGTTAGCCCGGTAGGGGGTCTTGACAAGAGCCACACACTGTTAGCGTTCACGCCTGCGGAAAGATGTAATTGTATGAAAATGACATTAGCTTGAGATAATTTCTCTCATGCTAATGTAATTGTCAATGTCATTTTCATACAATTTCATCTTTCTGCAGGCGTGAGCGCTAACAGTGTGTGGCTCTTGTCTAGACCCCCTGTAATGATAAAACATATATTATAGTATACCTCAGATCATCAATCTTCTCAAAAGATTTCAAATAAACCAAGACTTGATCTAACTTATTAATGTCTGAGAATCTCTTCTCTAGTTCTAGTCTCAAAGGCTCTGTTTTTTCCAAAAAAGCCTCAACTCTTATCTTGAGGTTTTCACTCCTTGTCTTGAGGCTCTCTATTTCTTCTGAGTTTTCTTCAGCTTTTTTGATGGCTGATGATATTTTTGTGGGAACTTCATTGTTGGCAATATTTAGCTAAAAGTAATAGGTCAAAATTTTATTAGTTTTATTATCTAGCTCAGCGTTTTCCTTTCGGTGGGTCGCAACCGGGCCAACAAAATAAAATATCAGGTCACACATTACCGCCTTGTTTTAAAATAATACTATTTATTGACGCATCGTTAGCCAATACCGAAATATAATTTTAAAGGTTATAGTAAATACTTTTTAATTGTAATACACTACAGACTCTAGTAATATATAAATACTTCTAATAACAATAAACGTGTATTATTTTATGGGGGGTAACTATTGAGTGGGTCACGAAGGTGCAGTATGAAAATTGCCAGGCCATGGCAGAACAACGACTGGGGGAAACACTGATCTAGCTGGCAGGAAGTAAAGAATTTTATATGGTATCCTTGATATTGATGCCTATATCATGGGGCACCTACCAACAAAATTATATTAGACAATCACTGTTATTCAATTATATAGCTATGCTCTCTAAGAGGGAGGCCTTGTTCAGCAGTGGACATTTAATGGCTGATGATGTGTGTGTGTTATTCAATTATATAGCTTCAATGAAAATAGCACGCTGCTGATTAGTTTACAGTTTATTAAGTTTACAGAACAACTTACTATGATAGACACTTATTAGATTGTAAACAATGGAAGCAGATAGTTTTAATTTTACCCCAAGGAACATAATTATATTATCTAATTGTACAGGTGGAATCTCATAAAGAAGCAAGCAGACTTACACAGCTTTGGAGATGGTTTTTTCTTTGTATCAACTCATTTTCTAACTCATATGTATTGGATAAATCATTGATGTCATTACCAATTCGCAAACTGATATCTTGGGCTATACTTTTTTTAGTTTCCGCGTCTAACTTCGGCGCACTCATGTTATTACTTTTTATGTTAGTTAGAGAACAGTAAAATTCAACGATTCTTTGATTTTATTTTCAAGAGAAATCCATGTTTTGATTTGAACTTTTCAATAATTTCAACTGACATTGACATTTGACATAACTCACATGACAGAAACAGAAGTGTTTACGGATGCCAGACTATCATCTCGAGCTCCGGAATCCTTGATTCAATACCTTTGATTATATAGAACGGATGTGGTATAAGCTCGAGCTGCTATGGAAAGAAGTCTGGCACTTTTTGCGGGAGACGAAGTAAACACGCATAGCACACACTTGTTTTCTAAACCCCGCCCATTCAAGTGACCAAATACATCTCTACAAGCGCACACTTCAATATAACCTGCACTCATTGACAAAACAGAACACAAACACAAAATGCGCACCGCTCATTGGTCGCCTCGCTGTTGTTTACATCGCACACATTATACAAAGCTAGTGAAGAGATAAAAATACTGTGCCTTTACCAATCCGATATCGGATACCGAAGAGTGTACTGGAGAAGTTTGATTTGTAACTATGAAGTTACTAATAAAATATTGTATTGATAATACCGATAAAAAATACAGTGGGTAAATTAAACTACAGGAAAAAATCTCTAGAAAATATTTTTTCATCATCATCATCATCAGCCAGAAGACGTCCACTGCTGAACATAGGCCTCCCCCTTTAACCTCCACACTGAACGACAGCCTGCCTTTTGCATCCACTGGATGCCAGCGACTCTCACTATGTTTCTTCACAATATTTTTTAATAAAACTAATTAAAATTCGTGGGTTTTAGCCTTCATTAACTAAACAAAATACAAGCGAACACAAACACATTACTATTCATGGTATTATGCTGTGGTTAATATCAGTTTAGGTCGAAACGGTAAAACAAGCGGTAAGCACCAAGGTAATACAAAATTTTCGCGGTTTCACCAGCGTAGTGATAAAAAATGGTGATGATGATGATGTAAAGTAGCATATATGTCACTCTCTGGCTCTTTAACTATACCCATTCAAGAAAACTGGTCGATCCGTAGTTCCGTTGCAGCGTAAAAGAGGATAAAAAAACACACTTTCGCATTTATAATATTAGTATGATATACTTTGTATCCATTTTCAACCCACATTTATTATTCTGACACCATTACCTCAGAAAAAATAAATAAATGGAAGCGTTACACCTACACCTACAGTTTCCCCTTTAGCACTTACCTCCCCCTCCCCTCGGTCGTCCATTCGTATACATTTTGAGCACATCGTTTGCAGTTGTATGCGCTCAATATTGAAGTGTGCGTTTGTAGAACTAGTAAGAATAATTATGTCAGTGTCTGCAATAGTTGTTTACCTCGCCCCCCTCAGTATTTGACAAACTTTTTTCGGTACCAGCTCAAATTTAAAGACCGATCCCAACCATATAATATCAAAGGCCATATACCAATAACAGACGATACCAATAATATTACCTACTGTACTGGAGATTTACTTATTTATGACAGTAAAGTAAATACAGTAGACGAGGCCGTATGGCTTTAGCATGCTCCGAAATGGGCGAAAAACACAAAAAAACGAGTATTTATACCTATCAAACTTCATTCAAACTTGGATTACGTCGTACGAGTAACTATATAAGTAACGAGTACGAGACTACGAGTAATAAATTAGCACATCACTAGTTCATTTTTTCGACAAGGTTGCCAACTTAGTAACTATTTGTGCTAGATTTGGCTCTATTTTCGTAAGTCTAGTCTAGCGCTGAAATCTAAGATAAAACAGCTAACACTAAACAGCAATCACGCTGGTTTTTTTTTTGGTCACCGTAGAACAATACGCAGCCACGCGAGAAGTAACAAAACGCTTTAGTTTTATATGTTGCTTTGCTATACTATCTTGGGGGATTTTCTTGGGGGAACTAATAAGATGACGATGTACCTACGTCCTACACTGATATGTTTGTCTGTCTAATTTTAATATGATAATCCTTTCTTTGTAGCAACCTTATTATTCATAGAATTTGGCCCTAAAACGTTTTTCTGATAAAATGGAGGCGTGACATGCTATTGTGTTATCCTACTGGATCGGATGACTCCCCCGCGTTCGCTTGCGGGGGGAAGAGAATGTCTATTTGACCGTTGTGTTTTAGAGTAGCATTAATTATATAGCTTAGTATGTTGATTGAGTAGTTCTTGTAAGAACTAGAATTGTGCACATTGTTTTCAAGCTATTTCCAAATAGCTTGAAAACAATGTGTGTATTTGGCAAAAATGAATTTAACGCGAGAATATTTGAAGTTTATCAGCATTCGGAATTAAAGAAATCTATATAAAAACTTAAACCGTTTTTCTCGGGTGAGGCAATACGTTCCATAATGAAACTTTATAATTTTATTCCATGTCCAAACAAATTAGCTATATATTTTGTAAATTTATATTAATCTAGCGTTATTTGAGATGTCATTTAGCGAGTATCTGTGATATCGAGTTGGCAACCCTGGTTTTCGATTAATATTTTCTTCTGTTCAATTAAGCTTACTTAAACTCGTTTTGTGGTGAAATTAGCACGTTATTTGTTTAAAAAAATACTTACCTGTGATAAGAGACTCCGTGCGTAGTGAAGTTCGTAGTATGTGATCGAGATTTACAAAGGATTACTGCACATATGACCATTTTTAAGGAGCTCCGTTTCGTAACATAGTAAGAAGACAAATGGCGGATGAACGACGTTGAAACAGTTTTTATAAAACGGTGTGCTCGTTTGACATACGTTGGCGGAGCCAACGCATGTACCTTGGCTGAGGGGAAATTATAGGTATGACATATCCGTTCTATATAATCAAAGTTCAATACAATACATGTAGGTCATAGATTCTAGGTATACCTCCCGCCACTACTTTGACGCGGCGCCTCACCACCCAAATCCTCTCTTAATAAAAGCCTCGAACCTTGGACATACTAATATATAATTTGTGCCTCGAACTACTCGACAGACGCGACAGACCCTCCCCCTCTCCGTAGACGCCCTAAAAACATCGGACGACCCCATCGACGTCATATCAGCGGCGGCGCTGGGCTAGCCCAATCCGACTGCTCCTTGCAATAGGAAATATTCAGTTTTTGGTGCAAGCGCTGGTTATTAGAGGCACACACACACAGCGATCTCGCCGGCGGGAACGTAGACCCCCAAGATCTGTTACATCGGTTAAATTCTCTCCAAGTAATCAATCAGTTTAACAAAACCGCTAGGGCTCCAGGGCACACCCCCTCTGAGGTACCTGGGCAAGTCTGATTCCACCATGGCGTACCTTCGAAGTGAGCTAGTCGCCCAAAACTTAAACCACCAAGTTACGCCGAACGCACTGCGTTCGCTAACTAGTCCGCAGTAGAGGCCGTAAGGCCAAAAGCATAAGCCAATATTTAAAAAAAAGGAAAAAAACGTGTCACTTATGACAGTTGACAGTTAACTTGACACGCGTGACACACTGCAATTTTAGCTAAAAAAATATTTGTTGATTTTTGTATTTTGTTTGAATGAGGATCTAAATTAAAAATTACTAGTATTCCTAATATTTATCTATAATAGAGCGGTCGTAAAATGTTATCCTTGTTGATATCGTTTTTAACGAAAAACAAAAATGATATTATATATTTGTCCCTCCTTCTGTTTAGTGTTGTGGCCGGACCTTATTACAAAAGAATAAACGATGTACGCCTGAAGAAATGGGTTGGCTCATTCATAGGCCTCCTGCTTATAATCATTGTTTCAGGGTACAGCGCCATCCATCCTATTTTATCAGCGCTTATTGGTATCACAGCAATAAAGGCATCTACAGTTAGGTAAACTATCATTTTATTTAAACAGACTTTGCAAAAATACCCCGGCCCTCCTTACACGAATAGGTACTCTAAGTAGACAATGATAACTTTTGACCTTAGTACCTAACTCCGTGTAATCTGAACATTATGTATCAGAGTAGTTCTACTCTGAAATTTAATTTTCGTTGAAGCCAAAAAAGCCTAATAAACTACAAATAAAACAATTTTTGCAATTCACTAACTCCCAAGTAAAATGTGCAATGATATCGCATGATCAATTTGAGCTTTAAAAATGCTTGACTATCCCGTTTCAAAATAAATTATTTTAATTTTTTCAGGTACTGTCACATAGTTACATTTTTCTTCATGTTCTGCTATTTGTTTTTTTTCCGACTTGGTGATAAATTTGGGTTATCACTGCCATCTGGCCAAACTAATTTAATAGAAATGATCATAGTACTCCGAGTTGTCGGAGTAGCATTTGAAATCAATGGATCTTGGTTATCATTTGCGAAGGCTAAGAAAGAGGAAGTCGAACCAAATAATACAAAAGATCTAAAAGACAAAGATCCTGAATTTACAGAGATAGTGAATCCTAGTTTAATTGACCTTTTTCATTACTCATTTTGTTACATGGGATTATTGACCGGTAAGTTAAAAACAGTATCTCGTTTGGGGTCGAGACATTGGGCCCTTGGGGACCGGGAGCTCACCTCATTTTCAAAAATCTTTCAGAGCGCCTGGTTAATGTGACGCGTGACCAAAATGCTGGCGTGTTTCTGGCTCAACGCATAAGTATTGCCATTCAATGTGGTAATGCCACCAGCATGCTGGGTACGCTGCCTACTGGTAGTGGGCTTGAGCATTTGGATTGTCTTTAGACCTTCAACAGTCTATGGGCAGTCTAACTGTATTTGTAGTTTTAGTTTTAGCTTGTATTTTGTTTCCATAATAAAAAATAAAACAGTATCTTGAAAAATATCACTTTAGGGATAAAATAACTGAGTAAATACTAAACTTGTTTGCTTTTTTTAGGGCCGTATTACCGATACAGAACTTTTAATGATTATTTTAAGTTACCATACTACAAGTATGTGGACTGCCTGGATTTCACAATTAATACGCTGAAGATGGTGCCCTTGTACATTGGGCTGTATTTAGTTTTCTCCAACATCTGGCCCTTAAATGTAAGTATCACATATTATTTATTATACATGCTACTAAATGATTATTGTGTGTACCAATTCTAATTCACAGGCAAAAAAAAAATCTGCTTACAAGGTTCCCTAGGAGGTTGGGTAATTTCTCTTAACAAACACTACCTAGTATTTCTTTTTGCAAATTATATTCAAATTAGCAATATGAAAATTATTAATATGTTTTACAAATTTTTTAATACTGTAAAATAATTATACTTAAGTACTTTCTTTTTATTGAAGTATTCAAAATATCAAATAATTTTGTTTTGTTTTTTAAATAATTATAGATACGTACCTCTACCTACTTACATACCAAATTAATCTAATGTTATAAAACTGCTGCACTGGCATCCTGATTAGGGTGTAAAGTGCATTATTTTTGCTTTTTTAGGGTTCCGTACCTCAAAAAGAAAAAGGGAAATCTTACAGTTACAGGTTCATTGTCCGTCTGTCAAGACCCTTTTTCTCAAGTACGCATCGAGGTATCAAGTTGAAATTTATATCAAATACTCAGGTCTACGGTTCCTTTCAGCTGTGAAAAAATCAAAATTGTAAATCAACACTATCAAAAGATATGACCTTTTATGTCGCATTTCTTGGCATATTTTGCGATTCACAAGAGAATCAAAGCTATACTTCCGGTACTTCCCATTGACCTAGAATCAAGAAAGCTGTTAGTTTGATATAACATCTCATTAAAAAAAAAATTTTCAACTTACATTATGTAGTTAATATGTATCGAAGCACCTTATTTGCCAACTACAATGTTAAGTTTGTCATTCAATATTTATCTGTTAACCTTTTTTCGTCAAGACTCGATTCCCGGGATGGATCTAAATACATATGTATTTATTAATTTTGTACGGAACCGTCAAGGTGCGAGTCTTAATCACACTTGTCTAGTTTTTTTTATGTGCATACTTTGAAAAATAAGTGTGTATACAAACCAGACCCCCAACCCGAGCTATAGGCTTTCCCCGATGAGTCTGATTTTCATGTTTTTGGTTTCCAGTACATCCTAACAGAAGATCACAACAGCCGCCATTTTGTGTATCGCATGTTGTACCCATGGGCTGTGTTTGCTGCTTTTCGTCAGCGTATCTATGCTGGCATGACCATGGCTGAGAGTGTTTGTACTGCAGCGGGCTTTGGCGCATATCCTGTGGAGGGAAGGAACAGATCTGGACATGGACCTACTGTTGGATATGCCAAGTTGAAAGCTATGTAAGAGAATACTGATATATTTATTTATTTAATAGATAGGCGAGCAGCATAGGCTTATGTGCCTATATGATGGTGTAAAAATGTAGTATTTGTATGTTAAGATGCAGGTTAGGGTAGGGCGTGGTTGTGTGACTGCCTAGGGGGCGCCAGATATAAAGGGGCGCCGCAGGTATATAAAAATTATAAGGCGGGGGTGATGTTGCGCTGTAGAAATCTTGCCCAGGCCACTGGTAGTGCTAAAACCGTTAAGTTTAGTTAACCGTTACTGTTAAGATGAATCTTCTCCATTATTATCAATCTGTTTAGTTTGTTTTTAAACACTTATTGATTTCAATGCGAGCACATCCTCAGGCAGCCTGTTCCAATTGAAAACGACTCTGTTGCTGAGGATGTGGGTGTGCAGTGTTGTTTGTGATGGTTCAGGCCACAGTAAGGTTTTGTGGCGTTTGCTTTCTCTTGTGTATTCTTTTAGTGAGTAAATGCCGAATATGTCAGGATGGTTGTAGAACCCATTAATTATTTTAAAGTATTCAATTAGGTCACTACGTAACCATCTTTCTTCCAGGGTAGTAAGCCGCAGAGATAATATAGACAGAAAAATATATAAGTACATACTTATAAATGAATTCACTTTTAGAATCACATTAACAACGAAAATATAGAAAATTTAACTTAATTAACTTACTTCATTAGCTTTAATTTAACTGGAAATTGTGCCAGTAATTTTCATTTTGTCAAGTCTTCTTCGGTGTTTCCGAGAAGCTACAACATGGGGTTCTTCAAAAGGCGAGTTAATCGAGTTCTAAAGGGTCGGCAACGTATTTGTGATGCCTCTGGTGTTACAAGTATCCATAGGCGACGGTGACTGCTTTCCATCAGGCAGCCCGTCTGCTTGTTTGCTACCTATGGCATAAAAAAAAAAAAAAAATGTTTTCAACCTATTTGCGCATGATTACGAAAGAGCTCATGCCGTGAGTGAGACCAGATGCCTTATTATGGATGATTCGGATCGTGATCGTGATCGCGTGCCATCTCACTTACGCACGTGGTGCGAGTAAATAGATGCGAACGGGACGGCATGCAATCTCGATCACGATCAAACTTCTATAGTAGGGCTGCTGTTGTATTATTGTAGTTATTCGAGGCTTCGAGGCAAGGCTGTTGGGTTGGTGGCTTGCGTAATAAACAATTTAAACGCTCATTACCGTAATTTATTTATTACAGTTTATTTAAGAGCTGGTACGCTCTTAAATAAACATTTGTACTAAAACAAAGAGTTCATATTTAAATGTTATACGTGATACATTTACTCACGATTTTTAATATTCCGCACACTTTTCCGGGATAATAAGTAATCCATGTCCTTACTCATGATGCACACTATTTCCTTGGTGAATTTCATTTAAATCGGTCTAGCCGTTTTTTTCTTTAAAGGTAACAATTGAGAGACAGAGCCTCAAATAGAGAAGCAGAGTTATTTTTGTACTGATATATTTCAGCATCACCATCATCCACAGCCTTAATTCTTTATCCCACTGCTATATAATTATAGGCCTCTCCCTTGCTATGCCATCTACATCGGTTCTGTGCTAATCGAGTCCAGATTTGACCGATGGCGACAAGAAAAACGACCAACGCTACCCTTAAGTGGTCACCACAGCTTACTCCACCCATCATAACTTGAATTATTGTTACTCCAGGAATGAAGAGGAGGCTCGTCACGCGCAATATGACTTCAAAACTGTGGAGTCGATGGATGTATGGGGCTGCGAGTCGGTGGTGACGCTGAGAGACTCCATGAAGGTGTGGAACAAGGCCGTGCAGTACTGGGTCGCCATGGTCGTCTACAAGCGATTTCCGATCAAGCCACTCAAGTAAGTACCTACATAGGTAGAAGCGATAGTAGTGAAGCACCACATGTAGTGACTCCTTGCTCTTCTGGGTTTTGCTTGTTAGGTCGAGAGTTGGCGTTGGTACTGGGTATGCTTGTTATGGGAGTATATAAGGAGCATGGGGGTTTAGGTGATCCCTCCTCCCCTAGATTAAGTCTAATAAAATCGAGGAAAATTGGATAGATGGCACTGAAAATCTGTACCCCAAAATATTATATATGTATACACGCGCCAAAATGTCTTTACTCGGCATGTTATGTTAGACAGCAAAACATGGTTTTGGCAGTTTTGTAAATTAACAATAAGTGATTTTATATCTTCAATAATGTCATAATGTGCGAGCGAGAGAACTGCAGATGGGAAAAGCCCCCTTTTAAGCTACAGGACGTCACATAACAGAAAAAGATATTAGTGAACCGGTTTCTTCTAGGCAAGCGTGCTCCATCGTAGTCCGCAACATCGCTTAACATCAGGCGAGTTGGCCGACAAACGCAAGCATATGGCCATAGATAAATATACTATACTAGAGATATGGCTAAATAAAAAAATATGCATACACCTGAAAAAAGTAATTAGTATATAGTAATTATTATAGTATATAGTAATTATTAGTGATATGTTTTCAGGATTCACGCAGCACTGTTCGTGTCAGTAATATGGCACGGGTACCACGCCGGCTATTTCTTCTGCATCTACTTCTGTCCTTTCTACCTGATGGCCGAGGATATCTACTACAAACTGTTTTATAAAGAAGCTACAGGATTGGTAAGGCTTTTGTAGATACTCTGAGACTACTTCGTCTTTTCTGCTACTGTGTCTGGCTTTGTCATCATTGATTTCACTGAACTTTGGTCAAATTGCATGGTATATAAACAATTTTTCAGTCATAATGGTCCTGATTTAGTGCTTCCTTGTTTGCCAGTTGTTCAACCACCTTACTCGACTCATGTGCAATTGTATAAAAAGCCTGAGTATGATTGCTGTCACCGGCAATTAAGCCACCACCTTTGCATGCTTAAGTGGGTGCGATTGCGATTAAACTAAATTATAAACTAAATTACCCATAGGGTAAAAACGGGACCCCATTGCCGAGCCTACGTTGTGTCTGTTCGTCTGTCCTACCTTTAAACGGTTGTATCTTTCGAACCGTAATAACCAGTTAAAATGTTCACAGAATATGTAATGTTACGGCGGCTTATTTAAGAAATAATAAAAACAAGAATAAGTAAAAACTAAAGGGGGTCCCCCATACGACAAACGCATTTTTGTATTAGCTCTAATGTAAAAACGTTAATACGTACAAGCGTCAAACTTAGCATGATTATAGTACACACTCTAAAGTATAACAACAAATAATAAATAATGGCCAAGTGCGAGTCGGCGACAAATTTCTGTTCATTACCAAGTTATAACTGGTAATTTAGATATTTGGATGAACTTTTCATTCGTTCGAACTTCGACCTTATCATTTCACCAAATTGAAATGCCATATTTTACTTATTTTGAAGTCGGTTTTTAAAGAGATTTTGTGGTGGTACGGAACCCTCAATACGCGAGCCCGACTCGCACTTGACCGGTTTATTAATTACTAGCAACGCACCCCGGCTTCACACGGGTGTAAGTCTTATTTTTTTACACCTTGGGTTACATTATTGGAGTTTTAGTAAGGATCTCTATTTAAAAAAAATATATAATATAGGCTATATGTCACCCGGGGATAGTGTGGCTTCCCAACAGTGAAAGAATTTTTCAAATCGGTTCAGTAGTTTCGGAGCCTATTCAATGCAAACAAACAAACAAATAATCAAATCTTTCGTCTTTATAATATTACTAGCGGTCCGCCCCAGCTTCGCACGGGTATAGATTATAGCCTATGTCACCCGGGGATAGTGTAGCTTCCCGTCAGTGAAAGAATTTTTCAAATCGGTTCAGTAGTTTCGGAGCCTATTCAATGCAAACAAATGAACAATCAAATCTTTCCTCTTTATAATATTAGTATAGATAATATAGATATAGCTTGTATTAACATTTCCTATTTTCATTCACAGAAAAAGAAGATAATTGGCTTCGTGATGTGGTTCCTGCGGTCTCATTCAGAGTCCTACCAAGCTGCTGCGTTCCTTCTGCTTACATTTGACCGCATCTGGATATATTACTCGTCAGTCTACCACTATTGGTATGGGGTCTGGCTCACATTCCTTATAATAGGCTTAGTTCTTAACCAACTCCATAAAGCGAACAAACCCAAAAACTTGAGAGAAGGGTTGAACACTCAAGCGGAACAAGATAAAACTACTTAATGAAATGTATTTAATGGTGTGTTGCATTTTTTTTTATGGATTGTCGTAGAATGGTGATAGTAGATTTAGTAAGGTAGAATGGGCTAGAAGTTCAACCATGAAATGAACGGAAAACAAGTCACACCAAGAAATTAGGTTAACTGGAGTTTTATCTGTATAGATAATAAATAGTACGCGGCAGTGGCAAGTTACAAAAGTGTTTATGGACAAACGTGAAAATGTGCATACGTGCTCCATAAATGCCCAGTTGCCGCCAAAGCTTACATACTATACAAAGCTTATATACTTCTCTCAAACTTTGCGTGGATATTCACATAAAATATACATGAAAATTTTGGTGTCATTTTCACATTTCATTGTAAAATGGTAAACGAAAACTATTGCCTTTTCCGAAACATTGTTGCCCCAATGAAATGTGAAATTAGAGCATACAACAATATATTAGAGCAGCAAAAATACGCTGTTAATTAGATTTAAGGTCTAAACTAGACCTTAGTCTAATTTCTTCGAAGTGTGTTTTTCAAATAATATACACGTTAAATACCATGTTTGCTAAAGATAAATTTTCCGGCGATAACAATAATATATGATGAATTAAAATAAAAGCGATTACGTAGAGTATATTTTTGTTATAAGTAGGAAAATTGGGATCTGTGGTGTAGATTTAAATGCTTCTTAAATGAAATTTTGATATTTGCTCATAGAAAGACTAGTAAATCTCCACTGTAGTGCAAATGATCTTCACGAGTGTTTATGAATAATATTAGATATATATTATAAATAATTTGAAAATAATAATATTGCTGTAATCATGTAATCGAGATTAAATTTATTTATGTATTATTATACAAAATAAGCAATAGGTTATTTAAAAAAGTTACAAAATAACATTCCTTTGACAGTAAAAGTATGCTTATTGCATTTTTATATACGAAAAAACATAGTTTTTTTTAAATTGAGATTTAGGTATAATTTTTCACTAAATTTATTACCTACCATAGGATAAAGCTAGTTTAAGACGCCTTAATAGAAGTTTTGTTCTACATTTCCATAACTATTTTACCACTTTTTTAGTAACTCGTTTTCTTGTGTGTCCTTTTAAAATGGTTTTTAACTAACTTCCCAATGAGAGAGACTTTAAAGTAAATATAGTTCACAAAATGGATGACAATGCAAATTAACCTTCTTTATAATCAATAGCTAGAAAAAAAAGGGGTACATTAAAAACTTTTTAGTAATTATAGTTTTTTATAATGATTTGTGTGTGTTTAGGTATTTTACATGTTTACTGAGATTTGAGTGTTGCTATATATTTGTATGATTTATAAGCACTGTTACTAGTCTTCAAAAATCTTATTTATGTTCTAGTATGAGTTTAAATAAATATTTATTATGATAATTAAACATTATGTATAATTATAATTACTTCAAACCTTCGTAACTATATTTTGTCACAAGGCATTTATTTATCATGACCTATTGTTATTGTACAGTTAATGTTAAACCAGATCTCTTGCGCCCAAAATTTAACATTATAAATAACAAAACATGTTTAGCTAACATGCCAGCCAGATGCTGGCTTATAACGGAGTCCATTCGTGATTTGGATTGTGATCACGATTGCGTGCCATTCCGTTCCATTTAATTACTCGCACCACGCGCGTGAGTTGGATCAGCAATATGAATCAGCAGTGCAAGTACCTTTCTTTATCGATCGTCCAATTCGATAAAATTTCATTTGATTAATACAGTATATTTATCTATGTTAATACTAACTTTGATCGATTCTATGGCATTTTATCGAATTTGACTATCGATAAAGAACGGTACTTACACTTTTGACATCCAAAATAAGTCGATAAGTAAGATGTTAGCTAAACATGTTTTGTTAGTTTTTGGGTGCAGGAGTCCCTTTGTTCCCTCCCAGGCTTTAAGTCTGCGTGATCTAAAGAATTTGCAATTATCAGTCTTTTTCGTACACAACGATTTGGGTCATTTATATTACGCACTTCCCAATAATGGAACTTACTGTCCTCCTTAGAACTACAATCTAGGCATCTTCAAGGCTAGAGTGAATAGATTTCTTCTAGATCAACGTGTTCCATCCTCAGCTACACCGTCGCTTACGATCAGGCGAGTTGGTAGTCAACCATAGATCCATTCTAAATAAATAAATATAAAATTCTTGTGACAAAATAAGCTAGTTTGTCAGTAGACGAAATCACATGCAATTGAAAATAAAACAAGCTTGTATTTAAAAAAACAGTTTATATTAGTAACAGTATGATCTACTGGTAACCACCGCAGTTAGTACTGGTATAAGTAAACTTAAAAGTATAATTTATATAAATTATGTATTTATCACATTCTTGATATATTGGTGCATCAGGTACGTGAGAACCACTGTCACGCTGAAATAGAAATACAATAATGACTGCATTAATAATATGGCACATAATTTTCATTATAAAATGGTGACAAGAACATTCCAAAAACTTTGAATGATGATAAATAGCAGTTTATACATCGAGATAAAATTCCTATAGACACAACTCTCAGTGAAAACACAAAAAACGTCCGAGCGTCATTGTACATACATTGTATCAACTATATACTTCACAATGCCTCATTTACTCCAATTTAGACGTTATGTCGTTTGCATAGTGTTCAACGTTAGTTGTCCGTTTTGTCATCGTAGCTCTGGCATCGCGCGGCATTGTAGTCGGATCGCGGTTACCTTGTAACTAATCAAAAAGTCGGCGCAATTCGTAGCGTGCGCAAGATTTATGGTTTGGTATTTTTTTTGGCACGATTTGTCTCTATATGTATTGTATCTCGATGATTTTATAGCAATATTTCTATTACTTCTGAGTATTTCAAAGTATGCTAATGAATGAAACTGCAAAGAGAAGCGCAAGCCCGGTTATCGCAGCTAAAATATTATAATTTGTAAACTGTGGACTTTGATACCATAAAATTTCAAAGGCCACAACAAACATTATCGCTATATACAGGGTAAAACGGAATAGGTGTACTAAGCAAAAATAGGCCTGAACCTTAAAATCACAAAAATATCAGCTGTTCTGTTTCATACATTTCGTTGAATGAGAATAACCCATGAAAGCAACGTACCCAACTACGTAACCCGTTCGGGGAGAAGGGGGTCTTCATAACGTAGTATATTCTCTAGGGAAATCTTGCACTTTTTCAAGCTATAGGCTATATACTATACTAGCGACCCGCCCGCCCGGCTTCGCACGGGTGTAATTTACGTGCGATACCGGGGCGGTTCGCTTGTTATATATATAAACCTTCCGCGAAAATGTATCTAATTGATGGTGAAAACCGCATCAAAATTCGTTGCGTGGTTTAGGAGTTCGCGGCCATACAGACATACAGACAGACAGACGCGGAAAGCGACTTCAATTATACTATTTAGAGAAGTATGCACGCACTCTTGGCGTGCGTGCAAGCGCCGTATTATATACAGACAAATATGAACCAAATAAATTTTTTAAAAGCTTTTATTTAACTTGCAATGTATGTATGTATGTATGTTTGTTCGGTGGAATCTTGAAACTCAATTTTGAAGCAGATATCTTCAACCGATTGAGCTGAAATTTGGCATACTTATGTACGTTTGGTGACAATGCAATGTTACGGTACCATCGAGCTGGTTTGATGATGGAGACAGGAGGTGGTCATAGGAACTCCTTAACGAAACGACGTAACCCCGTCGTGTTTGGGTTCGTAGGATTTGTCTTCCCAAGCACTTTGGTCCTAGATGATATTCAATATGGCGGACGCCCCAAGATGGTGGACAAAATGTTCTTATCTACCATCATGATATGGGTGTCAAATGAAAGGGTTTGCTGAGAGGAATACGAAAACGCTTGTTTTTAAAATGTATTTTTAAATTAATAAAGCTTACTTAACTTTTTGTTTGTCAAAAAATATTTAATACCACGTGAAAACTAGAGCAGGGTCTTGGCAACCACGGGTGATGACCCAGGGGGGAGGGGGTAAAAATTGTAATGGGTCACGTGCATGTGTAAGTTCCCTAACACTTTCTGTTTGCAAAAAAATATTTAAACCCACGTGAAAGCTAGAGGGGGAAGGGGGGGGGGGTCTTGACATATACCACGGGTGATCACCGGGGGGCGGGGAGTAGAAATTGTAATGGGGTCACGTAATATGTGTACGTTCCCTAACATATTTCTACAGAACAGTTGATTTTGTTTCACGATATCTGGATTGGTTCAATAGTAAGTTGTTCATAATGACCTTTTAGCTTAGTATCACTATCTGTGTAACCTTAACACTGTTATAAACTATCACAGTTGGTCTTCCCGTGAACATGGTGCATATAACTGCGCCGAAATATCGGGAGCTCATTCCACAACCTTACCACGGTAAATATCCCGTTAATAATCATTTATCTTCTGTGTAACCTTTTATAAAATTTAAGTGCTGAGGTCAGCGAACCAACACCTGGAAGGAGTTTTTACATAATCACAAAAGCAAATATTCTATTGTTGGGCTTGCATTCGCTTTAATGCTATTCTGAATAACAATTTATTTATTTTCGATTAATGATTGTTTGGAAGTGAAAAACGAACTTCGTTACACTTCGTCAGACTTGCACCAGCCCTTATTGTAGTTATGTCTAATTATTTTGCATAATAAGCCATAGTAAAGAATTGATGAGTGCATTGTTTCCTTTGTGCAATCATCAGTATGGAATTAGGTACACAACCAATCAACTATTGCATTGTCTAATTAAATGCACTATTGAGCAAATTCATAAAATAAAACACTGCTGTGCTGGTATAACATAACTGAATGAAACTTAAAAATAAAGGTCTAAAAGCGACTCATAAATTACATAACTATAGTTAATGCTGGTAAAGTATGCTAACAGGTCATAATAAAACAGCCTCTCAGATAATTATTAGGGCAAATCCTTTACCTTGTTACTGTTCAGTTTGAGTAGATAGGCATGCATTGGAGATTCAACTAAGTAGATCTGAAAATCTTAGGAACTAAAGTTATTAAATTTTATTTTCATAGCCGTCACCACTTTGAGTATTATATTTTGTGACTGTACATGGTAATTCTTGTATGTTCATCGTAACTGTACATTACACATCTATCGCTTTAGTTTGTTAGTATTTTTGTTCAAAGTTAAACCGGGTCTCCTGCGCCAAAAATCTAACAAAATTTGTTTAGAATAACATGCTAACAAAACATTGCGGTCTCCTGCGATTTTTTAAACAAAATAATGACATATTCGGTCTTACTCATAAAAGTTACTAAAGTGAAGCAATGCTTAAAATTGCTGTCTCGTTTTCATGTGAGACAATTTCCGTCAACCAAACGTTAACAGAGCCATTTTAAGCATTGCTTAACTCAAGTAACGTTTATAAGTAAGGCCGAATATATCATTAAGTTTATGATAGATCCTATTTTAAAAATAAATTTGGACGCGTAAGACGGACTTAATGTTCTTGAAATTATTTTAAATACAATGCAAACGTGTTTGCTTTAATCCAATAATTAATTTTAAAATAAGTACTCAAAGTATATACACAAGCAAGGGAGACCGACACGTCTGTAATGTTATAGTGCTAACAGACGCATGGATTTGATCGACGGACCGCCGTCCAACCAACGAGAGAGAAAGAGTGAGAATACCATATTTCCCTCTCTTTCTCTCTCGTTGGTCAGACGGCGGTTGAGGTCAACCAAAACCTTACGTCTGTTAGCACTATTAGAAAACAGTGAAATACACATTGTCTTTCCCTCGCAGGCAAACGCGGGGATGTTATCCGGTCCAGTCGGATAACATGTTAGTGTGTTTTAGTTTATCAACACAGGACAAGCCCACATTTTGTCCGAAAAACATGTAAGGGTAAAATTATAACAAAAATAAGGTCGCAGAAGACATCTGGCTTTGAAGGAGATTTTTTTTGAGTATTTTTCAAGCTATAGATAAGTTAACAATACACACTATTAAATTTTTGTGTTGTTATCTATTTCCTTGGTAAAAGCATTAATAGGTATAAATAATAATTAGGCTTAAAATAAAATTAGATACACAAAGAAAATTAGTGTCGTAAAAGCAAAGAAATATGCAGGCATCGATAGAAATGACTACTGTAGGTCATAAGTTACCTAACGTTCCATCCGTAGTTTTGGTAGGGCCTGCGAGTCGCTGAGTTATGGGTCGGTCCGTGGTTCTTATTCTGTGTTTGGCTAGTCTGCTGATAGCCTGAAGGATAAGCTTGCGGGTTAGAACTTTTAGAGTTGGAGCTATAGGAGGAGTAGTTGGGATTCTCCTGGATCGGTCTCGTGTTGAACCCGCTGCCAATGCCTCCGGCGCCACCGTTTCCGAGATTTCCGAGTATATTACCGAGGATGTTGGAAAGGCCGCCGGACCCCGACTGGCCGGGCTGGCCGGTGCCGCCGCCTCCGCCACCGTTGGCATACTTGCTTATAGTGTTGAAAATAGAGTCGAGAGGGCTCTTGTTGCCAGTTCCTCCAATGCCGCCGGAGCTCGACCCTCCGTAAGGAGAGCCGCCTCCGTGGTTTCCTCCCGCGCCGCCGTAGGGCGAGCTACCTCCATAAGGTGAAGAACCTCCGCCGTTAGATGAACTTCCGCCGTAGGGCGAGTTTCCTCCATAAGGCGAACTTCCGCCGTAGGGTGAATTTCCTCCAGTGTGGGAATTGCCGCCGTAGGGCGAACTGCCTCCATAAGGTGAAGAACCTCCGCCATTAGATGAACTTCCACCATAAGGCGAGTTTCCTCCATAAGGCGAACTTCCGCCATAGGGTGGTGAGTTACCGCCAGTGTGAGAATTTCCTCCATATGGAGAGCTTCCACCATAGGGCGAGCTTCCACCATAGGGTGAACTTCCGCCGTAAGGAGAGTTCCCACCGGAGGGCGGTGCCGGTGGGTTGTAGCTCGGAGGGCTATCGGCACCTGAAGGCCTTGGCGCGGGCGTCACAGGTTTGGGAGCCGCTGGTTGAGAGTGAGAGCCTGAAAACAAAATACAACATGTTACTAAAGTGAGTAAAATTTAATCTCTTTTATTGTCTGGTGGATTTCTAAAGTTTTTATGTTTATTAGCTAATACACACACACACTGTTAAGATAATTAGTTAACCTCTCGCAGGCCGGTTCTCTACATCATTCCTAAAAACTTAAGTTATTTATATTCATATTTTTGTTCTTCCAAACAAAATTAAAAATATTTAGTAAAATTAGAGCAATAACTTTACATGAGTTTTAAATGAGAAGGAACGACCGACTCTTACACCTACAAAATCCAAAGCAGGGAATATGCATGTGGTTTAAATATCGTTGAAACAATTTTTTTCCGAATCTTTATTGTTCTGACTTTATATTCTACAAAATATTTTTTTATTTAGTTGCATTATAATTGCTTAAAATATTAAATAAAAAGTGCAAAATATAAGAGGGAAATTCAAATTTGCGAAACGCTTCACCATTGGTCGAAACGAAACGTGACGTCAAAAGCCACAACATCTTCTTTATCGGAGTTGATATTCATACAATTTTAGTGGTGTTTGATAGAAAAATTGTTTTATGTTGAGTTTCTGTAATTGTTTTCCATTAGATAGTGTAATTTTACCATTCTCGTGAAACTAGGAATCTTTAGGACGATGACTGAGACTGGTTTTGTCAAAGTAGGCACCGTAGAAGTCTCGCCTAGGGCGCTGGTAGTGCTAAAACCGGCACTGGTACAGAGTGCATAATATTAAATAGGAACAAAACACACTTCTGACTGAATCACACCATGCTATCAAAATATAACATATTTACATTAAAATGAATTACACAACAATGCAAACATGATGTTGGAGATATCTCTTCTCATAACCTTACACCATTGCTTACGTATTTTCGCATCTCTTGGAATGGGGAAAAAAACACTTATCGGGTGTATTTCTAGTAGTGTTTGTACACTTTGGCACAAGACAATACCAATAAAATTGTTTTTAGGGATCCGTACCTCAAAAGGAAACAAACGGAACCCTTATAGGATCACTTCGTTGTCCGTCTGTCCGTCTGTCTGTCCGTCTGTGTGTCTGTCCGTCTGCCAAGACCCTTTTTCTCAAGAACGCGTAAAGGTATCAAGTTAAAATTTATACTAAATACTTGGGTCTACGGTTTCTTTCGGCTGTAAAAAAAATAAAGTTGTAAGTCAACGCAATCAAAAGATATGAACGTTTATTTCGCATATTTTGCGATTTTACAGGGGAATCAAAACCTATAGGGTACTTCCCGTTGACCTAGAATCATTAATTTTGGCAAGAGGCAAGATCTTACAGCACATATAAAGTAATAAATCTGAAAGTTGTTAATTTGAAGTTATATCCTAAAAATAATATTGGTTTAGAATTACAAACTTACATTTTGTAGTTGTTATGTATGGAAGAACCTTAATGTCAACTACAAAGTTAAGTTTGTCTTTCAATATTTCAACTTCAGTTAGTTTTTTTTTTGGACTCGTGCTCTCTAGACTTTTCCTTCCAACGGAACCCTCAGAGCACGAGTCCTAATCGTACTTTTCCGGGTTTTTTTAGCTTCTTCCATGGTCTGAATATCTATAAAACTGAAAATCTGTGTGAAATAACTGTATTTTCTATAGTAAACAAACACAGAGCGTGGCTTATGACGTCATCCAAAGCCCGCGAAAAATTGCGGCGTTCATACAGCTCAAATTTATTCGACGTTTTTAATATTTTTTTAAAAAATAATTTGAGCATTTCCAACTGTAATTATATTTTTTACTATGATATAACGATGTTAACAGTTGATTAAAAATATAAAAAAAACACATGCATATTCCCTATTATTTTATACAATCTTATTTTTTATTGGTGTATGTAGTAAGTTTTGTAAACAAAATATGAAACAAAAGTTATGTTGTATGTAAAGAAGCCTGCGAGAGGTTGCTAATTATTAATAACCCTATATATAGCTACAGCGCTTACCGCTTTTAGCGATAAGGCCGCTACTTGTGGCACTAGCTCGTAAGTGTTTTCTATCTGTTTGTAATTTTTCTTTCTGGTGTACACAATAAAGAATTTCTATCTATCTATCCATAAAGTGTAAAAATATGTAGGCCGTACCTTCGACTTGCGACTTCTTCTTGCATGTTGGATAGGTGCCGCAGTCCTGCGTGTGTCCAAAAGAGCAAGGATCTTCGGCAAGCACGCACACTTGACTGTTCAGGCAACCGATGTCTTTACATGTGCGACCGTACTCTGTAAACAAAACAAGAAAAGGATGTTGTTCAAAATGAATGATAATATCCGAGTACATCAGCTAATTGTAAAGTTTTAAACTGTATGAGAGAACCGATATTTACATCCGCTGATACAAAAGGCCCGGAATTCCAAGTCTAGCAAAAATTACGTTACAATTTATGCTCGCATTTTTGTTCGACCACCATATATTAAAAATGTTCTGTTGCATGAAGCCTATCTCGAATATGGGAAAGCGTATAAAGGAAAATATTGCAGCATTTTTCGAATACGTTTGATACAGGAAACTTCCTCTCAAGTGACTCAGGTTCCAGTTTGTCACTTCTTATAAAAAAAGAAACGCAAAATATTTCGTGGAACATTCTATTTCTGAAAGTCCTAAATAAGGAGAGAAAAGGTCGAAAATCGAATATTCGCTCTCCCCATTGAAATTCCCGAAGCGGAAGAGGTACAATTTAGGAACCGTATAAATCATTTGCGGATACTTAGATAGAGGTATTATCTGCACACGCCACAAGCGCAACAATCGCTCCTCGCTCCACGGGCAAAGGGATTTCAGTAGCTAAACCATGTTCGAAAATGAAAAAAAAAGTCATAATATCCTTATGAATTTATTCCGCTGTGTCTACGAGAATTTTTGCCCTTTTTATAACCGGAATACCGTGACCGGGAAGAATTCGGTTGTAAGGGAATAGGGATCATTTGCATATACAAGATTATATACTTAGATTGGGATTCCCGCGGCGGGTCTCGCTCGAGAGTCAATATCACACGTAATAAAGGCCTACCGAAGCGAAAAACTTTTCGCCACGGAATTGTTTTCCACTACATAGAGCCCGTGCGCTTATCTATCATTATACCCTTTTGTAAGCTCTTCGTGTACAGGTATAAGTTTCTTGTTATTTTATTGGTGAAAGTGTGCGAAAAACTTTTCCATTCTGGAAGTTATTTCAGATAAATTCCTTGAATTGAACGCGTGACTGAGCATTCGTTTTCCTCGATCGTTTCTAGTAAACGCAAACAAATATGCTGTTTTGAGCTAAGAGCTCGGTGGTTCTTGTTGCGGTTGGCAGCATTTTGATAAAATATAGCTGGTCATAAATTTGATAGATATGATGTTCGGGGTTATACTAAATAATCCGAAAGGTGTTTGTTAAACTCATCATTATAAACAACTTTTACTAAAGGACTAACCGTGATATCGCGAAAATAACTCTGCGGTTTCATACATTTTGTAGAAGTGAGTGACCGTTTTCAATGGAAAGGCTGATATTTTTTACGATTTCAGGGTTGGTCCCATACTAAAAGTTGTTCATAATGATGGGTATTTCGGACAACTTTTTGTTAAGTACACCCTTTCCGCGTAACCCTGCATATTTTACTGAAGGCACAGTCAGTTTTCTTTTTGCATTTTTAAAGAAAGATACCTATAATTTTCTTCCAACAGCCGTTCTTCTGAGCGTCTTACACAGCAAAACTTTAAACAAAATGAATTCAAAATCCAGCCCATCCGTCTACGCGTTCCTGAAAGCGAACTGAAAGCTGTGCAGGGGCAATAAACCTATCTGGCGGTGAAATAATGATGTATTTAAACGGTTGTTGTAAAGCCAGCGTTCAGCACTTAACGTCTTAATATTTCAGGGAACAATTGTTATTACAATACATTCAGAGGCGGCGGTGCCCAAGAGACAAGCCAATAAATCGAGCGGCACAATACACGACTTTATATTTAGGCTTAGGGAAATTAAAGGGAATTTCAGAAATGTTCAGAGTGGAATACTCTAAAATTCAGAAAGATCTTAGCTAAATAATTTAACATAACGTTAGCGCCTATTAAGTTAGCTGACTTTGGCTAAAATTGTATAGGCTTTATAGTAGTTCCATAGTAAGTGCTCGCAGTTGTGATTGCTCTCACGCTCTAGCAGTTTCGAGGATTACAGCAAAAAGGGAAATTGTGTATTTAGGTGAACGTTGCGGCCGCAGCTTGACAAAAAACATTGAAGTGACCTGACCGACAGTGCATTTAATCACGATGATGTCACGGTTTTGTCACAAAATAGAACGACCGAGTAAAAAATGAAATGATGTACTGTGGTCTAAAAATATTCATGCATACACTGTAAATTACTTGATAACATCGTGTTCCGATCATAAACGCAACATCCTTGCCATTTAGCACACAACCGAGAAAAGCGATCGATCGTGAATGCCTACATTCATAAAGAATCGTGTGAAGCAATAAAATCTGTACCACAATAGTCGAAATATAAACCGAGGACACTTCAAGGAAGAGGCTGTAAGAAGCGCCAGTAAAAGAGCGAATTCTTCGCGCGACAAAGGAATCCGAGAACGCAATTTTAGTGGCGATAGAAACAAATAAAAAACGCATCACAATATAAATATAAAGTCGGATCATAACTCTTTGTTTTGTTGCGGCGCCGTCGACAGTGAGATGTTCGTTTTATGCGGGCATTAGGTAATGGATTCACGCCATATCTCTTGGCAATTTGTGGGCGTTGAACGTGCCCCCAACGGCGACGCAACTGCCTTACTACGTAAGCATGATCCATGTACTAGGTAGAATCGTCAATTGGATTGTATGGGATACGTACGCAAATACCGCTACGCTTAATTTCAATTTGTACATGCTAACACGTAATGTCATACTCACTGGAATCACTTACGCTATGACATTCATACAATAGTAATATTTTGTAAATTCGTTTATTTTGTTGTTTAGTGGTGAGAACAACAATAAATACTTAATAATTTCTTTGATTTTTTATGATTCTAGCTTTTGACCGTAACTCATCTGATGGTAAGTGACGATGTGGTCTAAAATGGGGCACACTTTCTAAAGAGGTGCCCATTTACTCTTGTCTTGAAGAGAACCAGGTTGTACTTTATAGGGAACACCGAGGCAGGGAGCGCATTCCATTCCTTTGCAGTTCGTACTATTTCACGAAGTAAGGATGGAAAGACTACCTCGATGACCTTTGGTGGAAATTTGTTGACGTGATCAGCTTAAACAGCTCTTGTGCACATTCTCCAAAATAAAGGCGACAAAAATCGGACATACAAGCTACCTTCCACCTGTGCTAGACAACTAGTTAAGCTCATGTGAACTACCAAAAATAGTAGTACTTAGTAATTAGTAAGTTTTTCTTTTTAATCGTTTTTACCAAATATATTACAATGTTACTCTTACTTGAATATCCATCAGCACAAAATGCTAGAGCGAGCACCAGCAAGGCTATGCCCCAGTCCATGATGAATCTGGAAGAAAAAAAACAATTTTACATTTAATATCGATATGCAGGACAAAATGTTCCTGTGCACTAAGCTCTACAATTATTTAATTGATTAGGTTTTGTATTTATTTTTCTCAAACAACAGATATTTATTACTGAACATATCTACAGGGCTACGCGGAAAGGGTGAACTAAGCCGAAAGGGTGAACTAAGCCGAAGGGGGTCCATAGTATCCATCATTATGATTATGAACAACTTTTGAAAGAGGGCCGACCCCGAAATCGCAAAAAAAATACATCAGCTATTCCAAAGAAAACTCACTCTACAAAATGTATGGAACAGCATTTTTATTTTTTTTCGCGATTTGAGTTTTGGTTTGTTACCATAGTAAAAGTTATTCATAATGATGGGTACTGGACCCCTTTCGGTATAGTACACCCTTTCTGCGTAATCCTGTATAATTTTGCTAAGAATCACAACTCAAAACCATCAAGCGTCTGTTGCAGAATTTCACATTTCATCTTGTTACAAAAAGCAATCTCTCGTACAGTAGCGTTTTCCACAACATCAGTGGTTCTGCGAAACCATAAAGTAGTCGCACGACCGAATTTTACAACGCTGCCATATGACCAGTCAGCTCTGATGTAGTAAGTCCTTAATGAAAATCTGGGAAGAGTCACAAAGTTTGCGAAGTAGTGGAGAACAAGTGGCAGGAGACGGCAACTGCTTTTTATGATACTATATTATAGACTAACTGTGACAGCTTGCAGTCCCTTTTAGTTTGAGTTAGACAAGATGAATATGAGGAGAGTAGAAATGGCGCAAAACCTTAATAGTATGTAATGAGAACCATAGGGATGTGAAACTGTCTTGTGGAATGCTTCAATGTGATAGAAATCAAGTTGCTTTAAAGTAAATGTGTTTAAATCCAAATGTGTATCCAGACTATTCCAGATATCGCGAGGCGTGCGCCGCTAATTTTGGTTGTTTTTGGGTTGAGTGCGCATTGCGCAAGCGTCACGGAGACCGAGTTCCTTTGAGAAATAGTACGTACACTTTACGAAATTAACATAATTATTATGGAACTCGACACATTTAGACTATCGTAATAAATTTAAAAACCAGCCAAGTGCTATAAGGCTTGCGCACTAAGGGTTCCGTACAAAATGTCATAGACCTGAAAAATATTACCCTCCAGCAGTCAAGTAAAAAGTTTGAAAGTGAAACATTGAAGGGCTAACTTAACTTTGCAGTGGATTTTTTTTATACTATATATCGGTGTACATCATTTTCGCGTTTCCTTTACATATTTGGCAAGAAGCAAGGTTTCACAGCATAATATGCTGTGAAACCTTGCTTCTTGGCAATTTTGATTTTAGAATAATCAACGTGAAGTACCCTATAGGTTTTGATTTGTGAGTTTGCGATCAAAATATGTGCCATAAATCGCCTTTATCTTTTGATTACGTTGGCTTAGAACCTTGATTTTTTTACAATACCAAGGGACCGTGTACCTTAGTATTTGATATTTATTTCAACTTGATAACTGTAAGAGTTCTTGAGGAAAAGGGTCTTGACACATCGACAGACAGACGGACAACAAAGTGATCCTATAAGGGTTCTGTTTTTTCCTTTTGAGGAACGGATCCTTAAGAGGGGGCCTCCGAAATTTTATGCTAATTTGCCATGATATTCTAACTAAACAAAATATCCTATCAACGTAATAATTGATATATGTGATTTTTCAATTCATTTTCTTTCCGGCACTAAGACAGAAACATAATAGCGAGATATTTACTCGATACTTTATTGTTTTCAAAAAGGTGCCTTTTTGCTGATTTTTTTGATTTTTTCTTGGATAGAACTTCAGTCACATATCTAAAATAAATACTCATCGAAGGAAAATATAGTTTGTTTTCCAGTGCTAAGACAAAATTTACCTAGATTAATTAGTACTCTCATAATAAATTATATTCGATTTGAGACTTACGTCCTTTAGTTCTAAGCAACTATTCGGTCAAACGGCAAGTCCGATATTCAACCTTATTCTGTTGCGCTTTGCATCTAAATGGCGAAACATGCTCCGTTCAACCTCAGTACCGCACTATGCTCCAACGGGGAAGGACGCACGCGCTTGCTATTCGCCTAGATTTATCTTCCGAGTGCGATTATATCAACACCTACTGTATTTTCAAACAATGGATAACATAAAAAATCTATGGCTTGAACGCGACCATTTGATGCGGCAACCAAGTGTTGCCAATGACCTAGAGCACATACTAGGTAAAGCTACTGTGAAAAAATTACAGGTATTAATAATTATGGATACGACTAGGCCATCTATCATTAGGGCATCTATTATTATGTACGCTCGGTAATATAGTTACAAGAGTCTAAGTGTTTCGTGTGGAGAGAGAAAGAGAGAGAGAGACAGTCAGAAAGACTACTAAAAATCTAAATTATTAAGTAAAATATAATTTTCGTTGAATAAATATAATTTTCGTTGAATAAAAAATAATAATAATAATTAACAATTTTTTTTTTTAAATTAATAATTTCATAAATTAAATGAAATTTAATTAAATAATTCATATATACTTAAATAGATTATAGTTATTAACAACCAGGTATAGAACAAACACAAACGTTCATCACATAACTGTTTGTCCTAGGTGGGAATCGAACCCATAAAGTATAGTATAGTATAGTATAGTATAAAGATATATAGATAAAGACCCCGAAGTATAGTATAGTATAGTATAGTATAGTATAGTATAGTATAGTATAGTATAGTATAGTATAGTATAGTATAGTATAGTATAGTATAGTATAGTATAGTATAGTATAGTATAGTATAGTATAGCTAAGTATAGTATAGTATAGCAAAGTATAGTATAGTATAGTATAGCTAAGTATAGTATAGTATAGCAAAGTATAGTATAGTATAGTATAGTATAGCAAAGTATAGTATAGTATAGTATAGTATAGTATAGTATAGTATAGTATAGTATAGCAAAGTATAGTATAGTATAGTATAGTATAGTATAGTATAGTATAGTATAGTATAGTATAGTATAGTATAGTATAGTATAGTATAGTATAGTATAGTATAGTATAGTATAGTATAGTATAGTATAGTATAGTATAGTATAGTATAGTATAGTATAGTATAGTATAGTATAGTATAGTATAGCAAAGTATAGTATAGTATAGTATAGTATAGTATAGTATAGTATAGCAAAGTATAGTATAGTATAGTATAGTATAGTATAGTATAGTATAGTATAGTATAGTATAGTATAGTATAGTATAGTATAGTATAGTATAGTATAGTATAGTATAGTATAGTATAGTATAGTATAGTATAGTATAGTATAGTATAGTATAGTATAGTATAGTATAGTATAGTATAGTATAGTATAGTATAGTATAGTATAGTATAGTATAGTATAGTATAGTATAGTATAGTATAGTATAGTATAGTATAATATAGTATAGTATAGTATAGTATAGTATAGTATAGTATAGTATAGTATAGTATAGTATAGCAAAGTATAGCATAGTATAGTATAGCAAAGTATAGTATAGTATAGCAAAGTATAGTATAGTATAGCAAAGTATAGCATAGTATAGTATAGCAAAGTATAGTATAGTATAGCAAAGTATAGTATAGTATAGCAAAGTATAGTATAGTATAGCAAAGTATAGCATAGTATAGTATAGTATAGTATAGTATAGTATAGTATAGTATAGTATAGTATAGTATAGTATAGTATAGTATAGTATAGTATAGTATAGTATAGTATAGTATAGTATAGTATAGTATAGTATAGTATAGTATAGTATAGTATAGTATAGTATAGTATAGTATAGTATAGTATAGTATAGTATAGTATAGTATAGTATAGTATAGTATAGTATAGTATAGTATAGTGTAGTATAGTATAGTATAGTATAGTATAGTATAGTATAGCAAAGTATAGTATAGCAAAGTATAGCAAAGTATTGTATAGTATAGTATAGTATAGCAAAGTATAGCAAAGTATTGTATAGTATAGTATAGTATAGCAAAGTATAGTATAGTATAGTATAGTATAGTATAGTATAGTATAGTATAGTAAAGCATAGTATAGTATAGTATAGTATAGTATAGTATAGTATAGTATAGTATAGTATAGTATAGTATAGTATAGTATAGTATAGTATAGTATAGTATAGTATAGTATAGTATAGTATAGTATAGTATAGTATAGTATAGTATAGTATAGTATAGTATAGTATAGTATAGTATAGTATAGTATAGTATAGTATAGTATAGTATAGTATAGTATAGTATAGTATAGTATAGTATAGTATAGTATAGTATAGTATAGTATAGTATAGTATAGTATAGTATAGTATAGTATAGTATAGCAAAGTATAGTATAGTATAGCAAAGTATAGTATAGTATAGTATAGCAAAGTATAGTATAGCATAGCATAGCATAGCATAGCATAGCATAGCATAGCATTGCATAGCATAGCATAGCATAGCATAGCATAGCATAGCATAGCAAAGCAAAGCATAGCATAGCACAGCACAGCACAGCACAGCATAGCATAGCATAGCATAGCATAGCATAGCATAGCAAAGCATAGTTTAGCATAGCATAGCATAGCAAAGCATAGCATAGCATAGATATATTATATAGATACATAGCATTTTTACAAAAATGACCTCATACGTACTGTTTCTGAGATAATCGATGGTTTTTGAAAAAAATTACGAAAATTTTCCGGATTTTTGCGCTTTAATATTTTGAAAGGCATTCTTTGCACAAAAATAGCCGAATTTGGGCTTATCAGACGCGCCTTTTTTTTTCTACACACGTGTGTTTACTGTGTTTCTATTTTATTATTATTTATGCCTACCAACTAAATAAACACATTTTTTTTTTTAATATTATTTATTTCCTGAAATTTTGAGAGTAGAAAGCCAAAAAAATAAATATAGTCTATTTATTACACCACTGAATTTTTTGTGTTGAATTTTTTTGTTATTTTTAACATGAAATTCCGGTTACGTAATTTCAAACCCAATTTGGGGTTTTTAGGGTTAGGTCCTAAAGCCGAGTTTTTGAGTTTAACGTCTTCGTCTGCCAGAAAAAATGATGCCTATGACGTCAGATTTTTGATTGGACCTTTGTGTCCAAAGTTATGGACCTTCAAAAAATCGGGTATTTAGGGTCCGCCTCGCTACTTAGTAACTCAAGTTACTATGTACCTACGAGTCTTAAAATACTAAATGACCTATCGTTGGATAGCCAGTGAAGCTAACTATTCTTGCCTGGATTGACCTGGGACAAAATGTTTGAGGAGCCGGGTATTTCAGGTCGTCAAAATCTTAAGACCTAACTTAAACTATAATATAAACTAAAAACTAGAACTAGTTATATTTCCTAAACCACAGCCTTAAAAAATCTGAAAAAAAATTACTAAAATTTAAAATGAGCTTTACTACCTCGAGCCAAAATTTGGGCGTGGTAGGGGGTGGTTTTCACCCTTCTTTATTTCTATTTAAATGTATTTCTCACTGATTTCAAAAGTAAAAATCTAAATATTTTTTTGTAATTTTTTTTGGGTTAAAGGTCTGGTTTAGGATATATGACCCGGGATCGGGTACCCCGTGCCACGAGGTTTTTGGGTTTTTTGGTCTTATCCCGGCAAGTTCAACCTAGCAAAGCATAGCATAGCATAGTTCAGTTTAGTTTTATTTAGGTTATTTCAATTTAATTTATATACTTTATTATTTTTATATTGTAGAAAACCTAAAAATAAATTACAAATACAATTTTGAAAAGTGAAATAAACAATTTACGGTTCTGCGCGCCGCGACCGAACTCAGCTAATCGCCAAAACACCAAGTACACCAACACTATGCTTATCCTGTGTGTTATTGCTCCTTGCCGCTTTACAAGGTCGAGTGCGCGAGTTGTGTACACTTTAGCTGCGCGCGACTGCCGCGCTGCCGTGGTTGTGTTTCACACTAATGCGGGTGATGCGAGACGCGCGGGTGAAATCAGAAATTTTTCTGGCCTTATACCCAGCCTTAAAAAGAAGACGCGATCATCATGCGTGGTTGTTTGCGGGTTTACGCTGAGCATGTGCCGTCCGGAATAATGGCGCCGCATGCCTCAGACCGGGCATTTGTGGCGAACAATTCGCGACGCATATATGTACCTTGCGATGTCTGAATGCACCTTAATATTTATTTGATGAATTCAGAGTCTGTAAAATACTATGTACGCAATTTATTTAAAGCAGTTGCTTTTAGAGGAGCCTCCATCGCTCCCCAAAGACTAGGTAGAGCCAGTGTACGTAACAACAACGTGTAAACTGCAAAGACTAACAAAGTTCGCAAGTGCACCGGATGAAATGTTTAGGTCGCCGTGTGTTTCACACACGTCTGTCCGCCAGCTCTGCTCAAAGTTTATGACACCTAGCTCCATTCCCCGAGCAATTTCGCCCGAAACTGTTTCGTATAACCTCGTTACCAGCTACTGTGCTCCCTCTATGTAAGTAAACGTTCTGCGGGTATGACAAAACTTGTTTCGCTTTATTGAAAACGGGAGACGGTGTGTGGTTTTCGTCGGTGTCCAATTTGATTATTACGTTTGCAACATTGCTTAGAAGTTCACAACACCCGAAGGTATTTACAGTAGGTATGTTGTTTTTCTCGGTTTCCCTGCGATCTAAAATACTTCTAAGAATTACTCTATTGAAA
The DNA here is from genome assembly GCA_932305915.1 of Agriopis marginaria. Classification (NCBI taxonomy): domain Eukaryota; kingdom Metazoa; phylum Arthropoda; class Insecta; order Lepidoptera; family Geometridae; genus Agriopis; species Agriopis marginaria. Next base: position 7,549,567 of record OW029925.1, on the reverse strand, counting down.
TACTTCAATGAATTGGAATGACAATGTTCTACATTATAAGTGTCTACATAATTATCAATTTAAAAAACTGACTTGAAAGCGCTTGAACAAAACTATTTGTACTATTGGAGCTGGTTAAAATACTGAGCCAAAATTAGTGAAAATATTGTGGGGCTACCTCAACAGCTTCCAGGGTGTAAGGGGAACACTCTCGAAGCCAAAATAAGGTAATTGTACTCATCATTATGAACCACTTTTAGTATGGGACCAACCCTGAAATCGCGAAAAAAATCAGCTGTTCCATACATTTTGTCGAGTGTCAATGACCGTTTTCTATAGAACAGCTGTTTTTTTATTTTTATATCAGCTGTTCTATAAAAGTCGGTTAAAATTACAAAACAGGACTGGTTCTGGTACGTGCCAGAAACAGTACCCCTATATTTATATCTATACAGGGTTGCCAAGTTGTTTATAATGATAGGTACTTAGTGCACCCTTTCCGTAAACCCAGTATAGGCTGAATTTTGTAGTACCCAAGTAATGATATTTGGCAGCACTAGCAACGAGCCAACATTCCATTAAAACTTTTTAAATTACAATTTCGCTTCTATAGTCCGGGTAAATTATAACAGAAATATCTAGGAAAAAACTTTATAATTCTACTATGTAGTATTACTTAACCAGCTTTTACCTTTGCTTAAATAAGTTTTACCGCGAGGAATACTAGTATTGCAAAAACTTCACACTTTGAAAATCACTTACACGGTTCTGTTCTTATAACACAAGAGAGACTAAAAATACAGATGGTGTTCACGAACGGACAATTTTCTCTACAGAATTCCAATACACGATTATCAACTCACTACTACCAACGGTCGTAGCATCCAATTCATTCACAATGGTATAATGCTGCGCAATCATATGGATTAGATCTTTGCAGGACGTTGAGCACATACCCATTCATCGCAATTGCGGGTTTGACGTCAACTCTCAATACGGAAACCGGTATCGCACACACCAACACAATCATAAATCAAGGTAAAGTACTGCGCCGGATTCAGACGAATCCATACGAAGCCAAATCACAAAGCTCGAAAATTGAAAAATCGAAATAGAAAAGGCAGCGCGAAGTGGTTTTCCACTAAAAGAACTCGTAGAAATGAAGTTAAATCAGGGAGTGGAGTGATAGGTGGAGGGTGCCGCCCGTGTCGCAGGTCAATGAAGGTCGAGCGGCGGAGGTCGGGTCAGTCACGCAACTGAAGGGCGCTTAACCTTACTGAAACACTGTGTAGGAACTTTATGTACCAATAGGGATTAATGATTCATTAACGATTTGAGTTTTACTCGTTTTCGTTGTGAATGAATCGTGACAGAGACCTGAACATTTAGGTATGGAACATATAAATATCGCCTGATCTACGTATGGTAACCTAATAAAGAAACAACGTATGATACCCATAAATCCTGATTCAAAGATAGTGCGAAACAAGTTATCACAGCGTCCCTAGCCACCGTAATCATGTAACGAATTAATGGCGCTGATTAAAAAGAGTCCAAATTAAAAGGATCCCCTGTGGGCATTACATGCCATAGAGCAGAAATTGGATAGCGATACGAGAGATATATTGCCAGACATAAAGCCGGGCTCGGTAACTTTCTACCCATTTCCGGCAGGCCACTTGTGAATCGTATTTCGGAATCCTTTTTATCTTTTTGCGGGGTGGCGCGACGGCGAACGCGAAGTGACAGCGGCACGGAGCCACTTCGCAGCCCATATATCACTTGAGGCTGTAACGGCCGCGTTAACGGCCCCACTGTCACCTCACGCCGTCAGCGTCCGCCGACGAGCCTCCAGCTGTCTGCTAAATGACTCTATAATCTATCTTATGAGAGACGTCGTTTAGATAGATTGCCGATATGTTCTGGCTTAAGATACGTCTTCTGCAATGGAACAGCTATCACTTTGATTTTCTTAACTAGCTTACTCTTAACAGCATTAACTTTGAGTCATTTTAGATATATTCTGTTACTAGCTGTTGCCCGCGACTTCGTACGCGTAGATTTTCATACAATATTTCAACCCCCTTTTGCCCCCCTTAATTCAGCCCTTTCGCAAAATCCTCTCTAGGCGGACCTCTACACCCCGAAAGTACTCTACTTGCCAAATTTCAACAAACTTTCAACAAAAAATAAAACCCCCATTTCTCATCCTTAATCCGTCTTTTCCAAAAAATATATATGTTACCGGCAATGTGTATAATTCAGGTATTCTATACAATGCCTAGGCGAGATGTGAGAGAGAGAGAGTATGAGTGTGTGTCGGTGAGTGCGAGTGCGAGTGTGAGTGTGTGTGTGGGGGTAAGTGTGAGTGTGGGTGTGTTTGTGGGCGTAAGTGTGAGAGTGGGCATAAGTGTGAGCGTCCGTCTGAGCGAGCGTCAGACCGTGAGCGTGTGTGTGTGTTTGTGTGTGTGTGTGTGGGTGCGCGCGCGCGTGCGTGCGTGTACCCGTGTGTGTGTGTGTGTTTGTGTGTGTATTTGTGAGTGTGTGTTTATCAACACCTTGCTTTTATCAAAACCTTACTTTAAAATTTATTAGACCCATCTCGTTTCTAAGCCATGCTTATAAGCTGTTTTGGAGGGTCATCACGCCTCCCGCCCGCGTCGCAAGAAGTTTACTTCCTGCTCGCACGTCTCCCCCTTCCCTGCTCTCGTATTTTACACACATTGCCGGCTGAGCATTCGGCATTGTATAGAATACCTAGGCAAAGTTCAGCTTCGTAGGTCAAGTAGTTTTCGAGATTTCGTGTTTAATGAGTGAATGAGTAGATGAATTTCGCTTTTATATATATGTATAAATATATAGATTTTCTAGAACTTTCTCGAACATTCTATATCGATTATAATAGTTTGCAGTCATTTTAGAATTTTTTAGATCATTCCAGAAATTTCTAGAACTTTCTCGAACATTCCAAATCGATTACAATAGTTTGTACTCATTTTAGAATTATGTCGATCATACCAAAATTTCTAGAACTTTCTCGAACATTATAAATATAGTAGGTATTTCCTTTCTAAAGGATGTCTTCAGATAGGCTATCTAAGTACCTACTCAACGTACACTACAAAGTGCGCTGCAAATCAACGCCAGCTTAAGATGAGCCGTACGTTCAAAGCTTCCCGTACATTCCGGAGGTCAAGTTATTTGGACCTAATACTGAGGGTTGTGATGTGTGTAATTTCTGAACTACGAAATCGACGACCTTGAAATTTTTACGGGACGTTATTTAATATATCTCCTTTCTAACAAAAAAAGAATTAATGAAATCGGACTACGCGGTAATGAATTACAACTAAGTTCACATTTTGACTTTCATCCCCTCTCCCAAGGGAACCATGCAAAATTTCGGGATAAAAGGTATCCTATAACCTACCTCGTAGTATGAACTCAAATTATGCTAAGTTTCATTTGAATCCATTGAGTAGTTTCGGCGTGATGCGCAGCCCAGATACAGACAGACAGACAGATAGACAGACAGACAGACAGACAGACAAAAATGAAAAAAATTACAGTTTTGACTTCAGTATCGATTATAGAGTGCCGTAAATTTATTTTTTTCAAAATATCTTCAATGTACAGAATTGGACCTGTTACAGTTTTATTATAAGTATAGATAAGAGATAATAAATCAAATCTAAAACCAACAAAACCGAATCACGATGGACTACACGGGAAATGATTAAAGCATGCAAATGAACCGATATTTCACGAATATGGAGTGGGAAGTGATTTTCCGAATAAGACAAAGCACATAATAGAACATGTTCATCCGGACTGGAACAAGGTAAACGTGACAACGCGAAGTGTCAAACGGTATAAACATGTACGTGAGTAAAGAACTGTCGCTTGTTGGTTGAGATTTAGCACGTTCGAATTCAGGTCGCGATGCATCGCGAGCTGACGCTTCCACTCCACAAATTCTAGGATGCGACGCGTTGGGTGCAAAGCGGTGGTGTCGCCTACCCGGATTTATATCGGCGGAAATCTCCGGTATGTTCGGTGTTCGCAACTCGCGCCGACGTCGACACCACGTGAAAATATTCTGGTGAAGTGGTGTACGGTTTTGCGCGGATTTCACTCCCCACTAAACTGGTGCGCGACAAATCGACTTATGCAACACCTTGCCATCACAGTCTGAATTTAAAGCTCATGTGCATTTGCAAGATAAGCTGCACGTTATGAGTATTTTGTTACAAACTGAAAACTTACGCTTTAATTTGCGGCTTATGGTTTCCACGTCCTGTTTTTATTATTTAATTCAGTGCCGTACAATACAAGTTTCGTTTAACTTTAAACTAAAATAATAATTTTGGAATAAATCACAACTTTTTTTTTTTATATTGCACAACACAACTACGCACTATTTTCAACGGTAATGAATACCTACTGAGGCAGATTCGCTTTATTACCCATATACATAGAGATAGTGATAAGGTTGGGTTATTTTAAATGAGATCATACTTTTAACGTATAACACAATTAATCATCACAAACAGCTACTAACTTCAGCGTAATAAAGATCAAATGTGAGGAACTGCTCTACTATACCGTCTATAATTACTTCTTTTGTACATTGGGTTCTGTATTGATTCCTATTTATGTTTATTAGACGTTATTAGTTAGGTATACGGCGATTACTGTCAAAACTTTGTCCATTTAGTCATGTCCCAACGAGCAGATATTCGATAAACAAGGTGAAATTATCGAAGTTAATACCGGAGTTGTAGAATTTTGCCGGCGGGCGTGAGAGGAATCAACATAAATCATGAGCCGCGAGAAAGATACACGAGAGAATTCAGAAAAGGGTGTATAACGACTCCTTGGATGCGGTTACGCAAACATTCTATTGGTTGGATAAATGCCAACAATATCATTGGGTCTGAGATCCGGATCGGCGTCAATCATGTTATACCGACTTAAGTCGACATTGAAATTAACACGATTACTTCTAAATAACATTAATGATTTTTTAAAACCTGCCAAGTGCGTGTCGTGCTCTCACACTGAGGGTTCCGTACCACTTACAAATACAAAAAGTCAACACCACGCCCAGGCGGTCACCCCTCTAAGTACCGAGTCGGTACTACCGACAGCTCCCGACGTTGCTTAACTTGGTGGTGAACATAAATCTGTCACCGACTTGCACTTGGCCATTATTTATTGTTTTACTTAAATCATGCCAAGTTTGACGCTTGTAAGTATTAACGTTTTTACATTAGAGCAAATACAAAAATAGGTTTCATAAACCAGCCAAGTGCAAGTCGGGCTCGCGCACTGAGGGTTCCGTACCACCTCAAAATTCAATAACATATTTTTTTTAAAGTTTTTGCGAAATTACCAGTTATAACTTGGTAATGAACAGAAACTTGTCACCGAGTCGCACTTGGCCGTTATTTATTATTTGTTGCTATACTTTAGAGTGTGTACTCATCGTACCGACGCTTGTACGTACCATATTAGCATTTTTACATTAGAGCTTATACAAAAATACGAAACAAAATACGTATATTGTATGGGGACCCCTCCTTTAGTTTTTACTTTTGACTTTTTTATTATTTCTTAGTTAATCAGCCGTAACATTATATATTCTGGGAAAATTTCGACTATCTATTACGGTTCGAAAGATAAAGGTAGGATAGACGGACAGACATCGTAGGCTTAGTAATAGGGTTTCCGTTTTTACCCTTTAGGTACGGAACCAAAAAAATTACGTTTGTTGTGTCCCCAGCTCGTGGGGCTCCGCAGCCCCTTTTAGGTTTTAATATTAGACTTTAATATTATTTCTTAGTCAATGCACCGTAACTTTTTTAACATATTCTTTAAACATTTCAACTGGCTACCTATTACGGTTCGAAGGATACATCCGTTAAAAGGATCGACAGACGGACAGGCAGAAAGCGTAGGCTTAGTATTAGGGTTCCATTTACAAACTTAAAGTACGGAACCCTAAAAACAAGCTTCACACAGAATTTGAGACAAGAGATTTTGTAAAAACGCAGTGCAATATTTATCTCACGGGTTTACTGCTGTAATCCACAATAAGCTGCTCTTATCCTGGTTAACTCAGTGTATACTGATTACGGAGTCAAGGAAAGAAGATTTACGGTAAATGGAAACGAACAGAAATTAATTACCCGACGCGACAAGATTTTTTTCGCGACTAGAACAGAAGGGAAATCTTTTAAAGACCTAGCTGTAATAGGTTATGTATGATTGCACCAACTAAAACCTTCGTGGTGGCCTGCCACTACCAGATTGGGTACTAGGGTCTCCATAAGATGCTTTTGACAAATGAGGTATCGATAGATTACTCCTTAAGTTCAGGGATGTTTACTGGGTAGGAGAAGTAATCATTATCACAAGATAAGTGGGGATGAAAAAAATAATTTCATTGTATTCATTCATGTGATGAAAAAGTCATTAAAAATGTCTTTTAAAAATCCGGCTCGAATTGAAAAAAAAAAGTGAAAGTAAGGTTTGGTGCATCATTTTTTGGGTTCCGTACCCAAAGGGTAAAAACGGGACCCTATTACTAAGCCTACGCTGTCTGTCTGTCCGTCCGTCCTACCTTTAATCGGCTGTATCTTTTGAACTATAATAGATAGCCAGTTTAAATTTTCACAGAATATGTAAGGACGTTACGGCGGATTAACTAAAAAAAAAGTTTAAATTAAAGGGAGGTCCCCATACAATAATCGTATTTTTCTATTTGCTCTAATGTAAAAACGGTAATACGTACAAGCGTCAAACTTGGCATGATTATAGTACGCACTTTAAAGTATAAGAACAAATAATAATAAATGGCCAAGTGCAAGTCGGTGATCAATTTCTGTTAACCGGTACTGGTTCTCGAATCAAGAAGTAAAGCAACGTCGGGCGCAGTCGGTAGGTACTTGGATGGGTGACCGCCTGGGCGTTGATGGGATTTTGTCTTTTTGAACATTTTTTTTTTTTACTTTAATAGCTAACAAGTTATGTGGTGGTACGGAACCCTCAGTGCGCGAGCCCGATTCGCACTTGGATGTTTTTATTTATTTAGGCGTGCGTACCGTTTGCGAAATATTATCCGCTATCGGATTCTCATTTATTTAAAGAAAAAAAAAAGGTTTTTGGAAGCATTATATACTTTGGCTCAACCTTTGGCATTTTTTAAAGAGGCCAAAATGGCAAGGAAAACTTACGGTCATTTCTAGATTTATTAAAATAAAAAATACACATCGCAGTTCTGCGATAAATTAAGTATCTAAGTTTTATAAGAAACGGCATCGACGCATTATAGCAAAACTGATATCATAAATACTGATGCTATGTATAATTTTAGTTTTAATTGGTTTAAACGTGGTTTTCTTGTAGCGTGAGAAAAACCGGTTATTTGCGTACTCCGTCCGTTGATGATGTAGTAACATCCTTGACGGCGGCCATTCTATAGCGATTCTAGATAAAGCGCGATTGTGGCTTCGGATGCCGAATGTATGGTAAAATTATGATTGATGATTTGTTTGAGTAAATTATGGAGCTCGATTTTTGAGTCACTCGCTTTAATTTCGCAGTGAAAGATTTTCTATTGATAGAAAGCAAATTCGAATTTAAGCCGTTCAAACCATTCGTTGCCGTAGCTAGTGATATGATTATTTAAAAAATGCTATTTTTGTTTGGGATTTTGTTCGAAGGTCAGTCATTTCGCATATTTTCGTGCAAAATAAAAGCGAGCGATTCAAAACTCTATGTCGGCCAGAATTATCTCTTTCGCTTATTTGCAACATTTTTATAAACAAAAAATCACTGAGTATGAATTCTAGTAAACCAATTGGGCATTATCTTTTGAAAAACGACATTGCATATATGGTTTAAAGCAATTTTAATTATCTTAACCCTATGTAGTAAAAGGTAAGACGTGATTTTATAAAAAAAAAAAAACAGAACTCGGATGGTATACGAGGGAGTGCGGAGAGTAGCAGAAACAAAGGTTTTTTTATGCTCCTTACTTGGCTTAGAATCAATAAGCAAGCAGTTGGTGCGTTTTGATTGAACATTTATAATCCGTACAGCCTAGGAATGGAACAACCTGCCCTGCTGGCTTCCTTGTTTCCCGAGAGATTAAGTCTCTTAAGTCTGCATGCTTCGTCTTCGACTACTTCCAAACTGGCCTTCCAAGCTTCCCAACTGGCGAGTTGGTGATCAAACGTGGACGCGATAAAAATACAAAGTTCACTAGCAAAATTAATTCGATGGATCTTGAAGACCAGTTTTCGATACAGAAAAAAACTTCTTAGGTTCAAATACCGCCAAATAACTTGAAAAATTACCTTGTCTGCCGCAATAGTCGAGTTTTAGGTCTCTTTGGTGGACCACTAGGTATGAGGCCGAAGGGTATTCGACCTTCTGAGACCGTGCGGTTGTGGTGTGTGCTTTTTGATCAAGATAATTGCCGGTCAGTATATCCTATTTTAAGAAACGAGTTTCATGAATTTGGCCGGGAAATATTCTGAAGTTTGTGTTATAATTAGCTCGAAAGACATCAGATAAAAAGGTTAACAAAAGTCAAGCGTCTAATGTGGTTCAATCGCAATCCTCTTTATATCTGGTTTGGAATAATACTTTGAACTCAGTTACGTTTTATTTATCTCTACTTTCAAGCGTCATCACATCATCACAGTTTTAATGTGCTAGCTACTAAAATGATGTAAACGATAACTGCGGTACACCGACCGCCATATTTATGCGAAGCCGATATCTTGATGAGTTCCGCGAACGCGAAACCGATTGTAAACAATAACATGGTTGTTCAGCTTTTACTTGCGTGGTTAGTTAAACACCCGGCTACCACGACCTCTTACGCATTCTTATTTAAGAGTTTATATGTCGTCAACATGGGTTGCGTTGCATCCATTTGCGCGGTTATGACAAACAGTATCAAATGCATGTTTTGTTTATGAATACTTGAGGATATAATTAAGTTTAATGTAATTTTAGATACAAAGTTGGTGAAACTTTTCTCGATAGAATAATTCGGCAAAAACAGGCCTTCTAAAACACGATTTTAGTGTTATCTTCAAATCTAGAAGTCGTTGACAATTTTTTTTTTCATATTCTAATGTTAATTTATGTTGTGTAGTTTAATGTATTTTATTTATTTAGAAAGTTATAATAGTTCTTGAGTAATCCGTAGTTTTATCATTTGTCGCTTACATTATTTAGTTCTGAGGCGGGCGCCGACTCGTGCTTATCTCTTCCTGCAGGCGTAGATCGCATAGATTTGTCACTGTTTCGCACAGGGGCAAAACTCTGATTTGAGCTGACAACATATCGACTCTTAAGTTTTACCTTGAACTTTATCTCGCTCTCCCTACTGCAGATAGAGCGAGAGAAACGAAATTTAAGACCATGATTGAAAAATAGGAATTCCCAAGTAATACGAGTAACTCTAATTTTCTATCACGTCGCGTCGTCCCTCTAATGGCTATTTCTAGTAAGCTATTATTATGTTTTATAGTTTTGTTACCTATATATTTTTAGAATCTGGTTTACAAGTTTTAGACGTAGAGATTCAGAGGTTTAAAAAAAGATAATCGTGTTTCGTTTCATTTCTGTATGACACTCGGGATAATAAAATTCTAAGGATTTGTCCAGGCGTTCAGGAGTTATGGTGCAATTGATAAACACACTTAGGTACATACCTACATGAACTTTAAAACATAACATTAGTTTTTGGGTTGTCGTGTAAAAAAAGAATGGTCTAAGATATTGTGTTAAGCTCCCAGGTCTTGTTACAATTTTCAAGGAGGCTGTGATATCACGTGCTCGACACTCGATTCAACGTTCGAGCTATAAAGTATAACTTCCGCAGTTGTCCCATTGCCATCGTTCGCGGACACATTCTAGAATATTGCTACTGTAACAATATTCTACGTTGAACAGTAATTAAACTTTACTTTATTCGCCTAGGGTCACATCAGATATCTAGACTTATAGCTACACACCTGCAAAAAAAGGTTTTCTAATGGATATCGTTACCACAATAACACATTCAGGGTACATTGTACAACGTATCTCAACATCAAACCCTAAATTCGTTCTGCTGTTTTGGACCTGAGTAGATGGTAAAAATTATTTCCTTCACACCACACTCACAGATTTTTGTAGGTATGATATGGCAAGTTGAATGAGATAATGGAACAAAGCTACATAGAAACTAAGAGATGATGGAACAGAGCGGAAGAAAAACTACTTCAACTACGTCAACCATTATCTATTGGTACATTGGTAGCAAAAACATTTACAAAAAACGGCCAAGTGCGAGTCGGCGCACTGGGGATTCCGTACCACCACAAAACACAACATCGCGCCCAGGCCCAACAAATTTAAGTACCGACCGCGCCCGACGTTGCTTATCTTGGTGGTGAACAGAAATTTGTAACCGGCTAACACTTGATGTTCGTTGTTTTACTTTAGAGTGTGTATTATCATTATTTCGAGATTCGCACTTTTCTAAAAAAAAAAAAAAAATTGGTTTGAAATCGCGCAAGTCTAGTTACTGTCTGCATACTATACCGGATTTTGGACATTTCCGTGTAAAACGTGACTTTATAAGCGCACGATTCTGTACTGATATTGTCAAATATTAGGCGGATAGTGTTGGCATAGAGCCATAATTGTAGTTGTGGGCCACTGGGCCCAGTCAAGAGGAAGTGTTCCCTCAACGAAACGGATCTGTTTATGGGCTTGAATAAATCATCTCATGAGCAAGATACGATGAAAACTGGGACCGGATTTTCCACTACAAATCATACCACTAAAACACAAATAATGAGTTTGGGAAGTAAGCAAGATATGACTATAATAACCACTATGCAGTCCAGTCATCTCTTCTCTACATAGTATAAATTAAAGTCGGTTTCCGTGTCTGTCTGTCTGTATGGTCGCTAACTCCTCCTAAACCACGCAACGGATTTTGATGCGGTTTTCACCATCAGTTAGATACAGTTTCACGGAAGGTTTATATATAACTAACGACCCACCCCGGCTTTGCACGTAAATTACACCCGTGCGATGCCGGGCGGGCGGGTCGTTAGTAACATATAATTATCACACTAATTTATTATCATAAAAATCTGCCAAGTGCGAGTTGAGCTCGCAAACTGAGGGTTCCGCATCACCACAAAATTCGAATAAGGTCATCCAAGTAACGAAATTACCAGTTATAACTTGGCAATGAACAGAAATTTGTCACCGACTCGCACTTAGCCATTATTTATTATTTGTTGTTATACTTTAGAGTGTGTACTATTATCATGCCAAGTTTGACGCTTGTACGTATTACAGTTTTTACATTAGAGCTAATACAAAAATACGTTTGTTGCATGGAACACTTTCGTTTTAACTTTTTGATTTTTAAAAATGTTTTTGGGTTCCGTACCCAAAGGGTAAAAACGGGACCCTATTACTTATTTATTAACTAATTTTTTATTTATTTTAAGCCTACAAATCCCACAATGTCTGTCTGACTCTCTGTCCGTCCGTCCGTCTGTCTGTCTTACCTTTAAACAGCTATATCTTTCGAACCGTAATAAATAGCCAGTTGAAATTTTCACAGAATATGTAATGTTACGGCGGACCTGAACAAACTGATGGTTGTATTTTGTGGTGGTACGGAACCCTCAATGCGCGAGCCCGACTCGCACTTGCCGGTTTATTATATAAAGTAGAAGTGTCCTGAATATTGATTTTATGAAGAAAAGTCATCGACCTGAAATGTGTTACAATATTTAGACTGATGATAGTTTGGATAGCCTTAAACTCGAGCTAGTACCGAAAACTCTGCCAAATACTGAAGGGGGCGAGGTAAACACGAATTGCACACTTCGACCGAAATAAAATGAATTGATGGGCCCGGAAGAAGCTCATTTATGAAGATTACAAAATGAGCGCCGGCGCTCACTTCGTTTCAGTCGGTGTCTAGCCGTAGGAAGGGCAACACGTGACTATTGTTACATGATAACGTAACATCTCTCAAAGTGATGCCTTCGTGTGCTTTCCCGAAGTGTAAATACACAACAAAAACCAGTGCTATCTATTTTTTGTAACAAATGTACTGTACATGGTTATAATTAGGTGTTGAAGTATAATTATGTCCGACGGTTTTGACTCGTTTTTATTGAACAAGTTCAATGGTTATGGCACGTCCATTAATTTTATTTTAGTCGAAGATTGCACACACTAAAATATTCTTACTAGTTCTACAAACGCACACTTCAGTATTGAGCGGCACACAACTGCAAACTGATCAAATGGACGACCAGGGGGGGGGTGTAAGTGCTAAAGGAGAAACTGTAGGTAGAACACTTTCATTTATTTCCTCTGAGAATTTAGATGAACATCATCAACCAAACCGATAGCAGATAACATGTGAAAATCAAACGGGTACAAAAACAACAGCTACAATTATTGCAGCTGAACATGTTTTTCACATTGTAAACTTGAAAATAACCTCAGCTTTATAAGGATGTTCAACTGTTGACTTCTGTCCTCATTGTCAGTGGCTATATAATTAAATAAAGCGTAATTCAACACTAATTTTATCCTTCTGACCGTTTCTTGTGATTATAGTGGGTACATAATATGGCCATTTTTAGAAGTTGTTTTATAGTTGCCAATTTGTTTTTTAAGGGTTTTTTATGTTAATTTTGTAGTATTTTGAATATTAGCTATTAAAAATTATGAAATAAATATTAAATAAAGAAATAATGATTAAATAGCTTTTATTTTACGGAACATTATTTTTAAGTGAAAAATCTATAATAGAATTCAACGTAATTATCCTATAGTACTTTGGCCTTATTGCAAAGAAAGTTTAATTTAGAAACAATCTGGAGAAGCTGAAGGTCATTGACATAGTTGATGGCAAACAAACTTTAGGTCACATTGTCATGTTATTCTGACTACATTCACATGAATATCTCAATGTAGGGACTACATAGAGAAAAGAATAACATTTTAAACTTCTTCGTGCAGAAGAATAGAGCTGGAGTTAGCAAGCATTGCCCAAAAATTAAATAACAATAATTGCTCATTTCCAAATAATTAATAAATTTAATTTTATATGATACTAAGAATTAGATTACATACTCATTACCGGTAAAGTAATAATCACTTGAATATGCACTAGGCTTTCAGAGATCTAACAGATAATAGTACATTGTTACCCTAGGGGTGAAAGTAACTTATTTAGTACCAGAGACGGTGTTTGGCGCCCGAGCGTAGCGAAGGCGCTAATAGTTCGAGGGACTAAATAAGTCTTTAATCTTGTTTTATATATATTAGTCTTGATAGTCTTATGGCTATATTTTCGTTTTATGCCTGAAAAACCAGATACTTAAAATTAAAAAATAGATTTTGTAATATGGCTCTTAAGGACATAATGGGCACAAAATCATAATAGCATCTAAAGGCATTTTGACCGAATCCAAATGCCATAATTTACTAATTTTGAAAGTTGGTTTTTTAAATTGATAATTATTGTATTTTGTGTTGTATGGAATCTTCAGTGCGCGAGCCCGATTAGCACTTGGCCGGTTTATTAAGCATTGTAAGTAAGTACAATGGATGTTCCATAATATATTTATACTACAAGTGTATTCCTTGTTAAGTCCGCACAGAAAATAGCAGGATATATCAATTGTAGAAATCCCAGCAGCATCCACATGCAAAAATAAATGTACTACAATTGACCTTGTTAGAAACTAAGTACCTCGAATAGGTATGGAAATCAGATTGAGAGGGCATCGGTGGTTTTTTAAATTGATATTTAGGCTTGGGCTTGATTGTCAGATGATAATCAAGCCCAAGACAGGGCAGATCCCCTGTGTCTAAAAAAGAAGATGCTTGCCTAGAAGAAACTAATTCACTTGTGAATTAGACATCTAAGATATTTTTACCTCTAGATAAGTTGTGCCCGCCACCATATTGACTAGACGAATGAAGGCCTGACTTCGTTCAGGCCTTCAGACAAATTGTATTTTTGACTCTTTCTAACAACAGATATAGTGTAAAAAGTTTTTCATATTCTTTCTCTTATTTCACAAAATGCACATATACATGCGTAGGTTAGTAGATATGCGCTGGTTTTAGTCCGTTTTTAAAGCCGTGTTGTTCGCCTATAACATCTCTATTATTACACCTTACTGTTAGACACCCCAATTGTAACTATTGAGGAACAGCCATTTTATTCCGGTTTTAGAAATTACAACTATGTGAAATCAGTGCAGACGTTGCAGAACTGTGTAAACCAACAGCTCAGGAAGCACGGAATCTGCTAAGCCTCCACAAAGAAAAAGAACAGCAAATATTTAAACAAAGTCATGTAACACCATTTATAGCTCAAGAATGGCTGGATCGATTTTCATGATTTTTGATTTGTTAGATTCTTCTCCGCCCCGAATAGCAGAATAAGTATTAAAAAATTAACGAAACAATAAATTCAAATCATTTTCCCATACATTTTATATGGAACGGCAAGAATATACATGAAGTCTTATACATAGACATATTATATCAAAGACAAAAAAAAAAGGTATTGTCATTTAAGTCAATGGGGGTTGCTGTCACTAGCAAGGAGGTTCCTTCAAGGAAGTATATAATGCGGGTGAAACTGCAAGGCGCAGCTAGTATTTGGAATAAAACAACAGACTGCAAAAGCGTTCAACCCATCAATAGAGATAAGAGAGACTAACAAACTTATCAAGTTAACTAGGTCAGACCTACGTCTAATACTAGGTACCATCACATGTCAGTTTGAGCAAAACAATCACTTAAACAAAATTGAAGCTACAGTCCTCTGTGCCACGGTTATTCTACAGGAAAATAAGACCTCTGCAAGGCCACAGAAGACATATGATTGAGGTCAGGATTTCTTGTAGAAACTCCACTAAAAGTCTCCAATACCACACCTGGCGAAATAGGGGTAGAACAGTTTAGTCAGTGATCCAAAGTCGTGCTCCGTTATTTTAAGGAGCTCGGCTGGTTTGGGTAGGCTGGCAGGGGCAAATGCACAATATACCACAAGCGGAATGTCAGTACATGTCTTATCACTCCCACTTTGAATTAGATGCACCCCAAGCGGAATGTCAGTACAGGTCTTATCACTCCCACTTGAGATTAGAATAGACATAAATTATTTTTTCAAGATAGGCACCATGCAGTAAGTTATTTTGAGTACTGGTAACAAAATACACTGTAAGTAACCAACATGACAGACTCCAGCGGATTGTCGAAGTACAAACACAAACTAAACAAACTCACTCTAACTAACTCTTTAAACAAACACCTTTTTACTCTCAGCGTTACAGACAGTCCTATACAGTTTTTTTTTACTAATAGCTTGCTTGATTGACCTCCAGCTTGCCTGATTTAAGTGATGACTACTATGGAGTCTATGTTGCCTAGAAGAAACCTATTCATTTGCGACTTGAAGACACTCAGAACAGGTTGCATGGAAGTAGACAAAACGGCCTCACATATGCTGCTTACTATTCAGCAGTTTTGCACATCAACACTTTTCTTTGGTAACAAGTACTCAAAAAGTAGTTTGATATCTTTTTATTCGGGAATTGTATAAATCAACAAGTAATCGCATTACTTGATTACATTAGTAACCTAGATCAGTATGGTATCTCTTTTAAATAACCAAATTCGGAAGTAGCATAGTCAATGGCTGTGTAGAAGGTGAATCACAGTTAATGGACATAACTTTACAAGTAGGTGATTTGTTTCCGCGTACTTGCTTAGTAGTTCATAATAAAAGAAGCTGATAAAAACACTTTCGCAGTTGTTATAATCACTCGCAGAATCTTGTCTAATAACATGTATTCAGCCATTATAATATAAATGTTAAGTTAAGAGGAAATCTTACATAAATAAGATACCAAGAATATCTTATTTTCCTTGTTTAGTGTATATTACATTCTAACTAAAGTAAACAATTACAGCTTATTATGTGGCAGTGATTTTACTTACCTACTGCTGAGATTATCCTTCACAATACACTGTGTTATTACTAGAACCTGAGAATACACAATTTTATTTTATCATACAACCATTAATTAAATTATACAAGGTCGATTTTTATGCGAAGGAAGATCGCTACTCACGATATTTTGTTTGAAAACTTCAACGCGAAGTCGCAAATCGCGAACATAGAGAACGTCGCGAACTCCGGCAGAACAAAACAAAAAACGTCAGTTTTTTTTGTTATATTTTTCATGACCGTAGATACAAAGTTCTTTATTCGTTATATTAATCATGTTTACTCATTGATGTAGTCTGTGTTTACTTTGTATTGATAGCGTCAAACAAGTCATAGTCACAGTCAGAGTCAAGCAAAGTAAATCACGGTCAAGTCAAACTCATGCCCCAGTAAAGTGGTGGAGACTTTACAAAAAGCTTTTATTGAGTTTTGGAAACAACATGAAAACACATGTTTCACTTCATGATATCGCTTGCCTACACTCGAGAACGTTCATGAGTACTTAATAAATAATAATTCACCATTATTACACATTAAAACTCGAAAATACACAAGTTTAAGAAAATAATACAACGAGCCGACATGTTTTTCCACGTTGGCGCCATAAAAAATAGTAGTAGTAATAATAGTCAATCATGCGGAGCCAAAAGCCCCAAAACGGGGAAGAAAAAAAAAAGATAGAAATGTGACAATTGGCTTTCAATCTGTGAATGTCATGGTGAATGTCAATCTCATGTCGTATGACAAGTTCGTTCAGAAACGTCCGTCTACGTTCAAAAATGACAAAAAGTTATAGATTTGCACTCAGCCTTATTCTGAGGATTAGCAATAAAAAGTAATATGGTGCCTACAATTAAATTATACCAAGGTACCTACGTGAGAAAAAGTAAAATCATGTCGCCTCTCATTCTCAATAAAAGTGTATTTTTGTATTTTTTTCACTAAACTTTTGATTTTCATATTATAATTTTCATTTTCACTTATTAATGTTCGTAATTATGTTCAAATATGATCAGATGGCATGCATTTTCGTGTTGTTTTCCAAAACTCCAATAAGCCTCTAGCGAAGTCTCTATAGACTTTACTTTGGGGATTTGACTGTGACCCTAAGCTGTGAGCCTGTGACCATACTGTGACTTACTTTGCTAATATAACTGTGGCTGATTTGTTTGACGATATTTATTATACTAAAACTTTAAAGGAAAATATAATAATATTAATAAAAATAAATAATAATGTTAATAAAAATATTTATAAAACGCAGGGGCTTTATGGCGAGCCGTCGGTGAGTGGCGACACCGCGTACCCCGATTCCGTGGGGCTAAAACCCCAGAGCCCCGACCCCTGGCTTGCCTTAACGGCCTCTTATACCAAATTTGACGGTTTTATATCAATTTTATTCAGTTAAATTCTTAGATTATCTATACTAATATTATAAAGAGGAAAGATTTGATTGTTTGTTTGTTTGTTTGCATTGAATAGGCTCCGAAACTACTGAAACGATTTGAAAAATTCTTTCACTGTTGGGATGCTGCACTATCCCCGGTTAACATAGGCTATATATCCCGGCTTCGCCCGTGCGAAGCAGGGGCGGCCTACTAGTATACAATATTTGAGCTGGAAAAAAATACATGTCACAGATACATCTATGTTCATGATCGTGATCGCGATCGCGTGCCATCTCACTTACGCACGTGGTGCGAGTAAATAGATACGAGCGGGACGGCATGCAATCTCGATCACAATCAAACTAAGTACTATAATAAGAACGCAGTTCCCACTAGTGATAGTTAGGTTTTAATTTGTTGTTTTTTTATTTTAATTTTAATGTTTAGTAGTAATAGTTTTAGGTTTTAAATATCTGTGTTAAGGTACGGATCTGGATGATAGATTTGCAAATTGGCTGGCATGATACTCTCCTCGATGAGTATTTAATCACTCAATGAATATTATTCCCGCAGCGCAGTGAAACCGCCAACTACGCTCGTTTGGAAATCAAATTACTTCACAATATTAATATTGTGCTCTCACAAGCCAGTCTGATGGTAAATACAATTATTTAAAAAGCAATTAACTTTATTATTCCGAAAATATTTCCAAATTCACAGATTAATTTGACCCAAATAAAAAGTAACGTTACCAATGAGAGTTTGATAAGAAATACTTAATTCTAAGGTTATAATTATGATTCTTTACGGGGTATTTAGGCACTGTGATAATGTTTTGTAATGAGCTCCCTATATTTCGGCGCAGTTACATGCACCATGTTCACGGGAAGAGTGAAGACTGATGAATGCGGGTGGTTGGTCGAACAGTTCAAAGCACAGACTCAGATTTTATTTGATCTGAGAGCACAGGACAGAAAAAATATCTGTGGTTTAAAGTTAGGTGCAGAAAAACGATCTACCCTCTTTCTTAGTCTTTTGCTACGATTATCACTGGAATTCGAACTCTGACAAAACACTCACTGTATCGAGCGCAATGCCACCTCAATGTGCTTGTATCCTCACAACCACAATATGTCGACATACTTATTCACCTAATAAGTTATTTACCGATAAATGATCCTCATTTTTAATTAATTCTATGATGCAGGTACAGTGAGGACTTTACAATTTTTTAGATTGTTTATGTTAATTTTATTGTTTTTTATATGTTTATGATGTTTTTATTTTTACTTATTGTAAGTATTTGTTAATTTAGTGTATAAATTCGTAGATTATACAAAACTGTAAAATTATTTACTTACTATATATTGAATTATTATAATTATTAGCGACCCACCCGCCCGGCTTGGCACGGGTGTAATTTACGTGCGAAGCCGGGGCGGGTTGCTAGTTATATAATTATATAAACCTTCCGTGAATATATCTGACGGCGCGAGGCTCGGATGCGTGAGAGGGTGCGCCGGTCGTCGATGGCCGATCTTCATTAGATTATTTTTGGTTTCTATGGCGTGAGTATAGCGGCCGAGGAGAATGAGACATCGCAAGTACATTGACACAGTTTTTATTTCGAAGCGCTATGATTACTAATTTCAATATCGAATTACTTGGGGACAAGGTGTTCCGCCTTGTAACGAACGCTACCACTCTCCAACCAACAACCCAAATTCACAACCCCAAGCAAAGTTAGCTCCACCGAGCATCCAACAGTCCCCATCCAAAACCCAAAGTAAAGTGAGCTCCACGAGCCTCACGTCACCGACACGTGTCCGCGCGCGCTCACTAGCGCCTCTACCTGACGGTACCCAAACTTGCTACACTCTGATTGGTTGTCAACGACACAACTTCACAACGAACTTCAGCAGAGTAAGTTACTGCAGCGTTACACCAGCAATGGCGCCACCTCCATCACTAGTCCACCAAAACAAAGCTAGGTGACGCCTACCTACATAATCTAAGCCTTAAAAACTATCCGACGGTAGTTGCGCCCGAATGCTAAATCTTCAACGCGCCGACATATCTAACTATCTAACTGATGGTGCAAACCGCATCAAAATCCGTTGCGTGGTTTAGAAGGAGTTAGCGGCTATACAGACAGACAGACGCGGAAAGCGACTTTAATTTATACTATGTAGAGATATCACATTATCTACACTAATATTATAGAGAGGTAAAGTTTGTAATGTGTTAACTCAGAAACTATTGATCCGAATAAAAAAAATATTTCTCTAATAAGAATCTACACTATTCCTGAGTGCCATAGGCTATGTGGGGCAACTAAATAGTACATTGAATAACTCGTGTTACTCGTATTAAAACTCATTTTATCCTCGCCTTAAATATCCGCCCTCGCCTTCAGCTCGAGCGCTAAAATGACTTGTTTTAAGCACTCGTTGTAAAATCTACTATTTAGTTGCACTAACTGTATACGCGTCTTTTATCCGCATGTCCAGTTGGTGACAAACCTTATGCAAGATTAGCTACAAACGGTACTTAGCAGCTTTTCAGTAGCTTCTTTTTAATACATAAATTATGAAGCTCCACTGTAAAGCGCATTTTCAAAACAGCAAACTGTGAACAACAGAATCAGCAGGGCAGAGTTCGCAGCAGAGTGTTATCCTCATGAGAAATTAACCGTTCCATTAGTTTTAATTCACTCGCCACCCGAGCGCGGCTTCGTTATTCCTCTTATATTCGTATAAAAATTCGCTAAAACATTGCCATTGCGCTCAACTGCAAAATAAAACTGAGATATGGGTAATATGAGCGTAGCCAGGGCTAATCCGTAGGGGAAACTTGGAATTTTTATCCTTTCCGTTACAATTACAAAAATACCTAGGTACCAGTTCGCCGTGTAACTGTAAAGAGATTATGGACGCAAAAGGCCAAACCTTACGGAGCCACGCGGTCCTTCATAGAGTTTATGCTACAGCAATGAAGAAATTGCTGGCGAGCCATGCAATCACCCATTACCAATTTCTTAGTAGGTAAGTATTGGTACCTACTTGACTACTACCTACATGAACTTCTGGTACTTGTACTAATATGTATGCGGTGCTTCTGGCAAATTGTTATTTAACACGATTTTTCACGCCTATTAGTTTAGGTATTTCAGTAGGTGCAAGACCCAGGGCTTACAAATTTTTACTTCTTTAGCTAGATTATTGGGAATCGGGATTGTTGGAAGCTGTTTTTAAACTTCTCTAAAATAAATTTCAAGACTAGGTACGGAATATGGATACTTAGGTCGCATTTTGTGGGTAATATCAATTTCTACCGTATTCTTCTTACAATATTATTTTTGTGGTGTCAATAAAGTGTCATTGTATTGTATTACAAGTAGTTAAATCCGTGAATTTTGTAGCGACTCGCATGCTTACAACTGCTTATTCGAATAGGTAATGCGATATCATAGATAAAAATAATATTTTAGGGTGTAACAAACAGATAGAACTTACACAAAAGCAGATCATGACGTTGCTACAAACTGTATACTTTCACTGTAAGCGATTAGAGATAAAGGGTTAACGCGTGTTGGATTGAACTACCTTGGTAGGTAGGTATACCCCTTATTGTTTATTATTCTATGCCCATACGCCCCCCCTGACTGCGCCCATCGCTATGGGGTGTAAAGAGTAATTTCGCAGGGGTTATGCGGAACGAGCTGCCTCTCATTTTGATAGAGACGTGGAATTCTTGTTTGCTCGTTTGGTGTTTTTTACGTTGCCACTACGAGTAAAGTGTGGAATTTCGGAACAATGGGAGATGATTGCTGCTCTGTAAGTCTTTAGGGCAGAAGGTACAGGTATCTATAGCTGTCTAGTTATACCACAGAATACATAATAGTACAAGTAGTTATAATCAGGGTTTTCGACTGTTTCGACAAAATAAATAACAGAATTTCGTTAAGGTTGTGAGGTGTTTGTAAGCGCGCGCGATATTTCCATAAGTATAACCATTTCGGACCTCAAGATGCAGGCTTAGCATTGTTTGAAGCCCTCAGGCTCATTGTAACATTATCCTATGTGAAATAAATAATATTATATTGTTATGCATTTTATCTGACGCGCGTATGGTAGAGTTTCGTAGGCAAAACCATATAACTGTGGTCACATTAATAGTTCAGAAAGTAGTAGTTTTAGAAAAAATCGAAGGAATAAAACTTAGTGGACTCGACCAAATTTCAGAGATGTATCATCTCCACTAATCAGGTGGCCCGTAGCTTGTTTGCCACCTATTATATTTAAAAAAAAATACTCTACATAATCAAGCAGACTTTTTATTATTTAGTCAAAGAGAAAGTTTCTTGGGATTTTTTTATGTTAATTTAAGAAAAGGTCAATGATTTTTGATCTGGCACGTCTTGATCCCAAGCAGCCCCAAGTAGGTGGCGCTTGGGATCCAAAAGTGCTAAATTTCAATGAGTAATAATTGTGAAAACCTAAGAAATTTTATTGTTCAATGTTGATTAAATACTGCCTACGCTGCTCAATTTCCTATCATCCTCTATGTAATCAAATAGCCTTAGGTACTATTCAACGCACAAATAGAAGACAATCAAATTAACAGAAGGCAGCTCGAATATGTAGCCATCCAATTTGGTTTCCCTATACGTTCCCAACTAAATGAAAGTGAAGTCCTCTCATTTCATTAAACATGTCTATAATTTTTCCTGAAGTCTCATTACTTCGGTCGGGCTAGAGCGGGCGGCCCGCGTCCCGGTGTAAACGACCACCTTGGTCCGACTTTACGATCCGTCTGCAATATTGTGCGTGGAAACTTAATGAAAAGGAAACACCAGCTGAATTACCACCCGACATACGTTAGAAAAAATCTTCTAAGACGCTTTGAATGGCGAGCAGTAACTGGCTGGAAATGTTGGGTCGGCAGATGTAGGTTGCTTTAGGATTAGGCTTATTGTGGGTTTCGCCTCGACTTGGCAGTTGTTGGTTGCTGTTTATTATTCCATACTGCCTAGGCCAGAATTAACAAACCAACTGGTTAATCATCTTGTCTCTAGCTAGGACCAACGCAGATGTACCTATAGCTGGGCTATTAGTTAGTGGCGTCCGTCAGGCTACATAATTAAATTTTGCGGCGTGAGAGGAATGTCTGATATCATATTATCAGACTCATGTCTATAAATGTCCAATTCAACATACCAGTTTTCTAAAAGACGATTCTTTCAAGGGTTTTGTGTATAATATTATGTGCGTTTCATTATTTTATGTCTTAAAAACATTGAGCTTTGTATGCGAAGATCAAAGGGTTTACACATTATGAGCCCACAACGCTGACTTGCGGTGTGCGGTTAGTGCCTTGACGCCTGTCGTTCGTCTGATCTTGGCTATTTGTGATATGAAGGTTAATAGCAGAAGGTCCTATTCTATTCATAATCTATTAAGCCGAAACGATCATGAGAAGACACTAGAGATACATTGTAACCCCATGAGTCATGTATTATGCAAATGTTTCATGGTGTAAATTCCTGCAAGATAACTGGTTTTATGTTTTTTTTACAACGGACTAAGCATGTGTTTGTCCTCAATTTCACCTGATGGGAAGCGATGATGTGGTCAAAGAAGTAGCACGCTTGCCTAGGACATACCTTTTCACTTTTTCGTCGTACCTAATGTCGTACCCAAGTCATATCTAATTAATTATCACCTATGATGCCGGTTCTGCCACAAACTTTATTGAACATTACCTACCTACATAAAAATTATCCTAGGCATATCGCAAGACCATTTGATGCTACCATTTTTTTAATAGAACCTTATTAATAATCATACATTAAATCAAGGGTTCCCAAAGTGGGCGATAACGCCCCCTTGTGGGCGCTGCAGGCCTAAAGGGGGCGGTAAGAGATCCAGAAAAAAATGTGATTTGTAATTTCATTTAGCTAGGAAGCCTCTTAGACACCGACTGCATGAGCTCTCGACTCTCAACTACAACTTGTGAACATCAACTAATATTAGTTAAGAGATTGCTCAAACTCGGCTCGATATTTATCTCTTTTTAGCGCCTCCATTTAAAAAATATGGGGGCGCAATAAAATAATTTATTCTCAAAGTAGACAGTAGACAAAATAAGTTTGGGAACCTCTGCATTAAATGGTTCTAATTTCTATTAAGATAATATTAGCATCAAAATATAGGTACCTATTCCTGGAATAAAATTAATGTAAGAGCTTCGACTGAAATTGACTTACTATCGATCAATTTGTATCAATTGAATATGAAAAGAAATTTCAAAAAACGTTGCGAAGAAAAGTAAACAAAATCTCTCTGAAGCGAAATCGTTTCGTAAAATAAAGTAAGTCCAATAATTCAACACTTCGTCGCTCCTTAGAGGGTGAGAGATAAAATGGAGAAAAACGTTCCTAATTCAGTTTGCTCACGGAACGGTGTAACTCCACAGCCACTGGGTCTTTACACCGTCAGACGGAGAAAGGAGAAAATAATATCTATCGATGAATGTTATAAGGACCCACCTCGAGTTGGCTTTGGAAACGAAGGCTCCGCTTACTCAATGTAATAGCACCAGCCCGCCTCATGACTTCAGTCTCTCTTTGTTTTGTTACTCTTTGATAGTTCTTCACTCCTGAAAGTAATAGTAAGATTAAGTGAGTAAGTGCAATGCATTAGTATTTCGTACTTATCTCAGAACAATTGAAGTGTAAATAAACAATGGCCTTAAATCTCTAGTTTATTTAAAGCATTAAACCGAGGCTTTACAGAGTCGGTCTTGAATACAAGACGAATTGAGTGCATTATCTACAGTTACGCTGGCGGGGCTAGTTAGCTGTTCAAGGAAACTTGTCTGCGTCGCCTTCAGAAAGGGTGTTACGGAGTGGCTTTTATGCACCCGCAGTCACGCAAATTGTGGCGGTGTGCCCCGCTTCTAGACTGATTGCAGACACTAGATATAAATACTGTAGATGGATGGGTACACTACTCGGAGCGATGCGAAATTACAGCGCACTTCAAGTAGTTTCTAAACAAAACAAACCGTCTGATGATTCTAGCTCTGTTTTGAATGAAGATGCAGAAGCGGAAACGTTGGAGTTGATTAAAATTCTTGAGGGCAATCTGAATTTCATGAGAAAAGATACCTAGAGAACTTTGAGGAAGGTTCAGAAACAAGTTCCTTTTGTTCTAACGAAAGCCTTTCTTGAGTTTAGCTTTACATTGACTTTGTGCATCACAATAAAGTTTTGTTTGTATAACTACAGGGTCACGCGGAAAGGTTGTAAGTACTAAGCGGAAAGGGGTCCATTATACTCATCATTATGAATTTTGTTTACTATGGGACTAATCCTGAAGTGGCGAAAAAAATATTTGCTGTTCCATAGAAAATGGTCGACAAAATGTATGGAAAAGCTGTTTTTTTCGCGATTTCTGGGTTAGTTAGTCCCATTGTAAATGTTGTTCATAATGATGAGTATGAAGAGTCCTTATCGGCTTAGTACACTCTTTCCGTGTAACCCAGTAGTATATAAGCCTGTCATAATGTATCGTTATTAATAATTATTTAAATAGCCATACTAATATATAAGTAACAGATATTTTTGTAACGTTTGTTTTAAAACTTTGTTAATAACTATTTTGAGCCTAAGTAAAGCTGGAACACAGCACCAAAAATCTCGTGAAAACTTAGATAGGTACTTAGGTTTCCATTTGAGGAATTTATTTTCTCATAAAGGCAGCCGAAGGTTTGGCATTTCTACATTAGTTTTAGGTTTGCACAGTGGACCGCCACTCTTGTCAGGATTCCCGTAACAAAAGCTGACTCGCTTTTCGGGATATTTACTATTTTTTTCCGGATTTTTACCGTTGCAACCGAGAAGCTTAGGTATACCTGAAATATTTTCCTCTACGAAGCGAACAAAGGACTTTTCATGTCGTAATTATTATGCTGATGTCGCGTGGGATGTCATTTTTGCATAGTTCTGATACTAGGCTTACTTTACACTGTACCTACCTTATACATATCTGAGTAAATACGTGAAGCAAGTAAGTATTCAAGAATTTATACCTAATATACCTAAAAAAAAAAAAACTTTTGACATTTCACATTAATTACTAATTAGTTTCAACTAAAAAAAAAAAAAAAAATCTTATAATTATTATCATTACAGATTATTTACATATTAGTTTCAGGTAGGTACTTATAACGTTTTTTTTTGTTTCAGTTTTAATTATTGTAGTTAAATTACGGGTTAAATTAATTATTAGTTAAATTACTATTACTAATTTGTTAACTGTAGTTAACAAAGTTTTGTAAAGTAAATAAAAAGAATTGATCTCTAATTCAATCATATGCAAAATTCACTTGCTTTCAATATAATGATAGGCATGAGCATGACACTGTTTAATAAGTGAATAATATAGGTACATATTATAGCTACTTGGTAGATTATACAAATAAAGATGGAATGTAAAAACAATATTCATATCTGTATTTGCCCGCTGCGGTTTCGGTTTGTCAGTATGGTTGTCGGTAAACCCGCTAATCCATTTGCCTTCCCTCACCCATCGCCAGTAGGTATATGGGAATACCACGGGAATGTTCCAAACTGGGAAAATGTGTAAAAGCTTTGCTGAGATTATTTTTTCGTGTTTCCGGCAGCCCGCTAGCTCTAGGCTTAGGGTGCAGCCATTACGATTTGGTGGCTGCTTCTAAGCGAACATAAAATGAATTTTTAAAATGCTAGGTTGGGAGATAAGGTTATCAAATTGTCAGTTTTTTAAGTATTCTATACTCACTTTAAGTATTTTGGAATAATGAACACGTCTTATAAGTTATTATGCACAGGCAGTTTGCTATTGGAGATCGCTGCAATATAATTCTAAAGCGAATGAAAATCCTGTTTTCATTTTCTTTGTCCGTTTTTCTATAGTAAAGTAATTGGTATATAAGCAAGGATGTTTTATACCATTGATGTAAGTAAATAAGGGGAAGATACGGGACGGACTTCTTGACGTGAACCGCACAATATAGGCTCCGGGGCACAATACACTTCAGTCACAATCGAACTGTCGTTTTGATAGCACGTGAATTACTTGTCCAAATTGTGTGAAATAAAGCAGCAATTATAACTTCCTGCGTTTTCACAAGGTGCACCAACAGTTCGATGACAAAAAACAACTTTCACGGCATTAATTTTCACTCGTAAATACTTAAAAACAATTAACTTAATTTTCTTTAAATGTCACTTCTATGGTCTAGTGTAGTATCTAATGGAGCGGTGAAGTTGACGTTTACAGTGTAGACGTCAACGTCACCGCTGACTCGAGCCGAAAGAGAGCCATATTTATTGGGTACAATGTTTGGATGTCACGCGTCTTCCACCTTTTTAAAACAGTCATTGTTTTATACCCTTTATTTAGGGTATACAAAGTCCTTGTATTTAAGTAACAGCCAAAATACTAAAAATAAAATGTAAATAAGATAAATAGATTGAAACTCTTTATTGTGTACACCAGAAATAAAAATTACAAACAGATAGAAAACACTTACGAGCTAGTGCCACAAGTAGCGGCCGTATCGCTAAAAGCGACTTCTTCCAGGCAACTATTAATCCGGATATTGTTTCAATACCTTAGTTTACATGGACTTGGGTATTCAAATTCAAAATATTTATTTTGCGGAGACACGGTTAACATGCAGATGATAATGTATTTACATAATAAAGACCACCATGCCCTAGCATGGCATGCTTTTCCATGGCATGCAAAATTTATAACTATCTTTATTTTTTTAATCTTACTTCAAAATAATTCCCGCTATAAATTTCCCGCCACAAGTGAAACGAAGCACCTTAAAGACAGGCCATGCTGACACGCAAAGTAAGGTAATCTCGCGTTGTCTATTTTGATCTTGTTTGTCTATCGTGGTCTGTGGTAAGAACCCTTTCGGCGTAAGCTCGTGACCGTTTCAAAATGTTTTTACTTCTAATTACACTGTGGACTTGACTAAGACTGTTTAAAGTCAGCAGTATTTAGAAATATTCCTAACTCCTAGTTCTCCTATATTCCTATATCCTATATTCCCTATATAGCTTCAGGATTCTATGTATATAGAATCCTTCAGGATTCTATGTATATAGAATCCTGAAGTACTTTGTATAGGTTATGCCCACCCACTCAAAATTAATAAACGAATCCACAACTCACCCACGAACTTCACCCCGATTAAAAATCAACTTACCGCGCCCGAGAAAGTTACAAAAGGGTCCAAAGTAATCGATCACTGAAAGGGGAATAGGAATAAGGCTCTAAAATCCATTACGGTAGGCCCGTCCTTTTGTGCTCAAGCTCTAGATGACGACAGTTTACTGGATCCAATATACGTACCAGTTATTTATTATTCACCATGCTTCTACATATTTCATGACGGTTCTCTTCGCGGTTAACTTAATACGAGTGAAGGTGGGGTCATATACTGTGGAATAGATGATGTTGAATCATTCATATTGTCAAGGTAAGCGCGAGTAGGTAACCCTGCAAACACAATGCAGGTCGAGATGTCCTATACAGGCTGGGCTTGTATATTTATTAGGAGTGTATTGGAATGCCATTTGAACCGCTAAAGACGGTCTATAGTTAAACCTAACGGGCGCATGTAACCGCTTTACGGCCAGCTATTTCTCCGTCTGGCTTTAGTCAGCTAATAAATAAACTAATGAATGGATATGTTGAGAACACCACATGTATATAATGATCATGTACGTTACCTAAAAAGTCACACATTTAATATTTATTTATTCATTTATCATACTTATTATAAATGCGAAAAGTTTGTTGGTTTGTTTGTTCCTCTTTCACGCAGCATCAGAGCAACAAATCGACCTGATTTTTGCATTGGTATAGTTCAAGTGCCGTAGAGTGACATAGGTTACTTTTTATCATCATCATCACCATGTTTCAACACTACGCGGGTGAAACCGCGGGGGCGCAGCCAGTTTCTTATAAAAGTAACATAACAGATTTAAGCAATACGTTACATTTATGACTTAAGTAGGTACTATAATATACTCGTAAATACATTGTTACTTATAAAATGCTTCTGAACTGAAAAAGCTACTTCTAAAAACATACAAAAATTTTGTATATTCAGTTTACTACAGAATCATTTTCGTGCAGCGATGCGATGCGAGCAACCGTAGATTTAATCTTATGCGGTGATACAAAGCTGCATGCAACAGCATACCCTGTACATATGTTAGACCAATGTAACTTTTCATTATACTGCACCACCGCGTCTTGGAAACTTAGAATTTATAGCAGAATACCGAGCTATTTCACCTTCGTATTATCTTTTGCTTCACATTTAATATTCCATTGTTATCTATTTGCTTTTAGCACGTTCGTAAAGTATGAAAATGGAGTGTCTAAAATAATGTGTCGACTTACCTAAACGTGTTTTAGGGTCATTGTTCACTAACGCGACAAATCGAAAAGTGTCGCATTTATTTGTATTTTTTTCTATCCTCCTGAGAGGATATTGGCGTAGCACGAAATTGTCATGAAGCATTCATGACAATGGCTGACACTCCTCAATATGTCTGATTTCACCGTAGAATAACATTGAAGAAGTACCTCCACAAAACACTAATATCATCATCATCATAATCAGCCTTTTAACAGTCCACTGCTGGACTTTTAGCCTACCCCCGAAAGGGTGATTGGGCCATATCCACCACGCTGGCCCAGTGCGGATTGGTGGATTAAAACACTAATATAATTTAGTCCAATTACACGTAATTATAATTGATTTCCAGTTATGTATTATGCAAACCAAACCTAAAGTACGTAATTTTAGACATATGGTTGAGCAAGAAATAATGTTTTCTTAGATTTCATTATGCCCTCCGCGCAGGTTAGTAATATTGTTCTGGATTTCATAATTTCCGCAGCGTTTTTTTTTACAATAGCAGTCAGTTTGCACTTGGTTGCTGGTCAATGATTCGAATTTGTAACCTCATTTGTATGAAAACTTTTACCATAGAGACTACACCAAGAAGATCTTGTTCGAAAACTGAACTGGGGCCTTACGGACAACAGCTAATTGCGGCACCTAATCCGCTCAGTTGGAAAATCACCGAGTCACCGTTGGCGACCGCAAACCGTATCTGGGCGCGATAAGGTTCACGTTCGCGTGATTTTCCAACTGAGCGGATTAGGTTCCGCAATAGCTGTTGTCCGTAAGGCCCCTGGCCGCCAGTACACTACCTCAACGTCGATAAACGTACTAAATAAAAACATAACCTTGTCTTTCTAATAACTGGAATAATGTATCTAATTGAGATTCAATTTTAATTAATAGTTGAGTACCTACTTAGATTATACAATAAAATTGTATTGGTAGCAAAAATTATTCAAGTTAATTATTCTTCAAAAAAATTACACAGTTGAACCTTCTTTTTGAAGTCGGTTAATAAATTATTGTCTTAAAAAGTGGTTTATTGTCTCGCAGAATGTGTAAAAGGAAGAGTATTTTCCGCGAGAATAAAGCTGTCTACGTTTTGCATGACCTTGAATAGGTATATAGTCTTAAATCCTTCGATACGCTCGGGATTTATCTCAAAGCTCCCTCGCTACGCGCGGGGTTTAACTATAGGTTCCTTTATTAGTTTATTACGCTCGGGATTCAATATGCGCCCGTGATTTTTTATATACCATTTATTATAATAATTATTCTTTTGAATTGACGTGTAAATTTATATTTCTGAATAACAAATATATAAATTTAAATTTATATATTTGATTATTGTCAATGAATAATCTACTATTTTTACTAACAAAGCCATACCAACCATATTTTGGTAAAAACGGTAGCAGTTCGGAAGCGTGCGAATTTTTTCCTTGTCGCTTTAGTGGGCTACGGTTTACGACGCTTAAATGAAAGAGGCATCTCATCTACTCTTACATACCGAAGTGTTTGCATGACTCAAGAACCTACGCCAGCTGAGTACCTACTCTTATTCGGAAAGTCGACATGATCTTTCTCAGAAGGCGAATACTTACTTATTTTGCCTGATATCTACATTTTCTCGGCTCACTAATCATTTGTGTTGACACACTCATTTCGGGCACGAAGGTAAGGAAAATGTTTTGGGACAGTCGGATAAGGCTAGGTTTTTAGAGTTGTGTAGGTATGCAAGATTTACTTGATGTATGTATAGGGTACGTAAGTACGCATAGCTAAAGAAATGGAACAAGTTTTTCTTCTAGACTAGATAAAATATAATTTAAAAATGTGCTAAACTTTTATTACACTATCTTATCTATGTGTAAATACAATATATAATTTAACACTAAGCTAAGAAATGCTCTATTAAAAAACAATTTTTAACTGATTTTAAGAGGGAGGTTCTCAATTCATGAAATTTTTTGTAACTTTTTTGAAATGTTTGCACCGATTACCACCGATTGCTCCGTCATTTCTGAACAGCGATTATTTTTATTATGTAGGTGGAGAAAGTTTTCGAGGTGGCCCCATCAAAATTTCATTGAATTTAGCAGTTCTAATAATACGATTTGTTCGAGTGCCTGTTGATTTAGCCAATATCAATAATTTTGTTCGACGGCTAAAACTTTGAAGTTGTTTTTTATTGATAATTATTAGGTACACATTTGTAAAGATTTTATATGAAAGGAGAAGCATCGCCATGCTTTTCACTTCTATATAAATATCTTACGGGCAATACCATTTATTTTCTACCATAGTATGCTACGCAACATCGTTGCTTCGTAGCATCATTTCAACGTAGTCACGTAGATTAAAATGGTGACAATTCTAGTTGTTTAGCATAAAAATACTGTTTTATACATAAACACAAGATTATAGAGCCATTGCTATGATAAATGAGATGTACCCACATGTCCAAAACGACTTAAAGCTAAGTGAAACATAAAAACAGCGTGTTTGTAAACCCGACACGTCCGACCGAACAAAGCGCGCCGCGACGCCCATAATTGCCGTCATTATGAAACTCTTCGTCACTGATGAAAGCGATTTTTCTGTAGCGACTACCAATTACCAGTCACCAATTAGTGTGAAGAGTGGTGATTTGTAATACGAACTGGAGATGAAAATTATTACTTGAATTTATCTACGAACATCTCTATTTTTCGGACTACTTTGCGATATTAATACAGAGCAGACTGATAAATAGAGCATTTTGACAACATACTTTATTTTCAGATATAAATATGTGCTGGCTGTTCATTCATATGGCTATTTATATTATAAGCGTTGACCTATCCAATGTCACAAGATTTTTGAATAAATCCGTTTGCCTTTTCTCATTTCTTATTCATGTAGCCTTTTCGCTAAAGCGAATAAACACTTGTGCGCTACGAAAGCTTTTTAGATGCGCGGTAGATTTTCATCTAGATGGAATTTCTTTAAAAACTCTCAATAAAAGTATCTAGTCAAACAATAAAAGTAAGGGGAAACTTTTTATTACGTGCAAACCTAATTTATGTCCACGGTAACTTATTCCCAGCGGACATGATAATAGTGAATGCCTTTCCCAACTATCCAGTCTAGAGTTCACTAAGAAGGCAAGAAAACTAACAAAGTTGATTCTGAATAAAACTCCGTTTACTGTAGCTAATAGGTTTTCATTGTGAAGATAGTGTTGCTAAATAATAGGTATCTACAAGCTCAGGTTTTGTTCAACGTTTACAAAATAGGGGCTCTTTTACAGAGTAACTTTAAGCTTAATTAAATAACCTGGTTTTCAGCGTTCACTAAAATTAATTAAAATAACTAGATCCAATTACAAGCAGTCTTGCCCAGCTCTTGCCTCATTTACGCAGTTGAGGTCAAATGCCATAATATTACTTAATATTATTTACTCTTGGGTTCGGAAGATCGGTGTCATTAAAGACAAGTTACTTACTATTCAATCTAGTCATGTATTGATTGAAGTATAACGATTTCCAACGGAATCCTTAAATATCTTTTTCTGCCAGAACATAGTTCACTCCTTGCAGTCCTTGCCAAGTGCAGTAGTAACAAGACCAATCTATAGATCTGGAATGCATTAATATCCGGAAACGTCCGCAGGATAGCAGAATTAACGCCGTTCTGTAGAGAGCCATAAATCTTTTAAAGTCACGTATTCTATCTTCAAATGAAATGCTATTACGAATGTAAGCTAGACTATAGCTATGGTTAGTTCACCTGACTAGTGTTTTATTTCTGAAGTTTCCATTCTATCGGTTTTTTATCGGATACATTTCGGGATTTGTGTATCGGATCTGCATGGTCTCATCAGACGGCTAGGGCGGGCACAAAGAGTTTTTTTTTGTTTGATATTCTGAAAACCCGAACGAACCCCTTGATTCAACTCTTATTGTGCGAACCACTATACTGTGGAATGCGCTGCTGGTATGGGTGTCCCCGATAGTTAAAATCAAAACAAATTCGTCACCAAATAACATTTATTTGTGATATGAGCTCATTGGCTGCGACTAGTACAGAGTATTGTGTTTCGAAAACCATTGGCCTCTCCCATGAATACAATTACAAAAATATTTATTTGTCTCTAAATCTTCTTTATATATAAAAATCTCGAAAACTACTTGAACTACGAAGTTGAAATTTGGCAGGTAGATTCCTTATGGGGTGTAGAGGTCAGCTAAGTTTGCGAAAGGTTTGTATTAAAGGGGTCAAAAGGGAGTAGAAAATTTATATGAAAGTCTACGAGTACAAAGTCGCTGGCAACAGTAAGTAACAATATATAAACAAGTTAGGTGAATCTACGACCCCTATGCGAAAAAATATATAATATATTTTTTTTAAGAAACAGACTATACTGTATTTAAGCTGGTTACTCCGACTATAGTTTCTACCGCATTAGACGGTCTTTTTCAAGGTGAATGCGCGCGCGCAGCTGCGTCTCGCTTTGCACTACGGGCCGCCGCGCGGCGCGCACGTTATTACACCGGCTGCTTGTCGGGTGCGGGGGTGGGGGTGCGTAGACAAATATGTTGCGCCGGCGCACACTGAAGCTCTTCCTCACTCGTTTTCTTACGTGAGTAATTCCCGTGTAATATAAATAAAATGTGTGAAAACCACGCCAGTTTCAAATAATAAGACTATACTGTATTTTATAGTTATACTAATATAGCAATTAAAAAAGTGTATGTGTGTGGGGGGGGGGGGGGGGGTTGTGTGTGTTCATACGTGAACATTAATCATTTTAGCAATAGAGACCTTTTTAACCGACGAAAAGAGGAGGTTATCAATTCGACTGCATGTTTTTTTGTATGTTTGTTACGCGATTACTCCGCCTATTATGAATTGATTTTGATGAATCTTTTTTTGTTTTGTAGGTCATATTTCAGGAGTTTATATATTTTATCGAAATTGATTCAGCGCATATGAAAAATTTAAATATATTTACCTATACGTCATACACAGATGACGTTTTAGTTTGTGGTTCCATGTTTATTAGTTTAAGTTAGTACATGGAGGACTTGAAGTCTGTTTTTTTTTCTAAAAATTCATTATTCTGTTTGTATAGTCATAATTATTTATTCAGGTGAAAATATATTTTTCTTACGTTCTCTGGGCATCCTAAAGTCACGAGTGAATCGGTTCCTTCTAAGCAAGCGTGCTCTACCGTAGACCCCATCATCGGGGGGGATGTCAGTCAAGTGCAAGCCTATCTTTTAATAAAAAACATCTTGGTATTATGATACACTAGCAGTGTCCCGTAGTTTCACCCGCTAGTCCCACTACGTATAAGAACCATGTTTCCTTAGATTAAAAAAAAAAATGCCTTTTAATCCTATAACCTACCAAGTTGAAAGCGGGAAAATTAATTTTAATTTTATTCACATTCTTATTAATAACATATCGGTTAACATCAGGCAAGTTAATGGTCAAATGAAAGCCTTATAAGTAATAAAGAAATACTAAAGGTGTATGCAAAATTTCAGCAAATCGATTAGGAAGAACTGAAATTCAGTTTGCAAAATTTGACCCAAATAAACTAACAAACATTTATCATGATCAGCCTTTTAACAGTCCACTGCTGGACTTTTAGCCTACCCCCGAAAGGGTGATTGGGTAACAAACATTGCAAGTGAAATAAAAGCTTGCTTTTAATAGCAAATCTTCAATTCTGCATATTCAATTATTTGATTGCCTTCCTTTGAACTAGGTACATATTCAAAGAGACCTGAGAGATAACTTAAAACCCGTAAACAAACTGTACGAACCGTGTTTGCATACCGTGTCGTGCATTCGTATATTGACTTTACTCGGCCTCTCATGTCAAAGCACGTTTGAAGGTAGTACATAAGCTTGAGTAGATTAGAAATAAGGAAGTTGGTCTCCTGAGTTTTTTAATTCTTCAAACATGGTATGGTTTGATGAATAAAAAAGTATGATGACTGAAAGATATATGTATTAATGATGCGTTAGGGCTTCTTCTTCTTCCAAAAAGAAGCCCTATCGTATCACTAGCGCGTTTATAAATACATATATGTATTGTGTGTACATCAATCTCAGGCAGCCATATTACAAGCTGTGCTTAGTTTGGGATCAGATGGTCGTGTCTGCAAAATTGTCTCAAATATTTATTTAATGTATATAACATTTATATTTTATAAAACGAGCTCCCATAAAAAGTTAATAAATCAATCACTCTCCACACACACACACACACACGCGCACTAACACCTGACTTCCACACAAACTGCGCATAGAATATTGCAGGCTATGTCGCATTTATTGGTTGTTTTTTTTCCATTTGGCATTTTTTTGGACTGGGAAGCGCAGCTACCCTGCGCTTACCAGTCCGTGGTTTACATTCGACGTCCACCCACAAGATGGACAGACAACCTAAAAGAGACAGCAGGGAAACGCTGGCCGCTTCCAACCAACTTTTTTGGAGATCGACGGGGGAGGTCTATTTCCAAAAACGTCCTTTGGCTAAAATGATGATGATGATGATGAATATTGGTGTAATTAATATCACAGGTGAACCTACCTAAATTTCTAATCATTTAGTTAATATATACTTATTATAACTTGCCTTTCGGGGGTAGGCTAAAAGTCCAGCAGTGGACTGTTAAAAGGCTGACTATGATGATGATGATGATACTTATTATATAGCAACACCAAATTGCAAGATCAAGCACTGCACCTAATAGCTCTTGTTACAAACTGTCATGTATCTTGATCCTATAAAGTCATGTGTCTATTTCGGAGCAGCTTTGGCTAGCAGCTCATATTTCATAGTGCTCGGGACTCTGTACACGTGAAATTAAGTGGTAGCTAGTTTCGGTGCCATGCCGGCCAAACTAAACTTGGATTCTAGCAACGAACATACGACAAAAATTGTTGTACTATTTTCGTTGCCAAATTGGGGCTATGAAAATTTGAACATGCTAATCAATATTTTATACAAGAGTCTTGATTTGGAGTAAAGTCAAAGATTGGTAAAATGTGGAAAGAATTCTTTAAAAGGGATGTTCAATTGTTTATAGAATTTTTAAAGCCTTGGTATTACAAGTATCCACAGGTGATGGTGATGAAAATTAAAAAAAACCCTGATAAAAGAGCTGATAATCATTTAACCTTTGATAAAGTTGGCACATCGTCGTTTACCAACAGGCTTATTAGGGATCAAACGCGGACTTATCCGCAAAAAAAAAAACATAAGGTAGTATGCATAATGAAGACTATAATAGGATTATTTTTATCCAATGCAGGACAGTTGAGAAATCGCAGAGAAAACCAACGCAAGGCAGTTCTCAAAATAAAAATCCAACTATAAAGTGCACGTGGTTATGAAAATGCATGCCTTCTGCTTACAAATAACCGTTAAGAGGCGTATCACAAAATGAACCGTTAAATTTTAAGTATTTGTATTTTCGGGCATAAAACCAATAAATAAAGCCGTAATTTTCAAGGTAAATATAAAATAAGTAAACCATAACATAAAAATGTTTATTTTATGACAGTAATTATCTAAACATAAAAATATAAACGTTCCCCTTCCAAAGTTTTACGAAAAACTACTTTTGTAAATTGGACGTAACAAATGGATATGTTGAGTTTTACGAAAATCTGAAGCCGCTACATTCAATGAAAAATACAATCCATTTAATACAGCAACTGAATTTTCCACAGATCTTATAAGTTTAAAGAAAAATTATTCCAAATCCAGTTTTCGATGCTTTTTTTCGTCAAAAAATGTGATAGGACTATTAAAACAACAATAATTTGTGTTTACCGTAGAATCTGTCACGCAATCTACTGGGAGTATGAATATTCATTGACAGATGTTACTGTCCGGCGGATAGAGTTGCTGGTCCTCGGAGAATTATTATACTCAAATTTGGACAGCTTCCGTCGTAAGCTGAACATAGATTGGCCGGGTCATAGCACGCAGCACGTGGCTATAATTCTTGATCCTAGATAATTTTTAGCCCCCGACGCAAACAGAAGGGTGTTATTATGTTTAACGTGTGTATCTGTGTCTGTCTGTAGCATCGTAGCTCCTAAACGGTTGAACCGATTTTGATTTAGTTTTTTGATGTTTTTTTTTGTTTGGAAGGTGACTTGATCAAGATTGTTCTTGGCTATGATTCAGGAAAATACCAGATCTTTATCGGGGATTTTTGAAAATTTTCGTTTTATACTTGTTTATAATAACAGCATTGGTCACCGACTTACACTTGGCCATTTATTATTATTTGTTGTAATACTTTAGAGTGCGTATTATAATCATGCCAAGTTTGACGCTTGTACGTGTTACCGTTTTTACATTAGAGCAAATAGAAAAAATACGTTAAAATTGTTGTATCGGGACCTCCTTTTCGTTTTAACTTTTTGACTTTTTTATTATTATTTATTAGTTAATCCGCCGTAACATTACATATTCTGTGAAAATTTTAACTGGCTATCTAATACAGTTCGAAAGATACAGTAGGACAGACAGACAGGCAGCCAGATATACAGATGGACAGACAGCGTAGGCTTAGTAATAGGGTTCCATTTTTCCCTGTGGGTACAGAACCCTAAAAACCTAAGCTGAGCTGAAAAGTTTTCATGAGATTCCTTAGGTAACAGCTTATCCTAAGTACAGTAAGTAACTTAATTTATAACTTTATTAATCAAAGTCACTGATACTTCATTCACAAAAACTGAGCTTAGTTTTTATAACTTGCAAGTATTTTAGTACCAGAAGCAAGGGCAAATTTATATCTATCTCTCAACTTTTTTATAGCCGTAAACTGCTGTTTATAACAACTGTCGCGTCATAATCTTCAGTCCAGTGTCTTAAAATAGTCGTTTTCGCAACAACTTATTTGATAAAGCCTAACAATATGGTTTATAAAAGAATATAGATACCTAATATAGATATGTAAGAATAGATATAAATTACATAAATACAGAAACTAATAACAACGAATACACACATGAGGTATAACGAAGTTTTTGTTACAGTTTTTTTACATATTTCTGTTCATTCATCATCATCATTTCAGCCGGCCACTGCTGGACATAGGCCTCCCCCATCGACCTCAATAAGGGCCGGTAGGAAGTGGCCTGCATCCACCGTTTCCCTGCGGTCTTTTTTAGGTCGTCTGTCCATCTTGTGAGTGGAAGTACTACGCTGCGGTTACTGGTCCGTGGTCTCCATTCGAGAACCTTTCGGCCCCATCGCCATCTGTTCTGCGTGCCCTGCCCACTGCCACTTCAACTTGCTAATCCGGTGGGCTATGACGGTAACTATCGTTCGTCTACGGATCTCCTCATTTCTGATTTGATCATTCTGTTCTGTTTATTACCAAGTTATAGCTGGTAATGCCTTACTTGGATGACCTCCTTATCATTTCACTGAATCGAAATGCCATATTTTACTAAGTCTGTTTTTTTATTGAAAATTATTGTATTTAGTGGTGGTATGGAACCCTGAGAGCTCGAGCCCGACTTGCACTTGGCTGGTTTAATATTTCCAAAACAGAATGAACGCTCATACTTTTAGTATCAGCCTGAACCGGAAATATTAAACCAGCCAAGTGCAAGTCGGGCTCGAGCTCTCAGGGTTCCATCCCTGAGAGCTCGAGCCCGACTTGCACTTGGCTGGTTTAATATTTCCAAAACAGAATGAACGCTCATACTTTTAGTATCAGCCTGCCCCGGTCCTGGTGTAGGTCCGGTTCTGATGGGTTTTAGCCCTTAAAGACAAAACGTCCAAACAAATAATACCAACGATGTCCCATTATATTCATTAATTAACGATCACTTTCTATTACTACGGTCACTTGTCGGATTCCCACTTTACCCCCCTTGGTCAGTAACGCTTGAAAGCAAAGTTTGCGTCCCGCCCGAGTGTCGAGTGCATTAGCTGGACAATTTCTTTTACTATCCGTGGCTGCTAAGTGACGTCTGGGGACATGTCTCGAAACCATTAAGTAAAGCGCTTCTTGCCGAGTTCTTTGTTCTTGATTTAATTTCCTTCGTGCTCAATGAAATGTAAAATTATTGACCCACATACTTAGTGGTTAGTTTTTAAGGCCCTCTTTTCTGACTTATAGCAATTTTGGTAATTCTAGTTTGAGTACGTCTACTTTCACAGTAAGTTTAAATTTATAAAAATAGTACCTATCATAGCAAGATTTACTGTTTTTAATTATATTGTGAACTCTACGTCACATAAAAATTGCGTTATAAATAGTGATATGAATTCTCTTGACTAGTCCATCTATCGCCATAATTTATGAAGATCGCAATCCAAAAATGCTTTTCATTGCATCACATCTTAATTATCTTTCACAGCTCGTAGCCGCTAAGTGATGCCTTGGGACATGTCTAGCGGTCATTAAGTTAAAGCGATTCTCGTTGTCGACCTCTTTCTTCTTAATATAATTTCTCCCTAACTTTCGTTAATTTGATAAGGGTTGTGGAATAAGCTTGGATAAGTGAAACGACGTCCAAAGTCATTTAGGAAGTCTGACAAATTACATGTTTTTCTATGGGCCAAGATTTTCAGCTTCTTTCATGGCACTGAATGGATGTTGGAAATATAGAGCCATAAATAAAGTCAGCTAGTAAATTTCTATGGTTCATTTTCAACATTTCTATCGTCTAGTTTATCGTAGGAGCGCTCAGCACTCCATAAGAAACTATCTTGCAGCTGATGCCTAGACGCGCAAAATCGATGCAAGTCACAAATAACTCTTTGATAGCTTCACGACTTGGCATCTTGCAGAAACTATCGCAGAGTGTACTTTCTTGTAGGTATATATTTGTATCAGACAAAACATCGTCTTTATGGTATATGAGTAAATTTCACATTGCATCTTCGGCACGAGATTCACGATGTACTTGCAAGGATTAATTTCAACTACCTATACCTAAGTGTCTAATAGGAACAATTCCACGAATATAATTATGTAGGTAAGTACGTCTATATTACTGACTTATTCTAGGTTCACTAATCTGAAATATGCGAGAAAACAAGATTTTCTATGATGGATAGCTCAATTTCCGGCCATCCAACTGAACAGGGTCTTCCAAAATCTAATTTCAAAAAGGTCTTTTTGAAACAGAAATTCAAGCGAAAGCTTTTATTTGACCCCTCGTGTAGTAATGTTTACGACCAGACCTTTTATTTAGGAGAGCTGAAATCGTTTATTATTTCTCTCATAGCCATCCATATTTGACATCTGTGAAACTGAAATTGAGACCCGTGTTTTGTGCCGTTTTATTTTGGGTGATAAAACCTTGTAATTGCTTGAGTGTAGCTACGCAATATACGACAACGGCGAAATTAAATAATTTGTGTGTGAAAATACTGCGAGCAGATTATCGTTATTCCTTTTTGAATTTTAATCTGCGTGTGTGGTTAAATAACCATAAAATAAGAAAGTACAATCATTATCGATCCTAATTCTGAGCACAAGCTTCTCTTTTATCTTACTCAAATTTTTTTAAGATATTAATATAACTGAATGTACTTAGGTAAAATCTAAGATGTACGTGTAAAGAAAATAACATAACAAAATGTTCAGTAGAATTTTGATTTGAGTATTTATATTTAAGAATCAATTCTAATATTTTTTTACTAATATTTTTTTTTATGTTTACGATTTAGATTTCACCTAAGTGAACTTAATTTAGTAAGTAATCATTTAAAATTTTCAAAATTTTAAATGCTTTTGAAAAAATGTGGAATTTTACATAAGCTACCTTTCGCGGTGTTTCCGAGAAGATACAATACGGGGTTCTTCAAAAGTCGAGTTATTAGAATCTTGGTGGTGTTACAGGTGTAGGCAACGGTGACTAACAAGCAGCACGCCTGTTTGTTTGTCATCTACGAATTGTCACACGAAAAATTGGCTCTTAAAAACTTTATTAAAGTAAGTAATGTCATCATTAGACAATGTTTATTAGAATATCTCAAATATGATTTGTTCAGATTTCGCGCAAGACACATGTCTAAATAAAGCTTTATAATTTAATTTACTAAACAAAGGTATTTTCAATAGTTGAAAAAGATCATGTAGTCACAAGATACCTACTCGTATTTCATCGTCTCAGCTCATTCAGTAAAATTCGTTTTCACAAGGTTAATAAAAAGTCCGAGTGCCCTCAGATCAGAGTGCACATAAAAGTGAGTCGCCATCTGAGACCAGTAAGGGTATTACGTGAATTTAGATAGCAACAGCTGTGCAAGTGCAAGCTGAATTAATTTTTAGCACACCGTTAAACGCAACATTTTAGTGTATGAGATTTTACTACACAACGGCTATCTCAACATAAATTTATAAACAAGGAGATGAGGGTGCAAGCTGAAAATTATTTTAAAATTAAAAACGTTTGAAGAAATATTTCAGTTATAAAAAGTCTCTGACCTCTGACATGGTTTCTTGGATCCTTAAACGGACTAGAGATTCATCAAAGTAAAAGTTTAGAAGATGAACTTCCACAAAATCACGATTGATTCAATTAACTATTTCACAGTTATTGTTATTAGACAAACAACCGGGAAACTTTACTTCGGAGATCTTTTCCGAACCGAAAACCTAGTTGAGCTACGTCTTTATCTTTACAACTACTGAATGCTTCATAAAGTTTGAATTCCCAGGTCAGGAAACTGAAGATTTTGCCAACCTAATTGAGAGTCTCAAGAGCTCAAAACATTATTCTTCACTGGCACAGAAAAGACTTTCCTGTCTTATCTCACGAATATATTTATCGCGTCATGCCATCCTTAAAATTCCAGGCACGTAAAGCTCCTGTGCCCTAAATACAAAAGCAATCCTTCTATTCCCCAACTAGCTGGAGGACACTGCAGTGCCAGCAGGATTGATGTCCCATAACAAAAATCAAACATGAACATTCTGCAGCGATGCAGATTGCTGCCAACGAGCAAGTAAACAAGCAATGGGAAACATGGAACGGAATGCAAATAGGAATAGTGTAACGATTTGGAATATTGTTTTGATATAAGATTTGTTTTCAGTGCATCTCTGCACTTGGAAGTGTTGGGAAATTGTTTAGTTTGGTTAGGTTAGTTTTTTATAATAAAGTATTTTAGCAATGCTCCGTGGTTTTACCAGCGATCGTACGAGAATAGTATATTTTTTCAGTATAAATTAAAATTCTCAAATATTGAAAACGTGCGAAAGAGCTCTGGACGTTGAGTGCAGCCCTA
Source organism: Agriopis marginaria (assembly GCA_932305915.1). Lineage (NCBI taxonomy): Eukaryota > Metazoa > Arthropoda > Insecta > Lepidoptera > Geometridae > Agriopis > Agriopis marginaria. The sequence continues at coordinate 7,507,368 of OW029925.1, read as the reverse complement.
ACATAATATCCTACCTTTGAGTATGGATCTACGCTGTAGTACGTCTATGTATCCTATATACTGTCCCGGAAAATACTATAGGCTTCTATAGGATGGCAGGTGAATCTGCGGGGTAAAACGAGTTGGATAGTAAAAACTTTTTTGTATTCCCACTCGAAGAGGAGCTTGTTAGTTCATTGTGTTAGAATCACTGTGTGTGGGAAGTGAAGGTGGCTGAGTGGTAGCATGTGTTCTTTAAAACCTGCACTAATGTCTTATTTAGTACTTAAATTATGTGCAGTATCGATGCCATCGTTGAAAAACGCTGAAGGAAAATATTAAGATGAAACCGGTATGTCCAAGAACATTAAAAAAAGTTTTATTACATAATTATGATATTCACCAACATGCACTGGGCCAGAATGGTGGATAAGGGCACATCCTTTCTCTTTGAACGAAGGCCAGTGTCCCAGCAGTGGGAACATGATAAACTGATAATGAATAATTAATTAGTATTAGTATGATTATAAGCTTTGGTCGACTACAACTTACTAATAGTATTTAAAAAATTAATGAACTAGTATTTACTGCGCGCATTTAATTATTAAACCATTTCTATTAAGTTAAATAACAAACAATAATTTTCATTTAACTTCCAAAACACAAACACTTCTCTCAAGAACTCGCCGGAATCGTACTTCGGTATTGAAAGCCTATTCATTAATGTTTAATGGTAGACGATCGATGGCTCTCCGGCAGTTTCCAACAGCTATACATGGTCAATAGAATAAAGTTTCCCATTGTTTCGTCGTTATTGTGTTTGTACCTAATATTAAATGATAGGGCATGTAATGTGCTTACTGATTCTATAGCTTATCGCTTTATGGTCTAGAGTGATATTAGTATGAGTAACAGCGTAAATAGAATTAGTTGGCCATTAGTGATGTGTTAGTACGGGGCTGTGAGTTGGAAACGAGCAAATGGATGATTATGATATTGGATTACTAACTTACAGTATGTTGTTTCACACTTTGTGATTAACTATTTCAATGTTACAGACAATTCAAAAATACACTCCACAGGGCAACCGTAGCTTAGTAGTTACAGCATTCGGGGCGTGTACCCGGATGCATAAATTCGAATCCTGCCAACCGTAAAATTTTAGAATTGTCAAAACATTAACTTAAAGTTTAACATAATTATTATCATTTTAAATTTGTATGATATCATAGTTTGCACTAACTTTATGTCTTTTTATCCTATTGTTCTTATCTCAATTTGGTACCTTTTCATAACAAAACGGCTGAACCAATCTATGTTAATTTCAACAAGAAGATAGAGTGCATCACAAGACCGTATATAGAATATATTTTCTTCCAGGAAAGTTTTGAGAAAACTAGAACGCTTGCGGCTAGTTATAAAGCCACAGGGCGTAGCCAGTTTAAAAAACAGGAGCTTTGTTCACAATTTTTGTCATAGCGTTAGTATAGCAAATCTGTAAAAAATTGTTGTTACCGCATCATCGCTTAACATCAGGCGTGATGGTGGTCAATCGCAAGCCTATTAATTATAAAAAAAGGAAAATCTAAATGAAACCTTAGGTACAAAATACAACAGATATAAATTATAACGAATAATTATCGAAAGCAAGTCTCATTAAGATATTATTGTTTTTACCCAATAAAAATATTCTAAGTAAATGCTATAAAAACGTTATGAATAACAGCATAGTGAAATCGTCAATAAATTGACAATCAAATACAAACTATGAGTAAAACAAACCAACAAAATATCGTCGTAATTCCTCAACATTATATTACCAAGAATCAATATTCATGGTGCAGTAACGTATAGAGAAACGAACAGGGACGTAACTAGGAATCCCATTCCTAAGGAATTAAGTAGTTATTTTATAAAATTAAGGAATGAACGGTTATTTTTAATCGAATTAGGAATGGAGGTTTTCAAATCGATCCGTTTTTAAGGTGTGGTACTACGAGTACTACAAGGAACCCTTATAAGTTCGTTCGTTCGTTCTATTCGTCCGTCTGGCCGTCTATATTATAAATATATGAATATAGGTCCATCTGTCCGACCGTCCTAATTCTTTAGAATCTGCTTACTTCTATAGTTATTACGGTAAGTATATGAAACTTTACAGAATTACGGTTTTGGTATAGATCTCAATTTTAAGAGAAGGTGTCTAAAAATACAATATGGTATTTAAGCGGTGGCTCTGGTACATGTAAAATGGGGATGGATTTTTTTTTCACTGTACCCCTTCGTTTAGGGCAATATAGCCCGAGCCCGCCAAAGTGGCAAAAAGTTGGTCCCCGTTGTATTTCTAAACTTTTGAATATAGTACCTTGTAATACTGACCTTACAATATTGATAGTTCACATTTCAAACCTTCATTCAAAACTCTTTCGAACATTATTTGATTATGACTTTTTGAGTTATAGCGATAAAACTGTAATAAATATATAACGTTCTAGCTCAAGGGTCACTAACTTTCCAATGGATTAAACCATTTAAAAGTATATTATACTTATATACCTGAAAGTGAACAAAGTCTACAGAGCTTTGCTAAATCGATTTTTTCTATAACCATCTGAACTATGATTGTGACTAAAATTATATCGCTTAGGTTACGGAACTGTACAATATGTATATGTCTTACATTGTTACATAGTTTGACAACGAATGATTCTGATTTCTGATTATTTGTGAGATGTTCCAAAAATATATACATATTTTGAGAGATACTTTCCCCTTCAAAATAGTATCTCGATTACGTCCATTCTATATCGGCAGCCATAACAGTGTTTCCACTTGATGTCTGCCAAATATTCACTCAAATGTGGCCGTAATAGAAGCACGTACTTGTGCGTTATTGTTATTGCAGAGAGAACTGATACATAGAAACGTTTATGGACATAAAATGACGTTGATGATATTATCATGTAGCTTTGTGCGGGCCAAGTGCCTTTATTAACTAAACTATTCAAATTCAAACTAACGCTGAATATCAGATCTACTTGGTCTATTTTACCAACGCAGTTAGAATATCCATAGGCTGTTGTAGGTCTCGTGATAATCCAAATGCTCAAGCCAGTTGGCAGTAAACTTGCTCTCGTTGTTTCATCTGTGTTGGTCAGGTTAAGCTGGTCTAGGGGGGAGCTACCATAACCTCAAACGCGCTCGTATTTTAATCGTACATCGAATTTTCTTTTGTTCTCTCACATTAAATTTGAGAGAGAAAGACAAATATAACGTAAGATTAATATTGGAATGCTTTGAAGTTTGTGGTACGGGGGCAGGCAGGTTCATGACTCTAACAATACCGTCGACCCATCTTGAGTGAGTGAGTATTGGGCTTCAATATTAATTAATACTCATATGAAACCTTTGATTTCTGTTTATATTGAAAGAACTGGCGTTTTTATTTTCACCATCGCTATTTTGATTTGTTAATAGGTATTTGTTATTTACCAAAACTGATAAAAACTGAAACAAAGAAAGATAACTGTTTGTTCTCTCTCATTTTTTAAGTCCCAATACAAAGAGATAAAAGAAATAGACCAAGACTCGTTTTAGGTCGCGCAGATACGTATACCTACATGTCCTATGGATACGCAAATTAAGTAATGATTCATTCCTTCAATAGGGTTAAAAATAATAAAATAAACCTATTAAATTGCAAACATAACTTAACTTTTAAAAAATTATTCGTTGCCGTGGAATAAAACTAGAATTTATAATTTACCTTAAAGTTCTACGTAAGAAATTACAATATCTAAGATTTTTCTGATCTGCTTAATCGTTTCAAAGGCGCAAAGATTTTGTATGAACTAGTACCTAGTATTTGTTTGTTTAGCCTTTGTGAAGCGCGCTTTAAATCTCCTTATAACGAGGTCTTGATGCCGAGTTTGTAGATAAAATCTCATCTAACACAGCGTTATATTGCATTACTTTCAGCAACATAAAAAGTATCACAAACGCAAAACAATGTAAGAAGAACAAACACGTATCTACTTTTTTAAAGGCCTGTCAATATTTCAGTAGCTAATTATTTTATCTATAGTATTTCCATGTTCGTGCGTGGAAGTTTAGCTCATGTCGTTGTAGTATCGACTTGTGGCAATTAATTGTAGAGCTCACTAACTATTATTTACTTACCCCCAGTTTCTGAAAGGCTGATCAACACAAAAATTTACTAACACGTTGTTAAATCTCATGTCAATTGACGTGATTGGTTGAACGAAAAAAGAACACAGTTTTGAATAGAACAGTTTTGTCAATAGATTAAATTGAACAGGCTTTCAGCAAGGACTTTATAATTAGGGTATACAAAGTCCTTGGCTTTCAGAAACTGAGGGTTATTGTGTCGATCAGAACATGAACCGTTATGTCAATTATGCAGCCTGGCAATGGGTTTGTAATAGTTTGATATTAATAATATTGATGAGAATCGGTAAAATCGGTCTGATTTGAAAGTCGGCAAGTCCAATAGGACCGTTCCGTATAATATACGTCAATATAGAAAACACAAACAGAAACTTATTTGGTTATATGCCCATTGGTCTGTTGCCATCTAAAAGAGATGATTTATGTGGCATCCGAAATACGCGCTCATGGTTAAACAAACCGATTGGAGAGCCAACAGATGCGGTCACTTTATTTTTGTCTTTTAAAACAAGCATTTGGTCCGCCTGTGGATACCTACAACAGTAGCAGTGTTGACGGTGCTTTGCCAGCCCTGAGAGGTAATTGTAGACATCCTTTTGGAATCGCTTCATGTTGAAACTCGGCGGGAATACCTTTATTAGACTTTTCATATTTATTTGGTTACGTCAACCACAACATAAGGGTAAAGTTACAAGGCGAACATTAAACGACACGTGCTTTTTCCTCCACAAGTCTTGTGATAACGATTGCGAGCCCAACAAGAAGTGCTAACAACACCCGTCTCCGCAATAATGCAAGTTGCTTCGATCTTATCTCGTATCCTCGTAATGAAATGCAAACGCACCGGGTTTCCTTATTGCGATTCATTAATCTCTTGTGGCTTCACTTTTTCAAGGCGCCTACAATTTGTCTGGGGCATTTGTCATGATTTTGGTCTTTCCTTATTTGTTCGCGTATAGAATGGTGACGTATTCAGGGAAATGGACTAGATTTAAAGGATTTGCGAGTCAGATTACATTTTATTATAATTTTGTTGCATATGCTTTTAGGGAAATTAGATTTCTTTAAGAATTTTTATTTCAAAAAACTGTGGCGATCTTTTGTAAATCTTAATTTTATTAAGGTTTTGCATTATCTTGCTAACTTGGGTTTGGAGAATTATGAACGTTGGATTGCGAACATTAATATGGTAACCAATTAATTGTTATGGTTGACAGGCTAGGCGTTTGGCCATAGCTCACCTGATCTGTCGGTGTGATCGGAGTTAGTAACCACATTTAGACTGGAATAGGCACCGGCTAGATAGACATATTTTGGTATTATAAAAGTAAATTTCATAGTTGCTCTCATAGTTAAAATCTCACTAACATGTGCCCAAAATGTATCGTGATAGTCAAGTAGCCCTTGGCTTCACCCTAAATACGCACCCTAAGAACCTTAAGTCCTACAGTTATAATAATGTCGTGACAATATTGATGAGTACGTGTCAGACTATTTGTTTTCCTGACGGATAATGATGGGACCTCTTATGTCTTGGCTTTCCACAATTAGGTAGATGCGTTACGCATCGGGAAACGGTTCGAGGTGGCTGGATATAGAGTCTCTCGCTAATGGGAGTTGCGTAAACAAATTGATTCGGATATCGTGGCAGTTTGTTTCCAAATAACAATGGAAGCGTTTTTATTAGTATTTTGAATAATTATATTAGATAATTTACAGAATTTTTAAATTTTTACTGTTGCAATAACAAAACAAGTGTATTATAATAAAAAACCAAAAAAAAAAAAAAAAAAAACACTACCAGTGGGAATCGTTTCCAAAATACTGGCTCCATCGCCACGTTGCATAATATTGCTCACCCTTTATAAACTGATAACTTTGATTTAAAAAAAAGTTATGCATGGTTAAGTTATGAGTATGCCGTACTCTCTCCATATTAGGCCTCTCCATGTAATGGCATTTTATGAAGTGGCCGAATCATCCTGGGGTATGCTTAACCTTTTTCAATTTGGCTGTTAAAGTAGTACTTATATGTTTTAATTATTCAACAAGTGTTATTTGAACATTAAAATATTGTGCTAGGGCTTAATTTTGAAGTGCTCAAACGTTGTTAGAAATATCGAAAAACAATTGCTATTTGACGTGGTTATATTGCATTTTTATTATTATTTATCTATCTTAATATTATAAAGAGGAAAGATTTGATTGTTTGTTTGTTTGTTTGCATTGAATAGGCTCCAAAACTACTGAACCGATTTGAAAAATTCTTTCACTGACGGGAAGCTACACTATCCCCGGGTGACATAGGCTATAATCAATACCCGTGCGAAGCTGGGGCGGACCGCTATTTATTTAATAATAGGCTTGCGTTTGAGCACCAACTCGCCTGATGTTAAGCGATGATGCGGTCTGCGGTGGAGCACGCTTGCCTAGAAGAAACCGATTCACTCGTGATTTGGAGACACCCAGATTGTAACTATCGGGGAACACCCATTCAGGCAGCGCATTCCACAGAGTAGCAGTTTGCATAATAAAAGTGGAATCAAAGCGCTTCGTACGGGTTTTAGGAATATCAACCATAAAGCGGTGTCGATTTTTTGTGCTTGATTTTTTGGTATTGGGAAAGCCGAAGATCAGGCAGAGCCAGTAGTGTGCTTTGTGAGAGGCTAATTCCAGCAGTGCACTTAGGTGGGCTGATAATGACATAGGTTTTCAACTGCCATGTCTTGCAATGGCTGGACAAAATCATAATTTGGCCAATTTTCTCATCTGACTACGATATGTACCTATGACAAAACTGAGGACATATTTTTTTAGCTTACAGGAAAGCTAGAAGGCAGGTTAAAAAGCTGATAAACTGGTAGGTGGTAGGTTATCAGTCAACAAACAGCTTATAATTATAAGCTTTGCTGTTTTTTGGAGAGTGTGCATCGGATCTGAATGAACGAATTCCCTCCAGCCCATTTTTCTATCGGATATCGAAAAAGCGACACCGTTTCATGGTTGATATTCCAAAAACCCGTACGAAGCGCTTTGTTCCCATTTTTATTGTGCGAGCTGTTAGACTATGGAATACGCTGCCTGAATGGGTCTCAGATTGTTATAATCTGGGCGTCTTCAAGTCACGAGTGAATCGGTTTCTTGTTGGCAAGAGAGCTCCATCAAAGCAACATGCTGAGTTGGGGCCGGTTTTTGTGATAATGTACCTACTTGTATTTGGATCATTTTGTTTATGTCTAAATTTCATTATCGCAAAATAAACATTTCTGTATTTCTGTATTTCAAAAGGCGAGGTTGCGATCAAACGCAAGCCTATCATAAAAAAAGTAAGGTTAGTAACTTTGACCATCGCCCACGGGCATCTCTGTAGCAGTAGGTACTTAGAATTAATTCACACTATTCAGCTCTCTAAAGTTACTATTGAGCACAAAATATAGTTTCATTAGAGGGTTGCCTTTCCTCTTGACGAGGGGTCTTACCGACGTAGACAGAGGTATTTTATTGTTGCATGCCAGCTCCACCCGGCCTCACCTAATAATGTTAATGATGAATTTTCACAGCAATGTGCCTGTACAACGCTTAACTTGATATTAACAGATTCTCAGAATCATGAGAAGGATTCAACAGGAACAATGAAGGAAAATCTTTCTAGTTTGTTGTTGTTATGTCTAGTAAATTTAATGAGACTGTTGTCTAAGATAATGATTTAATTTTACAGAGAATTTATTTACAATTCTTAAACACACTGTTGAAATTATTATTTTAACTAGCTGCGCCTCGCGGTTTCACCAGCGTTATATGCTTCCTTCAACTCTATAAATTCCATCCATGCTTCAACCAACCTCTTTTGATAAGTCAAATCAATGTTTTTTTTTTCTATGATTTAATATGTCAATGTATGGGTCTTCAATTCTTGCCGTTCCACACAAAATTTAATTAAAATTTATCTTTGTTTAAATAAAATGTATGGGAAAATGAATTTTCTTAATTACTGTATTTTCGTGAATTATTCCGACATTATAATACTTATTCTGCTATTCGGATAACAAATCAAAGATCATGAAAGTCGGTCCAGCCGTTCTTGAATTATATGTGGTGGAAATAACCCGACTTTGTTATAATGTATATTATAGATTTTACTACTTTCATCAGTATCAAAATTGTAATTTGACTAAACGAATATTTGCTCAGGGTTATTTTTAATGTACCAAAAACCTCTTGCACGTTTATTGTATGTATTTCGTAAAAATCAATACATCATCATCATTGTCAGCCTATCATGTTCTAGCTGCTGGGACACGGATCTTCTCTCAGAGAGACAGAATGGGCGGGCCCTGTGCAACCAAAACTCAATACAATATGCTAAAAAAAATATAAGTTTTTATTTTTTTAGGTGCAAGAGGTAGCTGAGCTATGTCCGGATAGGCGTTCCTTTTGATACCACATTATAATTATAATTATTTGTATGGATGATAAAACAGATGAGTTATTAAATTTTTTGAACTAAAATAGCGAGTGAAACCGTCAGTGTTACTATTGGTTAATACTTGGTACCAAGGTAGCCAAAATAAAGGTAGAAAAAAAGCTACAGCATTTACGTCATCCAATTTAAATTTAAATCCCGAAAAAAAAGAAAACGTTTCCTGTAGAAGAGCGAATAAAACCGCGCATCGTTGCTAGTAGTATATACTAGCTATTGGTACCAACGTTGACAAGAGATGAGTAGGTAGAGAAAAAGCTACAGCGCTTAGGTCATCCAATTTTATTCAGTAAAAAAAAAACGGTTTTGTAGAAAGCGAGTGGAACTGCGCAGCGTTTGAAACCGCGCAGTTTTGCTAGTAGTATATACTAGCTATTAGTACCAACGCTGAAAAGATTTATGAATAGGTAGTGAAAAAGCTACAGCATTTACGTCATCCAATTTAACTTTTAATTAAAAAAACAAAAGTTTCCTCTAGAAGAGCGAGTGAAAATGCGCAGCGTTGCTAATAGTAATACTAACTACTGGCACCAAAGCAGACAAGATATACGTAGAGCAAAAGCAACACAGTAGCACTTACGTCATCCAATTTAACTTTAAATTCCAAAAAAAATACGGTTCCTGTACAAGAGCTAGTGGAACCACGCAGCGTTGCTAGTAGTATATACTAGTTATTGGTACCAACGCTGACAAAAGATGAGTAGAGAAAAAGCTTTTACGTCACCCAATTTAAAAATCAAAAAGCTGAACGACAGCAACAATCAGGTTTCAGTGAAGAGGGCAGGAAAGTTAAATGAAATGTGTTTTATCTGCAGGCAACCGACGTAAAGGCAACAAATTGAATAATTATTCGAGCCCATTGTCCTCCCAGGCGTCGATAATCGGCAGTGACCCGAGCTTTTGTTTGCCGACACTTCTGGTGAAATAGTCCATAAGCTAGGATGTTGGCGCAGAATGCGGCAGTGATTAGGGTACCGTACTAATTAGCTTGCAACGTTGCTTTAACGATGTGCGACGTTGCGTGTTTCATCATTAAGATTGTATTACTCTTAATAAAACTATGCAAGTGCTAGACACTGCCATTAAAGTTAATTATGCTAGTTTTTCATAAAGCACCTAGGGAGTTGAATTCATGTACTGCTGCTGAAATTATATAGTGTTTTACCGTCTACTGATCCTTGACTTTAATTGAACGGGTGCTATTTTAGAAAAACATGGCAGCCGTCGTGTGGTTTGAGTAGTTGGTAGTGCTGAACTGAGTGCGAATTAATTTTAATTAGTGGACCAACTCAAGGTTTTTTCTATGAATTTAGTGAGAACGGGGCAAAGAAAAAAGTATCATATTACATCCAGGACGCGTTACTAAAATGCTGGCGTGTAAATCAATGCATGAGCATTGCCATTCACCGTGTTAATGCCACGAGCATGCTGGATATACTGCCAATTAGTATAGGGCTTAAGCATTTTGGTTGTCTTTATACCTTCAACGGTCTGTCTATGGGCAGTTCAAATGTTTTTGTTTCATAGACAAAGTAGTTTAGATATTTGGTGTTAGGAAGCTTGTATTTTATTTAGAGGATATAGGCACTAGTCAGTATTTTTTTTAACTTTTTTTGGCTAAAACTTGTGTAAACTTTTTTTTCTTTCTCTTTTTAACTCTCGCGAGTAAGAAGAATATTATGTGGTTTTTAACCAAGAGTATAATATAATTTAATTGTAGTGGGCTGAATGAGTGAACAATGATGATTTTGATGATATAATTAAGTATAATTAAGGCACTTGCCCAGAAAAAAAAAAAAAAAAAAAAAAAAAAAAAAATTAAGTATTAACTTTTTGTCTTTATCGCGAATAAGTACTCGTTTGTCCACCAGCTCGTGCTTTTACTTAGTTAAAGCAAATGAATAGTAAAGCTTTTTGACTTCTCTTCTTAGGTAAGAACGTGTGATTAAATTTACCATTAGTTTGTGGGTAGATTTGCAAAAAAATAAAAAACAATATATGCAACTTGCTGTATCATACAACGGCAAATTGGGCGACGCCGCAGCTCTCCGGGCGGAAGTAATTCCGGATTAAATGTGTTCAAAATATGGAAAATTGCATGCTAATCCAAGTGCCACTTGCATGCTTGCATCCGCAGCCGCATTCGACGGTTTTCATTTAAACTAATCTGGTATGAATATCTTCTGGGTGGGGAAAACGCCCTCGTATAAGATAGCTCGCTCGACGGTATGCGGTTTTCAGAAGACCAGCAGATATAAACACGAAATATTAATAAAACCAGGCTATTGCTATTAATTTTGACCGGAAAATCGGGCTTTCAAAGGGCGTTAGTGCACTCACTCGTATTCAATTCGTTTCCGATTCATAAGCGTGTTTTTAATGGCTATAAAAATACGGTCCTGAAATTCACGAATGACCGCGTGGGAATTGTTTATCTGAAATTAACCATACATTTACAGGGATGTTTATTTTACCTTTATTCTATTTGAATAATTAGAAAAGGGGCTCAAAAATCTACCGAAAATTTCTAAGAAGGTATGTCTGAACATACAACTCTACATGAATATATTAGGAGTACACTTTAGTAATTCAAAAATTCGAATCATTCCTTTCCATTATGCTAGGTAACTTAAATTTGAATACCAACTTTGAAACAACGAAGCTTTGCTTGCATGTACTTAGGTATATATTTAACTTGGGTTGCAATCTCCTGACTGAAAAGGCAGCGAGAAAGCGCGGTAGATACGGATAAGTTTTCCTTTTAAAAACTTCAAAGTTGTCTGATTTCTGCAGTTACATCTTTTCTTGAGGTTGACATAAACACGGTTGTAATTGCAAAACTTTACAAAAACGTTCTCTTTCACGACTTTTGACTATACAGAGTTTTGTAAGAATCGTCTCTTCAGTTTGATATTCCCGCACAAAAAAATCAAATAAAATCCAAAGTAATCACATCATTCTCGTAAATTGAGACGTTAAGCTTTGCCGCAGGGTGGGCTTGTTAATCCATTTGATTCAATGTAAAAAGTATTAAAACATTATCAAGTGGCTACACAAAAAGGGGCCGAGAGCAGCACTCTACATCTTTTCACCGCCCACCGCAAGGGTAAACTTTACCTTGGTATGAATAGGGTTTGCAAATACTTGGGTAAATAATATTACCCTGCCCTTTGACTGCCTTTCTGTTCACTAAGGTAAGTTTTTTAATGGATGCATGCTATGAATCAAAGTTTCACATTAAAAGGATTGACATGTAAGAGCGTACCCAGGATTTTATTAAGAGAGGGCAGTTGGGGGTATATTCTTGCAAAATTGTTTAAAATTATATACTCTTCGGTTCAGAAGCACTCCGAATAAGCTAGAGAAATTGTGCTGGTGCAACTGTCCTATATCCGTCGGTACGTTTTAGTAAGTTATGTCAAAGCCAGTTCTCAATTAATTTGGTTTAGCACACCCCAGCTTTATTGATTTTCAGATCTGCATGATCTAATTCCCTCCTGCCCATTTTTCTACCGGACTGCCAGAGCGAGCACGAAAAATCGACACCACTTTATGGTTGATATTCCGAAAACCCGTACGAAGCGCTTTTATTGAGCGAATTGCTAGTTTGTGGAATGCGCTGCTAGAATGGGTGTTCCCCGATAGTTACAATCTGGGCGTCTTCAAATCACGAGTGAATCGGTTTTCTCTAGGCAAGCGTGCTCCATCGTAGACCGCATCATCGCTTAACATCAGACGAGCTGGCGGTCAAATGCAAGCCTATTGCTATGTATATAATTAATAAGTTTTTATATGACAATATGATTATGTAAATCCGAGTGTCAAAAGAGCTAGGCACGAACATAATATCTAACGTAGTGTACCAGGCTGGGGAAAGTTAAAGATGAAAGTTGATTTGTCGCCAGATTACAAAAGATTGGGAAACATAACGATGCTAGCAGTGAGAAAATGAACTGAGGATGAGGATCATTGAACTGAACTGATGATAGAGTTGGAGATTGCACACTAGAACTTGCAATGATAGGCCCGTCGTTTTTAGTCTCTTATATATTTGTTTATTTATCATAAGAACTTTTGATGAAGTACATTGAGGGGTACCAGTACCAACGGGCAGTAATGACCTATTAGTTCACGGTGAATGCACTGCGATCCCCAAGCTGCCTGCCAAGCGTGGATATTATGGCAACACTCCTCTCTAAGAGCGAGGCCTTTGTTCAGCAGTGGACGTTTACAGGCTGATGATGTGAAGGGATATTTATGTAAAAAAATATTATCTACATCAATATTTTGAGGTAATTATAACATTTAATTAAAATGTTGCCTAGCAGACAAATAAAAAAAGCCTATTTCCATATAGCTCAGGCTTGTAATATAAAACAAACAAAAAAAAATCGTGTAATAACAATCCTTTGTTAAATGGGCAGGAGATAAATTACTTGACGCCTAACAATATTTGCTATTAATACAGACCTAAAATTTTTTTAGGTCGTAAAATACTACGTAAGCCGAACGTTTTTCCCTACACTTGTACCAATACCTACATTCAAAGTGGGTGCAGTTCATTTCGATTCCTGTCAACAAGTCAAGTCTCTTTGAGTGCTGTCCCATTAGGCACGGTCGCTAAACTTCTGTGTATCTAGCATACTTATAGGTTCTAGCACAATCCTGCACGTAGAGCAAAAAGGTTATACTGCAGAACTAACGGATCACAAAAACAATAGGATTTTAGTTTTAAGTAATATGTACCAGAAAACATTTTGAAAATATGCGCGATAGTAGATTGAATAGCGCAATTTATTTATTTATTTATTGAGGTACACAAAATAGAATACAATCATAATAAAAACGAAATTAAGTGTGTTGACAATTGTGAACTAAAACCATATACCAAAACATAGGTACTCATCATGTTTATTAAAAAACATGATACAAAAAAAATATATTTGGTTAATAACTATAATTTTTCTTTCAATTAGCTACATTCACGATGAGCCGTGAATGCAATCTTTTTTATATTTCTCTTAAATCTGGGTAGATTTAGTGATAGTGAGTTGTGTTCCGTGCGTTCTCTGTCTAGAATGAAATTAAAATACTTATAACTTGATAGTTGAATCTCGCGGTACTACCCGCAATTTTACAGTTTTTTCGCATTTTTGGGAGGAGAAAAGTACCCTATGTCTGTTCCTACGATACCATCATCTTCCTGCCTCAATAAGATTGGCCTAGTTGTGAAAACCGAACAAACAGACAGACAGAGAGACAGAGTTACTTTTCTTTGCTTTTATAATATTAGTTATGATTTATGGTCAGGGGCGGTTATTCCGTGACACAGGTTGTGATAAAAAAATAAACGTATGTTACGTATTTGCTTGTGTCGGAATTGAAGTGAAAACGCGTATAGGGATGCACTTAAGACTGAGCAAGATGGTAAACTGTAGTTTGAATCTCAGTTACATAGCAGCATTTGCAGCAAATTTCACGCCGAGCTTTTGAAAAACTATCATTACTTAACCTGTATCACGAAACATCCCCCCTTTAACCTATTTATGAACTAATTTTGTTTTCGTTGATAGGCTTTTAATCCTACTAATATTACAACGCGAAAGTTTGTATGTATGGATGTATGGATGTTTGTTCCTCTTTCATGCTGCAACGGAACAACGGATCGACCTGATTTTTTTGCATGGGTATAGTTCAAGAGCCAGAGAGTGATATAGGCTACTTTTCATCATCATCATCATCACCATTTTTCATCACTTCGCGGGTGAAACCGCGGGGCGCAGCTAGTACCCTAATACTCAATAATTTATTGTATAAGTACCTAAGCTGCCATTAGATGTGAAGTGCGTTCTTTGGTGTTTGGAATTTGGATCTATCCTACCTCCTTTCTCGTTATCAAGACGCACTGAATACCGAACATCGATCACCGAACGTTCACATTTTTCCTGTTATGTTAACAATCTTACTATTACTCGCGCAACACGAAACTCGTCATACATCACGTCGTTTATTGGATTCGAACACTCCGACACGATATTGGATTGAGATGGTGAGATTGCAGTGATGCGGGCCGACGTGCTATGATGGATGGCACCGATCCTTTAAAACATTCATTCTGAGATATCATCGATAGAGACGCGTCACATCAAACAAATTCATATTTCACATAAACTGGTCCGTCCGTACCAAGAAATTTGGCCATGACCACAAAAAAGAAAAAAACTTAAACATAATTTTTTTTCTCTAAAATATTTTACTTTCTGTATTTATAAAATGTGCTCTTAACTGGCCATAAATCATTATCATCATTTCAGCCTACAAAACAAAATAAAGTTGGTGAATGTCATTATGTATTTGAAATTTTGAGGTTCTTTTGGACATACCGGTTTTTTCACGATGTTTTCCTTCACAGCTTAGATTAATACGTAGTATAAGTATGAAATCTTTGCTTCACAGTTTTAGAGCGATGGCATCTAAACTGCACATAATTTATCTAGGTACAAAATAAGTGATTGGTGCAGGGCTGAGGATCGAATCGGATTTTGACAGAATGTAAAGCGCATATGCTACCGCTCGGCCACCATCGCTCTAATAAAATATCATCTGAATACGAAAAAGTAAGTATTTTCACATAGGTTGAATTCAACCTACAATCTACATGTCAGAGTTTTTTTAGGCCACTTAAACGCCTTTGGGATGGTTATCTAAACGGCTGTTTTCATAGGACAAATAATTGAGACCTACAGCTTAAACATCCGACCCACGGCAGAGCTCAAATGTATTTGCCAGTCACTATCGGTTGATCGTGATTCGTGTATCCAAAGACTGACAGGATCATATATTATGTTGCTTTTTTATGCCATTTGTGGCTTTGTCGTCGCCTATGGATACCCGTAAAACCAGAGGCATCGCAAACACGGCTTAGTTTTGGTTTTCTTTTATGAACACCTGGTTGAGTTATCGCAAACACGGCTTAGTTTCGGTTTTCTTTTATGAACACCTGGTTGAGTTATGCCACGAGTACTTTGAATATTATATAATCTATACAGGTCGTAATGAGTAGATACGTGTACCTATTGCAAAAAAGTTTACATAGTCCGATGGATCGAACTTACGTGATCGAACCACAGCATAGATGTAAATCTGGAATAAAAACATTCATTTCATTTCATAGTAAAAATGATTTTTTTATGCCATAAGTAGCAAACAAGAAGACGGGCTGCGTGATGGTAAGCAGTCACCGTCGCCTATGGATACTTGTAACACCAAAGGCATCACAACTTCATGGCTGACCCTTTAAGATTCTATTAACTCGCCATTTGAAGAACCCCATGTTGTGTTTTCACGTTTTTGGTCATTTTAGGTAATAATTGCATGGGAAAAGATTTCGAAAATGTTCTATAACTCTAAAACCGTGGACTATTACTAACAATAAATTTAAATTTTCTAAGAAATCATTGTGTCCCCCATCTCCCCGGTAAGGGTTATCTAATCATTACGCCACACCCTGTATATACTCTACCAAATAATACCTACCGACTATTAGCGCGTGGGTTAATTCGATAAAATATTTTGCGCCAAATTATTGAAGTGTAAAATTTTCAGGCATCTAAATTCCATCTCAGACTACCTAAAATAATAGCCACGTTAAAAGTCACAATTAATTTAACAATACCGTGAGTTTACTTGGAACCGTTCCATTAAGTTCACTCGACCAGAAAAATGTCGGAAACAACCTCTGTACCTATACAACGTGCACAACATCCCCCAATCAAAAGGCTGGCTCGTCCTAGACATAGGAACTGTGCAATTTCCTTCCCTTTACGTGAAAGGGGCTTCACCTTTCCTTTCTATCTCAAACGACAGAGGATCAAATCACAGACTTGTTATTTCCCAGGAACAAAAAATCCGTGTTTTCCTCTCTTAATTACAGGCACATTAAAAAAGCCGACACTCATTTGTGAAAACATACTCAGTTCCCTGCTACGCTCGCATACCTCAAAAAAATGTAGGTACTCGCTTCGGCCTAAACAAATATTTCTCGACGGGAGAGGCTTTCATGGTTATAGAATAACATTATGGTAGAGACTCCTCTATATTGTGAGGTAATTAAATTATGCAAGCTGAAAGGTGAGAGAAGTTGCCCCTTTTTACTTACTTATCGCCAAGAGACCTTTTCTCGGGTAGAGTGGCAGGGCGGTCGACACTGGCTTTTTGAATTACGTAACATTTATTTGAAAAATTATGATTATGAATCTGATGATTTATGAATAAAGCACATAATCTTAGCTAACCAGAACCACTCTAGAATACTCTTATACCATCAAACGCTCCCTTTTTAACCTTAGTTTTTAAATAGATTTTGGTTTTATGAGGGTGGTCTTGCGTATTTATTACGTAGATTCTACGTAATAACATTTTCCTTCTATATTTTTTTTTTTTTATGGTTGACCATATTTACAATACAACTAAACAAATTATGTACCAAACTTCACTTACATTTATTTAGAGCTATTTAACTATACGAGTATTTCACATCACATGGGTTGATAGTTACAATCTGGGTGTCTTAAAATCACAAGTGAATCGGTTTCTTTAAGGCAAGCGTGCTACATCGTAGACAGCATCATCAACTCACCAGGTTGCTGGCAGTCAAACACAAGCCTATTACTAAAAAAATGGTCCAGTAAATATTTTTTTCCTCCACTTTACATGTTGCTCTATTCGCAGCGAATAGAGCAACAGGAAGGGTACTGAACTAAGCATGATATTAAAATTTGTTGAATCATTAACAAGCAAACAAACAAATTGACTGACTGAATTACTGACTGTAAGTGGAAATATACTAACATATGATGAGTACATACACATTAAGCACAATAACATTCTTTTGGCTTTGCGTCGGTCGTCTCGTAAAAATACTTTACATATACGAAAAATGCGGGCGAAATACCGCGTATAATCTGAAAGCACTAACTGTGCTTTCAGATTATACGCGGTATTTCAGTTAGATAAAAATAGTTCGTATATAAAATATATATATAAATATGGGCGCTTTATTTTATATAACTATAATAGTTTATTTTAAGGGCTCTAGACGCTAGAGTCACTTATACAAAATTCGTCGCGTCCAAACTCCGGAACGCCTAAGGCACTTCATAATACCTTATTGGTAATAGGAAATAGGAGCGCTATTTGCTTTGCATCGTCGGGCAAATAAGTACCTACATTTTTATGTTTTTCTAGCACTGGTGCAGAACCTGGGGAGGTGGGTGGCTCATAAACATGCGATCTTCGGCCCGCACAGCCAATATTAGATTAAACGCGCCGCGAATCATAACGAGCAAGCTGCTGACTCCAGTAACTGGATTAAGCTGATGAAAATGTATCGCTCTCACTGATCCTCGTAAGAAGTTAACGTTTTATCTAGATTATTTCGTGATTTGAGGCGGTATTAGAGGGTCGGCGAAAGGTTGCTGAGATCATATTATACACACAAAGAAACTTTGCTTACGAGACGAGGGCATCGAGATACAATACATATAGAGTCACAATCGTACCAAAAAAATCCCGAACTAAAACTCGGCGCACGCTACGAGTTGCGCAGACTTTTTAGTTAGTTACAAGGTAACCGCGATCCGACTACGCCGCGCGATACCAGAGCTCCGATGACATAGCGGACAACAAACGTTGAAAACTATGCAAGCGACATAACGTCTAAATTGGAGTAAATGTGGCATTGTGAAGTATATAATTGATATAATGTATGTACAATGACGCTCAGACGTTTTTTGACTGTTTTCACTGAGAGATTGTGACTCTATAGGATTTGTGTCTCATTGGTAAGAAGGTTTGCTTGTAATCGAAACTTTGCAATAAGGTACATAATATCAGTATTTTTTTAATCCAACGACACAAACAGAACCAAACAATAGCCTACTATATGAGTACAATACTGTCATCAGGAAAAATATATAAGCGCCGCGCGGCCAAAGGGGCACAAAAAATATCTTCATGCATTCTTAACTGCTACTTCTACACGCCAAAGAATCTTTTAATAAAGTCATTCTCAGTCAGTGACTAACACTGTAATGGCTCTAAAATAGCAGGTGCACCCTACGAACCTGTGTGAGTGAAATTAAGTAACCCTCGTCTGGAGGCAATATTCAGTCTTCTAGTTCGCTACATTTTAGCTCGGTGTAACCACTACATCTCATTTCATTAGCAAAGACGTAGAAAGGTACTTTAAAAAATATTGCTTGGGTAAATGGAAATGTTTAAGTAAAATCACACTAATATTGTAAATGCGAAAGTTTGATTTTGTGTGTTTGTTCTCACTTAAGAGCTGTATCACAAAGTGCAATCGTTCAATTTAGGAATCTGGCTTATCAGGCATAAAACGATAAAATAAAACAGTAATTGTCAAGACGAATATGAAACAAATAAATCAAAATATTACATTCGTTTATTTTAGATCAGTAATTTAACGAAGTCTACTCTTAAATTTCCCATCGGGAACACACCCGAGCGCTCTAATAATGATGTTTTACGAAAAACTATTGGTAATAGAGGTATTAAGTTGATAATTATGTTGAGTTATTCCATAATTATAAGCCGCTATTTTCAATAAAAAATACAGTTATATTTATAACAGAAATTGAATTTTTAACAGATCTTTCTATTTGATTAAATCAGACCGCTAAAAATCTGCTGTAGTTGCTTTTTTCGTCAAAAAATGGGAGAGGGCTTTTAATACCCGTACACTCGCACTTTTGATATGATGTGTCCGACAGTGTGAAGTATTTTTTTATTTATCTTGTATGTTTTTTTTTCTTTTCTTTTTTTGGCCGCTTCCAGCCGGCCGTTTTGGAGATCGATGGGGGAAGCCTATGTCCCGCAGTGGACGTCATATGGCTGAAATGATGATGATGAAGATCTACACTTGATGATTTAAAAATTAAATCATCAAATCATCAGTTTTTTACACTTGATGATTTAATAATTAAATCATAATGAAAAAAAAAAATATGACTGCCAGGATTTGAACCTGCGCCATCGGGTTCACGCCCAAGCGCTCTAATAATGGTTCTTGTTGGAGTGCGGCTCTGTGCGAGCTCCAAGACACCGAATGGCGAGAGACAGCGCAAGACCGAGACCGATGGCCTTCTCGAATGCCGAGACCCACTTTGGGTCGCTATGCCAGCGCAGTAAGTTAATAGTAGGAATGCGGGAGCAACCGCGAAGCGCAGCGAATTCTAAATGCGAAAGTTTGTGTAGGTATGTTTGTTTGTTTCCACTGAGTCCTCTATGGCTAAACGGATTTGGATGAAACAAGTCCACCATACCATATAAAAATATCGATAGGTGTATAAAAATACTTTGAAACATCTTTGTTTCACTGTTATTATGCAAGTTGCACCATTGAATACTGGACACCGTCGGAAACGTTGCGGATGCGCCAGCATGGTGCTGAATGGAAAACGGATGACGCTTTGAATATCGACTGCACGCTGCGAACGGTAGGGGCGCCTCGCATTCCATTAACGACCTTTTACTACTGTCTTTATAATAGTTTTTTTATAAGAAGTTTGATAGCCCAATTGCGGTACAACAGAAATATAAAGAGTTTGTATGCCATTATGTATAATCACGAGAGAGTGTGTGTGTGAGAGAGAGAGAGAGAGAGAGAGAGAGAGAGAGCGCGAGAGAAAGAGAAAAAGTGTATGTCCTGCAATATGACCGAATGAGATGCCAATCATGATGATGGGAAAAAGAGGATGTGATAAGATAATGTGACCCATAAACTAGCCAATAAAGAATTGAATTGAATTGAATTGAATTGATCCTCATCAGCCAGAAGACTTCCACTGCTGAACATAGGCCCCCCCTTTAACCTCCACACTGAACGACAGCCTGCCTTTTGCATCCACTGGGTGCCAGTGACTCACTATGTCGTCGGTCCATCCAGTGGGAGTAATTTATATATCAATTGAATTGATATATAAATTAATTAAAACCATTGGTAACGTAGTAATTCCTGTTACGAAACTAGCACTCAGTTTCAAACTAGCTTTTTTCTGCAGCTTCGCCCGAGAACAATCTATGAAATATGCCCGAGAATAGCCTAAAGATAGTGTAGATTCCTATCCATCAAAGATTTTTCTAAACAGGATCAGTAGTTCCATATATTACCACCTAAAAACATACTAAATACAAACAAACAAATTATATGAAAAGGTAAAGACCTTTTCATATAATTAGATTAGAAAAAAAACCAGTTTCTTTTATACCGATCCTTACATTTACCATATTGTTAAATCTCGAGGCTTACAAGTAAGACCTAAGACTTAACTGTTCGCGCTTTTACAGTAAAACATGCATATATTAAAATTTTCTTTATTCTTTTTTTTAGTGAAGCAACCCTGGAAATATGTCTATTTCGTTACATTGCCGCCGAGATGTTGAATGCGAATGAAGCACGCTCGTGTAATAGAATACTTTGACTTGTATGACGACTGGCGGCGGAACGGAAGAATCAGCGGAATGAGTGTTCATGTTTATCCTATTCATAGCTTGCTGGAGCCTTTCTAAGCACACTGAACCCACCTAGATAATATGTTTTAAGAAATAATACTCATATTATAAATGAGAATTCTGGAAAAACTCATCACACAGCAGGCAATGGAGAGAACTATGCTCAGAGTGTCTTTGCGCTTTAAAATCCGGATCGTGGATATTTGCCAAAGAACCAGAGTTACCGACATATGTTGAAGTGGCAATGGGCAGGGCACATCGCTCGAAGAACCGATAACCGACGGAGCAGTAGACAAGAGACCACGAACCGGAAGACGCAGCGTCGATAGGCCTCCTACTAAATGGAACGACGACATCGTTAGTACCATGGGAATCCAGTGAATGCAGATGGCAGGCTGTCGTTCAGTGTGGAGGTCTAAGGCGAAAGCGTATATTCAGCAGTGGACGTCTTCTGGCTGATGAAGATGATGATGATTATGAATGTGAAAGTGTGTTTGTTGGTTCTTTAATACAGAAACAAACAATGGATCGAAGTGTTTTTGTGATTGATGAAGGGCCGGAGTTTGAAAAGGCATATTTTTTATCCCGGAAAAAAATATCTAAAGTTCCTGAGGCAATGTTTAAGCGGGTAAAATTGCGTCGCGAAGCTAAATAATAATAGAACCTAAAATATAATATCAAATGACTAGATAAATAAGTATAATACAATTATTCATTCAACATTAAGAGCATAGCTCTTGTCGGTAGAGTAACATCCAGGCTTAACGGTCACCTGCCACCGTTTTCACCTCCCTGTAAGACATGACATTTGCCTTCTCTTTTATTTGCTCTAAGAATAGTTTTCTTGGTCTTCCCGGTCATCTCTTTCCTTCTACCTTTCCCTCTATAAACTCATGAGCAAATTAATGTAAATTAATTAATTTGTCATGTTATATCAGGTAGCCTAACATCTTGCCTCATGTAGTCTCTATACTCTCTAGGAGACTGCTCTTCTCATCGACAATTTCTAATACTTACTGAGTATAATACAATCATGTACTACCTAAAAAAACACTCGTTGACATGAAAAAATAGCAGCGCCCACAGTTCTACTCGCTATGCTTTACATTGTACATTTACCGTTAAAGAGAAAAGTGTGAACAACCACACTCACTGATGCACGATTTTTGTGCTTAAAATATCAGAGCAATTGTCGAAATTCAGTCAGTAGTAATTTACTGAACCGAATTAACGAATTAACTCTTAAAAAACTGAATCGCTGAAACAATTCATCAATGAAATAAATAATCTCTCCTGTCAGTTTTTTACGCAACTGGAAGCAGGTGTTGCAATCGCGTTATGAGATGAAATAAAAATGTTTATTATGAAGTACCTACCTACGATATATTAACTAGACCCTTTGTAGTGGAGGTGGAGCTTGCATGAGTACGTACCTAATTGCCAAGCGTTTCAATCGAGGAAGCGAAAACTTGCATTATGCTTCGACAAGGTTTGATGTTACTTGTATATTATGTTAGTATGACTGAAGTATAATACATACTAAGTGAGCTGCCAACTGGTAGTGGATGGGTGGTGGCATTTGAATTGTTTTTACAACTTTTTATTTAACTTCACATGTTTATTTGTATGTTAAGTACAAATCTTGCAAGCCTAATTTGACCCATTTTCAGGCGTTCATTTGAGTTGAAATTTGATACGCTTATGTAACTTGGATGACAATGCATGGAGCTATTCCGATGAAAGAGTTGGAAGCTGGTCATATTCATGAACTAATAAACGCAACAAGATAACCCCATCGTGTTTGGGCTCTTTGGAATGGTCTTGATGAATTATACCCTTCGTGATATTCAAGGTCTGATGGTGATGACGGAAGGTGATATAGGAACTACTGAATGCATCAAGATACCACTAAAATTGTGCAAATTGGTTAGATTTTTGCGTTATGTGATGTTTTACGTATTCACATTGGCCTTGACTTAGGATCCGAAAAAGGGTAGGATCTAGGTCTTTAACCCTTCAGCCGGGACCCTGGACCCGGGTATGTCCTAAAACTGCAACCAGAACCACCGGAGGATGGGCAGCAGCGTCCTGTTAGTACATGGTGAACGTACTGCGATCTCCAAGCCGCCTGCCAAGCGTGGGGATTATGGCAACACCCCTCTCTAAGAGGGAGGCCTTGTTCAGCAGTGGACATTTAATGGCTGATGGTGTGGTGTGGTCTACGGGAAATCCAGGCAACTGTGTTTTGTGTATAAGGCGTTGGTAGTGAACCTGCCTTCTGAGCTTAGGGGCGTGGGTTCGATTCCCACCTAGGACAAACATTTGTGTGATGAACATTTGTGTTTGTTCTATATCTGGGTGTTAATATCTATTTAAGTATGTATTTAAACCTATATATGTATGTATATCAGTCTCTGGCAGCCATATCACAAGCTTTGCTTAGTTTGGGGTCAGATGACCGTGTGTGCAAAAATGTCCCGAATTTAATATTTAGTTTAAATATTTAGCGTCAGTTAATTTGTATTTTGTTAAGCAGTTTCTTGTAAAAGAATAACTGCATCATAATGAAGTTGAATTTTTATCGAAAACGTTACATAAACTAGCGTATGAAAACAGGCGTAGTGCCTGTTTTTTTATAAAATACTAGCAACGCACTCCATTTTCGCACGGGTGTAAGTCTTATGTTTTTACACCTTGGGTTTAATTATTGGAGTTTTAGTAAGGATCCCTATTTTTTTTGAAAATATAATATAGCCTATGTAACCGGGGATAGTGTAGCTTCCCAACAGTGAAATAATTTTTCAAAGTGGTTCAGTAGTTTCGGAGCCTATTCAATGCAAACAAACAATCAATATTTCCTCTTTATAATATTATTATATACTAGCGGTCCGCCCCAGCTTCACACGGGTATAGATTATAGCCTATGTCACCGGAGGATAGTGTAGCTTCCCGTAAGTGAAAGAATTTTTCAAATCGGTTTAGTAGTTTCGGCGCCTATTCAATGCAAACAAACAAACAATCAAATCTTTCCTCTTTATAATATTAGTATAGATTATATAAGTAACAAAATTTCGCCTTTTAGTGATTATTACACAATTACAGTTTAAATCCTTAAAACCTACGTTTGTATAGCACAAACAGCTCTTGACATTCAATTAGATAATATTTAAAATATGGCCCAAATCACTGCGAATAAACAAACAAATTGTCCAGCCTTCACAATAAACGTGATGTAAAGTTTATACACGGAAAGGCCAAATTAAATAGGTAAACCTGCCTTAGTTTAAGCAAATGTATATTAATAAAACTTTGATACATTTCAAAGTTTTATTAATATACACTTTGGTAGGTACATAGGCTCTGTAATATTATTGTTATAGTTGACACAGCCTGGCTCTCTGCCTACGAACTCTATTTTCTCTACATCGAGACTAACAAAAGCAATAGATAGACAAATAAAATAAAAAAACCTTTTCCAAAGACCTCTCAGCATCTAGACCGTCTCGTCCCCCAATTAGTAACGTCGTCGGAAAGTGGTGAGGGGTCCCCAACCTTGTTACAGCACCAAAGACAATTTTCTCCTTTCAAGCTCCCCAACAAATGTGATTACCTACGCTTACGGGCTCCATGTTAAAACTTCTGTAATTGTGTTTTCACAAGTTTTCGGTTATGTAAATCTTAATTTTGCGATATTATTGTAGGAAAATGCGCCTAGAGTATGAGTTTTTTTTTTTTTTTTAAACTAGCCGGTTTCGCATTGTAAATCACCGGCACTAGAGACAATATAACATTTGCTGTTAAGCGATGTTTTAGGTACTTCGACTTGTTTGTTTCCGTGAAATGTGAAGGAATAAACAATTCATCACTGAATTTACTGAAAGGGTAGCAGTAAAACTCCTTTTTTGTTGAATTTTATGTCCTTAGAATTTAAATGAATAGCCTAGTATTTCAGTCACTCGCTCCGAGCACGGAGGAATTTACCAATCGCATTCCGCGACTTTTCAATCAATACAATTGTAATCGCAGATAAATAGCTTTCATTCTATCAGAAAAACATTTTTCCGTGCGCGCCCTTCAGGGCTCACTACAAAAATGCTATTAGGGACCCTTTGCCTAAGAGCACTCCGCTTGCCGACGTTTCAATCCAATTGAACGTGCCTCTCCCACGATATACCAGCTAGATAGAGCCCTTACAAAAGATACATTTGTTTTTAGGGTACCGAGGTGTTGTACTCGATTT
Organism: Agriopis marginaria; assembly: GCA_932305915.1. Taxonomy (NCBI): domain Eukaryota; kingdom Metazoa; phylum Arthropoda; class Insecta; order Lepidoptera; family Geometridae; genus Agriopis; species Agriopis marginaria. The sequence continues at coordinate 7,481,947 of OW029925.1, read as the reverse complement.
AAACTTTAGCATCATATCCGCAGTGTGGCTAACTTTTTAGAACTTTTTCTGTTAAAACTGTCTGTGAAAAGCGTCTTAAAAACAGTCACATTTTACCTGAGTTCTTTCGTAATGTAGTTTTAAAACTTCATCTAGATTGCCTCTTATCTTTATCCTATTTTGGTATGAAGAGATACAAACGCAGTTAGTATCTATTGTTTCGGTCCCAACGGAATCCTGTCTCAACCGATAACCCAGCTTCACATTTTTTTCTTACAATACTATTGGACAAATTCAGCCTTAATTATATTTGTCTGCGGACCAGCTAGGGTGAAAATATATTTTCTAGAAAAATCTTTTTTCGTCGAAGCATCGAAGCTCGATATACTTTACTGTGTAGATTAGATTGCGCGATCCAAGATTTAGGTCGACTTGGTAGGAACGCAAACCTTTTCTTGGTTCGAAAGGCCTTATAAGCAAGCCCAAGTTATTTTTTCTTTATATGAAGCTGAAATGATTTTCAAATTCACATGCACGTCTAATAAAATGCCATCATCGAATTTTCACTGTACTGGTAAGTAAATGATAAGAATTATATTCGGTAAAATCTATCTTCTAGCTACTTATTGCGTCAGCCTCACGCAAACAAGCACTCAACAACTCGTTGAGTCTTATCAATGTGTTAAAAGTTCACTTGTAAGCCTGAAACGCGTTTGTTGACATACCGCGAGTGGAAGCGGGAACTTATATCTTTCTTTCGGAGCAATACATTTTTGTCCAACATTAGGGAAATCCTCGCAAGCCAGAATAAGCCCTATTTAGGAAATTGCCTCCTTTATCGCGCTTGTGGCTACACAGTCCGCCTTGGCCCGATTTTTGTAGGCCCTTTTTAACCTTCAAAGTTTTAGTAGGCGTTTACGAGTATGGGGAAGCTCAGCTGGGAATGATAATATTATGAGCAGCTCCTGATATTCAACACGTTACATAACCACATTTGCAGCATGGAAATGCTTTCAGCTACTGCTAATTTCGGTTAGTACCAAATTGTTACAATAATATCGTAAATAGGTAAAACAAGCTAATAAATTGCATTGGGTATGGCGAAGACTTCACAGTACATTCATCATCATCATCATAATCAGCCTTTTCACTCCAACTGCTGGACTTTTAGCCTAGCCCCGAAAGGGTGATTGTCAGTACATTACCTGTCATAATTTACGGTGCCGAAACGTGGACATTACAGTCAGATTGGTCCACAAGATTAAATTAAGTCGCTCAACGAGCTATGGTAAGAACTTGACACTTCTCTGACGGATTGTATCCAGAATTAAGTAATATGTCAGATAACTAAAGTCACCGACATCGCTCAGCGTATCAGCAAGCTGAATTAACAGTGGACCGGTCATATCTGTCGCAGGAGCGATAACCACTGGGTTAGATAGACGTGTTCTTGAGTGGAGACCACAAATCGGCAAACGTAGCGTAACCCTGAGTCTGGAGTGACGATAAACACCAGGCAGTTGGAAGTGCCTAGTGGGGAAAATCAGGTTTAGTACCTAACTGTAAGTAATAATCTCTCAAGTATGCAAGTAGTAATCACTAGAAAGTACTCTTGATCCCTGGAAGTTGGGGTGGTACCAATCGGACGCGCCTTCGATACTTTGGTGCCGTCACATCTTTCTGAGATACAAGGTAGACAATTCAGCGGTTCGGCAATTCAGCGGCGCAGCACAAGCGGCGCAAATATGCTAACCTCGGCAGTGGCTAGGTAAATATTTGAGCTGTTTGGGGTCGAGACATTAGCCCTTAGGGACAGGGGGTCACCTAGTTTTCAAAAATCTATTATAGCGCCTGGTTAACACAACGCGTCACAAAAATGCTGGCGTGTTTCTGTTTCAACGCATAAGCATTGCCATTCAGCGTGGTAATGCCACTAGCATGCTGGGTACGCTGCCAACTGCTGGGGCTTAATTTGGATTGTCTTTAATCCTTCAATTGTCTATGGACAGTCAACTGTTTTTGTAGTGTTAGTGTTATCTTGTATTTTGTTTAGCTAATAAAGGCACTTGCCAGTTTAAAAAAAAGTAGTAATCTATGTATTCTATATTGATCTAATTTAGGTTAAACATATATAGAGTAAGGATAATTTAAACTAGTTAAGAGCTAGTCTATACGTAATGCATGCGAGATAAACTACAGAGCAATCTACACAGCGCATTCATCAATACCAAAAGCGAAGTAAGCGCCATATATTTCAGAAAACAAAATACGCTGACTGCGCTGCAAACACTCCATGAATTATTGCCGTGCCATCGCTTGCATGCACTAATTATTTATTATTTCATTGAATATTCGCCGAAATCCTTTGAGGCTGCTATTCGTAGCTAGTTTTACAAATAAATTACAATACGTATTGTTTAAATAGCTTGATTTGTATAATAAATGAATGCAAGTACTTTTAAAAGTTTTTTTTTTAAGTTTTACACTTTCGAATTTACTATTTAAAAACCTGCGAATCAAGCGATTCAATAATTGACCGGCCGCAGGATTCAAATATGCTGCGCATCGATTAGGGTAAACGACCCCGTTGCTCTAGCAACTGTATATACCTGTCTCAGGGATAGGTATATACAGTTGCTTTCCTGTCAGCCTCGAAATTCTTGTACTGTTTTTGCAACTAATCTAAGTGTTGGTGGCGCCTATAACTCTAGCTATAATTGTTTATAGCGGGTATTTTTGTTACAATGAGCTTTCAAATCTATTATGATCTATCTATGATCTGTCTATGATCTATCTATGATCTACCTATGATCTTCCTGTGATCTACCTATGGTCTGCCTATGATCTTTCTATGATTTACCTATGATCTACTTATGGTCTATCTATGATATACCTATGGCCTACCTATGATCTAGCAGTGATCTACCTATGACCTACCTATGATCTACCCAGACCTACCTATGACCAACTCATGATGTAGACTATGATCTATCTATGGTTAATCTATGTTCTATCCATCTTTCTGAGCTGTTAAATCTGTAAATCAAAATCTACAACATTATTCGCTATCCGAAACCACTTTTTAGTAAAGGCATCGATTTGTAACACTGTCTAAGTAATATACCATCATCAAACACTTTCGGCGAAGCATATAATATTAAAGTTCTATACTCACTGATCATCAAACGGTCGTTAGTTGAATGCGTGGATGGGGTGAGATTATTTTGGGGCGGTTGAAACCAGATTATTAGAGTCGGGTGAAGCCGCACAGATTCCCCATTCACCCCGGTACGGTGTCGGTGCACAGTCACGCAACTATCGGACGTCTTTATGAGGAAAAAGTTCGGGTATTAGATTTTTCGTAACATTTTTCAGGGTAAAGTTGTGATAAAGGTTGGTGCGGAATATTGGTGATTTACTGCTCTGATGAGGTTAACTGGATTAAATAATAAATTTTATAACTAGCTGCGCCCCAAGGTTTCACCCGCGTTGTGATGAAAAATGGTGATGATGATGATGATGATGATGATGAAAAGTAGCCTATGTCCCTCTTTGCCTCTTGAACTAAACCCTTGAAAAAAATCAGATCGATCCGTTGTTCTGTTGCAGTGTGAAATAGGAACAAACATCCATACATCTATACATCCATACATACAAACTTTCGCGTTTATAATATTAGTAGGATATTTTACTTTGAAACTAGCTATGATAGCCTATTTGGGAGACCGCTAGACTTGAAAGCGTAAGGTCACGGGTTCAAATTCCGGGTCTGTACCAAAGAGCTCTTTGGAGTTTATGTATGGATTTTCATACCACTGGCTTTTCGGTGAAGGAAAACATCGCGGGGAATCCTGCATACGTACGAATCCACCAACCCGCAACTGGGCCTGCGTGGTTAGATAAATATGACCCAATCGCCTTTTCGGGGGTAGGACTAAGCCCAGCAAGTGGACTATTTAAAGGTTGATTATTATGCTACTTTGAAATTACTTTGTACTTATGCCTTTTAAAATAAATTTTAGTGCATATTTTTACGCAGTATCTTCATTGAAGTGAAGATACGCTTGTAATTTTATTTTCCTTCATACAACATTTTGTCTTTTTTGTCTTAGCCAAGAAAATAAATAAGGAAGTTAATTCCAATCAGAATACGAGAAATTAACCAACAAAGTCTTTACAAATTAGTCTGACGACTTTTATAAAAGCGAGAAAACCTTCAAGTCTCCTTCGCGATTTCATTACGCGATCTCTCAAAAACTTCCAACTTTTGACGACTCGGTCCATGTTTTCTGACGTAGATTGATGTTAATTTAGCGTGAGTAATAAATATTTATTATGGCAATCAAAAAACAGATTTCGCACATATTAATCTGGAAAGTTTAGATTCATGGCTGTCGTTAAATGAAGTGGCCAAGGCTTGCGGTAACTTTTATGCTAGTCACGCCTTTTGCATTAAATTTTTACAGCTTTACGTCACTTTTTATGGAAGTGTATTCCGTTGGTAGTTCTTTTTGTCATAAATATTTTTACTGGAGCTCTTCATCTGTCTGTTGCAGAGACCATTTGCTGAATATTATTGCGGGGATTGGAGCTATAAAATATGCGTTTGGGTCGAACGTGCATTCAAACCCTATTCAACGCGGTAGTGTTAATTTTTTTTGCCGCTTTTTTATGTATAAATGTTAGTAAATAAAATGCACGAAATATGCAAAAAATTGGGGTGAGTAATATCGCTACGTGACCGTAATTTTTAACATAGTACAGTAATTGTTAATGCGTATTTTTTTTGTGGATTTGGCATGGCACACTTTACACACACAGACACACACATCAGCCATTAAACGTCCACTGCTGAACAAAGGCCATAATCCATATCGCCATAATCCATTGGGCAGGTGGCTTGGGGATCGTAGTAGGTACGTTCACTGTTTACTAATAGGACGTACTGATGCTGCTGCCCATACACCGGTGATTTTAGTCGCAGTTTTAGGAAATACCCTTTTATTTGACAACTCTTTTTTTCCCTGAATAGCTAACCTTTTAGAACATTTTAATATCTACTCGATTCTACAACAATACTACAAATAACTTGTGTAAATTTTTTCGTTGCGGAGTTATGACTAGTTATATGGACTTGCAGTGTGAATTCTGAGGCTCTTTTTCAACCTTACCTTCTCAATGACGTAACATACATTTCTCAATGACGTAACATACTATTTTCAGAATATATAAAACTTTTGGCGATACAAACATTAAATCATGCGATTTTTTTGTTGTTGACAACAAAAGCGTTTCATCGCTAACTCTGGCGGAACCTTAGTATGGAAGCAATTTTAAAAACTTGTTCACAGTGAAATTATTAATGCTTAACCTTCTAGTGCTCAAGATTGAAGTACATTGTCATATTATGACAATCCAAACTGGTACTTAATTTATATAATCCTTATTCCTTTCCTACTAACTTTTCTATTCCCATGTAGGTTAGCACCAAAATATACGGGCGCATCCATCACGACGTCACCTGGCACGTACGTGCGCCGAATCCGGGAAAATATGTTGTACAATTAATTAGGCACTTTGAACGGATTCCTGCGGCTCTCATTGGCTGGAAAAAAGGAAATAAGGGATGGATTGATTGTGCTGTCGGTAAAAGATTAGTTGGCGTATATTTATGCGGGAACGTATAAAAATCTGTAAGTCTATTACCAACGTAAAGCTTAGTTTTGAACGGAAACAAAAATGTTTAATCCAATTGGTTCTTTTTTTAACCGATATAAAAAAGGGTTCTCAATTCGAATTTTTAAAAAAAAAATTTCCTTAGATCTACGTCATTTATGAACTAGTATGGATAAATATACTTTCCATTTGTCCCATACAAAAGATGAGAAAAGAAGAAAATTTTGTTATTTCGATGACAATAATTATGTTATCCGTGGAACCAAAATGGCATATTTTATTAATTTGTAAAGTCGATTTTTTTATTAATAACTATTCAAAGTAATTAGTCAGATGAAATCTCAGACCACGGCGAGGTGCAGTCAAGCTTTGGGAAAGTCACCCATAGCGTAAGTGCCAATTTGTCCGCTCACAGGAAATGTAGATCGAAAATGCCTCGTTAAACATTGTTAGAGCCGATGAAAAACCCCGTGTCGGTCAAAGAAGCATTGACTTGACGTCATTTATCAAGTTCATAAAAAATTACAACCCAAAAATGTTATTTTTTGGCGAACCATATATTTCTAAAGCAATACACCTGAACACAAAAGATGTAAAAAACATCATTTTCACTTTTGTCAACATTCTATTAGAATTCAGTAACTAAATTTTTGTGGTCTACACTACGTTTGTGTAATAAAATGTTTTACATTAATAATAATCTAAATAAATTTTCAACAAAATTAAGTAACAACGTGCAAAAAAAAAACGTTTTTTAATGTTATAGGTGGCTAACAAGCAGACGGGCTGCGTGATGGTAAGCAGTCACCGTCATCTATGGAAAACACCAGACGCATCACAATTACGTTGCCGACCCTTTAAGACTTTATTAACTCGCCTTTTGAAGAATCCCATGTTGTAGCTTCTCGGAAACACCACAGAAGGTAGGTAACTCATTTCACATTTTGTTTGTTTAGTTTGTACCTATTTCAAAATAAATACGGAAGAGCGGGGTACACACCAAGCACGCACAGCAGAGCGCAGCGCGGTGGACTGCCTGAATGGGTTTTCCACGTTAGTTACAATCTGGGTGTCTTCAAGTCGAGAGTGAATCGGTTTCGTCTAGGCAAGCGTGCTCCATCGTAGACCGCATCGTTGCTTAACATCAGGCGAGATGGCGGCCAAGCGCAAGCCTATCTACTATAAAAAATAAATAAAATAAAAAACATATATTTTCATTCCTAAAACACCACACGACACTATTTACTTCAATTTAAAATTAAAATAAAATATGATTTATTTTTACCATAAAATCATACATCAATCGCGTAATAATGAATTAATGGTCACATAAAGGAGTGCTGTCATGATATTTTGATGAAAACACCTACCCTAGTAGGAAACCATCCCTGAACTAAGAGCAATCTATCGAAACCTTGATTAATGGGGTGATTCATGATTATGTAAAACACCGTTTTAAACTATCTTCACTAAAGTTATATGATTATTTACAGGATATTTACCGTGGTAAGGTTGTGGAATGAGCTCCCGATATTTGGGCGCAGTTATATGCACCATCCACAACCTTACCACGGTAAATTTTAATATTCCGTAAATAATGATAATTATAACTTTCATGATTATGTATATAATTTTTTTTATTTGCATTGCCATCAGGTACATTTTCTCCATAGGGTTCGGAAATAACGAGTACGTGTAATAATCGCTAAGCTCCCTAAACCATGTAACAAGAAGGGTTCCCTTATCGCATCTGTAAATCGACCTCGTACAACTCTATTTGACACCTAAATACTGTGAGGCAAAATCCTTGGCTAGGCGTAAGGTTCCGCTGGTTAAATGAGCGAGGCGGTAAAGGAAGTAGGTCAGGTGTTATTATAATTTTAACTTCTTTGTTAACGCTATAAATAGTGATTCCCGTAACTAAATGTTTTTTTTTCTCATTAAGGAAAACAAATTTCGTTTGCTTATGCATTTACTTTTTTACCGGCAAGTGCCTTTATCATTTAAACAAATTACATGATAACTAACACTACTAAAACTTACATAGATAGATAGATAGATGATAGATAGATAGCTGGTCATAGACCGTTGAAGGTCTAAAGACAATCCAAATGCTCAAGCCCACTACCAGTTGGCAGCATACCCAGCATGCTAGTGGCATAACCACGCCAAATGGCAATACTTATGAATTTTCATGATCTTAATTATAATATTCTATTAGAATTGTTTTACTTTATTTTCTATATTTTAAGTTGCGTAAAAACTTTGTCCTTAGTTAGAATTTACTTTTAAAAGGTTTCGTATTACGTTTTATGTACATGGCCCCTACCAATCATATTTAGGGCTTAGTAAATAAAAGGTAGAATGGATCCTTTTAAGTTTCTGTTCGTTTGATTCACTCATATGTTTTTGAGTACCTATAGACCTTTTAAGAACATCATCTTTCTTACAATTCTGCTTACGCATCACCCGCTACCGCTCACCAGTCAGCCATTCCCCCAACACTGCAAAACTCGGAATAAATCGCGCCGTAACACTCCGTAATGGTCCAGTGGGGTACCAGCGAAAAACTTCCCGGCAGCTATTAACTTTATTTAAGGGCGTTATAAACCGCTTCTATCGTTATCATGTCCCTGGGGCCCGTTTGGCTGTCCTTCAGATATTGGCACCTCGGGATCGCTATCTAGGATAAGCACCTGAGCTAATAGGGTGAATCGGTATGTTTTTAAGTAACAAAACATGGTTTAAATAAAAACAAAGTAGTCACTGATCATGAACGTTTAACATTGATGACAAATCGCACTAGTATATATGCAAAAGTTTGTGTGTAAACGTGTATGATTGTCTGCACTCTGTAACAGCTAAACAGGTGTGAATAAATATTTTTATGAAAATAGTTTATTAACTAAAATGTGTTTTTATTATTTCGGAATTGCAATGGTCTCTGTAGGATAGTGGGCGAAACCGCGAGGCGCGTCTGTTAGGAAATAATAGAATTATTACCAGTTTTAATTCTGTATAGATATCATTCTAATGAAAGCCTTCGAATCAAATTTCTGAGAACATTATTCCAAACTTCTGAAAATTCTGTTGTATTTTTGACATGTTCTTATTTACTTACTATGTTTATTGTCTGTTCAATGTTTTTTTATTGTTCACTTTAGTAATATCTACGAAATTAGAGAAGTTGTTGAGAAAAGTTGTTGTTGAGTTGGTTTATTTGTTGTCGATAAAAATTTGTACAGATATTATTCAAATGAAAGCCTAGAATCAAATTTCTGAGAACCTTAATCCAAACTCCGAAAAACTCTACTTTGGGAAATGTTCTCCTATTACAATAGTAGTATCCACGAAAGTTGTACTCTATTTACATATTTATTGCAAAACGTTAACAACGAAAATGTTTGCTTATACAATATCACGTAATGGCTATAACAAAACAGTCGTGAGACTCGTCCAAGCAGTTCAATCTCGTTCCAAGAACAAGGCGAAACCGATTCGAAAGAACCGTCTGTCCATTCAAACCCATTCCGAAGGTACACCATGGTCCATTTGCCGTCAATTGCCGGTAACTAGTTGTATCGATTTCCTATAACGAACAGTCGTAAAGGTCAATAGAAAGAGTGGAGAACAATCTAAATTCACTTTTGTGCTGGAGGGACCGGACATCATACCCGGATACCGGCCCAGGATGTAGAAGAAAATTTAATGCCTACAGGGTAAGGTGACAACAAATGCGCGGAAATGAGGGACTTCCGACTATCGGCACCTCGATTCAATTTGAGCGTGTCTCATTAGACATATCGATTGTACGTTGGGTTCAGACTTATGAAAATCATTCAATGAGTACCTATTTTATTAGAGGTTATAGTTATTCTTTTAGGTCTTCTGTTCATCTTGTGGGTAGACGACTATATGTTCTACGCGGTGCTTACCAGTCCGTGGTCTCCATTCTAGAACCTTTCGGCTCCATCGGCCATCAGGGAAACGCTGGATACAGGCCGCTTCCAACCAGCCCTTCTGGAGATGGACGGGGCAGGCCTATATCCAGCAGTGGACGTCCTATGGCTGAAATAATGATGATGATTATCATATGATAGTTATTCAGGAAAACTTGTTCTCCTCATTTCGCGATCCAGGCTCAAACACCTTGTCCTCTACATAAAATGTTAACTGCGTAGTGAACTACGCTAGTGTTTAGGTGTTAGATTGTAGTTTCCTTAAATAACATCACGTAAGTTAATTAACTTTATCTCAATTATGCAATGAGATATTGTTTGTCATATCAACTATGTGTCTTTGGGATTCATTAGCTAATTCAACAACTTTCGTCAAATGAGGTATTATGGGATCACCTTTCTTATCTCTTTTTACTCCTTACCAATATTAAATAATATGTGTTTTTTGATGATTAGGTTTTTCATCATCGCGCAGCAAGAGAACAGCGGATTAATGTGATTTTTGCACGGGCTTATAATATATTTCAAGACCGGAGAGTGTGAGAATAACATTTAGTCTGGAAAAAATTGGTACCTTAGAAATCATCGGTGCTTTCTCTTTTGCTTGGTCTAAGAATACTCTTCTTGATCTTCCCAGACCTCTCTTTCCTTTTAAATTTTTATCGACAATATTGAACACTTCCTGTTTTTAACTGAGTTCAAAAAGGAGGAGGTTATCAATTCGAATGTATGTTTTATGTTGTATGTTTTAGTTATGTGATTACTCCGCCAATTATGAATTGTTTTTTTTATTTATTTGCTAGGTCATATCTCAGAGGTGATCGCATTTTTTTTATTACCATTTTATTCTTTCCTTACGTCTCCAACACAACATTTAAAATGCTTCTAGGCTTGTTAGAGCTTTCTTTATTATCTGCCATATTACACTTCCGTACCTACAGCGATCAATCAGCAATCTTATCAAAATAACATTCAGGTTCAAAGATATATTATACGTTAATATAATATATTATTATGATCAAATAGAGCAATAGGAGTCTGTCCAGTTAGCATAGATATGAATTTACTTACGACATCGTGATGCTAAACAGGCGCAATATGATAATCCCAGATCATTCGTCAAACCAAATGCCTTGTAGTACGACTATACCTACTAAAGCTATCATGAATATCTACTGAATTGAAGAGAACTGTTTTAGCAATTGATTATACCCGCGAAGCCTCTACGGTACTATTCCTGAATAACAAACAGGGCTAGCCTTACCTGCCAATGTTTACGTGAGCATGTTTGATTTTGCCGGAAAAATTGATATAGCGTAATTTTAAACAATACAAACACGTGAAGAAAATGAAAAAATGTGGTATTGGAGGGTTGATCAAATGTTTTAGGTGAACATATTATTGATTCGAGTTAATCGTATTAACTCGGTCGAAACTGCTCAAACGATTTTGATGAGACTTGGTTAATATATACAGAACTAGTTGAACCCCGCCGCCACGTTTTCCCAAAATTTCCGTATTTTTGGAGGAAAAGTATTCTATGTCCGTCCTCATGATGTATACTATATTCTTGCCAAATTTCGTTAATATCGGTCTAGCCATTTAGTCGTGAAAAGCGAACAAACAGACAGATAGAGAGACGGAGTTACTTTTAGAAATACGTTAGAAATTAGAATTTCCCAGTAAAAATAATTTTTTTTCTAACTTGGTACTAGCTGACCTTGAGCTGAGCTTGAAAAACGATGTCATGTTCAAATTGTAGTATTTATGTAGATTTCAACATAGCAAATCATACAAGAAATGTATATTTTAAATATAAACACACTTTCAAACAAAGTTTCATCAAAAACGGAGTTTTCGAAAAACATCACCTTTATATGAAAAATGGTATTACTAAAATGACCCGAATGTTAGTGGAGCCTCTACAAAATATTATACCTCCCTTGCTATTGTATAATTTTATTTCTCTTTTACTCTTATGGTTGCTTGCTAACCGTAGTGAAAACACACCACAAACGCACCGACTACGAATTTGTTTTCGTAAAATCTTTCGGAAATCCACAATGTTTAAAGACTTTTTTATTATTGAAACTGACGTGGTTTTCACACATTTTATTTATATTACACGGGAATTACTCTAGCTATAGTCGGAGTAACCAGTTTAATCTTACGTGAGTAATTCCCGTGTAATACAAATAAAATTTAGAGACTTTGTCTGTATGAGAGGTCATGTTAGAGGCCTACGCCTCTCTCATACCAGAATCAGAATCAAAATCAGAAAATCTTTATTGTATAAACAGTGTAATTGGATTATACGGATATCATAAATCATAATACAGTACATGCTGCTGAAATCTGATAAGGTAGGTATATATAAAACGTATCTCCAACTCTCTAACGGCCGTTTTCAATAACTTACTTACTTTTAACTGGTAGTTGCTATCTTTACCTACCAGTAAAAGTATCACTGACTGCTACTTCTATTTCAATAACAAAATCTTCAAATGCCTATCGGAGTTATGCGACAGATAGAATCCCTACCTCTAGTAAGTTCGGCCCTCTGAAGCGTTTCGTTCATTGCGTTTATCAATAATGAAGCCATATTTTATAATTCATATTTTTGGATAACAGAGTGACAAAATTAACAAAAATTCTATATATATTTAAGTAATTAATGTATTTTTTTAATTTATCGTCTCATATTGCATCAATTTCAATTAATGAATCGTAAATTTTAGTTTCGTGCAAAACAAACGAAACGCACCAGTGACATTTGAAGAGAATGACATTGACATGTCACATCCCATAATTTCTTACATTAAGGTGGTTCGTTGCACAAATGGCGGGAAATTCAAATTTCAAACAGTTTTCTTGTCCTTGTAGCTAGGCCGGGTAATTATTGTAAACAACCATGATGTTTGCGCAGATTGATTATTATTCTTTACAAAATCATGTAAAGCTATTTATCTCTAATGCCCATTATTACTTACATTTGTGAATAAACTAATTTTTGCTGTTTCAAACGGTTTATTCACAAATGTAAGTAATATGGTGCGTTACTGTTAAATAATTGTAAATTATAATGTAAAGAACAGCCAACATTTTGCGCAAACACTGTGTTATTTAAAAATAATTACCTGGCCTGGCTACTAGGACCAAAAAATTGTTTAAAATTTAAATTTCCCGCCATAGGTGAATCGAACCACCTTAAAATAAACAAACACTCGACTTTCGTATATCGCATCGCATCGCTCCGCCTTATTATTTAAATAAGTAATCGATATTTCTTGTTGAAATTCAATTCTTTTATAACATGGCTCAAGAAAATGCAAACCGCACGGTAAGTAGACATTGCTCTTTGGGTATAATTATGCGAAGCATTCTTACAAAGATTTTAGAATTATATCGAGCATTATATCGGCGACTCACTTGCCCCATTTCATTAGGACTTCGTGAATCGAATTCGCCAGCTTCAAACAGCTCATTATCACTATCATCACTGAATAATTCCATATTTTTAGTTTAAACCTTAAAAATACAACTTATAACAAAAAATTCTGTGTAACCAACCAATTATCCTCCGAAAGTGGGAGATAAGTGAAATCTCTAACCAACTGTCATTCATGTTACTGACAGTAAGCACTATCACGACTCTGAAACGCATTTCTTTCTTCTTCTATGAATCATTCTATCTATGGTTAGAGATTTTGCCTCCGGGCCCTCTGGTAGATAGATAAGCATTGGGGATAGGTTATACCTGTGATAAATCATAATCCAGTTCTCACTTTTATATAAGTTTATTCATATTCTTATTCTTTATTCCTACTTATTACAGTTTTCAGACCAATATGCTTTCGCTATGAACGCTCAAGCCAGACCAAAATCCCTCTTTCCAACATCCTACCGCATTATCTTCTTCCTACCCCCACTATTTGCACAATTGCCGAGTCAGCACGTTTCCAACCGCCATTTTAAATAAAAAGACTGTTAGTCAAATTAGATACCAAAAGGTTTAAAATCAAGAAATGACAAAGAAATAATTGAAATAAGTTAGAAATCATGACACTCGGCCATCCGACAACGTGATGCCTCCCGGCATACACTTAAAAATAAATTAACTAGCAGTATAATAAATGTAAAATAATCCATTTTCCCTTTTGTTACACATTTTGTACAAAAATTTACATTGAATTTAATATCTACACAAATCAACTGCATATTTACATTTACTTATATTAGTACCTATAACATGAATTTTACTCAGCTTAGGTATACAAAAGGTATACAATATATACAATTTAATAGGATTATATTTATACTTATCTCATTAATTGCTCAGGTTTATTCAACACTAATTATTTATGTACTAATGTATTAATCATGACACTCCATAAACCTTAGAAATTTCGCACAATAAATTCTAATCTATATATTTACACCAATTGACATGTAAACATATTTTTACCTAATCAAATATCGATATGCTATTTTATTCATTTCATTTAAATTACATTTTCTATGGAAATAATGACGTTAAGGCTATTATGATAACTAAAATATTTTACACAATTACACATTTCATACTAATTTTATTATTTTGATCGTCCAGAGCTACTTTTCACTAGAATTACGTATTTCTAAAGATTTAATATCAATTCAAGGTCGGCATCAATCTTCCCCTGTAATTTTCTTGGTGCATAGCAAAGTTTACTTGCCACCTTCTTGGATCTAGGAGGTGTTGCAGTTTCAGACCTGGAACTGGGTGAAGAAGACGACCTATTTTTATTTGTCGTTCTTTTCTCGCTGCAGCAGCCTAGGTGGCATATCTGGTCGATTGCCAGCATCTTAGACAGACTCCATTGTCACACCACACTGAAATGCATACATTGCCTCCGGCAGATTACATTCAAAAATAAACAGTCCAAAATAAAAACAAAAGTGGTCCTATATTCTTTAAAGACAATAATTTTTCCATAATTATCTAATAACTTTTGTAGAGTTCAATTCTATATTTAAATTCTAAGATATTAACTAAGTTTAATTCAATTCAGCTTTATAATAAATTTTAACATTAATCCGACGACTAACGATTCCCTTAGCATCCAGCGAGCACATACCTACTAAATTAACCAATGTTTGCATAAATTCGCCAAACATAGTTCAGTCGTCGCACAGTCAGTCAAAGTAGTCATTGAATAACTTAGTCGGTCACAATTAAACTTTTATTTTTATTTTTGTTGTTGTTTCTTTTATATTTGAATCTCGGCACACATAGCCAAAGTCTTTATTCAGTGTGCCCAATCGTGGCACACATGGCCAAATTCATCTTTGAACATATATAGTCCAATCGTGGCACACATGGCCAAATTCATCTTTGAACATACATAGTCCAATCGTGGCCCATATGGTCAAATTCACATATAATATGATTTTGTTTATTAACATAAAAGCATACTATTATTATAGCTTGTACAAAACAGTTAAAATGTATGAATCGTCAGTTCATAATAAAAAACATTTATTAGACTAATTCACTATAGTCTATCATTCATATAAATGCAGGATACGATGACATAAAATAGTTAAAATTGGACTGTAACATTATGTATATCGTGTCATTTATTTTAAAAATAAAAGTCAGGTTAATCAATTTATATCATTAGACATCAATTTAAATATACGGTAATATTATTTTTATAAACTCGACTATTTTTATTACACCGTTTTGAATAGTAGCAGGCCTTTAACATTTGAGCAAAACATACTATATGTAGTAGATTCCTTAATGCTGTTCGGTAGCTTATATTGTACAGTTGCTGGCCAATGACATTCGGATGTTTCGTGGACTCGTGTAGTCTGTCCTTAACTGTTAACAAACTATCTTTGTTACCAAAAATTATATATTTATTATATTGCCACGTCATTTTTATGTTTGTAGATTTGATCGGACAAATGTCACAATTTCCAAAATATATACTGATATGGATGTTAGTACGCCAAGATTTTAGAAAAGAGTTCTGCATCATTTTCCGTACTTAGGCTTTGCTAATAACCTAATAGCTTTATAGTTTCTATATATCATAGCACAAACTGTTTAATCGTGGGACGCATGGCCAAATTCTTCATTGAACATACATAGTCCAATCGCGGCACACATGGCCAAATTCGTCATAAAACATACATAGTTCAATCAGGGCATACATAGATACAACGTAGGTAGTGAATCAGAGTACTCATAGTCAAAACGTAAGTAGTCAAATCATGACAACATGGCTAATAGGTAAGTATTCAAATCATGTCACAATACGTAAGTAGTCGAATTGTGGCAACATGGCTAAAACGTAAGTATTCAAATCAAGTCGCAAATAACTAATACGTGAGTAGTCAAATCGTGTCAACATTGCTATAACGTAAGTATTCAAATCATGGTACGCACGGCTAAAACTTAATTAGTCAAATCTTGGCACAACTGGCTAAAACTATAGTAGTCAAATCAGAGCACATATAGCACTCAGTAACATTTATGTATTTTAGCTTCAAAGTCTCATAAAAATTCATTGGTAATAGAATACCTGCAGAAACGTAGGTATGACTACAAACAATCGCTTTGATACCGTTCGGAAATTATAGTTTTTGTTTTATTGTAATCCCCTCTTTTTAAGGTATTGTTAAAAATGTCTTTTAAAATCACTTAGATTCAGATCACTTTTTATCAAGGCTATCCCTTTGTGAAATATGGCCCGCCAAGTGGCATACAGTTGGTCTCCTCCCCGCTGCATTTCATAACTTTTAGACATAGAAACTTGCAACTTGTCATATCTACTGGTAGACCATACTATTATAAAATGATCATTCAATATTTTTTTGAATATTTTGTGATTACAACTTTTCGAGTTATAGCCATAATACTGTATTAAACAAGACGTTCTAGCCCAATGGTCATTGAACTTTTCGCATTGACCTTTTCGTAAAATGATCATAATTTTTTTTTTTTTTATGTAGGTATTTATCAATTGAAATTAACTGCTTGGAACATGGCTGACTGGCTGGCTGGAACCCTACCAAATGCGTGTCTTGACACTCTTGGCCAGTTATTGTTTGTTATGTAATTAACTACTCAAGAAACTTTTTATTAAGCAAGCACAAATTCAAATACAATTTAAGACGAAATATGTTCATAAAAATATAATGGTAACCTAAGTACTAAACATATTTGATTTAGTGCAGCCACAGAATAATAAAGAGCATAGAATCCGTCACGTGATTTACAAAGTGTACAAGGTGCCTGTCCAATAGTATGTAGCCTTTGGAGACTTTTACAGATTAAAATTGTATAAAACCCTGCAATTTGCCGTCCTGTCAAAAATATATCTGTTTCGTTCAGGTAACAACCATTTTGGCATATGAGTAAAGAATGTAACATGTTTAACTCGTTTAATGCTAAATTAGCACTACTTTAGTCTTTCTTCTGGGAGTGCAGCATTTTTATAGCTATTGCACAATGGATCGGGTGGTAATTTTATCATACATTAACTTTGACTGTTTCAGTAATTTATCCATTTGTCATTAGTATATTTAATTCCTCAGTTGTTCAATAAAAATTATCTGTTCCATAAAACTATCGATTCCATAAAAACAATCGGCGCCATAAAAACGATCGATGTCATCAAAAGCTACGGTTCTGTTAAAAGATTAAAACAATTGCTGCTATCAAAAAGATTGTTAATATATCACTTTAAATGTTACAACTACCTACTAGCGGCAGTCGTAGTAGCATTGAGAATATCAGAACTGCTTCCTGGTTATTACAAGCACTCAGCAAGAGATTTTGAAGCAACGACAACTTAATATGACATGACCACTGCACAAATCAGTTATATCAGAGTCTGGTAGCATTCTAAACATAAGTGAATTACTGCATGACAAAACAGGTTATTAATGTAGCGCATTTTGTCACCATCTTTCAATTAGTACGTTTGTACCTACCATACCCAAAAACTACAAATATTCGGCACGGTTTTACCACTTTTAAGCAACGCTTATTACTACAGATGACCATAATCCTTGGTTTATTGTTTTAAAGTCGCATTTAGCGGAGCATAATCATGGCACTTACGTCATAGTCGTGCGTTTCGCTACTTCTATTTTTTTGGGGTTTTTCTCATATTTTTCGCGCAGTGCTACTTTGATAAATTTTTCTATCGAGCGAAATGTGCTTAATCGTGTTTCAGTCACATGAGTTTACTAGATAAAACATTCAATTTTGTTATGACACCAATTTATAATTTTAAGCTAATCATGGAGGTATGCCCACTTAAACTAGAATGACCATAATTGCTAAAAGTCGGAAAAGAGCGTCTTGAAGCATAAGATCTTCACTCCTAGCTATGAATCATACATCTTACTTATATTTAAAATACTGAATAGGCAACAACTAATAATTATTAAGTTTGTTTTTGTAGAAGTAAATTTGACAGCTGTGTATTGTCTATCTTACGATGTCACTGTACTTTGATGGCAAAAGTAAAATTGTAAAAAATCTGATATACCTATCACATAATAATGAGTTCGTCATATTATCACATAATTATTGTAGTACTTACTACAAGTGCACGTAATATTTAGGACGCTAGTAGTGCTAAGTCATTTTGAAGGTATGTACTTGGAAAAAACAATCCCAAAAAGTTTAAGGTATTACGCTTTATTAAGCACTTATAACGGCTATGCTATAAGTAAACTGTTGTTAAAGATTGTTTCCGTGAGAATCAAGCAAGTCATATACTCTACAAGGAATACGTATCTACTCATCATAAGGTTGTCTGGAATACAACCTGCCCTTATGTATTTCAAAACATGGTCATTACCATAGATGCATTGTCCTCTATACGTGTGCAATATTTTTCATCAAAAATAAAATGTCTAAACCAAATTTCACTGTAAGCACTCAAAAATAAACTGACGCACTGTACTTATGCAGAACTGAAAGTGTGATAGGACAAAATAAGAGTTTACCAAATACTTATTTCATCTACCTGCGCGAAATGAGTAATGTGCATAACTATTCTTGATAATTTTGAAGAACCTACATCAGAGCACTGACTTAGATTGTGATTCAAATGAAGAATAATCATTTAAAATTTTAGAGTTGCACATTTTAATCTCTTTTTCTCAGTCTACCCGCAAACAACGCGGAAGTAATTTATCGAATCAATTTAGTTTTTGTCTTTACGTTTTGTACAGCTAAATCGGGTATCTATCGGAATCTGAACTAGGTACGATAGTAAACTTGATAAATTTTCCATGATGTGCTTACATCAGTGATCAGTGAATGAACATATTTTGAGGTTATTCACTTCTACATTTTCTATTTTACCTTGAATTAGGTAAGATAAAAAAATAAGCATATTTCATTTAGCCATAATACAAGCAAGCAGAAACAAACACACCTGGCCATTATGCTGATGCTCCTTGCTGACGCCTGCGACACTGCAGGCTGGCCCCCGCCACTGTAGGGCCTAGTAAGAACCTCTAGCAGCTGCTTCACGGCACGCAGCTACACGTCTTCATGCTTCCGTTTTGGTGTGGTCTTCTTTTTCGTCCACTGTGAAGCTTGGCGCCCGCCGCCGACGGCCGCTCAGGCTGCGGTGACGGCCGGGCAGACAGATGCCATAGGCACGGAAACGGCTGTTGTGGGCTCCGGCCCACTTGACTCGATCTCTTTTATCACTCATGTTGTCTTCTATCACACATTTACGTGCCTTGAAAACGAGTATCTCTGGTATTGATGGTCATCGCGTTCTATAATAAGTTTTTCCTTTACGCCGGTCGCGACTGGCTCGCTCCATTTTGTGGGTTTTTGTTCCACTTCCGAATTGTGATAAATCATAATCCAGTTCTCACTTTTATATAAGTTTATTCATATTCTTATTCTTTATTCCTACTTATTACAGTTTTCAGACCAATATGCTTTCGCTATGAACGCTCAAGCCAGACCAAAATCCCTCTTTCCAACATCCTACCGCATTATCTTCTTCCTACCCCCACTATTTGCACAATTGCCGAGTCAGCACGTTTCCAACCGCCATTTTAAATAAAAAGACTGTTAGTCAAATTAGATACCAAAAGGTTTAAAATCAAGAAATGACAAAGAAATAATTGAAATAAGTTAGAAATCATGACATACCTGTCTATCCTTGTTTATTGAAATGCAGGTAGCTACCATTGGTAGGCATTTTAACTAGTAGTCAAAAGTAAGTAAGTTATTGAAAACGGCCGTAAAACATTCGTTCGCATGCTACTAAACTGTATCACAGTACTTACTTACTTAGCTAAATTATAATCTTCACTTACCTATTATAACTAAGTAAGTCCCTTAAATATGTTCACCTATTCAGTGCCGGCGTGATCATTATAATTAATTTAATTAAACTTGGTTCATACGCACTAACGCGCTGAAGAAGGGACGGGACGAGATGATAGGAAATGTTCGGAATATTAAGCCTTTAGAGAACGCGCTTACTATGTGGGATGTGGGACTGATAAAAATGTTTGCAAATTTACTAAAAGGCATTTTAATTAACCATACTAACTAACCCGGCGTTTTCCTGTCTAAATTTGCCCGATAGAGTTAAGGTTCATACAAAAAATTAATGTTTAACAAATTTTCGGATAACTATCCAATTTTTATTTTCCAAAAAATCTTCATACATTAAAAAAAGAATTTGTCAAATCAGTCCAACTTTCCCCAAGTGATACGATCACCAACGAACATCATTTCATTTTTATTTAGATTATGCTAAAAATTACGGTAAGGTCGTCAGCAGGCTGAGTTTGACTAAAGGCATCAAGCCTAATTTAGGCCAGATGCGTTCGCACCCACCAGTGTAACCTTACCATATCTCCCTTATTTTTCTGATCTGAGGAGACAGTGAACTCACTTCAGTCTATAAAATTGTAGTAGTGTTAACACTGTTTGCCATTATAAACCGTTTGCCAGAGTTATTAATTTCATATTTCAGTTTATGGGCTTTTGGTCTGGTTAGTACTTTTTTGACGAGTTAGTTTATTACCCAAGTTACATTGTTGTTTAATTTGTTTCTTCTATACCTATCCGACGTAGTGGGAACAAGCTCTCAGGGTTTAATATTTGGGCGTACAAAGTCGTACTGATGAGAGGTTATATGTTTAGTACTTTAGTGACAACCCTGTGTTTGTACACACAAGTTCTATACCTTCTTAGACATAGGTATTGGTGTTTACCTGATATCCTAAGTAAATAGCTCTTAATTTATGATGAATCTTATTTGGTAAATGCTGTCATTATCATGATTTACGTAAAACATACGATATGTATAATTACGTAACTAATTTTACGGAAGACTTAAATGTATAATAAGCAGCGTGTAATTTTTTTTCTGTGTGTTGCCAGTGATGACATATGGTACTGAGACGTGGTCCTTAACTGTTGGCCTTTTGGAAAAACTCAGAGTCACTCAGCGGGTAATGGAGAGAGCTATGCTCGGAGTTTCTTTGCGCGATAAAATCCGAAACGTGGATATTCGCCAAAGAACCAGAGTCACCGACATAGCTGTTAAAATTTGCAAGTTGAAGAGGCAATAGGTAGGCCACATCGCTCGAAGAACCGATAACCGATGGGGAAGAAAGGTTCTTGAGTGGAGACCACGAACCGGAAGACGCAGCGTAGGTAGGCCTCCCACTAGATGGACCGACGACAGTGAGAGTCGCTGGCATCCAGTGGATGCAAAAGGCAGGCTGTCGTTCAGTGTGGAGGTTAAAGGGGGAGGCCTATGTTCAGCAGTGGACGTCTTCTGGCTGATGATGATGATAATGAATTTTTTTCTATCCTAAACAGGAACAGTAACATTTTCGGCGAAAATGTGAATAATTTCTTAATCCTGGATAACTATAGAAATCAGCTACTTCCACCAAAGGAGTCCTTCGCATCTCACAAACTACTTTAATCGTTACTAACAGACCCAAAAGTATATGTGATAATCCAGGGTATAATATCAGCTATCTCTACCCTAAACTTCATCCAAATCCTTCCAGCCCTTACGGAGTTAAGTAGTAATAAACACTCTTGCACATATTTTTTGCAGTAATAGTAGCAAGTAATAGTGTAATATTATTTAATGATAAATTAAAGCTAAATTAACACTATGATGCAGTTTTAGATGAGTTGGGAGTCAACTCGGCGGTAATAAACTCGACCGCGTGACCGAGTTAATCTTATTTAATTTTTCGGAATATGTTTAAAGTAGCTAACACACGAGAAGGACTTGGCTGACGGACCGCAGTCCAACCAACGGGAGAGAAAGAAAAAAAAATGTTTTTCTCTATAATTTTCCCGGTAACTTCGTTATTGAATTTTGTTGTGGTATTCACATGCATACATTTTTTATATATTTTTTAAAAATTATAAATAGGCTTGTGCTTGGCCCCCAACTCGCTTGATGTTAAGCGATGATGCGGCCTACGATGGAGCACGCTTACATAATTATATGCCGGATACATGGTATGCCGGTTTTTTATATAGCTTTGAAGATGTTGAAAATGTGCGAAGGAGATAGCTCTGGCTAGTTGAGAGTGGCTTCAAGCCAAATTTTGCTTGGTATTCTATATTTTGAAATTAGGTGTCATTTTATACTATTATAAAATCCATCAGCCAGAATACATCCACTACTGAACATAGGCGTTGGACCTTAAAACTCCACACAGAACGACAGCCTGCCATCTGAATCCATTGGATGTCCGCGACTCACATGATGTCGTTGATCCATCTAGTGGCAGGCTTACCTACTCTGCGTTTATTTTAAAACTAACATAGCATTCCGGGTTCGCACGGGTGTAAATCTTATTTTTTTTAGACCTTGGTTTACATTATTGGAGTTTTAGTAAGGATCTCTATAAAAATATATATAATATAGCTTATGTCACCCGGGGTTAGTGTAGCTTCCAAACAGTGTTTTTTTTTTCAAATCGGTTCAGTAGTTTCGGAGCTTATTCAATGCAAACAAACAATCAATCAAATTTTCCTTTTTATAATATTATAGTATAGATGATTACTCAAAATTAACAACTTTCTAGATAAGTATTCAGCAGTGAAATTGCATCCGCAACGGCTAGAACAACGGTTAAACTTATTTAATCGCAGGCTTAATTATATGTACAAGTAACTGGAAACTCGCAACTTTAATACTTGTTTACGAATACTAAAATTATGCGCAGCAAACACGACCAACGAGCGAGATTAAAACATTTCCAACGCAAACATATTCAGCGCAATTAAGCACATAGATTCCGCGAAAGCAAGCGACAAAATGTGAAATTAACCTGTGCTTTGTGCGAGCGGTTAATGAAACTTCTCTCGGTATGAAATATGAACGTTTTTAGTGAGTTATGGTGGTTGTCACATTGTGAAAACGCGCTTATCAATTAATGTATTCCGCGTAAAGCGCTGGTGATTATGGTGCCGCCTCACAGTTGCTTTGTTGTGCGAACAGGGATTAGCGGGTAAACGCCCATTTATATCGCGTCGTTTTAAGAATATTCCATTTTGCGTTTTGAATTTATATGCGGTGACGGGATTTTTATTCACGGTGTGGCAATCAGCTCGCATATCTGAAGTACCTACTTGCTATTTTAATTTCACTTTTGCTGTTTTTTCAAATAATACTTAAACACGTTTAAAATAATATTAAAATTCGCATATTATTGCATATTAATACTTAGGTTATGGTATCTTAGTATTATAATCTATCAAGCTACAAAGTCCTGCTACACAGGGCTACGAAACCATAAAATGCTGTCTGCGTTTGCTCTTCGACTACGCCACATACTCGTAATAGTACTCGTCGTATGATTCCATTATGTAAGAACGAGAGAGGAGATAGAAAGAACCTGGGAAATCTGGGAGTGAAAAAAAGATAGCGCCAATATCATTCGAAAATAGAATATCAGACTCCGCCGAATTGATTGTTTATATTACGGAGTTTTAAAATACCATAGGTACATAATAATTCAATGGTTCTGAACACAGAAAAGAGAAGTTTTTTTTTCTTGTCTGTGGTTCTGAAGCTGATAGCAAATCAAAACGAAAGTTATACGTTATAAGTCAGGCTTTACTTTTCACTAAAGGGCGGAACGAAAGTTATCGACATAGTGGATTAGCAAGTTGAAGTGGCAGTGGGCACGGCACATAGCACGCAGAACTGATGGCCGATAGGGCCAAAAGGTTCTCGAATGGAGACCACGGTTCAGTTAACGCAGCGTAGGACGTCCACCCATAATAAATGGACGGATGACTTAAAAGACACCGCAGGAAAACAATCGATGAAAAGATCGATGGGGGAGGCATAATATGTCCAGCAGTAGACATCTTATGCCTGAAAGGATGATGATGACGATGAAGGACCTATTCTCAAACATAATATTTCGTGTGTCTGTTAACACATAAAATATAGAGTCTATGTTTAGACAGCAAGTATGCTTAGGCCCAACGCACACACTGAATTGAGGCGGCATCGTGTCGTTTCGCCGCGCTTTCGCACCACATCACGCTTCTTTTGCGCTTCGACAGTTTTAAACTCTCAATAATTACTAATTACCTATATTACTATCGCGTTTTGGACGATTCGCGATGTGCAATAGAATCCAATATTTACGCTGTCACCTACACACTAAAGAATAAAATATCCGCTCTGCTCTGTTCATAAAGATGTTAATAAGAACATCGCCGCATTGAGTCTGTATTTGTCTCAACTATCTATCTTTTACCGGATACATTTCGAAGACTGTGCAATGCAACTGCACAATTTAATATCCTTCTGATATCATCTTCCTTCCACCAACAAACAAGGAGAACTATTCCAAAGACTCGCACAAAGCATTTTGCTTCAACATTTATTGATCGAACAGCGAAGGAACTCCCTACCTGAGTTATTGTCTTCTGAGAAATACAACCTGACAGTTTTCAAATCCAAAGTAAAAAGCTCCTTTCTTGATAAGAGTGTTTCGCAGACCACAGTGTTGCTTAATATGAGACAAACAGAACTGTGCCCAAGTCCGAATAATATTAGTCTGCAGGGATGGCAATCGCGGACGAAGTCGCGGGTACAGCTAGTATTACATAAAGTATTAGAATGTGTTTTTTTTGGACATTCATAGCTAAGACAGGACAACGTCTGTCAGGTCAGCTTGTCTATACTAATATTATAAAGAGGAAAGATTTGATTGTTTGTTTGTTTGTTTGCATTGAATAGGCTCCGATACTACTGAACCGATTTGAAAAATTCTTTCACTGTTGGGAAGCTACACTATCCCCGGGTAACATAGGCTATATTATATTTTCAAACAAAATTGGGATCCTTACTAAAACTGCAATAATGTAACCCAATGTGTAAAAAAATTAGGTATACAATTTTGACTTTGCGTGTTTGACAGTTCTAAGACAGGACATCGTCTGTCAGGTCTGCTAGTAAATTATAAATGCAAATCATATGGACTTGCTCAGAAGCCAAGACACGCATCTTACAATGAAATAAGTTCTCATTTATCGGAACACCATTTACTCTGACAGAGATAGGCATTAGCTTTTTACCATGACTTCGTTTGACAAACATGTGTATTAGCTTTTTTACGCCGAAAAGCGTGGACGAGTCCATTACCTATTGAGGTAGTGGACTAACATAGTTCCGTAGGCGTCAGATAACGCGTCGACACAAGCCATTAGGTAGCCTTTGAGATGGGTCAGCGGTCCCTTAAGGGCTGGTGCTCAAAGGGCCACTCAGTTCATCGTCTTTTGATCCTTACATCAGGGAAGGTGAAATTGCGATTTTCTGGGAGTAAGTTGCAAATGGTAAGTGAATTTTAGCGAAGCAAAGTGTCGTGCGTGGAGACGTCTATTGATTGTGATGAAGCTCATAAACTGTGTGACCCTTTTAAGTACATATTTTAAGGCCCAAATTGTGTGAATGGCAGTGTTTCGAAGATGTTTAAAGCATAGCGAAAATAAAAGCTGTCATTTTATCTGGAAGTCCAGCCCTAGAAGCAAAAAAATATATTGATACATGACTTTTATGTAATTTTTTTAAATAAACTGTTTAAGCTACTTACTAAGGAATAACATTTATCCACGGGGCAAAACCCCGTCCACACTTGTGTTTTTGTAATGCGTATCTGTTTCAATTCGTTAAAATTACTCAAATGTGGATCCACCCTTACGACATGTCTCTCAAGCCTCACTTGATTCCACGCTAAAGGTCTTCGTCACTTAACTAAAAGAAAATGTGCATCATGCACAACCAATAAACAACGTGACTATTTTGTAGCGATGAAAACTCAGTGGTTGGAGATGTCGATATTACGTCAGAGTGTGGATTCTGATCCCAACAATGAACTTGAGTAGCCAGTTAAGGAAAACTGTAAGAATATCAGCACGGTGGTCGGGGGTACTTTCTATTGCCCGGCCGGCTAGCTACCAACCTCAAGTTTGAAATCTGTCTCCAAATACCAACTGAAACGGCTGTAAAACACACTAATGGTGTGTTTCAGTTACCTCACTTGAGACCCAGTTCCCATTCCAGGCTAGGTATGTTTACGAACTTCGATCACATCGCCACTTGCATCAAGTGCGTTGTGTTTACAGTCAACCATTAAAAACCATTCAAATCTCTTAAATTATTTCATACATGCGTTTATGCTTCGTGACATTATTGCTTGGCATTACCAGTAGTGCTATTTATATACGGACTAACCACACTACTACAACAATGTCTAAATTATCCAAAGTGGATCATGATTCGGCACTCCCGAAACTTCTCAGATAAGTAGGCAACTACGAGAGGGCTCGCCTCACCCCTCAGTTTATATTGGATTTCAAATTTAACCGTTCAAACTTTCTGATGATACTATAAGCCGATATGAGATCGGCTTTTTCATAGAAACGCCATTTTCGACAGAACCGTACCCTGTTTATTTAAGGCTCTGTTTATGGAAATGATTAAAGAAGCCTTCGACTGAGCAGAGATTGGAATTCTACGAAGCATTGAGTACTTTACGGACTTTCCTTTGCGTTTTTGACTAAGACGAAATTCGGTTTGACAGAAAATAGGGGTGTGAACAACGTTATTTCTTCAACATGTTTTTGTAAAAAGACTAGAATACTTGAAATCGTTTTAACAAAACATATGAAAAAATAAGAATGTGTTTATACATATTTTATTTATTTTGTGACATCAATAAAAAAAACGGGACGAATTGAAAACCTGCCTTCTTTTTCGAAGTTGGTTAAAAAGCACACACATTCTGGACTAAATATTATGTAGGTAGGTACGTTCCTTGGTTAGAAGAACCACATCATTCACAAAGTTAATTAAATTCATTCTCAGGTCTGCATCCATTTCTCACATTCATCCAGGTATGGATTAACACGAAGCAAATTAAATCCATTGCTCAACCGTTGAAAAGCATAACCTTTGAAAGCCCTTTCAAAATGAGTCCAATAAAAATGACCGTAATATAAATGTTCCGAACAAATTCAAATTAATTCCAATTTCGGTGAGAATTGAGAGGAACTTTCGAAAGAAGGGATCGATAACAGGTTCTGGGGCTTTAGTACCGAAATTAGCAATTTAATTTCGATTCTGTGGAAGTTTCTTTAGTGTTCAGAAGTGGATAAGTAATTTGCAACTAAGAACGAACCTCTGGAAGGTCGGTATTACGCAAACTTTTGTCAGTGCGAGATTGATTAAGTTCACTAGACTGAGGAGTATTCTTTCTGTCTTTTCGCGGATTTATTTTCCTGTTAGCTTTATGAGTTGTGCAAACAACGGGTAGAGTATTTTTATCTTCGTAAATAGTTTTATTATTTATTTATTAATAGACTGGTGTTTGACTTCCACCTTGGCTGATGTTAGGCGATGATACGGTCTACGTCTATGTCGTAGCACGCTTACCTATAGAAGAAACAAATTCACTCGTGATTCGAAGACACTCAGATTGTAACTGTCGGTTTTTTCCATCGTAAACCGCACCATCGTTTAATATCAGGCGGTCAAATGCAAACTTATAATTCAATTTAAAAAAAAAACCTTGCGTACTACTAATATTAAAATAAACATAAGCTATTCATCATTAAGAATATAAAAATACGGATATTGGCTGAAACCTTAGAAATCCAGAAATCTAATAAATCTCTCTATAACAACTTTAATACTCTATAAATGTTAGCTTCACGTTATGTGTTTGACAGAACTGATGTTTATTTTTTTAGAAACCTCAGCACCTACCACTTCCTCAATAGTTATCGCTTCAATAAAAAGTTACAGCTCTATTTTAATAGCGAACATTCGCCAAGATTAAATTAAGGAGCACCACATTTTAAGCGATAATCGTTTTATCCCGCTCGCACCCTACGTATCCCCGATTCTCAGCGACATTAAAGTCCGTTGTTAAAAGTTACTTGTATAAAATATCGGATTAGGCTCCGTACTACCGCCGACCTCCCCTCGAGGCCGATTGCGTTACAAAGGACAGCACCAGTACTAAAACTTCAAAAAAACTCAGTAACATTTGAGATGAAAGGTTCTTTGTCGACGAGGACCGCAGATACAAATCTAAACCCACAACCCTCCAAAATTTGTTGTAATGAATTGTTAGTTATTAAACTAAAGTCTCATTAAAAGTAGCGTCCAGCGGCGTTTAGTTTCACCAAGCGGCGTCAAGTTTTGTCTAGCGACGTCTAGTAGCATCAAGTGACGTCGAGTATTGTTGAGCGATGTGGCGTCGAGTGGCGACGTGCGACGTCAAGCGACGCTTTACTATACAAGTAGATGTACGTGGTATTGTATTAATTATAATTATAGTTTACCTTGCAAGACCTTGGATACTGACGACTTTTACAAGTTGTCGATTGTTCTGGATGTTCGTTGCATTAACCCTTTCAGCCGAGGTTTTATTCCCAACGCTTACTGCACGGTTTCTACCTTTAGCCCAAAACGAGAATTATACCCACCCGGAAAGATTTCACTCCGTGATTGGTATTGCCGGATTCTGTTACAATTATATTATTCTAAGTGAGATCGTCATTTGAAGAAAGACTTTTTAGTTTAGATTTGGAGCATTTTTAAAAGTAGTTTTGCAAATATTTTCATTGATAAATATAAATATGATTGAATAAATACAAATAACCCAGATAGAGGACTATGAAAACAATCTCACGAATAATTAGTTTATAATGTAAATGAACACGTGGGTATGTTTATTAGCATCTCCAGTAACATCAAATTTGTTACGGAGGTAAAATTATACGCTGGATAACTAAAGTTTACTAATTATCCCGGAAAAATTATTGGTCCTGTAAAAAAGCGGATGAAACTGCGGGCGCTGCTTGTATCTCATTCCTCTATATAAGTAGATATTAAAATACATACCCTTTTACTCGAAGTTAGATTGTTGTACCTTTTTATGGAGATGCCTATATCAGAGTTTTTTTTCATTTTGTACCCATTACGAACAAATTGATTGTCGTCTACGAAAATCTTTTTTGTAAGTAGATTACCCTTTTCACCTTTATTTTCCGGGAAAAGGATGCTTTACTTACTCGTTTATAAAAAAACAATCCTACGCTCTTAAATTGTAACCTAAATCAATGTAAAAAATATCTGAGATGTAAAATGTAGATACTCGTAAGTAGTTTTGCTTTATCGCGCATTCGTAAGTATACACTTGTTTAGGTTTTAACAATAAAAGCATTATCTTCTGCCTATCATGTTTTGCTGGGACGCAGGCCTTCTCTCAGAGAGAGAAGATGGGTCCTAATCCACCATGCTGGCCCAATGCATTAAATTATTAGTTAAACAAAAAACTTTTTTAAAACTTCTTTTAGTATTCTTCTCAGCAAATTCTTTCATTTGATACCCATATTATAAGGATATGAAAATTTTGGCCACCATCTGGGGCGTTCACCATATTGAATTTAGCGTGACGTCATTTTATTTTGCGTATTATCAGCAAACCCATTCATTTGATACCCATATCATGGGGGTGCATAAAAATAACTGGTCCGCCATCTTTGGAAGTTAGCCATATTGGATTTAGAATACGTCATTTAGCTAACCATGCATTGCCATCTAAACTAAAGGTGTATGCAAAATTACGGCTCAATCGGTTGGGAATAACTGGGGCCTTACGGTTAGCTGTTAAAAGCAATCCAGTTTAGGTGGTGAAAGCATGTTGCGCGACCGCTAACCGTATCTGGGCGCGTTTAGGTTCAGGTACGTGTGATCTTCAATTTGCGCGGTTTTAACACTAGTTTGATACCGCGTAAGTAGTTGGCCGTAAGCTCGTGGTCTAAAATTCAGTTGCAAAATTTGTCCCACCCATAAATACATACTAACTAACAGGGCAAGTTAAATAAAAGCCTGTAAAAAGGTTAGTTCAGTTTCATGACTTTTTTGTCAAGGTACTCGTATATACTCAGTGAATATGTATTTTCAAGAATATTAAAAAATATCTGAAAGAGATAGCCTTTAGATAGAGTTCTCAAGTAGGTTAAGCTAAAGATATTTTTGTACAAAGTTATACGTACTTAACTGAATTGGGTCTTAAACCGAAATAATCTAAACTTCAGCTAGTGGTCTGGTTCGGTCATAAAATACAGGAAAGTTATAACGGTAACTTTGTAGTACAATTTTATTAGAGAAGAAACCTTATTAGTGGATAAACAGGCTTTTTGCCAAGAAAGTTGAGAGATGGATTTAATACTTAGACAATTTGACAGTATTTACAGTCGTGACTAAGTTATTGTAGAGCAAACAAATCACTAGATCTTAAGGGAAAGTAAGTCTTCTAAAAATATTAGCCAGGCTTCGTAGAATTATATCTACTATAACTCCTTCGGTAATCTGTCTCTGTGCTGACACGGTTCTTCACAGATGCGGTGTCCCTAATACGTTATCTGAGGCACAGTTCCTGTGAAAATATTAGGAGTATTTTGCTGCCTTCCACAAAGACATCACACCGTTGTCTTCCCCTGGAAACAGTATAAAGTATTACAAGTAGCTAGATTGTCAATTATAAAAAAGTCATCATCATCATAATCAGCCTTTTTAACAGTCCACTGCTGGACTTTTAGCCTACCCCCGAAAGGGTGATTAGGCCATATCCACCACGCTGGCCCAGTGCGGATTGGTGGATAAAAAAAATATCTACTCTATATAGCCTCGATTGAGATTGTCAATTTTTTTTTACAACAGACTATGCGATTGGTCTCAGTCTCACTTGATGGAAAGTGACCGTCAAAGATGCAGCACGCTTGCTTTGGAAATACCTTATTCACAACTCTGGATTGAACTTTTTCGGAAAGACGCAGATGCAGGTAAGGAGCTCTATACTTCGCTCTTCTCAACAAAAAGGTGGACACGCTTAGTACGTCTGAAAGGAATTTCCACCATAAGAAGTTTTCTTCTTTTTGTGCGTCTAGTACTTTTACCGAAATACAAATCTTATTATCCACAAGCGCAAAGGCACTCTTCTAGTAGGCTTTTACGACTGGCAGCCATACCAAAATCGTATTCTAAAATAGCTAACAGACGTGTGGATTTGGTTGACGGACCGCTGTCCAACCAACGGGAGAGAAAGTGTGAAAATTACATATTTCCATCTTTTTCTCTCCCGTTGGTCAGACGGTGGTTGAGGTCAACCGAATCCACACGTCTGTTAGCACTTTATAACCCGGACAGCAGAGTTGATAGCTAGTATTTTTTGTTAGTCTGTTAATAACTGTTCATAATGTATTTATAGAAATGAAGCGTTAATGAAATTACTAAAGTTATTTGAATTTTCAAACTACGGGTTTTGTATCCTGATTTTAATCGAATCAGATCGCGAACCTTATGAATATTAATGGCATCGTTGAAAATGTAGTGCCTTTTCAGCAGGCTTTCAGATTATAGTTAACTAAAGTGCAAAAGAAGCGAAACGGGTTAAAAGTTATTTCTACCCACGACGATAATGGAGAAGGTAAACATATGCGTTTGGGGTAAAGAGGTTGTGTTAGTGTAGGTAAGTATGTTACCGTTAATCTCTAAAACGGATGGACTGGTTTTCAAATCAGCCAAACTGCATTTTTGTAGTAGTAGTAGTACTAGTTTTTTGTTTAAAAGAACGGCTCTATCTGGTTTCGTTGCGACTTTTCCTTTTTTGACTAAAATACGAAAATTTTCAAAACTTGTATGGAACATACCTCGCATATACCAGTACCTAATTACTTATTTATCAAGCGCGATAAGTCCCAATAGGCAGTAAAACATGCGATCAAATCGTGAAAGTTTAAATTGTATAGATGATTTGTTTACCTACCCGATGTTTCATCTGTTCCATCGAAATGTTTAAATGTTTTCACTAAAACACAATTTGGGTATCGAGAGTCAACATGTTCCTTGTATGTAAGTATGCGTGCTCAATCACTTCGACCAAAATAAAATGAATGGATGGGCCCAGAAGAAAAGCATTTTTGAAGATTACAAAATAAGCGCCGGCTCTCACTTCGTTTCAGTCGTTCTCTAGCCGTAGAAAGTGCGACACAAGACTATTGTTACATGATAACGAAATATCTGACAAAATTATGCCTTCGTGTGCTTTCCTGAAGTGTAAAACCACAACAAAAAACTTACAAAAACTTTTGTAACAAATGTACTGTACATGGTTATTATGTAATTAGGTGTTGAAGTATATGTCCGACGGTTTTCACTCGTTTTTACTGATCAAGTTCAATGCCCCGTCCATTCATTTTATTTTGGTCGAAGCTCATCATATATTATAATATAGTAAGCGTCTTTGCATTAGACATGATGAGGAAAAACGCAATTATTAATTAAAATAAAAATGCTTTAACTCACTACCAGTACGAATCGGGTAACAATAATAGCTTCGTCTCCAACCGTAATAGTTCTGCATAGCAGTTTCAAAAACAAACCTACTTAATCACCCTTTCAAATGAAGGAACCCAATTAGAGTTGTAACAATCGTGACGGCCATCAACTATTGTTTATATTGTGAACATCCTAATTACCTCGAGTAGATGCTGAGCCAGCTGCGCCGCAAATAAGTTAAACTATAATTAAGGCGCAAAATAACTGGGGACAGTATTATAGCTCCCATAACTCTTATCGCACTCACACTAACGTTGTTCGTCTCGAACTTTTGACCTCACGACTCCTTAACTTCACAATAACATGACTGATTGCACATATTCAAACTCATGAATAGTGTTTGTATGAACTACTTGCCTACAAAAAAAAAAATACTTTTGAAACAATTTTACAATCTGAGGTCACCCAGTTCGAGCCTCGGCTCTGCAATAATAACTTAATTAGTTCTTAAATAAATTATGTGCAGTTTTGATTCCATCGCTCAAAAATGTGAAGGAAAACATCGTGAGGAAACCGGTATGCCCGAGAACCTCTAAAGTTCAAATATATCATTATGACATTCACCAACATGCGCTGGGCCAGCATGGTGGATTTGGGGCCCACTCTTTCTGTGAGAAGGCCTATGTCCCAGCAGTGGGAACATACTAGGCTGATAATTATAACGATGATTGGATTAACGGTGTGTGAGTTATCGACGAACAAATATCCAAATATACAAAACTAGCTGCACTCTGCAGTATCATCCAACAGCCTACAGGAATAGTATTTTTTTTCCGGGATAAAAGTAGCCCATGTGTTTATAAGCAACCTCTACCTCACCTGTTACGCAACTCTACTGTGTAGTTGCACATACACACTTACACACAATTTACACACATAATACATGATTTGTGTGAGACTTTTGCTTATAATTTCACACCTAAGCAGCTAAACCGATCTTGATGAAGTAGGTACGTGGCAAAAAGTGATGTGCATCATGAGGGTTATCATAGGATACTTTTTACCCGCAAAATGCGGGAAAACCAAAAAGTTAAGGGTTAAATTGTAGACCAAGCTAGCCAGCCGTTATAGCAAAAGCTTAAAATGCGATATGCTGTCGAAAGTTAAGGTTTTCTCAAATATTAGCAGCGTCCGCGTTTCAACAGCACGTTGAACATAAAGCACTGCTTCCAAAGCATAATTAAGGGAACTCCCGACGAACTCTGTTTAGATAAATTAGTGACCCTTTTCTGAAATGTCAGCGGTGGCCATTACGCCGCGGCCTTGAAAAGGGTTCCGCTGACCGCCGGAATGAATGTGCCTATGTGTAAAGTTCTTTGGAATGTGGCTAATAAAAAAAGTATGTACCCGGTTTAGGCAGAAATTTTACGGAACATGTGTACATACTCGCAGCAAACGAAAAAATATTGGATATTTTTTCTTACAGTTTTTTTGAGTTTAGTAACCAAAGAGAAACGGGACCCTATTACTAAGCTGACAATGTCTGTCTGTCCAACCTTTTAACCGCTGTATTTTTCAAACCGTAATAATATAGTCAGTTGAATTTTTTACAGAATAATAAGATGTAAGTAATGTTACAGCGGATTAACTGAACAATAGTAATAAAGTCAAAAAGTAAAAACTAAAGCCCATACAACAAATGTTTATTTAATGTACTTTTCTAAAAAAAGGTAATACGTATAAGCGTTAAACTTGGCATGGTTATAGTAGACTCTAAAGTAAATATAAAACAATAATAATAAATACTGCCCAAGTGCGAGTTGGTGAAAAATTTCTGTTCATCACCGGTTCTCGTACGATTACCAAAGTTAAGCAACATCGGACTCGGTCCTTCTTTGGGTAGACTTGATGTTGTCTTTTTGTACTTTAGTAGGTAATTATTTATGTGCATATGATGGTACAGAACCATCGGTGCGAGACTGACTCGCACTTGGCTGGTTTTATTTTTAATATTGCTCTCCATAGTGAAGAGATGATCTTAATTTTTCAGCGGGCAGTAAGTAGATACAAAGAGCTAAACACTGACCTCAGTAGCGGCCGAAAAATTTGGCATTTTCCAAGGCACGTCCAGCAGTAGACAAACATGGACCTGGACTGATAAGATATAGATGAAGAAATCACTACATTTCTGATAATTATGAATGTTGTCATCACGGGTCGCGAGGGGAAAACCTCTTCATGGCTTATGCATTCCTGGTACTTGGATTTGGTGAAAAAACTATTCTTGATCTTCATAAAATATGTCGATTATTTTTTATTGGTTTCCAACTCTAATGCAGGGTTCAAAGGTAAATGCGCGTTACCCGTGCACCCACTAGTGGGTGAAGCCGGTTGGGCTATGATCCATGTAAAAACATCACCGTCATTGACACCATAATTAATATACCCCCAGTCCAGTATTCATAAAACAATTATAGCTACTTTCGCCGAAAGAAATAAAAATTGACTCTTTTCACAATTTATTTACCCGCGGGAGCTGTCAATTTGTTTGAAATAACATTGATCTCAAGAGTGCGACAGAGTCCCCCAAGTCGTTTAACTTTTATTGCCTCGCGTCATCAAAGCGATGGGAGTGAGCAATCCTCTTAGGACCTCCTAGCCTTGTAGATATTACCTATTATCCAACCTGCTTACAATTTTAAAGATTTTAGTCTACACTGATATTATAAAGAAAGAGGCATTGTTTTTGACCGTGTCATTATTCAAGGACAACATGCACTTTAGTTAAATTGATAATTAACGGAATATTTGCCGTGATTGAGTGACGCGACCAAAATGTGTTCAAAATACCATACGTAGTGTACATTAAGTGATAACCCTATCAAAAGACTAACAAAGAGGGTTACTAAGAAAGACTAATAAAGAAAGAGAAAGAGGGATCTTTTTGTCTGCACCTAACTTTAAACTTTTTGCCAACGTGCATTCTTCATTCTGTTCGTAAAAATGGTGGATGCAACTGCGCCGAAATATCGGGAGCTCAATTTACAATCCAATCACGGCAAATATTCCATTAATTATCATATAACTGAGGCCTTATGGACAACAGCTAATTGCGGCACCTAATCTGCTCAGTTGGAAAATGACGCGAACGTGAACCTTATCGCGCCCTGATACGATTTGCGGTCGCGTGATAGTAGTGTAGTGAACGACCATGTTAGTTTAAAAGCATAAATTGAAATAAAAAAAAAACATTTCAGAGCTGAAAATCTTCAAACGGCTGAACTCACAATTCATAGTTAAAAATAGTTGCGATCAAATCTAATTTCAAACAAACAAAACTAAATCAAAATCGCTTCATTGGTTTGGGAGCTACGATGCCGCAGATACACATAATTATAATAAACACACGTTATAAACTTATAATACCCCTCTTGTTGCTCTGGGTTATAGGATTAGGG
The DNA here is from genome assembly GCA_932305915.1 of Agriopis marginaria. Taxonomy (NCBI): domain Eukaryota; kingdom Metazoa; phylum Arthropoda; class Insecta; order Lepidoptera; family Geometridae; genus Agriopis; species Agriopis marginaria. Next base: position 7,445,983 of record OW029925.1, on the reverse strand, counting down.
TTAGGGGGCAACAGCACATGCAATGCACTTTCTGCTGTAGTGCTCCAGCATTTGTCAATATTAGTGGTGATTAAAGGCAGAGAAGGTTTCTGTCGCAATGGTGGCCTCACAAGGATATTATGTGTAGCTCTTGAAGATTAGACTAAGAAACGACTCAATGACATTCATATTTGTTAAGGGTAAAAAACAAACTTAGGTCAAAATAGATGATTGCTGAGTATGGGAAGAAACTGTACTGATAGAGCTTCCACAATGATGACAACCCTACTTTTCAATACCAAAAGGAACTAGACCGATAATGATCAACAAACGAGCAATTTGCAATAAAACTCAAACGTTTTATTGATTCGATCACAAGCGCCATATTCTACAGGTGATAAAAATCAGCAAGTTGTTCATCTTTATTACGAGGCAATAAAGTTTATTTTTGCTAGTCTGTATAAGGTCATAAATTCAGAAAATAAACGTCAACAAACTAATACAAGTTAGCATTTATTACAGTGTAGACGCCAATTTATTGCTTCAAGGTATAAAGTAGGAGCTGAAAATTAGACGGAGTAATCTGGACTGGCTGCAAGTTTGCTGTGTAATCCTTCATATTACTGGGAGCGGTATCTTCTAACAGGTCTGAGGTTATATCCGCATTCTAATTACAGTCCGGCCGCTGTGAGAATACATCTGACAGCTGCACTTTCCCCCTTGTAGTATATTGTCTACCAGCTCCACTTCGGAGAGTGCATCATCTTTGCATGATCTATTTCCCTCCTGCACATTTTTCTATCGGACTGCCAGAATGGGCACGAAAAATCGACACCGCTTTATGGTTGATATTCTGAAAACCCATACGAAGCGCTTTGATTACACTTTTATTGTGCGAACCCTGAATGTGTTCCCCAATAGTACAATCTGGGCTTTTTCAATCACAAATGTATCGGTTTCTTCTAGGCAAGCGTGCTCCATCGTAGACAGTATTATCGCATACCATCAAGGGAGTTGGCGGTCAAACCAAAGCCCATTAATAATAAAAAAACAAAAAAAAAACTGCTACAATCTTACGTTCAAAAAGCAACTGTCGGACGCATTATTTCAGCGGCCGCACTTTATGCTAGTAAATGCAGTAGTCAAGCTTGTACGTTGGTGAAAGGATGCAACTCTGTTCTGACGTCATATAGACCATCTACAGGAGCTCCAGCTATTTGATTGGCGTAAGGTTGGGGCCAAGACGTACTTCAGTGTCACCGTACTGATTAGGAAAAAGGTTCTCAATTCAGTCCGTATTTACTGAACCCGTTTAATCGTTGTCCATCTTGTGGACGGACGTCCTACGCTGCGCTTACCGGTCCATTCCAGAACCTTTCGGCCCCATCGGCCATCTGTTCTGCGTGATATGTGTCCTGCCCAAATGGCCGCTGCCACTTCAACTTGTTAATCCGCTGCTAATCCAACTCGGCTGGGCAGGGTACGTTAAATTTCGCAACGTCTTCTCGTCCAAAATACTTCAGTGCCTTAAGACGAAAGTTTTCGACCAGTGTGTGTTACCAGTGATGACATACGGCACTGAAACGTGGACTCTCACTATGGGCCTCATAAGCAAACTCAAAATCGCACAATCGAGCTATGGAGAGGGCTATGTTCGGGGTTTCTCTACGAGATCGAATCAGAATCTGATGTGCCTATAGTTGATATACTGTTTTACACTACAACGTGGTACCTACTTTGTATGTATGTACGTCATGAAACTTTGTCTACGGCTCACTTTTCACTGCGATAAAATATAATTAAACTCCAATGAAATTAGGCGAGGGTTCCGCGATACCCGAGTGGCACTAATGAGACGAATGTTAGGGTGTTGAGTGCCGTAGTCGCAAAGCTTTAGGTAGCACTGATTATGTACTGAGCATTGTAATTTGACTGAAGTTCCGCTGTTGTAGAGATGGGAAACAAAATCACGTGATTTGTAACACGTTGATTACTTTTTTTACGAAATTTTGTCAATATCCGTATATGCCACATTCATAGTCATCTAACTACAAATATAAATTATTATATCGATTTACGTACTACATACAACTCATGATCTAGTAAAACAAAGTCTTATATTCCGGGAGTGACACATGCCTACGTCACTTTCCAGTTGCCACTTTATTGCAGCAAACACATAAATTCGGAAACTTTCGACCCCGTGTTAAGAGTTAGCAGAGTGTTATGTAGTAAAAAAATATTGTTTTCTTACCGGTTATATATCTGAAACAACTCTGTGGCTTGAACGGTCAACAAAACCGAATAGCGGCAATTAAAAAGCAACTACTAAGTACAACTGGTCTGCACTCTGCAGCGAAAACAAACAAACAAACAATCAACCACTCGACTCCACCGTTATTTGGCCACAACAGATTCCTGAAATATTTGCCAGCCAGATATTTCTACGAGTGCTCGCTTTGTAGGGTTCCATGGCCAAACGATAAACGTGCAACCCTTTTCTATTTACAGTTTTTAACCGATTGTCCAAGAAGAAGGGTAATGTTTTTCTGGTATAGGTGTATGTATGTTTGTTTTATATTTAAACGTTTGTTTATTACCTTCTATAGCCTAAAAGGCTTGACCGTTTTTGATGTGTGAGGTAACATTAAATCTGTCTTCATGCCCATGTCATAGGCTACATTTTGAAGACAGGATCTTTTAATAATATATTTGTTGTAGTTTTTTAATGTTGCTAGTTTATTTCCTCCTTCTCTCTTATATATATCTATCGTTGCCGAGGTGTTGTTATCAACGAATTAATATTTTTTTCTCACTTAAATTTAAGCAAATTTGTACATTTACCGATATAGTCAGTGTTAAGTGTCGTAGTGATAATCCAAGATTCTTCAATATCAAGTGAGGGTTAAACAGAACAATTACTCTTCTCACCGGACTCACCCGCAGTTTACAGTCAGCTCGTGACCACGACCATTGTAGCATAGTTAAAACAGAGCAAAATGTACCTATTTTTACCCAAATAAAATAATGCGTGATAAGTCCCGATAAAATTTAAAACATGTGTTCAAATATTTTTATTTATTTATTTAAAACTGTAAGTTGTAAGCAATTCAGCAATATATGGAATCAACAGAACCCTCTTGTAACATATCCAACACACACTCGACGGGGTTTTTGTTAATCAAATATTTTGTGACGGCCAGGGGCCTGGGTCGGCGTGCCTTGGATCCCGCGGATAGTTTATATGCCCCAAGCCAAATCTGTCCCACTATTTATCTTTTCTTTTCACTTGTCCTCTCGCAAAAATGAAAATTTATTGTCTGCGCAGCCGGGACGCCTCGGCTGACCGCTAATGAAATGTTATATAGCAGAAGCGAGCTCAGAGGGACGTGATATATTTTTACGCGGTACGACAAACTCAGTGGCCCCGCTTACTACCGGAGAAATATATTTTATTGCTTCCGCTTACTGAGTTCTGTATTTTGCATGTGGCTTGAGTGTTTTATTTCGGTGCGCCTATTTGTCTTCAGATGGTTGGGGTGAGGCTTTTGTGAAGGAAACAGGGTCAAAAATTGTAATGCTAGCTGTGCTCCGCAGTTTTATGGGAAGTTATTCAGTCCCCTTTACATTATTCCGCGATAAAAAGTGTCCTATATCCACGATGCACACTTGCACAGATAGTCTGCGTGAAATACCATATTTTTTTTTAAATTATGCCGGTTACTCCTACTATATTTATTATTATAATATAGTTTCAAAATACACAAAAAAAAAAACGTATTTGGACGTCTTTTTCAAGGTGAGTGGGCGAGTGGATTTTAGTTTTTTTTATTACTTCCATAATGTTCAAGGTGGTAAAAATATGAAAATTAATTAAGTACAGAGTTTCATATGGGCCCTGTCGGGCACATGGCAGTAGTAGTGAGAAGGACGGTTATATTTATCACAATTTTAATCTCAACATAATTATTTATTAGATCTTATTTACATTTTTATCTAATCGTTAATATTTAATCATAAATTCAATGTCAACTTATCATTTCATTCTATGTCAATTTATCATTAATCAATTGTCTCGCTTTCGATTCGTTTTTCTGACGTCATTTGCCATAATATCACTTACTTAATATGATATAACATCGAGATTAGTACAGTCGTAAGTCATGAAAATGTAACAAATAGGTATAGGTACCTACTTACTTACACAATTAATTTCACCCGTATCAGGTACGGATCTAATTCTTATCATGAAAACTCAGCAGCAGATTTTGTTATGATCATGGTGGAGAGTTGTAGCCTCAGATTAGACAAAAAAGAGAGATATGCTTTACTACAGTAAATTATCGTTCGTGTTCAAATGTCTCTGTGTTTCACCCACTTTTTTCTCACTAAACTATATACGCAAATGTTGTAGTTACGGTACACATACTCATTTAGTTACGCACGCTAAGAAACTTTCAACGACATCAATAACCTAACCATTAGTCCACGTGGAAAAAAGGGTGGGTCGTATGCAGGGTAAGTTCCACTACAGGCTCAAGCCTGATGCGTTCGCATTCGCCACACCAACTTACCATATCTCCTTTGTTTGTCTGATCTGAGGTTGTAGCATTATCCCTAATCTAAATATTTGACACCCGTGATACACTTTTGTCGTCTCATTTAACTTTTACCCATAAGCCGTTATTTTGAAAAAGGTTTAAGGTGAGGAACGGTTATTTTTACCAGCTCATTATCGCCCCGATATTTATGGGTCTCGGTAATTCGTCACTCTAAACTTTGTTGAGTTTTCACTTCGTTCACGGCCCACCCGCTACGGAACCGATCCAAAAACTCATTACTCCCTAAAGTTATAACGAGGGACAGAGACATAATTCAAAACAAGGAAACCAAATCAATGAGACACACTACTAAAGCTTTAAAGTGACTTAGAGTGTGCTGGCTGTGCTGAATCAGTAGCTAATGTACTAGCATGACATGAGCTCATGAAGAAAATTTGATTATTTCTCTTATTATGCCGTGTACAGACAGACTTAACGTAAACGATATGAATGGTGTGATACGGTCCATGCCTTCACGCTTCCGCATTGCCTCTATTAATTTACGTGCGCTCACGCTCGCAAGGTTGGTTTTTACACGGCATTACATGTTTGTGTTCAAGCACCTAGACTAGACATGGTAGCTCATTGTGTAAATACAAATAAAATAATAATTTACGGAACATCGACTCGAATACAAATCTGCTTTAAGGAAGTTTAAACAAAACTCTACAACGAAGATCGGATTCCCGCCATTTTTTTTTACATCCTGACTCTGGCAAAAGCACGAGAAGTGCGGGAACTTAATCCTCTGAGGAGAAAAAAAAAGTTGGAACATGATCCAATACAAATGTGAAAATAGTTTTTTTTTAATTATTTGACTGTCTGTGAGTTGTCAACTGTCACTGTCTGATTCTCCCTAGGGCTGAAATGTATTACTTCCAACCCGCTCCTCAGGCAGCTTCAGACCTATTTTCCGTGTATGAGTAATGAAAAATAAGTTTCACACCAAAACGTTGATTTATGTAAAATAAAATTCACTCATATTTTCTTTGGTCAGTGCATGTTTTTATTTTTAGTTTCCTTGTATTTGTAATGAAAAGCACGGTGTTTACCTCGCTGTTGAAGATTTATTTAGTCCCTCGAACTATTAGCGCCAAACCCGGTCTCGCGACTAAATACGTTACTTTCACCCCTGGGGTAACAATGTACTATTGGTTTATAATAAGTTTCACACAATTCTATACTACTCACTTATTATAACAAATTTTGTGATAAACATCCAAAATATAAACAGTTCGCTAACCTAATATACAGGGTTACACGATACTGTGGTGTTACAAATAAAGGAGGTAACTATCATTATGAACAACTTGTACATGTCCAGTTGTACAGTGCGACCAATCCCAAAATTGAGAAAAAACTAAAAAAAAATTAGTATATAAATTTTTTGTCTACATAACTATGTTATATGGAAAAGCTATTTTTTCCGCAATTTTAGGGTTGGTCTTATTGTAATTGTTCACTATGATGAGTACAGACTCTTTCCAGCTTTACACCACTGTTCCGTCTAATCCTGCGGCATTATAGGGTGGTGCTATGCTAATGGTAGTTTGATGTGAACGTAAAAAGCCGAAACTATAATTTGTTGTTTTTAAACTCTTTTGTTTCTGTCATCATGCTAATATTAGACATGCGAAAGTGTGTTTGTTTGTTCCTTTTTCACGCAGCGACAGAGCAACTGATCGATCTGATTTTTGCATGGGTATAGTTCAAGGGCCGGAGAGTGACGTAAGCTAGGCTTTTCATCATCATCATCACCATTTTTCATGACTATGTGAGACATGTGGGTGAAACCAAGGGGTGCAGCTAGTACGTAAATAATTTTCTTTCAAGATCGGTCTGTGTTGCGTGCATCAGAAGAGTTTTTTCTAGTCTAGTCTGTCTAGTATTCCAATTCCAATTATTTCCAGTTATTCCAATGGTTGCCTGGAAGAGATCGCTTTTAGCGATAAGGCCGCCACTTGCGGCACTAGCTCGTAAGTGTTTTCTATCGTGTTGTAATTTTTATTTCTGGTGTACACAATAAAGAGTATCTATTTATCTATCTATTCAAATTCAAATTCCAATTATTTATTTGTCATCTGTATGACTACTATCTAGTAGTGAATGTCATTGGTCTGATGATGATGACATAATAATTAACAGTGCACGTACTCAAAACCGTTCAAGCTAAACAACTGTAGAAATTAATGTAATGTGCTCAAGTTGTTGAAATCATTAAAATTTATACACGTTTTACAACTTCACCTAATGAAAATCTTTGGAAACTTTTTCTAACAGATATAAAAAGCGAAAAATTTAGAAAGTTTTCTCAGTAACACTTATTGGTAAATTAATGTTTGTAAACAGAGCTTGTTTCTAAACTTCTTCACGGGAAAGAACATTTTATTTTATGGATATTCGTTTTGATAAATGTGATGGATAATTTGTCTGTTTTAACAAATATTTTAACAGCTAATATTAAGTAAATCAAATTTAGAATTTCACGCACCTTTGGAATGGATGGTTTTGGGGACTCTGTAGCGAAAAGGCTCGCCGGCCTAAGCGCCAAAATGTTTTTTTCTATGTACAGAAGCAAACATTTAATGGGTTTTTATTTAATTTTGTATAAGTTTAAAAGTTTAAAAACGTTACGCATATGCTCAGCTTGTTTCTAGTTTACAACAAATAAATTACAACAAATTGAAAATAACAATATTTTATTTGAGAAAACCCCGCATATAAATATCAATGAGTTCTCCGGGACTCATAGAAGGTAGGTGCATTGAATTGAGGCTTAAAGAAACGCTTTGAGGGACAACGGGAAGTAACAAGAAAGAAGAAAATATATTATATTATCACGATGTTTAGCTACAAAAGCTTTACTGTGATAGGTATTTCGATTGATGTCAAATAGCGCCGAAGGCAACACGCCCAAAATCCTTCGGTTATTTGTATTACAAAAAAAAACTACGTAAAAATCCGTACAACACTATCATAGCTCTCTAGCTACGCCGTAGGGGGTTACTGTTTCATCGAACTTCAAAACAGTTCATTAATCTCTTCTCCAACCTGAGCTTTAATACCTCGTGTTAGAGTTCAAAGTAGCGCTGGATATTCGGCATCGCACTTTGCTAATCCTTTCGAACTCTATTCCGTTAATCTGTGCTCGTAGCGCGAGTTGCTCAAGACTTGTTTGAGCCGATATCAGGAGCCGAGGCAACAGTAATCCTCATAAGATTTCCTCTTTTGATGGTACCGTTAATTATTTGGAAAGATTTAACATCAGATTCTTTGTAAAAAGAGAGATTGTAGAGGGCGCCCGCAACTTTTTGAATTGTAGATAGCAGATTCACTTTTAACATACAACTAGCTTTAAACCATGTTTTTGACCGCTGTATGAACCCTTAACGATCTAAAACTAGTAAGATATGAAAATAAAAACAACGAGGTCAGTTAAAAAGGCATACTTTTAAAGTTGTGTGCAAATCTGAGTTGCTGATCGAGAGATATTAACTTGTATCGAGGGCACCTGCAGTATTTCAAGTGAAAAATACCTTTTCTTACATTACCTACTAGCAAAATGGCTGCACTTTGTACGCATCATCATCGTTGATTGAATCAAGCGTTACTTTGCGGAAGTCCATTTTAATTTGTATATTATTTGTATAGGCTAGCTCGTAAGTGTTTTCTATCGTGTTGTAATTTTTATTTCTGGTGTACACAATAAAGAGTTTCTATCTATCTATCTATCTATTATGTCGAATTTCTAGTGTAATTCCGCTTCTACCTACCGCTGCTTTTGTAGAAGCGGAATTACACTAGAAATTCGATATATACAAATCATCATCATCATCATTAAAGCCATAGGACGTCCACTGCTGGACATAGGCCTCCCCCATCGATCTCCAAAAGGGCCGGTTGTTTGTAAGCGTAAATCTCAGCTTTTAGCCTCGTCAATAGATCATAGTTTTCAAAACTGCTTTCTTAATACTCATCTACATTACATGGAATACCTGCATGTGCAAAATTTTATGCTTCTAGACTCAGTGGCTCAAATTAATACTGTGTGTTTTATGTTAGTTAATTAATTAATTTAAGATTTTTATTAAGTAATATGTTAAACTGCCAGAAAAATGTCAGTCAAATGTCGGAGGATCATCGGGCCAAAACTACGGCACAGTGGCTTTCACAGGATGGCAAACGACCTCCCGGACGGCCCAGACGGTAATGAAGGGACGAACTGGACTCCTACTTGAAGGGCTGGACTCAAATTGCCCAAAACAGAGAGGAATGGAAGGAGGGAAGGGAAGGCCTTTGCCATGCAGGCTAATCTATTAAAGATATCAAACTGCAGAATTACATTATTATTAATCGGGGCCTTTTCAAGGCCAGAGTGAATGGGTATCTTCTAAGTCTGCGTCCTGCATCTTCGACCACATCGTCCCTTACATGCGACTTGGTATCTAAGCCTAGACTTATTCGCGTAAAAAAATAATGCAAAAGGTTGTGTATGTAATTGGTTGTTCCCATTCAGCTCCGTTACGGTTAAACAGATTTGGATGAAATTTGGCATAAGAGTAGCTTATAACTATCATGGATTAAAGCATGAGCTAGCCGATTTTTTTAAAATAAATAAATTAATTTTATGACGAAAAATTAACGGCTCCCGTAAGATAATGGGTGAAAACGAGGGACTAACAAAATAAAAAGTTATAATTTTTAAGCTAGGGCCAAAGTAGTGTAAAAGTTAAGCACGAGTTCCTACCTTAAACATAAACATGATACAAGTAAGTACAATTTATGTTACATGCAGTGTGGTGTCCAGTCATAAAATGCGTTTAATGGCCTGTAAGCCAATTTTACACAAAAAATGCAGATAAACGATGCAATAAGGAGGATAATGGTTTTCATAAAGGGGGAAAAGGGGGGGAAGTTCATCCGATATCTTACTACAATGTATTAATCACGCTGCTTATGTATCAATCCAAAAAGATGTGGACAACTAACTTCCATTGTGTTAGTAATACGCATTTAGAATTATTGATAACTAGCTGACCCGACAGACGTTGCTCTGTCTTAGCTACGAATTTCCAAAAAAAAACTGCTGTCCGGTAAATTCACATTCATCAAGAGGGCGAAATTGATATCGTTTTTTGAAATCTTCAAATTTTCTGCACAATTTTCTTAATTTTTCTCTCAGTGAAAAATTAAGAAAATTGTGAAAGAACCATCTACAAAGTATTATAAAACTAAAAAAATATATAAATGAAATCGGTAAAGTCGTTTTCAAGCTATGGCGTGACCAAGGTAAATAGGGAGTCATTTTTATCTATACTAATATTATAAAGAGGAAAGATTTGATTGTTTGTTTGTTTGTTTGTTTGCATCGAATAGGCTCCGAAATTCCTGAACCGATTTGAAAAATTCTTTCACTGACGGGAAGCTACACTATCCCCGGGTGACATAGGCTATAATCTATACCCGTGCCAAGCTGGGGCGGACCGCTAGTATATAATATATAGATGACACGACTAATAAGTACCTAATTGATTATATACTATATTGCATCTCCGGAAGAAGAAAAACAATGACTGAGAAAGTAGATACAGTAGATTGTACAACAAGCGCATAAAACAAGTCATTTTAGCCGAGACGCTTATCAGACCGAGGCGATGGAGAAGGCGCATGTTTAAGTCGAGGATAAATAGGTTTTATGCATAAGTTATACACTCGGCTTTTCACTTCAATTGCGAGGAAATGAAACAGTGATATCTAATTTAAATAAAATTAAAACTGTAATTTAAACAATATTTTATTATTATTCGACAAAGTAAATAATAAGTAGTAGTTTCAAATTATTATCCCTGGATCTCTTTAATAATACTATCTATCGGCCAGGCAAATTTCTTTCATGAATTAAATTGCAAAATGAACCTCTTTGAACAATTTTAATGAATAAACATTTTTATGCACTTGAGTACAAAAATCAGTTTTAATCCGCTTACACCGGGCATAAATAAGAACTTTATGAGCATGTGATGGGAGAATAATATTATATCTTACTCAGCCATAGTCCGCACACGATGCCTCAGTATAAGCGCGTGAATATATTCAGCCAGAATCTTTAAGATGCTGCTGTGACTTCTCCTCACCATTCTCATCCAATTTATTCCGAATGGCGGCATGAAAACCATCAATAACAAAAAAATATGTATGAAACCTAACTTTCATTTTAAAAGACTACTATAAAGGTAACCAACGATACCACAATACACCAGAACCACCGGAGGATGGGCAGCAGCGTCATGTTAGTACACGGTGAACGTACTGCGATCCCCAAGCCACCTGCTAAGCGTGGGCACTATGGCAACACCCCTCTCTAAGAGGGAGGCCTTCTTCAGCAGTGGACATTAAATGGCTGATGATGTGTGTGATGTGTGATACCACACGGAAGGACAGACGGACGGATGCATAGACGGACGGACGGACGGACGGACGGACGGACGGACGGACGGACAGACGGATAGACGGTCAGACAGACAGATGGATAGACGGAGAGATGGACAGACGGATAGACGAACGGACCAACCGAACTTATAAGGGTTCTTGTAATACTACGGAAAAATTTACATTACCCCTGAGTTCCGTCACTCAAGCGGGTCAACGTATAACAAAGGCGTGCCGGCCGGCGGCGCCTTCAAAACAACAGCTGACAATATAAGTCATAATTCTATCGTCATCAAGCGACTGGACGCTGGGACTCATACATTACCAGACTGCTATCTGAAATCACTGAAACATAACGCATGCTATCTGTATCGACGGAAGTGTTATCGGTATCTACATTAAGGGCGCTTTAATGCATTACGCGCTCTCTCGCTCGCTTCATTGATATAACAAGGTGAAAGATGTATTTTTGTGAAGTTTGCAGATCTCCATGGAAAGCTTCTAGTAAAGTTTCTACCATTTTACTAGGACATCACATGGACTTACCGTGACTTACTTTGCTTGTCTCTTACTGTGACTTGTTTGACGATATTTGATAAAACTTCAAAATAATACAATACTTGACATGCAAATGTACAAGAGGTGCCAGGCCAAAACCTTTTCAAAAGGAAAGAAAAAATACCTACCCATTTAAAGTCAGGAACTAATTGGTCACACAATAAGTATTCATTTGTCATGAGAAGTGACGTCATCCAAGCGCTTGAATTCTGTAGCATTTGCGTGTTTAGCCCGCGAGGTCCAAACGCGTCCGTCTAGCTCATATTCACTGATTCAAAGGGTTTTGTTCAATACAGAGAGAGGAATGCGGGGTTTTTAATTAAAATCCTCGGCTTTTCAAGAGCTGCCCAGTGTGGGCTTTGTATCAGAGCCGAAATCGTTTGGATACAGGATCGATGGCTGAAATGTATGGTGCAGCGCTGTTCAAAGAATGTGATCTATTCTCTGCTTGATGGGTCTGAAAGGAAGCTGTGTTTTCTTTAGAATACAAGTAGCTTTTGAGTATTTCTACCAGTATTAGTTCAGGTAAAATCTGTTCATTGATTCAACTTTAATAGTAACTATTTACTGCGCCTGTGGTTTTACTCGCTATACTACAATGACGGGTTTTTAAAACGCTTTCATTAGTTTCACTTGTAACTGATATTATAAACCAAATAAGTCTGGTGCGGGACCGATAATTGTATTTATTATTTATGCCATAGGTGGGAAACAAGCTAACCGGCCGTCTGATGGTAAGCGATTATCGTCGCCTATGGATATACCTGTAACACAGATACGTTGCCGACCCTTAAATACTCTATTAATAGCTCTGATTGGTTGTAAAGCGCAAATGCTATCGCTCGGCCACTATTGACCATAGCTCCACTAAACAAAATAAATATACAAACATAAATAATATAATTATACATACAGGTCGTGCGCTTGAGCATTTGGATTGTCTTTAGACCTTCAACGGCAAACGTTTTTGAGTTTTATTTAACTTGTATTTTGTTTAGTTAATTAAAGGCACTTGCCAGTACAAAAACTTACAAACAAACGCTGACTGACGCTAACGCTGTCCCATTAGAATCTGAAATCTTTTTCGCTCGGTCAATGACTATTTAGATTTAACGCAAAAATTTCAGAATAACTTCTGTACATGGACAGTGAAACAAAGTTTATGAGATACAAACTACCTTTCGCTGAGATTACATATCACTTACCACTCCCCTGACAGCTTGCTAGAACTAATAGTCTAATATTTTGTATAGCCTCACGTCCCGGCTATAATTCCGGCGGCTTTCTTCGTCCAAAATAATGTTCCACATTAGCCGCAGTTACAGTGATTAAGCGGCTAGCCAGTGTTGGGGGAAGTAATAATGTATTACTAACTCCGGCTACATTAAAGATGCGGACAGTATGACTCACAGTATAGATTAAAAACATACTGTGTATTCACAATTAATACAAAAGTTATATCACCTTAATAGACAAGCCGATTGGTTTTAAAAACAACAAAAAAACATTTGGGCGGCAGGACAGGCGACAGCAATATTATTTTCATATGGTATCGATAACTAAATATTAATATCGATAAACTGTGGCATCGATAGTTTTGAACGTCACTATTCCTGAAAATTACCTGTTATGGTATGGTAATAGTACCTGGGAAGATTAAAATGGAAAATTTGAATAGTCAATAATTCGAAATTTTATGGGCGTTTTTGTGTCAAAGAGGTAAAATAATGTTACACGTGGTAAACGACAGGTATAGTTTTTGTAGAATAAAATGTGAACCCGACGTTAGTCGTTAGGTTGTTTCACCAAAATACAGAAGATATACCTAAGAACATCGTCCACAAACCAAAATGGGACCAAACCTTACCCAGTGCCGACAGTAACTTTTATTATGTGTACTGCTAGTCTGTGGAATGCGCTGCCTGAATGGGTGTTCCCCCATAGTTACAATCTGGGTGTCTTCAAATCACGAGTGAATTGGTTTCTTCTAAGCAAGCGTGCTCCATCGTAGACCGCATCGTCGCTTTACATCAGGCGAGTTGGCCAGGTCAAAAGCAAGCCTATTAATAGATTAAAAAAAACTTCTAGAGTATTTGCATTTTCGTAATAGTGTGTGACGTTCTTGTTATATAACAGCTACACTACGCGATTCCTATTTTTTTTCTTATCATAGTAAATACTTATGTAGATATATTTATTATTCTTACTCAAATAATGCGTCCTATTTTTTTATGTTTACCTTTCATCCTGATGATATAAAATAGTTTAATATCCAGGTTTACATCCATGCATAAACGCAAAAACGCACATACGCATATGACGCAGCGTAGGTAGACCTCCCACTAGATGGACCGACATGGACCGACGACATTGTGAGAATCGCGGGCATCCAGTGGATGCAGATGGCAGACCTTCATTCAGTGTGGGACGAAGTTAAAGGGGGATGTTCAGCACTGGACGTCTTCTAGCTGATGATGATGATGATGATGACATCCATAAATTATTAAAATACTAATTTTAATACTTAATTGACGGATAGAAAAAAAAAATTTGATATTTAGATATTGAAAGTTAAGGTTAATACTACTTATCTATTTAGAGACACATTTACGACAACATAATTTAAACTTGGCTGTAGGTACGTAATTGTTGTAAAAAATACATATCACGTACTTCTACCCACATTTCGAATAAAAAGTATTCTCCGCAAAACAGGTTTCCTCTCGCTTCCAGTACGGAACCTTGGCTCTCAGCGTGAAGCTGTCTCACGATATAAATCAAACCCGCTGAAAGAAACATTCCTAGTCTAGAAATAATATTTTTTTGAATTCATTCACCAACCTTTGAATCGCAGAACATAAAATATATCAACGGTAATATTTTTTCGGTCATATAAATCAGTATATCTTGTATGAGCTACTTATCGCGGAAAAACTTTAGATGTATTGTCCCGGGGGTGAAATATACTGTGTGGCCTGTGACTCCGGCCGGGCCGGTGTTTTCGACATGAAATCGATGGAAAACTTAGGCCGTTTTTACACAAGGCAACTAAAGTAGGTATACCCTATGCGACTCGAGGAGTTTAACACATGTCATTGGTGTCGAGTACCTATCCGATATTTGGTTTGTCGCTGTCTTCATCATCATCATTTCAGCCTATCATGTTCCCACTGCTGGGACTCAGGCCTTCTCTCAGTGTGTGAGAGAGAGAGAGAGAGAGAGAGAGAGCGCATGGGCCCTTATCTATCACGCTGGCCCAGTGCATGTTGGTGATGTCGTATGGGTTTGAACAACTTTGGGGTTCTTGGACATACCGGTTTCCTCACCATGTTCTTAGATTGATTGGTTGGTGTTCGATGGTTTAGTTGTTTTTTAATGCGAGGGTTTCTTAGATCAAACAAACAAGGGAGGATATGGAAAGGTGGCCTGGTGGGTGCGATTGCATCAGGTCCAAATCAGGCTAGATGCCTTTAGTCTAAATCACACTGCAAACGGCCTTACTGGCTTGTTTTGCTCGGCGACTATAAGTTAGTTTATTGGTGTCAGTACAAGTTTCTTAGTGTGCTTGAAAAATTTATAATATGTATAATAAGTGTGCCGTACTCTATAGTTTTAATATGATACCAAATTCTGATTCTGATCCATAATTCTGATTCTAAATAATTCTAAATAAAAATAACTGACGTTTAAACTGATTAAAACAGCAGAAAGATGGAACAAGAGGGCCATAAGTGATTTAGCAGTTTAGTAAAAAAGTAGGTGCAAGTAGGTGCAACACGGAGACATTTGAACACGAAAGATGATTTTATACAAAAGCATATCTCCCGTGTTTGTCTGATCTGAGATCGCAGTCATATACCAATGACCTTAGTGAACATTTTATCTTGATCTTACTAAACTAAAATTTTGCACTTTTTCATTGCGGCGACGAAAGATCAACACTTGAAAATTTACATTTATTTATAATTTTATTTTAGATATTTTATACCGTAATAGAAGTTGATGGACCGAAACAGCCTGTATCATAAAACTTGTACGAGGTAGGAAGTGTTTACAGCGGAAATAAGGCAGGGAATTTATGTTTCGGCAAAATTTTGTTTACGTGACGACGTTAGGGAAATGTTTTTAGGAACAGCTCGTTGGAGTCGATGGGAAAATTATTGGATAAGATTACGTTGGGTATAATCCGAAGGAAAACAATGATCACATACTTGCGCGGAACATTAAGGGTTAGCGCCCACTTCACTTTAATACTACCAGATTGGTAACCGATCATTGTATTGTACCACAAACATTTATTGATATTTTTGAAGAAATATATTACGAATTGAAAAAAAAAAAAAAAAAAAATTCTGATAAGACTTATATGACATAAGAAAAATAAAATATATACGGGGATACGCGGAAAGGGTTTACTAAGCCGAAAGAGGTCTGTAATTTCCATCGTCATGAACAACTTTTACTATGGGACCAACCCTAACATCGCAAAAAAGTCATCTGTTCAATAGAAAACTATGGGAATCGGTCATTTACATTTGAACAGATGACTTTCGCAGCTAGTAGTCTTATAAATAAAATTACATTATATTTGTCGGTATTCTTATAAAAAGTAAAAAGATAAAACTGCAGGGTATAGCTACGTTCTGTAGTTTTAAAGTGATTTTTCGAGATTTCTAAATCTTCCGTTATGAAAAATGAAAAGGTTACTTGAAAAGTTTACTATTTGAGAAAGACAGAGTTCCCATTGATTTTATATTGGTGCGACATAATATTTACTTATAGCAAGAATTTTAAACCATTTTTATCATGAATTATATTTTTTTAGCTGAGTCAAGGCGATGCCAATCTTACACTTGGGCGTTAACCTTTAAGTTGTCTTTTTTGTCTTCCCCCCAGAGTCGTGTTTGCGTTTCGGTCGTGACCTCCTTCTTCCGTTATCACATTCGCAATGTCTTTTTTAAACCGACTTCACACGGGAGGTTCTCAATTCAGTCCGTTTTTTATTTTATTACAATACTAGCGGTCCGCCCCAGCTTCGCACGGGTATAGATTATAGCCTATGTCACTCGGGGATAGTGTAGCTTCCCGTCATTGAAAGAATTTTTCAAATCGGTTCAGTAGTTTCGGAGCCTATTCAATGCAAACAAACAATCAAATCTTTCCTCTTTATAATATTAGTATAGAAGTATAGATTATTATGTACTAGTAATTTTTAAACTTTCACGATTTGAACACATACTTTAAATGTTTATCGGGACTTATCACGTATTTTTTAATTTCGGTAAAAATATTATATACCTTTCGCTCGACCTTTCGACTATGTTACAATGGCCGTGGTCACGAGCTGACTGAAAACTGCGGGTGAGTCCAGCGAGAAGAGCGGGTGTTTTGTTCTTCTACCCTCAATTGATCTTGAAAAAATATTATGTACTGTTTAGACAAGCAAATACAAAGATAAATAAAATAAACTAAACTAAACTATTAACATGACTAGAAATACCAGATTTGATATAAAAAATACATTATGAAAAACAACAAATTTGCCTGCTCGTGACCATTACAATTAAAATGGTGAAGACTATCAATCAAAAAGACACCGATTCTAATAAGAAAAGGACGACCAAAGGTATTTCTTATACAATAAATGTACCTATTACTCTGCTATCATATGAGTGGCCCAATATACAACATTCTTTTTTATTACATAGAGGTAGTTTTTGAGGTGGACCACCTCAAAAACTACTTAGGCAAATGTCATTTGCCTAAGTAGTTTTCTAATAATAATACAAAAAACTCAAGAGTCACACAACGGGAAAAGGAGAAAGCTATGATCGGAGTTTCTTTGCGATATAGAATCCTGAACGATGATATTCGCAAAAGAACCAGTCACCGACATAGGTATAAAATATTGCAAGTTGAAATGGCAATGAGCAGACCATCGCTCGAAGAACCGATAACCAATGGGGAAGAAAGGTTCTTGAGTGGAGACCACGAACCGGAAAACGCAGTGTAGGTAGGCCGGTAGGCCTCCCGCTAGATGAACCGATGACATTGTGAGAGTTGCGGGCATCCAGTGGATGCAGAAGGCAGGCTGTCGTTCACTGCGGAGGTTAAAGGGGGAGGCCTATGTTCAACAGTGGACGTCGACTGGCTGATGATGATTAATAATACAAATAATTTTGTTTGAGCACTGACTAATTTTAAAATCGGTTTTAGAAATGGATAACAATTAGCTAATATAGATAAATGACAGGACCCGGACAAAATTTGTGAAAACCACGTCAGTTTCCATAGTACACTGGACTTGCTACCGGATTGAAAGCTTCGTCATCATTCGTGTCACCAAAATAACTTGACATTTTCTTATCATCGCCTACTCTATCTATGTCACCATCTATCTATACTCTAATTCCAGCTTAGAACTCATCATCGTTTAACGTTAGGCGAGTTGGTTCAACGCAAGACTATTATTAAATGAAATAAAATAAAATTGCCAGCGCCTCAGAACGTCGCTTCGGTATATTCCAATAAATGCTGGCAGGGGGAGATGCACAATACACACTAGCGCGATGTCTGGGTAGGACTTATCGCCTCCATCTTGAATAAGAATGAGAAGCCAACACTAAGTTATAGCCCTATTAGAGTATTGATAATACAAAGTGCGTGGTGTACAATCAGCGATACCTATTACCTACTTACTAGCGATATGTGTAACTTCTGGTACCGTTATATGTATTCTATCATACTAAATGTTTTTATTCAGCTTTTTACAATTTTATTCAACCTGTCAGAGCAAAAACAAAATATTGGACCGAGTTTAATTATATATGCGAAAGTGTGTTTGTTTTGTTGGTTTATTTATTTGTCTCTCTTTCATTCAACAACGGTGCAATGGGTTAACTTGATTTTGAAGTGAGATTGTTGGAAAGCCGAAGAGCTCAACCCTGAAATTGCGAAATTGCGAAAAATCTGCTTTTCCATACATTTTGTCGAGTATCAATGACCGATTTCTATTGAACAGCTCATATTTTTTTCGCGATTTCAAAGTTGCTCCCATGATAAAAGTTGTTCATAATGATGGGTACTATGGACCCCTTTCGGCTTAGTACACTCTTTCCGCGTAACCCAGTAGAAATTATTGTTATATAATGGTGTGATAAAGAGTTGTAAATACAGGTGAAATCTAGAATATTCTACATGTCTATATAGACATACCTCACGTAGAACATAAAATGTATATATATAGCCATCATGCATATATCACAAGCACATGCATACAGATATAAATTACTTCAGCTGTGAGAGCCTTCTGTCGCGTTTCCGTAGCATTTCCTATTCCCAAAACACACTGTAACCATACGGCAGTGAGATAACTTCTTACAAAGTTCGTTTCATTTCATTATGTCACTCACACACCTTTGATCCATGCTAATAATGCGTTGCCGTGATAAAAACCAGCCGCTTGCAGTTTAGAACTCTTAACATACTATGTTATAAGTAATATATAATACAAAAATACCGTATTTTTTTGCCATTTAGAAACATTGCATTTTTCCCAAAGAAAAAAAAGAAAAAATATTTTTTGTAATTTTTCCATTCGAAACAAAAGAAGATTCAAGTAGCCAATGTTATTTTTTCCAACCCCGACGGCGAAAAACGAGAGAAGTTAGGTTTGACGCCTTTATCTGTCGTAGCACAAGAAAAGATTGTTTTTATCGCTGTCGATTTTAAACCTTTTTATTTAGGAAGTTTATTAAGTGTTATACCGTGAGTTGCGTCCGTCCGTCAATCCATACCTTTAAACTGCTGTATCTTTCGAATCGTAATAGATAGCCATTTGAAATTTTCACATAATATGGAATATTACGGCGGATTAACTGAGAAAAAATAAAAAAAGTCAAAAAGTGAAAACAATAGGCTAAAACAATCGTATTCTGTTACGTATTTTTGTATTTGCTCTAATGTAAAAATAGTAATACGTATAAGCGTCAAACTTGGCATGGTTATAGTACACACTCTAAAGTATAATAATATAATATAATGGCCAAATGCAAGTCATTAACAAGTTTCTGTTCATTACCAAGTTATTATTTCTTCTCTTACTATAGAAGACAGAGAAGATGGGTTACTGTCTTTTTGCTACCCTTTGCCCCTGGGGCTGGCGATTTATGTCAACAGAGAAAAAAACTATTCGATCCTATCCACATAAACTGTCGCATGATCTATTGGCGGGAAAAATGGGATAGATTATAAAAAGAAACTTATTTTCTGGGGATTTTTTGATATATGGCGACAAACAGATAAAAGTTTTCGTTGTTATAGTTGAGAGTCGGGTGGGAAAATACATGGTATGAATTCACGTATTGTTTTTAAGATAAAAAATGATGAAATGTTTACATTAAAAAAATGTGCTTTAGTTATTTTTTTGCGAGGTTAATATTTATAAATATTTAAAATTTTCAAAACATCAAATGCGCGTATGAGATAGCGGTGCGCCATATTTTGCCATTAGTATATTTTTTTACTTTTTTACTTGGGTAAAAAGAGGAAGTGTGATAGTTTCGGGTGTATTTATATTTGTCAACATTAAACATCTCTGGCACCAATACTGAAATCGCGAAAAAAAAACGTCTGTTCCATACATTTTGTCGAGTGTCATTGACCATTTTCAATGAAACAGCTGCTTTTTGCGATTTCAGTAAACATTTCTGTTTCATGATTTCAGGGTTGGTCCCACAGGAAAAGTTCTTACGATTATGAGTAAAATGATATGCTTTTTCTGTGTAACCATTCACTTATACGCATTACGCTCCGGCTTAAGGCTAGGCCGTGCGACAAGCACCAAAGCCATATTTTCCTCATTGCTTAGCTTTGTTTTCACAGGAAACAAATAACGTATACAAACAGACCCCCTGACTGCTACCATTTAATCAGCTAACAAAACATTATGAATAATTCATCAAATGTTAATTTTTACGGACGTATAGAGTTTTGTTTTAGAAAATGAAAGTATCGTACTGAAATGCCAGAAGGTAACAGAGCTGTGTTACAGGAAAGGAAAATATACATTTTATTGTCTGTCTTCCTGTCTGTCACACAGCGGGGACCACTTATCATCAGGTTTTCAGAGCCTTTTTATATGAAGCAAATTATTTCCTCAAACAAACGGTTACTCAAAGGTCCCTTTTAGACAATAGTACCCTTATTAGTTTGATCTCAAACACGAGTCTTTTCGTAGAAGGTAAAAAGGTTTTGAAAAGAAGCGAGATTTATAAACGTTCCAAGCTTAAATGTCTATGAAAAGTAAACTGATATATTATTTATAGTTCTCTACCTTTGTTTAAATCTACTAACCACCAATGTAAAAAAGCATAGGTACATCTAATATAAAAATAAATACAAAATTATTTACTGTACAAAAGATAACTAACTGATACAATAGAGAAATAGCCTGGAGGTCTCAAAGAGATGCCGAAGAGGGTTTTATAAACGGAAATATCGCACGCGTATACACCTAAACGAAATAAATTATAAACAAAATAGAGATAAAATTTAAAACGATCAAATAATAAACTAAATTTAAATTAAATAATTACACGAAATTCAAACAAATAAATACATGATTTGAGGATAAAAGTGTGGTACTTGTTCAGCAGTGGACGTTTAATGGCTGATGATGATGACGATAAGATGCTACCTTTTATTATAAGTATGTAGCGGAAAGCGACTTCAAATTATACTATTTAGAGATTCGCGACAAAATCTGACCAAGTGCCCGCAACAAAGGGTTGATTCTTGCTCCAGATTCATGAATCTCACGATTGTTAGTACTTTGGGCTTTTACACGTAGCAAAGCAAGTCAGCGATTAAAGTGCGTCACGTCTTTCATTGAACACGTCGCCGATTTATGCGATTATTGTTTGAAAATAGTCGAAACTATTCAAGTATCTACAATACTGATAATATTATAAATGCGCAAATTTGTATGGCAAGTGTGTATATTTGCCGCGTATGTATGTAGCTCCTGGATTATCACATAGGCCTGGATAAACAAATCCTATAAGATAACGGGTGAAACCGTGGGGCGCTGCTAGTGTGTTCTCATGTTTTGTATTAACTCTACTATAATATTTTTACTAAGACCACTGCGAAATCCGCCTTTCGCCTCTGTGTTTGTTGCTATATATCACACTAATATTATAAATGCACGTAGCCTAATACGCACGTAATATTATAAATATAACCTCAATTGCTTCAAGCGAAGAGTGAATAGAGTCCTCAAAGGTAGGCAACGCACCGCCAATGCCCCGGGTATTGTAGGTGTCCAACTGTCCACTGTCCATAGGCAACGGTCCATCAGGTGGCCCGTCGCTTGTTTGTCTCTTATTATAGAAAAAAATATATGCGAATGTTTGTCTGTATGTTTGTCTGTCATCAGATCAGATCACATCAGATCAGACAAACAAGAAAGATATGCCTTAGTACAATTATTATCGTTCGCGTTAAAATGTCTCCGTCTCATATTTTTTTACTGTACCGCTAAACCGCTTATCGCAAAAACGGTAAGCACGGCTCACTTACTCATTTTTCACTCACACTAAGAAGCTTGTTGCGACACTAATGAACTAACCAAAAGTCCAATGCAAATAAAAGGCGGCAAGGTTGTCTGCTGGATGAGTTCGACTAAAGATTACAAGCCTGATTTAGGTCAGATCTTAGCACCCGCCACACCATACCATATCTCCCTTGTTTGTCTGATCTAAAGTCCGTGATAGCTGAGTTGATTTAAGATTCTATTCTTTCTGCGTCTTCTATCTCGTTCACATATTTCAACGTCATTATATGTATAGGCGGGAACTTGTAACTAGCCCAGTCACCTAATCTTTTTTTTTTCTTATATACGATTAGGCTGTAAGTTTCCACAAAAAATGCAAAAAATAAAATAAAAACATTTTCAAAAAATAAACTGGGTAAAGTATGTGATACCTAAAAGTTCTGGTGGTTACCTAAAAGTGGTTTCTGTAGGATAGCGAGTGTAACCAACAGTCGCTGTTAGTATGTGACATAGCACTCGGCTCTAGATGGTTTTACAGTTCTCGAGATGAGGTAATGTAATAGAGTTCTTAAAAACCCTATAACGTAAACCCCTTTTATTACCTACGTACTTATTTATTTTTATCAGGTTATTTTATGACTCCACAAGCTCGTATAGCCAGTCCTACTCGTAATTCACTTACGTATTTTCTTATATGTATTTTTTGAGCATTTATTAATTAAAAGTAATTTTTATGTTAAAGTATTGTTCCACAGTTTATGATGTCCTATTTCCTATTATAGACACTATTAATATAAGCAACAGTTATATGATTATTAACGGAATATCCACAACCTTATCACGGTAAATATCCCGTTAATAATCATATAACTGTTGCTTATATTAATATGGTCTATAATAAAATAAATAAATAAATATTCGGGACATTTTTGCACACACGGTCATCTGACCCCAAACTAAGCAAAGCTTGTGATATGGCTGCCAGAGACTGATATACATACATATATAGGTTTAAATACATACTTAAATAGATATTAACACCCAGATATAGAACAAACACAAATGTTCATCACACAAATGTTTGTCCTAGGTGGGAATCGAACCCACGCCCCTAAGCTCAGAAGGCAGGTTCACTACCAACTGGACCAACGGGCTATCATGGTAAATATGCCATTAACAATAATTTAACTGTTGCTTATATTAATATGGTATATAATAGGAAATAGGACATCATAGGATGTCCTATTTCCTATTATAACTGTGGTACACCACAGTTTATGATGTCCTATTTCCTATTATATACCATATTAATATAAGCAACAGTTAAATGATTGTTAACGGTATATTTACCATGATTAGGTTGTGGATGGAGCTCACTATATTTCAGCGCAGTTATATGCACCATGTTCACGGGAAGACTGAATAATGCGTCAAAATATTGAGAGCTCTATCCACAATCTCATCACGGTAAATATACCGTTAATAAATCATATAACTGTTGGAAACAACCGTGGTAGTTTAAAACAGCGTTTTACAAACTTATGGTGTGGAAATACCATTAAAAATCGATTTCTATGAGAAATTAACTTCAATATAAAAATACTTTTGAGGTAGTTTGCTTTAGGCTTTGGGGCATGTAAAAGTTCTAGATGAGTAAATACAATTACTTGCAAGTAGCAAGAATTATGGCGTCACCAACATTTAAATAGGCGTCTTAACAAATCGGCGTTTGTATGTGTTTAATACATCATCATACATCACATCATACATCATCAGCCAGAAGACGTCACGTGCTGAACATAGGCCTCCCCCTTTAACCTCCACACTGAACGACAGCCTGCCTTTTGCATCCACTGGATGCCAGCGACTCTCACTATGTCGTCGGTCCATGTGTTTAATATTTTAATCCAATTATTATAATTATCATCATCATCATCATAATCAGCCTATCTTGTTCGACTGCTGTAGAATGTACATAAGCTTCTCCGAAAGCAGTTCATACTGGTTTTCGACTTTTGTTTCCAGTTATTCCTACTTTACTTATATTATCACTTTATCGAGTTTTACGGCGACGCTTCGTTTGCCAATTTCTAATATCCACCATAGAACACGTCTACTCCAGCTGTTATCTGCGACAGACATGATCCACAGCCACCTCAGCCCGATAATACGCTGAGCTATGTCGGTGACTTTGGTTTAGCAGCGAATTACTTCGTTCCGGATACTATGTTTTAAAGAAACGCCGAGTAATAGCTCTTTCCTTTGCTCACCGAGTGATTTCAATCGATCCAATATCTCTATCTTTTCTTCTCCATCTTTATCTTCTCTATCTCTACATAGTATTAAAGTTACCTTTCGCGTCTGTCTGTATGTCTTTGTAACCGCTAACTCCTCCTAAACCACGCAACAGATTTTGATACGGTTTTCACCATCAGTTAGATAATTTTTCACGGCAGGTTTTTTTATATAACTAGCGACCTGCACCGGCTTCGCACGTTAGTTACGCCCATGCAAAGCTGGGGCGGGTCGCTAGTAAATTATAATATAGATTTGAAAACTGTATAACCTCAGATTAAACAAACAAGGGGGATATGCATTAGTACAGTCGTTCTTGTTCAAAGGTCTCCGCGTGTTTCACCCACTTTTTCATTATAACGCTATACCAATGAACACAAAAACTGTTTGTACGGCACACTTACTTATTTTTCACGCACACTTTGAAACTTTAAGCGACACCTACTAATAGTCAATATGAAAAAAAGGGTGGCAAGGTCACTTGAAGGGTGAGTTCGTCTAAAGGCAACAAGACGAATTTAGGTCTGGTGCGATCGCATCCACCACGCACTTTACCCTATAAAATAAAACATACATCCAAATAGTGGCTTTAAGTTGTTCTTTCTACATTAAATGAGCATTTAAATTGTGTAAAATTGCGTACAAAAATGTCTCAAATATTTAAATACTCAAAAAAATCTTGAGTATGATGAGAAAATAGTAAGGGTCGGGTTCTCTCAGATGTTTCTAATTTCCAGTTTCAGGAAAATTGTCTATTACCGAGCGACTGGCACCTTAAATGGCTAAATGGAGCTCTATTCCGGTAACTCTAATGTGTTTACATAAATTCGAGAAATGCGCTATCAAGGATAACCGTTAAACTACTATACATATTATAAATAGATAAGAATTTGTAGTAAATTTTCTGCTGCTAACGGTTTTCCCACGCTAATCTACCCCGAGCTTCCGGGAGCGCTTTGATTCCACTTTTATTGTGCAACTACTAGACTATGGAATGCGTTGGCCAAATGGGTTTTTCTGATGGTTACAATTTAGGGTAACCTCAAGTCGCGAGTGAATCGGTTTCTTTAAGACAAACGTGTTCCATCGTAGATCACATCGTCGCCTAACATCAGGCTATATAGTTAAGTACATGACAGGACGCCACGAAAGTGTTAATCACAGTAAGTAGACATACGAGAGCTAAGCACGCATTAAATTTTAAAGCTATTTTTGTTGAATTTAGATTGCGTGAGAGATCAGAAAGAATTACAATCTGAAGAACTAATATGCGAGAGCGAAGCGAGCGTGGTTTTTTAGCAATTATTTTATAATTACAAATCTGAAAATTTGTTTTAAGAGAGCGAAACGAGCGTGATTTTTAGTTTTTTTTCTTGACAGTATAAATCTGCGGGAGCGCGATATGAAGCGAGCTTATTTTTTTCGCAATTTTTCTCGAAGGTACATGTCTGAAGAATTTGTTTGAGGCGAGCGCGATTTTAAGATTTTTTCGATGTTCAGCTTATCGTTTTTGGTGCTAAAGAAAGAAAGCAAACGACGCGTTTCTAAGAAAAAGATCCATATTTTTAACTGTTCTAAATTTTACGACTGACTTCAATGGCTGTTAGTCGAATAATTCAGAACTCAAACACGTTTCCCAAACCTTGAGTAGACATACACACTTTATACACAGATAAATAGTTAAAACGTTAATTTTAGTAGGTACATATTTGATTTAATACTTGATTTTCTCAGATCAACCCTAGTCCTTGACGTGATTTGAAATCGACTTGTAATACGAGCTCTAAAAATATAGTAAAATAAAGTGTAAAAATGATTATCGACAAACCTCGAGATAAAGATGGTAGCAGAAGCTATTTAAATGCATTCCCAGTGCCAGGAAATTGTTGTAGTCGTTATGTCTGCGCGCTTCCTGCTTTATATCAGAGCCGTGATAAAGCTGCGATAAAGGAAGAGCAGTTGTATCACTAAACTTATATTTTTGCAAATCGTAAGAACATTTTATGTATGAAAACTGTAGAGTAGAAACATTAACGTGATAATTATTCAAAATCAAAATCGTTCAAGAAATGTACATCCATTATTGTTTCTGGAGTTAGCTGCCAAAATGGGTGTTGGAAACTCGTGTTTTGGGGTCACGACCCTTGGACCCACCTGGTTAATCCAGTGGGATTTTAGGTAGTTAGTTTCTTTTATTTGTTATTATGCCGCCAATTGTTTCACATCTTTTTGTCCTAAGTATTTCATTTCTGGTGTGAACGATAAAGAGTCATCTATGCTGGAGGTTATATAAGTATATTCATTATTATATTTATCGTTAATAGTAACATTAGTTTGCTTTTTAATTATTTAACTTATTATTACTTATTATTTAATTAGTATATTTTTTTATTATTATTTAATTTATAGTGAGTATTAATATGTAATTATCATAACATTATATTATGTCATCTAAATACATAAAATACTAAGGCACTCACATAACATGCATGCATAACAAATAAGACGTAGACATTACTACGGTTTATGACTAAACGATGCAAGGTAGTGATCGATCAATAAGTACATTCTTATTTGTCTTTCACTGGCATCATTTTACTTAAAAGAAAGTTAACTATGCCAATAGAATACTCAAGTCTAGCAGAACCTCCATATGAAAGTTCAAACAGAAATGCACTACACGAGTCAAGTTGAGCGTCAAGTATTTTCAAGTTCTTTAATTGCAGACGAAGAAGTTTGGGTGTCGGAGTACATTTATTACTTCTAGAATAGTTAAGTGTTTGAAAAGTTAAGATCTTTTATGAAACGTTAGAGCTCCATCTAACTATATGTATATATAATAATATGTTCATTATTGTTCATGTCCTATTATTGAGTAAATCTAGTGCTTGTGAATTAGCTGCTCCTAGTAATTGAACGGTTAATTGACGCCATTTTATCAATGCTTCCTAACATGTTTATTATACTTGAGTCAACGTAATACTTCGAATACACTGTTTTAAGCTATCATGACGCTCACTAAAGTTATATGATTATTTACGGGATATTTACCGTCGTAAGGTTGTGGAATGAGCTCCCGATATTTCGGCGCAGTTACATGCACCATGTTCACGGAAAGACTGAATAATGCGGGTTGTTGGTCGAACAGTTAAAAAATTAGGTGCAGACATAACGACCATTCCACAACCTTACCACGGTAAATAATCATATATCTTCGAATACAATTAATAAGTAGGTACGTTATTTCTCACTGAACATAAGAATAATTCAATGAGCTAATGTTGTAAAGTACGTATCATCTTCAGCTCATATTTAACCAAGTGAAAGTTACTTAATAGACTGTGAAATTCATCTCCAAAGTCCACAGCGTTGCATTTACTTAGCAACGAGAATGAAACTCGGTTTTTGTAACAATTTTCATACTTATAAAAGTTTAGTCTCCAGTAAACGTTCTCTCGGCTGAGAACTTAAAATTACACCTTCCAACTTTAGCAAAGCAAATAGGAGGTTGCCGTTGAGTCATAAAGGTTTCTATTTTATCATTACGAAATATTACTATCACTAATGACCAATAGTAGATTGTTGTATCGAGCGCAAAGTGAGTAATTAATGCACGAATAGTAATTTTTATACTTTCGCGATTTGAACACATGTTTTGAATGTTTATCGGGACTTATCAGGTATTATGTAATTTAGGTAATAAATATGTACCTTTTGCTCGCCGTTTCGACCATGTTACAATGGTCATGGTCACGAGCTGACTGAAAACTGCGGGTGAGTCCGGCGAGAAGAGCGGGTGTTTTGTTCTTCTACCCTCACTTGATCTTCAAAAATCGCAGGGTTGTCACCACGACACACAACACTGACTATATCGGTAAATGTCCTAGTACATACACCGCGGTTTGTACACTTGCTTACTATGGGATTCCACGACGCCGCTAACTTAAATCCATCTTCCCGGTTGAAATTGCAAGGTTTTTTTAATTTCAACCGCTTCACGAACTATTCTTGAAAAATAATGTCGATCAGTGGAGAGGACCTTCGGATCGTGGAGCTCGATCCAGTGACCGGATCCGCCTCAAGAAAATGTTCTGCAATAGCCGACTTCTGTGTCTGGCGATTTTTGACGTCCGCGAAATGTTCTTTGGTTTCTGCTAAGGTAGGCTTCGTTTGACCTATGTAGGAACTACCGCAGCTACATCGACCTTGTACACACCAGGTGTCTGGAAAGGAATAACGTCTTTCGGTGTCCTTACATGCCTCGCCAGCTTAGATAAAGGGGTATACACCGTCTTGATGGAGTACTCCTTCAGCAAGGTCCCTACCTTATCCGTTACTCCTTTAACGTAAGGCATGAAAGCCGGCTGCCGCTCGAGCGAAAGGTACATATTTTTTACCTAATGCACGAATGTTATGTTGGTGAATGTTACGCAAAATTAACACAAGTGCATTAATGACTCACTTTAGCGAGTAATCTACTTTTCTTTCAACTAACAATCTACCTACCGTGATAAAATATACCTACTCAAAATAAAAACTCAAGTTAATGAAAACAAACTTTAATTCATTTCTACTCAAACATATAAATCTTACAATTATTTTTACCAAGTCATTTTTATTCCGCCGATTTTTATTTTCAGTCAGTGTCTTTTTGATCTAATGCATACATTTTATATTCAACTTAATAGGAGACATTGAACCTCATTGAGACATTGAATTTTTATCTAAATCAAAAACAAAAAACAGTGCATTAATGAGATTTCATATAACATTTCTGCACTGTTTTGGTTCTAAGCAATAAATACGTCCTTTGTGATCGGTTTTGTAGTGATTTATGATAACATTACTACGTAGTTGAAAGCATTGTGTTGTGTTTAGACCTACTCTTTCTCAACTTATTTTCACAAGGCCAAGACGTCTTATTATAATAAATAACGATAAAAAAAACACGGCTGCCCTTGTCTAATTTTCACATAACTGTGACTAGTCAAAACTTGATAAGTAAATATTTTTGTTTAGTTTTGGTTTCCTACGACTTTTACATAATTAATAAGAAAAAAATTGCTAACAAAGTATTACGAAAACATATTTGTGGCCAATTTGTTATTGCCTATCAGTGACATAGCCTTAGTGTAAAAAAACTTGTAACACAACAAAAATTAATACTTTTCAAGTTTTGGCAGGTCAAAGCTGTTTGGAAATTGGACGCTATGTAAAGTGTGTTCCGGAAGCCACACTTGAGAGCCAGTTCCCATTCCAGGCTAGGCGTGTTTACCATTTTCGACCACACCCTAACTTAACATCAGGTGAGCTGGGGTCAAACGCCTAGCTTGTCAACCATAAAAAATCCTTCATTCGATTAACCATACTTACCTAGCCTAACAAAACTCAAAAATTACGCATACAGAACAGATTAAAACAACAAACAAAATAAGCTGTCAATAAAACAACTGTTGTAACGTTTGTTTTATATCAAATCGAAAAAACCAACCTCTCCCAAGCTATTCAAACTCCGGAAGACAATTCAACTTGTAAATAAAATACACCGAGAGACCGTAAAACATTTTTTTAACAGAGACAAATGAGCCGAAGAATTTTCAAGTTGAAAAGTAAGTTAAAAAAGCAATTATGAAGGTTGACGGTAATCTGCGTAACCTTGTTGCGAAGTAATAAGAGGATTGATTGTATTACTGGGCCTTTTCAAGGCCAGAGTGAATAGGTATCTTCTAAGTCTGCGTGCTTCATCTTCGACCACATCGTAAATGTTCCAAAAGTTTTGCTACTGATTTTGGTCCGTATCTACTTTTGAGAGTTCCGTATTCAAAGGCTGCAACGGGACCCTATTACTAAGCCTACGCTATCTGTTTGTCCTACAGTCCTACTACCTAATAATAATAAAAAAGTAAACTATATTTTGTTTTGCTTTATTGTATGAATGGTAATACGTACTAGCGTCAAATTTTGATAGAAAGTACACATTTTTAAGTAAAAAACAAATTCAAAACAATAAAAACCGAATTGAAAACCTGCCTTCTATTTTGAAGTCGATTAAATAACTGGTCAAGTGAGAGTCAGACGCGCATGAACTGAATGAAAAAAAAACCACATTTTTTTTGGGAGCCGATCCCTCGTAAGCGGCGCATAAAAACTGACCTTAGGCTTAGCCATGTGCGTGTGGGAGGATATCATTTTCCAGAACTAGTTAGGAAAAGTAAAAACATACCTAAATTGTAGGTATTTAATTTATCTTCAAAAATTAAGAGATACGGGTCCGTTATTAATAGCAAGTTGTAATTTTTAGATCCTTTTTGTTACGGGGTCTATCTCAATAACAAAACTAGCTATAAAATCTATAAATTTGAAATTTATGTGTATTATGCGTCATGGCCTGTAATTAAGCTACAAAATAATACTAAAAAGCGCGTGTCAGACTCAAGCTAATAAAACCGTACCGAATGAAAAAAACATATTTGTGGTTGGTACGTAAGTAGCGACCCTTGGTGCGGGAGTCCAACTCGCATATGGCCGGTTTTATTTAATGATCTATATAGGCTTACGTTTATCCACATAATGCCTGATGCTAAGCAAAGTCGTAGACTAGGATGGAGCATGCTTACTATTGGAAATCGATTAGCGAATATAGATCGACTTAGTTGGTATCACTGCTATAGTCTATGGCTAGTTTTGACATCACATCTTTTTAGATGTTGTCTCTCTCTTCCTTGGGCGCAACATGGCGTAAGATGTAGGCAAGCTTTGTAAACTATATTTAATTCTAAATAAACGTGATCTACCGAATTTGGAGGCTTTTATTAACAAATTCCAATAATTACCATGATTATTTATAAGGAACCTATTTACTCTACATTTGAAGATTTGATTTGAAGATATTCATATTGTACTTTTCAAAGGACAAAGACTTCGGCAGAGAATTTCACAACCGTGCTGTGCGTATAAAATGCAATATGCAATCGAAATGCTTTGTCCGTACTTACGTGGGGAATGTCCACCATGTACGGATGTCACTTTGGTTGCGTTTGTCTGGACGTTCAATAAAATATAGGCAACGAGTGACCAGGAATATTCCGGTGAACTCTTTATACGGGCTCGAAACAGTGCTGAAACAGCGCAGTGCTGAAAATCACGCGAACGTGAACCCAAACGCGCCAAGATACGTTTTGCGGTCGCGCAACTTTTCGCAATCAACTAAACAGAATCGCTTCAAACAGGTGACCGTAAGGCCTCAGAATGATATCGCTTACTTCGGCAAAAAAAAAAAACTCAGCTTTGCTATCCAGAGTTGCAATACTGCCAGCATTTTGGGTAGTTCCGAAACTAGTTACGAAACTTGGTTTCGAATATGGCCAAAGCGGTTTACGGGTTTTAGTTTAGCGGTTTTAGTTTATGTTTTAAGTTTGTATAATGTTGTTTTTTTAAATCATAGTTTGGTAAAACTATTGTGTTAGTTTTTTTAGGTTCCTCGTACATAAAATATTATTGTTTTTTAAAAAAATAACTCATTATGACTCAATAAAGAACACCATATTATGTGTGTTTAGAGTGAAATCTTTATTAAGACTCGGGTCTAAAGAAATAGAAAGTACCTACCACCAATTAAAATGTGTATCGAAATTGCCAATTATTAACCCTCCAAGTAATGCTCAAAGTTTTTCCAGGTACTTACAGGTACAATAAATTAATTCAGCAAAAGTTCGGTTGTTTACTTTTCGAACATCGCTTGCGTGGAAAAATGATCGATCGAATGACCCCGAGTTCTTTCTTACTGCTTCGTTTTATTTAAGAGTATAAAATATAGTCAAACTCGCGGTATTTTCAATTCATACTAAATATTGGGTGACGATTTTACTGAAACGGTAAATATGTCATGTACGTATGTGATTTCCAGGTGAAAAACTGACAGATATATCCACTACAGCTGTGTGATAAAAGACAACAATATCTACGGCGCCAAACCTCAAGATTACAGGTTTGGTACCATAGGTAAATACGGCTCCAAACCAGAAATCTCAAAAAAAGAGTTTTACAAGCTTTTATTAATCATGCAATTGTAGTTTGGATGACAATGCATGGTTAGCTAAATGACTTCATTCTAAATCCAATATGGCGGAGTCCCACAGATTAAATCCCGAAGAATGATATGGGTGTTAAATGAAAAAGTTGGCTTAGAAAAACACGAAAATAGAATGACGTCACATTAAATTAAATATGGCGGATGCTTATTTATTATAGATGCGTGTACAAGCATGTTTTAAAGAGTTTTAATTAAATTAATAATTTTATTTATTTTCTACAGGCTTGGTTAGTGATTAATGATGGTGTCGTCTAAAAGTGTGTGGATGGAAGTTTAAAAAAAAATAACATTTCTAGATTGTGATTTATTTTTCATGTGATTTGTCATCTTTTATTTGGTTGGCATTTGTTTGCTGCATACACACACTCAGCTTTCGCTGTCCATTTCTCAGTATACTCCCATGCAGTAGGTATACAAAAAACCAATA
The DNA here is from genome assembly GCA_932305915.1 of Agriopis marginaria. Lineage (NCBI taxonomy): Eukaryota > Metazoa > Arthropoda > Insecta > Lepidoptera > Geometridae > Agriopis > Agriopis marginaria. The sequence continues at coordinate 7,413,047 of OW029925.1, read as the reverse complement.
GAGTGTAGAAACTATTGTACCAAGCCAGGTAAGGGTGTCACCCTTTACAAGCATAAAGCGCATTGAATTATGGCAGAGCACGAGCTAAAAGCTAGACAGGCCTACTTAACGATTAATTTATTAAAGCCCCATGATTCAATTTGCGACTCAAAGGCCGTCTCTCGCATGAGAAGTAAGCCTTAATTCTCAATACTTACTATCGCTTGGTTTCTCTAGGGCGTATTAAGTACCTGTGCTACTGTTACATTAGCGCCACAGTGTTTCTATGGTTTTTTGTAAAGGTTTTCAGGAAGTTGCTGTTCGGTTTTTAGGACCATCGCTGCTTGGAGCTTCGAGGTGATGTTGCGAAGTACCGTAAAAGCTGGCAATGGAAAAGCGCGCTCTTCCACGCTCTCTTTCGCAGGTCTTTTTTATTTTGCATGGCTCTTTTCAATTTACGTTAAGTTTAAAATGTCTACCTACAGCATAACAACTAAAATTTTGAACAGTCAATGCAAGATGACCACAAAGTTGATGTTTACAAATGTCTATAGTCGCTTGTTCCTCCAGTAAATGTTGGAACTTATTCAGTAGCATATAACAAATGAATAGCATATAATATTGTAGAAAACGTTCGCAGCAAAAAATGACTAAAACTTGCACTTATGAAAATGTTCGGATTTCTGAATCTTCTATTTTAAACTATAAAATGTTTAGGTACAATCGGTTATCCGACAGTTGTTTGAGTTGTAAAAATAACAGGCTTAGTAAAAAACATAATCAAAAGAGATACATAATCCTGAAGAAACTATTTAAATCGGTTGATAAAGTTTCGAGATATAATCGTTTAAGCTTTGTGGTCGGATTAGGAAGTGCTGTTCTGCCCCTTTCCCGCAATTTGATTATCAGTATGGAGTTTAAATGACGTACTTACCACTGACGTCATTTGAAAGTATAGTGCGTTTTCTGCCTATGAAGACATTTAAATGAAATTTATCTTCCTCAATTTTGAACACATGAATATGAGTCGCTGGCATCCAGCTCATAGCTGGAGTCCAGTGGATGCAAAAGGCAGGCTGTCGTTCAGTGTGGAGGTTAAAGGGGGAGGCCTATGTTCAGCAGTGGACGTCTTCTGGCTGATGATGATGATGAAAAATTTTGAGTTCGGTTTTCGGCTCTATTTTTAGTCAACTTTTTATAATAAGATAATAAAAACAAATCAGTCCGAAAGCCTTTTCCACAACCACACAACCATGCACTACCTTCGACAACAGGGGCCTTATGGCTACCTCTTAACGCGGGCTCGAAACAGCGCTGAAACAGTGTAGTGCGTAAAATAATGCAAACCTGAACCTTAACGCACCGAGATACAGTTGGCGCTCGCGCAACTTTTCGCATCACCTATACAGAAACGCTTAAAACGGGAAGCCGTCAGGCCCCTGCACAGAACATGTATTTAATGTCTGTTCTCTTTCCGAACAAAACAGTTTGCTTTTCATCCTCCCCACAGGATATGCTTTCGAAATTATCTATCGACAAAGCTTTTAAGGTGACGTCTATAAAATAATTTCCATAATCCCCCGAGACCGGAGACGCTAATGGTTCCTTTATTTAATTCGGGAACCTCCTATAATTACATCAAGTGCTATTAATTTCGCGTTCCATTCGATCGCATCGCATCCCTCTTAATATTGACTAGGTACTAGACGTAGTTAGATCGACGGGAAACTATGCACTTAATTAAGGCTAATGAGAGTAGCGAGTTCAATGGAAATAATTATGGTACACGGTAAGTATACGTGATATGCAAGCATGATGATATACAGGCATACAGGATTATCTCGTTTTTAGACAATCTCACTATCTACTCCCTCACTGTTAATGGGAAAATTGGCCCAAAAACCAATGGGGCCGTAGCCAAAAAAAAGCAGGCAGACTGAGAAGACAGAAGAATAACGAAAAGAGAAATACAATTTTAGCAAGACCGTTACCGACCGTTTTAGTTAATGCAGTTGATACTATAGTCGGAGTGACCGGCTTAATCTTACGTGAGTAATTCCCGTGTAATATAAATAAAATGAGAGAATAACAAGTTGCTTTCTTTAGTAATATTTAAACTTTGACAGCGGTATTTTTGGCAGATCATAATCTGCTATGAAACTGAAATAAATATTATGTACCAAATACCAAATTAATTTTTCGTTTTCGAAGACATAATTATGACATGTCACAAGAATATAAGAAAAAATAATTTTTTTTGGTATCTACTTTTTACATGCCACGTTCTTGTATTTATGATGACGTCATATGTGCAGTGACTATCCTTAAACCTACTCAAATTTATTGACACCTCATTTATCAGTATGATACAAACATGCTTGCATTCATATTTTATTAAGTACATTTAAACACATATTTAAAACCTCTTTTTTTTCTACCCGACGAAACAAAGCTTTGGCTTTGTTTCGTCGGGTAGAAAAAAAAGAGAGGAAGAGGAGTGGAAAAACTTCGTTAGAATTTAAAAAACCCCTTCCATAATTAAAGTAGGTATAAAATCTTAGGCTTATTATTATAATAATGCGAGCAAGTACATATTTTTGTAAATTTTGTCCACTCTCAACAAGTTTTCCCAAAACTTTTACACGAATATTTTTTTCCCTAAAAGCTCTAATTTGCTAGAGTATTCTGAGAACCGAAGTTCTAACCTCTCCAAGTTCAACCAATGACTTATCCATTATTATTCAAGAACCTCACTCGTGTATTACACTTGCCCATCCATTAACATATTGAAAGCTTGCTTATGTACCGTATCTAGGGAAAAAACTTTGTATAGAACACGGCTTTCATTTCCTGCTGTATTCATAAACAAAAAGTATTACTTCGTTATCTCCTGCGTTATCTTGGAGGTGGGAACTTGGCGAAGTAAAAAGTTTCATCACTTAGTTAACTGGGGTTAATGATGCTCCCTCAGGAGGCAAGGCGCGAGATTTCCTTTGGCGGGTTGTAATACTAACATTGCAAGTTTGCTGATGGGGAGTAAGAATGTTCGGACACAAATAAAAATACGGATAAATTACCAAACAATTAAATAACTACGCGTGTAAAGATTTTTGTTTATCTTACCGATTTATGTTAGCCTACTAATTTAATAATTATAATTTGGTATTAATATGCCATTAATACAAAATGAATAAAAAGTTGGCAAAAAAACACATATTTTTATTTTGTTTGGCATGTACTTAATTAAGTGAAATAAAATAAATGCTGGCGTATTTCTGGCTCAACGCATAAGCATTGCCATTCAACGTGGTAATGCCGCCAGCATGCTGGGTACGCTGCCAACTGGTAGTGGGCTTGCATTTGGATTGTCTTTAGACCTTCAACGGTCTATGGGCAGTCTAACTGTATTTGTAGTTTTAGTTTTAGCTTGTATTTTTTTTAGTTAATAAAGGCACTTGCCCAGTCAAAAAAAATGTCAAATAAATACCATAACACAATAATTAATATAGTTTAAAAAACACGCATTTGATAACAAAACATATTCAAACACGGGGAAATAAAGAGAGACGGGTCGTTAAACCATAATGGCATAATGGTTGGTGTCTTTTCCGCAAGATGGGTCTGCCAGTGTGATTAACCATTCTAATTCATTCATCAAGAGTTCTACTATCACTCTCATGGCTCCAACATCAGATCAGTTCGAAGGTACCAAATTATTGTACCTGAGTTATACGGAATGTTTCTGGAACCCATCATTATTTTGTAATAAAAAAAACAATTAAAGTTTTTAAAATCGAACTCTCCATTTACGTTTGTATATCTAGATATTCGGCAGGTTTGCACTCGATGGGTCATAACTGCGCATAGAGTGGTGCCGTAAAATGATAAAAAAATTCAACGAAGGACAATCATTTGCTCTATCTATATAATATTGTCACAGGTTACGAAACCTAAGAGCCATGTGTCCTGCCCAGCTTCACTTTAGTTCCGTCATCCTTTTAACGATGTCTGAAGCCTTGGTGCGACGTCGTATCTCAGATTTTCAGATACTATTTTGTAACTTGATCCCTAGCTAGCTCGATCCATGGCTCTGTGCAACTGCTGTCATGTGAACATTCTTCTCTGTCAGCGTCCATGTCTCGGCACCATAGATCATAGTGAGCAGGACATATTGACATAGAGATGAGTATTCAGGTACTGTGGTATCTCCTTTGATCAAAGAATCTCTTCCAGCTTCCCGAATGCAGCCCACCCAAGCTTTATTCTCCTGCCAATCTCTTTACTTTCAGACTCGTTGTTATAGAAAGAACACGCACGTAAAAGAACTTACTCGTAATCGTCAACTGTCTCAAGTTTCTCGTCACCGACTGTGATGCGGCCTTATTATAGAAGTTTGATTGTGATCGAGATTGCATGCCGTCCCGTTCGCATCTACTTACTCGCACCACGTGCGTAAATGAGATGGCACGCAATCACGATCACAATCCGAATCACGATAAGACATCTATAATAAGGCATCTGGTTAGATTATGAGTGCTGGTGATGTTCGACATCACTTTGGTCTTTGACATTTCTTCCTGAGGCCAACATTATGCGTCATGCAGGTCTTAGAGCTTACGTTGAAGGTCACATTAGGGCTTTCAGCGAACAATTCAAGGATATCTGCAAATCTAAAGCGCATCGGGTATGCATCATTGATGTTGATAACAGTTTCTTCCCATTGAGGCGTCTTCAAAACGTCTTCTAGAGCTTGGATGAAATGGTGTCTACCTGCCACACTCCTTTTTTGGGCCATAAAAGTATGTAGACGAACCTGCATCGTTTCAGAGCTATAGATCTCCTTCAGCACCTTTTCATATTGACTATCGTATATTAAAATTTTAATTGACTGAAAATAAAAGCTAGTAGGTTTTCCTATAAAATGAATTCAAGTCACAACAGACAAAAAACCCAGTCTCAATCATAAAGTTATGGGTTGCAAATTTATTCTGAACGCTCTGAAATGTAAATGGGACTTCAGCAAAGTTTACTTAGAAGTTACCTACTTGTTACATATGAGTATGCGTTTGCTTTACATCTTTTAAATAGCTCTGGGAGTAAGAAGGCACCGAGGGTGAATTTACATAATTGGTTATTACCTCTTATTAGGGAATCCAAGATTTTGTTTCAGTATCGTACACTTGATCTACATTTCTTTCAAAAGAAAATGAGTTTGTAATTGGACAGAACTTGTAAGTGAAAATGTCGCTGTTGTAAATTATTAGTCTCATCCGTACTCTGAAAAGGAAACGCTGCGTAAAAACTCTGTAGACGCTGCGTAAATGACGCTTAAACGCTGCGTTGATGTACTGTAGACACTGTGTAGATGTTTCGTAGACACTGTGTAGATGTTTCGTAGACACTGCGTAGATGTTTCGGAGACACTGCGTAGATGTTTCGTAGACATGGCGTAGATGTTTCGTAAACACTTTGTAGATGTTTCGTAGGCACTGCGTAGATGTTTCGTAGACACTGCGTAAACACCACGGTGAAGTTGAATAAATTTATGTTTATTCCAGTGATCCCTATCAATGTTGGTTCACTGTTGATTCTTTTTAAATTTACTACTGTATGATCAGTGATGATTTTTCTGTGTTGGTTCACTGTTGATTCTTTTTAAATTTTACTGTATGATCAGTGATGATTTTTCTGTGTAGATTCCCTTGAAATCTTTAAGATGTTAATTAAACATTTCAGTCTTGTTTTTTCGTAGATGCTGCGTAGACACCGTCATCGAAGACGTTGCAATATATAAACACATTGATTATTGCGATTTACTTTCAGTAGGTTTCTCGCTTATTATATAACGATCCAACAGTAAAAGAGCAAACAAAATTAGACCATTAAATCTTTCCACAGTTTCGAAACTGAACCAAATGCCGTCTTCATAATTAGACAGGCACAAGGTACGTCAAATAAAATTAACAATTCAAATTTTCAACTTAATTTACCACTGATGAATTTCTCCAGTCATTTTAATCAAACTTTTAATTATGTCTTTAGAAGTCCAAGCTTTTGAGTTATTACCTAAACATTAATTTACAAAGTATTTTTTACAGTAAGTTCCTTTTGACACAAAACAGAAATCTTATCCTGATCATTGAGAGTAGACACGTAAACTGAATACAAAACTGTATACTAGGTTGTTCGGAAAGGATATGCGAAGACGAAAGGAGGTTTATTGCACTCGTCTTAATGATCAACTTTTAATACAGAAGCAACGAGTTGGTTTGGAAGTAGCGAAAAATAGGCGTTTTGATTCTACGTTTCTATAATTAATACGGTCAAGGATTAGAACAACCTGCCGGCTTCTTGTTTCCTGAGAGATATAATAAGTTAATTTTCAAAGTCAAAGTGAACAAATATTTGCTAAGTCTGCGTGCTTCATCTCCGGCAATATCGTCGCTTACCAACAGGTGAGTTGGTGGTCAAACGCGAACTTCATCGTCATCATCTTCATCAGCTTGTAAACGTCAACTGCTGAACAAAGGCCTCCCTCTTAGAGAGGGGTGTTGCTATAATCCCCACACTTGGCAGGCGGCTTCGAGATCACAGTACGTTCACCGCTAATAGGATGCTGTTGCCCATCCTCCGGTGGTTCTGGTTGCAGTTTTAGGACATGCCCAGGTCAAACGGATAAACGCAGACTTATTTGCGATAAAAAATAATAATTATATTAAATGTCATTTCGTTGATTCAGAATGTAATTTTTTGCCATACACGAGCTGGTATTTTAATAAAAGTTGTCCATAACGATGACTACTAAAAACTTGATTTGGTAAACCACAATAACCCAAAGTAGTGTTAATTAAAACATTTTAACATTTTTTCAACGTAATAATTAGGTATTAAAAATAATATACCCTCGGTCTCAGGTTACTTAATTCTAGAAGTTTTATATCGCAGAGTAGAAAATTTAATAAAGTGCGCGATACTAGGCGCTGGCTATTTACTAAAGTTGAGAGAAAATCCTGGAACTAAATATCTTAATGCGACTGCTAATAAAAACTTAATGAGCTTACTTCTAGCCGTAGGTACATACATAATACGAAAAGGTACGAAAAAAGCTAAAGGTAAAATGTTAAAACGACAGTCAGTACTCAAGTAGGGTAGGATAACTTATACTTGTCTTGTTAGGGTTCCGTGCCCAAAGGTTAAAAATGGGACCCTATTACTAAGCCTACATTGTCTGTCTGTCTGTCTCTCCGTCCATTAAACGGCTGTATCTTTCGAACCGTAACAGATAGCCAGTCGAAATTTTCACAGAATATGTAGTGTTACGGCGGACTAACTAATAAATGTTAAAAAAGTCAAAATATAAAAATCAAACAGTAATACTTAAAAGACTCAAACTTGCCATGATTATAGTACACACTCTAAGGTATAACCAAAAATAATAAATAATGGCCAAGTGCGAGTTGGTGACAAATTTCTGTTTTTCACCGGTTCTCGTACAATCACCGAACTAAAACAACCTCGGGCGCGGTCGGTACTTGGATGGGTGACCGCCTGGGCGTTGATGGGATGTTGTCTTTTTGCACATTTTTTTTTACTTTAGGTACTAACAAGTTGTGTGGTGGTACGGAAACATCAGTGCGAGAGCCCGAATTGCTCTTGAACGTTTTTTTATTAGCCAAGAGTAGCGAAGCCAATAATTAGATATTTTTTACGTGACTAAAATGTTGGCCTATATTTTGAGTAGAAAATTAGCCTCGCTATCCAGCGGGTCAACGCGGACAGCATTTTGGACACGTTGCCTAAAATTAGAGATCGATTGAACTATCTATAGGTCTTTGTTGCCTAAACATAATACATATAAACGATCGCCAATTAGTTTTTAGGGTTCCGTACCCAAAGGGTGTATATGGGACTCCATTATTAAGCCTACGCTGTTTGTCCATCTGTCTGTCCGTCCTATACCTTTTAACAGCTGTATATTACCGTAATAGCGAGTTGAAATTTTCACAGAATATTGAATTTTACGGTGAATCGACTAAGAAATAATAATAAAGTCAATGAGTAAAAACTTAGTATTTTAAATTTTGAAATTTACATTTGGAACATTGTGTGGATTTACGTATTTCATTATCATCATCATTAGCCAGAAGACGTCCACTGTTGAACATAGGTCTCCCCCTTTAACTTCCACACTGAACGATAGCCTGTCATCTGCATCCACTGGATGCCCGCGACTCTCACGATGTCTTCGATCCATATAGTGGGAGGCATACCTACGCTGCGTCTTCCGGTTCGTAGTCTCCACTCAATAAACTTTCTCCCCATCGGTTATCCGTTTTTCGAGCGATGTGGCCTGCCCATTGCCACTTCAACTTGCAAATGTTAATGAACGTATTTACACGTGAGAATAACCCAACTACACAGGTCTTATAGAACAAGACAAATTCCAAGACTCCTGAGTGAAATTATCTGCAAAATCATATTCATACACCTTTCCGCGAAACCTGAGTTAGCTTTCGGGCCAAATGTTTAATTTCCGCTAAAAATCCATTATTGGGGAATACTGAAATTGCAAAACTTCTGCCATCAAAGCTTACGTGAGTTTAGCTTGATTTATTGACTTTAATAAAACGTGAACGTTCGCGTTAATGTTAGCGTTTTGGGTGACTTGTCGATACCAGTCATTTCCTTCGGGAAATCATAATTTGTGTATAACTCGTTTTTTTTTTACAAGTCACTTCAAACTGTCAGACCTCACCCCGCGAGGCCTTAAGGGCCTAAATGACCGCGGCTATCTCACAAGCGCGTTTCAACGTTCATGATGATAAAAAAAGACTGTAGGAGATTAAAACAACAAATTGGGCATTATCTTTAGAATAATATTACAAATCAATGATGTTATATATAAACTGAGAGAGTTACGTTTTCCCGAAGTCTCTCTATATCGCAAGGCGATATAAACACAAGTTAATTAACTTAAGTGAACTCAGTCCGTACTGTGTCTAGCAACGACGCAAACGTACGATGCACGATTTTGGAGTATGAAAAAATAATCAAAATTGCCATGCTGTGTGTTCAGAAAGTGAAATACTTATACTGGGATGGCTGTAAAAGGCTGTGTAAGGCTGTAAAGTTCTATAAGTCCTATATAGGTAGCTATAGTAATAGTATATCGTCATATTTTTGTGCTTTTTTAATGAGTATGACGTCTCTTTATTGGTGCAAATAGTAAAAGCCAATTTTCAAGTTTTATTTTTTAAATAATTGCCTCACAACTGACAATAAAAAAAATACTAGAAAAATACCACCACCTAATATTATGACTAAGTATTAAAAAAAAATACAGTAAATTTTAAGGCAATAAAAAAAAATAACATTTACAATTGAAAACCAATTTCTTTAGTAGAATCGGGGCCCTGTACTTTTAGTATTATTTTTATTTATATTACACGGGAATTACTCACGTAAGATTAAGCCGGCTACTCTGACTATAGTTTCAACCGCATTAGGCGGACTTTTTCAAGGTGAATGCACGCGCGCGTCTGCGTCTCGCTTTGCCCTACGGGCCGCCGCGCGGCACGCACGTGATGACAACGGCTATAGTATTCTATTTCTATGACAGGAATATAAACTTTGTTCACTTCATAAAGTTATAATAGCTCCGATCTCCTTATAGACCAGTAGGCGTATCAGATAAACACGGCAGGTGGATTTGATTGATTGTTAAAATATTTATATTTCGTTATTATCTAGTGTCGGCGAGCCTAAACAAACTCCCCTAATGCTAAGTAAACTAACTCGACGGACCCTCGGGGAATTACCTATACCCTTAAAGAAAACTTGGCGAACTCTTATTGGCTTTCGGAAATTCGAAACAAGAAGGGACATTTGTTTTATGCAAGTTTGTTTTATGAGTTTTATGTATTGGTTTTTAACATTTTTTGAGTAAACGAACAAGAAAAGTTTGTGTATAAATAGCTGACCTAGCTGTAAGGATAAATACGTGTTTTTATAAAACTCAGTCTACTCTCATCCTATCAAATAAATGTTTAACTGATTAAACTCAAAATGCGTCCTCCGGAGTTTTACAGTTTTTCCGGTTTTACAAGCTTTTATTTATCTTGTATTGTAAGTATGGTTCAATTCTTGCAACTGAATTTTAAAACAGTTATTCCCGACCGATTGAGCTGAAACTTTGCATACAGGTTTAGTTTTGATGACAATGCTTAGTTAGCTCAGTGACATTATTCTAAATCCAATAGGGAAGACTCCCAAAGAAGGCGGAACAGTAATTTTTTTATGCACCCCCATGATATGCGTGCGTATTAAATAAAAGAGTTGCATAGAGAGTCACATTTTCTAGCGACGTATCTTTCTATCGTCGTTTATTTTCTAATAGTCATTAATATGATTGTGGTCGAAAATGGTAAAACGCCTAAGCAGTATTTATAGTATACCTTACTTGGTCGATATGTACATTGTACGTTCTTATGCTACTATACCGCAGGGAAAAACTGGATGCAGGCCGCTTCCAACCAGCCCTTTTGGAGATCGAAGCCTATGTCCAGCGGTGGACATCCTACGGCTGACATGATGATGATGATTTATTGTGTATGGCGTACTAGTGATTTCCATTAAAAATCTCTCAAAAGAAAAATGTCCTAAGCCAATGTCCAAAAGTAAAAATGTCTAATTATAAAAATGTTGATAACTTAATTTTTAGATCTCAATCGAATCGACTTTCTCTACTTTGAAATTCATAACACTCAATGAGTGACACGGTGAAGTAATCAACTTGGCAACTATATAGATGAAGCCACTTCGCCACGAGGGCTGTTCCGAAGTTAGGAGATCGGTCGCCAACTCCAGTTTTACATTGGAATAGTTTACTTGCTCCACTCCAAGTAGCGCTGTTTCAATCAAGGGCTGAATCAATTTAAAAGCATTCCCAACTACAGAGTGAATTTACTGTAAACATATTTTTCTAGTTCGATAGTTCGCAGTTGAAAAATAATAGACTTTGACAATGTTATTACAGTTCACAATCTAGGTTACGTTTCTTCAATGCTACTTATCGGATTTTTTGCTTTTATATTCAGTTTGTTTTCCCACGAGTACGAAATATACTAAGATAATAAATAACTTAAATAACCACTATACAGGGTTATTGAAAAAAAAAATCCTTTCAAAGCAAGTTCCTTTATTAACTAAAAAAAATATAAGCTAATTAACTGGGGACCTTTCCCTCCACTAATGGTCTTTTGGTTTAAGTTTTAGTTTTTAGTTATTTATTTAAGTTTTCGTAAATTTTCTGTTTTTCAAGTTGTGCATACTAAACATATTTTTTATGTTTTAGCTAATTAACATTTAATATCTTAACTACTTGGCATATTAAACAAAAACAGTTGGGCTGCCCATAAGACAATAATTTAGGTCTCCAGACTAGTGTTTTTTATTATTTCATAAAAAAAAGCTGATCATAAATGGAGCCGATCATTAGAAACAAAATTAAAGAAGTTATAAAGCATTTTAATGTCTTGCGAGACGGAGAACGCACTTTATTTATGAATTGCGTCACCTATAGGTACGCAATACAAATTATATACTGACACTCACTTTGCAGGAAAGGGGCAGAGCATCTTTACCTAATCCCATTAAAAACTTATATATCTGAACTTAATTAGCCAATTAAAAAAACTTTGGTACCTATAATATATAACATTTAGTTATATTAATTACTAAGCCTGTTATTTTTAACATAAAATGAAACATCTGTCCATTACATATCTCTTCTAAGTGGACAGTTAACAATCAACGTTGTGTTCAACGTTGCTTGGCCGCTATGTCATCGTATCACTGGCATCGTGCGGCGTTGTAGTCGGGATCGCAGTTGCCATACAACTAACCAAAAAAATCGGCGTAATGCGTAGCATGCGCCGAGTTTTGGTTCGGATTTTTTTTTGACGTTTGTGACTCTATAGGGACTGTATCTGGGTGGTCCGATAGTCTATGGGATAATTAATTACTCATAGACTCCTGAAGGTCTAGAGAAAATTGAAATCTTCAAACTAACTAAAGATACCGATCTCTTGCAAGCTGCTTTCCTAGATCATACCTAATATCTTTAGTTCCAAGCTAGTATAGTATATTTCTCTATGTTCCAAGACATATTTTATTTGAATACTTAGTTTGCGCGGAAAATGACGATAACTTTGCACGGTTTCTAATGAAAAGGAACGCGGAGCCTGGGTGGAGTTTAAAAGTCGAGTCTTGCTCCTACAAAAAAAAAACGTAAACGTAACTTATTGAGTAATGTATAAAACAATTTATGGAATAAAAGATAGATGTAGGGAAGCTGCCTGCGAGAGATTGTTATCTATTTACTAATAACCGTGTGCAATTTACGTCACACTTGTTTTATTGACAGCTCCCTCTTCGTTTTCTAGTATAAGTAAGTCCGAAAGATAACCACATCTCACAAACACCCTAACAAAAGTAATATCTCTCTACGTCCCCTCTAACCATACAGAACTTTTCACGTCATTACAAGTAGTCACATTTCATCACCATCCCTTCGAGGGTGCTGACAACAGCAATAACAGCTGATTTCTGGCCATCTTTATGGCCCCTGTAAATCACTTACTTGACCCAAAAGCTATCGGGACATTAAAAGGGTTTGATTTATATAAGAACTTGGAACATTGGCGACATCTGTTGCTGAACACATAGTGCAAATAGTTTATTGCTGAGGTGGACTGGGCTTTGCTACTTATGATGTTGTTACGAAGTGTTACTAAGGTATTTAAGTGTAGCATCATTGCTTGTGGTAATACTAAAGCCTAAAAATTCCCAACTAAGTCGCACTGTCATATTTTTTGGTTAATTTGTGCTCATAATTAGAATGCAAATTAATAATTCATAAGGCAAATATGTATAGATTCATGTAACGTAGGACTAGATGGAGAGCCAGAAATTAAAAAGAAAAATATGAACACGGTTTTTTTTACGGAAGATGGTCATATTTCGAAGTAATTCGTCCAACTGTACATTCACTCGTGGTCGTATTTATTTAGCTCTCTAGCTAACTAAACGTATCTGGCCGTCTATTCATTTACATGAATGAGTATAATGATGATAGCATTAAACCATTTCGTCAGTAAAATCAAAACGAATTTTCAAACAAAAAATCCAATAAACAATACAAAATTTCGTGTTAAATACACATAAGTAAATTGTCGATGAACTTAATCTTCGTCAACCAACCAACCTAGTCAACCTAGTCGATGGAATTACTTACCGCTGCAACCTTGATCACCGTTGCAATCTAGTCGGATGACCTTACTTACCTCTGCAGCCTTGACGAGGACCTTATTCCCTGCTGCAACGTAGTCGATGACCTCAAACACCGCTGTAACTTTGTTAATGATATTACTTACCGCTGCAACCTTATTGATGATCTTACTCGCAGCTGCAGCCTAGTCGATTACCTTATTCACCGCTGCAACCTAGTCAATGACCTTACAACCCACTACAACCTTGTAGATGACCCCTACTTAACGCTGGAATAATACCCATCGACTACTACTTTCACGGAATATTTTATGAATAATCGACAGGTGACGGAAAATTCCAGGAATATCAAGGAAGGTTACTTTTTTCCATAGCTGACAGGCTAAGCATACGACCACAGCTCATCAAATGTTAAGTGACGGTCTGTTCGAAAATAGCAAACGCGCCTAGCCTGGTATAGGAACTGGCTTTCAAGTGAGGCTGTCTGAACGTTTCGAGAGCAAAGACGTCTATCAGCCCATTAATAGTGAATTAGGTAGGTATCTAACTCTAAATCCCCAGAGCATCAAATATGAATCATTTAATCAGAATAACGACCTAAACACTAACTACATAACGACCCATATTGGACTTGAAGCTAGTCCCATGCATTATTGATTAGCCGAGACACTGTATCGGTGTTGTTTTCCGTCTACTTGTTGCAAAACAAGCTCAACTTACTGCGCCGGCGAACAAAGCCAAGTCAAACTTTATAAGGCACTGCGACACTGCACCGCTGTTCCTATATTGGCTTCGTAACTTGAAAATTCAAGACTACCCGCATCGCTGTACTTAGTTTTCAGTAGTTTGGTTCGCGGGGTGTCCGGATGGCACAGAATCTCGATTGCAGCTGTTCTAATGAGTAACAAAACTAACACACAAGCTAAAAGGTTGCCCCAAAAACTGGTTTATTAGTGTGGTCTATAGTTAAGTTTACGTTTAGGCTACGTTTTCTTTTAGCGGGAATTTCATATTTCAAACAGGTTTTTTGTCTTTGTCCTCGGGGTTTGTTGATCATATACAATAATTACTCGGACCAGCTACATACAAAGACAAAAAAACTGTTTAAAATTTGAATTTCCTGATTTAGGCTAAAGATACTAACCCTGTAACTCAAGAAAAAAGTGCAGCAGCAAGCAGTGGCTGAAGAGCTTCTATCCACCCTTGAGCACAACTTGTTTTCGTTCATTTGTATTATTTTTTTACCCCAGTTATTATACTACGAGTAGATACATATACTGTAAACTAGTGAAACAGACGAACTACGCTCAGACCAAACATATCGCACATCTAAATCATGCTTAAGTATATCTTTACATCCTGAACGTTAAATGCAAGAGCTCTGAGATTTCAGGAAAGCTCGAGGCATTTTGGTAGATGCCACTCTCAGACATGCCTTGGCCAACGTTACATCATGAAACAAAACATGTTCTGATTATACGTATGTGATAGTTCGTAGCTAAATATATCTACAACCACTTAAGGCCCTTTTCCCCTTGCTTTTTTAGCATTTTTGGGCATTCTAGTATTAGTTTATATACTTCTATAATTGTTGTTGTTATAATAAAAGTGGTGTCATATCAAAATTGAATGTTTTATCTAGGAAACCGTAAAGACCGAAACACGATTAAGGACATTTCGCTCGATAGAAAATAAATCGGCCAAGTGCGAGCTGGGCTCGTACACTGAGGGTTCCGTACCACAACAAAATACAACCATTATCTATTTAAAAACCGACTTCAAAATTAGTAAAATGTGGCATTTCGATTCAGTGAAAGAAATGATAAGGTCATCCAAGTAATTTATAATAATACGAAATATTATAATTAAAAAAAATGTTTTAAATGTTTTGAAATATTAATCTCGTCAAATGATCTAAGCATATTTTTCTTCTTTTTCTTTAAAGTACGCAGTATTCGTAAAGAAAAAAACTTCAAATGCGCGAGTGACATAGCGGTGTGCCATATTATGGGCCTTAATAAGTCTGATGAACCTTCTGCACTGAAACTCAGCTCTCTTTGCTGCTTCTCAAAGACGCAGAGCAAAATGAGATGCTGAAACTTTCGAATTAAGTGTACACAGATCTTTGCTTATTAGAATCGTTATTATCATTATTTAAAGTTTTAAGTGTTTTGTACAATACGCTGCGTTTCTAAAGAAATCATTTTAATTAAGAGTTTTTGAATAAGATGTATTTTTCTATTGCAGAGTACAGATTCGTATAATTACTATATTATTAAGTGTTATTGCAGTTTTTTTAATAATAGTCTTACGTTAAATGGTATGTTACATAAAATTTATTATCACTTTCAAAAGAATCCATCCAAGTACTGATATTGTTAGTTGGCTTACTCTTGCACTAAAAAAACCAGTAGATATTTTTTTTTGTACTTTAAATCATATTACGCCTTTGATCTCCAATCAAGTCATTTATTTGTCATCAAATGGTAGGTGCACATGAAAACAAAGTAGCATACAGGGTCGTACAAATGAAAACGTATACCATGTCCTTGCCAGGTACGGCGTACAAATATAAGGGTTTTTTAATTTGAAATATCTACTAGCGCGCCATGACAGTAAAACCGATTAGTAGGTATGGCAAGACGGCGAACGCCATGACGTCACGATCAGATCTTTCTCAATTTTGATGTTTCACATCTGTACCGTAATGGCATATTTATATTAAATTTTTACTAGTTTGATCAAATAAAAAAAAACTAATTTAGAATATTGTAAAAGTCGCTCGTTGTCGTTGTAAAAACTGTACGTAAGTACATGATTTCAAGTAACTATTGTAACCAATTGTAATTTGACAGAACAGAAGATATTTTCCTACAAGCCGAAATTCCCCAAAACTATCCCTAAGGTTGTTCAAAATCAAAACTTGTTGCCGCCCCGTGTCGCGAGATAGGGGATCAAAGTAAGCCGCTTACAAGTTGACCGTCCTGCAGCCGCTTTGATTTCCTCCCTTTGCGAGTTCTTACGAAATCCCCGACGAGTTTTTATAAGAAAGATTGCGATAAAACTTCTGTGTTTGTGCTATTCTGTGCCATTTGGAACTGAAACAGATTTGAGTAGTTTTTCCGACTACGTTAACAATTTTGGTAAAACAACAATTGATATACCTATCCTACATTTATCTACCAACTTGGTTGCGGTAGGTGATAGGTAAGAGTTTTACTTTTCACACTGTGAAGGATACGCCTAATAATGTTTCAAACCCGTTATCATAATATGATTAGTAGAGTACAGCGAATTTACAAGTAAACGACAGCTTCATTTGCTCTAATGTAGATTTAAAAATAAAGTAAAATAGGTAGGTAAGTCTATTATTGAAACTGACGTGGTTTTCACACATTTTATTTATATTTCACGGGAATTACTCACGTAAGATTAAGCGAGTAATTCCCGTGTAATATAAATAAAATAAGTAAGTCTAGTTTAATAAGAAAAAAATATTTCCTGTATGCATTTCTTTTCTATGCTTATGCAAAAACTACTGCCCGCCCGCCTTCGCACGGGTGTAATTTACGTGCGAAGCCGGGGCGGGTCGCTAGTTATACATATAAACCTTCCTCTTGAATCACTCTATCTATTAAAAAAAAACCGCTTCAAAATCCGTTGCGTAGTTTTGAAGATTTAAGCATACATAGGGACGGACAGACAGCGACAGCGACTTTGTTTTATAATATGTAGTGAAAGTGATGATACCTACCTACAACATTTTTAAGGGTTCATACGCTGTTTTGGCTTCAAAATCCGTTGCGTAGTTTTAAAGATTTAAGCATACATAGGGACGGACAGACAGCGACAGCGACTTTGTTTTATAATATGTAGTGATAGTGATGATGATAGTGATGATACCTACCTACAACATTTTTTAAGGGTTCATACGCTGTTTTGGCTAAGTCACAGAAAATACAAGAACAATATTCAATGAAATTCGGTTCCTGTTTCAATAACGAGGAAAGTTATTCCCTCAACGTGTGTGTCACAAAGATTCAGTAAATAGCCGATATGAAAGCCAGCGGCGGACATTTTGTAGAGCTAGATAGTACAAATTACGTAGCGTGCCTTTTCTGCTGACTTATTCAAGCTTTTAGAGATAGTTCAGATTCGTTTCTGAGTTCTATTTTAGGTAACATTTTATAAGTTTTGCTTGTGAAACTTAGATATCCTTTAGATAAGCATTGTTTTAATTATATAATAATTAGTGATTTTTAAACTTTCGCGTTTTGAACATAATATGTTTTAAATGTTAATCGGGACTTATCAAGTTTTATTAAATAAAAAAATAAAAGTATAGTATATAGTGTATAGTATATTTTTTCGCATATGTAATAATTAACTGCAAATTGTTCTCTAAAATGACGTCCAATTTGCTAATTAAGGTTTCATCACAGCGCTGAACTTTCACAAAACTGTGAAACTTGATTGCGAAAAAACCTTTCATTTTTTCCCGTTTTTTTGTTTTGTTAACTGACTTTGAAAAAAGAGGAAGTTTCTCAATTTGAACAGTTTTTTTTTTGGTTATCTTATGATCTGTTTGATTTATTGCAAACAATAGAAAACTATATATTTTTTCCCAGTAAGCGCCATGAAATGTTCTTATTTCTGTAAAACTCTAGGGCACTAACAGGGCAATAAAATAGCGTTACTTTACAAGTTTCGGCGGGCCAAAGTTGTGTGAAAATTAGAAACTAAGTTAAGTTTAAGTACTGTGAATTGGACAACGTGCACATTTTATTTAAATTGTAAGCGATGAAAATGAATTAGTCTTTTGAAGAAGTTGCTAGATTGTTAGGTATAAATTGAGAAAATAATGTCATGTCATTCAATTGATCTGTATGGCCTCACAACTGCAAAATGTTGAATGAGCTACCTTCCGCAGTGTTCAAAAATGTTCTTCATTATCCCATTACAGCAAACCTGGGCACACGTAAGGATCTCCGCAAACACCACACCTCCAAATTTACATTGCGGCAAAGGAGTTCCCCAATTAATTCTACAATTCCACAGACAAGGTTTTGGAGCCTACTCATTTTCTCGACCCAACATCCATAATGCTCATGTAACATTCATTATAAACTCGTGTTGTGTAGTATATTCAAATGTAACAGCCCTACGACCGTGTAATGTACGCTCTCTGTGGGCCCTACCAGCTTCACAGACTTTGCAACAACGAGTTAATACATTATAGACATCAGAAGAAAACTTGCTCAGGAGGCGTGGTACCTTTTCTAAAGAGAAACTAAAAATAGGTGTTTTGGCGCCAACGTGGAAACATCATGATGCTCACTCACTGTTATTTAAACTTATGTATATTTATTAAGTGCTAGAGTTATGGGTAAGTGATATAATTAGATGAAATCTTTTTTTTTTATGTTTTTTAAACTACACAGAACATTCTAGTAAAGCCTTCTTCACTTTACTGGGACAAGAGTTGCTTGGCTCTGCTTCGCTTTAAAATATTTAAATGCTGGCAGAAATGCATGAGACGTGGGACGCCAAAATTTTCCCAGAAATAAAAGAAATATAATACAAAGAATAAGAAGCATTTATTCTACTTATTTACTCTCACGTTAAATTAATCCAGGAATTTTCATATTAGGTTATACCTAGTATATATGTTTATCTATGGTTATACTACATATACCTAATAGGTATATCAGATTAGATATTTTTATACAGGTAAGTACATAACAATGGAAATAGCATAGACACTTAGAAATTAGACATTATAATCACACGTATTGTTACTAATATTTAAGCTAATCTGTAATAATAAATAATCAACATTATGAAATCCCATTGATATTAAGCTAGGTACAATCATAAGCATTTTTAATTTGTACGGTAGGTATTCATGTTGTGGAATATTACCTAATCGTTACTTAATAAGATCATGATCATGACTTTCATAATGGCGTGCTATTGGTGGGCGGAGGGTTGGATGCCAATTTAGAAACCTAATGTGCCAATGTGTGGACTTAAAGTATTCGCCTTTTGGTAGGTGTCTCTGATTATGAAGGCGTTGTTATAGAGTATTCCACAGCTCAGTGTTCTGAGAATCCTTTTAGTGTGTGCTTAAGTCTTTAGAATTCATTTCGGTTTCTTTGGTGTTTAGTTAAACCGTCTGAGAGGGAAGTTGGGAGCATTTGCCGTTAAATCTTGTTACTTATGTTGGCTTAACTGAATATGTTATTTAACACACTCGTCAATGGCTTAGATGTCTGTAGAATGAAAAGTTTACTTCACTAGATGTAGCTTTGTAGCTTGCTTAAATTTATTTTTACACACAAAATATAGTTATAGTTGTCTACGTGTTGGGCACAAGAACATCGTCAAGGTAAAGTTTTCTTTCTGACTCATGGACAAATTTTGAAGATAAATTATAAGGCGACAATCGGAGGTTCCCCATGATAAAAAATGTGCAAGCTAAATCAACAGAAGATATAAAAAAAAGTCAAATCTTTTCTTTTTTCTATACTAATATTATAAAGAGGAAAGATTTGATTGTTTAATTGCATTGAATAGGATCCGAAACTACTAAACCGATTTGAAAAATTCTTTCACTGTTGGGAAGCTACACTCCCTATATGCCCGGGTGACATATGCTATATTATATGTAAAAAAAAATAGGGATCCTTACTAAAACTCCAATAATGTAACCCAAGGTGTAAAAAAATAATACACACCCGTGCGAAGCTGGGGCGCGTTGCTAGTAGTTAATAAATTATGTACAGTTTTGACGCTATCGTTTAAAAAACAGTGAAAGAAAACATAGTGGAAAACCGGTATTTATTAGAACCTCAACAGTTCAAAGACAATGACATGCCCAAACATGCTCTGGGCCAGCATTTTGGATTAGAGCCCATCCTCTCTTTAAAAGGCCTATAACTTGTATTCCAGCAGTGGGAACACGATAGGCTGATAATGATGATAAGCCGTGGTAGCCTATTTGGGATACCGTTAGACTTGAAAGCGTAAGGTCGCGGGTTCAAACCCCGGGCTCGTACCAATGAGCTCTTTGGAGCTTATGTACGGATTTTCATACCACTGGCTTTTCGGTGAAGGAAAACATCGTGAGGAAACCTGCATACGCACAGAGAAGGAGTTCAATGGCTTATGTGAATCCACCAATCCGCACTGGGCCAGCGTAGTGGATATGGCCCAATCACCCTTTCGGGGGTAGGCTAAAAAGTCCAGTAGTGGACTGTTAAAAAGGCTGATTATGATGATGATTATGATGGTGATAATGCGTCATACAAAATTATAGATAATAATACTATGGCTGTTCATCATGCTAATAACATGAAATCGCTAATTTGAGCTGTTGATGTTTGAACATCTGCGAGGCTGCGGTAAGCCTCTAATACCCGTTTGACAAGCACTGCTAATGCAATTTGACAAGGAAATGGATGATACAAGCCATGGCTTGCAGTTTACAGTTTACACGTAGATGAGAAACAAGTCTTCTAGGCAAGCGTCAATTTAAGTATTTTGCATTAAAATTCGAATAAATAACTTTATTAACTCCCGAATAAATACAGCTAATTTGATAAGGTACCGAAGAAAAACCGTTGGACTCCAAAATAAGTATAAGGTTTTTTATAACTTAATTTGTATGCTATAAAGCTACTAGATGAGATTAAAACTTTATTTGAGCTGTTATTCTTTTTGAGACCTTTACCGAAGAAATTGAATCTAGTGCTCAATCAAACTAAGGGTTACTTAAACTGTATCTGATTTATTAGGGTAAGAAAAAATGCAATAACAAATAAAAGTATGGAGCAAGCAAAGTACCTACCTACATTTCATTTCAATCTTATATATTCATCCACAGTAAAATGTAATGGGAAGGTACTAAAAAAAACAGTTCTGCCAATGTAAATAGACAGCAAAATCTCCACGTCTGTCTTGGATTTGAATATTTTGTAAAACCACAGACGAAGAGTCACAATTTAAATAAAATATAATTTTGTGGATTAAAAAAAACATTAAAATGCGATAGATGGCATTCCATCTATTCTAAGGAGAAAAAAAAAATACTGTCGGAAAACCTCCCATAATGCTCTCAAGATATAATACAATGTCAAAAAATCACTTGAATGTTGTAATTATTTTGGAAATATATATTAATTATATTTGTTTGTGTGCAATTTATATGGAAGTATGCGCCTGTAGAGACGTTATAATTTCTTGCTTGTGTGCAATACGTTTTAATTATGAAAACTCACGTGGCTTTCACACATTATGTTTATATTACCTACTCACTTTCACACATTTTGTCAATCCGTCTCGCATTGCACTTTTAGTGATAATAGAAAAGAAGCGTTAGAGACGCGCGCACGCACTCACCTTGAAAAAAAACCGCTGAATGAAGTTGAAGCTATAGTCAGAATAACCGGCTAAATAATACGTGGGTAATTCCCTTGTCATAATTATAAACAAAACGTGTTTATATACTAAGAAATTACAGACTTTTTTCAATATTATCTCGAGTTTAAGTCAGGTCCGCAATAATGCATAGAATGTTAATAATCAAGACATTCTTGGAATTTCGTTTAAAATGGATGTAGTACAGGTTCGTAGCTAGATAGCAGTGTCCTGCAATAAAGTTCCAGCAGATTACACGATAGTGCGGCATCGACAGCGTCCGCGCGTGAAGGATCGCGCGCGTGACTGTCGACGAGCGCAATTTTACGCTACTGCGGATCGGTGACTCGCTGACGATAAAACTTCTGGACAGAGCTGTACCTAGGATCACGTAATGCTTGTTCGCGAGTATTTTTAACCAACTTCGAAAACGGAGGAAGGTTCTCAATTCAGCCTGTTTTTATTTTTTTTTATTTTTGTAAAGCGACTATACCAGCATCTGTCAACCAATTTCCGTGTTTTTTTTCATCTAGAAGAATTTTGCGAGGTAGTCCTATAAAAAAAATCATTAATTAGGGTTCAATAGTTTTTAAACCAGCTCAAATAATCTGGATTTTTACTAGAGTGCCTATGAATTTCGCGATAACAATCACTACAATACTTTTGTTCTATCTTCCTAAAAATTCTGTATTTTTTTTAACCGACTCCTTTTAACCACATAACATAAACATTCTAAATTAATATGCCATAACAAAGAATAAAAATATAATTTTGTATTTTTGAGGGAGGGGGAACCACAACTACAAAATACATTTTGAAATTTTTTAATCTAAGTTTGGTAATAAAATATAGTTCCCGTCCATATTAAACCGCACTTAAGAGGATGCTGACGTGATGTTAACTGATGCTAGCTATAGGTACATACATAGAAGCATGTATATTAAATTTTATTATAGACACTGACGAGGTTTTCACACAGTTGGTTTATATTCTACGGAAATTGCTTACGTAGGATTGACAACGTAGATTCTTACGAGAGTGATTCCCGTATATTATAAACCAAATTTGTAGGTTAAATTTTGTTTACGATTCATTCTTCAGAACAGCAAAGAGCGTCTCTAAGTGCTTTTGGCATAATCTTTGCGCCTATCTCATACGTGAAACAGAACTACAATCGATGCCAAGCTCGCCGCAAATCCCCAATCCGGCCCTTTCTCTGGATTTCCTTCGGCCGTATTTCCGAACGGTTCGAATTCGAATGTTTGCTTTGAGATATTTAGGAGTTTACATTTACCTCTGACTTATGTGACGGAGACGGAAGTTTCTACGACACACTACGCGCCCCTGAGTAAACACCGGGCTCAGAAACCAATCTTTGCGTGACGTACAATCGATATTCCGAGTATTTGTTGATTTCGATGGATTTGCATACGCAAACGGGAAAATTCTTCATAATGTTGACGTGGGTTTGGCATTTCCAGCCCATGGTACTCTCACAAATAGTATCATATTGCAATACAAAATTATTATTATGAAAATAAATAAATCTATATTATGTATAATTATATTTATATTATACTAGCGGTCCGCCCCAGCTTTGCACGGGGATATATTATATCCTATGTCACCCGGGGATAGTCTAGCTTCCCAACAGTGAAAGAATTTTTCAAATCGGTTCAGTAGTTTCGTAGTCTATTCAATGCAAACAAACAAACAATCTAATCTTTCCTCTTTATAATATTAGTATAGATATATCATTGGTCATAGGGCTGAGGATCGAAGCGGGTGCGGGTGTAAAACGTATCTACCTCAGTTTAGATAATAACAGTCATCATTGAGTCTACGAGTACGAAGTAGCGGGAAACCGCTATAGTATAAATATATTTAACAATATTTATGTTTGAAGTTAAAGGGGGAGGCCTATATTCAGCAGTGGACGTTTTCTGGTTGATGATGATGATGATGATGTTTGAAGTGATTCACGTATTTCTACAACTGGTAGAAAAATATCGTTGTAATAAATCAAGGAAAGACGAATCGAAAGACAAAATGATGCAGAAAATAAACGTGCTCTATCATGTTTAATAAACTGTAGATATCTAAGTACGAAAAAGAAATTCGCTCCGATCTTAATTTTCAGCTCCATCACACATTTATGACTATATCGCTTTGTCTAGAGATTTTTTGTAATAATCGAAATGTTTTTCTCAAATTGAGACATATCTTCTGCGTCTGTCTGTATGTCTGTATGGCCGCTAACTCCTCCTAAACCACGCAACGGATTTTGATGCGGTTTTCACCATCAGTTAGATACATTTTTACGGAAGGTTTATATATGTAACTAGCGACCCGCCCCGGCTTCGCACGTAATTACACCCGCGCGAAGCCGGGCAGGCGGGTCGCTAGTTGGTATTATAATTACTTGTATTAATGAATATAGGTACAGATTCCAGCACATCTTGCAAAATGACTTGGACTGCGTAATAATCGATTTTTAGAGTTTCTTTGGTGGACAGAAATACTTGTACCATACGAGGCAATTTTGACCTCTCGGCATGTATTAAATTTCTCCCAGTACACTGCATTTTTAACGGACTTCAAAAAAGGAGAGGGTTTTCAAATAGTTTTTTTATGTTTGTTATTTCAGAACATTCGTCATTTATTCTACGTAATTTTAATTGAAAAGGTATACATTCAGATTTGTCCCATAGAAATTTCATTAAAATCGGTTCAGTAGATTCGCTTTTAAATCAAAATAACTGGAAAATTTTGTTACTTGGATGACAATAATTATCACCAAAATTTGTATTTTACAAATTTTGTGAAGTCAGTTTTTAAAATTGATACTTATGTCAAAGATGCTTTCCGGTTACTATAAGCGAAGTATGTACATACTTCGCTTATAGTAACCGGTAATACGTAATACGATTATTTATTTGTCTCTGCTAATATTTTTGCAATAGATTAGTTTTTTTATTAGTTAGGATTTAATTTGTTTATCTCTATACATAATTATATTAGATATACATACCTACTTTATTCATATTATTGTAAATAAATTATCTACTTATACGTTTATAGTTTTAAAAGACCACCGAAATTAACCAACGAACGCACCAGTTAGTCTTCGGATGGTTGACATTCACTACTGAGCGCTACCGTGTGTCAAATGAAACGGTCCCGGTTGTTTACCCTATAACTACTACCACTTTATCTTCGGGAGGCCTAAAAACTCTGAAATTAGGCCACTTCGTCTATACTAACTTACGTACACCATAAATAGGTGATACGTTCTAGATTGTTAATTACAAGTTACGTTCCTAAAGTTCACCCACATACTAAACACGTATCAAATTACATGGCAACAGCAAAGTTATAGAACGCAGATGATTTATATTGGCGGGGTAGCCCGCAGGGCGATACGCTACCCGACTCTGTAAGGCGTGTACGTACTTTCTAACATATTATCTGTACACTGTACGCTGTATTGAGATGTTGCCGGCTGAGATGAAATAATATCCAATGCATAGTTTCGTAGAGCAAAAGATTATTACGAGAGATTTTACTGGAAACCTCTCGTAACATCGCTATTAGATCAAACAAATACGGGAGAAATCATCATTAGCCTATTTGATGTTCGTCCACTGCTGGACGTAGGCCTCTCCTAAAGAACGCCACAAGTCACGGTCTTCAGCTTTTCGCATCCACTTGCCACCAGCCGTCTTTCGCAGGTCGTCACTCCACCTGGCTGCAGGGCGTCCTACTCTACGTTTGCCGATACGCGGTCTCCACTCTAGAACTCGTCTACCTTTTGTTATTTTTATCACAGTCTATTTAATAACATGCAACTTTTAAGTCTTAAAAACTCTTGTAAGTATTAAAAATAGGTAATTTTTTTAACGCTCCACCCTATAATGCACATAATACAAAAATGTTCAACTTCTATTCCCAAAATGAACATTCACTGTGAAGTCCAGATTGCAAGAGAGTTGGTAACTTGAGTTGCAAAAACTGGGAACGACCTTCCTGATAGAATTAGAGTTAACAAACTGAAACGCTCTGCCGGCTGCAACTTGTTCAACTTTTCATGTAACAGCCCTCTCTAAAGCAAGCTGTCTGTCTATACACTGGTAGAGCAGTGTGTATTTAAGTACACAACTGTTTACGAACACGTGGGCGCAATTTTCTTTTAAAATATACTATATAATTATACTATGGCTACTTTTTATGCTTGTATTAAATTTTATCACTGAAATGTATTAATTAATAGAAACATATTACTATTATACGTATTACTATGAATTTACCTTTTTATATCACGTTTTATATTAGCGAATTGTTATCTTCACTTGTTACTAACTAAAAATATAATCAAATATTGGATGTCGATTTTAACCTTCTGATTCGCATATTGATTTTAAACTTGGAACTATGTGTAATTCGGATAACAATACAATAACTTGGTACCATTGAAATGATCTGATGTGGACCAGAAAGTAGATAGTGTAACTATTGAAGTGAGACTCACATTGACAGAGCCATCTAGCGGGAAAGACCCCAACCATCGTGCCGCATGAGCCGAGCGGCGCAGTGTCAAGTCACCCCCCGTCTCTTCTCATCTGGTATAATGCACCTTTGATACAAGGTGGATACTCTGTTATACAACTACACACAATCGTACGAGCCCCATCGGTAAGCGTTTTTAAAACTATTATATTATTTTGTCACGAGTACAACCGACATTAACATTATCGTCATAGCTTAAAGGATTAGCAAGCTATAATGGCAATGGTTGGCTATATCTGTAGAAGAACCGACAACCACTGACGAAGACGGGTTCTAGAGTGGAGACCGCGTATCGATAAATGTAGAGTAGGGCGCCCTGTGGTCAGGTAGAGCAATGACCTTCGAAAGGCGGTTGGTGGCAAGTGGATGTGTAAAAGGAGACTGTCCTTCGAAAAGTTAGGCATACGTCCAGCAGCAGTCTATAATATAGATTTGTTTGCTTTTGTAACCAATGTAAAATAGTAGATTGTACGATTGCTTAAAACAAGTAATTTTAGCCGAGGCGTTTATCAGATCGGATCTTAAAGTCAAGGATAAACCTCTCTGAACAATTAATTGTAAAGAGGTTTAGTTTACTTTTATGCACAAAAGCATGCAAAAAGTCTTTCTTAGCCGTAGACCCTAGAGCATAAAAAGAAATTTTAGTCCGATGACATCGGGCATAAACAAGAACTTTACGAGCATGAGAAGTGAAAATTCTATTTTTTATTATTATTTGCATACAAACATGTGGTTAAAATTCATCATCATTTTACAAAGACATGCTCTAGCTAAGTAGATAGAGATTTTTTAAAGTCAAGCGCATTCCCAGCGGCCCAGTGCACCCTAAATGTTAAAATTATAAAAATGCTATACGACAACGTCCGAATAAATTCAGTAATAGAAAAATAATGCTAATAAAACAAGGGTTGGGAAAGGGACACTACAAATTGTAATAGCAATAAAAGAACACATCCGAAACGACGCGAGTAACAGAGGTGAACGTCGACGGCACAACTTTTAGAAATTTATTTTTCGTGAAACATTCCTGTGAGCCTCAAAAATCATTAATCAGGGTACACTTTGGCAGTGACCCAACGTCCTTACTTCTCTCTCATTTGTATTTACTGAAAGAGTTCTCAATCATAAATCATGCCGTATTGATAAATGAATCCATTCAATTTTTTCAAATCTGCGAGAGCACGTCTCCGTTTAAACCTAAACATTTTCGGTTTACTTTAAACCGTTGAGTTATTCAACCGACAATATTTCAGATAAGTTAACGACGTCGTTTATTTTGCTATTAAATTTATTACACCGACTTTCGACGGAGAATTCCAGTTCCTAGTTTAAATAATCGACTAGATAAGTAAAAGGTAAACGATAGCTACCAATTAAATTGAAACACATTGAGTTTTCAAGCGGATTCAAAGGAAATGTTTGTTACTGTTCTTATTGCAGCAATTAGTCCCGAGGTAGTCCTGAGATTGTGAGACAAACGGCTCGAAATATACTTGTGGATATAAATAAAATAATATTCTTCAATGCACATGACATTCTCTCCAGCCTTTTACCTTTCAATTTGTTATCGTTTTGCACGAAAAACACGGAGAAACGAGGATAGCGATTTTAACCCATTTCAAAATTTAGTATCGAATGGAAACTTTGCAAGATGTGTAAATGAAATTTAGATGGCAATAAAATAATTTGGTACCATTGAATTGATCTGATGAGAAAGCCAGAAAGTGAACAGTGAAACTCTTCAATAGCTAACTAACCCGTTGAGTTTGAGATCAATTATTTAGTTTTAACGAGTCCCACACTAAGAAAGCCGTGGTAGCCAATTTGGGAGACCGCTATAAAAAGCCGTAGTAGCTTATTTGGGAGACTGCTAGACTTAAAAGCGTGAGGTTGCGGGTTCAAATACTAACGAGTTCTTTGGAGTTTATTTATGTACGCAATTTCATACCACTGGCTTTGCGGTGTAAAGAAACCTGCAATAAGTACGGAGAAGAAATTCAATGGCGTATGTCCACCAACCCGCAACTGAGCCAGCGTGGTGGATATGACCCAATCGCCCTTTCGTGGGTAAAGCTAAGTCCAGCAGTGGACTTGTAAAAGGCTGATTATGCTTTGCTTATGCAGATTAAGAATACCATACCAGCTGATATTCTTCAAACGGCTGAACAGATTTTCTTAAATAATAGCTAAGAACACTCGATCAAGTCACCTTTTAAACAAAAAATAAGCTAAACAAAGTTGGTTCAGCTGTTTGGGAGCTACGATCCCACAGACACACAGATACACAAATAAACACACTTATAACAACCCCTATTTTTGCGTCGGTGGTTATAAAATAAGTGTTCCGGTTTATACAAACAAGATAAAGTTTATAAAAGCAACGTCGATACTGCAATGAATGGCCCATCTCCTGAAGAGAGTGCCGGAAGGAACGGACGCTCAGCCTTTTAACGTGTCACTTCTTATATCTGTACGGTTGGCAATAGCGCTCTAGGAGCGTTGTTTGACGGTTCACTAAAACTTAGTTTTTAAAGTGCATCATCAGGTGCTTTAATGGGATTTATTGACCAAAAGTAGTGGGATTTTTAAGCTTTTGACATGTGTATTAAGGTGGTACGTACACTTATGGCGGGAAATTCAAATTTCAAACAGTTTTCTTGTCCTTGTAGCTAGGCCGGGTAATTATTGTAAACGATCATGATGCTTGCAAATTGATTACTATCTTATTCTATACAGGGTATGTAAGGGGAACACTCTCGAAGCCAAAAGAAGGTAATTGTACTCATCATTATAAAAAAAAAAACCAGTTGCTCCATACATTTTGACCATTTTCTATAGAACAGTTGATATTTTTTTCGCGATTTCAGGGCTGGTCCCATAGTAAAAGTTATTCATAATGATGAGTACAATTAACTTCTTTTGGTTTCGAGAGTGTTCCCCTTACACCCATATGAAAATCAATTGCTGTTCGTTAGTCTCGCTAAAACTCGAGAATGGCTTGACCGATTTGGCTAATTTTGATCATTAATTATTTGCGGAAGTTCAGGGAAGGTTTAAACGGCGAGTAAGCGACTGGACCGATTTGGATGAAATTTTGTGATCCTGGAGCGGGTCCTGGCCGAGCTCTACGCGTACGAAGTAGTGGGTATCAGCTAGTTCTTTATAAAATCATGTTAAACTATTTATCTCTAATGCACTTTATTACCGACATTTGTCAATAAACTACATTTTGCTGTTTCAAACGGATTTACAAATGTAAGTAATATTACGGCATTACTGTTAAATTGCTGTACATAATAATGAAAGCACAACCAAAGATTTATGCAAACACTGTCATTTTAAAATAATTACTCGGCCTAGCTTCAAGGACAAAAAAACTGATTTTAATTTGAATTTCTCGCCATAGGTGAAAAGTACCACCTTTAGTGTGTGTTAGTATGTATGAACTATGACAAGCGGTCTACAACTCACTTCAGATCAAACAAACAAGGGAGATATGATAATGTGGTGTGGCGGACGCGAACGCACCTGAACGATATAAAAAAAAATATTTTTAATACGAGTACACTCTTAAATATATACAACTAACACCCAGATATAAAACAAACACAAATATTCATCTCATGAATGTTTATCCTAGGTGGGAATCGATCCATACCCCATCCATAGCACAGAAGGCAGGTTCACTACCAACTGGACCACTGGAGCAGTCAATAATCACCAGTCTTCGTTTTCGGGAGCGTTTTCATTACAACCTGTATTTTCTATATACATTATGTTACATTTATTGTGCCTACATAATGTTATATATCATCCCACGTACCTCCACCTACTCGATATTTTACTTATTACGGCATTTCATACCACCTATTGGTGGTTTATTATGATCACAAGCTCGTCACTGGTATGTTGCGGTGCTCGTGAACGTCAAAACGTTCGTGTGTCGGCTTCCGACCACGAACCCTAATTATTTTGCTTGGCAATTAATCCATTGTAGTAAACAATCTAAAGCCTCCGAACAGAAGGTAAATTAAGGCTCTAAAACTGAAATACTGGAGTGTGGAACATCGTAAATTGGATGATTTGGAAATTTCAAGCTTCATTACAAAGTTATGAATTGAAATGTGGACTAACTTAGTTTAGTTATTATGAATGACTCGACCCGAAATCAAAGCTCAAGCTACCAAATATCATGATAGACGTACTAAGTTTAAAGTTATAAACTAACAAGTCAAAGATGACAAATGTTGCAGACGATGCACAGTAAACTCGCGCAAGTAATACTCGCGTGAGTACTACGCATCATCTGCAATGAGCTACAACAGTTTTTGCTTAGTGGAAGTGCTTAGTAGCACTTGGGCTGGTCCTTGCGCGTTCGTATTCCTGCGCCACACTTTCCGCAGCGGGGCCCGATTAGCGCAATGCCCACAACGTATCGTTCCAACATCGTTTTAACTGGTGCACTTACGTACCTACACGCACGCGAGTTGTACGCGTCGCCATGCGAGTTGCTATTTACGTTTAAACGCCGGCGTGAGTACTTGCGTAAGTACTTAAGCAAGCTACTGCGCATGGTTTGCAATGGTCTTAATATAAATATGTATTATTAAATATTCAAACGTTTAAAAAAACGGCTTCACGTGATAAGCGAGATTCTTGCCATAATTTTCCTTGCTTATAGTAGGTTTTTTCAAAATACGGTTTCATCCTAAATATATAACCTCTCAATAATAATCACTAAAATTGTTTCACAGGCGGCGAAACTAATTATTTATTATTATGGCATAATAAATACACAGTAGTAGATTATACAATAAATGAAAAAATAGGGATTTTAATTCGATGGACTAAGTTGGATCCCGAGTGCAGCAAAGGATTCTAGAGAAGAATCCTGAGCGTTGAATACAATGAACGAGGTGTTTTTTTTTCACGAGCTGTGTACTCTACTTTTTGCCGGAGACTGCGAGAAAATAAATAGTAGCATAGGATTTTTTCTAAATCTTCAATGGATAGCTCAATGGAATAGCTCTATTAGGCCAACCAGTGGGTCCGTCAGCAAGTTTTATTTGTTTTTTGTTCATAATTCGAATAATTTGTATTTGTTCCAAATTCCAAACGTTTTTCTTTACTCAGTGACCAAAAGAGATCAGATTCACTGTTTTCGATGAATACAATGCACTTTTTCGAGTAGCAACGGTTAAAAAAACCACAGAAAAGAGTAAATAGAACGGAAATGAGAAGGAAAATCTGTCGCCAGGCATTATAAGTGAACCTTGATTGAATGTTCTTATTTAGATCAACGCGTCGAACTCCGCATCCAAAGAACTTGGACCTAAACAACCTTGTCTCAAAGTTTTTTGTCCGCATCACAGTTACTAACTGATTTCGAATAACTGACGTTTCGTTTATATGGGTGCAACTGGATACAACAAATAAAAAAATATGCTTTGACAACCGTTTTAATTTAAACAAAAAAAAAAACACATTTCTGTGAAAAAACAGCCAGTGATATCCAAACAAGTTTGCAAGTTGAAGTGGCAATGGGCAGGCCTCATCGCTCGAAGACCGATAACCGATGGGGAAGAAAGGTTCTGGAGTGGAGACTACGAACCAGAAGACGCAGCGTAGGTAGGCTTCCCACTAGATATACCGACGACATTGTGAGATTCGCTGGCATCCAGTGGATGCAAAAAGCAGGCTGTCGTTCAGTGTGGAGGTTAAAGGGGGAGACCTATATGTTCAGCAGTGGACGTCTTCCGGCTGATGATGATGATGATGATATCCAAACATATATAAATTGGTTCAAATGTTTAGAAGTCATGGTGGAACACAAATACCTACATAAACGACTTTACACGTGCGAATACTCCACTTGGAAAAGTTTCTACGTTTTGATTTCTTTTCCGGTCCTTCAGATTAACTTCATACTCGTTCAAAATCAACAGAAAACTTCTCAATAAGTCTAGTCTATTGTGTTCAAATTTTACAGAAATAAAGTGTTCATCTGTATTGTTGGCGCGCGTTGAGTTAACGGCAGTAGTTACAGTAAAGGTACAATTCCACCAGTGTGCGACATTGTGCATTACTGGCATTACTGAGCAGCACGTTGTACGACACAAATATTTCCCTCTGTGGGCACAATCAAAATTAAATAAATGCTTGCTAAATATGCACGCACCCTGCCTCTTTCTGTTTGGTACAGATTTGTTGGGGGAAACAGAGACTTAGACGGAGACGCGCTTATTTAGTTATTGCTTACCTATTTGACTGTGCCCACTGAGGGCAACATTTGTAGACTGTACAGCACAGAGTCACATTGCAGCACATAAAGAAATTTTACCTTTACGTCTTGAACAACATTATTAAACTAGTTATAAAGTGTGTGACATTTGTTCGTTTAGTACCTACTTATCAGCCAAACGTTTTTAAACAAAAAAGAAACAGCAGAAGAATAACACAAATGTTAATGTTTCTTGAAGAAAAGCGGCAAAGCGATGGAATGGAATCTTGATACATTATTTTGATCTTATCGTATTTCCGCGTGTTTGCTCAGTGGATATAAAAAGTATGTTTATCTGGCAATATATTTGAATGAAAGAAATGTTATAATTTTGTTCGTTTTAGGTACAATGAAATTACAAGACATACCTAATCTAATGCTGACAATTGAATAATTTTGAGCTGTTGAAGTCAACATTTTACATAACATGGGTTGTTCCTTACTCATCCTATGACGTCTTATCTTATTGGTATAATGTTCTTTAGTCACCCTAACTTATATTCTTAACTCAACTGTTTTTTTTTTCAATTTTTGGTCTTAGTTCTACCGAAAGTGTCCCTCACTCATCCTACGGCAAAAATAAAAGGCGTTGTTCCATTCTCATCATTAGTTTCATCTTAATAGCGCTTTTCACAAAGCGAGTACTTATTGCTTAGTTTTAATAAAGAATCTAAAATGTGAGATGAGCCTCCATACTGCAATCTCCATGTACACGAGCGGAAATGCGGTCTTCCACGCAACCCTGTCACTTACTAAGCTCCGGCCTTCTTTTCAAAAGTTTTAAAGTATCCCACAAAGGATTGAATGTCGAACTTGTTTACCACAACTTTGCCAAACAAAAGCCAAGAGCTCTAGTGCATTCTGTACGGCGATACCTATTTATCGTTTGGCACGGCGCGCAGCAAAAATTTTAAGCGTTGAGAGAATTTTTGTTTTAACGTCCCTAGGGTTTTGCCATGTTTGTTTTTACAGAAAAATGCTACCTTGTTACAAATAAATGCAAAAATTGACTATTAACAGAACTATTCCGTTACCAAGCCATTCAATTCAACCAAATATAATGATAATATAGATTGATATGGTGCGCCACTATCTCACTCGCACATTTTTTTTTTTTTTAATACAAAGTTACTGTATCTACTTTTGAAAAATGTGCTTCGGTCATTTTGCGAAGGTAATATATATCAAAATATATTTGAAAAAAATAGTTTTAATGTTATTTTTTTATTTTAATAAAAAAATTGGATAAACAGCTGTTCTCATTTATTCTGGTAATTATCAAAATAAAAATCTGGCCATTATAAAAATAATAACTCAAATAACCTCTATTGCTTCGGCAAATATTCACGTTCCGGATAAAACGCGCTAAAGAAACTCCAAGCACTTTTGCTCTATCGCGTTGCTCTCCTATGGTTAGTTATGGTCTTCATTTTGCAGTAGATACGTTATTTTGTCTAATTAAAGTAAGTCAGGCTTTGTCACATCTTTTTAAACAAATCTTAATTCAAATCATGTAATATTGCATATCTTGTAACAGTTATTTTAAGTGCAGATGATTTTGTAGTAATTTCCGGATACCCACGATACAATCACCATGAGTATTTTACTCACTGAAATATCATGATGTGAAAATATAACTACGTGAAAATATCGATAGTGTACCTAATGGAAAACAAACTTTTAATAGAAAATAAAAACAACAACCAACACACATTACTATCAAATTTTGTAAAAGAGCTTTCAACGGCAGGGTTTTAGCACTATAAAAATATCCTAAGAAAAATCTTTGAATTTTAATTCGATTGCAAGCAACAAGGATAAAAATTATGCTGAAATTTTCAGCATAATTTCGCGCTATGCTTATGGGACAGTGTGTTGTAACCTATCGTTACGCGGCTACCACTGCACCTACAGCGCCATAAAAGAGCTACAAACTGCTTTTTAAGCAGAAAAAATACAGCTTACATAGCGACATTAACATTCTGTCCATTGACTTCTACAGGCGAAATGAATTATGTATTAAAGTACAGATCCAAATAAATCAAAACCATACCACATTATTCTATTACTCAGCTCTGCATAAAATGCGTGCGTCGTGAATAAATAGTGAAAAGTATCACAAGTATTTCACGATCCTTTTCTCGTAAGACGTTTCTCACTTATTCTTTTGGGGTTACGCCGTGACTGGCGCGGGCCGCGGAGCTCATCATTTGCATCCAAATAGCTCCTATAAATTCGCTACCCGAATTTTCACCATTCTCTTCGCTCCTTGGGAGCAATTAAATACTTTTTTCTCGTAGAAGCGAGGTCTGGAGCTCAATTTTTCGGTGTGAATAAATTCTGCTGGCCAGATTGCAGCGGCAGTAGAGCTTCATTAGATAAATTATAACGATATGCGAGGCTGCATTCAATGAAAAATTGCAACTGCAAGGACTGCAAGTCTTAATAATAATCATAATTATTATACCTAAATGAGAAAGTGTCTTTCTTTCTCTTTAACGCACACAGAGTAACAGATCCATGCGATTTTTGCATAGAGATAGTTAGAGGCTGTAGATTGTAATCTCTTATCCCGGAAAAATTTACGGTTTTTGAGGAAACGTCCACGCAGATGAAACCACGGGTGCAGTTATTCGTAAATTTGAGGCCACCGATTAGGCGTAAAGTGTTGTATGTAGTACCTACAGACTACTGCATAGTTGTGACGTCTTTCATAGAATTTCATATATTACTAGCTAAATCCAGAAAATTTCAGTGTTCCCTTATTTTGTAAGGGAAAACTATGTCCGACCTCACGATGCACTCTATCACTCTTAAATTTCGTTTAGATCGACTTAGCGATTAACGACTTAGCAACTTTAATCGTGAAAAGCGAACCAACATACAGAGAGACAGATATACATTATCTTTTATAACATCAGCTAGGACTGGTCCACAGACGGACTACATTTAGTGGTGCCGGGAACAAAATGATGCACCAAAACATACTTTCATTTTGAATGGCACAGTAAGACATATTTTGTGGGTACAGCAGTGAAGTGGCGGATCATGCAATCGATAGTGGATCTAGAACTCCAATGGCGCAATTCTGTGGAGCTCCGCGTAAGTGTGGCAGCCAGTCCCGCCTACTTTTCATTTCCATCCTCCTTCCCTCTTCCGTAGATATATCACAAAAAAGTGCGCATAAAACTCACTTTATATGCCGCCATCTTGTATTTATGATGACGTCACCTATCGTACTTAGCAATACTTTTGATCTATTTATTCATTATCAAAAACACTTTTAACAGCGTAACAAGTTAGACTAAGGCGATGCTATAAGTACCTACTGAAATAAATTAAATGTATTTATACAAACAAAAAATTCATGTATTTTGTGTCATCGAATGATATCATTGAAATTAAAATTGTCTTGTGAGTAGAAGTCAAAGAAATCTATCAACAGTCATTTAAATCATTTAATTTTATCAAAATTTATTGAGGCGTTTAGGTTGTGAATATACAAGCATACTTACATAGGTACATGCTTAAGACATTCATAACAATTTTTTTGCTTGATATTAGTAAAATTAAAAGTAAATATCTCAAATAAGTAATTTTATTTAGCACCAAAATTGGGCATTACTATTCAAAGTGTGCATTCTGGGGACCTCTTATGGTCCACTAATGGTCTTTTAGTTTAAGTTTTTAGTTTATATTTAGTTATTTTATGTTATAGTTATTACCTATATATTTTAAGTTTTTGTAAATTTTCTGTTTATTTAATAGTGTTTGGCCGTTTCACCTTTTAGACATTTAGGTATGTTCACTACAAAGTCCCTTATTCCTGTTTACTATGTAGATTCCTTCTTCCTTGAGTTCAGATAAATCATACCTATTTATATTTATTAAGTTGTCCATATTAATTGCATTAAGTATACAGTATGTAACAACATAATTAACATTATCTAGTGTCTTCCACAGCGTTAATGACCATTATTTATCACATAAAATGCCAGTAAAGAAAGCCATTTGCTTTTTATGTTCATAAGAGTGATCCACAATTAGTAGAGGGCTCTCATGGACAGTAAATTCTAGATAATTTAACTTAATCTTGGGGGCGATTTAAGTTGATTAAACTGAAATGAAATATTCGAAATTAAATTCACACAAAATAAATGCATAGTAGATTTGTGTTTTTTTATATTACACGGGAATTACTCACGTAAGATTAAGCCGGTCACTCCGACTATAGTTTCAGTCTTTTTTAAGGTGAATGCGCGCGCGCGGCTGCGTCTCGCTTGGCACAAAAAAAAAACAATACAAAAAAACACGTGTTATATAAATAAAATGTGTGAAAACCACGTCAGTTTCTATAATAAGATTTATATTTATCAGTTTTTTATCATACTAATAATTAAAATGCGAAACTTGTAGTCCCGGAAATATGTGTATGTTCCATTCATATCGATACATCACGAGTTTGACAGTCGAATCATTTTCCATCGAGAAATGATTTCTTATTATGTGTGAGCAAAGACCGGGAGTATTCAATGGCTCGGAAATGATAAGCGATTCAACATTTTCAGCCACTTTATACGGTGCTTTTGTCGTACTGCGTGTTGCACATGGCCATAAAATAGCAGAGGTGAGAATTGATGTTTTGCATTTTTGCAATTCTGATTTTGGTTAATCCCATTATTCTTTTCATGTCCTACCCGTCGGTAAAGTGTGAGTTTTCTTCCCAGTATTAGGTACTACTACTAACTTATATATTATTATGAAATACCGTGAATTTTTATACTGACATAATCATAAAACCGGAACCGGAAGACGCAGCGTAAGGAGGCCTCCCACTAGATGGACCGACGACATTGTGAGAGTCGCGGGCATCCAGTGGATGCAAAAGACAGGCTGTCGTTCAGTATGGAGGTTAAAGGGGGCTATGTTCAGCAGTGGACGTCTTCTGGCTGATGATGATAATCATAAAGATTACTATCAAATTGGTACTCCTAAGAATACATTTATTTCTTTATTAATACGGTACGGTATTTAGTGGTTCATATTTTCCAAATAATTATCAATCTAAAAAACCGATTCAAGTCAGTTTCCACGAGTGCTTATTTCTAGTGTTATTAGTGTAAGAAAGTATAACCATTTTGCCTTATAAATTACAATTACAGTTCACACACAACGATTCTAGGACTTTAAAATTAGTAAGAGCGGTGGTACGTTTCACCTATCGCGGGAAATTCAAATTTTAAACAGTATTTTGGTCCTAGTAGCCAGGCCAGGTAATTATTTTTAAATAACACAGTGTTTGCGCAAAATGTTGGCTGTCCTTTTCAGTATAATGTACACCTATTTAACAGTAACGCACCATATTACTTACATTTGTCAATAAACCGTTTGAAACAGCAAAAATTAGTTTATTCACAAATGTAAGTAATAATGTGCATTAGAGATAAATAGCTTTACATAATTTTGTAAAGAATAATAATCAATTTGCGCAAACATCATGATCGTTTACAATAATTACCCAGCCTAGCTACAGGACAAGAAAACTGTTTGAAATTTGAATTTCCCACCATTTGTGAAACGAACCACCTTAAGTAAAATTATGGCTTTGGCTAAATGAACAAGGTACTCGAACAATATTATCTATACTTCTATACTAATATTATAAAGAGGAAGGATTTGATTGTTTGTTTATTTGTTTGTTTGCATTGAATAGGCTCCGAAACTACTGAACCGATTTGAAAAATTCTTTCACTGTTGGGATGCTACACTATTCCCGGGTGACATAGGCTATAATCGATACCCGTGCGAAGCTGGGGCGGACTGCTAGTTCTTAATATAACAACTGGTTCAAAAACTACCGAGTAAAAGTAATAAAATTTTCATGGGACCACCTGGACAGCTTCATCAACATAAAGAATCATATAAATTGGTTCACAAATGTCTGAGTTATTTGGTGTACATACACCAAATTGACAACCTTCCTGTATTCGTTGAAAAACACATTTGCTTCCACATTGCGTCGTGCCTATGCTGCGTTCTGTTTTGAAATCTGAACACTAGTATAGCATATAAGGCATACTTTTTTACTAAGCGAAACTTAGATTAAGGTTTTGTCGTTTTGCAATAATGTATATCGATGGCGATGCTGTATGGATTATTTAAATGTCTTTCTATGGATAAATAACCAAAAGCTTAAAGCTTTTTATATATTTCTGAACTTTATATACGATACATTTTTATACCTATTTTAATTCGTCAAAACTTTGAAACGTGATTTTTTTATTTATACTGGATAGTTTGCTGGTTTTGATTATTTTCATTTCAAAGGTTGATTAATAATTTCCATATAAATCTAGAGATATCTAGCTATTTCTAGTGTTTTTGTTGTTTTTACAAAAGTATCAAGTCAGTACCAACGCACAAATAAACTTACCTGCTACTTAACGAAGGATCCCGGCAGCTCCAACTTAAACAGTTAGAAATCAGTAGGTATTCTACTTTCCCATACGAGAACATTCGATAAGTTTCCGATCTTCAGGAACTCGGTAAATCCTTAATGATGAGTTCTCGTAACTTTTCAGTGGAATTAGTTAGGTAGTTACTGCACTCACCGAGTCTGTGTGGTTAATGGAGTGATTTAAAAGTCTTGTAGATACAGATTAGAACTAAAACAACGTTCATAAAATCATGCTAGTGTCGAACAACTATTCCGCTAGGCACACGATAAAGATAAGTTCGCTGAGCTGATGGCCATGATGCAGTAGTAGTGGAGACCAAATAAAGATATAAATAAATAAATGTAGAACGGCTTTCAAGGCATTTTTGAAAGAAATTTGTTGTAGCCAGTTGCACACATATAAACGAAACGTCAGTCATTTGAAATCAGTTAGTAACTGTACTACGGAGTTCGACGCGTTGATCTAAATAAGAAAGTTCATCAATCAAAGTTCACTCATTATGCCTGGTAACAGATCTTCCTTCTCATTTCCGTTCTATTTACTTCTCTTTTCTGTGGTGTACACGCACCTAAAGATGAAGAAGAAAAACATGCCATTAACTATCACTTCTATAAGTGATAGTTAATGGCATGTTTTTCTAGGGTAGGGTCATCATCATCAAAATCAGCTTACTTTTGTCCACTGCTAGAGAAAAGAAAATCCGTACGAAGCGCTTTGATTCCACTTTTATTGTGCGAACTGCAAGTCTGTGGAATGTGCTGCCTGAATGGTTGTTCTCGATAGTTACAATCTGGGTGTCTTCAAATAGCGAGATATCGGTTTCTTCTTGGCAAGCGTGCTCAATCGTAGACCGCATCATCGCTTAACATCAGGCGTGGTGGTCAAGCATACGCCTATTATTTACTTCACAAAAAGGCCTCTCCCAAATAACGCCACTCAGCACAATCTTCGGCTTTTCACTACCACTTATAAGGTCAGTGGCTTACCTAATTTCTTAATCTAAGCATTACGACTATATAAACAATAAATAAAAAAAGATTTTCTATAGTTACTATAATTTGCAAGCACTTATTATACTTATTTGCACTTATATAGGTATTTTTGTACGATATGTAGGCAACAATATATATTCATCCCGGGTACCAAATTGAGGTTTACGATGTTCAACTTTATATTAATATTTTGTAGAAGCCATATTATAATATTGACCTATTCAAAAAGGATAGAGGAACGTGGTAATTCGATTTGCTCTACAGACAGAATAAAAACGATAACAAGATTATTTCCAACTGAGACTGTTCTGCGAATCTATATAAACTGCTAAGGACCTCCGTAAAATTAAAGCTTCCGAATGGAAAAGGGAACGAGGGTGACATTACTAAGTATTCAAACTTCCGCTACAAGGAAATTAGGTACTCGTACTTGTCATGAATGTTTTCATCTTGTAATCATGAAAAGTCGACGAGACGGCTCCATTTTGCTAACTGTGGAACTACCCACGCGTTACTTGACGGCAAATAATAATGAGAATCAGCTCTTTTCCCTCCTAATAATTTTTATTCGTATAAACGCAATTTGCGATTGTCAAAAATCATGAAAATGCAAAGGCCTCGCCTTTGCATTTTCATGATTTTTGAGAGAGAAAACAAATTTTAATGACGATAGTATTGCAGCACTTGGACGTCATTCTGTAGAGCATGGGTTCAAAACCCAACCATAGGCTTACGCTGAAGGGGAATTTTGTGAGGAACTTTTTAGTTCTCAACTTACTAGCTACCACCTTTAAGTTGACAATTTATCACCAAGCGCCCAATCCACGCTAAGCGTCCACCTTCGACCACATCACCAGGTGCGATTTTGTTCAAAAGCTTATCCTATTAAAAATACTAACATTAATTCCGCAAAGTGCAAACTCACTAAATACAGGTCCAGATGTCGTGTTAATCTCATTCCACATGAGTAAATTACAAGATCGGGAGAAGTTGGCTGCCAGCCAAATGGCCGCTGCATCAACCGCGGCTTCGGGCCCGCCGATAAATTTCTTTCGTTCGACGACGTCGCCAAAGGAATATCTTACGTTTTTTGATTGGTATGGTAAAACGCATTTGCTTGCATTAGGTGGTGCTGTTCAGTGCCAAAGAATTAGGTTTGTGAACGTGGATACGTTTGAGAAAATTATTTGTGTTGATCAAGTTGGTAGTGAACCTGCCATCTGCGCTTGGGGGTGTGGGTTCGATTCCCAGCTAGGACAAAAATTTATGTGATGAACATTTGTGTTTGTTCTATATCTGGGTGTTAATATCTGTTTAAGTATGTATTTAAAAATATATATGAATGTATATCAGTCTCTGGCAGCTATATCCCAAGCTTTGCTTAGTTTGGGGTCAGATGACCGTGTGTGCAAAATTGTCCCGAATATTTCCAATTTTATTTATTTATAAAACCAAAACCTCTCCCTCAAAAAGAAATAATCTTAATATATATAAATCTCGTGTCACAATGTTTGTCCTCAATGGACTCCTAAACCACTTAACCGATTATAATAAAATTCGCACACCATGTGCAGTTCGATCCAACTTGAGATATAGGATAGTTTAAATAATTATATAACTAGCGACCCGCCCCGGCTTCGCACGTAAATTACACCCGTGCGAAGCCGGGCGGGCGGGTCGCTAGTCTATTATGAAAAGAATCGAGTATCATTAAGTAGGTATGTTTTTTGTTTAAGGACTTAACTAAGTGACAAATTAATATATTTGACCCACCAAAACTGGAAAATTTAGTTAGTAAGGTAGTCGTTTTATGGTGCTAGCCTACAATTTTCACAAATAAGTAAAACAAAATTAACATGTGATTGTGTATTTTGTGTGATTATTGTGTACGTGTCTATAAAAATAAAAATAAGGGCATGCTACTTACAAGAAAAGAAATGTAAATATTTTTAGTGTTTTTTTATCCATTTGCTGTCAACGACATGTCCTTGATTACGTGAAACTAGGAGGATAAAAAAAAAAAAAATTGTCATAGCAAGTTTTGATTGGTCAAAAATGTATGTAAATTTGACGCTAAGGTACCACTGGAGGTGCTGAGTTAAGAAAATATTTAGTTACGGTGGTTCCTTTCTTTTCAGTACCATAAAAACTTACATTATTTCACCTCCATAAAAGTAAGGTTTGGGTATGTAAAGAAAATGTGTTTACGCACGCACCTGTAACTTGTAAAAGTGTGTGTAAATGAGTGTGTTGTGTTTTAAACTTGTACCTGCAGGAAAACCGCGACATCCTAAAGGTAGGGTCAAGGAAAAACAGAGGGAAAAGATTTTTAAGGGTTATTACAACGAACATTATCCCAGCGCCTCAGCCCATGCCACGTGTTAATAATGTAACTGTCAAACTGTACCAAACCTTTGATATGGGTCAAAAAGGGTTCAATAGCAACTCACGATCGGGTTCTCGCGGCATATTTTCACCTGAATGTGTACGAGAAAACATAGAGCCAATATGTTTTTTATAGTGGGGGACGGTGAACTAGAGGAATTGCTTTGACAGAAATATTTCGTGCGTATATTTGATAGTGGATTTTATTGATAACTCGCCGGTTCGGTGGAAAAACTGTTTTCGTTTGGTGCTGGGTGGGCCACTGGTGGAAATTGAAGCGAACATCTGATGTCGATTTATGTCGTCGCAGCAAAAATAATTACATTATTTTTAGATATACGAGCTTCAACCTACTCCTACTTCTACCTTTATTTCAATGAGCAGTATTTTTTGTGGTAAATTTGTCAAGTGCGCTAGGTTTTTATTAGAAATTTGAGAAGGGCATACCCTTTTGAAGACATACATTGTCACTCAAGGTTAGATAAGCTATAGTTAATAGATCAAGCCATAAAAATAATAATGTATTCTATAATAGATATGATGCAGATAAAGACCATAACGAAGTTCTTTTTATAAACTCATCGAGATACAATACATACAGAGTCACAATCGTGCTAAAAAAAGTTAATTTTCTTGTAAAAAAATCGATATTTTCACTCTACATACACATTTTTTGTAACGGTGGTTTAAAATGTAAAAAATATGAATTTTGATTCATTTGCTACAAGTAAAGCGGGTGAAACTGTCATAACGAAATTTGTGAATAATTGTGGCCCCTTGTCTATCTCTGTAAAGCTCCGGTCAATCCTTGATAAGCACTGTCAAAAACAATAGAAGTATAATGCCATAAAATTATAATGCACAACCGCACACGCGGTTTAACCCGCATTATTCCTTCAAGGAACGTAATTTTTTTACGGGAAAAATCGTTTTCATTGTCACTCTCCGCCCTTCCAACCATCTCTACGCATAATTTCACGTCAATGCGTTGCTCTGTTGGTGCGTGAAACTGGAGCAAATAAATACAATTTTGCACTCATAATATTAGCTGCGCTCTGCGGTTTCACTCGCATGGCCACATTCTCTAAGGAACTGTACAATTATCCGAGATAACAACTATCTTATGTACCTATTCGACAACATTAAACATTAAACATGGACATGGACATGGACACGGACACGGCACGGACACGGACACGGACACGGACACGGACACGGACACGGACATAGACATAGACAGACATCATTTATTTGTGGCAAAAAATACAATAATTATGATGGTATAAAAAAACTTTAAATTTAAAATAATCTTAACTAGAGCTTATTATATGTTTTTGTCACAAACCGGCTCTAACTCAGCAAGATGCCGGTCGTAAACAACCCGCGCTGGTCTTCCGTTGGGACCGGCTGGTGACATCACGTACAAACGTACCACACGACACGCGCACAAGTTAGTCCATCAGCGTGATGTATGCATAGAGATAGAGGGCCGAAGAGTTACATAAGATGTACAGTTCCTTAAGGAATGTGGCCATGCGAGTGAAACCGCAAAGCGCAGCTAATAGTATGAGCATAAGTGTATTTATTTGTTCCTATTTCACGCTGTAACAGAGCAACGCATTGTGAGTGTGACAATGAATACGTTTTTTTCCGAAAAAAAAAATTACGTTCCTTGAGTTGTGCACTATAATTTTATGGCATTATACTTCTATTGTTTTTGACAGTGCTTATCAAGGATTGACAGGAACCCACCGGAGCTTAACAGAGATAGACTGGGGCCATAATT
Organism: Agriopis marginaria; assembly: GCA_932305915.1. Taxonomy (NCBI): domain Eukaryota; kingdom Metazoa; phylum Arthropoda; class Insecta; order Lepidoptera; family Geometridae; genus Agriopis; species Agriopis marginaria. The sequence goes on along the minus strand of OW029925.1, from coordinate 7,368,896 downwards.
ATTCACAAATTTCGTCATGACAGTTTCGACCGCGTTACTTGTAGCATATGTGTCAAAATTCGTAGTTTATACATTTTAAACCACCGTTACAAAAAATGTGTAAGTATAGTGGCCGGTTTGAATTATCAATTTTTTTACATAAAAAACAATATTTTTGGTATATCTGAAGGGCGTCTTAAAGGTATCGGCACATACACCGCAGAAAGAGTCAAGGAATTTTTCCAGCAATTTAGATTCAATTCACAGCAAGCCATGGCTTGCAATAAATAAAGTGCAACTCCAAATGAGGCTAGCTAGCTGGAAATAATCCAACTCACTGGTGTACTTTTTGCTTCGTTACATTGCAATAAAATTGTGTTTTGCCGAACATAAACCGTGCATTTCTGCCTACAGAAGTTTATCGTTCGGACGCAACAGCCATAATGTTTGGGGATGGAGCATGACTCCCAATTTCATTGTAGTTCAATGTGCTTGGGGTTCGAAGATCAGATTTTTGATGAAGTTTTGGACCAATGGTATAATAGGCATGTGTCCTTACTTTTGATTTCAGGTTTGGTCCGATAGTAAAAATTATTCACAATGTGCAGCATTGTCATTCAGGTATTGCCACCAGCTTGTCCGGCATACTGGGTACGCTATAGGGTTTTCGGAACCGGTACTGATTTAAAGAACCGGGAATTTCGGTACTAGGCCTCATCAGAACCGGGATTTCCCGGTACTTTCGGTACTACCTTATTTTTCTCTACTAATGGTACAGAAGTAAGTGAAATAAGAAGCAGTAACGAATAAATTAACGATTTAAATAAGTTCAAGAGTTCTACTGAAGGTTCTTGCTAGTTCAGTGAACTGTTCATCTTTCTACCACAGAATAATCTTCACTTTCTTCTAATTACTTTGGTATTCGGATGTTAATGTCGATGGTATGGCTTATAATGCGTTTGAGCCGATGTTGCTGGTGAGCTTCTTGTCACGTTTCTCAATAGCCTTCAGAGTCTCAAGCTAGTACCTACTTGTCTGATCCATCCCAGAGATGTGAGCAGTACTCCAAGCACATCTGAACTTTTGCTTAGTACATCTGTTCTAATGTATAAAAAATAACTATTCTGACGTGAAGTATTATCGCATCTTTTGAAGAATACTCAGCTTTATGGCAGCCAATTAAGGGTTGATGTCTGAAAAAGTAGAGAAACGCCCAAAAGCTTAAGCCGGTTAGTTATTATCGGAATATATACATCCCGGAAAGTAGGAGCCAGTTGGAATGGTGTTCTATTTGCGGAGAACATACACGCCTGGGTGTTAGCTGCATTGAACTTTTTTTCTAATGTTATTAATGCCATTAGTGTAACTCGTTTTTATGCGGTGCTAATTTGAAATATATAAATATAAATAAAAAATGGGCAGTCCAACTGTTTTTGTATAACAGGCCATGTAGTTTAGGTATTTCGTAAGTAAAGCTATTGTCAGAAAAAAATAGTGACCTGCTTTTAGCTTAATACACTGTTTTGGGTAACCCTATATCTTAGTTAGGTAAGTCCAACTTGAGCAAAGAGGTCGCCCGAAGAATCCAACTCGGATGGGCAGCGTTCGGGAAATTGCGTGACATCTTCTCGTCCAAGATACCGCAGTGCCTCAAGACGAGGGTCTTTGACCAGTGTGTGTTGCCAGTGATGACATATGGTACTGAGACGTGGTCTTTGACTGTTGGCCTTTTGGAAAAACTCAGAGTCACTCAGCGGGCAATGGAGAGAGCTATGCTCGGAGTTTCTTTGCGCGATAAAATCCGAAACGTGGATATTCGCCAAAGAACCAGCGTCACCGACATAGCTGTTAAAATTTGCAAGTTGCAGTGGCAATGGGCAGGCCACATCGCTCGAAGAACCGATAACCGATGGGGAAGAAAGGTTCTTGAGTGGAGACCACGAACCGGAAGACGCAGCGTAGGTAGGCTTCCCACTAGATGGACCGACGACATAGTGAGAGTCGCTGGCATCCAGTGGATGCAAAAAGCAGGCTGTCGTTCAGTGTCGAGGTTAAAGGGGGAGACCTATATGTTCAGCAGTGGACGTCTTCCGGCTGGTGATGATGATGATGATATCCAAACATATATAAATTGGTTCAAATGTTTAGAAGTCATGGTGGAACACAAATACATAGGTACATAAACGACTTTACACGTGCGAATACTCCACTTGGAAAGTTTCTACGTTTTCATTTCTTTTCCGGTCCTTCAGATTAACTTCATACTCGTTCAAAATCAACAGAAAACTTCTCAATAAGTCTAGTCTATTGTGTTCAAATTTGTTCAAACATTGAGGCCTATGTTCAGCAGTGGACGTCATCTGGCTGATGATGATGATGATATCTTAGATCAGGTACATGAAATTTGTTAAAGCTCAGTAGGCCTCTATCTCTACAAAAGTATTTATGTGAAATAAAATGTTTAAAATAAATAATAGCACAGCATTTTAAACTTATACATTCAACGCATGATCAAAAATTGGTGTTAATTATTATCATACTTCATGTATAAACAGTATTGTTAAAAGTAATAAGTACGAAATTAAAGCAATAAATTGGTTGATACAATTTTAATAAATATTTCAGTATGTTATCGGGCGTTAATTGCAAATTTCCTCTCCGTTTTTGTGTTAAAATATTTGAGTAGATTTTGTGTATTATATAAAAAGTCTTCAGTCAGAAATATTATAATCGTATACTTTCGTACAGAATCAACAGTAATTATGCTCTATTGCATTTCTATAAGATCATCAGTCTTTTGATACGATTTTTGTACCCTTATCATAATGAAATTATGCGTACAAAAGTAATTCATATAAGTTTTTATATACATTATTATATTTTTACAGATCCATGGACTCTGACCCCTCGGTGTTGCACGGAGCCAGACTCGCACTTGGCCAATATTATATTTTATTTAGGTGTATAATAAGTAGTTTAGGTATTGACTATAAGTTAGCTTTTTTTATTTATTAAAATGTTCATGACCGTGGATTCAATGTCCTTTTTTGGTAATATTAAACATGTTTAAATAGTATTAAAAGCGTCAAACAAGTCATAGTCATAGTCAGAGTCAAGCGAAGTAAGTCGCGGTCAAGTCAAACTCATGCCCTGTAAAGTGGTGGATATTTACAAGAGGCTCCTATGGAGTTTATGGAAACAACACGAAAAGACACGTTCACCTCGTTATATCACTTGAGCACACACTCGAGCACGTTTACGAGCACTTAATACATTATAATCCACCAATAACACACATTAACACTCGAAAATACATAAGTTTAGGAAAATAATCCAACATGCTTAGGAGAATAATACGACATGTTTTTTCCACGTTGGCGCCAAAACTCTTATAAGTTAGCTTATATTTAATCTTGCCCTATAAAAAGTTACAGTAAAAATAATATAAAATGTCACAATGACAAAAATTCCACAACAAAGGTACAGTTACAGGCTATGTTAGCGTTATTTGACAGTTGCCAACACCATTGTCACATTTTAAACCACGCAACAGGCAAAAAGGCACATAAAACTCCAATCTGATTTTTGTCAGTGTTGAAATCCACCTTTCCGCCATCTGCCTGCCGTTTTTTCATTTAAAATCCCTGCTTCGTTTCGTTTTTATTAATGTGCCTGTTCCCACTCCTTTCATGTGTAATACCGATTGATGCCCGCCGGACCATAAAACATAAATAAAATTTTAATCATTGGCCGTGAAAATAAATTGTTTAACCCATCGACAGTTTATGTAGATTGATATTGTTGGCTTTATGGTGATTTACAATTTGTACCTGACTGGAATAAGCAAAGATATGTTAGGGTTAACCTTAATTTTACACGCGTTACATAGGTAGATAGATAAACTCTTTATTTTTCACACCACTAATTACATACGATAAAAAATCTAAAACAAAAGCTAGTGCAACATAACATAAATTACATACATAATTCGACTCATTCGCAATATATTTTCTTAGCAGACCCAGTACTCTCTACACCCTTAAGGAACCTACCTCCCATTTTCAGTTTTCTAGGTTATGTAGTTTTTCGTGATGATACAGTCAGTAAGTAAGTGGTATTTCTCATTTATATTATATTTTTTATTAATATCATCATCAACCATTTTCCACCCACTGCTGGGTATAGGTCACCTCTTCAGCGCACCATCTTTTCCGGTCCTGTGCTAGCCTTGTCCACTGCTTTCCTGCTGTCTCAACGATATCGTCCAACCAGCGGGCTGGTGGTCTGCCCGTATATTAATTAAAAAAATAATAATAATAGGCTAGCGTTCGATCACAACTCTTCTGTGTTCAGTATCAGCGTCATAAATCTCTTCAGGATTTGCAAGTATTCAAATCAACAAGCTGTTTAACTTGAACCTCTACTTTGTAACGTAAGTACCTTGAATATTATAATAGGTACCACTTCGTTTTATCTCCAAGTACAGAAATGCTTTAATTGCTAAAATTTCAAGAGACAATTTATACACTGACCACATGTACGACTTTGAATGGACATTTTCAGCGAATGCCCCATTATTACGCTCGTAATTTCGGATTTTGCTCCAAAACTTGTACGTTAAACACATTTGCTTTACAACCAGATTGTAGACGGGGAATAGGAGCTTTCAGCACTTCAAATGTTAATAAAAGTAAAACTGTTCTGAGTTGTTAATTTTTATTTTGTTTCAGTTGTTTTTTTTTCCTTTTGCGTCCGTCTTTGAAATGCGTAATATAATTTATGAATTGTGAGTTCTAAGAATCTTAAACAAGCTTTTTTATAAGATTTGTACTGATAATAGCTCAGTGGTTGACGTGTTTGAATTCCACGCTGCAGATTTGGGTTCAAATCTCAACAATGAGCTTGAGCTCTCGGTGAAGGAAAACATCGTGAAGAAACCATAGCATGATGCTAGAGTACTTTCTAGTGTTCAGCTGGGTTACCCACAGAAAAAAGAAGTAAATAGAATGGAAATGAGAAGAAAAATCTGTCGCCAGGCATTATGACAGAACCTTGATTGAACATTCTTATTTATATCAATGCGTCGAACTCATCATCCAAAGAACTTGGACCTTACCTTTTTGGGTTAGGTCTCAAAGTTTTTTGTCCGCATCCGCAGTTGCTAACTGATTTCGAATGACTGACGTTTCATTTATATTGGTGCAACTAGCTACAACAAATTTCTTTTAAAAATGCCTTAAAAGCTGTTCTAATTTAACCAAAAAAACGTTTCTGTTGGTTTGCCACCTCCAAACAATAAATCTGTTACCAAGCACCTCCTGATATGTTTCGAAAGCCTTACTTAAGCCAGTCACATAGGCCCTGAATCCGTAAAAAACACAAAACGCGCCAATAACACGTTGCAAATGTGTAATAACACAGTAACCATGGTCAGTGAAGGTAACCATGGTTATAAAATTGAAACGCGTCAAATGAATCGAAGGCGTCTTCAGATTGAATACTACATTCTCTTGACAAACATGTTAGAAACGCGGTAGCTTGCTCTACTTTATTACAAGCCTTTATTTAACTTGCAATGTATGTATGTATGTGTGTATGTATGTATGTATGTTTGTTCGGATGGCATCTTGCAACTAAATTTTGAAGCAGATATCTTCAACCGATTGAGGTAAAATTTGGCACACTTATGTATGTTTGGTGACAATGCATTATTATGGTACCTTCAAACTGGTCTGATGATGGAGACGGTGGGCATAAGACCTCCTAAACGACACGACGTAACCCCATCGAGTTTGGATTCATTGGATTTGTCATCCCAAGCACTTTAGTCAAAAGCAATGATAAAATCAATATGGCGGACGTATCAATATGGCGGACCAAAAGGTTCCCATCATGATATGGGCATCAAATGAAAGGTTTTGCTGAGAAAAATACAAAAAATCTCGTGTTTTATGTTTTAAAAAATAAAATTAATAAAGCTTATTCTGATTATTTTGACTGTTCCAAACGAGCGCATTACGAACCTCATCGCATTAGTAAACGTGACATTGCTAATTCCACGTAAATAACGTGACGCGGCCGTCTTAAGAGTTTATGTCGCCATAGAAACAAAGGGTACAGAGTCAATTTTTCAATTACATATTCATGTTAACACGTTGCGTGTTTATGGCAAGGAATCTCATGTAGGTAAGTTAGAGAATAAGGGTTGGGTGTGTCTAACGTCCTTGACCACATCATCACTTAGCATCAGGTGCTGACCAGAAGCCTAAAGTCAACTATTAAAATAAAATAAAGAATTTCATCGCTTCTTTGTTGTTTTACGCTACCGCGTTTGTAGTCCAGGGAAGACGCAGAGTCATTTATCTCACTCGCGTACTACAAACGCAGTATAAGCGTAAAACGATAAGGAAGCGATGCATAAATGTATGGAAAGCAATACTATCGTTTTCTATCGGTGCTATTACCTAGGTCGTTTTTCTCTATGCATTCGGAATAGATTATAATAGCATGATAATGATAAAATTATGATGGCTAGCTTATGATAACTGTAGCTGGCTTCGCTTAGCCTAGCTTACCATTTTCAACAACATCATCACATTCTGTAGTCTTGCCCGCCGACGAAACAAAAAAAAAAATTGCACGCAAAAGTTCTTTAGTTTAGTCCTATACGATAACATTGTCACAATCAGGAGCTGCCGCTGAGTGTATTTTTGAATTCTTATTTTACTTATAATTAATTAACGTTTCTAAAGCAAAAATTCACAAAGGGTTCCTTATTGAATTTAAAAACAAAGAAAGTGCAATCCAGTTTTCTTTGTCTTCAAAACTTAAATTGCATTAGTAAGATAGGATCTTAGTTGACTGTCCTGAAAAGGTAAGAACATTGGCCTAATTTTTTTTGGTGAAACAATAGGTAATTATGATTCATCTCCTTTTCTTTTTATACGTACCTAGGTACTGATTTCTGATTATCATTATGTACAGCTATGCTAAAACATCCGTTTACGGGCAAATACGGGCAGGTCACCTGTGAACCAATTTGCGTGTTTCTTTTTTTATCACGTAGAAAAAACTCTCGAGGTGGTCCCACAAAAATTTCTTTAATTATGGCTTATAAGATTTTAAATCAGCTCGAATAATATGGAGAATTTTGCTTGAGCGCCTGCGAATTTTGCGATGGCAAATAATTATAACTACAATACTTTTGTTTGGGTGCTTTGTTCGAGTCAAAACAAAGAGTTATTCATGCATGGATGCTTCGACCAAAATAAAATGAATGGACGGGCTCAGTAGAAGCGCATTTTTTAAGATTACAAAATAAGCGCCAGCGCTCACTTTGTTTCAGTCGGTCTCTAGCCGTAGGAAGTGAAACACGAGTCTATTGTTACGCGATGACGAAACATCTGACAAAATTATGAATTCGTATGCTTTACCGAAGTGTAAATATACAAATAAATCCGACATAAATTTTTTGTAACAAATAAACTGTACATTTTTATAATTAGGTGTTGAAGTATATGCCCGACGGTTTTGACTCGTTTTTACTGATCAAGTTCAATGGTTAGGGCCCGTCCATTCATTTTATTTTGGTCGAAGCATGGATGTATTGGATGTGTAATTGTATCCATAAAATAATAAAGTAGTAGGTCGCCCAGAACAGAATAAAAGAAGGTTTTAAGCATTCCACTATCATAGGTCGTAATGTTTTACTACAAGTTCTAAAATAAATTTTCTTAAAAAAACGACTCCAAAAAACCATAAAACACAATCATTATAAGTTTATATTACGCCACTAAAAAGAACAAAATAATATTTTTACACGAAAATAATATAAAAAAAAAAAAAAAATATTTTTTTGCGATAACGTAGGTATAATGTTTGTGTTTTGTGGTTATTTTAGGTTGTTTTTTTTAAAGATAATTAATTATCCTATCCCTACTTCTCATGTCGCCATCTTATTTTTTTGATGGTGTCACTAGACCAGTGAACCTAGACAACCTAGAACCATCTCTGAACCTAGATAAATCTTATCAAAATCTTATTTGATAAAATCATGGTACAAAGTACATAAACTTTAAACATAATAAACACCCTTATTTTGGCATTTCGTAGTCACGTCAAAAATATTTTTCATCTCCGAATAGTGCGGGTGAACTGAAATACCACGTAAAAATCTGTAGTCACAATCAGCAGTTAGATAAAAATTACTTTTATAAATAAAGAAAACCATAGGTATAATATACTAATACCAATCAATCAATTCTCTGTTTAATGTACATCATCATCAGCCAGAAGAAGTCCACTGCTGAACATAGGCCTCCCCCTTTAACCTCCACACTGAACGACACACACAGCCTGCCTTTCGCATCCACTGGATGCCCACGACTCTCACAATGTCGTCGGTCCATCTAGTGGGAGGCCTCCCTACGCTGCGTCTTCCGGTTCGTGGTCTTCATCCTTTCTTCCCCATCGGTTATCGGTTCTTCGAGCGATGTGGCCTGCCCATTGCCACTTCAACTTGCAAAGTTTAACAGCTATGTCGGTTCTTTGGCGAATATCTACGTTCCGGATTCTATCGCGCAAAGAAACTCCGAGCATAGCTCTCTCCATTACCCGCTGTGTGACTCTGAGTTTTTCCAAAAGGCCAACAGCTAAGGACCACGTCTCAGTACCATATGTCATCACTGGCAACACACACTGGTCAAAGACCCTCGTCTTGTGGCACTGTGGTAACTTGGGCGAGAATTATTAGCAATGGATTTAGATATAATATATATATACATTCAATTATTTATTTTGTGACATTTAGTTTTATAATTTTGTGCACTAGCACCATGACATGTGTTGCTATAAGTGATAACCTATGTTGGCCTAGGTATTTTTATTATTTCTATATTTATGTGTAAGATGGCTGTTGGCTATACAAGTATAAATAAAATAAAAATATTGAAGAGGGAGAGAGCCTTACCTACTCTAGCCACGCTTGAATCACATCTTCGAAATTTGTCGCGTCCGAACTCCGCGGCGCCCGAAGCCAAACCCACTGCGTAATACCCTATTGGTATTTCTACACACGCGCCTGTAAAACTATTATTCAATCTGCGACCCAGCAAACCAATTCAAATCCGGGCGTGAAATAAACCGCTTAGCTTTGCACTGCAAGCACGACGCTGAAGTAATCAATGGAAACCACACATTCCATCCAGTCTAGTGATTGATTGTTCCAATGTACCGATCCATGCCTACAGTTGGCACAATAGGCTGGGGCGCGAGGGCGAGACAAAGAAATTCTAATATGACGAGGATTTCGAATTGGAACCCTTGTGTAGATGGCCCTCGTTTAAACGGTCGATATTCGCGCTTTTGTGGAGCTGGGAGATTATGCCGTCAACTTGGTAGAAATCACATCAAAATATGAAAAGAGATACTTAGCATTGATATTGTCGCCAAATGCTTAACGGTGTGTTTCGGCTAATGAAGTATTGTTTTTGCGTCCTCGTTTAAGAGCAGCTCTCGGTCCAGGGGCTTTACGGCTACCAGGCTTAAGCGAATCTCCTTAGGTTATGTGAAAACTTGTGCGACCGCAAGCTGTATCACAGCGCGTTACGGTTCATGATCGCGTGATTTTCCGCACTGCGCTGTTTCGAGCCCGCGTAACCGTAGCTGGTCCCAGGTAAGCCGAGACTGCAGTTTTTAATCACTTCGTCACTTAAGATCAGGTTAGACTGTAGTCAAATGCGCAACAATAATAAAATAAAAAAATTGCTGATTTCCACAATAGGTGTGTTTTTTTTTGCGAAGCTATAATTATCGTTCAAACTACCGAAACACGTGTTCTACGTGAAAACCACCCTGAGATTAATATGCTCGACTTTATTTCAACATCAATAAAGTTTTCGCAAAAACAAATACATACTTGCCAAAGAATGTACAGTACTAACACATACGATGATACCGGAAAAAAAAACTTAAGATAGCAAAACTGATTTTGTATTGGGCGAGTGGCTAGCTCTAATGTCAGAGTTTTAAGGCCGGTTTTAATTTTTCAATAAAACCAAACGGATTTTTAGCAGTTACATAACTGTTAAACTATGTCTAAATTGGTATTAAGATAACGTCATTGTTTGTCTATAACGTCGTCATTGCTTGAACAAATCAATTTAACAAGCACATTTAATTGTGTTAAGGAACAATTCGAGGAGCATTGCTAGAGAGGATGCACTTGGAGAATTTTTTAAGTAATTTGGATTCCATTCACAGCAGGCGAGCTGCCGTCGAAAGGCGAGATGCGCCAAATGAACCGGACCGGCTGTACATAGAAACTGGGTAGAAGTTGCTATAGATGTGCTTATATTTATTGGAACTGTTGCGTGCTGGCAAAATACCACTGGTTGATAAAACTGTTTAAAAAAATAGCATCCCTAACACAGAAGAGAAATAAAAATCGTTTAACTAAGACCTTATAATTAAGTGATCAGGCATCTTGATCTGACATCTTGACGTACTTTTTGTCTCGCTTATATTAGAAACGCGAAAAATGTGAAAAAAGAGCGTTTGTTTGTTTGTTTGTCAAAGGAATGACATGATTTTTGCGTAGAAATAGTTAGCTAACCAATAATAATGAAATGGAAGTGACAAAGCTTACTTTTTGCATAGTTTCCTGAGGAATATTTCTTGCGGGTGAATAGTGCAGCCAGTAATTTAAAAAATTATGATTGCTGATCATGATGATGATTGGCTGCCGGTCACAAAGGTTTTGAAATGTCTGTAAAATTTAAGGTTGAGGTGGTAAGTTTTTTTTGTACTAGTATATTATATAACAGTTACGTCTTTTAGATATGTACCAACGTGTGACTTACGGAAACATATCTGGACAAGGTTGGCGCTCAATATTAAAAATGGGCAAAATAGGTAGGCTGCAGTGAGACGAATGAGCTGTCAATGATGATGATGATGACTTGAGACTTTTCATAAGCAAAAAATACAAGCGTTCAAATCTCAATATCTTTCTATAACCGTGTTACCTAACCAAGTAGAGCGGTTCACCGAATGTATTATTCAGGCAGAATAAAAGCCGAAAGTTCTGCTTCTTCAAGCCGAGGCTAGGCAATAAAGACGTGGCCGGCCGTTCTAAGGCTTACGTTACAAAAGCGTTAGCTATTGAGGATAATTAACCCCAAATTGGGTGCAATAAATTGTAATAAGATTCCTAATTAATGTCCAATCGTGATGGCGGTTGCTTAGTCATCGCTGGGGAACTCAATCTCGTGAGGAATAGAAGTAAAGGGAATTAGGTTTCGTACAACAAAGGGAGACGGCACAGAATGCGCAGTAGTAACTACGTTGAAGACTCAAGGACGAATTGTGTTGCGATTTTATCAGGAGTGTAGCGGCAATTTGTTAAGGTTTAGTTCTACTCGTGTAGCTTTAGAAATAAGTAAATAGGTTAGACTTAGGAAAATTATTTGTTTATTTCAAGGATTTTAGGAATTTGTGATCTAAGCAAGGATCTTAAAGAATTTATGTTCGATAGCTTTCTGATGCCGGGGGCTCATCGCAATATCGCGAATATTTGGCTTTCGCAATGATGGTGAGCCTCTGGTTATAGAAGCATGCAATTTTATTCAAGGGCTCTGTATATAACGAAAGTGAGTACTAAGGAAGGAAAATTCCCCCCTAAAGAGGTTAAATATAGAGAAATATAGAGGTTTTGTATTGCATTGTAATATGGGATGACAAATGTATGAAATTTGCAATTTTTTTAGAAATGTGGATGTTGGTAAGTAGTAATTACGAGTGTTGAGCACTAAAAATATTTATTGAAAATTATATTTATTGTAGTAGCCGAAGACCAGCGCCTATGCGTACGAAGTCATGGGCATTCAACTATTAATTAATGAATTGATCCATATCTCTTCTCTTCTCTATCTCTTCTCTACATAGTATAAATTGAAGTCGCTATCCGCGTCTGTCTGTCTGTATGGCCGCTAACTCTTAAACTACGCAACTAATTTTGATGCGGTTTTCACCATCAATTAGATAGATTTTCATGGAAGGTTTATATATATAACTAGCGACCCACCCCGGCTTCGCACGTAAATTACACCCGTGCGAAGCCGGACGGGTGGGTCGCTAGTACTTAATAAAAAAGCATTGCAAACTAAAATTTGAAATGTATATTATTTTTTCATATAAGTTTTTGCTAGTTATGAATCTTAGGATGCATATTATATTGTTTTTTTTTCTGTTCTGTTCTGTTCATGTTATATAACTATGTTTATTATTTCAACCAACATGTCTTTATATTTCGCGATAGAAACAGATTAAAACCGTTTCTATCGCAAGATAGAATGGCAAATTTAATAGTAACGTCTTTAACTCTATTATACTGTTAACTGCCTAGATTTCAATCTACCAATTTCGAAGTTCAAAGAGAGGCATATCACCCTGTACCCTCTTATTACATTTACTGTGTAATACCATGCCTCCATTATATTAATAACCCCTTATAAATTACGTCATCATCTTACCCCTTTCTATGTAGAAGGGTGACTATATTGACATTGACATCTCAAGGTTGTATTGAAGATAGGTATAAATCGATTATGTTGAAGATATTGGCTTACATAGTTAGGATGGGATGAATACACTCGGATACAAACTCCTCTTATAATAGTAACTAATCAGTGGTGCTAACATATACACTGCGCACCAGTGTGAAGTCAGTCCCTCAGCGACGTTCATTAAGCGTAGCGTCACTTTTGAAACCATACATATATATATATATATATATATATATATACCTATATGTGCCTATATATATATATATATATAGGCACATATAGGTACACTACGATGCATCGTAGTTATGATTTCGACAGGCAGCCCACAATTTTCAAGCATTAAACATGATAGGACGCAAAGTTTAGATCAACTTCTCTTGATATTTAACTGTGCGGTTCAACAATTTGATGATAATTTATGTTGCAACAAATCAGGAGCGAGATCAGTGGAGCGGGATGGAAGCAGGGTGAGAGTGGTTCAAAGATAATACGGAACTGGTAAACGCAAACCATACACCCTATTATATAAATCTATAGTAGTACTCTTATCTTTCGTGAAATTTTGCAAAAATAGAAAACCAGCTCTCTAAAAAGTCGATTGTAATGAGAGCAAAGAGGCTGGGATAAACAAAAGAGCATCGAAACCATTGCCAACCATTTGCGAGCGGAAAAGCCACCGCAGAGAAAAGCTACACTATCTTGCGCGTGAGACACCACCGCGTGATTAGCCCACAGTGTGAACCACAGTAGTGCAAGTTGTAGTTAATATTTTCAGAGCTTTTAAATAACTGACATAACGCGGACCACGGAAATCAACCTAATATTCGTAATAATTCAACACGAAGATAATTTTTTATTGTTTACACCAGCAAATACATACAGAGAACCAAAAGAATTAAAAAGTAGTATTAAAATGGATATCACAAGTAAAACTTTTCCAGGCATTCTATGAATACAGAGCGTACAAATTCGATTATGTTTTTTATTTATTTAAAATAAAAAGATATATCTAAATTTCATGTTGACTATTTACGTTAAAATCTTGTACTTTGTCATTTGAGCGTAGTAGATCTACTGTAAAGTTACTTCGTACTCTGCGATTAGCATACAGATTGTTTACACTTTACGTTTATCCCGACGATACGGCGGGATTTTTGCATTCGCCAACACAGCCAGGGAGCTGGTAACAATTACAACCTCGTGTATTTTAGATTTTTGGCTCGGGAGACTGTTACTGAGTTTGGTGGTGGCATTCACATTTTTAATGTGTGAATATTCAAATTTATACAAAACTATATCGACAACCAGCGCTCAAAAATGTCCTGACCGAAACTAAAACAATTTTAAGAAATATGTGCACTTCTCTACATTTGTTGCTGGATCGATTTAGATTATATAATTTTTATATGTATGTCAGCGCGAGCCTGGATGCGTGAGAGGGGGGGAGGGAGCTCCGGTCCTCGATCGATGGCCGATTTTCATCAGATTATCTTGGTTCTATGGCGTGAGTATAGCGGCCGAGGAGAATATGACATCGCACGTACATTGACATAGTTTTTTCGAAGCGCTATGATTACTAGTAACAATATCAAATTACTTGGAGGCAAGGTGTTCCGCTTCGTAACGAACGCTACCACCCTCCATCCAACAGTCCATATTCACAACCCAAAGCAAAGTGAGCTCCACCGAGCATCCAACAGTCCCCATCCAAAGCACAAAGTAAAGTGAGCTCCACCGAGTCTCACGTCACCGACGCGTGTCCGCGCGCCCTCACTAGTGCCTCTGCCGGACGGTACACCAACTTGCTAAACTCTGATTGGTTGTCAACGACACAACTTCACACCGGAAAAAAATTCAGCAGAGTAAGTTACTGCAGCGTTACATCAGTGATGGCGCCACCTCCATCACTAGTCCACCAAAACAAACCTAGATGACGCCTACCTACATAATCTAAGCCTTAAAAACTATCCGACGGTAGTTGCGCCCGCTTTTCGAAACCTCAACGCGCCGACATGTATAATATAGATACATAATTTTTTGTAACTAATTTTAAAACTAAATATTGTACCTAATATTAATAGTGGCAAAATAAATAAATTTTCCTATTAGTACGCGGTGAAGGTACTGCGATCCCCAAGCCGCCTGCCAAACGTGGGGGTTATGGCAACACCCCTCTCTAAGAGGGAGGCCTTTGTCCAGCAGTGGACGTTTAATGGCTGCTGATGTGTATGTGATATAAATATTAGTTTTTAATAATTTTTCTATTGATTTAACCTACAATTTTCACAACTTTTTATCCATCATCATTATTAGCTGCCTATCTTAATCCACTGCTAGACATATGCCTCTCCCAATGCATAGCCTGATTTTCAGCTTTTCACTTCAAGCTACTGCCAGCTGGCTGCTTTATGTATAACGTCACTCGAGCGAGTCTCAGGGCGTCTTAGCCCATGCTTGCCGTTTTGTAATCTCCGCTCCAGAACAGGGCTAGATCAACGGTAATCGATTCAGTGACTAATATGACAAGACCACTGCTATTTTAGCTTGCTAATACACTGAGCAATATCGGTAACTTTGGTTTTCTGGCGACTATTTAATACAACGGCTACCAAATCTTGCAGCTGCATTAATGTTTTTTTAGTTAAGGCCACAATTTTTTTTGTATAATTCCTTTCCGTGCTCGGTTGCCTGGAAGAGATTGCTTTAAGCGATAAGGCCACCTGTTAAAAGCCTAGATAATATTTTTATTGTAATGTTTATGTTATTCTTGTTGTGTGGTATTTTAATAAAGAGTCATTGTAATGTTAGAACAAATTTGTGTTGTGCTGGTTTCCTTTGGAAATCTTTTTTATATTGCTTGAAAGTCAAAATATTACTTTAAAAACTGTACCAGGTCACAAAGAACAAATTGGAGGCCAAAATACATCTTACTTACATTTTTTATAGATATACTATCTTTATTCAACATAAATAGCGAATCTCATAAAAAGTATTGCAGATCTGCTAAATTTCGATTAAAAAATATCGAAACCCGCACTTAATAGCGAGCGAATCCCGGCAGCTCAATAAAAAAGCTAACTCCTTTTAATGCCTCCTTAATAATTTCGATAAGCATGAAAAGAGATACCTACACAAAATTTACTTGTCAAAGTAATATTTCTTTGTAGGAAAAACCCGGGATAATCGTTAATTCTCTGCCCCGGGCGGAATCCCTTGTATAGATTGCGGTATCACCATAAATAACTGCGTAACTGTTTTTATGGAGGAGAAAATTACTCTTTTCACTCACTGCCTTTTATATACTGAGAATTTTTTTACGATTGGCACAGTCGCGCCCATAAATATATCAACTTTGCAGAACTTTGTGGAAGAGGGTTATCAAACAACCGCACTGGAATAAACGGCTAAAATATGAACTGAAACAGTCTTGTAATAAAAGTTTGCAGACGCTTCTAATAGATTGTCTTGTTTTAAGGTTCAATAAAGAACTCTACGTCATATATCTGGAATATCGTTCTCACTTGAAAATCGCAAATCGCTTTCAATCGATTGATATGTCAGAATGAAGATGTCATAATGGGGTTGAAAGTTTACATAAAAGTCTATGCGTACGAAGTCGCAGGCAACAACAAGGCATATCATATATTATTTCTAAATGATATATAAAATTTACACTAGCTATCGCTACCCAGCCTGATTATACCCATACTATGTCTTTAACGGAACGGAAAAAATAGGACGTGACAGACCCTTGGGCTAGAAGCCTATTGTGTTATGTAGTATACATTGCAGTTACTTAACAGTTATATGTTATTTTCTAAATCCTTTATTTTTAAGACGATGAACTGATTTATGGCGATCTAAAACAGAGGGTTTAGTTTTTTTTTTGCCTATATATTCGTGTTCGATCACCATCTCGCTTGCTGATGTGGTCGAAGATAGAGCACGCAGAACTAGGTAAACAACTATGCTATAAACCTTTACTCCATGTACCACGCCTTATAATTTTACAGTAACCTCAAAAAATCACCTGATACAAGGTCGACAGTAGTCAAGATTGTATACCAAAAATGATAAAAACTAAAAAACATACCCATGTAAATCGTTAAAACCAACCAAAGGAGTCACTCGAGGGGTTTACTATTAGCTATTGAAGAGTTTCGCTATCCACCTCCTGGTTCCATCATCAGATCAGTTCGATGGCACCAAATTATTGTGTTGTCATCCGGAATACTTATATTTGCAAAGTTTAAAATCGATACGACAAATTAGGATTAGATGAAAATCTAATTCCAAGATTTGTTTACTTAGCTCGTTAGTAAGTTTTAACTGAAGCTAATAAAAGCATGGTTAATTATTGTCAGAATATAATATTATACATGTTTAATATTAGTTATAAGTACTAGATTTTGTATTGAAAATATATATTTTAAAACATCGTAAAAAACATAACTTTCGCGATTTAAACACATGTTTTAAATGTTCATCGGGACTTATCACGCATTATTTTATTTAGGTAAAAAAAGGTACCTTATCGACGTTGCGATCATGTGTTTTTTACAATCTGGGTGTCTTCAAGTCGAGAGTGACTCGATTTCTTCTAGGCAAGCGTGCTTCATCGTAGACCGCATCGTCGCTTAACACAAGGCGAGATGGCAGCCAAGCGCAAGCTTATCTACTATAAAAAAAAAATACAATGGCCACCAATGGAGTTGGCTCGTGATCACGGTCACGATGACATGGTCGAAACGTCGAGCAAAAGGTACCTATTTTTTACCTAATTAAAATAATGCGCGATATGTCCCGATAAACATCGCATTATTCATTACATAATATCTTTGCATAATACCTACTCGGGAGTCAGTCATGTTGTGATTTAAGTTGATCTATTTATGTGTTGAGTAAAGAGCGATAAAATTAGCTCAATTAGTAGTCCTAAAGATTGAAACGGATCCACAAAAGCATTTCAATGAAGCCCAAACATTAGGTGCATCATAAACCCGCAATATTCAGCCTTCAAAAGCCAATATTTATCCTCCGACCCAATCAAAATCCATATCCATTTCGAGTAATACAGCGCTGGTAATTCCACACCGATATGGAAGTTATACGATACCAAAACCTATTATTGAGATTGGGTGTTTCTGCTCTTGTTTACGAGTATGCTGCTTGTAAAAACTAGGGATAGTGTACATTCGAGTGGAAGTGTGTAGGGGGTGTTGAGGGTGGAGACTTTAGTATGACAAGGGTCCAATTCCAATATCTGAGTTGGTACCGCAATACTGCAAATATTTGAAAGAGGACAAAATAGCCATAATCAGAAAAATTGCTTTCATAAAAAAGAAGCAGAAGAAATACTACAAAAAAAGCCATAGAGTTTTATTTGGAAATTGTCAAAATATGCATGCAGTCTGCCTGATGTTAAGCGGTAACTGTTGCCTATACAATAATATATTAACGTTGCCTGCAATATAAGCGGTGTTGTCTTTGCTTTGCCAACCCAAGGAGGACATGCAAGGAGAGGTGTTTGTATACATACTACCCTATTCAAAACGCTCCATTTTGAAACTCAGCGGGAAGAGCTTTGGCGAAGGACATTCCACACCTTGCAGGTCTGCAAAAGAAATCAGCAGAAGAACCAAACGGGCCTTTTACTTTTAAACTTAAAAAAAAAGTCAAGCGCATCGAGTGACACGCTCGTGGTTGGGTTCCGTAGCAAAGTCAAAACATACTCTTTAGATAAATAAAATATAGCCATATAAATACCTTACGAAGTAAGACTAATTACGAGTGTATAAGGCCAGTTTTCATTACTTTTGTAACATAAGCCAAAAAAATCCTGAGAAAAATCAGCTTAATTATTTTTAGTTTTCCGCCAAAAAAATTAGCATAGCACCAGGTTCACACCACAGAGGTTTTACATAAAAGTACGTTTTACGAGTAAAGTTTCTGACATGGTACGGATCTACGTGGCCGAAGAAAAGAAAAAAGGTAAGCTCTATGGCATTTTTCAACATGGAACTAGTTCGATATTTAAATTACTTTACCTCGCCAGGGAGGCAAAGTTATATTTACCGCCCGCATTTTGAGTCATCAATGAACCGCACTTATCGAGCGCTAGGGGTGAATTTTAATATTACTGTATCACGAAAACGGAGCTTAAAATTTTCATTGTTTTGATCAGTAGTAATTCCAATTATTGAGGGTTTGTATACTACATACGTGTGTTAGTGCACTAACAAACGTATGCGTACAAGAACATTTTGGTTACAAAATAGTCAACTGCAATTAAGTCATCATCATCATTTCAACAATAGGACGTCCACTGCTGGACATAGGCCTCCCCCCATTGATCTCCTAAAGGGCCGGTTGGAAGCGGCCTGCATCCAGCGTTTCCCTGCGGTCTCGTTTAGGTCTCTCTTCGTCTGTCCATCTTGTGGGTGGACGTCCTCCGCTGCGCTTACCTGTCCGTGTTCTCCATTCCAGAACCTTTCGGCCCCATCGGCCATCTGTTCTGTGAGGTATGTGCAACTAAGTACCCGACACTAAAGCAAAAACAAATAAAAAAATATGCTCTACAAAAAATCAAAGAACTTATTTTATCATAATCGGGTCTATCTTAATACTTAAGAGCCTCTTATACCAAATTTGACGGTTTTAAATCAATTTTATTCAGTTAAATTACAATATTTGAGCTGGAAAAAAATACATGTCACAGATACATCTGTGTTTGAGTTTGTGATTTGGTTCAAAACACGATGGAATAAACTTTCCTCGATCAAAAAAAATCAGAATCAAAGTCCAGTTAGTTTATTTTTTTCGTTTTATGCTCTAATGAAAGTTTGTAACAACCTGGAAATTGCACGTACTGAAAGGCAATTTTATTCAAAAAATAATTATTTGGATAGAATTTGATAGTGAATAGTTTCGTTTTTTAGTGAAATTAAAAACGTAACAAGGTCGCGAGAATTTGCGCGCACCGCGATCAGTACCGCGCCAGGCGTCATCGAGGTTGGGCCTATGCTCGTTTATGTCGTTGCACTCCCCCCGCGGGCGTCCTGACTCTAGCGTGGCAAAAAACATCGTTGCTATAACTAAGCGGGGGCTGAGGGAGCATTTTGTTGCCTACGCGACTCGGATAGCCGGCCGTTAATAGTGATATATCTTAGGTATGCATCTCTCGAGGGATCTCACTAAGGTTAATCTTCGGCTTCGATCAAGCCACTGCCTTAGCTATATCGTCACTCTCGTCTCAGGCCATCCTATGCTACGTTCACCAATATGAAGTCTCTAGTCTGGAACACGTCTACCGTAAGTGACGTCAAGAAGTTCTTGTGTATTTAGCACTAATACATTTTTTTGCACAAGAAATTTAACGACAAACTTTTTATTTATTCTGTCTAACGGTCAGCACGAAAAGGCGACACTATTAATTTCATGGTTGATATTTTGAAAACCCGTACGAAGCACTTTGATTTCACTTTTATTGTGGAACTGCTACATTGGAAAGCGTTTCTGAATGACAGTTTCCCGATACTTACAATCTGAGTGACTTCAAGACGCAAGTGAATCAGTTTGTTTTAGGCAAGCGTGCTCCATCGTAGCGTACTTATTAACTGACTTTAAAAAAGAAGGAGGTTCTCGGTTCTTGTATGTTTGTTACGTGATTACTTCGCGTTAATTATGAGCCGATTTTGGCAATTCTTTTTTTGTTTGGTAGGTCATACTTCAGAGGTGGTCTCTATCGATTTACTTCTTTTTGAAATGTTACTGGTGGTCCCATATAAATTTATAATTTTATGCTCTAAAATTTTACCATAGATGTAAACATCATTGGAGTTATAGCAATCTAGATAATCGCGAAAATTGATTTTTGGACCTTGAATAACTTACGACGCGGAGACGAAATTTTGAGACACTTTTGAGACAACTTTTAGAATGCCAAAATGATATTATATACGAGTTTCTAGCTTATTATCTCTCATTCCGAGGTTGACCCCTAATATGACTGGATTAGTAGGTTTATTTTTAAAGTCGGGTTTTCCCGCAAAAATTTACTTTATTGTTATTTAACACTAGTTTATTAACAAATTATAAAATAATATCTTCTCTTCAGATATAAAAACCGTAAATTTCTTTGAGCCTTTTCACATGTATATTCGAAGAGCTACTTATGCAGCCATTGATTGAACCCGTAGGTACCCCACTTCACAATAATACATTGTTCGCTACACCTGAATGAGACTCAACATACCTTTCGATAAAGTACCCCGCTTTGCAAGTAGCATAATTCTATGTTAAATGAGGCACAATTGGCTGTTCATAACGCTACGTTGTTTCTCACACGCCAACCGTGAATATTGGTTGTAGAGGTAAGAAGGTTTCGAAACACACGTAATAATTCTTCAATTTTCTGATTCGTCACAAAATTTATAAAAGACAATTGGTTAGTTAAGCATGTACTGTACTGTACATATTAAATTGAACAAAACTTTAGTGACAAACCTCACGTTGACCTAACCACTTGGTACTGGGGTATAAGAATATGGCATCAGTATCCCCTGATCGTAGGTTGATCGTAGTTGTATTGCAAATAGTATGTCATGCAAGGTAGGTGGACTTGTGGCGTCTACTATAGCAAGTCCTAAAAATACATTAGCCTGAGTTCTCGGCCGTCCTGACCCAAGACGGTGGTCATAGTTACGGCGACAGCAAAGGGTGCGAAGAATTCTACGGGCTACCCCCCGACTACTGATTCTGCCAATGTATAATGGAAAGATAAATATAAAAAGCGAAAAAATACATGTTATCTAACACCGTGTGTATACCGAACAGAAGAAATTATTCATGCGGAAATGGCTCCTTGGGAACGCTTGTGAGATGAAGTCTTTATCGTTTTTAAGACAGCGGATTTTGATGAAGGTGCAAACGTAAAGGGAAGAGGCATTTTGCAAGTGAAGTTTAGAGATAAAAATATGAGTAATATTTATTGTATCATAATATATTTTCACGAAGAATACAGAGACGTTACCCTTTTCGTGTAATAATATTTTTTTTCCAAGTACATAATCGTGTGTTCTAGCAGTATGTATTAAAAGCCACTTACCATTCTAGACTAGGTACATTGACCATCTTCGATTGTACTGTCACTTAACATCAGGTGAACAGTGTTCAAACTTGTCCTAACTATAAAAAAATACTTATGAACAGTTTTTAGCAAGGTATTGTTATTCATTTCTGTGAAAAAGAAATAATATGAAACAAGGTTAATATTATATCGAATTAACTGGATTATAAAACGGCGATTGAGTATATAAATTTGAAATTATACTCTGTATTTTAATATTTTTCAACATTTGCTGTCCTATTGTTGGGATGTATCTCTCCCATTTTTTACCACAAATTTCGGTCCTCCCTAATATTATTTTTAATGCTTTTTTTGAAGTGAAAATATTATATAGGTAATATTTAAACATACTCTTTATAGATACATGCACTATTATAATTATTGTGGCTTGCAATCCATTTTATCAATCTCAATATTCTATGTTGAACATAATCTCGATTGAAAGTTTATTAAAAAACCACACCTAACACCTAGGTTGAACACCTAAATTGCTGGATTACAAGTGGACTAGACTGAATAATCCTTAAGATAGGAGCAAATTTTTACTGATTTTTCAACTTAACTTTAATATACGAAGACGGAATAAAATTGATGATGACTTAGCAATAAAATAGAATGATTTTGGAAACTTGATTCAGGAAAGCGTTAAAACTGTTCAAGAAATGGGTGCCGTTCTGTAAACAATTTAGTCGAAAGACAAAAGCCTGCCCAAAGTCATAATTGCTGCAGTGCAGGTAGGAGCCAAAATTGCGAGACTCGAAGAGAATTCTCCCATTGTAGAACAAACGAGCACAATCGGTAATGCACTTTGACTCCGTGAACCGTATTTGTGGTCACCATTACCCGTCCGTGACCACAAATTGAAACTGTTAACGTTTTGCTTTGACCGTTGTTTAGGTAAGTGCAGGTATAAACCTTAGCGCATTTCAATACCGAATTTTTGGTACATAAACTTACACTGTAACTTTCAAAGTAACGGTTTTACTCAAAGATTGAATTCTTATCTTTATTATACAGTAGATGCAAAAGGCAGGCTGTCGTTCAGTGTGGAGGTCAAAGGGGGAGGCCTATATTCAGCAGTGGACGTCTTCTGGCTGATGATGATGATTATACAGTAGGTAGCTAGGTAGTGTATTTTTTGGGGATCTCTTTTCTCTGATCTTGTGTGGCAACTCTCTGAAGAAAGAAACTCCTTTCGTTGGAACTGACAACGAACAATCCCGCCAATTCCACCCTACTAAGTTAGTAGTATAGATGACTATTATTGGTTATTTCGAGGACAGCCATGGACAAGCTGAAGAAAATATGGGGAAACCAGAATATCACCAAGGTCACGAAAATCAAATTTATACGGGCTCTCGTCTTACCCATATTTATTTAAGCCACAGAGACTTAGACTTTAAGAGAAAATGAGAAAAAGAGGATTAATGCTCGATAATGTAGTGCTGGAGAAGAATGCTGAAGATATTGTGGACTGGATTCAGAACAAATCAGTTTTTTTTTATAGTAGATAGGCTTGCACTTGGCCGCCATCTCGCCTGATGTTAAGCGACGATGCGGTCTACGATGGAGCACTCTTGCCTAGAAGAAACCGATTCACTCTCGACTTGAAGACACCCAGATTGTAACTAACGGGGAAAACCCATTCAGGCAGCATTATATTTACAAGTATAGGCAGTATATTCTACAAGAACTTCATCGCGCAGCGCCTACCCTCCATCGTTCAAACTCGCATCCTCACCTTCTTTGGACACGTATTGTGACGCGGTAAGTACTCCATTTATCGCTTTGTGGTGCAGTATAATATGATTGAGGGACTAAATTGCGCGGCAGATCACTATTACTTAGGGCCGACTAAATAAAGACTAAACTTAGCAATAAAATACGCGAAGAATAGCGATGAATCGTGATGAGAGCTACCACCCAAAGAGATGAATCTTCGGGTCGTCACAATCCACATCCTATACCAAGAGTGCTAAAGACTAGGAAGAAGAATTTAGAATTGTGGTTTTTCAATATGACTGTTAATATCGCTCGTGTAATATCGCTTCTAACCGGCCCTTTTGGAGACCGATGGGGGAGGCCTATGTCTAGCAGTGGCCATCCTATGGCTGAAATGATGATGATGATGAATATCACTGTATTCTATGTGGCAGAATCAACCAGCGAACCAACTCGTGTTTGTGTTTGGGCAAACTACAATAAATCGAAATACAAAATCATTTGACATCACAGCAGATATTGGCCGCGTACTTGGAGAATTTCCAGATATCATTTAATTCCTATATCTCAGTCTCCACGATAGCAAAATAGAACGAAAAAAAGGTCCATAAACCTTCAGTATAAACCAATATTGCGACAAACAGGCTGTCAAGCCTGAACAGCACAGAAGCTCAATTACTGTTGTACACTGTCAGTGTCGCTTTCCAACGAGTTTTCCAATAGGAGTTGGGAATAGTTTAGCATGTTTTATCTGGCTTCAAAGACTTGTTTATTATGACAAGCAGCCACGCAAACTATGAATGTTAGAGAATGTTGTAAAATTTAGTTGCCAAAGGCTGAAATGTTAAAAATAATATAGCAGTTTTCCAACTGTTATCGACATTATATTGTACGATCAGCTAGATAAATATATAACGGAATTTTTACGGCCTTAACTCAATACCTAATTTTTACAGAGCTTTGATCCGTCAGGATATCTTTTTGTTTTATTTCGATGATCTACTTATTTCTCATATACAATGATAAAAATTATTTAGCCATTAACAAAAATAAATAAATATTCAATTTAACAAAAAAAGACTTTTGACTGCTAGTTTGTGGAATGCGCTGAATGAATGTGTATTCCCCAGCGAAATAGTATTCCCCGATAGTTATAATCTGGGTATCTTGAAGTCGCAAGTGAAACGATTTCTCCTAGGCAAGCGTGCTCCCACGTAGACCACATCATCGCTTAGAATCAAGTGAGGTGGCAGTCGAGCATAAGTTTCTTATTTAATAACATTGAAAAAAAAAAACTACTAGCGAGCTGGACCAGTTAACGTCAGAGCCAATAATTTGAAAAATGCTTAATTATCACAAAAATGCTAAGGTGACTTTGAGAATGAAGTGATTGTAAAATGCTAATCGACATAAATAAACGCTTATAATGCAACTAGAGAGCATTATGTGATTAAACAGATATGGGTCCTTAAACACAGTTTCACAGTTTAATTTATACGGTTAAATAACATGATAACCTTTTCTAACATTTATATCATGTACAATATTTTTATTGATAACATTTGTTACATGTTTTGCTATGTTGTGTTACATAACATTATGTACTGACTGTGTTGGGAACACAGTTTTTTTTGTTTAAATTAGAACGGCCCGGTTAAGGCACTTTTGTTAGATATTTATTGTAGCCAATTGCACCCATATAAACGATACGTCTGTCATTCGAAATCGGCTACCAACTGTGATGCGGACAAAGAACTTCTCTGACATAACCCAAAAAGGTAAGGTCCAAGTTCTTTGGATGCGGAGTTCGATACGTTGACATAAATAAGAATGTTCAATCAAGGTTCTGTCATAATGCCTGGTGTCACCAGATTTTCCTTCTCTTTTCCGCTCTATTTACTTCTCTTATCTGTGGTTGGGAAAACCGTTATTTCTTAGGGTGACAAGTACGGTGCGTTGCGGTGCAACGTTTCACATATCGAAGTTCAGAACTATGTGGCACTGAAAGATAACTGAGACATGAAATGGAAGCAAGCCTAGTGCTTACCATTATTACAGTACCTTGCTTGTCTCATTACTTAGTTAAATAAACCGGCCAAGTGCGAATTGCGCTCGCGCACAGAAGATTCCGTACCACCACAAAATACGAAAAGTAGTGCAAAAGACAACATCACGGTCAGGCGGTCACCCATCTAAGTACCGACCGCGTCTTACGTTGCTTAACTTGGTAATGAACAGAAATTTATCACCGGCTCATACTTGGCCATTATTTATTATTTGTTGTTATATTTTACAGTGTGTACTATAATCATGCCAAGTTTGACGCTTATACATTAAAGCATATACCTTCAAAATACCTTAAAAATACGTTTGTTGTATGGGCACTCCCCTGTAGTTTTTAGTTTTTGATTTTATTATAATTTTTTCTTAGTTAATTCGCTATAACATTATATATTCTGTGAAAATTTCATCTGGCTATCTATTACGTTTCAAAGATACAGCCGTTCAAATGTAGGATATACGGACAAACAGACAACGTAGGCTCAGTAATAGGTTCCCGTTTTTACTCATTGGGTACGGAACCCTAAAACATATTTTAGTACCTGTATCTACCCATCTATTTTTAAATGTTTACGGCGTGGATACTTAACATGATGTTAACTGTTAACCAGGTGTTAACCAATCATCGCTGCCTATTAAACCTTTTTCGCCACAAAAAGGTGTTTAAGAGATGTAAAAATAACAATGTCCTCAAATAGGCGCACAGGGATTACAGGTGGATGGATAGAATCGTTCGGCTAATGAGCCTCGATGGCCATTCAGAACACGTCGAGCCTTCGAGTTAATGAGATGAAAAGTGATGGTCGTCCACCTGTGGTGACCCCTTTCGCACCCCTGGAGCGTACTTTGCTCATCCAGTATAAATAAAAACAGCTATCTTTAGCGCAGTGCACCACCCATACAACAAACTCTGGTCTGCAGGAAAAATTAAATTGAAACAGTATACGGCTAATTTAAAATGTAAATAATGATATCCGAGTTTCATATTCAGTTAGGTGTTTTGAAATTATGATTATAACTAAAGAAATGATAATATTATCTGATGTCCATGATCGTGGTGCAGAGAGCTACAAAGAGACCTTCGTGCACGGGATGGTCAAAGT
This sequence comes from Agriopis marginaria, assembly GCA_932305915.1. NCBI lineage: Eukaryota > Metazoa > Arthropoda > Insecta > Lepidoptera > Geometridae > Agriopis > Agriopis marginaria. The sequence continues at coordinate 7,342,341 of OW029925.1, read as the reverse complement.
TGGAGCTCTGATCATCCACTTAAGCATGCCAAAGGAGAGACTGACAAAGTTGTGTGACCAACGTTGTTGTGGGCAGAGGGGCTGAGACAACACGGTTGTCTCGGGAGGATCTTTGACACAGTGCTGAGGACTCCGTGCGTTCCTCTGGACATCCCGAAACCCTCTTTTCAAGCACTAAAGCTGGTCACCAGGTCATTAGTGGGTATAATCCCACATAACCTGGCTACAACCCAATGCAGTCGGGTCAATGTAATCTTTGTCAGATTTTCTCCCCGAAAACAAAAAAGGGTACATTTTAAACCGATCATTCCCGTTGTCCACAACTAGTGGAAAAGGGCAGTGACACATTTTTGAAAAAAAAGAAGTTGTGTTACTGTCCAGCAGTGGTGGTCAGCGATACAACTTTAAAAAATATTTTTGTCGTCCACCACTGGTGGACAAACTTAGCTACAAAATCAAACAAAATGTAATAAGCTACAAAAATGTTAGTTTGTTTAGGTCAAATCTTGCAAACTGAATTAGAACCAGTTCCACTTAACCTATCTTTATTGAAATTTTGCATACGCCTTAGTTCTGGTTATTATATAATACGAAATACTCATTATTGTAATATTTTCAACATTTCCACTAAAATAAAAAATAAAATATTTCAATTAAAAGCATCATTTCAATAAAAGCTCGACGGTACATATGCAATGAAAACTATTGTTATTATCATTTCCACTTTGGTGAATCTTCACTGAATTTATTTGGTGATATTATCTATATTAAATAATACGTGATAAGTCCCGATAAACATTTAAAACATGTGTTCAAATCGCGAAAGTTTAAAAATTACGATATTATCGAGCTTTAATTTGTTGAGTAATTGGCTTGCAGTTGACTGTCCAGTGTCCACTTCACCTGATATTAAGCAATGATACGTCTACGATGGAGCACGCTTGCCTAGAAAAAGAAACTAAATTACTCGCGATTTCAGGACACTCAAATTTAAACTATTGGGAAACAGACATTCTTTCATTCAGCTTGTGTAGCGAGGTGATGGTTATTGTTGTATGGCAGCATTTTTAACGATTAAAATAAATAAACTGGTAATAAAATACTAAATAATAATATAACGCGAACTATTTTGTATTTATTTTTGTATTACGAAATACATTTAGTACCATATTAAAAAGCAATTAAAAAACAACAGGAACTGTAGTCAAAGTATAATATATGATTCCTCACGTAGGATATTAATTTTATCTTGGGCCAGCCGTTATGTGCTCGCAAGTAGGATTGCTTTGATAGCTTCCTTGAACATGCACGTCTGCATGAATCAATAATGAACTATCGACGAAGTGCAAACTTTGACATACATCCACTTTGAGTTTACTAATTCAGTTCAAAGTCCCTTTAACGTTCATAGATTTGATTTACAAATTTATCCTTATAATCACAGACCAGTTTTAATTATTTTGGGTTTTAGTATTATAACTAAAAAAATTCTAAACACACACGCACACACACATATACATTCACATTCACACATACTCGTAGCTTTTCATTGTTTTTTTTTTAATATATTTACGCGAGTGTGGTTTATACATAGATTTCTATTAAAAGGGTTTATAATCTCGATTAGCTGTTTTGCTGTCATAAGTACATTTTGACATCAAGGCTAGTGAAATTGTGCCAAATTATTTCAATGTCAAGATAAAAATAGGTACTTTGAACTCATGAGTGTCAAGAACGATTTCTATAGCTTTGTTCCAGGGCAAAATTTCATGAGTAGTACTATAAAAAATAAGAGTAGAATCAGAAATATTAAATATTTAGACAACACAACAAAATATTCGGTATGATGAGTAATTTTCAAAAACTGTTGTCCTATGTTCTTACGCATCTACTATTTACAAAAACAACATAATTATTTATGCAGAAAATTTGTGAAAATTGCATAATTTGATTTTTTAGCTTATTTAAGTTAGCGTCAAAAACACTCGCAGGTGAAGGCGTCTGATTGTGACGTGACCGATCTTAAAATCTCCATGCCAACAGCACTGGGCCTTTTAAGGGCCCAATACCGTTGACATGGAGAGTTGGAGATTAGGTAGAGTATAATAATACTCTAACTCACATGAGATTCCTTACCATAAAAACGTGACGTCATAACATGAAAATGTTATTGAAATATAGACTTTGTGCTCTTAGTTTTATGACCACATAAACTCGTAACACTGCGTGTTACCTACATCATATGCGTAGAATTGTCAAGTTTTCTAAAGATTTGGGGTGCGTAACGGTCAATGTAACGTTTCGTGTACGTTTTCAAGAGAATGTATCCAATCAGAGAAAAGACGCGTTTGATTCGTTTGCCACGTTTGAATTTTATAACCATGGTTATCATGTTATTTGTAACCATGGTTTCCATATTGTAAAACGTTTAAAGAGTGTTATTGGCGTATTATGTAGTTTCATACAAAACTAGGGTCCAGATCATTCTGTGAATTTTCCAACAATTATGTTGTTTGTTTTCATAATCATCGCGTCATTCGATCTGATTGGCATTTAACTTAACATGGCGGATTGCTGTATGTATGTTTTTATTTTGTTCAAATATGTTATAACCATGCTTTTAAAATAAAAATAAATATAGTTTTAGAATCCTTCTATCCTATTTAATAGTTAAAAATCATAAATTAAGTGGTTCTTTGTCACTGTCATAATTCTTAATGCTGGCAGTATGACAGTGATGGCTTACAGCGACACCCAGCATTGTGGTTTCCGACACACACGATCCAAGTAAATAGGCACGTACCTACTTGTTTACTATTCTTGCGCTCTAATTCCTCACTTTGAAATAATTATCTCAAACGCTCAAGAGTATCTTAACAAAAATAAACATCAATAAGAGCATCAAACAAATAAATTGGATCTTCCATCTCAAATGCCTCGTCTCACAATAAACAATGGAATTCAATTTAATGGCATTACTTAGTAGGCTCCTGTTACTGGATAGCAGTTAATAAATTAATTGCTCTTTGCTACTTAACTTCATTTTGGTTAATTGGCGTCTTATTGTTTGTGTATCTTTGGAACTTTTGGTAATTGAATTGCGGTCAACGCTCTCTATGTATTTAATGTTCCTTGTTCGGTTAACTTTTGTTTGAGGCGCGGTTTTCCGTGTTTTAAAGATTTTTGCACGTAAAATTTACTTAAATACAATTTTTAAATTGAACAAGTTTTCTTAAACAGTTTAAAATTGAGTTAAACCGATTGTATAGGTGTGAAAACATTTTGGAATCAATTGTTTTTTTTTGTTAAGCTAAACTTTTTCTTGATCCTTGTGTGTGTGTGTGTTTTCGTAAGCACATTCGATCAATTTATATCTTCAGAAATTTTGAAATGCGCAAGTGAGATAGTGAATGCAAAAACGCAGAGTTGCCTATGAGTTAATACTCCGTTTTTTTAAATCGAGTTCAAATTATTATTATAAAACGCGTAAACATCTAAGCACGGCCAACTATATACAACTTAAAGTCACTTCACATTTATTTATAGGGCTTGTAGTACAATACGTAATAATAATATAAGGTACACAAGTATCCAAATTTTGCGCCTTTTTGTAGCTCTACCAATACTACCGAAAACAAATATTTAAAGATTATACATGAATTACATATCACTATGTCATATACTTCATTTGTATTTTTGGAAACGTCTAGAAATATTTATACCATAGTTTTATCGACCGCACTTCGTAGGTACTTATCTCTAGTCAAATTGTGTCTTTTCTGAAAGAGCTGGCATTTACAACAAAAATTGGTGGATATTTTATTTTGCGACGATAAAATTGTATAAACAAGCAGTGAACGTTGTAACAAAAATAACGCGATATCCAGAACGCTTCGCGTACAGTATTGGATCAACGCATTCGCGGCGAGTGCGTTTACATCGCATTAAAAAGTTCGCGCTTTTATATTATATAATACGAAAATCGGACAAAAATATAGTAGTGAAACTCACACTGTGACCAAAATTATTTTGACATATTGAATTCAAGACGTTTGTAATATCTTACATACTGGATTAAACTAATGACTAAGTTAAAAAAAAATATATTCCAAGTAAAAACGTTTTACCTCGTAACCGAGCATTCGACTGTACTTGAAGCTACTACTCGACCTAGCAAGTGTTTTGCATAATGCCTATTTGTAAACGCAAAACACTTCTAGGATGTAAATATGTGTAAAAGAGTGAAAAAAATAGTGTAAATGTAACAACACAAGTTTTCTTATAACATGTTTAATCACGGCAGCAGTTCATATAAAGTGTCAAGTGGCCCCAGCTACAATAGCGATAGGATACCCAAAAAATATGTAAAAGGTAAGAAGGAGGAAAATTTTTGTATCATACCATCATCATAATTTTCATAATTATCATCTTACAAAGCTTTCTTTATCCCACCGCGGGATACAGGCTTCTCTTTAGGTTTTGCTTGGTCGTCTAGTTCTCTCCTGCGCTAATAAAGTTCGATACACGATAATCTACTTAATTTGATTATTATTATGTGCTTAGAAATTGTTGTTAGTTTTTTTCAACCTTGACATGCTTTGTCCTGTCCAAATTTCAATAAATTTGTTTGAATTTATACAAAAATCCCATAAAAATATATTTAGTTTTTCCAGATTTTCCCATTTTCCGGGCAATTTTTCTGATTATACTTTCCACAAAAACCTCATCGAATTATTTCTAACATTAAAAATATTTCCACGACTTTTCCACGACTACTTTACGCTTTGACGTCCTGTCTCGTATCTCCAGTCAGCTTTGGGCCCTAGCATATCCGTGATATTCTTGTTTTAATTCTATTCGCTTAATAAAGACGGTGACTTACCGGCGCATTCACTTGTAATGTAACAATTTCAGATTTCAGCAGTGCGTAATGATACACTTTGTTACATCACAATATGAGTGGGGAGAACTGAGCATTACAATGCGCGAACACCCGTGATACAATTTGTAACACTGCATAATCATCATCAGCCAGAAGACGTCCACTGCTGAACATAGGTCTCTCCCTTTAACCTCTACACTGAAAAACAGCCTGCCTTTTGCATCCACTGGATGTCTGCGACTCTCACAATGTCGTCGGTCCATCTAGTGGGAAGCCTACCTACGCTGCGTCTTCCGGTTCGTGGTCTCCACTCCAGAACCTTTGTTCCCCATCGGTTATCGATTCTTCGAGCGACAAAAACGAAACGAAACAAAGCGAAACGGCTTTACCAATTTTTTTAAATGTAGGTGTTTTTGGTAAGTATGATAATATGTCGTAAAGTATAATTATTTCATATTTAATGCATAATGCATAATGACAGTCGTGATTTTTTTAAATGTCCGAAATAATACGAATAATGTTGTGAGGGAAAGTATAATTAGAAAAGTTGCCCGGAAAATTAAAAAATCCGGGAAAAACGAAAAGTATTTTTTTTCTATGGGGTTTTTGTATGACATAACTCAAACAAATTTAATGAAAGTTGGACAGGTTAAAGCATGTCAGGTCAGCTGGTTGAAAAAAAATTACAACAATTTCTAAGTACATAATAATAATAATCAAGTTAGATTTGAGTTAGATAGTAGATTATCGTGTATCGAACTTTATTAGCGCAAGAGAGAACCAGACGACATAGCAAAACCTATATAAAGAGAAGCTGGTACTCCGCGGTGGGATAAGGACAGTTTTGTAAGATGTACACGACCGTCTTGTGGAGTAGGTTCATTGATTGTTAAAACAACACCTTTGAGGATACACTTCCGAATGCTCACACATAATGCTACAACAACTTGTAACGTTTACAGTTCGAATGGTTACAACATAGAATGCTCCCCAGTCAGTGAGTTACATTATCGCAGTATTGAAAGGTAAAAGCTCAAAATAGAATCTTGCATTGTTCCATAACAAGCGAACGCTCCCAGTGAGTTAGAAAAATTCAGTTAGAAAAGTACTAAGCTTCCAATTTAAAGATACATCATTAGTAAATAAGTAATGACTGACTGTGTATACAAAATAATTTAAGATAAAATTGCGAAGGCTCTTTTGGAGCTAAATTACGCGAATCAGCGAACGTATCCACGGAGACCACAATTCAATTGACTAGGTACCTACTTTTACGAGTGAATTCGTTTGGATTTGTGAAACATGAAATATCTGCGTGAATGCTTATTGGCTTTTTGTGGCTTCAATTTTATTATTTAACCACGCTTTTGGACTGTTAACGTTTTGGCATAATTGCGTTGGCCCGTTTCAAATATTTCGAGCAGAGCTATTTGGAGGTTGCATTATCACACTCATGATAAAACAAGTATAAATTGAACATTTTTAAAAACCCCTGTTAGCATAGCTGATAATATTTAAGCGGCTAAATAGTTTTTTGTCATAGTTAAGAACAATATCGATCAAATCACCTTTCAAAAAAGCAAAAAAAACGAAATCATAATTGGGTCAGTCATTTGGGAGTTACGACGCCATAGACAGACATACAGACACACACGTTAAACTTATAATACGCCTCTTTTTGCGGCGGGGGTTAAAAAAACTCTCAAATTGAAGAAAGCAAACCTTTTTTGGTTAAACCAATATTTGTAATATCTCTACATAGTATAAATTAAAGTCGCTTTCCACGTCTTTCTGTCCGTATGTTTTTTTTTTGATCGATTTTTTTGATAGACCGCGATCTCGCCTGATGGCAAGCGATGATGCGATCGAAGATGGAGCACGTTTCCCCAGTAATAACCTATGTCTGTATGGCCGCTATCTCCTCCTAATCCATGCAACGGATTTTGATGCGGTTTTCACCATCAGTTAGATACATTTTCACGGAAGGTTTATATATATAACTAGCGACTCGCCTCGGCTTCACACGTAAATTACACCCGTGCGAAGCCGGGCGGGTGGGTCGCTAGTATGTATATAAAAATCTCGTGTCACGGTATTTGTGGTAGTACTCCTCCGAAACGGCTCGACCATTTTTGTATTTGGTAGGTATGAGAATAGGTCGTAAAGTTATATTTCATACCGCTAGGTGGTTAGGGTGTCATAGTGGCGAATCCGAAGGCCGAGCTCTACGCGTGCGAAGTAGCGGGTATCAGCTAGTTGTTTTATATTTTCATCATAAAAAATCGCGTGAGGATTAATTTTTTTCTGTTTATATAATTATCCCTGTAGATTTTGTCCAGTTTTGACGGGTCAAAGTTGTGTAAAAATTTGGAGCTGAATTAAGTCCTTAAACATGAATTAAGAAGCAGTTTAAGTTTTCTCCAATATTCATATCTAGTTAATATATTCATAACAAAGCTTTTATCCAAAGCCTGAAAACCATTTTCATTATGCGCCCTGCTAAGTAATATCTACTTTTCTCTCTACACATTGTGAAAATCTAATTAGGACTGGCTTACGGTATCGGCATTAGGGACTTCATTTAAAGATAATCTTAGGTGATGCTAGGTATTTCTCTAATTGAGTTTCCTACTCAATGTCCTTATTATTCTACCTTTCGAATTCTTAATGGTAAAGGGTCCAATCCAATAGCGCTCGATACCTACCTAAATTAATAAAGGGCTTTGCAAGTATTGAATTTATTTGGGAAATAATTCAGTGGGAGCTTAGGGACGCGTTTATTTTTGTTTATAACTTCAAGCCTTCGATTTAAATGTTTACGATGTTTTATGTCCTAAAAATAAAGTCTACAATTTAGAGCTTTACTGCGCGAAGCGTATAATTTTTATACGTACTTATCGCAACTTTTCCTGTCTAACTAAATACTCAATACTCAATCATTTATTGCATAATATTATGAAATTTATATACAGGAATCACATACTTACAATACTTTTTGTAGTGTCTCTAAATTACGTGTATTTCATGATTAGTTGTCTAAATTTCGATCCTATCAATTCTATGCTGCTGAAATATAATCTGTTTATTATAAACTCTTTATTAAATAATCTATTACGAAAGTTAGATTCTGAATTTCGGTGTCACAAGTAACAAAAGCTAGAAATCCGAAACTTTCAAAAACCAACGGGCACTTCCCTCACGGAATGAATCCGTTTTCCATCGTTCTGGACAAGTGAACGCACTTCAATCCATATCCGTTCTTGCCGTCACTCCGTGTCGGTACACTTTACTAACAGTTGGTGACATTTCAAGACCTTCGCCAAGGTTTTAGAACACAGCTTCAGTATACCCTGCCTGTCGTAAGAGTTTACTAAACGGAGGCTTGTGGGTTTGTAGTTGTTGTGGCTCTGAGATGCCCAACGACGATTTACAGGCACAGTGTTGCCCACGATGATGTAAGGTCTTCCCACTCTCCTATAAATGATAATATTCTCCTAGGAAGTTCTTGAATGAAGCTACGGTGAATTTTTATGTTGGTCCCATTATCCTTCTTCAGATGGTTATGATATCAGATTTAGACCATTCCAGCGGCCTGATGTTTCCCTTCTAGCCAATGCAATACGTATACCTATCGTCATTATTGGGTCTTAATGTATCTTACGAACCGAACCTATACCTTTCGAAATTTGAACACACAATCGAAGTTCTATGGCTTTGAATGGCTATCATGCCCAATTTCAGATAAAACGGCACATTAATATGTGTGAAACCAATGGTGCAACTCATAGATTGCTACTAGGCGGGTATATCGAGTCACAGTGTTTCCGTTTTTAACCGCCACCGTGTCCGCTTATCCGGAAAGCGTACGGGATTACGTTCCGGAATTCGTTTTACACGTTTTCATTTTCGGGAGCTATCGTAAAGAACAAATTAATGAGCGGGCGGGGTATTGTTTCATATTTTTCCGTGAAGAAGCCTTTGCTATGGGTGTTTCTGAGTATTGTGAGATACAGGAAAACGGATAAGAATTTTTCTGATAACGGACATTTCGTAAGATGAGATTGAGGGTTTCTAATAAAAAAATAGGTTGTGCTATAAATTATTTACATTACATTTTATTTAAGATATTCCCTAAAATTATAAATCTAAGTCAAAGATGTTTAAAACAATTGGTAACGGGTCAGTGCTCAAATATATCTGAAGCAAAAGTAAACTAGATATTCTGTGCATATAGTCTACATTTTACTGCAAGATAAATTAGACTTTATTTTAAAGACATAGAATTTAAATTAGTTTGTAGGTATTTCTAAAATGTATCTAAGTTTATATTGCCAAACCGAGGAAACTTTTTTCTAGACAGTGTATTTGTAAATCAATGGACTAAATACATTGAAAACGTCTGAAAGAGATTTTGTTTGTTTTTATTACTACCTAAAATGCAAAATTTAGCATGTATATGACCAAATAAAATATGGCAGTATGAAAAGCCTCCACCAGTATAAGAGCTCTAAGAACGTGTCAAGACTTCCTGAACAGTGAAAACCTTTTTGAAAAGCTTAAAGTTTCTCCTGCAACACCGAACAAAGGTGCCTCAAAACTTTGTAGGTATACATTAATAATTATACTCGCAGACGCTATTTTCATATCTTTATTCAAGTCAACATCTTCAAAAGCTGTGTGAATTATAGGTGTTAAATTAATAAAGTTTATTTAATTAGGTGTGCAAATCCGCGTGCATGAAATGGAAGGCACAAGGAAGGCAAGCCGAACGCGGCGGAAATCCGCTACTACCTTAAGACCTTAACACTTGGGAGCTTTGGTAAGATGGGATGTACTTAGTATGGGGGTTCTAATAACCATTAAAAAAGTAATAATGTTCCCAATCCTCTAATTCGCTGTGTTAACCTAAACGACATAGAAAACAAAATAATTCAAATTCAAATTCATTTATTTCAGGCTAACCCATACCATAATGACACAATTTGACAGTAATAAAGAATATAGAATGCCTAAAATATTTCTGATATTTCCTTGGTATTTTTTATTCACATCCAAGCAAAAATAATTATGTAATCTAAAAAAAAATATGGAAAATTTTGCATTTACTCTCTTCCTATTAGTTAGTCTTGAGGACCCTGGTAATGCATGGATCGAAGGCAAATATATTTATTATTAAGAGTTATGGAGTTAAAGTTTTGTTATTTTATTTATGTTACAGATGTATTTAAAAACAATATACTTAACTATTAGAATTACTCGCATATGAGTGTCTTTACTGCTAAGAATCCTGTTAGGATAAGGATAAATTCTTTGGATACTATGTATGAGAAAGTGTGTTTGTTAGTTCATCTATAGGCTTGTTTCTCGTTTTTGTCGTTTTCGACAGAATCACAACTGACTAGTCGACGACGATCTTTCGATCGACGTCATGGTTTGAGTTACAGTAGGCTAGAAAGTGATACAAATTATGATAGTTTTTATTCCGGAAATATGTTTAACTTGGGTGAAGCTGCATGTTTATTGCACTATTACTCCAACATTCAATGCTATTAATTAATATACTCAATTAATAATAAATATAACCAACTCGAATATTTCAATGACGCGCGTCATCTCTCCCCGCGTCGTCCTGAATACACCCACCTGGAAGAGACTTAGTTAATTTTATGCCGTTCACGGCTACTTTAATTTCTCGCTCGGTTGATAATTTTCTGGCGCCGGCACCCACGGAGAAAATCTGTGCAAAAGTTTAGCTAGCAGCATTATTTATATGCAGGCGGGTATACAAACAGTTTTAAATCTTATCTGTTGGAGGACGGTTCAAGTCAAGGTGGCTTGCTTTCCTATTTGATAATTTTTATTATTTGAATTTATTTGTTTGTTTGAGTGGACAAATTCCTTCACTTACGTACACAAACACACATATTATACACCCCAACACACATACATAATCACTATCACATTATTTGATTTACAAATACAAAAATACAAAATAGTAAAGTTTATCACGCATGATTCGATGCTTCGCATTTTTTGTGTAAGTATTAGTTTATTTTCCAAGAAAAAAACACAGTTCATTTCACACTCATTACGAGTACATTTGAGTCGCAAAACTGTATAAAAAAGTTTCCGGATGACTTTTTTACTCATAAAATGTTTACCTACACAATTTTTATTGCTTTTAAATTAGTTTCATCTCCGGGCATCTGTTTAAAGTATGTCAGACAGTGGAATGATTGGCAGACATCTCGCAAACGTTTCACACGTTCCGCTCCCAAAATAAAAAGTATATTTTGATGTGGTATGTAAATTTTCTGTGTACCAATAATATATTACTCCATTAGTGCATTACCGTGTATGATTATGTTGAGCTAGCAGACAGAAGCATAATATCCAGTCTCAGGTAAATTGAACATTGGTGTTTCCTCAACCAGTTAGGTGAGTGAGTATACAAATACATGCACTAGAATATACAGGTGGTTGCATTGTTCAATTAATTTTATTAGCTGTTTTATAATAAGTTTTTTTGTTAAAAAAAACTGGTTAAGCATGAGACGGGCTTGCGCACTGAGGGTTGCGTACCACCAAAAAATTCCATAACGAAATTACCAATTATAAATTGGTAATGAACAGAAACTTGTCACCGTCAACTTTGGCACTTGGCCATTATTTATTATTTATTGTTTTATTGTATATTTTAGTCTGTTTACTATAATTATACCAAGTTTGACGCTTGCACGTATTACCATTTTTTCATTAGAGCTAATACAAAAATACGTTCGGTGTATAGGGACCCCCTTTTCGTTTTTACTTTTTGACTTTTTTATTTTCTAGTCAATTCTCCGTACCCATGACATATTCTGTGAAAATTTCAACCGGCTATCTATTACGGTTCGAAAGATACAGCCGTTTAAAGATAGGACAGACGGACGGACGAATGGACGAATGGACGGACATACAGACAGACATAGGCTTAGTAATAGGGTCCCATTTTTACTCTTTAGGTAAGAAACCCTAAAAATTCAAATTTCTTGAAATATACTGCATGCAGTAGGTAATGTACTTTATCCATAAAATATTACATATTTATACATTTACATTTTATCCAACGTCTACTCTGCACACTTCCAATAAAGGGGGCGGGTCGAAAGCCCAGTCATAATAACTCAACGCCAAAACACGAACGTTAAAGGTTCACCATACACTAAATCAGCAAAGTTCATCTTCAATCTAGTAACAAACAGTATGGGAGAAACATACTACCACGTCCTACGAATAATTATAGTGGTTGCTTGCGGGCCTAGCACGGGCCGTGGACATTTTTTTCGCCCTGGTGGACAAATTTCTACTGTCAAGTAGTTATCTACTTGACAGTAGAAATAATTATTCTCTCCACCTTGCATAGCATGTCAACCGAGGAAAGGGATAAAATCTCTCTTTATGACGTTTATCGTAGACATTATCGGCCTTACTTATAAACGTTACTTAAGTTAAGCAAAGCTTAACATTGCTCTGTCTTGTTTTCACCTGTGACAATTTCCGTCAACGAAAAGTTGACAACAATTTTAAGCATTGCTTAACTTTTAACTAATATTTATAAGTAAGGTCGTTAGTCTCCGCTTCTCCCCGCCTAGCATGGACTCCAATCAACGTGGATAAAATACTATAATAATATACTACAGCAGCCTACCTGTAACACCAGAGACATCAAAAATACGTTGCCTGACCCTTTAAAAGTCTATTAATTATTATTTTAATTTATATGGGTAAACTTAGGGCACCTTTTTCAAGAATTTGTGCTAGACCTAACATCCATGTGCTTGTAAATCAATGATATCCATGGTATATCTACAGAAATAAAATTCTGCGTGGTACCCCATACTGTGCTTAATCTTATTGTTACGAAGATTGGGATCCGTGTAATAACCGTAAAAACGCATCTAAACTCATCGAAATCGGAAGTTAAGATCTACCCTCTCATATAGGCAGAATGTGAATGAGGTTATGTATCAAGATGTGGGTAAACCAAACTGGGATAAAAGATGTTGAATAATGGTGCAGTTTAGGCATAGTACAGTTATGGTCGACAGGTGAGGAGTTTGACTTCACAGCTCGCCTAATGTTAAATGATGTTGTAGTAAATCCTTGAGTGGAGACCGTGAGTAGACACCCGACCATACAGGCTGTCCACCAAAATGCTAGGTTGACGATGTTATGAAGACCGCTTGTCTTCTTCGTAATCTGCGTCAGATTTGACAGCTAAGGCGCAGAACACAGGTCGTGAAAGAAATTGGGAGAGGCCCATAGAAGTACATTTAGATCGTCGGAGAGACCTATATTCAGAAATGGTTGAACTAATAAGTCATAAGTCATAAGTAATTTATTGATAAAATGTCAATTTACACGTCAAATAACAAATGTTCACTTAAAGTGAGAAAAATTACAATAATAATTACTTAATTGATTAAATTAGACTATATAATTGCATTACAGAAATAATAAAACAAAAAATAATAATAATACATGTCATACAATTCTTACCTATATGGTAAACATTCATATGTCAAATCTATAAAATTCGTCGAATCTGTAAAAAGACTGCTCGATGAGCTATATTTTTAACCTATTTTTGTACGACTGCAGACTCGTGGCTGCAGTTATTTCATTCGGTAAGTAAGGTAATATAAAACATAATATAATTATATACATATTAAGACTGGTTTAAGACGCTCTTTTACGACATTTAGCAATTATGGTCATTCTAGTTTAAGTGTGCATACCTCCATGGTTAGCTTAAAATTATAAAAAAAGTGTCATAACAAAATTGAATGTTTTATCTAGAAAACCCATGAGACCGAAACACGATTAAGCACATTTCACTCGATAGAAAAAATATATCAGAGTAGCACTGATTTGCTCTTTTATCCCTGTTTTGATATACAGATTTCATAATTATGAAGAAAACCGGTGAGGTAAATTTTTCATTACAGCTATACTTTTCGAAAAATATGAGAAAAACCCCAAATATAGAAGTAGCGAAACGCACGACTGTGTGCAAGTGCCATGATTTTGCTCCGCTAAATGCGACTTTAATACAATAAACCAAGGATTATGGTCATCTGTAGTAATAAGTGTTGCTTAAATGTGGGAAAACCTCGCCTTAACTCAGTGGCAGAACGTCTGCCTAAGCGTATAGGAACGTATAGAGTTTCCGGGTTCAATTCCTGTTCGGGACAGATGTTTGAATCATGAATTTAAATATCTGCTCTGGGTCTGCGTTTGTGTTGTCTTTATCTTTGTATAATTTATACGCCTTATATGGAATCCCTGACACAGGAAATCACGCTAGGAGCGTAAAACATTATTATTTTTTAAAAGCTTTTATTTAACTTGCCTTGTTAGCATGGGTCAAATATTGCAACTACATTTTAAACAGTTATCCACAACCGATTGTGTTGAATTTTTGCTTACTCATTTAGTTTGGATGACATACATGGTTAGCTAGTTGACGTTTTTCTTAATCCAATATGGCGGAATCTCAAAGATGACGGACCAGGTATTTTTTATACACCCATTTTTTTTTAATGAAAGGTTTATAGAAGTAGAAGTATGCGAATAAATTATCTTGTTAAAAAACCGACTTCAAAAACCACAAAACACAAACACTACAAATAACAAAGTATTATTTTTACATGGATTTTGAAATCTGGCGGGAAGTATATTTATTATCACTTCAAAATCCATGTCAAAATATTATTTTGTTCTTTGTAGTGTTTGTGTTATGTGGTTTTTGAAGTCAGTTTCACCTATGATAGTGGAACGCGCGAACTACTAGTTTATTTATAGATAACTAGCTGCACCCTGCGGTTTCACCCGCGTAGTGATAAAATTAGTGATGATGATGATGAAAAGTATATAGGTAAAAATCAGGTCGATCTGTTACTCTGTTGCTGCGTGAAAGAGGAACAAACAAACCAACAAACTTTTCGCATTTATAATAGTATGATGATTACATATCCATACATGAATACCTCCTTGTTGGAACAAAACGCTTCAGGCGTTTTGTAACGTGTGTGTCTTCCTCCTTTTTCAAAGTCGGTTAAAAATTAAATGACATCACACGTGATAGAAATATGGAAGAAGCATAAAAGCTTGTTTTTAAAGGATTTTTTTATTACAATTTTATTTTCAACTGTGAATTCCACAGAAAAGATAAGTAGGTATATTTTTTTTTCTCTTCTGTGGTGAATTCAACCTATCGTTGCTATTAAAACTTTGTTTTGAATAACTTAGCTTCAGTTGCAACGAACCCAGCACATTGTTTCTCCGTTTCGTTGGAAACGCTGGATGTTATTAAATTCTATGAACTGTGTTGTTTTCATTCCGCGTATTGTGCATGTCTGGAGTAAACTCATATGGACGGAATTTTAAGAATTTCAGATCGTGACAGTGATAAACACCGTGTGATATTTGATAAAGATGAGTTTCGTCTAGTAGAACCACCGGAGGATGGGCAGCAGCGTCCTGTTAGTACACGGTGAACGTACTGCGATCTCCAAGCCGCCTGCCAAGCGTGGGGATTATGGCAACACCCCTCTCTAAGAGGGAGGCCTTGTTCAGCAGTGGACATTTAATGGCTGATGATGTGTGATGTGTGAGTTTCGTCTGTGCATCGGCTTCGTAAATAGTGCATTACTTAGGGAGTTACCGTATGTTATTTAGGAAGTACTTTGAAGTAATTATTTTTCTAACTTATTGACTTGATGAACTTGGAGGGAGCTAATATGAATATCAATTGATATTATCAGTTTGTGTGTGTCCAAAACATCTATTTAAAATTAAATTTTTTTTGTTGGTGCGAAAATAGATACGTTCGATTTAAGCTAGTCAAAAAGTAGGTAGGTTTACAAAGAAAAAAAAAAACCCGTTAAGAGATTTGATAATATTCAAACGGCTGAACAAATTTTCTTGAATCATAGCTAATAGTACTAACAGACTTAACGATTTGGTACGCTGGACCGCCGTTTGACCAACGGGAGAGAAAGAGAAAAATTTATCTTTCTCGCTGATTGGTTGGATGGTGGTCTGTCAATCAAATCCATCTCGTTTATTAGCTACTTAATAACACAACCGATTTAAAACCTATCAATATATTTTTATTAAAAAAACTGTTTAGCCGTTTGGGAGTTACGATGAACACACAGATGATAATGATAATGTTTATTTTCTAAGCATCAGTACAGAAACATTAATACAGAATACAAACAGAAATAAAAGTAACAACCATAGTATTATAAATATAGGTAAATAAAATAGGCTAATAAAATATATTACTAATATAAATATGCAGTATCAATGGGCCCCAAACTAGGCAAAGCCTGTATCTTGATGAGATACAAATACACAAGGATACATAGATACACACGTTAAAATTATAATACCCCACTTTTTGCATCGAGGGTTACAAACGGTCATGTTAACGCGCCATCTATATCACGCGATATACAGCCAAAATTTAATTGAGAGTGTCAAATCATCAGTTCAAATTTTGGTGCGATGTCAGCCCTCGGATTTTCGGATGCGCAAAATTCTACATCCATTTGCGTACATTTCGGCTAGCGTGAAGCCACAGCTTTACTTTATTTGGAGTGAAGCCGTAATAAGTGGCCTAGATTTTTAGCGTCCATCCATTTGACTTTAGCTAATAGGCGTCACGCTAAACGATGTAACCTTAAGAGCTCAGCTTAATAAATGGGCTGTTTTAGTCACTAGCTCCTTTAACAGGTAAAATCAGTTAGAGACGCAGTTTTTACCCTCTTATGCACAAACGCGCAATAAGCTAATCTATACCATAAAATGTTCTGTCAAATTCTCGCCGACGAGAAGTATCACACGTGAAAGCGAGACATACAATTTTAGAGAAGCATAATGAGCGTTTATTCATACCTATTATGACGCTAAGTTTTAATAGTATTTGTTATACTTAATGTAAAAATCAGTTAGTTGTAACTTAGTTACTAACGAATTAATTAATAGTTTAATTAGAAACAAATTTTAGAAATTGATTTTAAGTAAAACTAATGATCGTGTCGATTTGAAACTTTGCAAGTATATAATAAAATATGTAATCCAGATGACAATATAATAACTTGGCACCACCAAATCATATACAGGGTGTACCGTAAAGAGTAGTCAACCCATTACCTATGGTTGGGAGGTATGGTTCATGACGATTCAGAAAATCAAAATTTTTGTGTTTGTTACAAGTGTCATGGTTTTTGAGTCTGGCCCTTTTTTAAATTTCATAATAATTACACCCAAGGACTTGGTTGACTACTCTTTACGCTGTATAGTGGAGATGGAAAGTTTTTTTTCAATAGCTACCAGTGAACCTCGCTTTTAATCTCAACTCAAGTCGTGTTTTTTAGTTTAATAAACCCTAATAATTATTTGCACGTAGCTCGGGTGGCTTGCAAAATCTTTGTTCCTACTTTTATCTTTGTTATCCATCTACTTCAAGGTAGTTACATAGACTTGCAAGCATACGGGATGTTGACTTTCCGTACTGAATGCTCCTAAACTTAACTGAAACTACATTCATTCTTGATTACATCGAAACTTTGACTACATAGTCTAGATTTTACTCTAGGATAGAGCTTCCAGGGTAATTTGGATAGATGACGTAGCATGAGGGCCATCGTATACAAGGCGAGGCAAGTTTGTGACTTGAGTAGCGTTGCAATTCTTATGATGAGCTAGACAACCAACCAGTTGATCTACATTATATACATCTCCGTCATCTACATTCAGGATGACAGAAATGTAGAATGTAGATCTCGAATCAAAAAAAACCGACTGGGTTCAGAATACAGCAGCTGGTCGGTGATGGGTCAGGATCATTGCAAAAATTGCAATGCTACTCGTGACGTGGAATACGCTGCCTGAAAGCGTGATTCCCGATAGTTACGATCTGGGTGTTTTTAAGTAGACCGTATCATCGCTTAATAACAGATGAGGTGGCAGTCAAAAGCAATCACATTATATAATTACAAAAAATAGAGCAGATGTTGTCCTTTAAAAAAATTCAGCCGTCGTATGAAATGCTAAATAACTAGGATAATATATAATAAAATTTCATTATTGACCATTCACATTGCCCACCTTACTACTTTGCTTGTACTTGCTACTAGTGCCAGTACTTGCACTTACTAGTTTGCCTTTTTCCGTCATCGGATTTGTACGGCAGTCATACTTACACTAGCTGCGCCCCGCGGTTTCACCCGCGTAGTGATTAAAAATGGTGATGATGATGATGAAAAGTAGCCTATGTCACTCACTGGCTCTTGAACTATACCCATGCATAAAAAAATTGGTTGTTCCGTTGCAGCGTGAAAGAGGAACAAACATCCATACATCTATACATACAAACTTTCGCGTTTATAACATTAGTAGGACCCGCCGCTAGTAGGTACTTGCTTTCTTTCTGTCAAATAGATTTGTACAGCATCTATACTTAAGTATCTTGATCTGGAAAGTAGCTCCTACTGTAGGAGATTCGCGTTGAGATATAATATGTCTAGAGATAGCGAGCTTAAGATTGCGTCCTAATATGTTTAGTACTTGAAAATGTGCGGTGTTAGTCGAAATCCAGTCTAACTACATCGCATCATAATGTGCCTAGACGTGTTTATATAAAGGTGCATCCAGACATCGCGTGGCATACTTCGCAATTTGCTCGCTAACCCTGAGTCATGTGACGTCATTTACCATGATATATTAGATGCCACGCGTCTTATTTTACATTTATTTAAATAGTTTGAATGTTTGGAGTCCTTATTAAACTGTTCTTTTCGTAATTTCGTAAAATTTTCATGAATGACGTGACGCCCAACAGCCACTTGCCAATAAAGTCGGCAGGCATCTGACTTCACACTGGTGTTCATTTTACTTTCCACCTCTGAGTTGGTCCCGTTTGAAACATTTTTTCGCTGCGTTCTAACTATTATTAAATTTAATATAATTAATCACGAGACGTTGTGTACGAACAGTCGAACATTTATAGTATATAAATCCTTCACAGGAACAGTTTGAGGAGCCAAAATTATAGTCTATACAATAAAGAATACTACCATCGAGTTTTGACCTATTCTGTGCTTGCAGTTCGGTTAGATGAAGCGTAAAGTTCACTCGACGCTACAGTTTCATTCTTCATGCTGCTTTATTCTTCTTTAACTTTTAATTTGTATGCAAGGTGGAGATCCATTTAAATGATTTCTGCGGGTTTCAATGTCATGAATTTGCAAGTAATTGGCTCTTGAGTCAGGCCCTATTTGCATTCTAAACGGTTGTGCACGCCGCTTGCATAAAGAAAACTGTCGTAAAGAAGTTTTAATGCTTTCTTTCCTTTTTTAGAAGCACTAATTAGCAATAAAAAACTATCAGATTTTAATTTTTGTACTTGAGGTTGGTAATTAGCTATACTGGAAACTATGCCTAATTATTGACATAAATACATTTAAGAAGCTAGGGCCCACCGCGTGTAGCAATGGTGGCCAAGCGGTAGTATGTGCCCTTAAAAATTTGACGAAGACTGGTTCGACCTTCGGTCTTGTAGCAATGCTTTTTTTAGTAGCAATCTAAACAAATTATGTGCAGCTTAGATGCCATCGCTCAAAAACGGTGATGGAAAACATCGTGAAGAAAACAGTATGTCCAAGAACCTCAAAAGATTAAAGACATATGACATTCACCACTATGCACTGGGCCAGCATGGTGGATTACGGCACATCCTCTCTCTCTGAGAGAAGGCCCGTGTCCCATCAGTAGTAACTGTAACATGATAGGCTGAAATGATGATAATGGTGATATGAATATTGTATTATTTTCAAAATTGCTGCCGAAATAAATAATAAAAATTATGTAAAAGTATCATTTGAAAAACGCCCAACGTGATGTTGTCTTTATGCACTACTTTTTTGTACTTTAGTCATTAACAATTTATGTGGTGGTACAGAACCCTCAGTGCTCGAGCTCGACTCGCACTTTGACGGTATATTATTGAATAGAATCTATCTGGAGTTTGATACAACATTAATTTATAGAAAATATTCCAACTCTACATTAGGCAATGAAATCCGTTCACTGCATTTCCCGTAATGTTGCTTGTTATGATATTGTCTTTTTCAACATAATTCAAATTTTTATCTCGTATTATCTCCGGCACAAAACAGCATCTACAATTCGTGGTTGTAAAGTAAACATAAACCCCGTTTATTTTAGTATCACAATTAATTTAATTAATACTTCAAGTAAGTTGAAAGGCTACGTTTCGGCTGTAAACACAGAGGCAGTGGAATAAAACCTTATCTGAAACCTGTTCACCCCTTTCTTCGATGCTCTTTATTGCTGCAAAGTCGCAATACTTTGTGAAAGGCCGCGGTTGTGTTATAAAATATAAGAATAAGCGAATAGCTAGAGATACATCAAGAGGTACTTTAAAAAAAAACAGATTTGTTACGTCCATGCTAAAGAGGTTGACAAACGCTGTCATAAACAGGTAAAAAGAAAAAAAGATAAATAACTAGGTTAACCTTTTACAGTCTGTTTTCATTTCCCATTGTCGTTTTGGCTAAGTATTGGAAAATTATATTTTATATTTTTGGATCATCTATACGACAAAGAAGGACATACATACGACACCGGGAATCCTAGTAGAGGGTGGTGCAATTTTACTACCCCGTATTAGGATTCCCTGTGGATGAGAAATCGTGTGTATATGTACCGTCTAATAATCTAAAGAGAGTCTATAGGATGGTAACGACAAAAAGCTGTTGGACAGTTGAATGATTTGTTAAAAATAATAGGTTTAGTGAAAAATATAAATAATATGCACACTGAAGAAATTATTAAAATTGGCAGAAAAACTTCCAAGATATAAGCTTTTAAAGTTTGTGGTCGGAATAAGAAGGGATGATCTGTCCTTTTCCCGCAAAGTAAATGTCAGTATGGAGTTTGTATGCACTACACATTTAAATGACGTCTCTGGTATGTATATCAGTGACGTCATTTGTGAGTGCACTCACTGTCTAGCAAGACATTAAAATATTTATTATCTCCCTTAAATTTTTATTTTGTTTTCGGTGATCGGCTTTATCAGTATTCTCATTTATAAGTAAATAAAAAAATGTGTCTGTACTACTACTCTGGTTCAGATCACGTTATATTATGTTTACACTCACAAGATTAATTTATTCTCTTTCGTCAGTTAAATGGGTTTTTCCCGGTCGCTAAAGTAATGTACTAAAAGTAAATAGTTCACATTTTGTACCAAACTTGTAGGATTTATCACAAGCGTGCTAAGGTGTGCTTGTTATTACAGTTTGTTTGGCAGATAGCACTGCAGTCGTTAGTTGGACTTTCTTCAAAGCTTGTTTATCTGACGGTTGCGACCCTTTCAAATTAAGCGTCGAGAAAGAATACCCCAGTCTAAGGGCTTTGTTAAAAAAAAAAACGATGAAGAAATAAAGGGTAATTTGGAATAAAGGGGAAACAAGGGTTCCAAAATACTGGAGTCAGTACGCTTTGTGACTCGAGAGAAATTTGAATCCGAATTTTTATTTGTAAGAACTATTTCCGCATTTCGATTGCCGATTGCTTGATGAACGATTGCTCTTTTCGGTGCCAAAACCTGGATCAAACCTGCAGGGGCAACCTAGATAGGTGGGAGGATATAGTGAGAGGGCAAAGTGAGATTTTAAAGCTTCTGCGCAATAATCTCGTGTCCTAGCTGTCTCGATTCTTGTACATTACAAAACCTGTACCACGCTTCGCCCTGCGGGGTCGTTGTGGCCAAGAACGGGAAGATCATCTATACATTTTTGGATCACTGACATAACGAAAAAGAAAAACAATAGTTTAGGATGTTGTGTGGTTGAAAAAACCTTGAAATTTAGAAAAATCTTTATAGTTTTAGGGATGTTATAAATGTAATAATTAATCAATAAAATATGTAGTGTTAATTTGTTATCACAATAACTTAAGTACATTATAGTAGTATACTGCAGTCAATAGTAGATTCCAACACAACATGGGAATCAGAGAACCAGACAAATTGAATTTAACGATAACAGTCATCCCGCTCATAGCCGAAACGTAGGTAATTTTGCGAATTAATGCTCACTGAATAGCGTATTACCTACACTGAACAATACGAGTAACTAACTTATACCTATTTGTAGTGCCTACGAGCGTACCTATAGCATCGTTCTTTATACCCCAAAAAGCATAGTTACACCCTCTATATACGGTAGCTTGTATAATTTTTATATGATGCATGTAGTTGAGAACATACAGTTTCTTATAGCCTAAACGGTTCAACAAATTTTAACAAATGTGCTTTTGTCAGATCTCTCTATTTCAGGGGTGATTATTGAACAAATGAAGTCATTGTAAATAGCAATAAAAGATTGCGCCCACAGAAAAAAAAAATGGTTATTACGACATGTAAAGTGAAAGAAAATATTTGATTGCCTTAATGTGACGTATCATTGAATAAGTCTCTTAAAATAAAATCACCATTTCTAAAGAGCTGTAAATACCAATTGCAAAATTTGCCAAAATTATTAATGCCGGGTGTATGGAACCAAGACTTGAGAACAAGTATGTTTCATGTTTAGGATTGACCTCCAAAATTGCATCAAATCCAAAATGAACTTTGTGTGTGACTCACCAGTCTCCGATGTGTCCCAGGAGAGGTGGACGACGTAGTCTCAGGAGGGTTGGTGGTGTTGGAGGGCGCGTGACACCAAGGTGTTCTAGGCTAGCTTACCCACTTGATCAAGAAGGCTAGATAGCTCAAACTATGCACGCAAGATCTAACAGGGAACCCGTTCCATCATCATCATCATCATCGAAATGATGATGATGATGATGAAATCGGAGTGATGCCATAGGGCGTCCATTGCTGGACATAGGCGTCCCTCATCGATCTCCAAAATAGCCGGTTGGACTCTGATTTGGTTTCAAGCATCCACACACACACAGGTTTCCACTTCTCGTGTCAGTCAAGTTATCTCTCCATGACAATGCATGGAAGGTGAGCCCTCATAAAAACAACATGCTAGATATGCGAGAGTGCTTGAAGCCTCACACGAGAGAAGATTTTTTTTAAATCAAATCAAGTCAAATCAAGTGAAATTATTTATTTTTACGAACATGGTAGGTACATATGTCATGGTCGTAAGAATGGAAACGTATATCAAGTCCTTGTCCTTGTGTACGGCGTAAATATACGCTATATACGCGAATATAATTTAAAAAAAAAAACCTCTTTTTGGTAGCATCTCTAAAAGCTGTGTTTTAATAGCTTAGGCACGTCGTACTTCAAAAACTGCGTATAATCTTTTTACAAAATTTAAGCAAAAACTGATAAATCACTGGCCTAATGTGAAAACTTCTTCATAACATCGCAACTAAGCCCATTAAGCAAAACATCTTTATGAAAAATCTCATAAAGCGTAACAGAAATTACATTTCACTCATCGTTCAGGACCCATATCATACTAACAATAGGTATGGCTTGGAACCTTCAGCTCCACTTGTCCGCATCTAATTCAGAAATAACTTATTTAAAACACGAATGAAATACCCGTTTTATGTGGTTTTCGATCAACTTAAAAAAATAAGTTTTTTTTTTTTTTTGTGTAGGTAACAATGTAGTAGATAATTATAGTTAGGTATGTGATGTCACTAAATATTTTCGCCGACTGTAAAGCGATTTCATTGATATTTTTAACCGACTTCCATTTTTATTTTATTTTGTATGTTTGTTACGCTATTACTCAGCTAATTTAGAATTGTTTTTGATGATTCTTTTTTTGGTTGGTAGGTCATATCTCATAGGTGGTCCCATATTTTTTTTATCGACATTGATTCAGCGCTTTTTGCAAAATCTACAAAAACATGACGATAAGCAACGAATTCAATGTACATTGTACAGTGCCACCAACTTAGCTGTTAAGGTGGGCAAAATTGGAACTACAGTTATTTCTTGGTGAATTTCATACTTTGTTCTTCACTAGCGACGCTGTCAACTGAACAGCAAACATAGAGGAACTGTGTGCTTACTCTTGACAATCGATTTCAATCGTAATTTGGGATTGGGATCGAAAACATGCCATTTGGTACTCTTCAATCGCGTCAAGAGTACCGGATGCGTCGAGTTGAGTCGATTTTATTTAGTTCCATTTAATTCCACCATTATCGGTTCCAATCGTGCGCTAGTTTAGAATTCAAGAGTACCAAAATGGCATGTTTTCGATCCCAATCCCAAATTACGATTGAAATCGAGTGTCAAGAGTAAGCCCACTGTTCCTATAACAGAACTTCAAAAAAACAAAGAAGTGTCTCCATGGCGACCGTGCCCTGTTGTTTTTCGTTAAATTTTTCATGACCATGCAAAGTATTTCAGTTGTAATATGAAACAATATTTTCTACTTTCTAGTTTCAGTTTGTAAATGAAGGTATAGTCATGAAGTCGGTTCTTTTTTTTCTTCAAAAAATTATTATATTTTATTATTGAATAGGTAGTTTGATTAATTTATTCCATTGTTAAAATTATTATATCTATAAGAGTGGAAAATCAGGGGTTTTATTAACTTTCAACCACTTTCTATGTAAGTCGTTTTTTACACCATAAATAATTATAATCATAATATATACTATACAGGTTTATGCGGAAAGGGGTCCGTTATACACATCACTATGAACAACGTTTATTATGGGATCAACACGAAATCGCGAAAAAATATCAGCTGTTCTATATGTTTTGTCGAGTGTCAATGACCATTTTCTAAAAATATTTGCTGTTCTTTTGAAAACTGTCATTCATACTCGACAAAATGTAAGGTATTTTATTAACTAGATAAATATCCTATATAGTCACTATCTCTCAGTGAAAACAGTGAAAAAACGTCCGAGCGTCATTGTACATGCATCATCAATTATATTATTATAATTCTCAATACCACATTCACTCCAATTTAGACGTAATGTCGCTTGCATAGTGTTCAACTTTAGTTGTCCGCTATATCATCGTAGCTCTGTTATCACGTGGCGTTGTAGTCAGATCGCGGTTACTTTGTAAGTAACCAAAAAGTCTGCGCAATTCGTAGCGTGCGCCGAGTTTTGATATGTTTTTTTTTTTGGCACGACTGTGACTCTATATGTATTGTATCTCAATGCATTTTATATAATAATTCACTATATTCATATAAAAAAAAAACTGCACGATCATTACGCATCACACATGTTTGGACTGTATTTCGGTTTGAGTACTTAAATAACGTGAGAGATGTCGACAGCGTTAAAATGTCGTTAAATAAAGATTTTGATTCATTTAATGATCTAGTCTAGCGATCAATGGCAATATGAACGGGTATAAAATAAAATTGGTTGTCGTAAAACGGGTAATACCTGGTGGCGCGATGGCGCGACCGTGGCATATCGTATTCCTAGTGATATGGCCACTAAGTTAAAGATTTAAACAAATTTTCAAATAAAACATTTCCTATATAATATAATATACAATTTTACTATTTAAAATGATGATTATAGAATACTAACTCCGCCCCACGGTTTCACTCGTGTATTTCCGGGATAAAAAGTAGCGTAAGTTACTCCTTATAATATCAGCTACCTGCTAGTGAAAGCCCGTCAAAATCGGCCAAGCCGTTTTGGAGTCCATAGGGAACATACACATAAACACATTGATATTTATATATGTAGATAGATAGATAACTAAAAAATTCAAAGACCGGTAGGATTTGGACCAGCGCAACGATCCTTACTGCTTTAGACACTGAGCTGCTGAATTTTTGAATTGTTTATCATATCTAATGTCGGTATTTTATAGGATTTTCCACGGAGAGTGTGCAATGGAACTTCACGAACTTGTTCCCCCATCACCTTTTCATTACCGGACGTCCAGACGAACGGCAAAGCATCACTTACTAGGTTGAAATAACATTTATTCGCACTAAGCGTGTTGCCGCCTCTTTCTTAATTAGAACAGCAAAACAATGGAACACCTTGCTTCTGTCTGTGTTTCTGCAGCATTACAATCTTGGAGTGTTCATGTCTAGGGTTAATAAGTTATTACTAGACAAACGTACTCCATCTTCGCCCGCAACATCGCTTTCCATCAAGCGAGATCGCGGTCAAAAGTTAGCCTAATACGATGTAAAAAAAATGGATGGGTGTTAACGCTATGTTGTGAAAAGATGGCGCTAAAGTCGTTGTTTATAGAATAATATTTTTGACGCTGTAAATTGCAATCCAATTTGAAATACATTTTAAATCGCAGCCATATATAAATTACCCATATTGTTTACGTATCTTCATGGATGCAGGAATCGTAGCTGAGTGAGCTGTACATAACACAGGTTTTACTCTATAAGAACATAATTTTATACGTAATCTGTCTTGAAGCCTTTTTCCTGGCTCCAACGTAACAGTTAGAAGAGTAGAAATACCGGCTATATCCATGGTCGCTCCAGGTTTATATCGTTAGACGTTCGAGTGTCACGCCCAATCGGAATGAATCGTTTTATTATGTCGATGCGCCTCTTACCTCGACTCGACGTAAAGGGTCAAAATCACTTTGCATGCGGAACTCGGGGGTAAGTTGACTATGTAAATGTTGCTGTTTGAGAAACTTTGGCAGCGTTGCTGTTAGCGTGACTGATATTTTAAAATGTTGGCACAACAGTGTGGATATACTCAACGAGAAGCAGCTGCATTAATCTATGTGGTGAAATCTATCAAGAGAGCATGATCCAAATATTGCGCACCGATATTGTTTTGTGATTCAAAATTTACGTTGTCTGTCGAAATTGTACTTACGTTGCATACTTGCGTGCCTATATGTGTCGAATAATATTATAGGTAGGTGCCTGTTTATATTTGCTCTTAAAAATTACGCAACACGCAACGAGCTTGCACCAACAAAGTCAGCAAGCGACTGACTTCACACTGGTGCGCAGTAAACTTTTTAGCACCAGAGTTGGTGTAATTGAAAAATTGCTCCGTTTTTACTATGTACCTAAGTCAATGATTGATGAATGAGGCGTTTAAGAAATGGTATAATTACAATCGTAATGATAGCTTGTTGAATGGCGTGTGTATGATTTATATTGGTAGGTACTGAAGTTAGAACTATAATAGTAAAATAAATATAACTATATAATAAATAGTACCGTCATAGCTGTTAAAATTTGCAAGTTGAAGTGGCAATGGGCAGGCCACATCGTTTGAAGAACCGATAACCGATGGGGAAGAAAGGTTCTGGAGTGGAGACCACGAAAAGGAAAACACAGCGTAGGGAGGCCTCCCACTAGATGGACCGACGACATTGTAAGAGTCGCGGGCATCCAGTGGATGCAAAAGGCAGGCTGTCGTTCAGTGTGGAGGTTCAAGGGGGAGGCCTATGTTCAGCAGTGGACGTCTTCTGGCTGATGATGATGATGATGATGAATAAATAGTAACTATAATAGTGTACTAGTAGACTGATAATAGTTATCTAATATTTTCGCTTTGTTCAGTAATAAATTTAAGGTAATCAAGATATACGCCTAACATGGCAGTAACTCTGGCTGGTGTTGTCTGGAAACGTAAAGTAGGAGATTGTAATGAGTGACGTTGGCTTGGGAAAGGCATATATTCAGCAGTAGATAGGCTGATTGTTCTGGAAAAAAAATTACTTCTAACTAGAAACATAGCAATCAAGATAATGTCCTTCCAATAGTTTGCGTTTCAGATGTTTACTGAACCTACTAGTAATTACGTCGCATCGCACTCAAATATTACAACCACTCACCAACGTAGTCCACTTGCAACTGAGTTACATTGGTGCGCTATACAATTGAGCGCACCACTGAGTTGATAGCATTGACAAAGTTCCATTGAGCCGATCCTTTCGTCTGTCCAGTGATAACTCTATACAAACTCTAATCATATACATGGTAGTCGATATTGCCAGTCGCTATCTATAACAAAGGCATAGTTTAGCCCTAGTTAATATTTATCTGCCAAGACATAAAAGTATAATCCAGAATTCCGGAGGGTTAACGACAATTCGGCTCGTTTGTGTTCATTAGTTAGTGTCCACTAATGGTTAGTGGTACGGTCCAGCGGAATGGCTCAGCAAATGGTGGTGTTTAACTGCTGGCCTTAGATTATATTGCACAGATGGCGACTGATGTATGCGAGTCCGAATACTGTAGAATGCTCTGATTTGAAAATGCAATTATTCATAATGAGTTCTTATGATTAAACAGTTTAATTTTTTATCATGTTCCCACTGATGGGACACAGACCTTCTCTCAGGGTGAGAAGATGGGCCGTAATCTACTCTGCTGGCTCAGCGCATATAGGTTATTGTCATAACTTCTTTGAACTTTTGAGGATCTTGGACATACCGGTTTCCTCACGATGTTTTCATTTCACCGTTTTTTGAGCGATGGCATCGAAACTGCACATAATTTATTTAGGTACTAAATAAGTCATTGGCGCAAGGCCGAGGATCGAACCAGGCACCGTCAGATTGTTAAGTGCGCATGCTTCCACTTAGCCACCAGTGCTCCTTTACTTTAATTTTATTTAGGTATATTATCGCGTGTATTATACATTATTTTAATTCCTGACTTTTCAAACACCTTGGTGTCCATGGTCATAATTCGTGATCGACTCAATTTAAAATACACATGATGATTTCCGTTAAAAGTCTTTCATTTCAATGTGCGATGATTCATGTTATAGAAAAAAATACTGTACTCTATCCTCCGAAGAAACGGCTCCGACAGCCTCAAACAAAGTTTTGATTTTCTTTTTTACCACAATCAAAAACAAACCCGCAGTGCACGTACCGTTATTTATCGATCGTCAAATTTGACAGTTGAGATCGTCAATTTCGATAAAATGCCATTTTATCGAATTTGACGATTGATAAAGAAAGATACTAGCTCTGCTGTTCACATAAAAAAATGCGCGTGTAAGATAACAGCACACCATTTATTCTGAGCCTTAAAAGAGAATTATCAAAATCAAACTGCATAGTCAAAAATTATGCGAGTATAGTAATACAAAAAATATACGCGTCGATTAAAAAACCTCGTTCTTTTTTCATTAGTTAAAAACACTAAACGCAGTAAATATTATTTTGTCTTTTTACTTAGCTCGATGCAGTTCTTATACTATAACAAGATTACAATGATCTTGATATTATTAAGCGTTCGGATATCTGCACAAAAAACTTGTAGGTACCTTATACTGTGTACGAAATGGAGAAGTTTTGTTACTTTCTCTTGCGCCATCTGGACCATAACTTCACTAGCCTATGTTTCTGGCATCGCCAACGCAGGCTTTGTCGAGCACTTAGCACAATTTACACCCCCTATCGGACCACCTTCAATAAAATGTTGTAGGAATTACTTATGATTTTCAATATCAGAAACAGTTTACTTGAGGTCGGTTGATAGCACTCGTTAATCAGATCGAAACTTTATTCCCAATGAAGGGCGGTGAAGAGTATTTGAATTGTTTAAGCCGATTTGGGCATTTCAAATTGGACATTAATTTGTAATGGATTGGGTTTCCAGTTTTACAACTTTTTATTGCTCTTAATTGCGAGAAATATGAGTTTTTTGTTCTGGGCGGGACGGGTTGTCGTTAAATGGATATCGAACAAAATTCAAAACCCAGAAAATATTCTTATTATCCCACGACGCAAAAAGAGGAGTGTTGTTAGTTTAATATGTGTATCTGTGAGTCTGTCTGTGGCATCATCTCCCAAACGGCTGAGCCGATTTCGGTTTAGTTTTTTTTCTTTAAAGGTGACTTAATTGAGTGTGTTCTTAGCTATGATACGAGACAATCTGTTCAGTCGTATGACAATTATCAGCCCTTTTATAGAGAATATATTAAAATTTTCAAAAATATACTCGTTTTAAACGTCGTAATTACTATCTTGCTCCATTCATCATCATCATCCACAGCGTTCTTTATCCCACTGCTGGGTATAGGCCTCTCTCTTGCTATGCCATCTGCCTCGGTCCTGTGCTAATCGAGTCCAGGTTCGGCCCGCGATAGTACTTCGACCCATCTTGCAGCTGGGCGACATTACGGCACCATTATCATCATCTTAATGTTAATCCCTTTCGTAGACTTCTATTTTTATGAATACCAGTGCGCTCCGTTTTCATTTCTATGTGTTTAATTTTGTTCGCATCATCATCAACATCGTACCTTTGTCTACTGCTGAACATCAGAATGGGGAAAGCGAATAGGTTCGCTAAGAAATCATTTTGCGAAAAGGCCGAATTAAGGGGCGTAATGGAGTTTGAAAATGTATTTGAAAATCTTATTTATGTATGAAGAAACAATCATTAAAACGATGTGAGATTTTCAGAATAAGAAATTCTTTTAAAATCATAGAGTGATGTTGGTTTAATGCAAAGTTATAGGTACGTATATTTATTTGTCAAACTTTACAAGATTCAAGCCAAAATGTTTCTGAGCATCAACATACCAATAACTAATCCTTAATCACTTAACTATCCACACACCCGTAATGAACTTTACACGAACGTTACAGGGCAAAGTAATCGAAACTGTAGATTTATAGCGTAAATAATTAACTAAGTTTGTAGGCGTTAACTTTGGCAGTGTTTCGTAACGGCTGAAATAAACTTACGTAGCATAAAGATGTATCACAAATTAGTGTTTCAGAATTAGGTGTAATTATCACTTTAGGATTTATCTTGAAATTTTCTTTATATAGGTACATTAATTATATTATTAATAGGTGAAGTCAGTGACTCGAATAGGATTGTCACGTGACTTATGCATCGTGTGATTATATGGCAGAGGCTACATTCGGCAGTTCAGTCTGCAAAGGTCACTGCATGGAATTATGAAATGACTGGTGGATTATGTAAGATACTAGCAGCCTCTATTCACCCACAGGACTATAAATTTTTGGAATGAAAAGTAGCCTAAATAATAATCTAAATTAACCCAAATCTATTCATCTATTCAGGCTATCGATATACAATAATAAAGTCACAATCGTGCCAAAAAAAAAACACATAACTCAGCGCACGCTACAAATTGCGCAGACTTTTTGGTTAGTTACAAGGTAACCGTGGTCTTACTATATAGTTACAACGCCGCGCGATGCCAGAGTTACGGTGGCATAGCGGACAACTAACGTTGAACACTATGAAAGCGAAATAACGTCTAAGTGGGGGTAAATGTGGCATTGTGAAGTATATAATTGATATACAATGTATGTATAATGACGCTCGGACGTTTTTTGACTGTTTTACTGAGAGATTGTGACTCTATAGGAATTGTATCTCGATGTTCCAGGCCCAAGTTGGCGTTGTAACGGGACATTTACTATATTTTAGTTTGTATTAGTGAAACCATCTGTTTGGCTTTTGTGTAACTATTCATACCATATATTATCTACCGTATTAATAAGCAGCTGTTGATTTTCCATGCAAAATAAAATAAAATCCATTTAGACATTAAGGAGTTGAGTGCAGATAAACACACTTACATATAAACTTTCCGCATTTATCATATAACCCCCCTATTAATAAACGTAGAGTAGCCTCGGACTAGTTACACCGCCTTTTGTCTTATTCGATCGAGTTCAAAATTTTAAAGAGAGAAAAAGACAAAACACGGCGTAACTATTCCAAGATTACTCCACGTTTATTAATAAGAGGGTTAGTGATTAGTGTGATAGTAGTCAAAGGTGGGTAAAAGTTGCTTAATATTTATTGCGTAAGTTTAGGCTTGATTATTATTTTCTATTATGGCGTCATACTGACTAAGACCCTTGATTTTGACCAAGAATACGGACAAAACTGACAAGAGTGTAACCTCTGTTAGTGACACGACCTGAGCCGTCCTTAAAATTTGTACAACGAGTGCGAAACAAGCGCACTGCGCTACCGAGAGACTACTACTTGAATTGCCGAGGATTGGACAATTTGGTCACCTTCGTGTACAATTCGCTTCAAAAGAATGGGTTTCTATATATGCTATCCTATCCTAAAGAATACCGGCTTTTATAGTTTTTTTTTGTCACCATAGGTGGTAATAAGCCAATGAGGGTTGCCTGATGGTAAGGGATCACTGTCGCCTATGAATACCTGTTATATCAGGGGCATCACATATACACATTGCCGAACTTTAAAACAATTAACAGCCCTATTGAAGAAACACATGTTATAGTTACTCGAAAATAGCATTATATATAATTAAAGCATGTGTTCTTGAAGCTGTTGACGCGTACGTCTACCTAGGACAAACAATCGAACTAGGTAGGTCCAACTTCAAGAAAGAGGTCAATCGGCGAATCCAACTTGGCTGGGCAGTGTTCGGTAAACTTCGCAACGTCTTCTCGTCCAAAATACCTCAGTGCCTTAAGACGAAAGTCTTCGACCAGTGTGTGTTACCAGTGATGACATACGGCACTGAAACGTGGTCTCTCACTATGGGCCTCATAAGCAAGATCAAAGTCGCATAACGAGCTATGGAGAGGGTTATGCTCGGGGTTTCTCTACGAGATCGAATCCGAAATGAGGAGATCCGTAGACTAACGAAAGTCATCGACATAGCCCACAGGATTAGTAAGTTGAAATAGCAGTGGGCAGGGCACATATCACGCAGAACAGATGACCGATGGGGCCGAAAGGTTCTGGAATGGAGACCACGGACTGGTAAGCGCAGCGTAGGACGTCCACCCACAAGATGGACAGACGACCTAAAAGAGACCGCAGGGAAACAGTTGATGCAGGCCGCTTCCAACCGGCCCTTTTAGAGATCGATGGGGGAGGTCTATGTCCAGCAGTGGACGTCCTACGGCTGAAATGATGATGATGATAGCATGTGTGAGGAAAAAACGATCGAGTAGAACGCACAGTCTGCGACTTTTACAGATCTATAATATGTGGATGAGCTCTCAGGTAGTGGTGGCTATAGTGTGATGATAAAACCGCGACACCAACCAGTTGAACCAGTAGATTGGACAGTTCTTCAGATCACTCCCCGTTGTAAATGCGATAAAACATACAAAAAGACCCAACTTCTCTACACAGGATCTAGGTATCAGTGAGCTTGGGATCGTCAACAGTTCTGACAGACCTAATTAGTTACCAGTAAATTTAAATATTATTATTTTTATACTTACACAAAATTAACTAAACTTGTCTTAAGCAATCACCTTCAGCTATTTTCTCCTAGGATTTACGAAGTTAGGATAAGTTATTTCTCCAGAGAGAAATTGTAGGTCAGACTTGGTTAGGTCGACTTGACGACAGTCCAAAGCTGTGTTGCGAATTGTTCTGTTATTTAAGTTTGCAATTTGTAAACTGGCAAATGTTAAACGACTCTATATAGGTATGATTTAATGTGCAATTGTCAAGACTCTTTAACAGATTTTTTTCTTGCAAGTGTCTTTATTAACTAAAAAAAATAGTGCGAGGAGTCCTTCCGCGCGGAACAAGTGAAACTCTCGCTCTGTCTCTTTCTGTTCCCCCTCCACGGTAGCGTTAAACGTTTAACGCAACCTTGTTGGAAGTCGCCTAAGAAGTATCACTTCGAAACAATATAAAAGCAAACACTAAAACCTACTAAAATTATTGATATAAAAAACTAGTAATTTTTAAACTTTCGCGATTTGAACACATGTTTTAAACGTTTATCGGGACTTATCACGTATTATTTAATATAGGTAAAAAAAAAAAAAAAAAATGTTCCTTTCGCTCGACGTTTCGTTTTCGAAAGGTATTTTTTTTTACCTATATTAAATAATACGTGATAAGTCCCGATAAACATTTAAAACATAAAAAAACTTTGTGCAAACAAGCTTTTTCGAAAAAAAAACGTATTTTGCTCGGCAAACCCTTTCATTTCCCATATCATGATGTTAGATAAGAACATTTTGTCCGCCATCTTTGGGAGTCCACCATATTGAATTCAGAATAATGTCGTTTAGCTAACCCTGCATTGGCATCTAAAGTAAAATATTAGCTGTTCTATACATTTCGTTCAGCATAGGGCTTTTGCCATGGAATAGTTGGCTTTTATGATTATTACAGGGTCGGTTTACAGTTAAAAAAAAATTATGAGCAGAATAACTTTGTTTCGGTTTAGTACGATTGTTCCGTGTACCTTACATAAACTAAGTAATTAAATATATTGTCAAGATAATGTTTATCTTCGTGTCTATAAAATCTTGGTCGAACATTCATTCGGATATTAATTATACTTTGGAGCTAATAGAACTCTATAGAATCAATACAGTTTTAAGCTAATAAATATAAACTTTAATTCTATATTAAATTAGCTAAATTAATTTAAAAAAAAACCTAAGATAGAAAGTACTGTCGTTGAGAATTGAAAACTTTCTCTTTTGAGGATGAAAACTTCCACCTTTGATTATCTTTAGTCTCGAAATTATCGTGAAAGTTTTCAACACATAACTTCGAAACTTCGTGAAATATATATCTTTAACTGTATTTTCGTGAACAATTCCAAACTGCCTTTACTATTATTTGATAAATAATGTATGGAGTGAGAACTTTGAGCGGTTATAACTTACTTCAGAGTTTATCGTGAACTAGTTATTGTTTTTGAAAGGAATGCCGATGATATTGTTTCTTGGCTAAATACAACAATATTGTTATTACGAGATATTGCCAAACTAAAGTATATCTTAGTAACCTGCCCTAAAGTTTGATTTCTAGTAAAACTTATAAGGCGGCTGCACTATTTGAGTGTAAATTTAATGAACACAACTATCATGCAACATTTAGCGCTGGGTAGCCGTAGCGTGCATGGTTAAAACGGTGAGAAACAACTGACACTTCATGCGATAAGAAAATGCTGGTCAAGCTCAAATGTTTGATCTATAAGACCAGTCCTAACGTATAATGTTCGGCAGTAAAACGTGGGCCGTAACCCAAAGAAAAGTCCATACCGTCCAAATTGCCAAATGAGGATGCCGAGGTGGATGTGGGGCTTTACCATGCTCGATAAAATCCGCAACGAGTACGTGCGAGGAAACCTGGGCGTACGCCATATTTCTCATACGATGCAGGAGAGTTGGCTGTGATAGTACAGTCACGTGAAGCCGTGAAGCGGAGACCACCTGACTACTCTAAGCGCTACATTTTTTTACATCGGTTGAGGGTCCTGTATACCCTCTGCAGCTTTCTCTCTCGCACATTTTCACATTATTGAAGATATAAAATCAATGAGTGTGAATTTCCAAAAAGTAACAAAATCATGTCATGGTGTCTATCGTAACATTACAAACAAATAAATTGTCAATTTGATATATTTTACCCTTAAGACTCAATTTTGACCGCAATTTCACCTGATGGAAAGCGATGATGCGGTAGAAAAACGAGCACGTTTGCCTAAAAATAACTTAAAATTTAACACTCCAAGATTGCAATGCTGCGAAAATATAGGCAGCTAGTCCTGGTCAAAGATTAAGAGACAGATCATAAAACATAATTTTGAATGTATAAAATATTTATAATCATAATAAATCATTCATTTTATTGGTAACGATTGGTATATTTCATAATTGTATTATAATATAATATAGTAATAAAATAATATAGGTACAAATCAATGTCAAATAAGTATTAATTAAGTACTTTAAAAAAAACTCATATCTACATTATGTTAGTTACGCTGAAGAAAAAAAACTGACTTTCCTGCTGAGTATTGCCTTCCAAAACCGATTCCTTCCAAAATATGACCTTTCCTTCCATAGCT
The DNA here is from genome assembly GCA_932305915.1 of Agriopis marginaria. Lineage (NCBI taxonomy): Eukaryota > Metazoa > Arthropoda > Insecta > Lepidoptera > Geometridae > Agriopis > Agriopis marginaria. Next base: position 7,306,601 of record OW029925.1, on the reverse strand, counting down.
TAGAAAGTTTTTTTTTTTAAAGAAATGGTAGAAAAAAACATTTATAAGCGTAATGTCAGAATAAATAAATTTTATATGCCAATATCTTTGGCCAATACAAAAATAATTACTGCCTACACTTATGATTACAATTTAAATTTAATAAAGTCTTCATAGCTGTAGACCGTCTGCTCTATAAGCCAGCGTTTGAGTCGTGATTTAAAACTGCCTAAGCTGGGTTCCGTGGTGATGTGCTCCGGCAAGTTGTTATAATCGGCACATGCGACAACTTAGCCAGCCTCTGATCCAAGACAAGTAAGAAAAACGTAGTCCTTCTAGACATGAGAAAATGTAAGGGTTATAAATATAGGGTTACGCAGAAAGACTCTACTCACTAAACCGAAAGAGGTCTACTATCATACTCAACATTATGAACAACTATTGCTATGGGAGTTATGGGACCAACCCAGAAATCGCGAAAAAAAATCAGTTATTCCATACAAAACGTTAATGCACACTCGACAAAACGTATGGAGCAGCTGATATTATTTCCCGATTTCAGGGTTGGTCCCATATTAAAATTTGTTCATAATGATGAGTATAATAGACCCCTTTTGGCTAAGCACAGTCTTTCCACGTAACCCAGTATAGAATATGTCGAGAATATAGCAAAGTGGCTGAGAAAAGTATAGAAGGTTGACCTCACTCACGGCGATGTGTCAATTCATATTCATAGTCAAGAGGAGAGAGTCATACATACCAATTATCTTATGTAAACAAGATCTCTTAAAATCTCAAGTCGCCTAAGTGGAAAGGCATTATCTAGGACGGGATTAATCACCTAAACCCTTTTGGGATCCGTAGTAATGATAATAAATTCAATATCCGCAAATCATGGGCTTCGGGGATAATACAATTTAGTATGATAGCGTATTATACCCGTCGAGAATATCGAGAGGCCATACAATGCGACCCCATTGCCACAGTACTGGTGTAATTATTCCCCGACAGTGACTAAAGTTGCACGTTTCCTAGGCCCAACACAGATTGGTGACATGAAACGTCATCGGCATCGACATCTTAAAGTCATCTTTTTAACTCCTTTTTATGCCATATGTAGCAAACATGCTTACGCGCCGCCTGACGGTAAGCGGTCACAGTCACCTATGAATATTTTTAATACCAGGCATCACAGATACGTTGCCAACCTATAAAGAAAATTAACTTTCTCTTCCAGTGAATGGTAGCTGTCTAACGGCGTACGATATACGTTAGTATATCGCAAGCTATTGCAGTGACTGGAAGACAAAGCCGAAAATCAGGCTGAGGGCATGCCTTGGGAGAGAATTTTGTCCTACAGTGGACTCAGTGCCGGTTTTAGCACTACCAGCGCCCTGGGCGAGACTACTGCGGCGCCTCCCCCCTCCCCCGTCTGCTATTCAAACCGAAAAAAGGCAAAGAATAGATTACTTAGATAGAATAGATCTATAGATTATTATATACCTGCAGCCTCCCTTTATAGGCGCCTATGGTGCCCCTTTTAATCTGGTGCCCTAAGAGGTCGCTCAACCAGGCCCTACCCTAACGCCGGTACTGAGTGGACTAATATAAGCTGCTGGTTAAGCTGTTGAAAGACTCTATTAACAGCTCTTTTGAAGAACCCCATATTATAGTTACTTGGAAATGAGGCAGGAGACCTAATTTCACAGAAAACGTACAGTGTGTGAATTTCTCAGATCTATGATATGTAGATGAGATTTACATTGATTATTACGTCATGCTTCGACTATTGTAAGAACAATAGTCGAAGCATGACGCAGCTGAAACGCAGTAGCACAATTTTGGTCGTATGGTCAACCGGGGAAAGTTGACTTTTCCACGAATGCTTGTAATTTTTCAAAGGGTGCATGAGCCCAAAAAAACACTCGGGTACGCCTCGGCCAACATTTTCGACCATAAATGCTTCGTTGCCTGCCTCTGCAGTAATGTTTGTACGTAAGTTTCAATATATTCGAAGTTTGGTCACTGATTTCTACAGTAGCATCAAGGAAGCGATACAAGCTAATGGCGAATCAATGACGCGGAAAATTTGTGAAAATATTTACTTTGTCGATTGACATCTCCGCTCCATAATTAGACTACTCTGTTGAAAGAGATATCGGCTTTATTTACCCGTTTAGATAAAATAACGAATAAGATTTCACGAGATGCGGATACACTGAAATGTCTATTGGAATACCTTTGACGTAAGAGAAATAAAATGTTACTTCGGAACTTGGCTACAGTTATTACAAGAAACAAACTTCCAACGATGCTCACTGACCGTAATATTCCACCGCAATTTCCTCAACCGAAACAAAACATTGCAAACATTTTTTTCATTGAAGATATCGAAGAAAAGCTGCTCTGTTCGCGTCATTACACAATAGCTGGAATAACACAGAAACCGTAGAAAAACTGAGGGTTTTTATTAAAGGAGCTGCAGTTGCGGCGGCGAAACAGGAAGCTTCTGAAAACGTACGACCGTCGCGTCCTCGTCGACTGCGAAATGTAATCCTTGAAACAAAGCACTCTTCAACTACTCATTCCTCACATTTCATTTCATATCAATCACGGCTTACAAAGTCTCGGTCGCGCTCGGCCGCGCTCGGCAAACTTCGGAACTGAACATCGTGTCGCTTCTACTCCAGTGTGTCTACGCCGCTACGACGATCGCACGTGTGCCGTAGCGCGTAGCGCCGTAGCCACGATCGTTTACGCCAACGCGAAAAGTGGGTAGCTTTAACTTTGGTGGTTTGCGTCTGTGAAAAAAAAACACGTGAAACGATGGTGAATTGATCAGTTGAAGGATTAGCGCTCAATTGAAACGGTTTATCCACTTCTTGTATGGTAAGTACTAAGCGAACAAAGCCCTCAGGGTGCTTTCGTATGTAAATAAAATAAATAACGTACCGTTATAAATTTTTATCGCAGGATTGTAAATTAAATTACTTTTTGGTCGGGATTTTTACGACTTTCCTCTCTTTTCTAACAACTTCTCAATATTGTGCTGCTACATAATGTATGTTTTGATGGAAATAAACTGAGATAAACTTACATTTTTCTTACATACAGGCGGATCCCAGGGTGTTTGGGTTGACATTTTGACACGACACATTTCTTTTTCTTACGTATATTTATCGGTTTTCGCTCTGAAAGTTAAGCTTTCCGCTTTATGGTATCGAGATATTTCTGAATTTTTGTGAAAGTCGAGATATAGGGTTGATTAACGTAGGCTTTACGTCATTCGTAATATTAAGTGGTATTGAGTTTTTAGCCTAAGTTCTATTAAGTTCTTTTTATTTTCATACTTATTACAAAAAATTTAATAAGTTCTTTTATCAATCGTTCCTAAGTTACTTGATTGTATTATTGAAAGTTAATAGTTAAATACCTATTATCTAGGGTTTTAGCTTCGAAGTTTTGACAGCTGCTATACTACAATAGCTGCGCTCTTCTGTTTCACCCGCGTGAATTAATCCTTATAACATCAGCTATCTCTCAGTGAAAGTTCCGTCAAAATCGGTCCAGCCGTTATAATACTTTTTTTAATATATATAGATTTTGTCGACGAACTTAAGATATGAAAAATTCCTTTGACTACTAGTTCAAATTAAAATTATTAAGATTGCCGCATTGTTTAGCTCTGATTTATTTTAATATTGAATAGTTAATGGTGTTTGATCTACTTTTAGGGTATCTACTATAGTAGGACAAGGACCCTTTAGAAGTTCGCTCTGCCCATTCATCCTAATACTTTAGAACCTTCTTTCTTCTATAGTTATTAAGGTAAGTGCATGAAACTTTGCACAATTACAGTTTTAATATAGACCAAATTTTAAAATTATAAATTTTATTTTGTATTTCAGGGGTGTAAATTTTTATGTAATTTTGCGTTTTGAGGTGGTGGTACATGTGAAAAGGGAATGAAAATATTTTTTTCGCTACACTTGCGTGGGTTATCATTATCATTGAATAGGTCTTTTAAAATTAAGGTAGGGTTTGATACGCTACTTTTTATCAAGTGTATAATTTGTGGATTATGGCTCGCCAAAGTGGCACAAAGTTAGTCCCCCCTGCATTTCTAAACTATTAGACATAGATACATGTAACTTGCCGTGCTAATCGTTCATAATTAAAAACCTTCATTCAAAATAATTTCGAAAATTTTCTTATAATAACTTTTTGAGATAATATAGCGATAAAGCTGTAATCAATTCAAGCCGTTCTAGCTCAAAGGTCATTAACCTTTTTGTAAAATTGTCTGGACAAAGAATGTTTCTCAAGTAGTTTTCTTTTTGACTAAACCATAAAAACGATATATTATGTTAATATGATGCACCTCTGAAATTTCGATAAGTCCAGCTTCATTCTTTAGTTTTTTTCTGTAAGCACCAATTTCTGAATTATGATTGTAACCACAATTATAAGACTTTGGCTACGTAAACGGGAACCTACCATATGCGTGTCGCGACACGCTTTTGGCCAGCTATTATTATATCATAGATGTCTATATAAGTCAAAGCAACTCTATAATTTGCCCTTCACCTCCCAACTAACGAAATAAAGCTTATCAGCAGACATACCAGATGATTATTTTCTCCAAAATCCATTCGCAGTGCTAATTAAAACCAACAACAAACGTTATGACTAATTACCACCAAATGTATTTACATTTCAACAGAATGTTAATTAAACGAAATACGCTATGGCTTAAAATTAACGTGATTTTACGTGGAACTAGAGTTGTTGTCTTATTATCTTTTTAGGTTCAACGCACACTGTAGAGCTGATCGAATCGGCGTCGCAGCGTACAAGTAACCAACGGTGAATCGTGGAAAAGTAAACGTTTTACCGTAGATTGCTTGTTTTATTTTCACAGAAAATGTTACAGCGGATTAACTAAGAAAGAATAAAAGCCAAAAAGTAAAAATCAACAGCACTACAACGAAACATGCAACAAAGGGGGGGGGGGGGGTCCTCATGTAACAGACGATCCCATTTTTGTGGACATAATAAAATTAAATAAAAATACATATTTTTTTACTAAATAGTTAAATATATTGAAATATTAATCTCGCAAAATGACCGAAGCAATTTACCCTAGTCTGACTCTGCAAAAGAGCCCTGCCGCGTACAAATACTACCACTGCTCTTAAAAAAAACGCTACCTATTTATTATTTGACCATGAAAGCACTGTTGCATGAAACAGCGTGAAAGCTCATCTGCAACGAATCCCTAGTTCAGACTAAGTATATTACTTGAGAGTCGGCGCAAAGTAGTTAGTCTATTGGTTTTTTATCGGATACATTTTGGTGATTGTGCTTCTGATCTGCATTCCCATCCTGCCTATTTTTCTACCGGACTGCCAGAGTGGGCACAAAAAAATTTCACCGTTTTATAGTTGATATTGGGTTTTCGTAATATCAACTATAACACGGTGCGAATTTTTACGTTTTACGTACGAAGCACTTTGATTCTACTTTTATTGTGCGAACTGATAGTCTGTGGCATCCCCTGTCTGAATAGGTGTTTTTTTATTTTATTTTTATTTTATTTTATGTTTATTTTATGTGTTCCCCGATAGTTACAATCTGGATATCTTCAAATTGCAAGTGAATTGGTTTCTTTTAAGTAAGCATGCTCCATCGCAGACCGCACCATCTTTTAACATCATGTGATTAGGCGGTCAAACGCAAGCCTATTATTTATATAATAATAATAATAAAAACTGCACTTTGATATTTGTGACATCATGTATCACATAATTACGAGACTGTTGCTGTTTGAACTATCTAGTCTGATTGGTTCTATTAACCGCTGAAACATTTCATAGATTTTGATTAAACCACACGCCGAAGCAACTTCGCGTTTGAAATGTAACATTTTAATCCGTATACGTTTATTAAATAATGTCGTACATGATTTCTTATATGAAGAAATATCTAATACTAGCTGCGCCCCGCGGTTTCACCCGCGTAATGATGAAAAATGGTGATGATGATGAAAAGTAGCCTATCACTCTCCGGCACTTGAACTATACTATACGATCTGTTGCTCTGTTGCTGCGTGAAAGAGGAACAAACAAACTAACAAACTTTTCACATTTATAATATTAATTTAATTATACTTTAATATTACTATGATAAACTGACCCAAGTTTACGAAAAAATACCGTTAGCGTGATTCAGGTATAATGCTCTAAATATTTTTGGTAGAAGCACTTTTAATATTTTTGCCCTACAAAATTATTATACGTATTATTTTAGGAATTATTGAATACTTATCATAAGTATTTTTATACGTATATTTCCCAGTTTCCATTAATATGCTTTAGAAATACTGAACCATATACCTTACCAAAATCCACTCCGTATAGGCGTATAGACTATAAAAATTGTGAAAATAACCTGCAATCATGACCACCATTAAAATATTTTATCATTTATGAGAATTAAAAAAAAAGTGTGCAGTAAATTTCAGTGCATACTGCATAATATTATGGCTACATTTTAATTTTAGTTTATAATAAATCTTCTACAAAATAGTTTTCATAAAACTTAATAGAGGACATCACAATATACTACAAAGACCAAAGACTAACACAAACACAATCGTGGGTCTCAATCTGGTATTCTTTACGTCATTGGTCTCATCATGCGATCTTATTTGTTATGTCAGCTGACAGTGTCAGTTGTCATTCATTTCACTAGTGTTACTATACTTGGTCCAAGCATTAGTTTGCTCTGACAGCTGACAGTGTCAGTTGTCATTCATTTCACTAGTGTTACTATACTTGGTCCAAGCATTAGTTTGCACTGACAGCTGCAATAGCAATGTAAAAAAAAAAACGAATGAAAACCACGAATTCTGATCAGTTTCGCTAGGTTTTATAACCAGAAAAAATAGTGAAATAGTGATATATTAAAAGAAAATTATTTCAGATTTTTACAATGTCAGAGCAAATAAATGCTTGGATCGAGTTTAAACTGTATTTTTATTACGTTCTTCTGTGCTATTTATGACCCGGCCGCAACTAACCTTGACACACTTATGCCATACGTCTTACATAATTATAGACGTTTTTTATTTATAGGTATCATTTAATATCATTGTGGTCGTTACAAGTAGTTTCGTAAAATCTTTTTAATATGGTTTCCAGAAGGATATATTTATTTACACGATAAATATATAAAGCATTATAAATAAATATGGATAATTATGGATAAGCTTACATCTCAGAAATAAATAATCGGGGTTCGGGACATTTTTGCACACACGGTCATCTGACCTCAAACTAAGCAAAGCTTGTGATATGGCTGCTAGAGACTGATATACATACATATATATAGTTTTAAATACATACTTAAATAAATATTAACAACCAGATATAGAACAAACACAAATGTTCATCACATAAATGTTTGTCCTATGTGGGAATCGAACCCACGCCCCCAAGCTCAGAAGGCAGGTTCACTACCAACTGGACCAACGGGCTATCATTTAATTATTATGTTATGATAAGTACCTATAAATAAAATAAAATACTAATAAAATATAACCTAAAAGGTGGAGGGAAAAGTGACCAGAATGCTGGCAACATTGCCACGCTGGATGGCAATACTGCCAAGCCATTCGACGAGTAATTCTACTAAGCAAGTCAATTGCCAACGTCATAACAGCCAACCAAGAAATTTCTTTTTTGCTATTTACAGAATGCCAGTAATGCATGACTTAGTAGAATGGCTCGTCAAATGGCCCGGTGTAAATCGTCCATTAGAATGATTGGCTCAATTTTGTCCAACAGTGACACTAAAAATGTCACACGACACGTGTTTCAAAATGTCACATTATCATGATACCGATTGAAAGTTATACCAAGTCATACAAGGTTTTTATTTTTTCAACCATGCTAAAGAGCCGAACTGATTTTCATTTCTTGCTTTTCGAGAGATATTAGAAAAAAATCAAAATTTGAAGTTGGACAGGCCCGCAATTCGACAAAGTTTGCGTAACCGCCATTTATTGCTCCGCTAATTTCAACCCTTAATAATACATTTTAAGTCTATTGGTCGACTGCGTTAACAAACGTGCCACCCTTAGCAGTTTCCAATTCACATCATGATAGGTTTTAGCTGAACGCAAAGTACTGATAAAAATATATCCTAAGGCCATAAAATATGTATTCTGTCATTAGGCAATGTCGCAGATTTACGGGTAGTCTTATCTCTGTCACTGAACAAGCCTCCAGCTTATCAAGAAGCGTAACAATAAAATGAAACAAAAATTCTACTAAAGTAAAAAGACCTCACGACTGAAGCTGGGTTTTTCGTACAGTGACAGGTAAAAGGTAAAGCTTACCGGCTTCGTATTTCCAATGGAGCACCAAGTTGGCAGGTTAATTGAACTGAAAGTGGATGGTTGCCTTTTCACCTTGAGAGGCATTTCTCTCTGTATTTGGAAACTATGTGTCAAGTTGACATACCACTATCAAAAATAAGGTGATATTCATTTAAGTTTGTTTCTTTAAAAGCTTAATTAAAATATTTATGGGCTAAGCATTATCAGTGCGAGCCTAACTCGAGGCTGCTACATGGCGTGGCACCGAACACTCATTCTCACTCACAATACACTGTTTCGACCCGCATTATCTGCACCTGAGCAAGTCCTTCCCCCTTCCCACTTCCCAAATAGCTTTTAAGTTAAAGTAACAACTAACAATTTTAAAAGTCATAACAGGGTTGATTTAAAAGGTAAATGTTCTTATAGAAAATCAACGGGCTCCATAGCACAGGTTTTTCCTAGTTTGGGCCCACAGTTAAATTTCATATAGACCGACGTAAAAACCTCTCTCGTGAAGTCGGTTAAAAATACGTCTAATCTATTTGAAAAGCTGTCAAAATAATTGAACAGGGAAAGCAAACATTTACTTTGTTCATCCCTAGGGACCTTCCTTTGTCTTGGCCTTTCTCGTTGAAATTAAGTGTAACTATGTATACTATACTATGTGCACATAAAAAGTATATTTACCCCTTTGGGTACAAATACTAATACTATTTTTTAGTTATAAAATAATCCTCGAAAAGAATCACATCTTTACCCAATACTAATACTTACTATATTATTTAAGCAGCGTAGGATGTCCACCCACAAGATGGACAAACGACCTAAAAGAGACCACAAGGAAACGCTGGATGCAGGCCGCTTCCAACCGGCCCTTTTGGAGATCGATGGGGGAGGCCTATGTCCAGCAGTGGATGCCCTATGGCTGAAATGATGATGATTTTTTTATTGCACTATTTACGGTAATAAATTTTAGAAGAAAAAAAAAACGACTGCAAGGCTAAACTTACATGTACAAACTTAAACTAAAAAAGTAGAATATTAAGAGTTTGACAGAGATTGAAAGTCCTCATTAAAACGTTTGCTGAAGGGAACCACAAACCAAAACGTCACCTGTAGCATAATGTATTTTTGTTTTTGCTAAATCAATTTCAAAAAAATTATATGGTTCCGTACCCAAAGGGTGAAACGAGACCCATTTACTAAGCCTACGATATCTGTCTGTTTGTCTGTCTGTATGTGTGTATTTATGTCTGTCTGTCTATCTGTCTCTCTGTCTGTCTGTCCGTCTGTCCTACCTTTAAACGCCTGTATCTTTTGAACCGTAATAGATAGACAGTTAAATAAAACGTAATAAAAAAGTAAAAACGAAAGAGCCCCCCCTCACAACCCTAGGGCGAACCCTATACAACAAACGTATTTTTGTATTAGCTCTTATGAAAAAAAAAATTATATGTTCAAGCATCAAACTTGGCATGATTATAGCACTCACATCACACACACATCATCAGCCATTAAATGTCCACTGCTGAACAAGGCCTCCCTCTTAGAGAGGGGTGTTGCCATAATCCCCACGCTTGGCAGGCGGCTTGGGGATCGCAGTACGTTCACCGTGTACTAATAGGATGCTGCTGCCCATCCTCCGGTGGTTCTGGTCGCAGTTTTAGGACATACCCGGGTTATAGCACTCACTCTAAAATAATAAATAATGGCCAAGTGCGAGTCGGTGACAAATTTAGGTTCATTAGCAAGTTATAAGTGGTAATTGGGTAATTTGGATAACCTCATTTTCTTTCACCGAATAATAATACCATCTTTTACTAATTTTGAAGTATGTTTTTAAATTGGTTATTATAATATCTTGTGGTGGTACGGAACCCTCAGTGCGCGAACCCGACTCTCAATTGGCTGGTTTTATTTAGTTTTTAAATTATAATAATAATTACTGATAAAGTTTTAAAATAATATGTATGTACAATTGTACATCATAACATAATATAGAAAACTAGGAAAATGCTCGGAAAAATATCAAAAGTAATATATGTTTGTGAATTTGTTGTCTGCATTAGGTACATGTTTATATTATTCGTAATAAAATATCTTTTGAAATAGACAAGGGTTTAAAACGCGAACATTGTTCTTAATGAATAATATGGAGAGTACACGAAACACAAAGAGGTAAAATCCGAGCCGTATCTTTGATTTCCGTTAAAAAATACCCTTTCGTATATTTCATTCCAGCGCGCACCGGATCGTTCCCTCGGGGCGTATAATATCCATGAAATATGCGTCAGTCAGAATACAAAGCAACAGGGCACGTACCTGGCCATATTAATTGAGAAATTCCAAATATTTTCAATGCTGCACACTCTGCACAGGTCAACTGTGTAGTTTTATTAAAAAGTGTACGCGGTAGCGCGTAACAGCATCCGATAGGTAACAAAAAGGCTTTTAGCACCAACAGGGATGTACCTAGGGATTTTGGAAGCGGCTACAGGTGAAACGTACAAACTTTGACAGTTAGTATACTATTGTGAAACAAACCTAAACTTATTTAAGGTGGTATGTTTCACTCATGGCGGGAAATTCAAATTCCGAACCATTTTTTTGTTCTTAAATAGACCGGAATAGTGATTATCTCTACATAGTATAAATTAAAGTCGCTTTCCGCATCTGTCTGTCTGTATGTCTGTATGGCCGCTAACTCCTCCTAAACCACGCAACGGATTTTGATGCGGTTTTCACCATCAGCTAGATACATTTTCAAGGAAGGTTTATATATATAACTAGCGACCCGCCCCGGCTTCGCACGTAAATTACACCCGTGCGAAGCCGGGCGGGCGGGTCGCTAGTTATTTACATTATCATGTAAAGATATTTATTTGTAACACACTTTATTACTTATAAATTTAATTTTGTCGATAAAGCATTTGGAACCCAATCCAATATCTTATACGAATAAAGTGTTTTAAGTGTGTTTAAATAGTGAAAATTAGTTTATCGTCAAAATGTAATAAATAATATTACAGATAAATCTCTTTATAATATAAAGAAAAATCATCGATTAGCGTACATACCGTGATAATTTACAATAATTGGCGTTTACGTGGCCTAACTACAACGACAAAAACTGATTGAAATTTTAATTTCGCGCTGTAGATAAAATGTTCCACATTAATGTCCTATGCCTAATTAAAAAAAAAAAAACTTTGATCAAGTTAAACTTTCAAAGTATTCCAAAATATTTAATAATTGACTTCAAAGAAGGAGTTTCATTGGTTTTTTTTTGTATGTATGTCACATCTTCGCCAATTGGTTTCTTGTAAAAAAAAACAACTTTATATTCTAATCTAAATCATTTTCCTATCGGATATAAGTTCCACAAATTTAATAGTATAAGTCAAATATAAATAAATCGGAATTAAATAATTGTTTACATTATTTAGTAACTCCGTAGACAGTTGAAAAACTAACGTTAAAAATAATTAAAACTTTCGAAGTGAGGCCCCTAGAAACTACACCCTTGGTTACAGATTTGAGCTTTCCATTTAGCTCGAACAGACTGGCGTTAAATAAGTTTATCCACGGTTTTTGACGGGGAAATGTAGCTGCTATTAGTCAGTAGTGTTGCTCACCCGTGTTGCAATGGAGCGTCTTTACTCCGTACTTGCTATACTAACTTTAGAATTTCATAAGATTAGTTATTCAAAATCACACCTAATAGGCCTTAACTTAGTTCTTTATTTTAATATGACTGACCCATTAACAATTGATAACTTTTTTTAAAATATACTTTTAATCTCGTCTGATTTTAATTAATAAAACGTTACTATTTAGATCAATTGAATTGTTCTCATATGGGAAAAAATTACCATAGAAAAGCTAATATGGCGCCGTATAGCGTAGAGGAATTCATTCCAAAACTGGAGTAAATAATTAATGCTTATTATATTTAGACATTACAACAACACATTTAGACATTTTTAATGACTTATTATTATTATTTTGTTTTAGTATGATTGTTTTTAAGATTTATTTTTAAATGTTGAATAAAACTATTATTATCATTATTATGTATTCTCAAAAGTTTTAGAATTTAAGGGAGGTTGTTGGTTATATGTTTCCTTTATGAGTTTGCTAGCAAAATATTATAAAAAAACCTGTTAGTGAGAAACATTTCCAGTTTGAAAAACTTGTGAGAATTTTGAGTCTTGGCACAGGTTTGTTAGTTTGAAAGGTATTCACGATTACAGAGAATATAAAAATATTACCATCGTTAAATATTATTTATCTAGTCATGAGATAATGAAAAGAAAATGTAAACAACATTTTACAGTCTAATGAATTCGAGAACGTTGTTACACAATTTTAACTGGTACGAGTAAATAAAGCTATCTCTACAATAAATAAAAATATAAAAATAATCAACATTTAAATTACGAGAAAATACATCTAAACTGTTGTAGGTATATACTTATATATACGAGTATATACTCTAAAGTATAACAACAAATTGTTGTTATACTTAACAATAATAGTTAGTAGTAGTAGTTTGTTATACTTTAGAGTGTGTACTATAATCATACCAAGTCTGACGCTTAAACGTACTACCGTTTTTAGGGTTCCGTGCCGAAAGGGTAAAAACGGGAGCCTACGTTGTATGTCTCAAAGACGAAACACAACACTACGTAAGTAGTGACACTACGCCAGAGAGTGACATAGGTTACTTTTCATCATCATCATCATCGCCATTTTTCATCACTAGGCGGGTGAAACCGCGGGGCGCAGCTAGTAATAAATAATGGCCAAATGCTAGTTACCAAGTTATAATTTGTATTATACTCGAACGTCACTGTAGCAATAATAACTTTGTGACTGTGCAGGAATTGCTTCGACTATTTTGGATGGCGTTGAGCCAGAACTGGTAATTCGGTTTCTTAGACGACCTTATTGTATTTTGTGGTGGTACGGAACCCTCAGTGCGCGAGCCAGACTCGCACTTGGCCGGTTTATTTTTTAACAATTTAGATCTACGTTTGGTCAATAACTCGCCTGATGGTAAGCGACTGTGTGGCCGAAGATGGAACACCTTGATCTAGAAGAAATCTAATCACTCTAGCCTTGAAAATGCCTAAATTGTAGTTCTCAGGAAACAAAGGAAAGGAAAGGGCGGCAGGGAGTTCCATTCTTGGGCAGTGCGTATCAGAAATGACGACCCAGATTCTTGTGTACGAATTTTTGGAATTTACACGAGGAACGGGTGTTAGTGTGCAGTCCTTCTACTTGTTCTGTAATAAAGTCATTGGAATAAAGTGTTATGGTATTTTTTAAAAAAGACACTCACGTATATTTTTTAACCGACTAATTTCTAAATTCCGAATAATAACCAAACTGCTGAGATGAAAGTCTCATCGGTCCGATCATCAGAATAAGTGATTGGAGTAATAATACTAAACTTTTATCTTTAAATACTTTACACTGAACACAAAAACATTTTGGAAAGTTCCAAACCATTTTTAATTACAATAAAGAACAATCATAATACATATAAAGGTGCCCATAAATTTCAATATTATCCACCCTATTTGCCATGAGTTTGGTAACTAAATAAAACAAAGGTACATTGAGCAAAGTTGTAAACTTTACCCAAAATACACCCAGGGCACAATATTCGGCTCAAAGTTTGAATTATACAGAAAATCGATAGAACTTACCAGAAACAGGACCTCATTGGAAGTAATTTGAGGCGAAGACAAAAGTACGCTTTTACTCATACTCGAGGGCATATCGGGTGGCAGAATAAAAGGTCAGGGGTCTTTATCTACAGGGTTACTTTTTTTAAGGGTGCGTAAATTTTTATGACGCAATCTGTATCGTTGTTGGAACGCATTTCATGATTTTTATATATTTACCAGCTACGCCTCGCGGTTTCACCCACGTGGATACCTTCGGTAAAAGTAGCCTTAGTTACTCATTATAACATCAGCTATCTACCAGTGAAAGTTCCATCAAAATCGGTTCAGCCATTTTGGAGTCCATACACACATAAATTTATATATTATTACAGACTTATTGTTTTTTTTTTTGTGATTATTATGAATCCAGCCTTATAATAGAAGGTTGTTGGGATAAACTACGCGCGGGCCCAGTGTGTGGCGCAAGCTCGTTGCAGGTGAAGTTATTTTGACATTATTGTACCAAAAAGAGTGAAACAAAAAATACGGGTCTCTTAATTGACAATGAGCTTGACGTACACAAAATTTGAATAACAAAGCGATTAACCAGATCGAAGTAATTTATGATAGCCAATTACCGACATAGCTTGTCTATCAAGTTTAGGTTCTAGCTGATGGGGTAGACGAGAAGGTTACGATTCACCAAACTTTGCATAGGATGAACTGCGATTCGATGGAGTGGCCAAATCAGTTGCCCAACGCACTGACTGGACGTGGTGATGACTAACAGGGTAATTATGAAGATAAATGACTCTTTCTTAGGAGTATGAAGATGTAAGAGTCTTATTTGAGGAAGGCCTTTCCTGTAACGCAAGCAAGTATGTTACCTCTGCCGATCATTAGGCAGAATTGAACTGTATCATAGACGGTTGCATTTGAGGGAGCAAAAATATAGCTGTTACAAGAGGTCACGCGTATCAAACTTGGTTTTTTGATGTTTTTCTCCAGAAGTAAGAAACTATACCCAATTTTTCTTGTAATGTAAAATAAGGAAAGCCTTGTCTATGCACAATTTTCGCATTCCTATTCATTAGAATCTCTTGAATAATTATATAAATTCTGAATTAATAGTTTTTTATTAATTTATTATTAATAATTATAAACATATACCCATAAAATGTGTTCATTTACGGTTAGAAATATGTATGAAAACTTTGTCATGTGGTTTGTTTTATACTAAACAAAACATCATCATCATAATCAGCCTTTTAACAGTCCACTGCTGGACTTTTAGTCGGAAAGAGTGATTGGGCCATATCCGCCACGCTGGCCTAGTGCAGGTTGGTGGATTCACGTACGCCATTGAATTCCTTCTCCGTGCGTATTCAGGTTTCCTCATGATGTTTTCCTTCACCGAAAAGTCAGTGGTATGAAAGAAATAAAACATGGATTGTGATAAAATTCATGGTTTGTTCAAGAGTTTCAGATTCATATTTCTAACATCACTAGTTTAAGTCACTTTTAAACTATCACGGTTAGATTAGATTTAGTTTTTTTTGTATAATCCACGATAAGTGCCGCTAGATATTTAGAACATCACTAATTTAACCAATATTTGCAGTGTTCACTTGCCTAATGTTCTCTGGAATATTCACGTATGCTTTCATTTCAATTTTCTAAATATATAGAACAATTATTATTCTAAAATGAATTCAACAACTTCAGTGAATACGCTTTGTCACTTATGTGGTTTGTATCTTGAATAGGTGTCACACAAGTGATTTGTGTGCTTCATTGTTTAATATTTTCGTAGTTTTTACGCTCGACATTTTGTGGTTTGACGAGCTATTGTCAGTTGTTTCCCTCACCCGTATTTATATAGAAATTCGTTTTTCCTCCGAGCCAGTAAAAGCGAACATCAGTGTCGGAATTTTATTTATAACTTTTTGATTTTATGTTGCTGTTCGTTATGCGACACAGTTTTGCGAATTAACATCGAGCGGACACAGGATAAAGGACAACAAAAACTTGGTACATGTTGGTTCCCAAAAATGAGAATATAAATACGAATTTCTGGGATTATTATGAACACGTGGGATTGCGTCGATGTATTATTTTTCTGACAAATGTTACGTACAAACAGCGTAAGGTAAAAAAGGCAATAAAACCCTGTAGAGCCAATTATTAAAATGCCACTTGAGCCAAGCTCATAAGTTTTCTATTTCCACTTTCTATTTTCTATGATAGTATCACGTGAATAAAATACCCATAGCATTTTTGATAAACCGTGATTCTACCACCACTAGTTGTGGTTATACTACCAATTGTTAAGGTTGTAGGTATACTACTAATTGTGGAAGTAAAACCACTATTTAAGGTTTTATCACCACTTGCTGTATCACCGCTAGTTGTACCACCATTACTGGTCATACTACTACGATTGTGCCACAGGTAAAAAACGAATTCATTATACTAATATTATGCATGCGAAAGTGTGTTTGATTGTTTATTTCTCTTTCACACAAATACAGAGCAACCGCGTGTCAACTTGACTTTTTGCACATAGATAGTTGGAGGGCCGAAAGGTAGTTAAAGGTACTTTTTACCCCTGAAAATGTTGGGTTCCTAAGGAAATGTTCACGCGGGCGAAACCGCAAGCCCAGCTAGTAAGTCATAAAAACAGAATTTATTAGAAGCGCTCATACCTACTTCAGAGTGCGGGGGTTTTAAGGTTAAATGAATTTCATACTTATGAACTGTACCACAGGTATATTGTAGAAAATTATATTTGTAATAAAAGTTTTTGTTTGATCAAAGAAATCGTTCGGTAAAATTTTTACAAGTTTTTATCATTTGTACGTCAAAGCCTTTTTTCAGCTTAACCTTTTACGAGAGGGCCAATACTAGGCGAGAATTGATTAAATTACTTTTGAGTCTCCAATCACAAACGCCATAGGAACCCCCCCCCCCCCCCAACCCCCCCGACTGAGGTGGTTGACATCTTTGCACACGTAAATTATTATGACTCGTGCGCGATAAGAAGATTACCTTTGTCTCTATTTCGTACTATACTACGACTAGATCGTTGCTTTCCCTATAGGTACTACTGCTTAACAAATTGTATATTGCTAAAAATATAGGTAAAGTAATCGGCAAATATCTTGAAAAATATGTAGTATTGGGATCTTGTGTAGGCGTATCGAAGCGTCCGGACGAGGTTTGAGCAATTTTAACCACGCGATTGGTTAAAGTGTGTGCACGTGTACATTCTACAGGCGTAAATTTTCCCACGCTACGCGGTTTTTAGCTCAAAAATATACTTTACAATCGTGCATTCTATGTTTTTCATTTGCAATTTTAATATTTACGCAAATGCACAAGCTTTTGCCAAGTTGGCCAAGTTCTGATATAAACGCGTTCTAATAATATGGGTAATATCTCAATAGCCAGTAACATAAACCACACAAAAGTTTCCCAAACATGCCATTTTCTATAAACAACAAGTAGGATACAAAGAGACATAGAACAAAAATGGAACTTGGCCAATAAAGGGAGAGACACCCTCGACAAAATCGCATTATGTGTCTTACATTTGCCATTTTCACCCGCTTGCGTATAATTCACGCATTTGCCTCTCATTGTAGCTTAGCGAGGGAACTTTACGAAATAAGCTAAATTATCACTTGAAAAAACTGTGCTCTTGATGTTGAATAAGTTGGCAGTGGGAGTTTTTATGAGAACAGGCACTTTATTTTGACGTAAAAATGTAGCACAATATGGTACTCTTGCTGTGCAATATTAAAAGTCTAGGTCCGGTACGCACCATGTCCCTGAAGCAAGGGGTCTTAGAATATAGTTTCAATATTCCCTGTATATTGTAAGAGCCGATTAAAAGGGACCTTTTGGGCTCGTGGATGGTCAAGGTCCATACTTGGGGATCAATTAACATCCCCGGCGTCAACATTAATGACAACGGCGCAGTGTGGCCCACGCCGTTGTTGGGGGAAGAAGGGGAAAGCATTTTCCGAACATTTCCTGAGAATGTAGCCTGGTATGTGGGCCCTACATACCCTACACTAGTATGTTGCTATGGAAATCCTATGCCTTCTGTCAAACTGTCAAGCAAAGAGGCAGGGGGTTTTAGTTTAGTTTTAGCAGGTGTACATAGTCAACACATCTGGGTATCTTTTTAATACCCCCCCCCCCCCGTTTCAGTTTCTTCTAGACAAGCTGCTGAGACGGCATCATCACTTAATTATCTTATGGCGATGACAGTCAAATCCAAGCCTATTATTATATTTTAAAAAAATCTGATTTCCATCACACTTCTCGGAACGGAATGAACGGATTTGAACAATAAAACTGTTTTTTTGTTCGCTTCTACTAGTCAATATTATAAAAGCTCTGCTCGTCTGCGTTTTTTGTGAATACCGATTTAACTCAAATTTTGTCAGGAGTCACTTTGAGTCATGTATTTAAATGCTACGAGTTGACAAACATACCGCGATACATCTGCTGAGAACACGCTAAGATTGCTTCGCTATACGCTATCCGCTGATCCGCTAGTTATTATATCGATGGCGGGTGACAATTTTGACGTTGAAAGGTCACGCAAACTCGCGAGATCATTGTCGATCATTGTAACGATCACGCTATGGCACTCAGTCAATGACGAATCCTTACTATGATTGTAAAATTCACATACAGATCTTAGGTAACATGTTATACTACCTAATCACAGAATGACCCTATTTGGACATGCCAACAAAGTATACATAATTATATTATGTATATAATTATGTATACTTTGTTGGCATGTACATTGTTGGTATATACGTATACAGGGTGTAAGGGGAACACTCTCGAGGCCTAAAGAAGGTAATTGTACTCATCATTATGTACCACTTTTAGTATGGGACCAACCCTGAAATCGCGAAAAAAAATATCTGCTGTTCCATACATTTTGTCGATTGTCAATGACCGTTTCTATAGAACAGCTGATATTTTTTTCGCGATTTCAGGGCTGGTCCCGTAGTAAAAGTTGTTCACAATGATGAGTACAATTACCATCTTTTGGCTTCGAGAGTGTTCCCCTTACACCCCGTATATACATACTTAGTAACATTTTGCTAGAAATATGTCTGTTCAAATAAGTTCAGGCGTTTATATTTTAACTAGCTCTTCTCTTTCGCAAAATTCTTTCTTATTGGACCTCCACATCCTCTAAGGAACCTGCCAAATTACAGCTTCGTAGACCAAGTATTTTTTGAAATTTTGTGATGAGTCGGTCCGTTATTGACGAAGTAGTATTTTGCATTTTTATACATAGATTATAGACATAGATATCACACAAATTTTAATATAAAAGAGAACCTCCGTAAGGGTTAAGCGGATTTGAATAAAATTTGGTGTGGACCCTAGATTAAAATTTAAACATAATCTCCTTTTCCCCCCAAAAAATAAACAGATCCTACAGGATAGCGGATGAAACCACTGAATACTACTAGTAATGAAATAAAATTATTCGTCTCACCTTGTAAGTGAAGTACCAACCACTCCACTCTTAAATTACGCGTCGAGAGCTTTTGGGTTTTTGGAAAACTAATTTTGAAATGTAGGTCGTTTCTATTTCAAAGGTTTATTGGTGTAATAATGATTAGATTCATATTTGATAGGTATCAAATTCTCTAGCCTCTATTCTGAGATTAACAAAATTAAATGTGTGGCAATCTCTTGAAAATAAATTCTCCGGAAAGAAACAAGTAAAAGAAACGGAACCACGGGGCGTGGTAATAAAAATAATTTATAACAGAATTCTATTACAGCTGTATTTTCTTACCAAGTATCGTTCTATTTCTCGTCTTTTTATTTATGAACATATTCTATAACTAAATAAACGCAAGTAGGTACAAATCTGGTTTGTGGCAAGGTTCTTGAGAGAAACCACGAACTGGAAGACGCAGCGTAGGTAGGCCTCCCACTAGATAGACCGACGACATTGTGAGAGTCACGGGCATCCAGTGGATGCAGATGGCAGGCTTTCGTTCAGCGTGGAGGTTAAAAGGGGAGGCCTATGTTGAGCAGTGGACGTCTTCTGGCTGATGATGATGATGAGGGTACAAATCAAAGTAGTAGAAACTCAAAATTATACTTTGATAGATAAGAATATAAAGAGATTAGGTTCTCGTCGTACTTATTTGTACAGGGTTACACTAACGGTGATACTTAGCCGAAAGGAGGCCAATGTGTTAACTGAGAAATTATAATAAAGTATCAAGTAATGAGGGGCATAACAAACATGCTTTTTAATGCATTTTTGTTTTTGCTTTAGTGTAAAACGGTACTACGTACAAGCGTCAAACTTAGCATGATTATAGTACACACGCCGTTTTAACCTATACTGTTCCACTCCTGGGCGTACTCTTGTTGGACTCCTGGGGTCTCTTTCATCTCCTACCAGACAGTGTGATCACCCACCAGATAGGACCAGCTTATTTAAAATGCATTGAGGTAATTGCGCGAGCGTTTTTTCGGCCTGTCTTGGCTCTTTCGTCCGTTTTCAGGCGCCCACTGCTTAGTATTTTTGGGTTCATCTATCAGGGTGCATTCTGGCTACGTGTCCCACCCAACCCCACTTTAATTTGGCAGCTTTGATGCCAACATCAGCGATTCCAGTAATTGAACGCAGTGTCGTGTTTCGGGCTCGGTCCGTCCTTTTGATTCTTAGGACGCTGCGCTCCATCGCTCTTTGGCAAAGCCCAAGTTTGATGAAATTTAAAAGTAAAATCGGCACCTGTTTTTTTTATTCAGTACGGAATTCTCGTGCGCAAGCCTGATATGCACTTGGCTGGTATATTTGCAATCTTACCACGCAGGTATAAGTTACTCAAGCTTTTAACTACAAAGCTTGAGTGACTTTCACTAGTTACTTTTTGACTAGTGTAAAAACATTTTTATACAAGCTTTTAGTGAAAAAGTTTGTTTAAAAAATGTTTTTACACAAGTTTATTTTTTATTTTAGCATTAGCTTAAACCTGCATGCAACATTTCGTGTTATGACGGCAAAGGAGAGTGTCTAGTCGTTTGCCGTCACGGCATACAAGTTCACATCAAAATCATATTGCGGGCAGTACAAAAAATAAAAAATACAAACCTTAAATACACCTAAAAAGCGGAGGCAAACAACCTTTAAGTAAGGTTTTTCTAATTTCACGGTTGCGAGGACTACCGTACACTTAGCGCTGCGTCGTCCAAATTGCCACTTGCGGCTGTGACGTCATCAACTAACTTCTCTCTTGCAGCCTTCCACTTCAACTTTTAATATTGTCTCGTGTTCTGTGAGAAACGATAGGACCTCTACTTTTATTACGACAGGGATAAAAAGTCATCTGAGCGTTATATCAATGTAATATCTTCATTTTGCTAGTTTACAGTTTAGAGATTTTAGTCGTAGAGGCCAAGACTCATTTGTGCACAAAATATTTTTATCCTTCCTTACTAACAATACACTCGACAAGAAGGGTTGTACTCATGAAACCTTACCTTCATTTTACATGTATAGGAAACTATCCTTAAAAAATAAGTAGATATTTTCGACTAAGCGAATTCAAGTTCTTTTTGCCAAGATATTCTTGAAGTATAAGCCAAGCGTACCCAGCATGCTTGTGGCATTACCATGCTGAATGAATGTTTATACTTCGAACCAGAAAAACGTCAAAATGTTGGTCAAACGTCGAATAATAATAATATTAATACTTGAAATGAAAGATTTTCAGGGTTTAGTTAGTACTACGAAACCTCCAAATATCTATCAAGATTCAAAGTAATAAAAATCGGTCTAGGAAAGTGACACATTACTATGCTGTCCTAAAAAGGAGCTCAGATATATGCCGAGGCGTGGAGTGGAATTTCCATCGTCACGCATCACCGTTGAATACGAATCCATCCCTGTCGGCTTCAAGAATGTATGGAAATGTGATGGAGACATATCGTATTCTCGCTCGACTCGGAAACTGAGTGCTCTATATGTTTCGTATCTGATGCTTTTTGCGGGAGAAAACAATGGTATCCATTTGGGGCATTAAGAAGATTCAGTGATAGTGCTCCAGAATCGAGTTATGCTGTACTATTCGTGCGTAGCACAAACATAAACAAGTTCAACCCTATTTCTAAAGTGTTACGGTGCATTTGTTTTTGTAAAAACTGTTTAGTGTTCACGCCTTCAATGTAACAGAATATTTTCAGAGAGAGTTCATTGTTTGTGACGCATAATGAAATACGGTCATGAGGTAAAACATTTCTTAGATTATTATTTTTATACTGGGATTTTTTAACCTTTTATCTCGATGTATTTTGGTTTGAGATGTGTATTTATTCCCATAAACCACAGAAAATATTAAAAAATCTTCTCTTTTCTGTGCTGTTTTTATTTAATTTGTATTATTTTAACGTAATTTATAATTTGATTTAGATAATTTGACATGTAAAATAAAAATTTATTTATTCATATTTATATGAATAAACCCATATACACAGTCATGCTAAACACAATTCCCTTTTGTTACTTTACGTCGTCAGATAAATGTGAATACATAAGGCAGATTCATAATTATACAGGTATAGAAAGGAAAGGATATGCTAAGCTGAAAAGGGTTCGCTATACTCATCATTATGAACAAATTGTACTACAGGAAAAAAATCTGAAATTGCGAAAAAAATAACAGCCGTTCCATACATTTTGTCGAGTCTAATGACCGTTTTCTATAGCAGCAGATCTTTTATTCGCGATTTCTAGGTTTGTCCAGTAGTATAAACTGTTCATAATTATAAGTACAATGACGACCTCCTTTCGGCTTATCATATCATAATTTCATTGCATACTCTTTCCTTATAACCTTGTATACTTTTAGACTTTAAATTAAAGTAACTAATAGACAGATACGCTTGCATAAAATTTAAGGATATCCCTCCTTGCCAATGTCCTAGTAGAATTACAATCAATGGCATCTTCAAGTATAGAGTGAAAAGTTTTTTTTCTAGATTGACGTGTTCCTTGGCTGTACTTCGCAACCTTGAAGACAAGGGGTAGGCAAAACGAAAAGTTTGGAAGATAGTGGTAGTTGGTTAGTTCATAATGACGAGTAAAATGTCTTCCTTGCGGCTTAATACTACCGTTCCGTGTGTAGCTGTATAGTTTATTCAAATTCTAGGCCTATCATTACATTAGAGACTCAGGGGCTTACATGAAAGCAACTCATATGTAAATTAAACTCAATTAATGCTTTAGTCGTTGTTATCTCATTCTAATTTTAGTATTATTATGTGAGGATATCCTGTTCCTTTTAAAATTATATAAAGCATATTTGAACCATATTTATACAATTTTCCATCAAATAGCGCAATACAATTTTTTTGTTCAATATCGTGAGTACCATCGATATAGGTAACTTTAAATTGGAAGATTTCTTTTTGTTTTCATTTCGACACAATGGATGATGCGTAAAAAACAGATAACAGATACCGGTCAACATAAGTTAAGTTAAGTTTAAGTTAATAACAATAGTTAAGTTTATTTAATATTTTTGTATCTAAATTTTATATTTTGTATCTAAATTTGTTTGTAATACTTTACCAATTACTGCATTAAAAAAAACATGTTGTGTATACATATTTAGGAATATGGTTTAGTTTAAAATTGTATAGTCTACTCTAAGTTTAAATTGTTTTGACCTATTTTGTTTTGTGTGCCAATAAAATAAAATGAAATAAACATAATATTCTTTTAGGAAAAAAAATATCACGAATATCTTTTAAAATCATCATTAGCTCTAAGTGACCCACAGCTGGGTATAGGCTAATTTTAATTTATGCTACCCTCCTCGTTCTATTGACAGTTGCTTTCAACAGTTTCGTTTCTTATACAATACTTAACGAAAACTAATATTTTAATATTTTATTATATTACTACATTAATAATCAGTTAGGCTCTCTGAGCTTTTGCGTTATTTCGATGGCACATCGTATTTAATGATACGTCAAAAATGGTGTGGTAAGATTTATTTCTCATCGCCACTTTACTATCGCCATCTTTGGATGCCATTTATGGCTACTTCACCTGAACAGTAAACCATTCTTAAACTTAAAGGAACCCTTTTTTCGGGACTTAATGAGCTTTATTTCATTTCGGTAAAGAGGAATAACTCTCTTTCACTCTCGCTCTTTTTTAGAAGAATCTGTCGACCCCATATTTATCCAAATCTGTTGTATGTCCGGTAGCACGTTAAACACAATAAC
Organism: Agriopis marginaria; assembly: GCA_932305915.1. Lineage (NCBI taxonomy): Eukaryota > Metazoa > Arthropoda > Insecta > Lepidoptera > Geometridae > Agriopis > Agriopis marginaria. The sequence goes on along the minus strand of OW029925.1, from coordinate 7,282,271 downwards.
CCTTATTTTTGTTTTGCGTCTTTGGATAGTAATTAAGCGAAAGAGTTACCATTATACTAGCAGTGTATGGGATTTCCAATGGTCAAATTCTCTGGAGCCAAATTTTTAAGATTTTCGTGGTTTCACAAACTAACAAACACAAACTTGGCATTCCCCATTTAATCCCTTTAGGGGATGAGTTTCCCAAAAACGATGAAACAACTAACATTTCTTTATAAGTACCAACTTCCACGTTTCTGACACGACAAACTTCCTTGCATTCTTTTATTTGTACTTTTATCCTATTTTATCCCTTTGCTGCATGAATTTAAAAAAGTTTACTTGGTGCTCCTTCGTTACATAATGAACATTTTGTAGAAAATCGGCTTAAGCTGTGAGTGAATAAATTAAATATTTTTATTATGTAGATAATAATAGCTAGCAGCACCTCTTGGTTTCACACGCGTAAAAATTCTATCAGGAACCGTACATTTTTACCCCTTCTAGTTCTAGTACTATCTTTATACCAAAAATCACGTCAATCCGTTGCTTTTTTGTTCCGTGAAAGAGGAACAAACAAACCAACAATAAACACACTTTTACATTAAGGTAATAATATTAGTATAATATGACTATAATAATAGCTTAGTCTGAACTGGCACGGAACTCGCAAAAACCATCGCTGTCTTGTTATTGATTTCTCGACACGTCAAGAAAACCAATTTTCGGGTCAACCGCGGGTATCCCTTTACTATTTCCATTCATTTTATATCTATTTGCGCGGTATCCCATGACAGGGTCCCGGCTACGGCGACATTCCTGAAATTTATCCTTTGCGTCACGTACGCAGAGACTGGGAATATGTCCGCTTGTTTTTCCTCAACCTTTGTTTTATAGTGAAAGTAGTGACATGGCGGAGGTAATGTTTGAGGAAAATATGACTTGAAACGGGGTTTTCGTATTGCCATTTCCGTTCTTTTCGGGTTAAATTCCTTTTGGCTGAGTGGCTAACCCTGATGTCATAGGTTTTAGGCTGCCTGGTAGGTTTCTTACTTTGGTTGTTTAGCAGTTTTTGTTACAGGAAAACTGGTACCTACAATTATTTAACGTTCACATCACAAGCTTATTATGTCCTGAATATTTATAACGTGTTAGTTGATGCATGGCAGTTCTCAGTTGTGAATACCACTCGCGCTCACCCATCCGAAAACGGATCGGATCGTCCGTTGCTTAAGGGGTAGCTGACTATCCATATATATCTCACTTGCGCATTTAAACGTTTATGAAGATAAAAAATCGCTGAGTAAGAATTTAATAAAACCTATTGGGTATTATCTTTAGAATAACTACATATAGTATAAAATAATTTGTGCTAATATTTTACAGGATATTTTACAGGAGGCAGAGGAGATAAACAAAAACATATTATCGAGTTATTTTCTTTTTCTGCGCCATAATTATAAAATATCGACACAACATAAATATTGAGTTTACATTTCCCGTCTCTACCAAATGGTTTGGTATGTGCGTTGATTTCTGGATAAACGCGTGTTTGGCATTGTCCATTCACAAATTAATAAACCAACCGCAACATCTCAAAAACAGCTCATAACAAGAGTCGTGAGCATTGCCAAGTCACCTTGTGTTCAAAATTCACGTTGAATGCTCCATATTTCATTTTCGTCCGCGAGTAGAATACACAATGAGTGAAGCACCATGAATACTAAGCAGACAAACAGTTTATTTCGTTAATCGTGCAAACAAGAACTTTCAGTTTGTATTGCTTTATCTGTAGGAGTGAGTAGTGCAGAAGCTAACAAACTAACTTAATAGATACAATGTTTTGAGAGAATTATGCTAATTCAACAAGGAACTAAATAGTTGAATATTCTTGGTAGACCTTAGATTCAACTTGGCTTCTACTAGTGCAATATTCAGCCTTCAGAAGGCAAAGTTTTCTTCATTTTTAAAATTTGTGCATATCTGTTAATCTACTTAAGGCAATATTTTCCGAATTTTTGTAATTTTAGGTATTCTACACCACGGTTAGCTTAAAATTATAAAAATGATGTCATATTAAAATTTAATGTTTTATCTAGGAACTCCCAAAGACCGAAACACGATTAAAGAAATTTTTATTGTTCATTGGTTTGATTTTGGCGAAAGAGATAATTCTATCCAGGGGTTTATTTTTGGATTAAAAAAAACTTTTTACAACATTGAACGTACACTTAAGAAGTTCGAAAGAATGCTTTCCAATTGTCATAAACAATATAAATCGAAGGTAACTTTGTCTGTTTGTTCGCTTTTCACGAATAACGGCTGGAAGTGGCGCCATAAAATTTCATAGTACAACTGCGAAGTATGGTCGCATACGACCACGACCCTACTTCACAGTCGCACTATGAAATTGTATGGCGCCACTTCCGACGTCTGCGTCAGAAACGTGCGGCCGATGACTGACGTCACCATACATTTTCAAATCGTATCAGTCGCGCGAGTTAGTTGCGTGCGTCAGACACGCACTGCTGCCATGCACGAAAGACTACCTTAACTGAGACCTTGAGCTTCATGTCTCGTTGCCACAAGCGCATGCGGATCATTTCTTTTCTGCCTCACCAACAATTTGATATACATTTAATAGAATAAAATATATAATAGGTAGGGCCGTGGTATTCAAACTTAATATGCTACTATAAATTTATAAGATCAGTATTTCTCTAACTACTTAAGTTAGGGATTTTCTCTCAAAATTAAGTTGTTCTTGCAGAAACATTCCTATGGTCATAAATATGTTTCTGCAAAACAACATTTTGTAATACGTATGTACTTGTACACCAGTATTTTTTAACTATTTAAGTTTGGGAGTTTCACTCAAAGTTGTTTTGCAAGAACATTCTTATAGTCATAAGTCTGTTTCTGCAAAATACTATTTTGTAATAACACCAGTATTTCTTAGGTATTTAGTAGTTTGGGAGTTTCACTCAAAGTTAAGTTGTTTCGCAGAAACTTTCCTATAATCATAAGTATGTTTCTGCGAATCAACTGGACTCAATCAAGAAAAACATGTAGAGCTCCATCATTTCAACAAAACGACGCCCAATACTTCGCATCTTACTTAGCAGCTAAGTGAATCGTTTCACGGCTACCCGCATCTCCCATTACTTATATCCATTGCTCGGTATAATGCTCCTGGGGCGTGTAAATGTAAGTTTTATGCGTGAACCTTGAATCGGAACAAAATGTTCGTAATGTTAGACGAGATTTCGCAATCTTGTCCTATTATTGTTTTCAAAAGGTTTTTTAGGTTTAGTATAGTTGCTGTCGGGTTTCTTTTTTCTGGAGATGTCATCTTTTACCGGAGATCGGCTATCATTAGAGCTGTTTTTATCTAGGACATTTTACTTCGAACAGGGACCTTATTTCCGGAGTTCCCTTGGATTTTTTCTAGTATTGTTATTCGTTGAAGCTGTTTGTATTTTTCATTATGCATTACACGATTAAATGTAACTCGCATTTTAATACTTATTAGATATTTAACATTTTGAAATAATGTTAACTCATCATCATCATCATCAGCCTGAAGACTTTTACTGCTGAACATGAATTATCTATTAGTATATTAATTATTATTGTGTATTATATGTGTATGGTATAAGTAAAAATTTAATATCCTCTATTGCACATCCCATCTTCTACGTCTTCTATAAATCCTTTCCATCCTAAGGTTGCCTGGAAGAAATCGCTTTTGGCGATAAGGCCGCCGGTTGTTACAGTAGTTTCTAAGAGTTTTTTGCCCTCTGTATCTAATTTAATGGTGTGAACAATAAAGAGTTAGGTAATCAAGCAATCAATATTACATGTTAAATATCTTTCCCTTTAATGGGTTTTATCGCGTTTAGATAAATTTTTTTATTCTTGACCCTTCACATACTAGTCTCCGTGGTCACAGGTAGACTTGTTGATCGATGTCTACAGAAATGTTATGAAATTAGTTACAAGTACTCTTAGTTGTTTTTAGTTAAAACGTTATCTATGAACGCAGTAGTCTCGTATGGTGTATTGAAGTTCTGTGCCGGGCTTGAGTTTTTTGAAGTGAAAACTTATTTAGGCACGTTGGGCACTTTTTGGGATGAGGACAAAGCACTGAACTCGCGTGACCGTCGCGCACAGGTACTCGTTCGGTTAAAGATGGCTCGAGTCGACTAATTGAGCGAGGGAGATATAGTCAACCATTATGAAGTTTTCACTTCTGTCGTGCGGTCCAAAGATCACGCTTAACATCAGGCAAGATGGCGGCAAAGCGCAAGTCTATCTAATATTTAAATCAAAAAAAGGTTTAAAAAAAACTACCCTAACGGGTATTGGTTCTGCATCAGATATGAATTGACTGGCCCGCTGCCACTTCAGCTTGCTTATACACTGAGCTATTTAGATAAATATGCACTGGGCCAGCATGGCGGGCTAAGGCACATCCTCTCTCTCTGAGAGAAGGCCTGTGTCCCAAGTGGGAACATGATAAGCTGATAAGGTAACTTTGGTTCTCTGGCGAATATCTGTGTTCCGGATACGACCACCGGTAAAAAACGGCGAGAATAACTCTTTACATAGCTCACTGAGCGACCTTAAACTTGTGAACCGCTCCAACTGCAAGTGTTCACGTTTCAGCACCGTAAGTCATGACAAGTAGAACGCACTGGTTAAAGATTTCATTCCTAAGACTGCGGGATAGGTAATGAGAAGACTTTACGTAGTTTCTTCGTAACCCTTCCTAGCTCAACTATTTACTGTACTCAGTTTTAATAAAGAGTCAACTAGTAATAATATGAGCTGAAAGCTCTCAAACTTTTCGTTATGTGAGATTTTTCTTTGTTAGAAGAATTCTTTGTTTCATCGACCAAATCGTTCCGTTGGGAGCGTAACCGACACTGAAGTGAGCAAACAAACTTGTTTCAGAAGCGACGCTCGGCACTGGATTATGATTTCGACCTTATAATATTATATGTATAGTTAGGATTTTTGAAGGCCCAGCTAAAAGCGCGTGGCTATCTCACTCACGCATTTCAATGTTTTTTTATGTAATCGATATAAAAATGATAATAAACACTGAGTATGGACATTCGAATGTTTTGGATAAGATAAGCATTTGGATTATCAATAGATCTTCACGGTATAGGTAATCCATTGCTATTTGTAAAATAGGCTAATTTATTTAGGTATACAGTATTACGTTTCTTGATTTTGTTTAGTTATAAAGACAGTAAAAAATATAAAAATAATTATAGGTATCTCAAATAATTTAATTCTGCTATAAAGTTATACTTGCAGAATGTTCTAGGTACGTGCAAAAGTGGTTTAAACTTCGCTTCAAATTTATCTTCTGTATATGTAAAATTATAATATTGTTAGTTTGGAAGCGGAACTGGCTCTGATGCGTGGCGATGGTGACGACTCGCATATGAACTATTTCCTGTTCTGTTTGCAGGACATCCGGCATGAAACTGTCGGGAACAGTGACTTCTTGTGCATGCTTATTTCCTGCGAGGATAAAGTTGCTTACAAGTTTTTGTATGTACTTAGGGAAATTATTTACATAATTGTGAGATGTTTTGTAAGATTGTAATTTGTGTTGTGTATAATAGAATAGTAAATAAATTAATAATGTACCCACATAATAATGATAGGAACTATGTTTTTTTCTGAATATAAAGATAATTATATATATAGTTAGAAACTTTTTATTGTATACACCAGAAATAAATATTACAAACAGAAAACACACGAACTAGTGTCATACATGACGGCTTTTTCGTTAAAAAATATTTGTTTCAGGCAACCAATTGTATGGAACGAATTTACGTAATACCGTAACACTATTGATATAAAGTTAATATATTATATTTAAATTTAACACTTTTTACGGCGTGTATTTTATATTATTTTAATTCCTGACGTTTCGAACACTATCCGTGGTCACAAGAAGGAGTGTTAAAAATAAAAACTTTTGAAAACAAGTTTTTTTCAAGAAAAAGCATTCTCATCCAAACTAAATATCGAATAATGCAAAATTTCAATTCAATTGGTTGGGGATAACTGTTTTGAAATTCAGTTGCGAGATTAATAACCCAAGCTAACATGGCAAGTTGAAAAGCTGGTAAAAAGATAAATGTTGATCCTGGTTATAAGCTACCTCCACACCAAATTTTGATCAAATAATTATGTTCAGCTGTTCAGTTATGGAGTGAGTGCGGACGAACATACAATCTTTCACATTTATAGCATTAGTGTGATAATGATAATGATTTTTTTTATGGTTACAGGCTAGGCATTTGACCACAGCTAACCTGATGTTAAATGACTATGTGTACGAAGATGGAAAACACGCCTGGAATAGTATGTGTATGTGTAGATTAAATGATTATCTATTGTCATACTAGTCTATTTCCAGCCACGGAGAATATAGCCTTTTGAATTATTAAGGTGTTTTAAGTACACTTGAATAGCGTGCTCTCATAATGGCTTATGTACACTATACCTACTTGCAGTGAATGTCCGTGTCTAGTATCTACAACTCAATGCATCACACTAATATCACACTAATCACACTTCACACTAATATTATAAATGCGAAACTTTGTGAGTGTGTGAGTGTGTATGTTTGTTACTCCTTCACGATGAAATGGTTGGACAGATTTGGATGAAATTTTGAATATAGATAGTTTATGTCCTGGATTATTACTACGCGGGTAAAACCGCGGTGTGCAGCTAGTTATCAATAATTCCACTTTTAAACAGCTGATAAAAATTTATTAATAAGTATAATTATGTATGCTCTTTTTTAGTTAGTTTCTTCGAATCAATGCAGTATCATGAATCCTTCAGTCAATTAATGATATTAAATTACGGATTTGGTACACATATTATTATTCTCCACATTTTCAAAAACAGTGAAACTAACGTAGCGTTAAATCTCTTGGAGAGCCAAAATCTACATAAAATAACTGTTACACTAAACCACGAAAAGTAAAGACTAAGAGGCAAAACCAGATATCCTTTTATTACACCTTCAGATAAAGGTATCCCGCTGTTTCTCCTTCAATTAAGTAGGTAATCTCTTCATCAGAAGTGTCTAAGCCCACAAAGGTTTTTTGCCTCCAATCTGGGTAGAAGTATTAAATCTGGAAAGTTTTCGAGTTCCATCCTAACAATGCTAACAAAGAGAGAATTAACCTACCCCCACATAAAAAAGGTACTTAATAACAGCTCAGCTTGATTTTGGGGTTGCCTTTGTTCCCAACTTAGCTCGTCATCTAAACAACATATTATTGTTAAGGAGCGAACCCTTTGTTTAATTTCGAGACCAACTTAGTGGAGTTTACTCTAAAAATATAATATGTAGTTAAAAATAAAATAAAAACACGCACACGGGAACGTGGGGAGAGAGGAAGGTAGGGGCCGATACCGCGTTGTGCATGCGACATGATAGTTAGCGTCTTTCTCGCTAGATGGCTCTGTCAGTAAGATTTACGCCATTGAAAAGTACTATTTTGCACCTTTTGACACTCATCTGGGGCCTTACGGACAACTGCTATTGCGGCACCTAATCCGCTCAGTTGGAAAATCACGCGAACGTGAACCTTATCGCGCCCAGATACGGTTTCGTCGCGTGATTTTCCAACTGAGCGGATTAGGTGCCGCAATAGCAGTTGTCCGTAAGGCCTCAGATCAAATCAAATTACTTGAACCTAAATACATTGAATTATGTCGAGTTTTTGACCCTATTGTTATCGGAATTACATTATACCTACTTGCAGAGTTTTAAATGGATACGACAATTGGGAGTGGGTGTGCTAAAATCGACTTCCGAGCGTTTCTCTGACGCCCGATATATTATTTACACATAATAATTATAAATGTACATACATAAACGCTAATTTCAATGCCTTCCTAGCTTGACGTCGTTAGGTAAAAATAGTGGTTTCTTTGATTTTGTGCATAACGCTTCTTGTAAACGGAAGGTTGAAGTAATGCTGCGAATGTTTGTCAAGAGGGAAAATTTATTTTCCTTTATGTTAACATCGAGGATTCAGGTAACTGTGCCTACAATCAAGAAAACGCTTAAAGCATAAAAAAGTTAAAACCCTGGGAGAGTAAAAATTATTTCGGTCGCAAGATAAAAGCACCTACCCATCCAGTGAGTGATCAAACTTCAAAGCGATTTTCCACACAATGAATTTTTAAAAATGTAGAGCCATTAGCCTTAATTGTCGGGGAAGCCTATTTTTTATTAGTAAAAGCTCGACATTTTATTACGACGTCTCCAAATAATCTCCAGCGGGAGATGAATTTGACGACGTCACATATTTTAGAGACTGGAAGTAAAAGCCCGTAATATTAACAATGGCGTAATATTTGGGTGATTCATTTCATAACAGTACAGAGTGTTCATTTGTCACCTATTGTAATCCTAATAGTGGCCTGAAAATATTAAAAAATATATAAACTCATTATTCTTCAATCAAGTTTAAGACTGTCCCAGGATGGGCACCTAAAAGTGTAGGGCAAATGTCAATAAAATTATTTTTGACAATCGTTTGGCATTTTTTTGTAAGGCAGGTTTCACAACTATTCCATTGTTTTAAAGAGCTCTTGACACAATAATATTATTATTAAGCGTGAAAGAAGTTACACGGACATTTTCTCGTAATTTTTAAATCAAGCTAAGTAACACAACAACATAACATAAGTTGTTAGTCTTCAATATAATTTTCATGTATTTTATAAAATACAATATTCAAAACCAACTGATGTTGAATTATTTATTATACTTATTAATACAAGTATCTGGATAGGATAGGAACGTCATATTATGCTTACGCTCACAGAAAAGAAAAAAATAATTGTTTTAATTAGAACGGCTGTCAAGGCATTTTTGTAAGTTTTTTTTTGTAGCTAGTTGCACCCATATTAACGAAACGTCAGTTATTTGAAATCAGTTAGCAGCTGTGATGCGGACAAAGAACTTTGAGACGTAACCCAAAAAAGTAAGGTCCAAGTTCTTTGGATGCGGAGTTCGATGCGTTGACATAAATGAGAATGTTCAAGCAAAACTCTGTCATAATACCTGGCGACAGATTTTCCTTCTCATTTCCGTTCTATTTACTTCTCTTTTCTGTGCTTACGCTATAAATGCTTATGGCCAAATATGACATATTTAAACTACTTGAATAGACTTTTTAACTATTTGACATCGATGTGCTAAAAATGGCATCAAAATCCAGTGCTTATATAGGTAGGAAGCACACTATTTCACAGTCGCGCATTTGGTGACTGTGTCATCATATTATAGCGGTAGAGGAAAATGATTGTTTTTATGAATGGTCGTTTATTTGCAAATCAATCCACAGTTCTGGTATGTTTATTGTTAATATTGAATCCACACTTTAAAGATCTTGGCAGAAAAAAAAATCGTTTATATCTTTACATATTATATTATATGGGTTTGTGTTATTTTACGCCGAGCTAGTAAAATAGCCGTCGTAAAAATATACGTCCAGCTATCGACTACGATTATCTGCAGCGTTTGCTGCCATATGCCTACGATCTTAAATGTCACCTAAGAACTCCTCGGCTTTAATAATGCTGACTTGCCGTTTTGAGGTCATAAGTTACGGGCTGGGGGATTAATATTAGATAGAAGTGTCATGAGATAACAATATTGTTGGTGGTTATTTTCATTTAGATTTATATTTTACTTTAAAGTATTCTAAATATTAACGACCGCATTTCAGCAACATCTTGACTCTCGGCTCTTATATTATATTGATTATTGATCTTAATGAAACTGGACGAAAGACATTCAAATTTACTTATAGAATTAGTTACATAATTAAATGAATTAAAAAAAATACTTAACAATTTTTTTCCTAATTTCTAGCACTTTTCTCTCTTCTTACCTCTTTTCTATACTTGTAAAACATCATTGAAAATATTAAAAGCAAACACAAAATGAGAAGGAGCCCTTTTAATATTTTAAGTTTTTTTTTATACACAGGTTATTATTTTAGACGACGGAAATATTCGAGAGTATCATTGTACTCATTATTATAAACAGCTTTTACTTTAGGATCAACACTGAAATCTTGACGAAAAATCAGCTGTTCCATACGCTGAGTGTTGAAATTTTTCTAAGGAACAACTGATTTTTGTGCGTTATCAGGGTTGGTCTCAAAGTAATTTTTTTTTTTATAATGATGAATACAATGATATCCTGTAATATGTCTGTCGTCTGGAAATACACCCAGTGTATGATTATAGAATATATCTACGTTTATTATTTAACTAGCGGTCCGCCCCAGCTTCGCACGGGTATAGATTATAGCCTATGTCACCCGGAGATAGTGTAGCTTCCCGTCAGTGAAAGAATTTTTCAAATCGGTTCAGTAGTTTCGGAGCCTATTCAATACAAACAAACAAACAATCAAATCTTTCCTCTTTATAATATTAGTATAGATAAAAAAAATGCATTTGGCCACTAACTCGCCTGATGGATGGATGGGTGTTCCCGACAGTTACAATCTGGGTGTCTTCAAATCATGAATCAATTGGTTTCTTCTAGTCAAGCGTGCTCCACCGTAGACCGCACCATCACTTACAACAGGAGGCGAATTGGCGGTCAAACGCAAGCAAATAAAATTCTTGAAAACGACGTTGTGGCCGAAGATGGAGTACGTAAACCTAGAAGGATGATGATGCAATTAACTAAAAGCAATGTTTCTAGTTGTGTAGCCATGTATACAGGGCATAAAGAGATTAAACCTCTAATATTACAGATTGACGAACGCAATGCATTGCTGCAAGTTTCTGTAGTATTGAAGATCTAAATTTTGATTGGCACTAACTGTTATATGCAAATGTAAAGCTTACCATCATGCGAGCGAATTGCTCGTCTCATCACTCATTGCACAAAAAAGTAATTAACTAATCGTACTACAAATAGGTGGACATAAGTTTATACACCAAAGTTACAGCCTCCTGCCATCCACTTAGTTTTATTTACAGGAAAGAAAAGGCCGGACCTTTTAGAGGTCATTAAAAGGACTGTTAGTTAAGACAGAGATGTATTACGTAAATATATCCCGTTTCAATTTTGTTAAGTAGTCGCGAATGTCTACAATTTGGTGGGTATAAAATAAAACAAATAGAAATAGGTACAACGAAAATTGGGAAGGCCGGAAAATTTTAGCGGAACTCGGATCTTTTCCGGTTAAAATAATTCGGCTTTCTACAGAGTTAATTGCCAACTGATAACTAAATATAAATACTACAAAATTTATTCTAAAAGTGCACCAAACAATTCGTTAGGTTGGTGAAACGACAGCAGGTAATAATTGTAAGTATTATCTTGCGTGTACATTTAAAGTAACGCTTAATTTGTAATATTATAAAATTTACTTTACAAATACGTACAATAGCTAAAATTAAGATTTTAACTAAGTTTCTTTGTTCTGTAGCAATTATTATAGTATACACTTAGAGCTGTCTGTTTTTACAATAATGATGGTATAATGATGGTATTTACAATCATAATATAAGATTATAATTGAAAAATTTGGCATCTGCTAATTTATAGAAACGTTTGTAGATTAAATATTATTTGTATGTTTTTTATTCGAACTATAACACTACATGGTAAAACATAGTTGAAGTCAGTTTGAGCTGGTACTTACATCCATTTAATTAATCAGCCAATGATATAATTATAAAATAGCATTATTAATTATTAAGAAATTATAAATATCCTGAAAAGTTGCCGGATAAGACTACATAGAATCGCTCTACTCGAAAATTTGTAACCTCTCTAAAACAAGGGTGATAAAAAACGACCATCTAAGGGAGTGTTAGCTATCTTGGTGAGAGATTAACAGCTATAATCAAGCAATTGGGTGAGGATTACAGCGATTTTTATGTCACAAGCATCTCTCGGCTTCGGCCCCAAGCTCGCGAGAGTGGGCTATCAATCAAGCGAGCGTAGGCTAAAGAGGCCGAAAGACGTGACAGCAATTACGGTCTATGATATATTGTAACCAAAACTGTGTCATTTTTTACAAAGATTTTGTTCTTTTCATGTTTTTATTTAACTTGCCCTGTTAAATAGTATGTAGTACGTATGAATGTGTGGAATGAATCTTGGAACTGAATTTTAGACCAGTTATTCTCAACCGACTAAGCTGAAATTTGCTTGAAATATTCACAGAACATGTATATTACGGCAGATTAATTATGAAATAATAATAAAGTAAAAAGTAAAAACTAGAGGGCCCTACTCCCTATGCAACTAACGTTATTTGTGCATTTTTGTATTTGCCATAGTGTAAAAGTGGTAATACGTACAGGCGTCAAACTTGGCATGATTATAGTACACACTCTAAAGTAAAACACAAAATGTTAAATAATGGCCAAGTCCAAGTTGGTAATAATGTTCTGTACACGACCAAGTTAAGCAACGTCGGGTGCGGTCGGTATTTGGATGGGTGACCGCCTGGGCTTGATGTTGTCTAATTGCACTACTTTTGGTACATTTTGATAGTACGAAAACCTTCTTAGTGCATGAGCCCAACTCAGATTTGGTCGGTTCCTGTTATATAAGGAACACTTTTGTAAAATTTCATGCTTCTAGTCCCAACGGTTTAGGCTGTGCGTTGTCTGTCAGTAAATGTATGATCATAAAATTTAGTTTTTTATGCAAAATAATGCCGGAATTTATCACCAGCACCTTTATAAAAACCTTAGATTTCAACTTACGTATATTCATTACTTATTTTCGCATGCATTAACCCTTTGATCGTCGAACAGGATGCCTACTCGACCGTGGGTGCTCCAGACAGGGTTAAGTATTAGGTAGTCTTGTGACAACGTTAGCTAGGTAATTTTAACTGCCCATTTAAAGTATGCGGTTTAGTCAAAGACTTGACTAATGAACCGGCTTGTGAAACTTTACCAAGCCAACTCGTGTTACTGAATTTATATATTACTGCTTCCCGATTTAACACATTATCCTACAAAAATTGTTTATTTTTCCGGAATGAAAAGTAGCCCGTGTAAGCTACCTCCATATCCATCTAAATCAGTTCTGCTGGTGAGTAGTTGAGTGGGAACAAACACATACACACGACAAAAGTAGGGGTGAAATAATAATAATAATAGACTTGCGTTCGATCGCCAACTCACCTGATGTGTGCGATGATGTGGTCTACGGTGGAGCACGCTTGCCTAAAAGAAACCAATTCACTCGTGATTTGAAGATACCCAGATGGTAACTATCACGGAATACCCATTCAAGCAACGCATTCCACAGACTAGCAGTTTTCTCAATAAAAGTGGAATCAAAGTGCTTCGTATGGCAAGCCCATATTAAGGCACTACACAATGTACGTATATACTATGGTAACATTTATAAAACAAGGCGCCTTCCAAGCAAGGTCTGATTGATTGCTCTAACGGTGCGAAACCTATCCATTATTTTTACACGGCTCTTGAGAGAACTGGAAATGTTGACGTGTAGTATGTACCTTTAAGAAAGAATCTTGTGGTTACAAAAAATTACCTGTTAAAAAAACCGACTTAAAAAAAACACAAAACACAAAAATTGTGCCACTACAAAGAAGTCAGGCAAATTACTATCAAATTTAGATTAAAATTTTTCAAATTTATTTTGTAGCTGTTCCCCCCGCTCATCTTAAAATCCATGTATAAATATTATTTTGTTCTTTGTAGTGGCACAGTATTTGTGTTTTGTGGTTTATTGAAGTCGGTTATTTAAAAGATAATTTATTTTAGAATTTGTAGTGAAACAACATTACGACCTATTTAAACATTAATGCCTCGCCAGAATAAAACTATTGTATACACAAATTGTAATATTGCAGCGAAATTGGTAGGCGCTCGGGCAAAATTATCCATATTATTCGAGCTGATTTAAAAACGACTGAGCCAAAATTAGTGAAATTTTTGTCGGAGTATGTGGATTTTTGTGTTTTTTTTCCTTACATGATTTAAAAAAACACGCAAATTTAGTTTACAGAAGCCAGTGTACATACATAAGTACAGAATCGAACACCGAGATCACAAACCGAGAAAAGGCCGAATTCAAAACCTTTCTCCTTTTTCGAAGTCGGTTAAAAAACGATAATTACTAATAATTATTATTTTTGAACCATGTTCCAACAAATTTATTTTTTCTTCAGAGGATTATGGTCCCGCACTTCTCGTGAATTTGCCAGGGGCAGGATGTCAAAAAAAAAATTGGCGGGATCTTCATTGTAAACTGTAGAGTTTTATTTATACTTCCGTATAGCAGATTTGAATTTTTCAGTTCCACAATAGTAAATTTTTCTAGTTGTATTGACTAGTCTTCTTGACCGACAAATCAGCAAGTTTATACGTTTTCTATACCTACGTATTCCCAATTATTGTGGGTGCAAGTTATTGTAATTACGATTTCTGAGCTGTCAAACCTTTCCATTGCAAAAATATGAGTCATAAGTAAGTCATAAGTAAATTTATTAATAAAATGGCAATTTACAAGTCAATACAATTTTAACTTAAAAAGTAAGAAAATAACATGATAAAATAATAATTAATTGATTGAATTTCAAACAGATTAATTAATTAGATTACAAAAATAAGAAATGAAAAAACAAAATAACAATAATAATTATAAACATGTCAAATATTTTTAAAATTATATGGTACCTTAGATCTGTGGGTACCTTCATTCATAAGTCAAGTTTATAAAATTCGTCAAATTTGTAAAAGGACTGTAATGTATCGAATTCCACACAAATTTTGAATATGCAAATTAAAGTTTATATGCCCTTTAATACGTCTTCCCGCTCGTAAATATGGGTAGTTCGCCCACTGATACCTTAGGTTATAAGGTTAAGTTAAAACTCGATTTTGACATGACACGTCAAAAAGCATGGTACGTAGGTACCTGCAATTTGAACCCGACAATGCAAAACAAAAAAGAAGAATTACTTACGTGTTTAACGTGTATAAATAATTATGTATTGTTTGCATGTTCTAACCTGCGTCCTAAACGGCTTCATAGAATATTGATGAATGAGATGTTGACAAATTCCTCTAAGTTTAGAGAAGGTCACTGGGTGACGTCATCATACATACAAGATAGCGCCATGTAAAGTGGGGATGATAACCAATAGATTGTATCATTATGACGTGTCACTGAATACGCCTTGTAAAATAAAAGTGAGGTTTGTTACATACTCACATGTTTTGTTAAGACGGTATACTATTTTATAATAATCCACCAAAATACTTATAGTTGTCATGTTTTGAATTTTTAAGAAACATACTTGTTTAAATGGAAGATTTGATTGCCAGCAAGTAATAAAGGAAATAAAAAGACAATTTATAAACGTTACAAATATATAACAATAGCTTAAATATATTTAAGGCTTCGTGAAAAGGATATAATAAGCCGAAAGTGGTCCGTCGTACGCATTATTTAGAAACAAGGTTTATTGTGGGACTAAACCTGAAATCGCAAAAAGTTATCAGCTGTTCGCTTTTTGTCGGGTGTAAAATTATCGCTTTCAAAAGAACAGATTTTTTTTCGCTGTCAGTGTGTCTCTTATTGAAATTTGTTCTTAATGTTACGTAGGTATTATGGACCTTTTCGGCTTAGTACTCGCTATATATATGTGAAATTACTCTACATTTTCCAACTTTCTTAATATTCAAGTGGTGGCATGCGTAGCTTTTGGAGCATTGGGATCATCGATCAAAGTCTTCTCCATGCCCCCATGCGATCTGGGACCTCCATTTTCCCCTGTTCTTGTAATATTTAATCCGAGCTTATGTAGGATTTTGTGATAATAGGCAGTGAATGATTGAGCGTTTGCATCGCCATAAGGAGTTAGTGATTTTCCTATTGGATACTTGTGAGGTGGAACTGCTTATGCTATGTCAGGGGTACCAGACTTGATTTTCTAAAGTGCTATTTATAAAATGTTGGGTGTGTTAGCGGACCAGATTCAAAACTAAACATAACAGTGAATTAGTGAAATACTCAGTAAGTAATTATAATACATTATGTATGGTTAATGTACGAGGTAACAAACATCGATATTATTTATAATACCTAGTAAAAAGTAAAGCAATATTAGGTTGTATGACAAGGGAGCTATATAAAAATACCCAATTGAGTTTTTATTCAGTGATAGGTTTGAAACTGGAAAACTGTTCAAAATGTGCAAGATATGTGCTGAGACGGGGCTCTTAACATCCTGGTCAAACTCAGGCCTAAAACGCATTAAAAAAATGTCTATATCGCTACCTCGTATAAAGTTTATCTACGGTATTGGTTCCTGTGTCAAGAAATTGTATTTATTCCACTAGAGCAAACAACAATAACCGGGCGGCCTACGGGAAACTTTCCGCTCTATAATATGAAAACACGTTATAAAACTTTCCATGCGATGTTTCAGCCGCATTCTATAAAGTTTGCTTGCCTATAATATAGGTCCTAACAATGTTTGGTAAGGATTTAGGCGGAAAGATGTTTTATAGGCGAAAAATAAGTGACAGCGCTTGAGTCTACTACCTTATCATTAGACAAGGTGGTGACTAAATTTCAAGGAAGATTTTTACCCTAAAATAGGGAATTAAAAACAAATATGATAAAAAAAAATGCGGGTCGTGACCCATCGTGTTGGTGCTACCTGTACCGGTTTTAACTAGTATGCACCGTTTCAGACGTTCATGTTGAGGTTGGTGCGGATCTGGCCTGTTCAGCGCATTAGGTTGCTTTCTATCAGTGTCTTGTCCTCTATTTTGAGCCAACCAAAATTACGGGTTTTGTGGCTTATGAACTCCTTATTATCCTCCAAATGCAAGCGTGGGAAAAAATTGGCTTCTTATGACGTGTACCTTAAGAACCGATTTTTTGGTTCCATGCACATTTCATGGGATACAGAATATTTCTCTTTTGTAATACATCAAAAGCTTATGTGCGCTGCTGGTCTTTTTTAGTCCTGTTCAGAAATGTAGAGAAGACTTGGGTGTTGACGACAGTAATTTTTCCACGTTAAGTGAAATAGTAACTTATTTACATCATAGCAATAACGACTGAAATGCTTACGATATCAATTACCATTATGCACGTAGATAGCCGACAGTAAAGCCTTGACTTTACGGCTATGCAAATTTTATTATGACGTCGTCAATTTCATAGATGTTATTGTATGATAGGACGAGATGATTCGGTTTGATAAATAGTTATAAAAAAAGCTTATTTATAAACCATTTACGTAACCAAATAAATACTTAGAAATGCGGTTAATACTAACAGAATTATCATTTTATTCTCTTTCATGAAAACTAATTTCCAATAGCAAACCACAGTATGTAAATCTGTTTTTCAAAATTTCAGAATAGTTAATCGACAAATGGAATGTATCACTATCAGCCCGTGATTACCAATCTCGCAAAGTCTGGAGGCAAAGTAATTCCACTGTGTTCTGCCTGTTAGCTATGGTGCTGAAACGTGGACAGTTTGGACCTTTCCTGACTTGTCGGTACGGTAGCAGTACAGTATCGGCACGCTCGATAAAAGTGGTATCGAAAGCTTACAGAGCGCCTACAACAACTATAACAACTCTACCAAACTGATACGCAGTATATGTAGGCAGAAATCGACTCTCACTATTAAAAATAATACATTCATTTCTTACCATACGTAAACGTGCTTAATTTGCATAATATGATTAAATGGTCTAACTTGCTCTCTAAAAGTTAAAGTCAGTACACTTTATAGATCTTACGTTACCCTAATCTCACCTTCGAGACTATTCGGGAAGTTGCAAATATAGGGTTACATAATAGCGTCCTTAGTAAATAGCGGTCTCATATCACGCTAGCTCGTAGTGTTTAATACAGTAGCGTAGAACCTATTTAACATTAAATACCTATACATTTTACCCATGCTTTTAAACCTCTCGTTTTTGTACTTTACAAATCTAATATTTTATTAATAACATCAATGTTACCATGTCAAACAAATATAAATTGATTTTGTTTTAACCCCTTTGAAAGAGCTGATAATCTACAAACAACAGATTTTCCTCAATCATAGCTCAGAACAATCAGATCAGGTTCTGGTCACCTTTAAAAAAAAAGTCGAATGAAAAGCCGTTCAGCCGTTTGAGATCTACAATACCACAGACAGATACACACGGTAAACCTATAACACCCCTCTTTTTAACCGACTTCAGGAAGTCGACTCAATTCGACTGTATGTTTTTTTTAAATATTGTATTATACTAAATAGTAAAATTTTATAATACAATTTCATAATAACAATTACAGTTTTATTGGTCATTAAAGAAGACTGAAGACTGACTTACTGCTAGTCTGTGGAATGCGCTGCCTGAATGGGTGTTCCCTGATAGTTACAATCTGGGTGTCTTCAAATCACGAGTGAATTGGTTTCATCTAGGCAATCGTGCTCCACCGTAGGCCGCATCATCGCTTTACATCAGGCTAGTTGGCGGTCAAACGCCAGCCTATTATTAAATTTAAAAAAAATAAGTCATTGAAAGAGCTTAAGGGGAATTGTAGGTATAACACTTCAATATATATTTCTGAGGTGGTAACACTACCGCACAGAATAACACTACTGGTTTGTCCTACAGTGTGCAGTGACAATTAATACAACAGCGTCACAAATCAGCCGATGGGGCCGAAAGGTTCTGAAATGGAAACCATGGACTGGAAAGCGCAGCGTAGGACGTCCACCAACAAGATGAACAGACGACCTAAAAGAGACCGCAGGGAAACGATGGATGCAGGCTGCTTCCAACTGGCCCTTTTGGAGATCGATGGGGCGGGGAGCCCTATGTCCAGCAATGGACGTCCTATGGCTGAAATGATGTCGATGATGATGATGAAAGAAAGAAGAAAGAAAAGAAAAGAAAGAAAATAAATTTTATTCGACACCTTTACAAAAAACTTATATCTAGAGGATACAATCAGTGATGAAGATGACAAATCAGCCATTTTGTCTAGTAATGTCAAGTTATTAGTATGTTTGGAAAATGTATTTAATATAATTAAGTTATTTATAACAAGATGGGTTACGAACAGGCTACAATAGTTTTCCGTAGTCTATACTTATGTACTTACTTAGGGTATATAATGTTAGAAATCCCTACCAAGCTACACTACTGTCTGCAATATAAGGCAAAAGGGCTTGAACTGAACCCCATATAACGCTCAATAAATCAAAACATGGTAAGCGATATTATATTGGGGCTATCCAATAGTCTGTCCGCAGTGATCCCTTCTCGTTCAAAGAATTTTTGTGAAAATATTTACTTTGCTTGGATTAAAGATGGTTTATAATAAGAAATAAGTTTTTTTGTATAATTTTGTGTTACCATCGTGCTGCCTGTTAGTAAGTGACAATATAGTCGAAGATGAAGCACGCAGACTTCAACAGACCTTAATTATGTACCAGGAAACAAGGAAGCCGGCAGATTGATCCATTGGCCGAATGGGTTAGAAACGTAGAATCAAAAAAGTTTAGTTGTACGTATCCAAGGAAAATTTACAATGTATGGGTAGAATTTAAATATCTGTTCTAGGTCTGGGTGTTAGTTGACCATGTTTTTGTGTGTTTTATGGTATCTCCGATACAGGGAATCCTAGTGGGGCAGTTATGAGTGTAAATCGTTATTATTTATTTACCGCATACAGCCTGTAAGCGATATAAATACATCTAAACTTTGATAAATTGTAATTTCGCTCCAAACTGTTCAACTTTGACATAACCGCTGTAATGTTTAGGTACTGTTGGTAACGCGCTGCGTGCGACAGTGGTTCAACTTCTTATAAGCGAAAATTAATTATTTGAATAAAATTTTGAGCGATGTCTAGATGACTTTAGTTAGCAAACTTGAGTTTACCGCTAAGTCAGGTCTCCTGCCCAAAAGTTAACAAAACATCTATCATCATTATATCTAACATCAGGCTTATTATGGACGATTGTTCGTGTGATTCGGATTGTAATCACGATCGAGTGTCTCATGCGCATTGTGCGAGTAAATAAATTGAACGGGACAGCGAACATTAAAATTATAGAAAAAACAAATAATAAAACATATTAAATTTCATTCATAACACTTATATATCGTTTTCTATAATATATAACAACCGCAGAAATTAAACAAACAAATATCATAAATAATAAAAATATTCAGTCTAATTCAGTTGATTTACATAAATGAAATAATTTACCGATTTTAAATAAAAACTCGATCCTTGTATTTATTTGTATTTGATCGCGTAAAACTGTAGCAGCTCCCGATAATAATATACTTCAGTGAAATATTAAAAGAAAATGATTTTATTCAGCTTTTTACAATGTTATTGAAGCTGCCAGAGCAAATAAATGAATGTAAATACATTGCTGGTATTTTTAGTTTTGACTATTTTTTTTTTGTCCAATATGAAAACGAATTGACCTACTGCGATAACAAATACGAGTGTGCATGACCAAAATATCAACATGAGCAAATAACGTGTATCAGATACAAGTGTAAGAATATTTTGATCTCTTAGGTTCTCTAGAACACGTCTTCCCCAGCTGTTATCTGTTCTGCGACAGATATAATATGCCCGGCCTCTTGCCTCTTCAGTTTGGTAATGCACTTACTCAATATATTTCTAAATCACTGCACCATCTAATTTCCTCCAGCTCATTTTTTCGGACCCATTGGATGGCCAGGGTGGGTAACGTGGTGGTACCGTTTCATGGTTAATATTTCGAAAAACCGTACAAAGCTCTTTGATTTCACTGTTATTGTGCGAACTGCTAGAATGCGGATTGTCGAATGCGCTGCCTGAACGGGTGTTTCCTGATAGTTACGTGCTGGGTGTCTTCATTTTGCGAGTGAATCTTTATTCTAGGCAAGCGTGCTCTATCGTAGACCGCATCATCGCTTAACATCAGGTATAATGTTGTGGTCAAACGCAAGACAATTTGTGTCAACAAGTTTTTTTTATAAAACCCTTCTAATAAGGAAAGAAATCCATTTTTGACGCCATTGTAAATTTTCTCTAAAACTTCCATATCCCAGCAAAGTTTTATGTCGTGTCGCACCTCACTGTCATAAAAATATACGTTTATTGACAGTGACGCAGGCGGAATAAACCTGAGGTGTGCAAAATAAACGGTACGCGGAGGCAGTAAAGCATCGTCACTTAATAAAAGATCTCCCTTGGGAAGTGAAGCAAACGGCTCAATCAGACGTGACGGTATCATCATCTCGGTGGAAAAAAACGTCGTAAAACGTAGGCGGGCCCGCATTAAATAAATTGCAGGCAAATGCCGCGACATCTGTGGCGCCGCGGTGCTAACTGCGCTCGGCGAGGCTTGCCCTGGTTTCAAATCGGGATAATATTATACAAAGCAGGGGGTTCAACGCAAATAACCCGACGGAACAACTCGAGCAAAAGATTTGGGTGAAATTCGCATAAAACTGGAGCGAGTTACGCTCGAATTAGCTACTAAATACCTACTGAGCATACATCAGCTGCGATATTTGTTTAAAAATTATGTTTTCAAGTTCTATTGTATAAATACATATAATAGGTAAGTCTAAAAATATTTTACTCACGCGTATCCGAAACAGTATACCGTTAAAGTTACAAAACTTGAAGTACGGCCGGTCAGCACGACCGTTCACGTATTACTCCTGCACCCTTCAAATATATTAAATAAAGGTTTCGGCAGAAAAACACGTTACGCCAGAACTAAAGCACATCGTTTTTCGTGTCGGCTGACGCCCAAAATGAGTTTTATAACTTTTATAAGTTGCCTCTCCGATAATACGACTTTACCACAGTGTGTATGAAGCAGTTGGTAATATTTCAATATTTCAAGTAGCGCTCTATTTATGATTATTTATTTATGTAGCTATAGATAAAAAAAAATCACACTGACAGTGATCAGAAAAAAAACTATTATTCCATAGAAAAAAAAACATCAACACACAACGAAATTTATGGAACAGCTATACTTATTTAGTGATTTCAGGGTTGGTTTGATAGTAAAAGTTACTTATCATTATAAACAACGTTTTTTTCTATGGAACAGTACAATAATCTCCTGTCAGTTTAGTACCTTATAATTATAAGAATGTGTTACTCACTTTAGAGAAAAAACCAAACTATTTCTTTACTGTTTTTAAACCGTAGGTATCTGTTTTGTACTTAACTTTAAAGCCTCTAAGTATTTTGTGAATGTGTGTGTGTGTATAAACTTTTTTGAAGTACAATTAACCGCACATATTACTTATATTTTTTGTTTATCCAAGTCAATTTCAAATCTGTTTATTTTCATTTTATTATTCTGTGACCTCGCTGACTTTAGAGGGACGTCCCAAAACGTAATTATGTATAATGGAACCGTTTATCGACGTCGTTACAATTAGAAACTTTGTATTCGCCGAGTGCGTTCAGTTGAGAATGGCGTTATCTATCCCTTCTTTACGGTTGACTATTCAATTATACGGGTCCCTACGTTATGATGACATTATAATAATAGCAATTCAAACTGGTAGGTACTCTATAAGTATATAATACACTTACTTTCTACGCATTTATCAAACACACACAAACTCGATGGGTTTACTATAGCAGCCATTGAAGAGTTTCACTATCCATCTCCTGGTGACATCATCAGACTAGTTCGATGGCACTATTTATTGTATCGTCATCCGGATATGTTTCAATGCAATGTTTCAAATGAAAACGATATTATTTTTCTTAGTAGAGTGTCCACTCTAGGCAAAGTGATTGTGGTTGGAAAGATGGAAGTACACGGTGGATTACCAACGTTTTCAGTCCTCCCGGCAGCAATCACTGATCTTGAAATCCTTCTCTATTTTACTTGGTTCATCGCATTACGAGAACACTCTGTTAGGGAAGACTTGATGAGCCAACTTTATGAAGTCCATCCAGCGTGTAGGAAATCTGTCTCGACCTCTCATTCCTGCTATTTGACCTTGGATTACTAGTCTTTCCTTTGAGTCTTCGTTTCTGGAGATGTGTACAAAGAACTTCACTATTCATCTATACTAATATTATAAAGAGAAAAGATTTGATTGTTTGTTTGCATTGAATAGGCTCCGAAACTACTGAATTGATTTGAAAAATTCTTTCACTGACGGGAAGCTACACTATCCCCGGGTGACATAGACTATAATCTATACCCGTGCGAAGCAGGGGCGGACCGCTAGTAATACATATACATTATTCATATTAATTTGTAAATGTCGAATTTCTAGTGTAATTCCGCTTCTACGTCGTTTCGAGTACAATAAGGATTTTGGTTAAACTATTTTCTCTATAGATAATTGTGATTCTAATTTGAACCTAACCTGAATTTAAATATTAATTACATAAAAGATCAAAATTAACATATTACTTACTAACTATTCATATTATTTTACTGTCGACGAAACTTGAGCTCTTTTAAAATATCGAAACATTGGTACGTAATGCAGCTCATGGGATCTTTAGGAGCGCTTCCGACACCACATCTCTAGGGTGTAAATTTTTCGGCAGTCCAATAGTCGCAGCGGCCAGGTTTCTGCTCCATACAGGAAAGTTGGAAGTCGAACTTTTGTATTTTTGGTTATTCTCCTGTCCTTCCAAATCTTCCCCAAACATTCCACAGCAGATCCGGTAACTGAAAGTAGTTTAAATATACATAGATTATAAAAAATTAATAGATTATAGTTTTTTTAGTCAACCTTGATTTTTATTCTGAAGACGCATATTTGAGTAGTGAAACTAAATTAAAATACTACTGCGAAAATTCTCTGAAATCATTATATCCATTCGCATAAACATTTTGGAAGAAACAATAAAATATGCCCGGTTTTTTGTCTTCAGAGGTAGAAATAAATGAATTAGTAGAAAAGTATAGCAATAAACCGTAGCGGTAATAGGAAAAAATCCGCCCAATCCGAACGTAACAACACTGGACAAAGAAAGAGGAAATAATTGAATTTTTATGGACGTTCTCAACATTATTACATTGCGGGTTTCGACTTAAGGAACGGCTGGTACGCAGAAAGGAAAGCTGACATGGCTCTAAAAAATTCTTCGGGTAAAGCGAAGGACACGATTGTCGAATACCAATGCCCACCTGATACAGAATTCTCGAGGAAGCGACGACAAAAGCTTTGGATTCACCCTTGCATGGTTGACATTCCACATTCAACGTCCACGCACAGCTTTTTCACACCCGGAAGTAATCTTTTATTGATTTTTATGCAATTTACGCTCCGAAAGGTCAATTTAACTATGGAATCGTGACTGAAAATGGCAATAAACATTTGTAAGGAAAAGAACTCTTGGTATTACCTCCTGGCTTCCTGTCATTTCTGGCGAGAAGAATAAAGAGTTATATGTATATGTACTAGCTGCGCCCCGCGGTTTTACCCGCGTAGTGATGAAAAATGCTGATGATGATGATGCAAAGTAGCCTATGTCACTCTCTGGCTTTTGAACTATACCCATGCAAAAAATCAGGTCAATCCGTTGTTCCGTTGCAGTGTGAAAGAGGAACAAACATCCATACATCTATACATACAAACTTTCGCGTTTATAATATTAAAGTAGGATTAAAATTAAAGCTGTTGTTTTTAGATGATAATAAAGACACCCCTACCTACTACTAAAACAAGTTTCTATGCGAAAAACTAATCATCAAAAACAATTCTAAATAGGCAGAGTAATCGCGTAACAAACGTACAAAAAAAAACACAGTCAAATTGCTAACCTCCTCTTTTTAGAAGTCGGTTAAAAAGTAATTGAAAATTTGACATCGGTATGTCATATTAGTATAGATTCTATTTTGTTGACAAGTTCACATTAATGAACAGTATAGAAATACAGAGATGGCCAGACACGTAAATAATTTTGCCGTATCATATTTGGAAATAGTAAACCTGAAAGAAAATGATGAACTAAACTTCACTTTCAATTTAAAATATCTAGGTATTAAACTAGAGAAGGTGCGGTCCTTTTTATTTTTCTTCTCAATTTACGTGACGGCATCTTGAATTTTTCGAATGATGTCATCTACACAGTAACTATCCTTGGATTAACACAAACCTATGGACACATAGTTTATTAAAATGGGCTAAGGGCCTTATTCTTACTCCTTACTAATACTATAAAAGCGAAAGTAACTCTGTCTCTATGTCTGGATGTTTGTTCGCTTTTCACGACTAAACCGCTAAGCTGATCTTAACGAATTTTGGCAGGATGGTAGTGTACATCATATGGACGGACATAGGGTACTTATTCTCCCAGAAAATGCGGGAAAATTGGGAATTCGCGGGTAGCATCGCGGGATTCAGCTAGTATTGTATAAATGTAGGAACATAATAAACACGCTAACTAAAATATCATCTTGTTTGCTTTACTATTGTCTAGTAATAGTAGTAGTAGTTAGATCGAAGGCCTATGTACTGCTGTGGACGTCATCTGGCTGATGATGATGATGATTGTCTTGTGAACTTAAAAAATGATGTTATACGTTGAAAAGTGATTATTTATTGAAAATACTTCATGCGTATTAAAAATCACGGCCGCAGCCACACACGGTCACGGTCGGCTTAATCTTACGTGAGTAATTCCCGTGTAATATAAATAAAATAATTCGTGTTTCAAAAAAAAACATTTCCATCGGTCGTACTATCTCGTTATCAATCACGGGTACGACACCCACGCCCTATCAGTTTGGTTTGACCTTTTATCAATTAAGATGGATATTATGTCGTGTTTAGTATCTAAATAACTGGTTAAGAGCGTGTGAGACTCGAGACACGTTTATGGTAGGGTTCCGTTGTTTTTCTTAGCCAAAATCTTATAATTGTGGTTACAATCATCATAGTTCACAAATTGGTGGTCACAGAAAAAATGTAAAGAACGAAGATGGACTTACCAAGGTTTTTTTTTTTTTTTTTTTGTTTATTTTTATTCTCCATGGACTCCTGGGTCCGTGCCCTTTGTCAACTTTTACAATATTTTTTTAACTATATTTGAATTTATTAATTCTTAAATTTATTACATTTTTACCGCTATATCTCAAATAGTTATTATCAGAAAATGTATGAAATAATTTTAAATAATAGTTTTTAATATCACAACTATACTAGATATATATCATTCCCATTTCACATGTACCAGAGTCACTCCTAAAAGCAAACTAATATTATTTTTATACTTTTAAAATTTAGATCTTGTAATTGTGCAAAGTTTCAAGCACTTGCCTTAATAACTATAGAAGTTAGAAGGTTCTAAAAATTTAGGCCGGGCGGACAGACAGACAGACAGACGGACGGAGAGAACGAATTTATAAGGGTTCTTTGTCAGGCTACGGAACCCTAAAAAACGTAATCCATGTAATAAAATTCATAGCAGGTAGGAAGATTATGGAGCGGCTGTACTTAAGTGTAATCGGTGTAAAATTTCCACGCCAAACATTTCAAGGCTTCCAGTCCTTGGAGTCCCAATAATTTGCCGCGCGTTCCCTCCAACCACGTAAAAATAGCTGCGAATAAAATGTATATACTTACGTAGTATTTTTAATTATCTTAGCGAATAAAATTTTGAAATAACCCCGGTGACAGCTGTCAATCCATGTTAATTTAATGATAATAACCGCTCCATAGAGTTTGTCATGAATAAGATTGTATTTAAACCCAAACTGTTAAAATTATCCTTTGACAAAATACAAAATTGAGTGACGTTCAGCGCTTGGTGCCGTACGAACGTAACAATTAAAACCAAATTGCTTCATAAAATTAGCAACAGTTTACGAATGGTAGGTACACAAGAGCTGGCTGGTTTGATTACACAATAAACAGAGCAATCCTATAGTAATTACTCGAATGCTACATTCCGTTTTGTCCGTTATATTTCAACATGCTAATTTTTAATCTTTTCAAGCTTGTATTTCGGTTCAATCCATGACCCTTGTGTGTTTTTAGGGTTACAAAACATTAAAACAGCCCTCAATTTTAAGAATTTTTCAAGAATAGAAATGATTATGATATAAAATTATTGGTAATTTTTTATCAAAGATGTATCATCTATGTATCATTCATAAATTTAAAACTTAGGCCGCTAAGAAAATAAATCATGAAATCATGTAAAAGTTAGACCTATAGAAAAGCGTTTTTACTTATTATCATAAAAATTAAGTGAGTTTAACTTCTTACTTTTCAAAAAATATGACAAATCCCACACAAATCAAAATTAGACACGCGGGGCTAGACTTCGTTGAGGGCAAGAATCCTGTCAGGGGAAAAAACTGTAGAATAAGACAAGAACGGGAGAGAAATTATGCGCGATTTTATCGGAGCGATAGGCTTTTCGCCTTGCTGCGGGGAATAAATACCACATAAGTCGAGCGGGATGACACAATAGTGATAGCAAGTGTCAGCTTTCATAATATCTCACGCAGTATGTGTGCGTTCTTTTAGAGGTTTTTTTGTTTGTTTTCAGCTCAGCCGAAGGAAGTGATGTGGGGTGGGGGTGCGCAGTGCGTCCACGGCTCGCTGCCGCGCGGCGCGCATTCGCAACCTGCCCCCACTCTCAGCGGCGCAATCGCAGCACGCCGACCTCCTAGGTACATGTTATTTTTAAATAAATTAAAATTTGGGGGCTCTTCAAAAACAAATCTTGTTAAAAAACCCGACCAAATGCTAGTCGGGCTTGCCCAATGAGGGTTCCGTACCACCACAAACAAATTCAATAATTATCAATTAATAAAACGACTTCAAAATTTGTAAAATGTGGCATTCGGTGAAAGAAATGATAAGGTCGTCCAAGTAACGAAATTACCAGTAATAACTTGGTAATGAACAGAAATTTGTCACCGACTCGCACTAGGCTATTATTTGTTGTTATACTTTAGAGTGAGTACTATAATCATGCTAAATTTGATGCTAGTACCTACGTATGACCGTTTTTACATTATAGCAATTAAAAAAATACGTTAAAAAAAACGCTTAACCTTTCGTGAGTAAAGTATTATAAATAAAATGTAAAAAAAATACGTTTGTTGTATGAAGACCCCTCCTTCATTTTCATTTTTCGACTTTTTTATTATTTCTTAGTTAATCCGCCGTAAATAAAAATATTCTTTGAAAATTTCAACTGGCTATTAAGGTTCGAAAGATACAGCCGTTCAAATATAGGACAGACAGATGGATGGACGGGCGGACGGACGGATGGACAGACAGACGGCGTAGGCTTAGTAATAGGGTCCCGCTTTTACCGTTTAGGTACGGAACCCTAATTATGAATTAAGTTATACAGTTTTGTATAAAGCCATGAAAGAAATGTTGTTTATTACGATGGGGAAAGCAGCTTGCGAGAAGTTTTTTGTTAATTAAAAATATATCCTTGATTATACACGTTCGTAATACCAAAATCCGACCAAGAACAAAGGTTCGAGACCTCTCGGAATTGCGGTAATGAAATTAAAGTGAAGATGAGCAGGATACGTTGCTAGGCACAGTGATGACAGGGTGGAGTTAGGTTCTGACAGAGTGGTGGCCGAGGCAAGGTAAGCGGAGCGTTGGTCGTCCAGCTGTAAGATGACTCAATGCACGATATTGTCACTCTCAAAGGTCGAACCTGGACTCGATTAAGCTCAGGACCAAGGCAGATGGCATAGCAAGAGAGATGCCTATACCCAGCAGGCAGCAGTGGTTTAAAGAAGGCCACGTATGATGATGATACATATAATAGGTACAGTAAAGAGGTAAGGAATAGGTAGACTTACATATTTTTGTGTGCTCTCAAAGTCGAGATTTATAGACGTGGTTCATAAAAATCCCAACCCTAAACAGTCTTTATGACAGAGTTCAACCCAACCCCAAACCCTGCTTTAAATAAGTAGGTAGATTTAGGTGCTGATTTATACTCTTATCGTGCTAAACGAGATTCAAGCATGGATTTACGACGTAGCATAGCAAAAGTTGGGTTTGATTTAATTCCCAAGAAGTTGCGTTGTAAACCTAGGAAACTTGTATGTCAATACAATCACTTTCATAAAATTTACATAATATTATGTCTTCGTCTTTTTACTACGAAGAATAGAGTTTAACTCGCCAACTAATTTCAACACAACTTTGACCAGCCAAAACTAATATACTTGTATACTAGACTAGCAGTCCGCCCCAGCTTCGCACGGGTATAGATTATAGCCTATGTCACCCGGGGATAGTGTAGCTTCCCGTCGGTGAAAGAATTTTTCAAATCGGTTCAGTAGTTTCGGAGCCTATTCATTGCAAACAAACAAACAAACAATCAAATCTTTCCTCTTTATAATATTATTATAGTATTATTTATTATTTACAGAATGAAGGACGTGCCAAAAAACTTATCTTACTTAATAACTAATAGAACTTAAAAGGTTCTAAAAAAATAGGACGGGTTGACAGATGGACGGACAGAATGAACTGATAAGGGTTCTTTGTAGTACTGCTTTCTGCCTAGCGTGTATCCCGGCATAAGCTGGGGTCCTCTTTTTTACTATGACTTCGACTTCACATGGTTATCAGCATCTTGTATAGTATCTATGGAAACTGAAAAAAATTATAACTTTTGAGTTTTAGTGTAATAAAGTTGTGTGAAAATTAGGCGTAGGGGTGTAATTACACCCGGGGGTATGTCCTAAAACTGCGACCAGAACCACCGGAGGATGGGCAGCAGCGTCTTGTTAGTACACGGTGAACGTACTGCGATCTCCAAGCCGCCTGCCAAGCGTGGGGATTATGGCAACACCCCTCTCTAAGAGGGAGGCCTTGTTCAGCAGTGGACATTTAATGGCTGATGATGTGTGTAATTACAATTATCCATTCTAAGTCCGTCGTCCATTCGTCGCTTTTTATTAGGCGAGTTGGCGGTCAAACACAGGCCTATTAATAGATAAAAAAGCGGGACGTCAAAACAGGAATTGCCCCTATATCATCAAATAAGAAGTTTTAAAAGTGTTTATCGCTCTCAATTCCAGGCCAATACCGCCCTCACCGACGCTCATCGCCCAGATAGACTCCTCAGTGGCCTGCCTCTGGCTGTTGACCCCCCTGTCCGCTGGCACGGCAGTCATGGCTGTGCTAGTCGCTGTTTCCACCAACAATTGGCTGCATACTGAAGAGAATATGCTCAACCCTTTTTACAACGGTACAGGGAAATACGGACTTGTTGCCAAGCAGACTGTCTCGGGCCTGTGGAGGATATGCCATACCGACCGTAAGTATAATCTCTACCCTTTTGCTTTCCTCGAGATATAAGATTTTAGTAGTGATGTCGAATAAGTTGAGGGTAAATAAAAAAACGGCCCACTACCACCACATTGTGGATTTTCCTTGGATACGTACCAAACGTTTCGAATCCACGTTTTTAATCCGTACAGTCAAGGATTGGAACAACCTGCCAGCTTCCTTGTTTCCTGAGAGATATAATCTGGGCCTTTTCTAGGCCAGAGTGAATAGGTATCTTCTAAGTCTGTGTGCTTCATCTTTCGACCACATCGTCGCTTACCAACTGGCGAGTTGGTCAAACGCGGACTTAATCGCGATAAAAAAAAAAAATATTTAATTTTCTCTTCTTTTTTTTCTACCAGGCTCATGTTATTTTTCCTTTACCATAACAATAGTTTTAAAGGGGCATTTGACTGTCCAACCTCATATCGTCTATAATTTTACAATAAAGCAATCTTTTGATTTAATCCTCATAATATTCAGTAATTGTATACAGATATTAAAATTACTACCGCGTACCTAGATGCTGTCATTGGCAATGGGGCCACATGAATTTAGTGACGTCACATGCAAGCAAAAGAGTTGTCTCTTTTACTTGCTTGTGACGTCATAAAAACATTCAACCTACACAGAGAATTTGCAGTCAAGTTCCGTGACCAAGGAATTTAGTTTTTCTGAAAATCAGGACATTAAATTTGCAGTTTAGTAATTAAATATTGATAAATAAAAACTAGGACTAAAATGAATCATAGATTAATTATAGTCGAGTCAAATTAAGTTTTATGCATATTGTGCACAATATAATAATACTTTAGATTACACATAATACATATATACAAAAAATTACAACTGACTTGACCG
Organism: Agriopis marginaria; assembly: GCA_932305915.1. Taxonomy (NCBI): domain Eukaryota; kingdom Metazoa; phylum Arthropoda; class Insecta; order Lepidoptera; family Geometridae; genus Agriopis; species Agriopis marginaria. The sequence goes on along the minus strand of OW029925.1, from coordinate 7,251,054 downwards.
ATAACGAACGGTAATGGTAATGAACGGGATTCATCCCTCAATTTTTCACCCTTAGAGTAGAATATTTTTTTCCAATTTAATTGCGCCTCGAGATCAAACTATTGAATAATACATAAATAAAAAATAAAACAATTTAACCGATTTATATAAACAAAAAATAAATAGAACATTTAGCCATTCTACAAAGACGGACCAGTAAAAATCAAAATGATGAATGTAAATCTTGGTATCGCTATAATGAACTAGCCGCACCCTGCGGTTTTACCCGGGCTTCAATGCAGCTTAAAATATTGCCACAAAGCGCGTGATTGCTAACAGGAATGATTTACATTGTATAGACATTGGTGTGTGTTTGATTTGAAACTATACGCTGCCGACCACAAAGCAAGCTACAAAGGGAGAGCCCGCAATACCCGTGGCTATTTTTAATACCGTCAATGGCTCCCGTCCCAAGCCCAGTAGTTTACAATGAGAACGAAACTTCCGTGCGTGACGCCGCTGTACAATACATCTCAGTTCCATGGCCGTGTGGAGAAATGCATTGTGCGCGTGGCCTATTTACAATTTGTCTCAGTAGAACGCAGTTCATAAGCTCCATACTGAACTAAACAATCACCCTTAATGACTACTATACCGCTACTGAATACCGAAATTGAAGTTTATCTGGTCTAGAACTTCCAAATTGGTTGTGGAAAATTGATGGTCAAATTAGTCTTCTCTAATAACTATATTATTAGAAAACAAACAAAAAAATAAAATTAGTAAAAAAGAGTTAAATCAACAAAGGTTATGTAAGAATTTACAGACATTTCCAGATGGCTATGGTATTATATGATTAGAGATATTTACTTTTCCGAAATTCCTTTGCTAGGCAACGTTATAAAGAAATGTGAAAATTACCCCAAAATATTGTATATTTTCCCCCTAATTTTCTGAGAAAAGTAACATACAAGCCGTGGTTGTTACTGGGTATTTATCAATAACAATAGCAGCTAGTTTACTATAAATAGTTTTTTTTTTACTGTTTCCAAAATGAATCTCTTGTCTCTAGCTCTTGTTATAGAGGTGATGGTGTTACTAGGTTAATTCATTTCCCCTATTCCAAACAAAAACTTCAAAAAAGTGAACTCTATATATTATGCATGTGTAAACTTACTGATTTGACTTTTACTACACAACGAGCTGTGTGCCTGATGAGATTTTCCATCAGTTAAATAGGGAATGAGGAAGTTTTCAAACGCGTTCATCCCATATTTAACTCGTTTATAGGATAAATTTCCAAATACGATATTAAAGCTGACTTTTATATTACGATTAAATACGAACTTACAAATAAACTTTCATCCCGTATTTAACCCTCTCAGGGTATGAGTTTTCAAAAAACGATGATACAACTTACTTTTTACTTAAAAATAGGTGTAAAGTATCAACGTCCACGTTTCTAACTTCAAAAATGACGAACTTTCGTTTAAACTTTCATCATATGAATAACGCCTTTAGTGGATGCATTTCAAAAATCTTTCCTTAGTGCTTATTTCCGTTACACAAGAAACATGTAATTTTGCACAAAATTAAATCTTCTAGACCTTTTTTTAACAGCGGCGTAGCGTGTGCTTTTTCTGTCAGTGAATGAACGAATTCAATATTTTTATTAGGTAGGTAATTAGGAAAATTAGTGAGTCTAATAAAGCTTAAACGTTGTTTTGATTAACAACGTCTTTGTAAATATTGTAACAAAATGTACAAAAAATATTTTCCTCAATTCGCAGATCCTCAACAAAAAATTGTTTTTTCTCGTAAAGTAGACTGTTTTTTATTTTGTGAAACATTTCAAATACAATCATGTCTGGTGATGGCTTCCCAATACTGTATTAATTGGTTCTAAATATGTACCAAAAAGGTTTACTACTATTATAAGATAAGATAAGATAATTTATTCAAATAACGAACACTCCTAAATACCATTGCCTAAAAACAATAATACCGATGTGGTGCACGATGTGTCTCGTCAAAAACAAAATACATTTCACTCAAATTCATATTACTAATCAATAACGTAATCAATACTATAAAATCGATATTTTACCTGTTTTTGTTGGATAAGATAAGATAAGATAATTTATTCAGATAACGAACACTCCTAAATACCATTGCCTAAAAGCTATTGCTTTTAGGCAATGGCAATTATTATACCCATGTGGAGAACGCTATGTCGCGTCAAAAACAAAATACAATTTACTCAAATTCATATTAAAAATTGTTGTTCATATTAATTGTTTCATATTCAAATTAATATGAAAAACTCAACACATTATATAATTATTAAACTTGCTGTATAGGGGCATTTTTTACAATTTATAATCAAATAGGTAGGTATGGAACTCCATAAATATTAACATAAATTATTATCCGTAGCCATTGTCATATCAAAAAAGTTTGTACTAATGCGGTTGACACTGCCGTTCCTGTATACGATCCCGTGATAGCTTTTAGTTACTAGGTATAATCTCACAGAAAAGATATTAACCAAACAAAAATATTTTCGGAGTATTATCTCATCATCATCATTATCAGCCTTTTAACAGTCCACTGCTGGACTTTTAGCCTACCCCCTAAAGGAGGATTGGGCCATATCCACCACACTGACTCAGTGCGGATTGGTGGACTCACATACGCCATTGTCTCCGTACTTTCTCCGTAGGTTTCCTCACGATGTTTTCCTTCACCGAATAGCCAGTGGTATGAAAATCCGTACATAAGCTCCAAAGAGATCATTGGTACGGGCCCGGGGTTTGAACCCGCGACCTCACGATTTCAAGTCTAGCGGTCTCCCAAATGGGCTACCACGGGTGTATAATCTAATTTTATAATATTATAATGTCTAAAATGTATATCTACTTGCACCACAGAATAAATATTAGTCTTTTACATAATAAATGTCAATATTGAGAGTCAATTTATGGCAACAAATTGCTACGCAGTTTGTCAGAGTTGTGTAAATCTAACACGTATGTTAAATATTCTAAAATAAACAAATTAACGTGGGTTACTGTTAGCTACACTTATAATCTTAATAGTTTTTTTATAACACTGTTTTAAACTATCACGGTTGTTCACTAAAGTTATATGAGTTTCTTCAGTCTTCCCGTGAACATGGTGCATGAAACTGCGCCGAAATATCGGGAGCTCATTCCACAACCTTACCACGGTAAATATCCCGTAAATAATCATATAATTTTAGTTTTTTTATGATTTAATTTTCTGGCCACCAGCTACAAAGAGCAAAGTTCACCAAAACGTAACCAGTGATTAAAATTTTTAACTGCCTGTTTTGGAAACTGTTTCATAAATATAATGTTAGTTAAATATAATATATTTTTGAAGAAAAAAAAACGACATACCTACACCTACCTACTTAAATGCACTTAAACTAAAAAAGTACAAAATTAAACTTAAAACAGAGATTGAAAGTCCTCATCAAAACTTTTGCTGAACGGAATCACAAACCAAAAATCATAATTATGTGTGTTATCTTTAATTTTTGTTGATTTCATCAAAAAGCGCTGAATCAATTTCGATAAAATTTATATGGGACCCCATCTGACGTATGACTATTCAAAAAAAGAATCATTCAAATCAATTCATAACTGACGGAATAATAGTTAAAAAGATACAGTCGAATTGACAACCTCCTCCTTTCGTCGGTTAAAAAATAATCATAAAAAACAATTTTATATTGGTGGAGTAATCGCGTTCCAGTTTTTTTTGTATGTATGTTACATACAAATAAAACAGTTGAATAACCTCCTCTTTTTTGAAGTCGGTTAAAAATAACTTTCATGTAAATATTTTGGTTAACATGGATTTTCCTTATTTCTATGTACACTTGTGACTAACTAACAATAAATAAGTAAACAAATCTAGGAGGCCAATTTTAACCAGCTTCTAAGAAAATTGACGGATCGATTTAAAACTTTGCAGGTAGGTACATGTAATACTGATGACGACACAATAATTTGGTAACATCGAACTGATCTGACAATGGAGTCAAGAGGAAGATAGTATAACTCTTCTATATCTAGACAGCAATGTTTCACCCTAGATGCACCTGTGTCATTAAATTGGGAGAATGGTTTATGTTGTCACCAGTAAATTACGTAGTTATGATTTTTCATAACTACTGGTCCGGTGGTAACGTGGTGGTTTCCGTAGGAATGGAAGAAACTCAAAACGTGCTCGGTCCAATCCAAGCATTTATTTGCTCTGACAGTTGCTATAACATTGTAAAAAGCCGAATAAAACATTTCTTTTAATATTTCACATAAATATAATATGGAGTACCTTCTACAGTCTTAAATTCAAAAACATTGTAAAAGTTATGAGAATTCATGGTTTTCATTCAGATTTTTACAATGTAAGAGCAAATAAATGATTGGAGCGAGTTAAGTTGCTTTTGCCTCATATTTATATTATCTCAGGTTCACCGTACTAGGAAACTTGTCGAGTTTACGTTTCTTTGGTTTGTTTTAACGAGTTTCGTAAGTGTGTTTTTTTAATTATAATAATTACTAGTTTTTCCTGATGGTTTCACCCGCTATCCCACAGGAACCGTAATTTTTATTGGGATAAAAAGAACACAAAGGCAGTCTCCATTCCAAATTTCATCCAAAATAGTTCATCCATTTCACCGTGAAGAAGTAACAAACACTATAATAACAACAAACGCATTAATGTTAGTGTAATATACCTTCTCAATTCTCAATGTTTTAACTATTGTTTATCATCAATTACAGCTGGAGGGACAGTGTTCCGGTGTTTAGACATACCGTACTTTCCGCTGTCGCAGTACGCACCAGATCCGAGCGATTCTACTAGTGCAATACCATGTAAGTATACCTAAGACAAAAAATGGTACTATAAACTCTTTTGTGCATCAGCATCAGTCACACATATTAAGGAAAAGTGTTAGTATTAGGCGCATGATAAAAAAACAATAAAATTACACGTCAGAAGTGAAAACTTAAGTAGTAATTCACCTATTCCACGAGAGATAGGGCTGTATTAAAAAAATATGGATACAGTCATATATCTGAGTGTGACGGTCACGCGAGTTAAGTGTTTTTCCCCGCCCTAAAAAGTACCCAGCGTGCCTAAAGAAGTTTTCATCCCAACTATTCGAAAAAGACGACTTGTTTCGCCTTTAAGTGCACCCTAAAGTGGTGTTTTCTATAAGAAACTTTTAGCGGGCAGTAATGAGTTTTTAATTCTCTTTATAAGTGCGCCGCAAAGATAATTGCGGCGCACTTTTTGAATTTGGAACATCTTAGTGTTCAGCGCCAAAGAAATCGAACGCAAATATTGGTAATGAAAAGTAGAGTGTAGTATCACTCGGGCGCAAAATATTTTTTTGGCTCGGGCGACGTACTTTGAATCCTTCGCTACGTTCGGGATTCTACTAAAGAATCCCTCACTTCACTCTGGATTCAAATAAGCGCCCTCGCCGTAAAAATATTATTTTGCTACCTTATGTTACAATCTACTATTTCACTTCAATAAGAAATAATATTTATTATATATTTATATTTTTTACATTGGTATCCATTTATGAATAAAAGGATACTAAATATTTTTATCCTAGTTATTATTTTTGTCATCGGTTCAACTTTTTAATCATCATCATTATCATCATCAGTCAGAAGAAGTCCACTGCTGAACATAGGCCTCCCCCTGTAACCTCCACACTGAACGACAGCCTGCCTTTTGCATCCACTGGATGCCAGCGACTCTCACTATGTCGTCGGTCCATCAAGTGATAGGTCTACTTACGCTGCGTCTTCCAGTGGCATGCAGGCAGGCCACATCGCTCGAAGAACCGATAACCGATGGGGAAGAAAGGTTCTTGAGTGGAGACCACGAACCGGAAGACGCAGCGTAGGTAGGCCTCCCACGAGACTTTTTTAATATGATATATTTATTCATGACGTCAAAAATCCCGCAAATACAGAAGACCATTATGTCCAATCAAATGAGTCCTATCCTTTCTCACATATGGTGCTGAAGCACTGGCCCCTTACTAAAAGACCACGAATAAGATTCAAGTGGAACAAATTGCTATGATGGAATGTGCCATGGTATTGCTTAAGCATCTCTATTCTATCGGCAGAACTCCAAGCTCGTTAACTGGACGATGTCGCCTATAGATGCAGGATAGCACTGAAAGAGACTGGCAGCGGATCGGAATAGGCGGCACTGAAGAGGACCTTTATTCCGCAATGGGTAGAAAAACAACCTGGGTCTCGTCAAGATAAGAGTGAATTGGCACCTCAAGGGCTAGCGTGTCCCATCTTAGACTGCATCGTCACTTATCATCAGGTGAATTGTGGTCAAACGCTAGCCCATTTCATCATAATAAAAGTAAAAAAAAGTTGGTGATAATGATGAAAGTAACATAAAAAACAAACACGCCGCCGCAGCGGCAACCTTGATTTCGGTGCGGTAGAGTTCCCAGAACACCCGGCAGCCCTGGTTGGTCAGCCAGGGCATTGTATAGCATTGCAAAAATTATGGGCAAACTGTGTGCCAGTCTTTGATTATCCGCAGCAAAGATCGTTTTTTTTTTGTACAGAATGGTTCTACGTTTGGCTACCAACTCTCCTGATGGTAAATAGGTACTCTATTTGTATTATGTATGTTTTCCAGACGTGGTGACTCGGTCTGCAGCTCCGCTTCTCCTGGCTGTGTTCACACAAGCGGTGGGCGCACTGTGCTGCGTCATCGGACACTGCGTCAAGGGCAGGCGGATATGCACCTTCGTGGCTGGTGTCATGTTTATTATATCTGGTTAGTTTTATAACAACTTTGTAGTTAAGGATTTATTCATAAACGAGTTTTTGACAGAAGCACGAAAAACTTGCGCCTTTACCACAAAAAGTGTGACAATTTGAAGGAACAGTTTGCTAGAAATTAATCCCTGCCTTAGTACAAATTACACCTTAGTACAATTACAGCCACATAGTATAAATTGAAGTCGCTTTCCGCGTCTGTATGTCTGTATGGCCGCTAACTCCTCCTAAACCACGCAACGGATTTTGATGCGGTTTTCACCATCAGTTAGATACATTTTCACGGAAGGTTTATATATATAACTAGCGACCCGCCCCGGCTTCAAACGTAAATTACACCCGTGCGAAGCCGGGCGGGCGGGTCGCTAGTATAATTATAATTTAAAAAAAAAAGTATAATTTCAGAGTAATAGTAAGTGTTGTAGCCCGTCAAGTCGTAAAAACGGACGCCACCGGGAACCTTTTTCTCGAAGCAACTCTAGACCGTTTTAATCTATAATATCTGTACAATAACTATAAAATCTTTATTATATGCATGAAAATTACGTTAAACTTTGTTTCTAACGCGTTAAACAAAATTTCTATATGATAGTTCAAAATTTGCTATCAAAAAACAGATTAAAATTACTAGAATTTAAGGCCTTTGTTTAAACATAATCCTCCTTATAACAAAAAAAAAAACTATTTTAGTCTATGGTTTAAACCTGGTACTAATCTCAGTACTAAAGTTAAACCATGTTTTGTAATAAGGGAGTTTTTTAAGTTTTGTATGGAAGTAAAAGATTTATGAATTAGGTATTAAATTATTAAAACTTATGTAGGCACCTAACTTAAATTGATGAACATGATTTAGTTGCCTGCGAGAGGTTGTTAGCCTACAAACGTCACACATAATATTTCACTCACTGATCATCAAAAAGGTAGGCAGACCAGTACGAAAAATTAAATAAAAACATTAATACATAAGTATAAAACAACAAAAAACACATAAAATAATACATAAAACACTGTTTTAAGTATAAATTGCTTTTAAGCAGTATAATCATGTATTACATTTTTATCATTAATGAAATGAATGGGGGGTGGGCCCCATTCAATAAACGTTATTTTTACGTATTTTTGTATTAGCTCTAATATAAAAATGGTACTATATACAAGTGTCAAACTTGGCAAGTTTATAGTACACACTCTAAAATATAATAATAAATAATGGCCAAGTGCAAGTCGGTGATAAGTTTCTGTTCGTTACCAAGTTATAACTGGTAATTTCGTTATTGAATTTTGCGGTGGTACGGAACCCTCAGTGCACGAGCCCGACTCGCACTTGGCCGGTTTATTCTACTAATGAAATCGGTCACAAGTAATCCTTACAAGTTCGTTGTTTGATAGTAAAGTTTTCTGTTGTATTGTTTGATTGTTGTCTCCATTCTACATCTGTTTTCTTTTTTTCATTTCAGGTCTCATCATGCTGACTGGAATTGTTATGTACATATCGGTATTTAAATCACAAGTGGGTCATAAATTACGGTACATCACCTTTTTTGATACACCAAGAATGTCATATAGTTACGGATACTCCTTTGGATTATATCTGGGAGGTTTTGTCGCTGCTGAGTTGGCGGGGACTTCAGCAATATTTTTATTTCTACAATGGTACCAGAAAGACTGGATAACAGAGTTGACAGAGAAAGCAAAAGCAGACTGTCGCGCGTGGGACCGCGAATATGCTTTCTCGGAATATAGAGAACGAGACTCTACGTTGTTAGAAAGACGGATAATGAAGAGGGATACTTACCCTCCCACGGGCTCCTCGGCAGCGACGCCTCGGGAGCGTCGACGTTTTGTTTTCGATGGCGATGAGATGCCACATTGTTCTATACATAAAAATAGGAGAATAAACTTAAGCTCAGCGTCACTAAAAGATTTGTCGTCCTCGACATTGTACGGGTTCCCGGCTGCTCCGCGGCCAACAGCCTGCGATAACTACTTCGATGAATTTAAAGAGGTGCCTCAAAGTGCTAACACCTTGAGTGGGTTAAGGAGCGCTTCGATATTTCAGTCCCAGGCGTCTGTCGCCAGCGGAAGGTTCTTAGATACATCGGCAGTCGAGCCTCCTCCTACGAGAGAAGAAGAGCTTGTCACGTTCGGAGCGGGAGCTCGAACTCGTGACGGCCATCCTCCACGCCACGACCGTGCTGTAGGTACTGACCCTTACCGTAGGACGACACCCGTCTGATCCGAAATTTGGGTTCCTCGCCCCCAATAAAGCATATCGAGAAGTGATAAGTGACGCTGTGAAACGTGCTGTGTATTTAATTAGTTATTGTACCTAGTTACATACGGATTACAGTTAAGAATGTGTCTTTCGAATTTATGAAAGTACCTACGATAAATCCTTGTGTTAGGAAAATTTTATTTGTTACAATTTCTCTAAATAAACACTGCCATTTGTCTATTTATTTTTGCTGGCTATTTACAACTAGCACTCCTTAGAGAACACCTTTATTTTACCACCAAGTGTACCAACCAGCATTAGTGCTTCTGACTGAAGGAAATACGCGACTAAATCTCCAGTAAAATTACATAAATCAACTGCTGGTATTTCAGGATAGCCGGCACAGTTTGGTAGAGAACAGAAGTTTGAAGATCTGAATCGAGGTGATACTGATACTGTTATAATTAAACAAGGCGCTTATCATCGAGTACCTTGCTCCTGCTCGTCCCATTATAGTTGCATGAAAATGTTCACAAGACTGAAAAGATTTGATTTTAATTTATGTTGATAAAGTAGTGTAAAAGTTAAAGTATAATATTGTGCGTCCAGTTTATTTAAAGCATTGAATGGGGATCTACTATCGTAGTTTCTAAACAAAGCTAATAAGTTGAGATCTCGTTTTGTAGAAAGTTTAACTCCCCATATCTAGTTTACAGGTACATTAGACAGGCAGTCCATCGGAGTGCTTTTATGTTTGGGCCAGTAATTTTTTAAACAAAATACAAGCTAACTAACCTACTTATCCTATTATACAAAAACAACTCGAATGCCTATACGTTGAAGAGATCAAGAGACAATTCAAATTCTCAATCCAAGAAAAAAGAAAATCCAGAAAAACGCCAGAGTTTTATTCACACTTCAACAACAACAAAAGGGCGCTCTGAAAGATTTTTGGAAATAAAAATCTTTCAGAGCGCCTAAATGAGGTCCTAGTTTTTCAAGGGTTTCATCATCACATCATCAGCAGCCAGAAACCGTTCGCTGCTGAAATTATAGGCCTCCCTCTTCAACCTCCACACTGAACGGCAGCCTGCCACCTGCATCCACTAGATGTCCGCGACTCTCACAATTATCGTCGGTCCATCTACTGGGAGTCCTCAAAAATATAGTTTCCTCGAAAAGAGTCAAATATGTAACGTCTGCCGAGTTTAGCATATTTTGCGCAATTTGTTTTGCTCTGCCAAATTGGCCACCGCACCGCCCAACTTTGTGACTTGGGAAGATGTGACGGCGCCAAAGTATCGACACCAACGACACATTACACGGGACTGTTCCATTTCCTAGGCGCAAGTGTCACACCGTCAAGTTTTTCCATCGCCACGCACAAGGCGCTCGGTTCAAGCGATAGCTGTGACTTTGGCAGTGGAAAAAGCCCTGCATGTGATGTTTTTCAAGTTTCAGGCCTGCGTGTTGGCCAATTGGAGCAGTGTTTCTTGGGAAAAGAGACAATGGTGACCGAGCTGGACATTTTGATTTGATTGATAAGTAAGATCCTAAGGCTTAGAATCGTGTATTAATATTTGGAATTAAGAATAAGTATCTATCAAGGACTTTGTATACCCTCTTGGTATCTATCACCCAACTTTTGAAATAATTAAATACTTTTTAATTACTCAAACTTTTTACTGTCATTCAAGTAAAATTCAAGAATTCATTGTTCAAATTTTAAATGTGCTTGATTTGCGAACATTTGTTTCGCTTCTGTCATGTCCATTTCATGTTTTATCTAGTTTGAAAGAGAAGTGTTGTGATTAGAATTACACTGATTTAAAAGGAAACTAACTGCGCAGTCATGGGGGCGTAAGTAATTTTGAGTAAAACCTATCGTAGATCACTTTTACAGAGCACTTTTGTCTGCATTTATCAAACAAATAGACAAAACAATCGGGCCACAAAACATTTTGTCAAAGATGTCATACTTATACTACGTATGTGTCTACGCTATTTCTTTACTATTTTGTATAAAATAAGGTCTTGTCTTCGCCAAGTTGTTACCCAAGTCTCTTTATATAAATCTTAGGTCTTCACTTGGTCTTCACACATTCATGATAAAGCATTTTCGGGCTCAGCTGTCAGCATTATGATGGTATGGGACCAGTCGGGTCCCACTATACCACCTTTGATTATAAACATGTCATAATATTATCCATAAGTATACCACCACTACCACCAAGTATGACCAGTGGTATGATGGGACCACAAGGCTCTCTCAACGCTACCTCGTTCTCACAGGACAAACAATTTTTTCAACTCCACCAAGATATAAAATATCAAAAGAAAAGTTGCTTTTAATATTTACAATGTAAAAATAATTATCAACACAATGATATTGACTAATAAGTTTATTTTTATTCCCACTCAATAATTTTACCTCAAATTTTTTAAATATGTGCTAAAGACAGCTCTGACCGGCGAACGTACTCTCATGTGCCTATCTATTTGTACATTATACTGGGTTACGCGGAAAGGGCGAACTAACCCAAAAGAGGTCCGTTAAACTCATCATTAAGGACAAATTTTACTATGGGTTCAACCCTAAAATCAAGTAGCTGTTCCATAAGTTTTCGTGAGCGTGAATGTAAATTTTCTATGGAAGAGCTAATATTTTTTTCGCGGTTTTATGGTTAGTCCCATGGTAAAAAGACATTATCTATACTTCTATACTAATATTATAAAGAGGAAAGATATGATTGTTTTTTTTGTTTGTTTGCATTGAATAGGCTCCGAAACTACTGAACCAATTTGAAAAAATCTTTCACTGTTGGGAAGCTACACTATCCCCGGGTAACATGGCTATATTATATTTTCAAAAAATTAGGGATCCTTACTAAAACTCCAATAATGTAACCCAAGGTGTAAAAAAAAAAAATACAATTTTGACTTTGCGTGTTTGACAATTCTAAGACAGGACGACGTCTGTCAGGTCAGCTGGTTATGAATATAAAGGATTAATATGAATATGAATATTTGGCTTAGTACATCCTTTCTGCGTAACCGTGTAGAGATATATAATATCTACCTTTACTGATTGCATACGAAAACATAGGACAGGTTCTGTCTATTTCGTTAGCATAAGTACTTTGTTGTTAACATCGTGCGAACGACGGTGGCAGTGTCCTTAACAGGGGGATACACTGAAGGGAGGTGCTAAGCAAAAAAAAAACACACTTAACGAAGGTTATGGATCAATCTTTGATTACATGTACATCGTCAAAGGGAACAGCAGATATTTATTTCGCGATTTCAAAGTTGGGTCCCTTAACTATACTAAAAATTGTCTAGATACACCAGTAGCGGCAAATCTAGTGCAATAAACGGCCACTATTGAAACTTATTTACGTAATAAATCTGTTAAAAACTTTAATAAATATGAAATTAAGTCGTGTTTTTATTTTTTTCAGGATTTGGTCCTTCGTGTGAGTATCCATTTACAATTGCAATATACCCAAGGTTACTGTGCCGAAACTGTACTGTGTACTTAAGTTACTCAATGGCATCGATTCTGATGCACTCTAAACTAAACTAAATTTGACAGCTCTAAACTGGTTGCCATCCTTCTCTCACGTATTAAAATGAAAAGAGAGGCAGATAATTTGTCCTGTCAGATTGGTTTAGTTTAGTGAGTAGTATGACAGAATAGGCCTTAATATTCGATCATAATTGAGTAACTTTACTCACCAATACAAAACGTATAGGTAAGCGTGTCGTTTACCATCAGGCGAACGACGTGCTGAAAAAAAGCCGTGGGAGCCTATTTGAGAGACCGCTAGACTTGAAAGCGTGTGAGATCGCGGGTTCAAATCCCGGGCCCGTACAATTGAGCTCTTTGTACTTTATTTACGAATTTTCATACCACAGGCTTTTCTGTGAAGGAAAACATCGTAAAGAAACCTGCATACGCACATATATGTACGGAAAATAAATTCAATGGCGTATGCAAATCCACCAACTCGCAACTGGGCCAGCGTGGTGGATATGGCCCAATTGCCCTCTCTGGGTAGGCCTAATCCAGCAGTGGACTACTAAAGTGCAAACAGACGCTTGGTTTTGTTTGACCTCAACCGCCCTCTGACCAACGGGAGAGAAAGAGAGGGAAATATGTTATTCTCACTCATTCTCTCCCGTTGGACGGTGGTCCGACAACCAAATTCGTCTCGTTTATAAGCTACTTTAAAAGGCTGATCATGAACGACGTGCTTGTCTCATTGTCAGTTGCATAAAAAAGTAGGTAACTTATTAATTACTCAATTGTCAATATTAGTTCACCTCTGAGTAACCCTAGCCATTAAGTAAGCCATTCCTTTACATACATATTTGTATTTTGTAACATAATAAAATTAAAATATCTTTACAGAAAGCCAAGAGATCCTAAAAAACCAATAAAAGGCTGTGTGCCGCGGATTAAGAATATATTCTTAAGACACCATAGAGGCTTAGTGGGTTCGTTCGTTCCTTTATTTGTTTTACCAGTGTTTATGGAGTATGGAGTCGTAAGTTCGCATACCAATTATTATATAGATAGTACCTTTTATTAAAAAACATACTTATTTCATGGTAGCAGTTGTTCACACATTCGTATTCGTAAACTTAAAAGCCTTTTTGAACCCTCTATTTTCTTAATTGGACACTCTTGGCAGTGTTCGTGGTAAGACAGTATTCGGCAGGGTCTTCAACGTCGTCGGTCATCCCGCCGGTGACCACTGATGCTTCTCCATTTTACTCAGTTCATCGCATTACGAGAACACTCTGTTATGGAAGATTTTCGTCTAGGTAGGTCCGTCCAGCGTGATCTGCCTCAACCTCTACTTCCTGCTACCTGACCTTTGGGCTACTATTATTTCCATTGATTCTTCGTTCCTGGAGATGTGCCCAAAGAACTTCCGGTTTCTGCTCCGTATAGGAAAATTGCAAATACAAAAGATTCCATAAGTTTGTGTGTTTGGTTATTCTTCTGTCCTCTCTTTCTACAGCAGATCTAGTAACGGCACACTGTCGTTTAATCTCGTTTTCGCAGCCTCCTTCATTTGATATGGTAGAACCGATATAATATATTATGTAACTCTGTACCACTTCGAAATTTGCTACATTCAGCAAGTCTGATCTGTTATCTGCGGCTCGGTTCTACTATCTTCATTTTCGTTTTGTCTCTGTTAATTTCAAAATAAGATTAGAGAAAGATAAGATTGTAGCAGGTACTTAATATACCCAGGAAAATTTTGAAATATAAAAAGAACAAAGCGTTAAATCAACTGTAGAAAAATCTATTTCACGAGTCATCAAGTGACTGGCCAAGCGGAGTTCGGGACCCACTGTTAAGTCAATTATAACCTATGTTAGACACAATTGATAACTATTTATAATAATTATGTTGTGATAATGTAAACTCGTTTCAAAAATAAATATTTACTTTACTTTAAATATTTTCATCCGGCTTTTTACAATTTTATAGTAGCTATCATTCGTAATAAGCCTGATGTTAGAGTTAAACATGTTTTGTTTGATTTTTGGCGCCGGCTTTAGAAATATTATTATTTCCATTTTTGGCGTTTCCAAAAATGGCGTTTCCATAAATAAGTTTGTGTTTTTCAGCATAGCAAAACTGTGAAAGTCATGTGGCTGTTAATGTTCTGGTTTTTCCTCATTCAACCGGTAAATGTACCAGCAACTGGCCTGATACCTATTTTTATGCTGCCTATGGCTGGTGCGATGTCGTCGGACAATACTTGTACATGTTATATGAACGTACGTGGTTCCTTTTATCTTAAACTAAACATTATATAATTTGGACGACTAAAATGTCAATAAAGAAAATGTTCAAACCCAAAGTCTAAAAGTAAAATGGATAGTAATAAAAAAATCCAAGAAAAAAATGTTTAAACAGGTTTAGGTTAGGCTTTGCTGGCGACTTGGTTCGCCTTTACTTTAACAAGATATTTAAATAATAACTGAGTCACTCACTTCAAATGACAAGATTTTAATCGTATAGATTGCACTCAGAGGAAGTAAAGTGTGCAATTCTTCAGTTGGAACTGCACGCCTACCAGTCTATGCAGTTTTGATGCAGTTATGTCCTGTACATACTTGACCTGCATTCAGACGGCAATATTTCAGCTAGAAAGGAACTACAGTACATTATCATACTGATTTTTTTATAATAATCAAACCGGTTTTCTAGTTGGCCTATTCTATACAGTAGAAACTCTACATAACGACACTGAAGGGACTGTGCATTATATGGCGTTATAGAGTGTTGTCGTTAAATTGAGAGAAGAAAAATCAAAATTATGAAAAGAAAAAGTTTATTTCAGACACAAATGTTAGTAGTTATGTACATAAAAATGTTATGATTTTCTTTTACTAGTCATGTTTACCTACAGTTTGAAAGTTTGTGAGCAACTAAGAATATGTTAGCGTATAGATAATCCATGACTCCTACTTATTATTCATGGTCAACAACAGTCTACACGTGCAAGCAATCCCAATTTGTAAGCAAAAGAACGTTTTTTTTTTAGAAAGTTAGGTATGCATGATGCCGACAGTCGAGTTTATTATGGGCTAGGATAATAAAGCGACAAAGAACGTACACAGCTGCGCAGTTTTTACTAATTATGGCAACTTAAAGAAACTTTTCATTACCTAATTGATGTCGTTATTGAGAGTGGGTGTAATGCTATAATTATAGAGTATTATCATTGTATGGAAGGCAAGCTAAACCAACCAAAGCCAAGTGATTTTGACGCTTTAGGGAGTTTGTTGTTAAATCGAGTGGCGTTACATAGAGTTTCCACTGTATTTGGTAATTTTATAGATGAACCTTTTTTTCAATTATTCTATAGTTGGGTATTATTGAGCTCTTGGACATTTTAAGAAAGCCTGTGTTCCAGCAGTGGACACATGTTAGACTGATAATGATGATGAGAGCTAATTAAGTTCTTAACCCTCAACGTAGAAATACGGGGTCTTGTAAGTTTGACGCCTACGAATAATATGTATCGGTGGCTTTACTTTTTTTATTTTCCATAAAACAGTTATGAGCTCTTTCCAAATCAGACGTTATTTTTGATTTAAATTCATACTTGTCTTGTGGTTATTTTCAGGAAGGCATAGCGATGTTTATACTATCGAATATAGTGTTACTCTTATGGAATAATTCTGGACTTGATCGGCGCATAATGCTGTGGTTTTTGTGTGCTGGTGACACGGTCCAATGTTCTAGTAAAAGGTGAGAAAAGTTTATGATCGATAAATCATCATCATTATCATCGTTTCAGCCATAGGACGTCCACTGCTGGACATAGGCCTCCCCGATCGATCTCCAAAAGGGCCGGTTGGAAGCGGTCGGCATCTAGCGTTGCCTTGCGGTCTCTTTTATATCGTCTGTTCATTTTGTGGGTGGACGTCCTACGCTGCGCTTACCGATCCGTGGTCTCCATTCTAGAACCTTTCGGCCCCATAGGCCACCTGTTCTGCGTGATATGTGCCCTGCCCACTGCCACTTCAACTTTCTAATCCAGTGGGCTATGTCGGTGACTTTCGTTCGTCTACGGATCTCCTCATTTATGATTCGATCTCGTAGAGAAACCCCGAGCATAGCCCTTTCCATAACTCGTTGTGCGACTTTGAGCTTGTTTATGAGGCCCATAGTGAGAGACCACGTTTCAGTGCCGTTATCATTATACGGCCACGTTATCAGAACCATATTCAGTGCAGTGATCGATAAATAGTTTTATTTGGTACTTAGTAGATATAATATATGGGCCCCAATAAATAGGCGGCAGTCTCACACACGGGCAGATAGATGAATTTGCGCTCACTTCGCTTTCACTTTTCTTTGCGTATGTTAAGTTTCCCATGTTGCTAAGAAAGCTTAAAGCACAAAATCCTACACATTAATATCAATAATAATTCTATTCAACATCAAATGTCATGTAGTTTATATACTAAATCATTGAGAAACGTGTCAAGAGTCTCATCAGCAACGAATTGCTTATTCTTCTTACCCCCGTATTCATAGACGTAAATAAAGGTACCTCGAATACTCAAGTGGTATTTTGGCATATAAAAAACACCACTTGAGGGTGACGTAAGGATTCGAGCTATCTTTTTTTACGTAATATAAGGGTAGGAAAGTCTTGAGCATCGGCGTAATGTTCCTAGTGCATCGCTTTATCGGAAATTTCGGACTGTATGCATCGGCTCTGCAATACTCTGCATGGTTTAATTTCCTCCTGCCCATTGTCTATCAGACTGCCAGAGTTGGCACGAAAAGGCCACCACCACCACCACCACCACACCACTTTATGGTTGATATTCCGAAAACCCGTACGAAGCACTTTAATTATATTTAACTCTGCCTGAATAGGTTTTCCCTGATGGTTACAATCTGGGTGTCTTTAAATCAAGAGTGAATCGGTTTCTTCTAGGCAAGCGTGCTTCAACGTAGACCGCATGATCGCTTAACATCAGGCGAGTTGGCGGTCAAACGCAAGACTATTAATTGGTATGAAAAATTATTATCCTCTTACATTACATTATATTACACTCTTACGATCTTACTTATAAACGTGAACTTGCCTTGAAACGTGCCTTGGAAATGTTACTCCGTCTTATGTCTTTTTTGAACGAGTTCGGTATTTTGAAAGAGAAAAATACAAAATACGGCGTAACTATTCCAAGTCTACTCCACGTTTTTAAGTAAGGGGATTATTATACACCTTTCTACTTAACACCGAGCTATTTGTAGTTAAACATTCTGTAGTAATATTTTGTTGTTTAAATTACAGGCTCGTGTTTAAATGCTGTACCGCTGCTTTTTTCTTGTCTATTTTCTCTAATAAATTAATTGTGTCCAACATTATGATTCAATACATTGCACCGCTAATGACCAACATGCAGGTACGTGTAAAAATTATGTATGTTTTTTGTACCCAACCCGTTGGATTTGGTGAGGTGTCAGTGCCTGTGGAAAACAAAGAAACTGTCTTATGACATTGCGAAGAAAGTAGCGCCACCACTATCGGGAGAGTTAGCGATGTTTTAGCGAGTCTTTAATTATATTATGTAAAGCGTCTTTTAGTGATGATACATTTAAAAGATAGCGCCATCTAGTGAAACTTACAAGATAAAAAAATAAATTAAAATCTCATTAGGTGTGGATGATGTAAAATAATAGGTTAGTGACCGGTAAACATCTAAAGCTAATATTAGCGTACTAGCGGGAGGAAAGTTGACGCATGTACTCTTAGGCTAGTTTCAGCTGTGCGGGGACCCGTGCGGGGACCCGTGTGGGTCACCCGTACTACGGGAGATGGGATCTATGCGGAGGCAAGTCCCGTTTGGAACAATCCGCTTCGCTGTGAAACGTGTTCTCGCGCCTCACGTACATCTCTGTTCCGGAAGCCCGCACGGGCGACCCACACGGGTCTACACGGGTGTAAGCTGTGAAACCAGCCTTATTCTTATTCCTTATATGACACTCAACCGAGTCAGCCAGCCAAAGAGACAATGTACAGTCGAGTTAATGTGCAGAACTCCGTCGCGTCTTCGACCGCATCGGCCAGTCAAAGAAAAATTGCGCAGTGGAGGTTATTTTAAGGGGTTCCAATCATTTGGATGTTTCCCCGTGGACCCACTGCTATGAACTACGGGGATTTTTTTCCCCGTGGACTCACCACGCTAGGGATGGAATTAAAAAAACAAACTTTATCATAGCAAAACAGAAATTTCCTTTACATAGGCTCTCTCTCCGAGAGAATGTAGGCCCTAATCCACCATTTTTGGTTATAACGCTTTATCAAGTTCCATTCTGCACAACTATAGTTGGTCCGTTCAGTTGGTTGGCGTAGAATAACTGATATTTTGAAAAAAAAAATAGGATTTGTCTTTGTATTGTAGCCCAAACTTCTATTTCGTCCTCTATCGCATTTCAACTGAAAATTTAAAATGTCGGTGTACTTTCGTTAATAAGTAAGATTTTAAATACACGAAGTATGTTAAAGTATGGTTTGGACAGGGATTTGGAAACACGAAGTCCGTTGGTATAGTTGGTAGTGATCCTGCCTTCTGTGCTTGGGGGTAAGGGTTCGATTCCCACCTAGGACAAACATTCATGTGATGAATATTTGTGTTGTTTTTTTCTGGGTGTTAATATATATTTAAGTATGTATTTAAGAATATAGTATGTATATCAGTCTCTGGCAGCCATGTCACAAGCTTTGCTTAGTTTGGAGTCAGATGACCGTATGTGCAAAAAGGTCCCCAATTTTTATTTATATAATTTTATTTAATTTTGTGTTTTCAGGCGGCAACGGGTAGAGCCTACGAACCGAATTTTGATGAAATACGATATATCTTAAGCTCCGCAATCCAAACTTCTTGTTCAATCGGTAAGCATAATTATTATAGAAGGTTAATAACCCGCCAAGTGCAATTCATACATTCAAAATTTGTATTGAAGTTGCGCAAGCCTGACCAAAGCTGTATACTTATTTAGTATTTCATCATCATCATCAGCCAGAAGACGTCCACTGGTGAACATAGGTCATACCCGTTAACCTCCACACTGAACGACAGCCTGCCTTTGGCATCCACTGGAGCCCAGTGACTTTCACAGTGTCGTCGGTTCATCTAGAGGAAGGCCTACCTACACTGCGTCTTCCGGTCCGTGGTCTTCACTCAAAAACCTTTCTACCCCATCGTACCATCGGTTTTTCATTTAGTTTTTGCATAAATTCAATTTCGGATAAAAAAAATATTTTATTTTATCGGTGTTTTAGGAGTGCGTATGAAAAGTTATATAAGCAATTTTGCAGCAAGTTTGGCATTCAGCGATTTCACCATATTTAGGCATTAGGTACATGCATATGCAATTTTGCAATTATAATTATTGTTTATCGTTAAAATGAATTATGGAGCTTTGAGTTTTTGGTGTTGTTTCGAAAGCGACTGCCGGTAGTAATCAACCTAGTAAGTACTTCAGAAGCTGAATTTTTAGGGTTCGGTACCCAAAGGGTAAAAACTGGACCCTATTACTAAGACTACATGGTTTATCTGTCCGTCTCTCTGTCTATCCGCCCTACCTTTAAACGGCTGTATCTTTCGAAGCGATTACGCTTCGACAGGTAGATAGGCATTTGAAATTTAAATGGGTGTCCCCATACATCAAACTTTTTTTTGTATTTGCTCTAGTGTGAAAACGGTAATACGTACAAGCGTCAAATTGGCACGATTATAGTACAGACTTTAAAGTTTAAGTTTAACAAATAATGGCTAAGAGCGAGTAGGTGATAAATTTCTGTTCATTACCAAGGCCTTAGTTCGTGCCACCGAATCGAAATTCCATATTTTACTAACTTTGAAGCTTTTTTTTTAAATTGACTATTATTGTATTTTGTGGTGGTATCGAACCCTCAGTGCGCTCGTCCAACTCAAACTTGGCCGGGTTTTCTACTTGGTCCATCAACCCTTCTATTGCCTGCCGCTGCACTAATTTAATTTGTACTTCAATAGGCTATTGGACAGGTGTTTGAATTTGAACAAAACTTGATGCCAAGGCAAAAAAAAACTGTAGAAAAAAAAAACAACAAACAAAGTTCTAAAATACTAGCGTTTAAAGTTTTTTATTGAATAACGAAGGGATGATCTCTTTCCCACAATCTGATTATGGAGTATCTATCGTATGGGTACAAACAATAGGTACTCCATGAGTGACCAAGAAGTCCATAATTATAATAGTCCATAGGTGATTCAAGTGATGTCATTTGTTAGTACAGTAGAATCTGGATATAACGACCTTCAAGGGACCGGCGATAGTATGTCGTACTAACCGGATGACGCACAAAACGGCAGGATTATTTCTTGAGTACATTTATTATGAAACCTAATTTGAGTAAACAATATCGTCGCTAAAATAGGTTAGTCGTTATAAGCGAAGTCGTTATATATGAATTCTACTGTATAGTGCGCTGTCTATCTAATTAAAATGCTTTAAGTCCCTTAGTTTTGAACATATTATATTTTTATTTAGTTTTTCGTGGTCGACTATATTTTTTTGGTTAGCTTTTTAGGCAATAAAAATATCAGCCTATTCTTATAATAAGATGGGTTTAAAAGTCAACCGTTTCAAATACAGGTTTGACAATTATCAACGACTAAAAAAATCTAGTTTAATTTTACAAACTAACAGGGTTTAATTTATTTTAGGGGGTATTGCTATAATACACTCGTCTTATGCTACTTTGGCTTTTCGAACCATATTCCAAACGTAAGTATATTTAATGTCGTTTAATGTAACATATCCCTACCTGTAGGGATAGGTGTGCCATGCGCATATATTATAAAATTATTGACCTACTGAAGAGAGGTCAAGGATTTTATTAGGAACGAACTGCCCGTTAAGTCGGTTGTTATTTTGCTTGTAATCT
Source organism: Agriopis marginaria (assembly GCA_932305915.1). Classification (NCBI taxonomy): domain Eukaryota; kingdom Metazoa; phylum Arthropoda; class Insecta; order Lepidoptera; family Geometridae; genus Agriopis; species Agriopis marginaria. The sequence goes on along the minus strand of OW029925.1, from coordinate 7,229,515 downwards.
GGCTCAGTCATGTCCTATCACCCCGTCATTTATGCTGCGCTATGCAGAAAGGGTGTCATAAGCCGAAAGGGGTCTATAGTTCCCATCATTATGAAATACGTTTACTATGAGAACACATATCAAATAGCGAAAAAATCATTGACACTCTCACTAAAATATGTACCTATGGAACAACTGTCGTTTTTCGCTGTTTCAGTTCTGGTTCCGTAGTAATTTATTTTTGAAATTATTGTCAGGTTTGTACAGCTTTTTCGCGTAGCCCTATATTCACAATTATTTTTTCAGATCTGTGCTTGAAAGTAAAAAAGTGTGGTATGATATATTTAACTATCTCGAATATACTTCGTTTGCTATGCCACTCTCAATTGTGTTGCTGCTTTTAAATTGTGGTTACCATATTCTCCTTGTTCATGTGTAAGTAAAATTACTTAATATACTACTTTTACAGTTTCTGTCAATTATATTACTATTAGCATAGATAAACATATACCTATTAGGTATAATATGATATGCTAAATGATTATTAACGTAATATTTACCGATAAGGTTGTAGGTAGAGCTCCCAATAATTAGGCGCAGTTAAGCATGGCCCGCACTTGGCCAGCGTGGTGGATATGGCCCAATCACCCCCTTTCGGGGGTAGGCTAAAAGTCCAGCAGTGTACTGTTAAAAGGCTGATTATGATGAATCATGTTCACGGGAAGAGTGAAGAATGCGGACGGTTGGTGAAAAAATTCTAAGTAAGATGCAGAAAAAACAATCTATCCTCCTACCCCGCATTATCCCGTCTTCCCGTGAACGTTGTGCTTGTACTTGCGTCGAAATATTGGGAACTCGATCCACAGCGTTATCACGGTAAATATTTTGTTAATAATCATAATAACTGAACAACAACCGTGAACCACCGTGATAGTTTAAAACTGTATTTTATCATAATATGTTTTTACTAATAATTAGTTACCATGCTACCAACTCATTACTGACTGCATCGCGCAATTGTATACAAACAAAAAATATTCAGCGTTACTTAGAATGGTGGCTTTGGGAGATGCGTGTGGAATAACAATAGATAGCTGAATCTGTAGTGCGTATTTATTGGCCAGATAAATTGTGCTACAGATTCAGCCATCTATTATTCTTCCACACGCATCTCCTAAACTGGTGACCCCGACGTGATGAATGTATGAAATGTAATGTACCTATGTGAGTTATGTGTGTTTAAGTGTAATTCTATACTTAACTAGATATGAAATAAAATATAATAAATGATTTGAATAGTGTAAATAGATGGATATAATAAATTAATAAAATAGTAATATATCGTATGGTTACCCACAGTGATAATGGAAGTGATGATTACAATGGTCATTCGAGCATGAAAACATATTTTCCATAATTATAATTAATTTTTCAATGTAATAATTGTATAATTATTTGTTTCAGAAAAAGTGGCAAACCAATGTCTGCTGCTAGTATGAATAAAGTAAGGACAACTCTTTTGAATCATAAAAAAGACATCCCCAGTAAGGTTACACTCCATGAAAAGGTAAATATAATTAGGTAAATTATTCATTAATAAAATTAAAATAAAATAAAATAGGCTTACCGTATTATAAATTATAAAGTAGATACCAAGTAGAATTTTATAATTGTCTTATTGTAAATTGGTTACCTACCTACCAACACACCAATAACACAAAACATTTAGCTTTAGCAAACATCGAAGGCGAAAAACCACCATCGCGGCATGAGTTGCACCATCGGACAATTGTTAAATGACGTCATAACTTTAACAGCTAACCGTTACTGCCCATGCTTTGCTATTGTTTATGTTAAATATCTGTCAGATGCATAAAATAATTTCAGCTATGCATCAGGGGTAAATAAGGTCTCATTTGACTTGCTATTCTGGTAACTTTAATTATGCCAGTGAATACGCTGGTGCAACACATTTCGCAGTAACTGCTAATGTCAGTGTTACTGTTATTGTCAAATTTGTCATAAATGGTGAAACCAAGCCTAATCGAAGGTTGTTTATATTACTATTACTTAACTACTATTTACAATTTCGTATATTTTTTTAAATGTTTTTTAGGCAACTGGGGCCTATAGATAGTTCAAACGATCTCTTATTTCAGGTAACGTGCCCAAAATGCTGGATTGCTGGCCGCGTTGCCTCGGAGGATAGCAAAGCGAGGCTAACTTTCCAACCAAAATACAGGCCGGCATTTTGGACATGTCATATTGTTTACAAAGATTACATTGAAATTAAATTGTTATTCCACTATGCTCACCTGCAGGCCTAGCATGGGCTGTGGATAAATAGTCTTTTCGACCGTTTTTATCCACGCCTAGACGCGACAAAGCTAGAATATGGATACGTTTGTCTTTTTCTCGCGGGATAAAAACGGTGGAAAGACAATTTGTCCACGGCCCGTGCTAGGCCTGCTGGGTGAACAAAGTAGTGTAAACTATGCGATTCTTCAGTTCATTTCAATTGTTGATCCTGTCTTGTCAAAAGACAAGCGTTACAAGTTTAACGTGTGTATATGTGTGTCTGTATGTGGTACTGAACTGATTTTGATAAAGTTTTGAAGGTGACTTGATCGATAGTGTTCTTATGCTTCAATGATCTGGGTGTCTTCAAGTCGTGAGTGAATCGGTTTCTTCTAGGCAAGCGTGCTCCATCGTAGACCGCATCGTCGCTTAACATCAAGCGAGAGGGCGGCCAAGCGCAAGCTTATCTACTAAAAAAATAAAAAAATAAAAAACTGTTCAGCGGTTTGAATTTAATCAGCACTTTTATCGGGTTTTTTTATATTGTTACAGTTGACGCTGTTTTTCTCTATATTCGCTTTAGTAATTTATTTTTTCCGATGGAACAAGTATGTTGGTGGATGGGGGAAAAGTTTTCCTATACTCTCTAATGTACCTGGGTAAGAACCTGAACCACCTATCTATTTACTTACAAAAATGATCACTATATCACAACAGTGCAGGCGGAGGGGCGGGATATATATTGTTTGAATTTTTACAATTAAAACAATATATGTCCCTCCCCTCCCTCCTTTCGTCGGTTCCCCAATGCTGGGGGTCGTGACTCATCACAGTATCAACTTCTCCTTTTTGATGTTCTGTCATCTGTTCCGGCTTTCAACAGCGTGAACCGCTTCGGCAACTTTGATGTTGAGGGTGGTGCGGAATTGATCTGTCCTACGCATTGGGGTCTTCCTCTCGGTCTTTTGCCCTCTATTTTCCGGTGACGATTAGTTATATATATAAATATATAATTATTATATATACTAAACATACATTATTATTAATATTATACATTTGAGCTAATTTATGTTATAAACTTTAGGATACATTTATTTATAAGATTGATTTAGTTCACTTGAAATTGTTAGGTATTTATTTAATTATTTTTATTAGTCTATAGTTTTTTCAATATTTTCATGCATTACCCAAATTATGATAATAAAAACCTCCTTTACAAAATATAATATTTATAAAACAATATAGATTTAATAACTTTAGTAACTCATTAAATAAAATTGTTTTATTTTTAACCGCCTGGCTCTAATAAGTTGTGATGCAGTAATAGTTTTTTTTTAATCAAAATCGCCCAGATGCCTATGAAATACCCATAAAATAAAATACATTCAATAACAGAAATAATTAACACTTCAGTATCATCCTAATAAACATATTACTTCTTTTATTATTAATTAAATAATTATTTTGACACCTGAAATTTTATTCTCAAATATTTTTTTAGTTTCAGACCATAATTTGAAGATCAAAATAAATAATCGGTGTTTTAAAATTCCCACTGTGATTTTTATCAGATCCTCAAACATTTGTGAAAATGCCGCTTTATAGTTGATATTCCGAAAACCCATACGAAGCGATTTGATTCGACTTTTATTGTGTGAACTGCTAGTCTGAGGAGAGCGCTGCCAGAATGAATTTTCCCCGATAGTTACATCTGGGTGTTTTAAAGTCGTTTTTTTCTAGGCAAGCGTACCCCATCGTAGACTGCATCATCGATTAACATTAGGCAAGGTGACGGAAGGTCTATTTCACTTTAATCACCTGGGTGCTAAAAGTCGACTCTTTAGTCGACTTTTTTATTTTAAAAAGCTATGGCCGGGGACTTAGATTTTAGTCACCGAATGTACAATTCGCGAAATGTCCAATTGGTTAAACCTCTAATTTGCAGAATGTCCAACATTCACAGTAAGTTAAAAAAATGATTCTCGTGTTTATTTCTCACAATAATTAATCAGTTTTTATTCGTTTTCAGGGTTAGAGATGCTACAGTGGCTGCTATGTTTGCAATTTTATTACATTCTATGCCGAGCGGGTTTCGATTCTTAAAAATCTGGGTAGCTAAAAGTGAGTTGGAAAAATGTTCACAGCAATGTTCTTCTATTTAATTTATTTTAACCGACTTAAAAAAAGGAGGAGGGTATCAATTCAACTGCATGTTTTTAGGGTAAATTTTTCGTGCGTCTTCTGTCTTGCTCTCGTTTTTCAACATATTTGAAGTTGGGCTTCTATGCTTGATGTTCACACATTATGCTGAATCACTTTAGCTTTCCTAACACTGAACAAAACTAGATTTCGGATCATAGTTCATCATCATTTCAGCCATAGGACGTCCACTGCTGGACATAGGCCTCCCCCATCGATCTCCAAAAAGGCCGGTTGGATGCGGCCTGCATCCAGCGTTTCCCTGCGGTCTCTTTTAGGTCGTCTGTTCATCTTGTGGGTGGATCACAGTTACCCTGCACCTAAACTTCTTAATCACATTGACAACAAATCAAATCGTCAACTCAGTAAGATTGTCTACTTTTTTATTCAAATTTAAATTAAAACGCCTAAATAGTACGGCTTTTTTAGATAGCCCGTTGGTCCAGTTGGTAGTGAACCTACCTTCTGAGCTTGGGGGCGTGGGTTCGATTCCCACATAAGACAAAAATACAAATACTTTACCCTCAATGTGAATATCAAAGTACCTCGTAAGAAGACCGCTGTTGCTGTAACTTTAATAAATAATATGACTACTTACTATGAATGCAGTAAAAAAAAAAATACTCGAAACCTGCCTACATTAATTATTATTATAAGGTTACTGATATTACAAAATAACATTATATTTCTTTTTTTCTTTGAAAATGTTATAATAGTATTTTTTTTTAGAGAAAAGCAAATTTGGACCAGCAAAAACAGAGTCCGGAATCTTATGGTGGAGATTTGTGGACAAGAACATAACATATGGATATCTTTTTCTGATTGGTTATTATAAGTTTTAGTATTCTTTCATAAAATTATTGCAAGGCGATACCGTTTCATGGTTATATTACGACATCCTGAACAAAGCGATTTGATTCATTCAATTCTTTTATTGTGTAGACCACTAGACTGTGGTATGTGCTGCCTGAATGGGTGTTCCCCGATAGATACAATCTCAGTGTCTTCAAGTCGCGAATGAATCAGTTTTTTTTGGCTTTTGTGCTCCAACGTAGACCTTATCATTGCTTAACATCGGGTGAGATAGAGGTCAAATGCAAGCTTATTTCAGAAATAATTTTGTTTATATATTCGGTACACCCATCCAAGTACTGACCGCGCCCGACGTGCTTAACTTGGTGGTGAACAGAATTTTGGCACCGAGTCGCACTTAGCCATTATTTATCATTTTACTTAAGAGTGTGTACTATAATCATGCCAAGTTTGACGCTTGTAAGTAGGGATAACCGTTTTAACATGAGAACAGATTTTTCACAGAGAGAACAGAGAACGTTTTATGTATGGGTCTATTCCACTTTGATCACCTGGGTGATCAAAGTCAACTCATTTTTGATCCTTCGATTATCTGGGAATATAATCACCTGGGTGACCATAAGCAACTCCATTCAAATTATTATTTGGGTATCATTTGATCACCTGCACCAAGGTGACCATAGGCGACTCCATTCGTATTATTGTTTGGGTATCATTTGATCACCCACACCTAGGTGACCATAGGCGACTCCATTCAAATTATTCTTTGGGTATCATTTGATCACCGGCACCTAGGTGACCATAGGCGACTTCATTCAAATTATTGTTTGGGTATCATGATCACCCGCACCTAGGTGACCATAGGCGACTCCATTCAAATTATTGTTTGGGTATCATTTGATCACCCGCACCTGGGTGACCATAGGCAACTCCATTCAAATTATAGTTTCGGTATCATACAATTTCGTCTTTCCGTATAGGCGGTAACGCTAACAGAAATTGGGTCTTGTCTAACCCCCCAGAACAGAACAAAAGACATCAACGGGTTCCTGATTAATATCAAAATGGATGTTTTAAGTTCTAACTTTATTTACTAGGTACAAAAATAATTCCCTTCTGGAATGATATGCTATCTTTTGCACAGCTGAAAGTCTTGCCCTCACGATTTCACAGAGCATATTATTGTTTCATGATATTTATATTTTTCTTATTGTTTATGTCACATCATCAGCCAGTATACGTGCACTGCTAAACAAAGGCCAACTTTTTTTTTGTTATAGTTTTCATGACCGTGGATTCAATGTCCTTTAGTCATAATATTAAACATGTTTACATTGTCCTAATAGCGTTAAACAAGTAATAGTCACAGTCAGAGTCAAGCTAAACAAGTCACGGTCAAGTCAAACTCATGCCCCTGCAAAGTGGTGGAGACTTTACAAGAGGCTCCTGTGGAGCTTTGGAAACAACACGAAAAGACATGTTTCACCTTGTTATATCACTTGCCTACACTCGAGCACGTTTACGAGCACTTAATGAATAATAATTCACCATTTAGTAAACATTAACACTCGAAAATTCACAAGTTTAGGAAAATAATCCAACGAGCCGACATGTTTTTTTCCACGTTGGCGCCAAAACTCCAGGGCCCCGATTCCGTAACTTTAACACGCACGTAACGCGCCACGTTAAGTTTACCTCTTAAGATTTGGACTCTATTCCCTAGGAATAAAGACCAACTTTTAGAGGTAAACTTAACACGGCGCGTTACGTGCGTGTTTGTAGTTACAGAATCAGGGCCCAGGCCTACTTAGTGAGGAATGTTGCCATAATCTCTACGCTTGGCAGGTGTCTTAGCAATTGTAGTACGCTTACCGTGTACTAATAGGACGCTGCTGCCAATCCTCCGGTGTTTCTGGTTGCAGTTTCAGGACGTACCCGTGTCCGATAATTTTTTCGACCAAGACACATTTTTTATATAGTTATATGATTATTTATGGGATATTTACTGTGTTACATGCACCATGTTCACGGGAAGACTGAAGAATACGGGTTGGTCGAAAAGTTAGGTGCAAAAAGATCTACCCTCTTTCTTTCGACAAGGAATATTTACCGTGGTAGGGCCACGGTAAATATCCCTTTAATAATCATAATATAACTTTAGTGAACAACTGTGATTGCTTAAAGCAGTATTTTATTTATTTCTTATACGTTGATTTTTCATTGTTTTTATTTTTTTGTGGCAACCCAAAATCGAACTAAGACCCAAAACCAAACTAACGTAGTGGCTGAAAGTGCATTTAGACTTGCAATGCGCATATGCGCATGCGCAACTTGTATCGTTAACAAGTTAAGTCTTGTTGTTCTAAGGATAAATTATGGAATTATTATAATACTAGCTGTTGCCCGCGGCTTCACTTGCGTAGTATTGAAATTTACTCTACTACCTCCCGTCTTTTTAGTTTGTCTCGCATCCGTTCTGTAAATTCCACTCTCCTCCTGTACCACCCTTTCCGGTCCAGTTCTCCTTTTCGGCCAAGGGCAAGCCTATCTATTATATATAAAAAAAGTTCTGCGTTTGCCCCAAAATCTACTCTACTCCCGTTCGCCTCTTTCCGCTCCAGGCCCGAATCCTTCCCGAAATCTTCTCTTCTTCCATCTCATCCTTACTGCGCCAGTCCTGCAGTTGTCCCATAATCTTCTCTAATACAGGCCCACCCTTTCCGATCCAACTCGGCATCCGTCCCGTAATCCACTCTACTCCCTTTCCGCGTTTTCGCAATCCAGCCCCGCATCCGTTCCATAATCCAATCTACTTCAGTCCCACTCTTTTCGATCTAGTCCCACAGTTACCAGTTATAACTTGGTAATGAACAGAAATTCCGTACTTAGAACAGAAATGGACATCGTGAGGAAACATGCATACGTACGGAGAAGAAATTCAATGGCGTATGTGAATCCACCAACCCGCAATTGGGCCAGCGTGGTGGATATGGCCCAGACACTAAGTTAGGTTAGGTGGCACGTTGACTCACTTGGACAACTTGATACCATGAGCAAAAATCACGCTTCATGAGAAAAAAGGTCTTGACTGACGGACAGACGGAGTTACGGACAGACAGAAAAAAAAAAAAAAAAAAGTTCCTATAAAGGTTCCTTTTTCCTTTTGAGGTACGGAACTCTAATAAGAGCGATGTTATTGGATTCGTATTGGGTCCCAAGAACATGTCGAACTGATAATTTTTGGACTTGCGTCACCTTAAGGGTAAGCACATACCTGTGGCTAAGTATCTGCAAGGCTTGCGCTGCAGTGATGTCCATGATATCGTGGTTGGTGAGGCAGTCCTCGCCGGCTGCAGGGTATTTGCTCAGTAGTCTAGGTTGAGGATCATGCAGCCTTGAAGTAACCTGCGGGATGACTTTATTTTAGTAGCCCGTATTGCCAGAACTGGGCCAGCGTGGTGGTTATGGCCCAATCATCCGTTCGGGGGTAGGCTAAAAGTCCAGCAGTGGACTGTTAAAAGGCTGATAATGATGATGATGATGATGAATGAACAGAAATTTGTCACTAACTCGCACTTGGCCATTATTTATTATTTGTTGTAATACTTTAGCTTTAGTTATACTTGTAGTTTTATTATAGCATACACCCTACGCTATAATTGTGCCAAGTTTGACGGCTGCACGTATTACCGTTTTTACATTAAAACTAATACAATGTGAAAATTTCAACTGGCTATCTACTATGGTTCGAAAAACCGCTCCACCGCAGGACATCATTGTTGAAGGTAGTCTGGAAGAGGTCGCTCATAGCGATAAGGCCTTTTTTTGTTCTCATATTTAGTGTAATTTTCTAGTAATGAATTCATTTATTTTTGTAAAGATTCATAAATTAGATTACGAAACTGCATCTAAACATGACTTATAATTTTTATTTTTATTCTGAACACAATAACCGGTTATTATCGTAATTGTAGTTTTCTTATAAAAGTTAGATATATACTATCACGGACTTTTTTATAAAACTACTTAAGTACTAAATTTTTGTCAAACATTGTATTTACTTATCTCAAACGTTAGGTCAGCGTACGCCGATAAAGAAGCCAATCAGCTTATTTTTCTCCAACATGTTTTACTAATACGGTTATTTAGTATAGAAAATGTACTTTTATCATTATAAAACATAGCCTATGGCACTCAAGAATAGTGTAGCTTTCTATTAGAGAAATAGTTTTTAAAATCGCATCAGTAGTTTTGGAGTTAACACAGAACAAACAAACTTACAAACTTACAAACTTTACCTCTTTATAATATTAGTGTAGAAGTGTAGATAAGCGGAGTAGCAATATTTTAAATATACGCTGTATTGCTCATATCAGGAATGGGACCTATCGTGGCCGGGACTTATGAATGGGACCTATACCGAACTACAAGTATTTAGGAAAGAACCAATACGTCTTACTCTTTAAATTGACTAGCACAAGCTGGTACAAGCTCATAAGTAGCTCATATCTACTAAATCCATAAACACCTAATTGACCGTCCGACCGTCTGTAGAGTAATCTATATTACGAAGAGCAGTCTAAATGTTATCTCCACAAGTACCTATATTTTCACTGATTTACTACACAGCAATTATCCTTCAGCCTTTCAGCTACCAATCCACAGCTCGACTGTCCTGACGGCCACTGAACGACCCAATATATACTTCCCTCTCTACTTAAATTAGCTCCTCCTACTGCAATCGCCAACAACCAATAACAAGTGACACTGATTTTGACTTTGACACTCATCAATATTCATGGACGTAAGCACGTCCATGTAACGTACGCGTAGAGCTCGGCCTACGGCCTCGCTACTACAACCTGTTATAGCCTGTGTTATTCTAATGTATAAACTATATTATTATAAACTTTCATTAAAATCCATTCGGTAGTTTTTGCGTGAAAGAGGAACTAACATCCATACATACAAACTTTCGCGTTTATAATATTAATAGGATATTTACAACTATTGACAAGAATCACCACGTTATATTGTTACAGGTTCTGGAGTTGCACTGAGTGCTGCTGCTCTTGAAACAAAGTTGACCGATAGTATACCTAAAAGTCCACTAGGCAAAATATTCAATGGGAAGGGAGATAAAGTTTATCTAATGCTTGTCTGTCTTATATCTGTTATATTGTCTAATATTATGACAAGCGTAGCTGCCGTTGTGATATTTTTGCCATTTGTTATGTATTTGGTGAGTAAATAAGACTTTGACACATTTGGTTCCTTAGGAGACATGTACACGTCCTACAGAGGTATGTAGACCAATGTATTCAGTATTTCAGACCAAGCGACCGCGAAGCGATAGGCTGACGCACCCGTGTATATTTACATGAATAATTTCACGCTACTATTGAGCCCCGTCAATATCGAATTATAACTTTTACTAATGTTTTAATTACGTAAGATCCCGGATATTACCTAGACTACAGAATAAAAAAAACTGTGAATGTAATGGTTCTCGAGAGATTGTTTTCAGTCGCTCATTTAAATTCTAACCTTGTTCTAATTCTTGCAAATTCTAAACACTTTACTTTCAGCTATCCCAGAAACTCGAAATTTGGCATCATGGTAATGTGATCGGTCATATAAAAAGGAAAAAACCATTAGCTCTAAAATTATGTTAAAGTATTTTTTTTAATTTTTCACGCGTTATTTTCAAAGTTATTTCACGCGTTATTTTCAAAGTTATTTACACTGATTTATAACATCTATATCGGTAATTACTATAACGTGACCTCACTTCTTGATCTCTACGTATACGGAAATAGAATCCAAGTGCTATAAAATCGTAACTTTCTGTAGTGGTTTAGAAAGCAATGGAAAGAGAAGTAAATAGAACGGGATTGAAAAGGAAAATCTGTTAATAGGCATTATGAGTGAACCTTGATTGAACATTCTTATTTAGATCAACGTGTCAAACTCCGCATCACAGTTGCTAACTGATTTTGAATGACTGACGTTTCGTTTATATGGGTGCAACTGGCTACAACAAATTTCTTACAAAAATGCTTTGACAGCCGTTCTAATTTAAACAACTGTGATGCGAAGTTCGACACGTTGATCTAAATAATAATGTTCAATAAAGTTTCACTCATAATGCCTGTTAACAGATTTTTCTTCTCATATCCGTTCTATTAACTTCTCTTTTCTTTGTTTCTACTGATGTAGATAATAACGTAGAAAAACAAATTATTTGCGGCCCATGCTAGGCTTGCTGGGCAAAGGTCGTCCTCATCTCTTTCTAAACAATGCGATTATTCACCAGCAGTGCAAGTACCGTTCTTTATCGATCATCAAATTTGACAGTTGAGATTGTTAAATTCGATAAAATGCCATTTGATAAGTACTTACTATGATCGATTCTATGGCATTTTAACGAATTTGACGACCGATAAAGAACGGTACTCGCACTGCAGATTCGACTAGTCTATCAGGGTGCATTCTGGGCACTTGTCCCAATCCCACTTTCAGTTGGTTAATTGGATTCCAACATTATATTAGTGATATCTGTACTTGAATGCAGCGTCTTGTTTTGGACTTTGCTTTAATGATATATAATTATGTATATATTTTTTCAGTTCGAAACGCCTGCACCCCCCGTAACTACTGTTGCGCCAGATTTAAGAATGGGCGGTTTAGGTGATCTTACATTGCGCACGGAGACTGCGAAAGATCCAAACGTAAGTGGGAATTCGCAGGAAGTTCGCAAGGGTTAGGTTAGGGTCATGTATGTATAGTGAAGTACAACGAAGATAAAATATTATGGTCCAAACGTATGGCTTTATGATTCTGTACTGTCATCTTCAACGTCGCGCTATGTTCATAGCAACGCGTTGTTATAATCATTGAGAAGTTGCTACTGAGGTCAATTATTTGCTCCTTGAAATCTAGCGGCCTTACAAACGTTACTTAAAAGTTAAGCAATGCTTAAAATTGCTGTCATTTTCTGGTTGCCGGAAATTATTGTCACTAAGTTTTAGATTAGCGGTCATCGAGTAAAATTTTTATTGGTTCAATATTTTTTCACAGAAAGGCTATATAATAAGAAGGATACATAATTATGCGAAGTCTTAACTTGCGGAAACGTATAGTTTCCGAGAAAAAAATATATTAAATATCGTAAAAATGTATCAATATTCTGCCATTCCAAACCAAGCCTTTAAGGCATTTAAAAAACAACCCAAAATCCCTCTTCCATTCCTCTATTAGAGCAGAACCAAATTCTATTAGGTAGGTTAGAAAGGTTAAGGTAAAGTCAAGGCAGTTAAACCAAAAAAAAAATTGTACATAACTTTTTGGGAATATTAAAATTGATAATCTCCGAATGGGTTCCACAACTTACCCTTCAAGTGGGGTCTAGCTTCAGACCTTTCCTTCGCCACCGCCACCCCTCTTAAATCAATGACCGCGAAACTAAATTCCTGCTAACAGTACCTCTAAGCGTCTATGTTACGTTCGCAAAATTGCACTTTTGTTTATGAGGCAAACAATGTACGGAATGTGGCCCATATTTTAGTAATTTCATTTGTTTTTAAGACTCATGAATTTAACATTTTATTTCAGCTCGAATTGATCTACTTGGGCGCTTTGGGCGTTGGGATAGGCGGGTCTTTTGGCTTTACGTGTCCGTTCTTATATACCCCCGCGTACTTTTGTCACTTTACTGGGAAAGTTCCAAAAAAGAAAATGGTAAGGCCCTCTGATGATGAGCATTATTTTTAATACCAAGCCAGTAGTGTGCATTTCCTATAAAACAGAATTCAGAACAGCCTGCTATTAATAATTAGACATAATAAGTAAAGCAGCATCTGTCATTTCAGCAAGTATGGATATCTCAAATGACTTTACCATAGGCGTATAGTTTTTAGACATCATCCCAAAGACATCCACTGCTGAAAATAGGCCTCCCTCTTTGACCTCCACACTGAACGACAGCCTGCCATCGGCATCCATCGGATGCCCGCGACTCTCACGATGTCGTCGTCCCATCTAGTGGGAGGCCTCAAGGATATAGTTTCTGCGTCTTCCGGATCGTGGTCTCCACTCAAGAATCTTTCTTCCCCACTGGTTATCAGTTCATCGAGTTATGTGGCTTGCTCATTGCCTCTACAATTTGCAAATTTTAATTTTAGTAGTCGTAATATTTTTTGAAAAGTAATGCATCAGTACCAAAACAGTCAATCGTGTGTTTCAGGCTATGTATGGTGCCGGAAGCGCAATAATTTGCTTTCTGCTTTTATGGGTGTTTCTCTCGTTTTATGCGCCATTGCTTTGGGCACCAAGTTCGATTAAACAAGAATGGGAAAAAACAACAACAACCGTGGCCCCAGAGGATGCTGCTCCTGGTTTCGTTGTTTAAATATAATATTTTTTATACTTTTATAATTTTTAGGTGGAAATATTAAAAATATTAAAATTTACTTCTGTGATAATATCACTACAGGCTTTGAGATAATAAACGTAAATCTCTATTTTCAATACAGTAAGTACGTATTTGCCTGTTTTTTACTTTTATATAGAATAAGTGGCAAACAAGGTACGGACCTGAAAATACCGGCCATACTTCGTAAAATACAGCCAATACAGCTAAAATACAGTTGCGTAAATAAAGTCAAGAAGGCCGTCAATATTTACGTCCCTTTATGGGAGACATAAAGGAGAGGTTGGCAAGAGGTGGCGGAGGACCGAGAATTATGAAAGGAAATGGGGAGACCTTTGCCCAGCAGTGGGACAGTATAAGTAAAAAAAAATGGGAGACATCAGGATTTTTAAATCCTGGTCCATGAGTCCGTCACGATAAATATGGAACTAAATCGTTTATTCCATTCTGTCCGACTATTTGTCCGATGATCGGACTGTTTGGACAAAAATATTCCAATCTGTCCGACTGGCCAGTCGGACAGATTGGACACGCAAATTTTGTTCCAAATAGTACTACTAAGAATATTACGATACAATCAATCTGAAAAGTAATTAGGTACTTTTTGTAGGATTATTATCTTTGAAGTAGGTACTTCACACCAAACACTTCTAACAAAATAATTAATATGAATCTATCGTAATTATCATTTGTATGTTATTTCATCATCATCATCATTTCAGCCTATTATGTTCCCACTGCTGGGACACAGGTCATCCCTCACAGAGAATGGGTCCTAATCCATCATCATCATTATCAGCCTACTCTTATCAGACGGAGTTGGGCCTGTCTCAAGGTAGATGTAGGCGTTGACAGATGTCAGTGACATCATCACCATCATTAGCCTACGTTTATCAGACCACTGCTGCTGGATTTGGGTATCTCTCCATGGTTTAATGTGGGCGTTGACAGATATCAGTGTGACAGCTGTCAAACTTGGGTGATATCTCGGAAACTGTTGATCCTGGACTAGCAGTCTCTTTGCAGAAGTGATAAATCTCGTCGAGATCTTCATTTCCGATGACAGCTGTCAAACTTGGTTGGGTGATATCTCGGAAACTGTTGATCCTGGACTAGCAGTCTCTTTGCAGAAGTGATAGATCTCGACGAGATCTTCATTTCCGATGACAGCTGTCAAACTTGGTTGGGCGATATCTCGGAAACTGTTGATCCTGGGCTAGCAGTCTCTTTGCAGAAGTGATAGATCTCGTCGAGATCTTCATTTCCGATGACAGCTGTCAAACTTGGTTGGGTGATATCTCGGAAATTGTTGATCCTGGACTAGCAGTCTCTTTGCAGAAGTGATAGATCTCGTCGAGATCTTCATTTCCGATGACAGCTGTCAAACTTGGTTGGGTGATATCTCGGAAATTGTTGATCCTGGACTAGCAGTCTCTTTGCAGAAGTGATAGATCTCGTCGAGATCTTCATTTCCGATGACAGCTGTCTTTCACAAGGTCGAACAAAAAGCTTCACCAAATCAAAGTACCAGGAATGCATAAACCATGAAGAGGTTTTCCATCTCGTGAAGCGACCGCGACCCGTGATCACACTCTCCACAGCCGAGTAGTTTCTACTGTGTTCCTCCACAAGTAGAACAAACGTTAATTATTGGAAAACGTCGATACCAGGTACATACCAGGATAACAGTAACGATGGAGAGGTATTTCACTCTAGATTCATAAAAAGTGTGATCATGGGTCGCGAAGGGGAAACCGTCTTCATGGTTTATACATTCCTGGTACTTGGGACTTGGTGAAAAAAAACTATTCTTTCACTGCCAGTAGTACTATTTGGAACAAAATTTGCGTGTCCAATCCGTTTATTCCATTCTGTCCGACTATTTGTCCGATGATCGGACTGTTTGGACAAAAATATTCCAATCTGTCCGACTGGCCAGTCGGACAGATTGGACACGCAAATTTTGTTCCAAATAGTACTACTGGCAGTAAAGTACAGTGAAAACAAAAATGTTATACTTATTTTTTTTTTCCTACTATTTTGACTTTTGAGTGTCGGCTAATTTCTATGTGAAATATAATAATTAAGAATAGTTTTTTTCACCAAGTCCCAAGTACCAGGAATGTATAAACCATGAAGACGGTTTCCCCTTCGCGACCCATGATCACACTTTTTATGAATCTAGAGTGAAATACCTCTCCATCGTTTCTGTTATCCTGGTATGTACCTGGTATCGACGTTTTCCAATAATTAACGTTTGTTCTACTTGTGGAGGAACATAGTAGAAACTACTCGGCTGTGGAGAGTGTGATCACGGGTCGCGGTCGCTTCACGAGGTGGAAAACCTCTTCATGGTTTATGCATTCCTGGTACTTTGATTTGGTGAAGATTTTTGTTCGACCTTGTGAATGACAGCTGTCATCGGAAATGAAGATCTCGACGAGATCTATCACTTCTGCAAAGAGACTGCTAGTCCAGGATCAACAGTTTCCGAGATATCACCCAACCAAGTTTGACAGCTGTCATCGGAAATGAAGATCTCGACGATATCTATCACTTCTGCAAAGAGACTGCTAGTCCAGGATCAACAGTTTCCGAGATATCGCCCAACCAAGTTTGACAGCTGTCATCGGAAATGAAGATCTCGACGAGATCTAACACTTCTGCAAAGAGACTGCTAGTCCAGGATCAACAGTTTCCGAGATATCACCCAACCAAGTTTGACAGCTGTCATCGGAAATGAAGATCTTGACGAGATCTATCACTTCTACAAAGAGACTGCTAGTCCAGGATCAACAGTTTCCGAGAAATCACCCAACCAAGTTTGACAGCTGTCACACTGATATTTGTCGACGCCCACATTAAACCATGGAGAGATACCCAAAATCCAGCAGCAGTGGTCTGATAAACGTAGGCTAATGATGGTGATGATGTCACTGACATCTGTCAACGCCTACATCTACCCTGAGACAGGCCCAAGTCCGTCTGATAAGAGTAGGCTGATAATGATGATGATGGATTAGGACCCATTCTCTGTGAGGGATGACCTGTGTCCCAGCAGTGGAAACATGGTAGGCTGAAATGATGATGATGATGAAATTTTAAATTCAGGATACTTTGCGAATGATGATAATGATGGTGGATTAGGGCCCATCCTCTCTCTCTCTCTCTGAGAAAAATCCTGTGTCCCAGCAGTGGGAACATAATAGGCTGAAATGATGATGATGATGATGATGAAATAACATACAAATGATAATTACGATAGATTCATATTAATTATTTTGTTAGAAGTGTTTGGTGTGAAGTACTTACTTCAAAGATAATAATCCTACAAAAAGTACCTAATTATTTTTCAGATTGATTGTATCGTAATATTCTTAGTAGTACTATTTGGAACAAAATTTGCGTGTCCAATCTGTCCGACTGGCCAGTCGGACAGATTGGAATATTTTTGTCCAAACAGTCCGATCATCGGACAAATAGTCGGACAGAATGGAATAAACGGTCCAATCTGTCCGACTGGCCAGTCGGACAGATTGGAATATTTTTGTCCAAACAGTCCGATCATCGGACAAAAAGTCGGACAGAATGGAATAAACGAACTAAATGGGATTTGTTTGCTTGTTTGCCACTTATTCTATAAAAACGTTACCACAGATTTAATAACAGAATTTGTTAAAAGTGTGTTTGAATTGCATTTTGTAATATAATTATACCTAAAATGTATTCATATCTGTCAAGTTTAAGACCCAACGCCAACTAGAAAGTCAAGGCGATGCAGCGTCGTGGTGTACGTTGCTAGTACGACTGAAAGACGACGACGAACCCGCTCCTAGTACCAGTAGTCTGATTCATCAGTAGTCCGATTCGTTAGTCCAATGATGGACTGATGACTTTTTCGTCTCAGTAGTACGATGTTTTAATCGGACAATGAGACTTTTTTTTTCTTACTTGTCCGGTGTTATACATCATCGGATTACTGAGCCTTAAAGGACTCCGTGACCGTGTCATAAACGCGTGTCAGTATCGATAATGTGGATGGTATTTGTTACGCGAACAACTGTTACGACGACTGTCATGAATTGACCCATCCCGAGCGTCCTAAGAAACGGCCGAACATTGGATAACGGGTAAACATTGTACGACGTAACGAGCTACAAGCCGTGGACGCTTGTCTGTTATGCATTAATGATACGTGTCATGACCCGATCTACTGAGAGTCGGTTTTTTCAAAGGATGTTTGCTATTATCCTCGTAACCAAGAGACTTCTACACTTGCATTTATGTCACGCGTCGAAGTGTGCCACTACACAGTGACATTATTGCTACGGTCACGGGATATTGGTGGAAAGTGTCGTGACATGCAGTTCACCCGCACTAGCCGTCCCCACCGCCACCGCGCGCCCTTGCCGCCGCCCTACTGGCAGTCTGTCATTTGCGCAGGAAACGATCAGCAGATGTCAATCAATCAATTGAACTGGTAGCTGAAGAGACTAGCGTCTCACCAGTTCAATCAAATTATTTCATTGAACTAGTGAGACAAAAAAATCACAGTATTTCAATCAATTGAACTTCTGAGAATAGACGGGTCCGAGGTGGTGCCACGCAGTCCGGTCCTATGCAGTGTCGCAAATTTGGACCCACCTTTAGTTAGATGTTCAGCTTCAAACTTGTGACCGACTAACCTTCACTCTGCGATGCACGCACTGCACCTTTAATAGTAATAGTTTATTGATCAAAAAATTTAAAGACAACAATATTGTTAACGAGCAATCGAACTGGACATATTAACATTTAAAAATAAAGATTTAAGTATTCTTAAGCAGCCATTTAAATTTTGTGTCATGACCCCGTCCACCCACCACCATTTGGTGAAAAACTATTCTTGATCTTCAGAAATATCGATATTTTTTTTGTGAGTTCAAAGGTAAATTCGAATTACCCATGCACCCTTTAGTCATGGGTGAAGCTGGTGGATGGACGGGTCGTTTCTCTTATTTTTTTTCGTAATTTACTATTAATGTTACAACCTAAAAGCAACCATACTGAGTTACGGGCCAGTGTTATATCAATGTTCATTCATGTTTTAATATTTTCTAATAGATTATTTTATATTTCAAAATATGCAGGCGCTATGCCCTAGTGTGTTCTTACACATATTTTAAGCATTATAATAAGGTAACATTTTAAAGTTAAATATTTATAACCAAACGGACATAAGAATGTATTTTTTTTCTAAGAGTGGAGGATTCAAATATTTGTTGAGTTACAGTACAAATGTTGTCAAGTACTTGTGTTTGTTTGTACGTGTACGCATATACATGTACACACGTACAAGTACACGTACGTGTACGTATGCACGTGTGTGTGGATACGTGCGTATGTTTACGTGTGTATGTACGTCTGTACGTGTAGATGTACATGTGCCATCTTTACATCGCCTTTTTCACGAGATATTGCCAATCACTATGTCCTTAAATAATGTGACTGTTCTACACAATAATAGCCAAAACTCGTAAAAATTTCTGACCAAGAAAGTAATATGAATGTCACTTCGTATTTGACGCATAAAATAAAAGTATTTTGAACTATACGTAAGTATCTAATATTTGAATGCTTCAACGTGGTGGTCAAGAATTTTTGTTTAGTTATATATTATCCAATAAAGAATTCTTAGATATAATAATTATTGTTTTCTTTCACATGTTAGTTGTATTGCCCTCGGCGTTATATAGGTTTACTTACGTCTAGAGACAGATTTCATTTAACAAACCCTAGCTGAAATGTTAAATAAAAGTTTAAATATAGCTGGAGTCCTTTGGTCTATTCCACTTTAAACACCTGCAGGCCTAGCACGGGCCGTGGACATATTGTCTTTCCACCTTTTTTATCCCGCGGGAAAAAGACAAATGTATCCATATTCTAGCTTTGTTGCATCTAGGCGTGGATGACGATAAAAACGGTGGAAAGACAATTTATCCACAGCCCATACTAGGCCTGCTGGGTGGTATGTAGTGTCGTTGCCAAAAAACGAAGTATAATAATATAATAAATAAGTATAACATTTTTGTTTTCACTGTACTTTACTGCCAGTAGTACTATTTGAAACAAAATTTGCGTGTCCAATCTGTCCGACTGGCCAGTCGGACAGATTGGAATATTTTTGTCCAAACAGTCCGATCATCGGACAAATAGTCGGACAGAATGGAATAAACGATATTCTCGGGACATTTTTTGCACACACGGTCATCTGACCCCAACCTAGCAAAGCTTGTGATATGGCTCCTAGAGACTGATATACATACATATAAATTACATAATTTTTTTCCGGGCAAGTGCCTTTATTAACTAAACAAAATACAAGCTAAAACTAAAACTACAAATACAGTTAGACTGCCCATAGACCGTTGAAGGTCTAAAGACAATCCAAATGCTCAAGCCCACTACCAGTATAATATTAATATTAATTACATAATTAATATTAACACCCAGATATGGAACAAATACAAATGTTCATCACTTGAATGTTTGTCCAAGGCGGGAATCGAACCGATTAGTTCCTAACTGACCACCCAATTAAACCATCGACCTGGGTGATTGGTTAGGAAAATTTGTTCTTAACAGACCACCAGATGTTCACCTAGGTGGTCGGTTAGGAAAACTTGTTCTTAAGAGACCACCAGCAATCTACCGGGTGGTCGGTTACAAAGACTATTATATATATACGGAGAGTCGGTTAGGACCAGTGACTTGCACCATCAATGTTGCAGGGCCCCGATTCTACTAAAGAAATTGTTTTTAAATTGTAGTTGTTTCAATTTTATTTTTTAAATAATTGCTTTAAAACTGACAGTTTTAATTTGTTTTTATACTGGAATAACACCACCACCTAATATTATGACAGTATAAAAAAATGATTACAAACTGACAGTTTTGAGGCATTTATAAAAAAAAATGAAACAATTACAATTTAAAAACAATTTATTTAGTAGAATCGGGGCCCAGATGGAATTGCTGTGTTATCATACGCTCCATTTAAATTAATGCAACAATATTGATAATCCAGGAATTCAATGGA
This sequence comes from Agriopis marginaria, assembly GCA_932305915.1. Lineage (NCBI taxonomy): Eukaryota > Metazoa > Arthropoda > Insecta > Lepidoptera > Geometridae > Agriopis > Agriopis marginaria. The sequence continues at coordinate 7,208,717 of OW029925.1, read as the reverse complement.
CTAAGGGATAGTAATAAAGGGGTTAGATTGAGTATATTATTATTTATTTAAATGAGTCAACTGTCACATAATTTATAAATCCATCCATGCTGGTTTCTGGGGCAAATCTGACCAAATAAAAGGAGCCCAAAAACACATACTGATCCATGTTAATAAAATTGTGGATACACTAGGTCCAATACCGGCTTTAATCTGAAACGAGAGAATATAGAAATGTCAAACTACCAGCTAAGCTTTTTACCAGAGTACGCAATAAGAGAATTCCTCACAACTTTTAATTTTATGTACAAAAAGATAACGATACTGATTTTCCAAATAAAAATTACAAAAATAACTGGTAAGATTTGAAATAAAAAAAATACATGTTTTTGTTGTCAGAATAATCCTCTCTAGGTTTTGGAGAATATTATTTAGAATAATGGGCGTCGACATTTCTGCAAAAGTACAGTTTCGCAATCACATTGCAACTAAGTCCACGCTTGCAATCTAAGAAACTTGGTACGAAGCGTAGCTTGGTACGTTTAGCTAAATATTTATATCAAGAACTCCATTTTGCCCACGTGGGCGAACCCGCAGGCAGAAGCTAGTAATATAATTTGTATGGGCCTATAATATTAGAACGACGTAACGTGCAAAACCAGCGTACTAACGAAGTCGTGGATTGACTAACTAGTTATAGTGTTAGCACTATTGGAAAAGTTTTCGGTCAGTTTTTACTCTGTCACTAACACTCAACATTCGTGATATTGAATCTAACCATTTTCCCTGTAGGTATGCTGGCTGCACCTTGCACAATAAGATTACCAGGTGTACCAACAGGTAAGCAAAAACAATACGAAGCTGAGAAACCAGCTGCAATATTGTACCACAGAGGATTCGTTTCCATTTCTTTTGCCTGAAAATGAAAGAAGTATATATTGTTCATTTGCGGTTTTTTGGGTTAGTCCCATAGTCAAAAAACATAATGCTAAGTAAAATGATATCCTCTTATATATATCTGTTGGTAAACATAACACGCCGTATATGTTTAAAGCGAGCAGCGGCTCGAAGTTTCAACCGCTATCGTACAAAAACAGTATATTTTTCCGGAATAAAAATTAGGTTGATCCCGGAAGTTCCCGAAACTAGGCTGACGATGATGATGACCATGAGGTGTGAAAATTAAGCGGGAACGAGAGTTAAGGGGGAATAGATTTTGCAACGGTGTTAAGATTAGAAAAGCAATATATGCTTAAGAGAGCCTTCTCAAATTTTTTGACGACAAATAACAACGAAAACTATATTTTTGGCGTTTTGATTCTATAAAAATAATGAAACCGTAATAAATAAATCTGTATTTCTATTGAAAATAACGAAATCAAATATTGGAAAAACACCAAATTTCATCAAATACATCAAAAGTAGTTTTTCGTAAAACTCTCGGAAGTAAAGTATGAGAGTAGATTTCGGTAATCACGAAATTTTCTCCACATCATTTCATTGTGACAGTAAAGTGTGAAGTTTGGCTAGCTGCACTAAAATCAAGAACCCTTGGTACCTATGGCTATACATATTACAAGCTTTTATTTAGTTTCATCTGTCCCGGTTTGTAATCAAATCTTGCATGTAAAATTTTACTCACTTCCCGGTGTTCGATTGGTTTATTTGGCATACCTGCTTGTCAAATTCCGATGACAATGCAATATTATGGAAAAAGCGAGCAGTTTTGAAGATGGTGACGGTGGAAAACGGCACTTTTCGATGGATAATATACTGATAATAGTGTTTGGGCTCATTTTTATCAGCACACCGTTCCGATTACAAATTACATAGAACCTTGGTTTGAAAAAAAAAAATTCAATAAAAAACTTTGTTATTTGGAAGTAGTTAGTCAACCAGTTGTACGAATTATTTATTATGTCCTTTGTCCGTGTATACGTACCAGGTAAGTATAACCTTTTTTGCTAAGCGACGACTGCCATTAAAACTTGAAATCTATCTGTATAACTAATTTATATTCATGTACCAATTTTTTTTCTCACTATTTATGAATAAGTACTGGAAGGGAAATTATGAAGACTGGTCTGATTAGTGTGCCTTGAAAAAGGCCTATTTCTGAGAGACTGGTTGGTATAATGATAATGACTTAAATTTATTTAAAAAAAAACTGTTCTTACCATTTGCATTACAATAGGCACAATTACATTGCAAACTGCAACATTGGATGCAAAATTAGTTACGAAAACAGTAAAAATGATAATGAAAAAAATTATGAAGAAGTTTGGTAAGCCCTGCATGTTTTTCAGCATGATTCCGATTTGGCCATTAAGGTCGGAGTGATTTTTATCAGCAGCCTTTGATAAAGCAAATCCTCCTCCTATAAATGAAAAGTTTTATTTACAAATATGTCCATTAGTCCATTACTAATAAGTATTAAAATTTGATAAAAGCTTGCCCGTTAATTTTATACGTTCTATAATGATAAAAGCTAGCAAAAAATATGGCTACCATAAAAAAAATCAATTGAAAAATCAAATGTAGGATGTTGTGATAACTTGGGCTATTCGGAGCATATTGAGCCTGAATAGTGTATTTGACTGTATTAAAAATATAATTTATGCTCTTGTAATCCTAGAAGATTATGATTAAAAAAAAAACTAAAAACTAAAAAAATACCTATTTTCTCAAAAAATACAAAATAAAAATATGATTTTCATTGATCACGTGACGACTGCAAACACTATATGTAGGTCAAATGTCTTTATGACGTCACACAAGTGAATATATACAACATTTGTATGGTGAGAAGAACTCGTTTGCTTATGTGTGACGTCACCAATGTCACGTGACCCCATAAAGCGCAAAGGGAGCGTTTACACGGGAGTGTAAACCAAACAAAGTGTGTCTGCCATTTAAAACACAAATACTGAAAATTATCAGGATTGAATCACAAGATTGCTTTATTTTAATATAATAAACAATTTAAATTGGAATCGTTAAATTAGTCAAATACCCTATTGTTTTAACCAATGATCTCATATTGGTTTTAACGAAGTGTTTTTACTTATAACAACATTCCACCCAGCTAACAAACACCCTAAGTATGACCTATAATATCATGAATTATAATATTATTATACAATAAATTAATAATAGATGTGCATGTACGTTAAAAACGTCTTACCTAAGAGAAACATAAATCCATATGGCATTACGTCATTAATTATCGTCCAATCTAATAGAGCCCTAACTGGTTTGCCAGGTAAATCGCCGTAATCTGAAATAAAAATAGAACTAGTTCCGATGCAATCGATAGATGGCGGCCAAGCGCAAACTTATATAATACAAAAAAAAAATACGCTGTTTGCTACGTTGTCAATAACTTTGGCCTTTATATTACTAAACTAAATTTATATGATTATTTACGGGATATTTACCGCGGTAAGGTTGTGGAATGAGCTCCCGATAGGCTCCAGTATTAGGGTGTTTTAAAAATAAAAGTCCGCGTTCAAAATGTGTTCAAAATAATATACGCAGTGATACAGTGAGTGTGTTTTGTCGGGACTTCGGGGGATCGAGTTCGAGTTCCAGTGAAAAAAAAACGAAGAAAGAGGGTAGATCGTTATGTCTGCACCTAACTTTTTAACTGTTTCACCAACCACCCGCATTCTTCAGTCTTCCCGTGAACATGGTGCATGTAACTGCGCCAAAATATCGGGAGCTCATTCCACAACCTTACCACGGTAAATATCCCGTAATTAATCATATAACTTTAGTGAACAACCGTGATAGTTTAAAACAGTGTTTTATATTAACTATTACTAATGTTATGGTCAAATGTATTTTATAATCAATATGTTACAATCAGAGTGTCTTTAAGTCGAGAGTGAATCGGTTTATTCGGTAGACCGCATCATCGCTCACCATCAGGTGACTTGGCGGCTAAGCGCAAGCCTATTTTTAGTGAAAATAAACATTAAAAGACACGTTTTGGCTCCACATTATTTGCGTAGGATAGCCTATATTATGTCGAGCAATTTCAATTTAACTAAAATCAAGTCCAAAGCCAGTCCCAGTCACAACTTCTGTCCATCTCAATAACAATGGTAGATTTGCCTGAGGGCGGCCCACATATCTAAAATATTCTTATATTAATTTTACATTGAGCTTTGTCTGTCTCTCTTGGCTAAAGAGAGAGAGAGAGAGAGAGCGAGACTAAATTCAATGTAAGATTGAATAAGAATGTTTTTATGCTTGTGGTAGCTTGTAGTAGTTGATATAACACAAGTTTTTTTTTTTAATAGGCTTGCGCTTGGCCCCTAACTCGCCTGATGTTAAGCGATGATACGGCCTATGATGGAGCACGCTTGCCTAGAAGAAACCTATTCACTCTCGACTAGAAAGACAAACGACAGAGTTAGTAACTTTGAGAACCTTAATTTATTTTATTTTATTTATTTATAGAGATACGCCAACAGTGAACATATTACACGTTCTTAAAAAATACAAAAAATGTATTCATTTCTATTAATTTCAAATACATACTTGGTAAACAAATTGAACATGGTTTATTAACATGGCAGTTATAAAGACATCTAGGTTTGTAATATACCTAATACTTTCTACTCTTTCTTTAAGTTTACTTACGAGTAGCTTTAAAATTCATCAATATATCCATTTTGGCTGGGAAAAGCATCAAAGATAAACAAACTATCGCAACTGCTGCAGAATCTAGAACGCTAAAATCAAAACTAAATTTAATTAAAGGACAAAAATAAATATAACAGAAACAAACGTTTGTGTTAAAATCACTTTAAAAAGAGCTTAGTTAAAGTAATATCACTATAGCTAAATTTCAAAGAGAGAGTTCGGCTGTAAGAAACATTATTAGGAAGAATTAGAGTAATAAAATAATACATTGACATGAATTAACTGAAATAAGTGTCTGGTGAAATGATACTAGCAATGTCATCAATAAAATAAACAAGTATGAGTAGGAGTCGCGTTTTGAAGATTCCGTTGGCCGAAACCCTCAGAGCTCGACACCCTATAAGGTTATGATTCCCTTATGAAATCGCAAACTATGCTAAAATATGCGTTTTGATTTTTTCACAGCTGAAAGAGACCATAGACCCTAAGTATTTGATATAAATTTGAGCTTGATACCTTTACGCGTTTCTGAGCAAAGGGTCTTGAGAGACAGACAGACAAACAGACAGACAGACGGACAACAAAGTGATCCTATAAGGGTTCCGTTTTTTTTCCTTTTGAGGTACGGATCCCTAAAAATAAAAAATAAAACAAGAAAATATTAAATATATAACAAAATAGTATAATAATATATTATAAAATTAGTACAATATTGTTAAAATATTCAATGTTGTGTAAAGCTTAGTTTTTAGGGTTCCGTACCTCAAAGGAAAAAAAAACAGGACCCTTATAGGATCAATTTGTTGTCCGTCTGTCCGTCTGTCAAGACCCTTTTTTTTCTTTTAGCTGTGAAAAAAATCAAACTTGTTTTACGTGATCATAAGATATGACAGGTTATGTCGCATATTCTCGCATATTGAGCTAGAATCATACAATTTGGCAAAAGGCAAGGTCTTATCTTACTTCCTATCCTACTATCCTACTAATATTAAAAACGCGAAAGTTTGTATGTATGGATGTATGAATGTTTGTTCCTCTTTCACGCTGCAATGGAACAACGGATCGACCAGATTTTTTGCATGGGTATAGTTCAAGAGCTTGAGAGTGACATAGGCTACTTTTCATCATCATCATCACCATTTTTTATTACTACGTGGATGAAACCGCGGGGCGCAGCTAGTAGCACATATAAAGGAAAAAATCCAAAAGTTGTTAATTTTAAGTTATCATATATAAAAAATATTGTTTTGCAATTACAAACTTACATTTTGTAGTTGGAATGTATGAAAGAACTTTATTGTAGACTACAAAGTTAAGTTTACCTATCAATATTTTCAACTTTTTATTGTTGTTTTTTTTTGTTTTGGCGTCGCACTCCGAGACGTTGGTGCGAGTCCTACGAGTGAATCGGTTTCTTCTAGGCAAGCGTGCTCCACCGTAGACCGCATCATCGCTTAACATCAGGCGAGTTGGCGGTCAAGCGCAAGCCTATTAATTATAAAAATAAAAAAATAAACTGCTATGACCTGGTTATTTTTTTTGCTATGTTAACACCTTTGTATACATCATTGCAAAGAATTTATAATTTTAATTATAGTTACTTACAATTTATTATCTGTTAGTTGGAAAAAATCAATAATTTTATCACCCCACCCTATAAATATTTGTGGTGATCTGCAAAAGAATAGTACCATTGCACCACTGAACAAAATCATCACCATCTGAAATTAAAGAAAAATCGATTATTAAATGTATTTTTATACCATTCCCCCTCTAAAAAGCTTATTATATTCACAAAACAGTGAATAAGATATGCAATATGCATGGATAGATAAATAGAACTTAGGTAGGTTATATAGCTGATAAGTAGTATTTATATATTAAGATTTTATTTTGATATGAAATTGAATTAACAGAATGAAAAAGGAATAAAGGAATAGATAACAGCCAAATTATGATTATAAAACCTCATACAAATTCAGAGATTATATATTTTTTTTGCAATTCTATTTTTAGTATTATTAAATTTCGCTATTGTTGTGTCAACGAATTGTATAGAAATTGCATTTTTTTTTTTGCCTCACCATACACACACATCACACATCATCAGCCATTAAATGTCCACTGCTGAACAAGGCCTCCCTCTTAGAGAGGGGTGTTGCCATAATCCCCACGCTTGGCAGGCGGCTTGGAGATCGCAGTACGTTCACCGTGTACTAACAGGACGCTGCTGCCCGTCCTCCGGTGGTTCTGGTCGCAGTTTTAGGACATACCCGGGTCCCATAATAGGTTGCCTCATCATAAATAGTTGTAATTAATAGTTGCGAATTATATTATTATGATGGTTAAGATAAAGATAAAACGAATAGGAAAACACTCTTTTAATGAAAAGTTTTATTACTTTTGAGCTAGAACGTCTTGAATTTATTACAGTTTTATCGCTATAACTCAAAATATTGTGATCACAAAATGTGCGACATAATAAAATTTTAAATAAAGGTTTTTAATGTGGTGATAATTTCCTATTTTAAATGCTAAAATATACTTAGGTACTTAATATTATAAAATTTATCCAGTCTTCCTTACTTAGGCGTGTTCCAAACACTTTTATGTTATTTCAGGATAGGAATTTTCAATGGTACCTATATTTCGATGATTACATACAAATTTTTGTCAAGCAGGAAGAAAATTCTTACAAATTCCCATAGAGTTAATTTTCCGAGCTTGGACCACTTTTCGCCTACAATTATTTCAGCCGCTTGTTTTCCTTCTTGGGATATTTGAGCTCTTTTGGCAGCATTACTGTTTGGTCTGAAAATTTAATTTTTAAGTATTTTTAACCCAGCTAAAATTATCTATAGTATATTTTATAACAGGTGCATAAACCAAGCCATTTTAGATGAGACATTTATATTTAAGTCAATGGTGAAATACACGAGATAAAAACTCGTCTTGTCATTTTAATTGCGAGTTAATGAAACAGTGAGTTGTAAGGTATATTATTATTTCTTTAAAATAAATATATCATGATTATCATCAGCCAGAAGACGTCCACTGCTGAACATAAGCTTCCTCCTTTAACCTCCACACTGAACGAAAGCCTGCCATCTTCATCCACTGGATGCCCGCGACTCTCACAATGTATAGAGATATTTAGAAAAATGTATAGAAATATATAGGATTTTAATAATTCCAATAAATTACCAATTTTAGTCATAATAATATTTTATGGAAGTAAACCAGTTCCTTCATAGAATATATTGCAAACTGATTTTATTTTAACCATTTTAAGATTAAACATATATTAATGCACTAGTGCATAAAATTCAAATTTTTACGCACTAGAGTATAAACTGTTTCGACTTGCAAGTTTTGCAAACTTTGCAAGTTAGTTATAATCCGGATGACTATAGGTACAATAATTTGGCATCATCGAACGGATCTGATGATGGAGGCAGGAGGTGGATAGTGGAACTCTTCAATAGTTAAGCGTGATTTTTAGTATTTGATGTGATTTTGCCGTGATGGATGTGACATCATAATAATTATGCTCTTTTATGCCATCATTTTCACATCTCCAGGGCGCCCTTGACGAGCTTTTTTTTACAAAACTATTACAATGTTTTTTTTTTTAAATAAAATATCACAAACTCACCTCATGAAGCCAAAATACACGATCAGCATTTGCAAAAATATTGCAGTTTCCATCAAGAGCATGTAAGGTATTGAAAACGCCGAGAACTTAGGAAATGACAAATATTCTGGAGCATCTGGATAAGCCCTAAACAAAATTTAATTTCACTACGAGTTCAGTGTTAAAGAAAAACAACGGGTTTTGTCCCGCCTCGAGTTTCTAGTTAACCAGTCCTGCCGGCCAGTCAACATTCTAAGAGAATCATCAGAATAATCCGATATACTAAATCCGAGCGCATTCGTACTGTGTAAACCTGGCTACTCATTGCGGATAAACCTTTGAACTTAATTATGAGTTACTCATCATCAACACTATCAGTCTTTCATGTGCCCACTGTTGTGACTTGGACCTTCTCTCAGAGAAAGAGAGAATGGCCCCTAATCCATCATTCTGGCCATCATATTGGTGAATGTCATATCTCTAAACTTTTGTGATTCTTGAACATACTGGTTTTCTCACGATGTTTTCCTTCACTGTTTTTGAGTGATAACATCGCAACTACACATAATTTTTAGGTACTAATTACCCATTGGTGCAGGGTCGAGGATCGAACTGTGTGAACCAGATTGTAAAGCGAACAAGCTACCACTCGGCCACCATCTCTCTTGTCACCATGATATTGGTATTATTTTCTCAAAGCCATGATATCCCATACGATACGACAGGTAGATTTTCAAGTGGACTATACCTATGGTTGCGGAGAACGTAGCAGCGCAAAAGTAACAAGTGGTGATGTCAGATGCTATCAGATCACCATTATCGTCCGTCTCGTAGATATTGATCAGTTTTTGCTGTAAAACAGGACAAAAATACTTTTAGTACAAATGCAGATGTGTGTTTTTATTTTTTGGTATTTTTTACGCAGCAACTGATCAACTGATTTTTTTTTTGCGTTGATAAAGAATGAGGTTAGTTGGAGGGCCAAAGAGTGACATCGGATACTTATTATCCCGAAAACGTCGTGTTAATCTGGATTAATTCTGATAAATACAGAAATAACACCCGCGTGTTCAGTACTGTTCAGTGTATTCTCTCTGAAACCGTAATTTTTTTCGCATCAAATTCGTTGTTGTTACGAAGATGAGTTTGGACAAACATACATACTTGAAAACTTCCATACAAATTTTCGCATTTATAATAACTCCTGATGGCCCGACAGACGTTGTCCTGTCTTAGAACTGCCAAATGCGCGAAGTTAAAATCGTCGTTAAGTTTTATGAAATTTTTCATTTTCTGTTCAATTTTCTTAATTTTTCTTTTGTAAGAAACTTCTATAGAATATTAGAAAACGTTCGCAAGTTATGGCATGACCAAGGTAAATAGGGATTCATTTACAACATTATATAGATTATGAAGGTGATAATTTTATTGGCGAGAGCATTTTTAAACCAAATAAAATACAAGGCAAATGTCATGACGTAAAGGGAGCTGACAAACCGTGAGGTCTGTCTGTTCACCGACTAGGTAAAGCTACTATGTAGGGTCCGTCAGTGCTACGCATGCTTTGTTAGGGTAGAATAGTATGTTTAAACTTACATCTTCAAAAACTTTGAGAATAGCAAAGTTAATGGGAACCATCATTGTGGTTGCTGCCGTATTTGTGATCCACATTGATACAAACATTGTAGTATATGACATTGCAAACAGAAGCCTGCAACATTACGAGTAATTGTTCATTAGTACACAACAAAGTTTTTTTTTTCGCAAGCGTTCTACGACGGATCACTCTTTCCTAGAAGAAACCGATCCACCCACAACTTGAAGACACAAATAGATGATATCGGCGGACACCCATTCAGGCAGCGCATTCCACAAACTAGCTGTTCGCACAATTAAAGTGGAATCAAAGCACTTCGTATGGGTTTTCAGAATATCAATTATGAAACGGTGTCGTTACCTTTTCGTGCCCATTTTTCTATCGGATGGCCATGGCGGGCCTGGCCATTCGATAGAAAAATGGGCAGGAAGGTATAAGTCATGAAGATGAAATGTATCATCTCTGAAATGTATCCGATTAACACCCTCATTGAATCCCTACTTCATCACAATGATCCCAAAGTGGGCTTTGGCCTCCGACAAGAAACGACGCCACTTGGTCACGGCTAATAACAATATAACCACTTGACTACTCATCCTTTACCCCGCGTAAGCCAAAGGTTCTAACATGTCAACCTAAACTATTTCGAGCGGGGCCAATCCTAGGCGCAAATTGAATGAATTACTTTTGATTCTCCAATCACAAGCGTCGAGTCGCGTCGAGTCTCCAACCACAAGCTGCCCCCTGCGACAGACGTGGCATTATATTGCAAAAGGGAATTTTGATTATATCGATCGGGTAGCAGAAGCCCACTCAAATCAGTTCCACGGCGGCAGCCGCTAATGTGGTCTCTCAGTTCACACACACATCGTTAAGCTAATAACAAAAATAAACAGCATGTTAAAAATCCACACCAACCTGCCATGTGAGTATCCAATAGCTCGAATCACACATAATGCCAATCGCTGATGAAGTCCCGATTGTTCTACGGCGTAAGCAAGCATTAAACTTCCCAAAAACATCATTATAGTGTCCTGTGTAACAGTATGACAATATTTTACTTAGCTTTCTCAAGCATGATTGTGTTGGTAACGTAAAGGCTGAGTAGCCTAGCCTTGATGTCAAAGTTTTTAGGCCGCCTGAAGGCTTCTAACCCGGTGTAGCGGTTGTAGTAACATAATAAACAGCTGGGTTCTCTTAAATTGTAGTAATATAAGAGAACATATAGACGCTTCAGGGACTTAAAAAGACTGGAATTCAGAGAATGGAATACACTATAATGGGAATAGACTAAGAGATAAATTTAATACTGGATAATTATCCAAGCTCGTCCAATATTCAACCCTGACCCTGAATGTTGAAAAAACATGTAATGTATGTCCTCCGTTAAAATAAACATATCATATAAATTTGGTTTTTAATCACAAAAAATCACTTTTAGATACAGATATAATACAAAAAAAAAAATTTGTCTGGTTACAGATCTACCATAAAAATTTAAATTTGCAGTAATGAAGCAGGACGCGGGCCGTTAAGTTCAAAAAAAGCTATTTATCTATAAGAAGAAGTTTCCTTCACCCAACTCTACTCGAGTGGGATTCATTTAGTAAGTATTAAGCCTGCGTGCCTGATAAACAATATATACCCATTTTATTGTAATGCCAGGATCTACGGACATTGGTTTTATTCAGAAATGTAACATCGTAATCATTTCAGCCATAGGAAGTCCACTGATGGACAAATGCCTTCCCCATAAGCTATCACAACTGTTGATATACCTGCGACTGACAACGATATTATGAAAATAATTGACTTGACACCGATCACTTGACACTTGATTGAATTGACTAAAGCGAGTACATTCCTGCATAAAGAAACTGCGGGCGAACCTTGATATAATAAGACATATTATAAAGAACTTACATTCATATAACACTTGCAAACGGTGTTGGTGTCCATAACACCCGTTAAAGGGAATATAGCTATTGGCAGAAAGGATGTTATGGCTAAAGGAATGCACTCGACCACCCAATATACTGCCATAAGTATCAAAGTGTAGGCACACCATTGGTATTTCTGTAAGCAAAAATATCAAGTACATGAAATATTTCACCTCTAGCGGGCAAATCAACTTTCATACAGTATATTTATATTAGTTTGGCTTGGTAATTATTGGAAATGATCATGGCGCTTGCTAAAAACGATGATTATTCTCTACATTATCATGTAAAGCTATTTAACAGTAACGCATCTTGTTACTTTTACTATTTCAAACGGTCAATGGCCGTGAGCGTGAAAAGCAGTTTCAGACTATAAGTTTTTTCTGCGCTTATTACGCTGTTCACAGTTATAACCGCTTTTTTACTACACGTTTGACTATTTAGAGATTTTTATTCTATTTACGCGACCGCACAGGAGCGAAACTGCTCAGCAACTAACGTCACATCGGTGCACATGACGCGCTTGTACACCACGACGAGTTGGTGCCATTCGCACTAGTTCATAAGTCAGGTCTATATACAAATAATTATATATTATGATTATAATACAAATAAATAAGGGGGATATGGAAATACGGATAGGGAAATAGGTATTTAGTGTGTTCTTTTCTATGACAATATTATATCTTACCGCTGGTGGAAAAGGCACAAGTATCGCAATTAAAAGAACTGGTGTAATAATACAAACTAAGCCCCTCCAATAGGTTTTAAAGAATAATTTTGTCTTGTCTTTGTAATTGATGGGATCTTCGTCTTCCCTAGAAACAAGAACAAAAGTTAGAACATATATAAAGGGTTTTTGGTAATTAGCTAACCTCTCGCAGGCAGCTTCTTTACATCATACTTAACAATTTTAGTTCCATGACCTTTTCCAAAACCTAATACATTCACCAACATCTAACATAAATTATTAAAAAGATATAACCCGACTGCATTGCATAAATAGTAGGTAATTAACTGAAGAGTAACAGTAGCGCACTGCGTATCTTTCTTTACCTATTCTCGTAGTCACAGAAAATATTTTTTGTACTTCTCTTTTCTGTGCTCATATAGTACACATAGAACTCTTTCATAACGCTTTATCTCGTAAACTACTGAGTATTTCATAGTAGTTTTAGATATTTTTGGAATCTGCTGAGCGTTCTATATAATGATGGTAATATTGACTTATATACGCAAAAAAAAAAAAAAAAAAACAGTAAATTGCAAGCGTTTAGCTAGTTTTCCATGATCAATGGTCCCATAAATTTGTTCATAATAAAAGTGTATGACATGTGCTAATTTTAATATTAAAATACAACGATGCACGTCTAAATAGTATTTCCGTTTTTTTTTTAAATCTTGTTTATGTCACGCAGTGGGTGCCAGATGGACGGCGCAGTCAAGCAAGGCCCAAGAAACGCTGGCGTGACGAACGTTAAGAAAAAGTCATTAAAATTTGGGGTATGAACTATAAAAAGATTAACTATCTATCTATCTACTTACGGTATACTAGCATTTTCTTCATTGCTTTTAGTATCGGAAATATTAAGTGTGGAAGACATTATTTTGCTTGTTGCTAACGATTTTTAATTAATTACCTAGGCAATACTTCACTCTAGTTGGTCATGGATCACGTAGATTCATAGACATATAGACGTAAAGATTTTAGCGGGAAGAGACAGGCGAGCAGGTGTTCTATAGAAGCTTTTATTTAACTGGCAATGTATGTATGTATATAAATATGTATTTCAGAGCGCCTGGTTAATGCAACGCGTGACCAAAATGCTGGCGTGTTTCTGGCTCAATGCATAAGCATTGCCATTCAACGTGGTAATGCCGCCAGCATGCTTTAGTACGCTGCCAACTGGTAGTGGGCTTGAGCATTTGGATTGTCTTTAAACCTTCAACGGTCTATGGGCAGTAACTGTATTTGTATTTTTAGTTTTAGCTTGTATTTTGTTAAGTTAATAAAGAAAAGTCAATAATCCACTATTATTACACTGTAACTGTGTTTGTTCTGGTGGAATCTTGCAACAAAATTTTGAAGCAGATATTTTCAATCGATTGAACTGATATTTGACATATTTATGTGAGTTCAGTGACAATGCAATGTCATGGTACATTCGAGCTGGTTTGATGATGGAGACAGAAGGTGGCCACAGGAACTCTTAATTGAAACGACGTAAACCCGTCGAATTTGGGTTCATTGGATTTGTCTTCCCAAGCATTTTGGTCCTAGATGATAAATTAAATATGGCGGATGCCCCAACATGGTGTACAAAATGTTCACATCATGATATGGGCGTCATATGAAAGGGTTTGTTGAGAAAAACACGAAAAAGCTTGTGTTTAAAAAGTTTTTTAAAAATAATAAATAAAGCTTATCTCAGTTTAGATTGCCGATAGAAGTGAAAACTAATACGTCAAATTAGCATGTCGGTGACGCGAACCCATAAGTTTTACAACACAGATTAAGTTATAAATATATTACTAATAATTATTTACTGTAACTAAGCATTATTACATTTATATTAAAATCAAATAGCTTTGACCCGTCAGAACTTGCAAAGAATACATTACCTATTGTTTAATTTTGTCATACTAGTATTTTCAATGCAATGCTAGCAAGGAACATTATTACTCCTAGTGTGTTCCAAATATTCCCGAATATATTTAACTAAGGATGCAGATAACAAATAAAAACGCAAAAAAAAACAATAACTGCATGACTGTCATTGTTTTTCATGTCCATGTCATGTTCTAAATTACTTACGTGAAACTTAGGACAAGGCACAAAGACAAAAACATATAGGATAACAAAATAAAACCAGAAGATAACTTATATACCCGCCGGGGCGGGTCGCTAGTTATTATATAAACCTTCCGTGAAAAATAATCTAACTGATGGTGAAAACCGCATCAAAATCCGTTGCGTGACTTAGGAGGAGATAGCGGCCATACAGACAGACAGACGCGGAAAGCCACTTTTATTTATACCATGGAGAGAAGATAGAGAAGAAGAGAAGATAGAGATATACATACATATATAAACGTATCTTTCGTTAAAAAATACTTATTAAGTTTGAAAACCAACAAAACCACAAATACGATTTGGGGCTAACACGGCCAATGTGTTGACAAAAGTTCATACAGCTAGCTTACAAAAGTTGTTTCAGATAAAAGCGAAGTTCGCGAAGCGGCCGGCAACGGCGCGTCGTTATTGGTGGACGTGGCGCGTAGCCCGGCAACAGGCGTGCCCAGATCAGTGCTGAAGTCAACCGCTCCGTGGAAATACTGTAACGTAAGCTCAGTTTCCGCCCAGCACTCGGTCGGTGCGAACCATTATAAACATCGCGCATCACAAAACTTCACGACACTTCCCGATCATATCATAACTGTGACGAAAATGTTAATTGTAATTTGTACCCTAGCAAAGTGTCGTGTTTAACATAATAAGCGTGAAAGATGAACGGAGTCGTTAAATACTCGAGATAGCATCTCCGCTTGGAATCTGGCAGCGTTTCTCGTCTCTATCAACAGGTCAGTATTTTTACTAGTTGATTCATTATGCTAATGTTCGCTCTATGTTTCTGTTTTTGATGTTTCTCGTACATGTGATTATTTTAACGTTCTGTAAAAGTGTCAGTCAATAATAAAAGGATTACTACCAGCCCTTATTCAGATTTTTGTAACGACTTTGTAATGACGAATTCAGACAGTTTTTACTAGAGTAATTTTTAAACTTTCGCGATTTGAACACTAGATAAGTCCCGATAAACATTTAAAACAGTTTTTGCTATATAGTTATCAAAATCTGTCATGATATAAAGTGTAAATGGCTTAGGTTGTATTTGTTAAGGATTAAGGTGGATAATTTCATGACATTGAGAAGTTGTTTTGAAATTATTTGCACTGAAACTAGCATTTGAGGTTAATATTTTGGAACGGAATCAAGATTAGAATAATAATTCTAAGTCTTTGAATTTATTAGTGTCAATCAGCAAGAAATGCCAAAATGTTACGATGAGAAGTGCAAATTAATTCGTATTTTATCTGACAACTAAGATATTCAAAGACTTGCAATTATTAAGCTAATTTTTCAGGGCCAGGAGTTCATAGCCTAATAAAATAATATTATAATAAATAAAATAATTAATGATAATACATAATGTAATAATGTAATGTGTGTCTTTAATAAACATAAAATAAAATAAAAAATTAAATAAATATTTATAATTTTGAACCATTCTAATTTTTTTTTAATCTTTATTACATTTATTTTCTTGATTCATTCCATGGCAGTTGTATATAAATAAGAAATTGAGAATGGGAGTTAAAACTTGAAAATATTAAAGTAATTGACACTTGCTATAGACGCTGCTGCTAAACATTTTGCCAGCATTTAGTTTTCTAATATATTTTCAAACTGTTTCGTACTGCAATTAAACCGAGCTCCTGGAAAGTTTTTTTTTTTAACGCGGTAAGTCCGTGTTCACCAACTTGCCTGTTGGTAAGCGACGATGTGGTTGAAGATGAAGTACGCAGACTTAGAATATACCTATTCACTCTGGCCTTGAAAATGCTCAGGTTATATTTCTCAGGAAACAAGGAAGCTGGCAGGTACAAGTGTTGCTGTGGATTTCATATGGTTATTAGACTCACTCTAAGGGCTGTCTGGACAGGGCTCGTTGTCTCATTTGATCCATTTATTTCTAGGTATATGACTAATGACTGACTGACCAAATTTTTTTTTATTGATTATAATATAAATCTTTATAGGCCTTGTAACAGTTTTAGTTACACTGGGCAAATCAAAAATATTGAAGTATATCAAAATAAACAAATTAGAGAATGAATCATCATAATCATCAGCCCGAAGACGTCTACTGCTGAACATAGGCCTCCTCCATAGATTTCCACACTGAACTACAGCCTGCCATCTGCATCCACTGGATGCTCGTGACTCACACAATGTCGTCGGTCCACCCTGAGAATAAGTATAAGTAATGAGTCGGAAGCATAAGAAAGTAAACATTTAAAAAATCAAAATAAACTAAAAGGATTTAGTAAATAACTCTGAAATAAGATTAATAATAATGTCAGAAAGGTATAATTATGACCAATTAAAATATATCAAAAGTTTATAATAACCTCAAAACATGTCAGTATAATACCACTATAATTAAATCACACATCACATCATCAGCCATTAAAAGTCCACTGCTGAACAAGGCCTCCCTCTTAGAGAGGGGTGTTGCCATAATCCCCACGCTTGGCAGGCGGCTTGGAGATCGCAGTACGTTCACCGTGTACTAACAGGACGCTGCTGCCCATCCTCCGGTGGTTCTGGTCGCAGTTTTAGGACATACCCGGGTCCATAATTTAATCCGGGTCTATAATTAAATAATATAATCATATTAATCGAAATTCAATATAACTGTGGTTCTAAATCAAGTTGTTTTAACAAGAATGTGGATGAAGCGAAATATTTAAACAATACCAATAGACTATCATGATACATACATTGGCAGAATTGTGACACCTAGTCGCAGAAACGAAGAAAAAAAAAATACAATTTAAGTAGCAGTCAAGTCTACTCAAATTTAATTTTAAAATAATGGGCACCGTATTATGAAATCTTATAATTTACATATTACTATTCTTAGTTTACCATCATTATACCATCCATGTTACAAGTTTTGTGTACGTCGTAATTTTCGTCCTAGGTCACTGTGTTAGTTACAATGCCATTTGGGTACCTACCGGAAAATTCTACACTATTTTGTAAGTCTTATTGCTCACGGCAAGTTTTTCCTTTTTTAACCGACTTCAAAGAGGTGAAGATTATCAATTCTATTGTATGTTTTTTTTTTCGTTTAATAGCGAAGCCTGTGAATATATACCCCATTTTCTAGTTGTTTACACTGAAACCAATTACTCGCCCCTTGCCATTGATGTAAGTTTAAAACAGTCATTGCCCCTTGCAGTGGTTTTCTTTTCAACTGACAGTATATTTATTTTGTGTATAATAATATGTTACGCGATATCTTTGCCGATTGTGGACCGATGTTAATGTTTATATTTTTATTGATTTAACTATATTTTGAGGGTGATTCTATTTAAATTTAATAACATTTTACCTCTAAAAGTGGAAAATTAGGGTATGGATATCTGGTATTGAATTTCATCAATTTACATATATTATATATTTTTTTGTTTCATGTAAAAAAGCTATATTTACTGCAAAGCAAGGCCATTGGCCTTTTTTAGTACCTTATACTGTACTAACCTGCACTCGACCTGCATTTTTTGTATAACGTGTTGGAACCCTAGATTAAATAATATAGGCGACAGAGAGTCCCATTGTTTCAACCCAATAATTACTTCGAACTCTTTTGTTTCAAAAGTAACATACTAATTCGTAATTGCATGATGTGTCAGTACAACACAGTGAAAGCTTACAATCGAGAGCCTATCCACTATCCATTCGAGTGGCTTATTGATAACACGATGCAGGCGGTAGCTTACCTATCGATACTGCTTATCGAGTGTACCAAGTGATTTTACGGTAACACTTGACACATGCCAAAAATCAAACATACCGGGTGTATCTATGGACGACGGACATATTCAAGTATATAATTGTACTCAACATAATAAACAACTTTTATTTTTGGCCCAATCTTTATCGCAAAAAAAAAACAGTTGTTCCATAAAAAAATTACGTTAATATTCAACCCAATCCTATTTTACAAATAACATATTTAAGTCGGTGTTTTTTAAGCTGATGATTATTTATTATCTAGTGTTTGTCTAAACACATTAGAACTAATTGCCTGTGGTCAAGCTTGTCCATTTTCTAACTTGAATATTATAAATGCCAAAGTGTATTTGTTTGTTCCTCTTTCATGCAGCAACAGAGCAACCGATCGACGTGATTTATTGCAAAGATATATTTTGAGGACCGGCAAGTGACATATACAACTTTGTATACCGACAAAAAGTACGGTTTCTTTGGAAAGTCTGCGCGGGTTAATCCGCGGGGCTCAGCTATTAATTCATAATTTAGCAAAAAAAAAGAACGCCTAATATTTTTCTTTTATTTGATCAAAGTTAAGTATTTTAATTGCGTTATTTTAATAATACATATGCTAACTTTTTTCTAGATTAACAAGATATCAATTAAAACCACCCGACGCATAAAACTATCCTAAAAAGACCCTTCCTTAATTACCAGGTCATCGTAATGACTCAATAATGCAGTTTCATTTTCCTCCCACATGTAGAAAGTAGCAAAATAATGTTTCATTTTACAACAGCAATGATATTATAGTTTTTCGCCTGAGTCACGCTTTCACTTCTGATCACTAGTTAAAATGTCAACCCCGTTAACACTCTGAGTAATCTCTGAGTAATATTCCGTATCTAACATCGTTACCGCGCAGCAAGATTAGAAGACAGTGAAACAGATTAGTACATATTGGTTGTGTGGCCAGTAAAACGTGTTACAAAATAACTGCAAATTATTATTCTTCTGGCAACTTCATACTAATAAT
This sequence comes from Agriopis marginaria, assembly GCA_932305915.1. Taxonomy (NCBI): domain Eukaryota; kingdom Metazoa; phylum Arthropoda; class Insecta; order Lepidoptera; family Geometridae; genus Agriopis; species Agriopis marginaria. The sequence goes on along the minus strand of OW029925.1, from coordinate 7,189,319 downwards.
AAAAATAAGTAAATTGAACAGTTAATTACTAAGTCATTATAATGCCTCCATAAAAAAAAAAGTTCATTTTGCTCCCACAAGTGGAGCAAAAATAATGATGAAAGTTATAACAAAAAGTCTTAAGTTAGCATTCCGATCTTGACGACTGCGACCGGCGGCAGCGGCTGGGTCGCGCGACGCAGCCCTTGCTGCTAGTCGCGGTAGCTGGTTGCGGTCGCGGAGATCAGAATGCTACCTTTAGTTACGCATATCTATTATGCTTTTGATTAGGTACTAGTTAAAATGTCAACTCCGTAAACACTGTGTAATATTCCGTAGCATTATAACAGCGTGACTGGAAAACAGTGAAACACGTAGGTACATACTGGCATATGATATTGTTATATGATTATTTACGGGATATTTACCGTGATAAGGTTCCGGAATAGAACCGGGGTAGGGGTCTTCCAGCGATCATGGTATGTAACTGAGCTGAATTATTGGAAGCTCCACCCACAATCTTATCAAGATAGATATCTTGTTAATAATCATAATTATAACTATAGTGATTACCACGATAGTTTAAAACTTATTTTACTGGCAACGTTGAGGCACAAACATATGCGAAAAAATCTGTAAAAAGTTTAATTTCAAAGAGAAATAAAAAGGTTTATTTGTGACCAAATGACGTTTTTTAAAATAGCATAAATACACAGGTTATAAGATGACAAATCTGCCCCAATTCAGCATAATGCCGGCTGTTAACCAGCGCTGGCCTTCCGTTGGAGCCATTCGGTGATTCCTCTTTCGCTTTTTCCCGCTTTTTTCACCCTGGGACTCGAAGGGTTGATGATATACGTAATAACAGCTGGCAGTGACTTGAAGCGATAAGCCAAAGGTCGTGCGTTGGCTCCCCAAAGCGCCGCCTATGTCTAGTATAGGCCGATTATAGTGACAATGATTTAGTAATCCCTTGTGGCATTATCTTTAATTACTTTAGTTGAATTTAAATATCATAAAAAATTATAACGTTGTTGGTCACAAGCAATAAGTGATTGAAAAAAACCTGTGCCACTAGAGAAATTGTCTGTGAAAACTCATATTTGGAAAGCTAAGTCACTGTCTTGTATTGTATACGTTTTAGTGCCCTGGCTACGTCTTGGCTACCTTCCATAATGACCGGAGATTGTAATGAATACATTTATTATACAATTGTATGCTTGTAGACGTTTTAATTGTGAATATTGTTTGGCAATGTACCTACTCTGATTGACCGAACGCGAACTCGACACAAAGTAGCAAAGTTCATAGGATCATTCTTTTTTCGAAATGTGGATGATAATTTGGAGAGAAGTTTTTTTTTACCTTGAATAAAAAAAACTAAATAAATAACTGTAATACGGACAAAATGGATAAAATTATTTATTTTCATTTCTTTTTTGGTTGTAACAACCATTTCTGCGCGTCAGGCTACGTAAAACTAATTACATTCATATTTTTAGTCACAAAGTATGAAAACCATGAAACCTGAAAATTAGATAGAAAGATAAGATAAAGGTGTGAATGCCATGATAACCTTTTTAGAACGTATCATACAAGAATGTTTCATAAAAAATATGCCGAAAGTTTTCAAAAAAAACTGATTTTATTTCGTAGGTGTGATAAAAACCACAGATAAAACACACCACAGAGAAAAACTATGCAGATTTCAAGCTCAGGTGGATTACGCTAAATGCATCGTTAAACAATTTAATATATTTTCGGGTCAATTTAATAACCTGATTTTTCATTCATTTAATGGTATATGGTGTAAAATATTATTTCATTTTACTTCACTTTCTTTGCATCAAATTGGTTGTTATTTTTCCATGTTTCTTGGTGCACAATCACAAAAAGGCGGCACGACTTGGGGGTATAGACTATAGATGGAACAACATTTCATATTAAACTCGTACCTATCACTTCAATTACTAGCTAGCGATCCCCTCTGAATTAGATTAGTTGCTTAAGCTATAGATATATACATTTAAGTAAGAGTACAATATCCGGCCTCAATAATCTCAGTAAATATTCTGTGCTGCCTTTATAACTATGGGGACGCCAGGCGTCTCGACGCCGACGCCGCGTCACCCTATTTAGATCTCGATTAAGTGTCACTAATACTTACGCCTCTGCTTTGATAAACAGAAGTAAGTACAGTGAGTCAGATACGTACTACTTTGCTTTTATAATGTGTGCCGTGTTTGGTTTTAGCGGCAACATGAGAAAACCAAATCAAATGTATAATTTATTTGTCAGGCTGATTTTGACGGGTCTTTCACAGATAGCTGATGTTATAAGGAGTAATGCACGTAATCCAACCCTATATACTAGCAAAAAATCAAATCAATAGGTATAAAGAACCGCTCATGATTACCTAGGTGATCAAAGTGGAATAGACATAGCATTTAGAAGTAGGTTAAATTCAACTTCAAATGTGTGTTTACATTGTAAGTTAGTTACAAGTGAAGGTTTTGACGGGTCTTTCACAGATAGCTGATGTTATAAGGAGTAATGCACGTAATCCAGTCCTATATAGTAGAAAAAAATCATATCAATAGGTATAAAGAGCCGCTCATGATCACCTAGGTGATCAAAGTGGAATAGACATAGCATTCAGAAGTAGGTTAAATTCGACTTCAAATATGTATTTATTACAAGTGAAGGCAATAAAACGATCAGTGGCCAGTATCAAAAATCTAAAATTAAACATAATCACTACAAATTAGTCTCCATCTGGGGTTTATTAGTGTTACAACATATCACCGCACCCACGTTCAAACGTGCACGTACATTCTTACAGTCAATCTTTCGTCACTCCGCGGTCTGATTTGTTTGCTTAATAGATCTGGTACAGCATATTTTATTACAAAGTAACAGTGGTAATAAATGAAAAAGTTTATTATTCAGATTTTAACCCATAACTTATTTAAATACTAATTATATTAACTGGCTGTATACCTAATAGTTTAGGTACTTATAGTATTAGTTCGATTGTAATTTGTTAGTGCGATGGTTTTTATGTCGCGAACTAACAAACAAACACACTTTCGCATTTATAATATTAGTGTGATAGTAGTACCATACTAATATTATATCTATCTGTATATAAAAATAAATCCCTATTTACCGATATACTTTTTTTTAAGTTTTCTAATACTTTGTAGAAGCTTCTTTCGGAAAGAAAAATTTATAAAATTGCGCAAAAAATTGGAAGATTTCAGAAAAAAACGATAATTTTAGTTCGCGGGGCGCACCTAGTATTATTATAAATGCGAAAGTGTGTTTGTTTGTTCCTTTTTCACGCAGCAACAGAGCAACGGATCGGCCTGATTTTTTGCATAGATTTAGCTCAAGGGCTGGTGAGTGACACCCCTCTTTAAGAGAGAGGCCTTTGTCCAGTAGTGGACGTTTAATGGCTGCGGATGTGTGGTGAGTGACATTTATGCTACTTGCTCATCATTTGCAGCATTTTTCATCACTACGCGGGTGAAACCGCGGGGTGCAGTTAGTTGCAAATGAATGCCACACAACTTGTGAGGTACTTTTTATACTGTTCAGTAGAAAATTCGATGTTTTTTATTAATACAAGCGATTAAAACACAATACAATCAACCGGTGAAATACAGAATTACCATAGACTCAGTATTGCTCTCCCTCTACGAGAATTACAGATATTTTTGGATTTTATTCTGACATTTGACAGATGACAATGTTAATTCCGTTTCCACTCTTTTATATGTCGCACTATAACTTAACACAGGTATTTGGCCAATAAACAACAATAACAACGGGAATACAGTGGTTGGCAATAAGCTGCAAACCGAGTAAGTGTGCATCCCAATTGGCCGCATTGTTCCTGCAAATCTAACAAAAACAGTTTTGATTAACACGCGTTGAAGTAAGTGGAAATTAAATACAGTTGAAATAACACTAAGTGAAAAATGTTTTAAATGCACTGTTAACCCTCACATGCTACACAAAAGTAATAATTACAATTCTCCCCCTTCTTTTTGAAAGAAGAATAATGGGCATGTTTCTATCGGACTGCCAGAGTAGGCACAAAAAATCGACACCGCTTTAACCCGTACGAAGTGCTTGATTCTACTTTTATTGTGCGAACTGCTAGTCTGTGGAATGCGCTGTCTAAATGGGTACGATCCTGGGTGCTTGATAGCTACGATCTGGATAACTTCAAATCACGAATCTTTCTTCTAGGCAAGTGTGCTCCATCGTAGATCGCATTATCGCTTAACATCAGCTGAGTATGCGGTATATAACTAAATATTAAAATAATATTATTATATTAAAGACTTTTTATTTATATTACACTGAAATCACTCACGCAATAAAATGTGCGAAAACCACGTCTGTTTCCATAATAAAGTATTAAGGACTTATTTTTAAAGGAAACAAAAATAAACAGTATTGAAAAAGCGAGAAATCCGTTGTTTTGGTAAATATGCTTTTAGGTTTGGAATGGAATGCTAATCGTACGTAACGCTTAATGCGTTCAGCACTCAAATCTTCAAAATAGTCCGATGCCATGGCCCATTAAGATGATCTCGTAAACAACGTGACGTCACATCCATTATCTTACAAAGGAAATTAGAGCGTGTCTATTTCTCGGAGGATCCGATTCTTTAGTAGGTATTGAACTCTATAAATACTCTACTTTAAGTAGATAATACTTCATAGTACAAGCCTGTGAGATGCAACCGGATGCTCTTTTGAGTTAAAAGTAAACAAAATAATTAAATTAATATTGATGAGATGAATACGACCTTCGTTTTAATGTAAGGGGAATCAGGAAAATTATGCTCGTGATACATTGATATATATTATTATACAGTCACAATCATGCCAAAAAAAATCCGAACCAAAACTCGGCACACGCTACGAATTGCGCAGACTTTTTGGTTAGTTACAAGGTAACCGCGACCAGAGTACAACGCCGCGCGATGCCAAAGCTACGATGACATACCGGATAACTAACATTGAACACTATGCAGGCGACATAACGTCTAAATTGGAGTAAATGTGGCATTGTGAACTATTTAATTGATACAATGTATGTACAATGTCGCTGGCAACCAGTGGATGCAAAAGGCAGGCTGTCGTTGAGTGTGGAGGTTAAAGGGGGAGGCCTATGTTCAGCAGTGGACGTCTTCTGGCTGATGATGATGTACAATGACGCTCGGACGTTTTTTTACTGTATCCACTGAGATTGCGACTCTGTACGAATTGTATCTCGATGTCGCGATATAAAAAAATGAGATGCAAACGGGCACAGACACACCCTTCAAAACTGTTTCTTATACGAAATTCTAGTATATTTCGCGTTACAAAAAAATCAATTCAGTATCAAATCTTTCTGTTTCACGTTACAGAAATATGTTAATGATACTAACTTGAAAAGAAAATTAACTAAATCTGAAACAAAAATGTATTTATTATACCTAAAAAATATATTTTTTAATGGGAGGTATATGTATGAATATTTGCAACAGGCTTAATCGAAAGTTACCTAGTTTAGACCATTATAGTAAAGCGGTGTAAATTTTTCGTATACCTGCTCTGGAAGTACGATAGAAACATGGGAGAAGGGAATTAGATCATGCAGATGCACACTCTCCGAAATTTATCCAATAAAAGACCGATAGGCTAGAATCACCAGCACTAGTATTTATTTGGAATGGTTTTAGTCTATCTTTGGTTCAGAAACTTTCAAGAGCTTACCTGAAATCCAAGCTTCTCGATCGATGTTACCTACTAATACTCTGACTTCAAAGTTCTAAATCTTTAGAAAGTTTGTAAGACAGCTGTAGTTTAGTTCAGTGTCTACTTACGTATAAATGGCAAATTTAAAAAAAAAAATATGATACAGTAAATTTTCCGAGCGAAACGTGTCCTCAAGATCATAGATAAGCCACGCTTTTACAATCCTGAAAATCACATAGTATCTTAAAAATCGATGCATATACAAATAACAGTTTCATCAGATAAGTATAATGTCAAGAATCAGCCTTTCACATAGGCTAAGTATATAAGGCCTTTCATATTTTTTTTGGCATTTTTGTTTTAAATGTTTATCGGGACTTATCGCGCATTATTTTATTTAGGTAAAAGGTCAGTCACAAAGTGTAGTATAATAAAGGCCCGGGGTCAATCAGCTCGTGACCACGGCAAATGTAACATGGTCGAAACGTCGAGCGAAAGGTACTAAATTTTAAGTCTCGATATACATTAAAAACATGACGTGTTCATATTGCGAATTTTAAAAGTTACTTCTGGCATTTTTCATTTAATACTACTGTGGATCTGATAAAGAGTAACCCGTGGTATATGCTTGCGTAGTCCGGTTTGGCAAGTAAATAGTGCACTATCATCTAGTTAGAGACACAATTCATCGGAAACTTCGTTTAAAATAGATTTCTAACAAACTGAATCGAATAGACAGACATACAAGAAAACGAGTTAACAAAAACTGAGTAAAATGGGTAAACCCTGTCAAAGCGAGCACAGAGCGATGCCAATGGTGGCCAAGCATTAGCATGTGCGCTTTACAATCTAACGGCACCTGGTTCGAACCTCGGCCCTGCACCAATGGCTTATTTTGTACTTTAATAAATAATGTGCACCATAAATTTCGATGCCATCACTCAAAAACGATGAAGAAAAACGTGAGGAAACCGCTATGTCCAAGAACCTCAAAAAGTTCAATGACATATGACATAGACCAACATGCACTGGGACAGCATGGTGGATTAGGGCCCATCCTCTCTCTCTCTCTCTCTCTCTCTCTACTGGGAGAGACTACTCTACTCTTTCTCGGAGAAAAGGCCTGAGTCCCAGTAGTGGGAACATGGTAAGCTGAAATGATGATGACAGCGAACATGTCCCGGTAAAAACCATACTATGATTAACGATTTAAGTAATTTCTATTGTTCCAGGCCAAGATGGAAACAGACAAAATGTCGACCGCCTCATCGATAGGCACTGTAGAGCGACGGCCACTGCTCCAGGCCCTGGTGTTGGAGCGGCGCATTTTGTTCGCTTGTACGGTCTTGATTGGGCTGTCCACGTTTATATGGATCGCAGCAGTTTGCACTGAGAAATGGGTGCATATAGATGGAGGAAATGGTAAGTAGCTGGTTAAAGCTTTCAGCGCATATATTTAGTTGCAACTAACAGAATGAATATAAAAATCGTCACCGATTCAATAAGTGCACACCTACATTTTCATTCAATACCTCGATCAGGCCAGATAATCAAGGAAGATATGCCTTAGTAAAATTATCATCTTCATCAACGTGTATGGCTCAATTTGTCATAATTTGTTTTCACTACTTATACCAGTACCTAAAACTGTAAGTTTGCGGCTCGCATATAATTTTTTTACGCCCAATAAGAAACTTAAGTATAGCGAAACCCATGATAGAACTAATGGTCAACATGCAAAAAAGTGCGGCAAGGTCGTCTGCAGGCTGAGTTTGACTAAAGGCATCAAGCCTGAATTGGGCCAGACACGTTCGCACCCGCCACGCAACCTCCCTCGATTCGTCATCATCGTCATCATCATCATCAGCCAGAAGACGTTCACTGCTGACATAGGCCTCCCTCTTTAACCTCCACACTGAACGACAGCCTGCCTTTTGCATCCACTGGATTCCCGCGACTCTCACAATATCGTCGGTCCATCTAGTGGGAGGCCTACCTAAGCTGCGACTTCCGGTTCGTGGAAAACCAAAATTGATGACGTGATCGGTAATTTTGCATAAAAACTCTATTTTTTTTAAGTATTAGCTCCTAATATCTATATACTTAAATCTGACCTTATGGTCTAACATATTTTCAGTGTTTAATATCCATTGCTAAGTCTGTGAAGTCAAAAGTTCGCAATTTAAATATTATGAAGGATTAATTATAGAATGGATAGCTTTAGTAAGGAGATACCAAAATAGCGCAAAGATCAATGCCCTTTATATGAACTATTTTGTAATTAGTTCTATTTTTAGAAGCTTTTATTTATGGATGTAGGTACCTATGAATAATGGAATGTAAGAATGTACGTAAGAGTATAAATGTATGTATGTACGAAAAAAATTTGTACATCGCGGTTTCATCTAACAGGGACCATTTTCGAAATAAAAAGTACCTATGAAATAAGCAATTCAGGGTTACTAACAACAGACACGTTTCCTAGGAGGGATAGATGTGATAATATTCCCCCCAAATCAAATAAAATTTTCTGTGTTTCTTTCGCTTACGTATATATATTGCATGACGTGCAAGCATATCCCGTCACGACCAAAAAATCATCAATATTTTCGCGCTCGCTTCGCTTTCATGTCGCATAATGTTTGGCTATCACACTAATTATTTTTTATTGCCTAAAATGCTGACCGTAAATAGAGAATCATTCGAAACAAAATTCAAATGTGTTCAAAGTTATGGAAAAAATAAAATACTCACGTAATGGGTATTAATATATATTTAAGTATCTATTTAATAATATGATATACAGGCATATATATTATATATGCCTGTATATCAGTCTCTGGCAGCCTTATCACAAGCTTTGCTTAGCTTGGGGTCAGGTGACCGTATGTGCAAAAATGTCCAGAATATGATATGAAAAAATGAAAACTAATAAGACGTCACTTGTAAGTACTACGCCATTCAAATTCCATACTGACACTCGCTTTGCAGGAAAGAGACAGAGCATCACTTCTACATCTAAACCAGATATTATAAACAGAGCATCTAAACCAACCAAAAACCTTAAACGCTTATACAAAAAAACTGTTCACTATGCTTGTTATATTTAACAAATCAAACACCTGTCCAGGGGCCTATTACTAGATTTGTGCTGTCACACACGTCTTGTATCCTAGCTAAGGACACACGAAATCCAAGGTACGCCTCTGGGACGATGTATATCCCCCAATCCAAAAGTCTTGATACGTGCCCGGTGGATAATATGCCTGTATATTATGACTAAAATCTTTTGGTCTACGCCTGTTCTGTAAACATTGAGTGTATCTACTTATTAAGATATAAAAATAAATTGAATTAAAATTATCATTACATTTTTAGCTCTTCTGGATCAATACAGAACGTCACCAGTGTTGTTTATTTTGTAATAGTCTAGAGTAGAATTACTCTTAGTTAGATATTTGTATGGAATTGTATTTTTTATGAGTTATGACGTGTTCAAAAGTTGTAGAAAAAACAATGTTGGATATTATGATATTCATAGAGGTTGCCCCGTTTTATCAATAGCTCTGTATAAGTCACCTATTACGGAGAAGTATAGTGAAATAAACACACTGAAACATTTTTTCATAAAAACAAACTGTTCCACTTATGTTGTATGATTATTTACGGGATATTTACCGTGGTATATATCCCGTAAGTATCCCGTCATTAGTGAACAATCGTGATAGTTTAAAACAGTGTGTTCCACTTATAATTATTCATGACTACTAGTATGATTACGCACTCTTAACATAAAAACGTAGACATATTATGTCTGCCCTATGCGCAAAAATATTTATCATTACAATTTACGCAACGTGCATGGTGCACTCAAAACAAAATTTCATAACACAAAACAAATAAATCCACCTGTATAAGCTTGGCACGCTTCAACGCCGGAACACTGAGAGAACTAGCGTGATGGTTATTAATTACTCGGAAACAACCTGGCGGGTTGCCAGGTTAGACCATTAGGGAGTCATTAACACTGTCAATTGTTTCCAGGGATCTACTTGCCGCAAGTGGGGCGGTTCCTGTTGTCGAGTGACTCCGGAGTTTGGGAGATCTGCCGGACCGTTTTCCAGCCAAATAATACGTTAATCAAAAGCAATGCGACGCATATGAATGGCATTAGCGGCTTGGAAGGCACCGTTAAAATAAGTAAGTAACTTGGTTTTATTCTCAAATTTATTTAAAAGACTGTTTTAAGCTATCATGGGGGTGTTTGCTACAGTTATATTATGATTATTGACAGGATATTTACCGTGGTAAGGTTGTGGAAAGAGATCGTAATAATTCAGCGCAGCTACATGTCAAATTTGTTTATTTTAATTGATTCACGGTTTAACCCAAACATTTGAGAGGCATTGCTGGGTCCAAACCCTCTCAAAGAGGCTATATTTAATATAACATACCATTATGAAATGTGAGTGAAAAGGAATATAAATGTATTGTACAGTATAGGATTGAAAAATTCTGGGCTATTGTGGTGAGATCTTGACGGTGTTAATCTAGTCTATGTTATGAGGTACGGCACTCGCCAATAGTGCCCCCTATTTTTTATTTATTATTATTTATGTACATATCGCAAATTAAGATCTTATAAAAAGTTACTAGCTAGTTAGCTATCTATACTATATATAATATTATAAAGAGAAATGATTTGATTGTTTGTTTGTTTGCATTGAACAGGCTCTGAAACTACTGAACCGATTTGAAAAATTATTTCACTGTTGGGATGCTGCACTATCCCCGGTTGACATAGGCTATATATCCCGGCTTCGCCCGTGCGAAGCAGGGGCGGCCTACTAGTATCAAATAAACTTGTTTGTTGTATTATTGACTACATTCAGTGTTAGTTATTTCATCGCGTCCCCAGAAACTAGTCCAAATTTACAGGCAGCATACTATATTATATTTTCAAAAAAAATAGGGATCCTTACTAAAACTCCAATAATGTAACCCAAGGTGTAAAAATAAAATTTACAATTTTAACTTTGCGTGTTTGACAGTTCTACGATTAATAATAATTAATAAGTTCTAAACGTTTGTCAGTTCAGCTAGTTTTAAATATTATGTGTAAACATAAATAAGTGTAAGCACGAAAGGTGCTATTTTTAGCTATATAAATAAAATAATGTGCGATAAGTTCCGATTACATAATAATTATGTTCAAATCGCGGAAGTTTTTTTAAAAAACTTTTGAAAACCATTCTATTAAAACATGATTAAGAAATTAGTAACGTGATAAGCAATATAGACGTCACGTGCAAAACGGATAGAACTGCTTGACATCCGCTGTAGAGTCGAGACGGGATTACGGCGTAGAAGCGGCTGTCGAAAAATATTTCTGGTTTGCTGTAGATTCAAAATTGACCCATCCCGTCACATGTCCCTTACGCCTAGACTGTTCTAAACTCTAGAAAATCAGATACAATTTAAACTATTTATAAATAATTAATATTTTGCATTGACCCATATACGCCGCAACGTTTCACGCTACCTTATTTCCATTCGATATTGGGCCCAAGAACATACACGTTTTTATATTAGATGCGTTAATAAGTAACTAAGCTTCGCGCAATCATGCTAAAGCTTCGTTTTCTTTTGTGTCATACTCACACGTAATACCAGAAGATGGATGAAACACAGCGGCTTTGACGTCTTCCAAAAAATATACAACCCTGTTAAAGATCGACAGCGAAATACGCTGACAAGAGAATATCTGTAAACAAAAACGCTGAAATGTTTGAAAAATTGCGTACATTTTCGCTCCGCTGCCAGCTTCGACCGGTTTATTTTTTCTCTGGCCACCTTCTGTTTTAGCTCACTCGTTTTGTCCATTAACTCCCCGTGGTTTACTTTACTACCTTGTTTTCTTTTCTCGGTTTAAAACTACTCACATTATTTTCAATTAATACCATCGCGCATCGCGTAAAAGTTGCCTGTGTTTACTTTTTAAATAGTAAATAGCAGGTGTACAATCGCCTGCAATATAATATTGTATACATTTCATATTTTTTTAATAATGTCATAACATTGCGTTTATACAAGACTAGTAGGCCGCCCCTGCTTCGCACGGACGAAGCCGGGATATATAGCCTATTTCAACCGGGGATATTGCAGCATCCCGAGCAACAGTGAAAGAATTTTTCAAATCGGTTCAGTAGTTTCGGAGCCTATTCAATACAAACAAACAAACAATCAAATCTTTCCTCTTTATAATATTAGTATAGATTACGCATATTATACTAAGCCGAAAGGAGGTCATTGTACTTACTCATCATTACGAAAAACTTTTACTGTGGGTCCAACACTAAAATCGCGGGAAAAAATCAACTGTTTCATATATTTTGTCGAGTGTCAATGGCCGTTTCTATACATATTCGATAAAAACACTAAACGATATAATTTATGATAATGATTTTTTCTTTTTTCTGACTGATTAGTTTCTTTTTACGTTTTTATCAAATAATTATGTCAGTTGTGCCAAGCAAATTATGGTAACATATTTATTGAGCTTATGTTGAGAACAATTATGGCAATATTTTAAAAATAATTTAGTATACATATTTTTGCAGGCGACTGTACACTGTACATTGTTTATTATAGTAAACTTACGTATAGTTAAATATTATTTATTTTTATTTAGTTTAGTTTGTCTTTATTTTATTTTAGCCCTCTGTCACTCATAAACATAGATTTTTTTGATTTTTACGATTCTATTTTGTCATGAAAAAATAAAATACACGTTTTTTTTTTTTTTTTTATAATTTTATTTATTAAGATAATTACAAAAATAGGGAGAGTTGCTCACAGGCAACACTGAGTTTAGGTGTCAAAATTAACAAAAGTACCATACTCTAAGAGAGGTGAAAGTTTCTAAAGCAATTCTTATTTTTTGTGTAGCATAAGGCTACTCCACATTTTTCACAGACGTTGTGTGTAAATCCAGAACACTTCGGAAACTTACATCTGATTTTTTTATCGGACCATTGTGGCCAGTGCCCAATTTGGTCTTGACGTACTGCTTTAGGAGGCACATGCTGAGCAGGTCCTTTGTGTTTTTTGGCTTGAATCTCCTTCTCCAGCGACCGCGGAGTAGATATACTAGGTTTGATACCCATTTTGCAAAAGGTTACAGCAACATCCAGTCGAAAATCAGCTGATGATAAACCACGACCACATTGAAGGTTTTTGTACTTAGTGACCCTTTTGTATAGAATCCATGAATTAGCCATCGTTAGATCCAAATAATGATAAAACAGACGCATTGGCCATCGCTTACTTCGCAATCGTATCTTATAGATGCCCATGATACTATCAAGGAGGTCGACACCACCCATATGGCGATTGTACTCTCCTACCACGTTAGGGCGCTTGTCGACAGCTTACAATCCGGTATTCTATTTCTTCTAACAGTGCCCAGACTGAGAATACCTTCTTTAGCCAAATATTCCAACAAACGGAGGGAAGTAAAGTAGTTATCAAAATAAAGCCTAAAGTTGCTGTGCCTTGGGATCATACGTGCTAGCCTCATGACGACATTGGATGAGGCTCCTAAATCTGGTTCTCCATCTAAGACGACATTTTCCTTACCAGTTTCGATCTCTGTTTTATAGGCAAAGCCAGAAACACCACTCAACACGTAGACTTTATAGCCCCACTTGTGGGGTTTGTTGGGGTTGTACCTCTTCAATGTATTTCGTGCTTTGGTGGAACACATTTGCTCGTCCACACAAAGGTGTTCTTCCATTGGAACTTTGCTGTAAGCTTCGTTCAGAAAGTCTACCACTGGACGTATTTTGTAAATCCGGTCATGATCAGGATGCTCCCTTGGAAGTACTTTTGAATTATCGTTAAAGTGCAATGTTTGCCGAATTTTTTCAAATTTATTCAATGTCATGGTTTCCTGTATTAGAGGTGTTCCGAGAATAGGGCTACAGTGATTTGTAACTCTAGGTAATTGCACAAGAGACATTATAAATGTCACACCAATGAACTGTCTGACATCTTCTTCAGAAACCCGAAAAGTGCTGTTAGGATCTTTCTGTACCTGATAGAAATTTGTCTCCTCGGAAATTTTCTTGATCAGTTCTTGTGGAAACAGATGAAAAAAGAATTGTATAGGAGTGTCTAGCTCTAGAATATCAGGGCCCAAGCTTTTGTTACCTGTAAACATAAGCTGCTCCTCATTCAACTGAAGATTCTTCTTTTTCCAAAGCAAATTTAGTTTGGCTGGCTTTTCTTTAGTAGATTTACTTGGTTTCTTAGCTTGAGACGGCTGCTCTGAAGTTTCACGTGATGGTACAGTTTCTGTACTGTGGGATGGATTTACATGGTCGTCTTCTAGAGTCTCAACTATGGCATCCACATCAATATCCAGCTCTGAAGCCTCTTCTTCAAAATTGTCCAATTCTAGTACAAAATCAGGGTCTGCAAGGCTATCATCGTCGAAATCTAATCCGTCCTCACTCTCTGCAACATCCATCAGTGCAGAAGCTATGTCCTCGTCACGAAGAGAACGTTTGCGAGACATTCTGGAACATGATAAAAATAATTATATATATTGTAGGTATCACACTAAATAACAACATTTTTGGCCTGATGTAGACTATCGGCAACAAACACAAAAAACATCAAAAATAAGTGTAAACGTAAAATATACTTAAACTAATATAATATGTTAAAAGTTTAAAACTTACCTCTCCAATTTTTCATAAAACTACACTAATTTGCACGTAAAACAATTTTTAATTATTTTTTGAAACCACAGCAGACCAGCACTTTTCGAAAGTACCAGCAAGTGAAATATAAATTGAGTTTTGCGACTAGGAGCGCCATCTAGTCGTTTTTTGTTGTATTAGTTTGATAGATTGGACTGTAGACCACGCGCTACATTGCGCGATTACGCCATAAAATAACTTCTTTTAATTTTCGTAGAACTTTGAACGGTATGTTGCTTACAGTCTACACTATGCTACAGAGGGTTAGGTATGTTTATTATGATTCGAAATATGTATATTTATTTAATTTATAAACGGAATTAAATATACTCTGATCTATCACAGGGATGATTTTGGGCTCTTATTTTAAAACTGTAAGTACATAATCCTACTTATTATTATAAACGCGAAAGTTTGTATGTATGGATGTATAGATGTATGGATGTTTGTTCCTATTTCACGATGCAACGGAACAACGGATCGACCTGATTTTTTGCATGGATATAGTTCCAGAGCCAGAGAGTGACATAGGCTACTTTTCATCATCATCATGACCATTTTTCATCACTACGCGAGTGAAACCGCGGGGCGCAGCTAGTTGGCTATAGATCCATTAGATGCTTAGTTACTTGCTGGGCTTTGTCGTTTTAAATGCGGTTTATCAATGTTCCGTACCATAAAACGGAAAAATTGAACCTCTATTTATAATATCATTTTGTTGTCCGTCTGTCTGCTTGTCTTTCCGCGTATCAAGACCCTTTTTCTCTGGTTTGCGTGGTTGCGTAGGTATCAAGTTGAAATCAATATCAAATACTAAAGACTGCGGTCCCTTGGAGGTATATAAAATTCAAGGATCTAACAACTTTTTTCTCGCCAGTTGGAAAGTACTCTTAATGTTTTTCAGGTGTATGTTATGTACTAAGTTTGTACGGAATCCTCAGTCACGAGCACAACTCGCACTAGGCAATTTTTTTTTCTATAATATCCATCCAATTTTCTGCAATTTTTGCTGATCATCACTATAATTTATCAGATGTTTAGTTGTTTAGACGTGAAAAGGAAAAAAAAATTACAAAACGTAATTTAATTTAACTGAGTAAAGAAACAAAAAATCATTAAAATGTTTTAAAGCAATTTTATCATTGATATTCTTTATTCTTTATAATTATTTTCCGATTTATTCCAGACTTATTTTTTTATTCCGCCATTTTATACCAGCTGCGCCCCGTGGTTTTACCCGCGTAGTGATGAAAAACGGTGATGATGACGATGATGAAAAGTAGCCATTATACTATACTCATGCAAAAAATCAGGTCGATCCGTTGCTTTGTTGTTTCGTGAAAGAGGAACAAACAAACCAACAAACTTTTCGCATTTATAATATGATTAAGTATTAAGTATGATACCTATGGCGGAAAAAAAATTAAGAGTAGGTACATACATCACATTTTTTTTTAAATAAAACACATCGAAGTTTAAGTTAGTAAGTTAGAAATAAATTACTTATCAGCCTAACGTTAGGCTAGATTGTAAATTAAAAGCTTTCAAAATTGCAACTTAGAAGAAAAAAATCCCTGAAGAACAGAGAAATTTAGACAGCAGCGTTTCACTCTTATGAGATTAACGTGATATGATATTTATTATTGCTTGATGCGTTTGTGTTTACGCTTGCATCAAACGAAAGTCATGGCAACACTAGCGTCCGGTAGCGTGAACAGTACAAGAACGAATTCCTTCACTACTTATAACTGTACATACAGTACATACAATATGACCTCAATATCCTAAAGTTTCCTGGAAAATTGGTATAAAATTAACAGCCATAGGGTATACAGGGTAAAACGGAACGGTGGTACTAAGCCCAAAGGTGGTCATCATACTCATTATTACTAACATTTTTACTAGGTATATAGAAACCTGCATGCAACTGGCATGAATGCAGCTGCCATTGAGTAACCAAGGTCACAAAAAAAACATCGTAAAAAAATCAGCTGTTCCATACATTTCGTTGAGTGTAATTGAAATTTTTCACAATTTTTCAACAGCTGATTTTTCAGGATTGAGCTCATAGTAAAAGTTTTTCATAATGCAAAGACGGACCTATGAGTCAGTCGTGCATTTATTTGGTATCAATTATGATTCCATTTCCGTCATCCTTTTAATTACATTAGTAAAATTATATAGCCGTTAAAAACTATTAAATATACAATTTTCTTTAAAATTGGCTTTAAAGAAAATTTCAATTTTATTTTCAACTGATGACCTTCAAATTTCTGGTTCAGGTGTATTAAAATATATACAGTGTATGTTAAACGGGGTATCAGTGTGCCCCAAAAGGCTCACACACTACTTACCGTATATAAATCAGAAAATCTTAAGCAGTCGAGTCAAACAAATTAAATGCAGAAAATTCTGAGTTGAACTAAAAAAAATAATGATCTATGTTCGTAAATATACTGGCTGGCGAGCGCAGACGCAAGCTGTAAAACGGTCCACAATGTGTTGGGCTATTATTAACACTAACAAATCTGTCGCTATTTTAACGCTTTCACACAAAACGGTACTGACCAATATGACAAACCTATCTGTACTGTTGGCCAAATGTGAATAGCTTGTTGTAAACTGACCGTGTGTGTTTCTACCAATGAAAATAAGATCGTGGTTTAAAAGAGCTAGGTTTCCGCCTCAGCTTTAGAGCTGAAGATTTTTTTTTTCTTAAGTATAACATTGCAATTGTTTGAGTACAATTTATATATATTTTTGCTAAGGAGATACAATAGTACTGTAGATTACTTACCAAGGGGAAAAAGCAATGTTTTTAGTCACGGGTGCATATTGAATCACGAGCGTAACGATGGATCCTTGAGTGTAGGGAAGGAGTAAATCCGAGTGCAGCGTAGGATTTAAGGTCGCCCAAGACAAAGACAGCTTTAAACAAAAATACACTACTTTTTATACCTTCTACGAGACAATAAACAGCTAGACTAGTATTGGAAATAATTTTGTCGGCGTGACGCTTACCATCAGGCAATTCACATGCTGTGTGAATGAAACATAACCTGTGTCACCTACAGAGAGAGAGAGAGAGAGAGAGAGAGAGAGAGAGAGAGAGAAAAGATTTTTATCAGTGAAAGAATTTTCAGGATCGGATCAGTAACCTAGAGATTTTTTTTCGGCTACTTCCCTTTTCGTCACCTTCCCGTTTCATAAAGCATCAACTTTTGTATATAACATTATATTTAGATGGTAAAAATATTCATAAATGATCCTCCAAAATCATACTTACAAAAAATGTAAATATATAGAGTTATTATTAAAGTATTGTAATTACTTTGATTAAATATTATAAAAATCAACTTATCTCAAAATTAACTAAATTACCTTACTCAAAAAGGCCGTTAATAAAAAAATAAAATTTTAATGGCCACTATGGACTTAAAATAATTATTTTTATAGGTGCAGTGCATGCGTGACTGTGAATGTTAGTCGATCACGAGTGTGAAGTAAATGGCTCAGTAATAAGATGATCTATATACGCTAAATAAATGTGAACCATAAATCATCATCGATTTATAGTTGATATTTCGAAGACCCGTTCGATGCGCTTTGATTCCACTTTTATTGTGCGAACTGCTAGTCTGCTGAATGCGCCACAATATTCAAAAATTTGTGAAACAGAAGTCTTAACAGTAAACGATACTGCCTAAATAGGTTCCCTGATAGTTACAGTCTGGTTGTCTTCAAATCACGAGTAAATCAGGACTACTGTGATGAAAAAGGCTCATCAGCACGATCATCGGACTACTGAACCTGGGCTTCAAAAATCCTCCACGTACCGAGGCCTTACCATCATCATCATCATCATCAGCCAGAAAACGTCCACTGATGAACATAGGCCGCCCCCTTTAACCCCTTTTCCCACTGAACGAAAGCTCGCTATCAACATCCACCGGATGCCCGCAACTTTCACAACGTCGTCGATCCATCTAGTGGGAGCTAGGCCAACCTAGGCTGCGTCTTCCGGTTTGTGGTCTCCACTCAAGAACCTTTCTTCCCCATCGGCAAGACCTCGAGGCCTGACCGAAAGTCCCCAATTCACTGGCCGCGTATAGAAGTTTGACCCGGGTATGTCCTAAAACTGCGACCAGAACCACCGGAGGATGGGCAGCAGCGTCCTATTAGTACACGGTGAACTTACTGCGATCTCCAAGCCGCCTGCCAAGCGTGGGGATTATGGCAACACCCCTCTCTAAGAGGGAGGCCCTGTTCAGCAGTGGACGTTTAATGGCTGCTGATGTGATGTGATGTATAGAAGTTTAGTATTATGCTCACGAGCTATGAGTAACGTTGCTTTCCTAGCTCCTAAATAACCTACATTCCAGTTTCGAGAAATATTTAATAAATATTTTATGGCTCGCAATATTATTCCATAGCCCTTATTATTTCTTACTTATGTTTTCCTTCAGTGAATAACATTCTGTTCACGTTTTGCAAGCTCTATTGAATTTGTTAACCAGGGCACGTACAGAACCGATATTATTTTGAGAGCCTTCTTCGTCATACTATATTGTGGCATATTGTAACTTTATCAATAAATTTATATTTTGGGTAAATTTGGACTAGTTTCTGGGGACGCGATGAAATAACTAACACTGAATGTAGTCAATAATACAACAAACAAGTTTATTTGATACTAGCTGACCTGACAGACGTTGTCCTGTCTTAGAACTGTCAAACACGCAAAGTTAAAATTGTAAATCTTATTTTTTTACACCTTGGGTTACATTATTGGAGTTTTAGTAAGGATCCCTATTTTTTTTGAAAATATAATATAGCCTATGTTACCCGGGGATAGTGTAACTTCCCATCAGTGAAAGAATTTTTCAAACCGGTTCAGTAGTTTCGGAGCCTATTCAATGCAAACAAACAATCAAATCTTTCCTCTTTATAATATTATACTAGCGGTCCGCCCCAGCTTCGCACGGGTATAGATTATAGCCTATGTCACCCGGAGATAGTGTAGCTTCCCGTCAGTGCAAGAATTTTTCAATTCGGTTCAGTAGTTTCGGAGCCTATTCAATGCAAACAAACAAACAATCAAATCTTTCCTCTTTATAATATTAGTATAGATATACTATAGATTTAATTGTTTTTTAAACCCCGATAAAAGTGTGACAATCTTCAAACAGCTGAACAGATTTTCTTAAACGCTTCGCAGTCCACGGGTACCTGTTTGTCCCACTCTGGCTGAAAGGAGCTTCATTTTGAGATGCGCAAATAATAGCGCGGAAGGGGGAGACACCTAACGGTATTTCGCAAAATTGGCGGGGGACAGGGAAGTGGGTAAATCATTTCAAACAAAAAAAAAACAGATGCACGATACACGCGTTAAACTTATAACACTCCTTTGTTTGCTTCGAGGGTTAGAAATGTACTGTTTAGTCTATAAAACAAATTAAAATTACATTTTTGAATATAAAAATGTGTATATTATTCGTCGCTTATCAATAGGAGAGTTGGTGAATTTATTTATGGTTTATACCAAACGTATATTTATTCAAAAAAAAATGCATACTATATTTTTTGTGCCACTAAAACAACAAGTTCTGTAGTTCAACAAGTTAGTGTTCTTGTAGCAAAGGTAAACTAATAGAAATTAACAAACTTTTACAAACTGTTACAACAGGTACAAGCACAACATACAATAAGAATTGAAGTATTTGGTAATTAATGTCTGGAGCGATAATGTTTTTCCACATTTCATGCATTTTGTTAGTGTGTAAAAAGAGATTATAATAAATGGATTTTAGTTATACATACAAGCACTCTTGGCCCGAGCCCAGTAGCTGGTCTGGATCACTCTACTCCCACAAGTCTCACGTCGTGACTCTACGGGAGATGTGAGCTTCGAGTATAACCACGGGAGACGCCAATTCTATAATCCGTTTAGCGCTAGAATACGAACGACGTTATATATTTATAATACAACTAGCAACGCACCCCGGTTTTGCACGGGTGTAAATCTAATTTTTTTTACACCTTGGGTAACACTATTGGAGTTTTAGTAAGTATCTCTATTTTTTTTTGAAAATATAATATAGGCTATGTTACTCGGGGATAGTGTAGCTTCCCAACAGTGAAAGAATTTTTCAAATCGGTTCAGTAGTTTCGGAGCCTATTCAATGCAACCAAACAAACAGTCCAATATTTCCTCTTTATAATATTAGTATAGATAATTATATGTTAATGCAAACACCAGTTAATTAGCTTGAGTGAAATCAATCCATACTGTGTCAAGCAACGACGCAAACGTACGATGCGCGATTTTGGGGTATGATAAATCATATAAAGTTCCATGTTCTGCGTTTAGAAAGTGAAATACAACAGGCCGTTCCATTTTTTAAATGTAAATTGATAAGTAGTTGGTATATGTTTTTTTTTTTATACCTTTTCAAAATATTCCTCTCCAGCCGAATGCAAATATGCATACAGGTAAACTAGCTTTCGAAATGTTTAAAAAAATACGCTGATATTGAATCTATATCCTATATCGAATCTATATACGCTGATACTCCGATAAAAATTCTTCATGTTTTTTTTAACGTTTTCAATGTTATTACGATAATGCCGTATAATTTTACTTATTCATTTTTGTTTATCTTAAAAGTGTTGAAAGTACGCAAACTTGATCTTAAAAAAAGCCTGAATATTAAAATATATATATATATATGGAGATTGCCCACGCTTTACATTATATGAGCGTGTCTAACACCTTACATGTTTGAACATTTTATTAATCACTAATTTATACATCGTACAAACATATTCCCACAAAACTTAGGTATTTATAGAACGTGTTGGTCTATTAAATCATTTCCAGGTGTTACGGATAACTAATCACGTATATTAAAAGAAGATTGGGAGGTTAAACAGCCGGGCTATTTTTATTTCATCGTCTGAGTATAAGTTTAAAATTGGACATGCTTCATCGTTAACAGCTAGGTGTTCTGCGGAAACCGGCTAAAATCCAGCAAAGAATAAACACGGCTTGCTGGACTGCCCACACAATAAGATTTATAGTTGCCGATAAAAATACCACATTGGCTTTTTAAGTCGTCGGCGATCGGAATATTTCGGTTAGGCACGTCGTCGTAGTGTAAATAATCACGGACGTTCCAACTAAAACAATACTGTTACAAAAAAATAAAAATAAACGGGAATTTTTTGCACAAGTGCTCATCTGACCCCAAACTAAGCAAAGCTTGGCTGCCAGAGACTGATTTATACACATAAATATACTATTAATAGATATTAACACCCAGATATAGAACAAACACAAAAGTTCATCACACGAATGTTTGTCGTAGGTGGGAATCGAACCCACGCCCCCTAGCGCAGAAGGCAGGATCACTACCAACTAGACCAATGGACTATCCTAAACAATACAACAAGTACTAGACAACACAATACAACACTAGACACAACAAAACATACAATTAATACAATTACAAACAACAAACAACACCAACTACTAGATACAACTACTTGATTTGAAACGAAAAATATGGTTTAGTTTAAAATCGCCACTTTAGTTTTAACTTTTTGACATTATCATTATTTCGTTGTTAATGCGCTGTAACATTTAAAAAAACCTGTTCTCTGAACATTTTAAACTGGTCATCAATTACGGGTCGATAGATACAGCCGTTAAAAGGTAAGACGCACAAACAGACATACTAGTAATAGGGTCTCGTTTTCAGCCTTTGTATACGGAACCCTAAAATACCATAATTATGTATGTAACATGTTACTCATGTGAAGTTACATGTTTACAAATTAAATCATCTACAAAGAAATAATTTAGTATTAACGGCTAAAACATCATCACACTCATCAGAAACATGTTTTAATAAACAAAATAATCATCATATCTGCAAACCGAGTGAAACATTTTGTCATGTTGTAAAATAATCGTGATGAATCTTTGAAGTAAGTAAAAGAAAATTACCTAACAATGTTTCACCATAATCTGCATTCTATTTTATTGCTGGCAAATAAAATAAATAAATAAATAAAATAAATATTCGGGACATTTTTGCACACACGGTCATCTGACCCCAAACTAAGCAAAGCTTGTGATATGGCTGCCAGAGACTGATATACATACATATATAGGTTTAAATACATACTTAAATAGATATTAACACCCAGATATAGAACAAACACAAATGTTCATCACACAAATGTTTGTCCTAGGTGGGAATCGAACCCACGTCCCTAAGCTCAGAAGGCAGGTTCACTACCAACTGGACCAACGGGCTATCTAAAAAAAAAAATGATTGAGAATCTAGTGAAACATTTTGTCATATTGTAAAATAATCGTGATGATTATTAATCTTCGAAGAAAGTAAAAGAAAATTACCTAACAATGTTTCACCATAATCTGCATTCTATTTTATTGCTGGCAAATGATTGCAAATCGAGTGAAACATTTTGTCATATTGTAAAATAATCGTGATGATGATTATTAATCTTCGAAGAAAGTAAAAGAAAATTACTTGAAAATGTTTTACTATTATCTGTATTCTATTTTATTGCTGGCAAATGATTGCAAATCGAGTGAAACATTTTGTCATATTGTAAAATAATCGTGATGGTTATTAATCTTCGAAGAAAGTAAAAGAAAATTACTTGAAAATGTTTTACTATTATCTGTATTCTATTTTATAGCTGGCAAATGATTGAGAATCCAGTGAAACATTTTGTCATGTTGTAAAATAATCGTGTTGATTAATCTTCGAAGTAGGCAAATAAAAGAAAATGACTTAAAAATGTTTCACTACAATCTGCAGTTTATTTTATTGCTGGCAAATGATTGAGAATCCAGTGAAACATTTTGTCATTTTGTAACGTAATCGTGATGATTTATCTTCAAAGTAGGTAAATAAAAAAGGCCTAACGATGTTTCACTACAATCTGCTGTCTATTGGATGAGGAAATATCTGCAAACCATTGGATGTGGAACTTTACGCGCGTTTCAATCTACCTATCAGATTTAATTATTGCAACCAATCAGCAGATGTTATTCAAATAATACAGCGCAAGTCAATTTTATAAGCAACACCTTACAGTTTTGTCCCACTTTAAAGTAGCAAAATATTACTTGCGCGGTGTTGTTTGCCAGTAGTCGAAATTCCAAGCGACTTGTGTAGACCGTAATGTTCAGGTATAAGGACAGCGCAAAGCTCTACCTGACCTTATTTGAATGAAATTTTTCTTTTTTCTAACTGGGAAATCCTTGGCTTAAGAGACAGTTAAAGACATGCTGTATTACTCGCGCATTTCAATATTTTTAAAGATAAAAATATCACATCACATCATAATATCATCAACCAGTGAACTTCCACTGCTGAACAAACGGCCTCCCTCTTTTTTTTTTTTGTTAAAATTTTCATGAGCGTGGATTCAATGTCCTTTACTCGTAATATTAAACAGTTTTATTAGTTTTAATAGCGTCAAACAAGTCACAGTCACAGTCAGAGTCAAGGTAAGTAAGTCACGGTCAAGTCAAACTCATGCACCTGTAAAGTGGTGGAGACTTTACAAGAGGCTCCAATGGAGTTTTGGAAACAACACGAAAAGACACGTTTCACCTCGTTATACCATATCACTTGCCCACACTCAAGCACGTTTACGAGCACATTAGTACACATTAACACTCGAAAATACACAAGTTTAGGAAAATAATCCAACTAGCCGACATGTTTTTTTTCCACGTTGGCGCCAAAACTCCAGGCCTCCCTCTTAGAGAGGGGTGTTGCCATAGTCCCCACGCTTGGCGGGTGGCTTGGGGGTCACAGTAAGCTCACTGTGTGTGTGTACTAATAAGATGCTGCTGCCCATGTTCCGGTGGTTCTAGTCGCAGTTTTAGGACATACCCGGGTCTTTAAGCATATCTGAGTGAGAATAAAAAAAAAGTAATTATCTTGTGAATAACATTGCAAATAATTTATAAATCGATGTTTGTATTGTAAAAGGATGGCAAAGGAGATAGGAAAAAACTCGTTTTTGTCATATAAAATATCAACACGAAAATTGCTCTATAATATTTTCTATTATTATTCTCAGGATAATGCCCAACTTTTTTTTAATTCAATATTTTGTTTAGTATTTATATTCTCTTTGATTTTGTTTTCATTTTTTTTTTTATGTGGCCTTCATTCATGCAAGTGTTTCTAGAACTTCAGATGCTGCTCCATTTTACGAAATAAAACACTTTGATAAATAATGTCTATGATACACTTATTTGTTTCAGAATGTACAAAATATTTATCGCAGCCTGCAATGGAGCACAGCAAGTACTTGGATCCAGCCTATGATGTCGATATAGCAAGTGAGTGATTTTAGTTTATTATAACATCCACAGCATTCTTACCGTGTCATTTCCCTCTGCACCTTACTTGTAAACATCAAACGAATGATTTTGCTTTGTTAAAAATGAATATAGATTACGTACTTCATCAAAATTCGCGTGTGGAGCTATTATACAGGGATAGACTGTACTAAGCCAAAAGGTCATTGTGCTCTTCATTATGAACAACTTTTACTATGGGACCAACACTGAAATCGCTGTTAAAAAAAACGGCTGTTTCATACATTTTGCCGAGTGTCAATCACCGTTTTCTATGGAACAGCTGATATTTTTTTCGCGATTTCATGGTTGATCCCACAGTAAAAGTTGTTCATAATGATGAGTACAATGACCTCTTTTCGGCTAGTACAGTCTATATGCGAAGCCCTGTAAAGCACATAATGTTTATATCATCTTAGATATCAATAACAATAAAATTATTTGAGTATTTTAACCGATTTCGAAAAAGGAGGGGGATTTCAATTAGGTTGTATTTTTTTATGTGTATTACCTCTTATATCTGTCATTTATGAACCGACTTTGAACACTATAATTTGTTAATTGAAAGGATTTTCTATCAAATTGATGCCATAGAAATTTCATCAAAATTTATTAAGTAGTTTGGATTTTAAATCAAAATAACTGAAAAATTTGGTTACTTGGATGACAATATTATGTCATTTAAGTAACCGTAATTGCGTATTTTACTAAGTTTGTGAAGTCGTTGTTTTTAAATTGATAGCTATTACCAATTTCAGGGAGTTTGCTTAGATATAAGCTAAGCTATGCTTAGATATACAATTGTATTTATCTAATTAACTAGTATGTACCTACCCAGAACATTCTTGTAATAAAAAATATGATTGTTTCAGATTACGTCCGAACCATGGTCTCCTTCGGTATAATAAGCCTGTTTGTGATGGCGATGGGGTGCGGGTTTTCCACGTACACCTTCCAGAATCCCCGCTATATGTTTAAGCGACTTGCCGCTGGCATTCACTTCATTAGCAGTAAGTCTGTCACCACAAACAAATAAGGTTTTATGTGCTTTATACTATAATATAGCTATAGCATAGCATATTATTATGTAGCACGGAATCTTATTGGGAAATAAGATTCCTTGTGTCGGGGATGCCATGGAATACACAGAATGCCAATAACAACTAAGACCTAGTTGATAGAGCAGACCCAAAGCAGATATTTAAGGTAGTCTCACTCACTGGCTTGAGCTATTTCGCAAATCTTCAACATTTTTGAGTATAAAAAAATCACTGTGATAATTTATATAAACCGATTGGCATAATTTAGAATATCATCGCAAATAGTAATGAGCTATTTCGTGTTGATATTTTATAGAAAAAAAAGAGATCGAAAAAAAAAAAAGGTTTTTGATCTTACGCCAAATTGAAATATGTTAACATAAAAATTACTATGTAACGTTTAGTAACGTGTCGGTATGTTAATCTAAAAATAATGCATATATGAATAATCGTTATTTTTTTATTCCTACTTATCGATATTTTTTTAAATATTGGAAATGTGCGAATGAGATTAGGTACTTTTGGCTGGTGAGTGCATACCGACTTAAAGCATCATTCAAACCTCCAGCTCATAAAGCAGACGTCTTATAACTCCTCTCGCACTAATCTCTTCGTCCAATAGAAGATCAATCAGAGCGTCGTGAACCCAAGTTCATCGTGAACTTTCTGGAAATTCTGTCGCCATCTCGATCAGTGGCGTTAAGATATCTGGTCAGGCCATCATTTTAAGCTCCGAACCTTCGATACTTTTCCTGTTACCTTTATTTGCGACTTAAAACTTTTATGGATTTTTAAATCTACAATTATTTGTTTGGACAAAACACGAGTAAATCATACGCATATTTGGAAACGCATGCACATTAGGTAGGTGTCTTCCGGTTTTCTAGCAATGTGTCCAAAATAGTGTAAAATGTACTGCATTATAAAATATAATGGTTGACGACCTCTGGGAACAAGAAACCCTGAAATACAAACCCCAGTCCAATCCATGAAAGTTTTATTCGATACCATTGCGTGAATTTCCAACAAACTTAACCACCCTAGAAGTATTTACTAGAAGGTACTTTTGCGTTTCACATTAATTGTTATCTTTATTGCAGCATCATGCACGCTTGTAGTGGTGCAAGTCATGATGTCGACAGTGGATCATATGAAGAAGAACGTCAAATTCGTTTATCCTACCGAAGCCTATCACTAGTAAGTATTTTATTATCCTTTTCTTAAGGTGCGCTGATAAAACGCGCCTTAATTTAATAATTACAATCTAGCTTATTGTACTCTGTAAATTAATTCTAACCTAAACCTTTACGTATGTATTTTTAATACGTAACTAAGAATGTGTCCAATAACACGTTTCTTATTGTGTCTGTTAAGGGAAAGATACCTTGTTTTTTTTTTTTTATTAAAAACTAATCAAATATGTTAAATAAACAAATTAACTAATTGATTGACTAATCAAATATTTTATCGAACTAATTATTAACACCTCAATCATTTAAATATATACTGACAACGAATTAATTATCTATTTTTTATTATTTATATTCATCTTACTGATTATAAAGTCCCCATGATAATTAATAAACAATTCATAATATAATTTAAACTAATAAAACCACACACTACTCAGATTTCAGAAACCAAAGCATTATTACTTCTGATTTTAACAACCTTACTTAGAAATATTAGGTAATCAATTGTTGTCAAATCTGATGAAAATGATCACTAGTGAAAATGAGACAACAAGTATCTGCATAATATAACTAACAAAATATAATAAAGTGCAAAAAGACAAAATCCCATCAACGCCCAAGGAGGCGGTCACCCATCCAAGTACCAACCGCGCCCGACATATTATTGCTTCACTTCGGTGATCGTACGCGAACCAGTGGTGAACAGAAATTTGTCATTGACTCGCACTTTTCCATTATTTATTATTTGTTATTATACTTTAACGGACAGACAGAGAGACATCATGGGCAATGGGATGGAACCCTAAAAATTAAGAAGTGCAAGTCATTTTTAGACTAATATAATTATTATTGTTCCTCTAATGGAGGAGAACATTGTACCTAACCGCAGTGTAGGTATGCGTAATTTAAAATGTAAATGTCACACGTAAGGCCGCTGAAAGCGATTTGGCACAGAAACTGTCTACTAAATTATTTTTGTCAAGCGAGTTTTGAACTAACAACCCTTCAGCTCCTTGTTGGCTATTTACTTTGTCACACTCATGGTCACGAATTATTACGTTCTATTATAATATGCTTTATATTTGCGTTATAAGTATATAATAAAACGCTAATATAAAGCATATAATAAAACGCTAAATAAAGCATATTATGCTTTATTTAGCGTTTTATTACATTCTTCTATTATAAATGTTCTATTATAATATGCTTTATATTGGCGTGATAAATATAAGTAGGAATAATAAAACGCTAAATAAAGCATAATAATTATGCTTTATTTAGCGTTTTATTGTATGATTTATGTATGCCTTTTATTATAATGTTTTATATTAGCTTCACTTGACAATAACTAACCAGCTAACTCTAAGAATATATTAAAATCTATAGGAAGTCGATTGTAACCTTTTTTTAATTTATTGTAAATCGTTATGTAAATTGTAAATATTTATTGTATTATGTAATTCGGGCGTTAATACAATAGTTTGAATTTGGTACCATCACACTGATCTGATGATGCAGCTAGGAGTTAAAAAGTAGAACTATTTAATGGCAACTAGTAAACCCCTCGAGCTTGGACTCATTTAGTTTGTTATAACGAGTCCCATATCCAGAGTTTCACTAGCCACCTCCTGGCTCCATCATCAGACCCTCGGGTAATCAAATAGCGGTATTTTTCAATAGTTAGTATCTTTTAAATTTTGGCTTCTTTGGTTGGTTTTAATGCTATACAGCAGGCCTAGCACGGGCCGTGGACATAATTATTGTCTTTTCACATTTTTTATCCCGCGAGAAAAAGACAAACGTATCCATATTCTAGGTTTGTCGCGTCTAGACGTGGATAAAAACGGTGGAAATACAATTTATCCACAGCCCATGCTAGGCCTGCAGATGCGTGTTTTTAGCTTTTAAACATTAATTATTATTTTACTTTCTACAGCTACCACATTAGTTTCTACATGGCATGGCTCGTCGTCCTGGTTAATGCGTTCGCGGCAGCATCATTTCTATGGTACTCCCGGAAGAGGAAAGGAGACAAGGCAGCTACAGACGAGCTCGCCATGGCAGACGAGCCGACAATCATTGGCCGATGACGCCACAGGCGGCTCGCCTCCAAGCAATTCGGGTTGCTGGAACACTTCCTCAAGTCTTTACTGAACAGTGCTCAACTGACCAATACACTCCGACACACTTATTTGTGCGTGCGCTAGAATAAGATTGAATCATTATTTGTGAAAATCGTTGCGTTGTCAGTTCCGTCTACAAATTTAATGGCGCTGCTGTCACACGCACGTGTAAATTTGCCTTTATTTTACTATTTTCGTGTTCGTCTTCCAACGTTCCAACTGAGTAAACGCTCCGTTTGTTTTGACTTCAAGACGACTTCTGACTGATTCTGTTACTGTTATTACACCCTGAATGTTTATCGTTATGATTTGATTATTGTTAATCTTATAAACGAAGAAAAATTATATCTTTATTGCGAAATATTTTATTACTACCTTGAAAAGTTTTATGTAGGTACATCATGTTAAGATCAGCTTGTACCTATGTCTACGCTAAGGATCAAATGTATGATGCCAATTTGAATAATGTTTGCGTGCTCTTTGCGTTGTCTTTTTTTGTGAAATATAATGCTGTGTTGGGATTAAATCATTATCGATTATTTGAGATGACAAAAAAAACATAAAATTAATGCAGACGTAGAGTTTGCTTTGGTCGCAGTAACCACTTAGGTCTTAAGGCGGGCTTTTCCTGCGATAAGAGAATGTTTGTTGCCACTGTCGATCATTAAGTATAATATACTGTGACTCAAGGTCGCATTATATTTTCTCGAAAAGAAAAGATAGAGATATAAAAAACTGTTCTCACTATGTCAAAAAACTTCCTTATCTAAATAGTACAACTTTCACATGGTTTGGTGATGAAATCTGTTATCAACACGTTTAAATGATTTAAGTATCATCATTGATATCGACCCAATCATTCTAAATTGCGTTTTATTCATCCGAAATACTTGAATGTAGATTGTAAAAAAATTTATGATTTAATTTTAATACAGACATTTTTTTTTTAATAGGAAAACCTCGCCTTATTTTTGCATCAAATACGTCCACACTTAGTTAAGTGTTGCCAGTTGGCAAAAGAACAAAATACCGGCCATGCGGTCCCACCGAGACGTATGAAATTCTAGTCAATAAAAACCATTCTTTAATATTTTTGGAAACCTGTATATCCAAAGAAAATGTAGGTATTTCTATATGTCCCAAAGTTATTGTTAAGATAAGAAGCAATCTTTGTGCTAATGCGAGTTTGGGACCAAGACCGTTTGATCTAACTAGGTCGGACAGCTGATTCTAGAATGTGCTAATACTATTATTGTTGTCATATTATACTATTATCGCTAGCTCTCGTTTTAAACTAGCTTGTGTAGCAATAGATTAAGAGCTATAATAACAAAGACAAATAGAAATTGCAATATATCGGGCTGTTACAGAATATATCCAGAATTGTATTGTTTATTCCATTGTACTTGCATTATCATGTATTGTGTATTTGATGTTACGTGCATTCTTTATATTTATAATTCTTTTAATAAAACTTTAATCTTAAATGTTATTTTTAATCTTTACCTGTAGATAGTATGCTATGTATAGATAGTACATATATATGTTTTACTTATTGTCAGATATAACTAGTGATTGCTGCAACTTAATAGGACGCTTTTAAATGAGGTCGCTTTGAGTCTTTGTCTTCTATTAATATAACGGTCATGTGGGGAGAGGAAGGGAGCTTTTACGCGAGATAATTATGGCGCATTGAGATGCCGACACTGTATATAAAAAGTTCAAACCCAGAGAACAATTTGTTACAATTTTCTGCAAGGAGTTTGTGACTTTTTGCTCCACTCCCTTGGATCTCGTTTACGCGACGTGGTGGACGTCTCTTGCTTTCATGATAAACTGTAGTTTCGACAGTTTAGAACAACACTAATCCTTGAATCGGAAAGTCCACAATTTAAAATTTCATACTAACCAAATTGAAGAAACCAGAAACGACTTCAAAAATGTTGCACAGGGTACATACAGGTGAACAATCCTTTATTAGTAAACTTGGAGTAGCCATGGAATAGTTATTCTATCTCTCTCTAGCGTACTTAAAATTTTGAAAAATAAATTAAAAAATCTCCTCGTTGACTACTCGAACGGTATTTACGTATTTATTTATGCATTAGTAGGCCGCCCCTGCTTTGCACGGGCGAAGCCGGGATATATAGCCTATGTCAACCGGGGATAGTGCAGCATCCCAACAGTGAAAGATTTTTTCAAATCGGTTCAGTAGTTTCTGAGCCTATTCAATGCAAACAAACAAACAATCAAATCTTTCCTCTTTATAATATTAGTATAGATAAAATGAGGTTACCCTCAGAATGAGGTGGAGTTGTTATTTGTTTGAGCCAGGTATGAAGTCAATCATATTTACGAAATTCTAAACATCAACTTCAATCAGAAGTTGACACTCTTTGTAAAATATTTGCCTAGATTTACGACCGGAGGTGACAAAAATTATGATTGGGTATATAAACAAATACCGATATTAACGTTTTTTGGAATGGAATCAAAGCAAACGCCGGAAACAATGTCCCAATGGCGCTGTTTTAACTTTTTACAACAGAAAAATGTCGTGTAAACATTTCGCGCGTGGTTATTTTGAGATGAGCATTGTAGAAAGTCTGGCAGACGCCCAGGGTAGAGATGTGACACTGCCAACGTCAACAGAGGTTACTGTCCTAAAAAAAACTGAGGAAAAGGCCAGCGGTACTAATGAACCGAAAACCATTTGTTGCTCATGGTTCTAACGCTACAGGTACAAACACTCATAAATACTCAATTGGCAACTTCTTTAAAAACACATCATCATCATCAGCCTAGATATCGTCCACTGCTAGACGTAGGCCTCTCCCAAGACCCACAACTCAGCCTGATTCTCAGATTTTCTTTTCCAGCTACTGCCAGCCGTCTTGTGTAAGTATTATCTTCACTTCGACGAGTCACAGGGCGTCCTATGCTATGTTTGCCGATTCATGGTCTCTACTCCGGAACACTTCTATCCCAGTTGGTTCTGCGACTGATATGACCGACCCACTGCCATTTAAGCTTGCTAATACGCTGAGCTATGTCGGTAACGTTAGTTCTAAGGCAAACAACTTTGTTGCGGATACGATCCAAGCATATAGCTCTCTCTATAGCTCGCTGGCAGAGCTTGAACTTGTAGACTGCTCTAACTGTAAGTGTCCACGTTTCAAATTATGTCAGATAGAACGAACTGGTTAAAGACTTTTGTTTGAAGACTAAATGGGATAGGTGACGAGATGACTACGTCATTTCTCGAACGCTAGGCTGCCCAGCCCAAATGTATTCTTCTCTTGGCCTCACCTCAAAATAGTTTTTCCTAGTTTGAGCGTCTGCTAAATATATGGTTGAACGATATCTAGAGTGAAGTGGACCTTGGGTTTATTCAAGTTCATCTAGAGACCGTTGCGTTGGGAAGAATTTGCTAGGCCTTCAAGCATCCTCTGTAGGTCTTCCAGTGACTCAGCCGTCATGACGATGTCGTCTGCAAAGCGTAAGTGAGAGATGTACTCACCAGTGATGTCCAGTCCAGCTTCAGATTGATACAATCTGTAACACAATGCGCACCGCTAGGAACATGACCGTCTTGCAACTCAAGCTCAGTGATATTTTAGCAACTGATTTTATGATACACTTTCACACAGTGCTACAATTTGTAACGTTAACAGTTCGAGCGGAAACAACATCGAATGCTCCTCAGTCAGTGAGTTGAGTTAGCGCAGTTAGCGCAATCTTGCATAGATACATTAAAAGCGAATGCTCCTGGTGAGTGGTGACCGCCTTTAGATGTCAAATCTTATACCCTGTAATTCTTAGGCAACTAAACTTAAACTTAGGCAAAGAGGTCGCCCGAAGAATCCAACTCGGATGGGCAGCGTTCGGGAAATTGCGTGACATCTTCTCGTCCAAGATACCACAGTGCCTCAGTAATGTTATACACTATTTATTGCAAGGCGATTTAAAAATTTACAAAAACGTGGTACTTCCCCAAAAGAACTTTGCAAAAGAGCAACAATATAAACAATAAACCAGCTAAATGCAAGTCGGGCTTGCGCATTAAGGGTTCCGTACCACCACAAAGCCAAAAAAGTAGTGCAAAACGACAACATCACGCCCGGGCGGTCATCCATATAAGTACCGACCACGCCCCACATTGCTTAACATGGTAATAATGAACAGAAATTTGAACAAAATCACTGACTCGCACTTGGCCATTATTTATTATTTGTTGTTATATTTCAGTGTGTACTATAAGCATGCCAAGTTTGACGCTTGTACGTATTACCGTTTTTACATTAGAGCTAATACAAAAATACGTACCTAAAAAATACGTTTGTTGTATGGGCCCAAATGGGTACCAAAGGGCCCCTTTTTTGTTATTACTTTATGACTTTTATTATTATTTCTGAGTTAATCTGCCGTAACATTACATATTCTGTGAAAATTTCTACTGGATATCTATTGCGGTACGAAAGATTCAACCGTTAAAAGGTAGGACAGACGGACAGACGGACAGACAGATAGACAACGGAGGTTTAGTAATAGGGTCCCACAGTCACGCAGAGCACGGAACCCTAAAAACGATAATGTTTTATTAGTAAACTAGTAAAATGAAAGAGTAAAATCTCAAGTAAGACCACGGAAAGCTCGCTTTTGAAAACAGTCATTGAAAGCTCGTTAAGAATAGAATGTCAAAAACCACCACCCAAGGCCACATTCTGTCAATGTCTATCGCCTAGTTTCTTTCAAAACTATTTTCATCATATTCTTTGAAGTCGATGATGAATTGACGATTATGGCTGAACACTTCTGGAACTGTAAATTATGGGTCCGCCGAGTCTCTTTCAAACCGCTCTGATAAACAAAGACTCTAAAAGTAAACAAAACCAAACCCGAAGACATGTTTATGCGATCTATTTTGGAGATGATATAAATATTAGATAAGTACCGGGAGATATTCAGTCAAAATAGAAAAGTTGTGTCGTTCAAGCAAGGTACAATATATTACTAAGATTTTTTTTATTTTAAATCTTTGGTAGGTTTATTATTTATTTCTACGTCGATCTTTAAACCAATTTGCGTGTTTCTTTTTTTATCACATAGAGGAAACCCTCGAGATGGCTACATAAAAGTTGTATTACTTTGGGCACTTTGGGCTCAGTAGTTTTTAAACCAGCTTGAATAATACGGATAATTTTGCATCGAGCGCCTACTAATTTCGCTACAATATTACAAACTGTAACTACAATAGTTTTGTTAGGCATTTTGTTCGAGTCAAAACAAGGAGGTATGCATGGTTGTGTAAATAGGTCGTTATGTTGTTTTGTTAACAAATAATTTAATACCCATTCAGTTTCCGATAAACAAATGTAAAAAAAAAAAAACTGTTGTTACCTCAGATTAGACAAACAAGGGAGATATGCTTTAGTATAATTATCGTTCGTTCGTGTTCAAATGTCTTAATTTTTACCGCTCTTCAAATGCCGCTAAGCCAGTTAACGCAACAACTGCGTAAGTACGGCACACTTAGTCATTTTTCACGCACACCTGCAAAGACACCAATGAACTAACTAATAGTCCACCTGCGTAAAAGGGCGGCAAGGTCATCTGCAGAGTGAGTTCGACTAAATGCATCAAGCCTGATTTAGGCCTACTGATGCGTTCACATCTGGCACGCTACCTTACCATATCTCCCTTGTTTGTCTGATCACAGGTTGGTACAAAGAGCGGCAAACTACGCAAAGGACTATTTTCAGGTCTCTTTGGTGGACCGAAAGGAGACGATGGGATTTCCAGTAATTTCAACGGCCTGATTAGTTGCGGTGCGACTCCACGCGAAAGATTATAATATGTTTCATGTGTGCGTGGCACAATATAAATTATCTTTGGTTCGTGTACACTGTACATGTGCCAACTATCCCCTATTACGCCACTTTTTCCTGACAAAAATAGGACCCCTTCTCTAGTTGAAGATCGTATCTTTTATATGTATGGTCACGCTTATCTTTTTACTAACCTGATTTTGATGATTCTTTTTTGCTCAAGATATTTTCCGGTGAGTTAACTTATTTTATCGGAAAAAAAGGGCAAGAAATTTTTGCATTTCCCACCTTTTCTTGATACAAAACACACTGGAAGGATGTAGCTAAAAACAGAGGTCTGCAGGAAGGACTCTAGTACAATAATAATTTGTCTCGAGATTAATCGGACATTGAAACATTTGAGCTCTTACCACTTTGTTTTTTTTAAGTGTGTTTATAACTAAACAGAATGCAAGCTAACACTAACACTACAAAAACAGTTACACTGCCCATAGCCCGTTTGAGGTATAAAGACTATGATTATTTATAACTACCACACCATACATGTTCCCATAAGGTTATGATTAGTCACATTTTTAATTTGGATCCAGGTCATAATTCGAAGAAACACCAATGTTTTGGAAAACAATAGGACATTACGAAATTTAATCTTATTTTCTCCAAATAAAATATAGGAAGGTGCACTGGGAGGTTTCCAACCTCCTTAGTTTAAACTAAAATCTCTAGTGACATAACAAAACTTCATAGTTAATGTCGCTGCCAACGTAGAAAAAGAAAACAGTCAATAACTGTTTACACGTCTCCATGGCAACCGTTAGCATTTTCGCATGTTGTGCCACTGGGATAATGGAATAAAATAATTTCGGTTGTAACCAGATCAATAAAACGGTAATTCAAGAGGAGCACGCGATATGGCCGAGTCGAAGGTAAGGCAGTCCTGTCCCCTTGCTAATTAATGTGGCTTACTCGACATGCAATGGTACGTCACGTTTTGTTACGTTTTTCCCCACCCCACAACCCATTGGGGAATGGTGATTCCATGATTCACATAAAAGCAAATAAAAGTATATGTGGGGAATTCGTAAATAATAGCGTTCGTCACCGTTCGTGTACCTATTGTATTGCTTAGGAGTAATTTGGGGGCTTATAGGTTTTATTTCTTTGTATAAATAGGGATAAATTAACCTTGCCAAAAACTTAAGGATAAGTGTTAGCCCCGATCTCACTCCGATCAGTGACATGAGGACAGATATACAATTTACGGAAATAAATAGCAAGATTATTGGCGAAAAAACGAATTGGCGAAACAGGAATGACGATGAGTATAATTAACAGTACCTAACTTTATAGGGTTTTAGTCTGGGGTTCAGAAGATATTATATAAATCTGGGATAAGAGATTGTGTGTTAGTGTGTTTACTGGTCTAATGAATGTTCTTGTTACCAAAACTGCTGGTTTGACTCAAAAGGAAATTTCATTGTAGTAATTACTTAGCTTTTATATTCACCAAAATGCACTGCGCCCAGCATGGAGAATTAGGACCACATCCCTGTTTCGCTCTCTCTCTCTCTCTATCTGAGTAAAAGTCTGTGGGAACATGATAAGCTGGGAATGATGAATTCATAGCTAGGTTTGATCAAAATCGGTTTAGCAGTTTAAATACTTAGGTTTTTTTGCCAAATTGGTCGTGAATTTAAATTAAATGTATTATGGACATTGTCATTTGATAGCCCGTTGGTCGAGTTGGTAGTGAACCTGCCTTCTGAGCTTGGTGGCGTGGGTTCGATTCCCACCTAGGACAAACATTTGTGTGATGAACATTTGTGTTTGATCTATATCTGGGTGTTAATATCTATTTAAGTATGTATTTAAACCTATATATGTATATATATCAGTCTCTGGCAGCCATATCACAAGCTTTGCTTAGTTTGGGGTCAGATGACCGTGTGTGCAAAAATGTCCCGAATATTTATTTACTTATTGTTATTTGTTGGACTGAACTAAGACATAAATACCTACTGTGAATAATATGATTTATACCCCAGAATCTCTATCTCTACATAGTTTAAATTGAAGTCGCTTTCCACGTCTGTCTGTCTGTATGTCTGTATGGCCGCTAACTCCTCCTAAACCACGAAACGGATTTTGATGCGGTTTTCACCATCAGTTAGATACATTTTCTCGGAAGGTTTATGTATATAACTAGCAACCAGGCCCGGCTTCGCACGTAAATTACACCCGTGCAAAGCCGGGCGGGCGGGTCGCTAGTAAATTATATAACCCTAAAATAACTTAAAGG
Organism: Agriopis marginaria; assembly: GCA_932305915.1. Taxonomy (NCBI): domain Eukaryota; kingdom Metazoa; phylum Arthropoda; class Insecta; order Lepidoptera; family Geometridae; genus Agriopis; species Agriopis marginaria. Next base: position 7,151,921 of record OW029925.1, on the reverse strand, counting down.
GTAATAATATGTTACCAATTCGACTCTAGGTAACAAAATAAAAATATAGGTACTTAGGTAGAAATTTGTTTGATAATATTATTTTAGGCCTCAAGCACCAAATTAAAATCAGATGAAAAGAAAGAAGGTGCTAGAAAAAATTCTAAGTCTAAAACTACTACAGAGGGTGAGGCGAGCTCTAGCGGTTCGGATGGTAAGTCACCTTTATATACATACCATTGGATAGCTCCATCAAGAGTTTATGCTTCGAACATTGTATAAGACATAGTTACCTAAATTGATTGAATGTATTTATGTGAAATGTAAAGGTAGCATTCCGATTTTGCCGACCGCAACCGGCGACCGCGACAGGCAACCGTGGCCGCGTCACGTGACCCACTGCTCAGCTCAGCTACTCACGAATGTGTGTTTTTATTTTTATTTTGTTTGTAATTTCTTTATTATACTTGAGGTAATGTATTATTATACTTAATATTGACTTCACCAAATAATTGAATGGCAATAATATGGAGTGCTAAACAATGCAATCGACCCACACGTCACGCGGCAACACAGAAAAGAAATTATTTTTTTGTTTAAATTAGAACGGCTGTCAAGGCATTTTTGTAAGAAATCTGTTGTAGCCAGTTGCACCCATATAAACGAAACGTCAGTCGTTCGAAATCAGCAACTGTGATGCGAAGTTCAACGCGTTGATCTAAATAAGAATTTTCAATCAAGGTTCTCTCATAATGCCTGGTAACAGATTTTCCTTCTCATTTCTATTCCATTTACTTCTCTTTTCTGTGCGCGGCATGATCGCTTGCATTATTTATAAATTCGTACTGAACAGAGGGTCGCGCGATGCGGCTGCAGTCGCAGGTCGCGGTCGCCGGTTCAGTTGCCAAGATCGGAATGGTAACAGTCCGACCGTGGTGACTTAAAAATATGCGTTTTTTTTACAAATTTTAGATTGAGGGATTTATTGCCCTTTAGTTGATTGTCGTAATGACAGACGCGGTTAGATTAAAAAAAAACACAGTCATAGCTTTCTGACCAATTTTCCCTGTGCCGATAAATAAATGAAAAAAAACTTGTACTCCCAGTTAGTGTCCATGAAGACGAAAACGATGAAGACGATAAGCAAATAGGTAAAAGAGTGGCCACAGCTTCCGCCACAGTCAACCGCGAAGAGTACCTTCAAGCACATAGAGATCTCAATTTTGACAAAAGTCAGCTTGTGATAAAAAATAACTTATTGCATCGGAGGCTGGGTGATTATTACAAGTGAGTTTTTAAAAAAATGTAACGAATATTAAGTACGTACTTATATCGTCACTCCATCAAGTTTCAGAGCGTCCTAAAATAAAAATAAAAATATATAATTTTACCTCTAAAAGAAATTGAAAAAATGCACGATAATATTAACTAATATTATTAAGAGGAAAGATTTGATTGTTTGTTTGTTTGTTTGCATTGAATAGGCTCCAAAACTACTGAACCGATTTGAAAAATTCTTTCACTGTTGGGAATCTACACTATCCCCGGGTGACATAGGCCTTATTATATTTTCAAAAAGTTAGGATCCTTACTAAAACTCCAATAATACCCGTGCGAAGCCGGGGCGGACCGCTAGTATTATTATAAGTAGTTATACTTTGCCCCATCAAGCACCTCCCTGGAAGGGCATAGTGGAATATTAACAATTTTGAAAATGACTTTGCCCCACTTATAGCATGAAGATGGGACAAAATTAATGCTTGCATAAAACTTTTGTTGACTCTGCCCAATTAGGGCTGGCTTTATTAGATTTAGTAAATTTACTAATGACTTACTTTTTTTTTTTTTTTTTTTTTTTTTTTGAAAATGACTTAGTGACTTAATGACTTACTTAATTACTTACTAAGGTAGTGTTAAAAAATAAAATATGAAAAGATTAAAACTTTCATTTAATTAGGCATTTTTTTTTTTCTTAAAAACATTTTAAATCACAAAATGACTAAATTCTTATTTACATATTTATTTGGAGGTGCAAAAACGCATTTGATCGAAGAACGTGTAAAATAAGAACCAAAGTTAAGCCAAGGCAGGCATAGCCGATAACCGATGGGGAAGAAAGGTTCTGGAGTGGAGACCACGAACCGACCGACGACATTGTGAGAATCGCGGGCATCCAGTGGAAGCAAAAGGCCGGCTGTCGTTCAGTGTGGAAGTTAAAGGGGGAGGGAGGCCTATGTTCAGCAGTGGACATCTTCTGGCTGATGATGATGAGGCATAGCTCGAGGCTATTAACGTTTGATTGTCAGTTAGGCTTTTATATTACTTTTCCTCAAACGTAGTGAGGATTTTCACGGAAATATCACACAAGCAATGTACAAATCCTCAAGCATCTGAGGATAATTTTTATAATATTTTTGATTGTAATTTTGTATTGATAATTTTTAGGAAACGTAAAATGGTACACGTTTTAAAACCTCTTGAAAATTCTGAGGATCTTGAAGAAAAGTATCAACATAAGCTGTTTAATTATAATGATTTGGAAGAAAAGGCAGAAATTGAAATGGCTGATGTAAGGAGATTTATAATTTGAAGCTAAAACAAATTATGTTTTCATGCCGTGAAGTAAAAGCACCGTTTATCTAGTTTCTCTAAAAAAGTTTTATGGTGTATCAATGTTTTTGTAAGCTTAATGTTGTAGAATGTAGATAATACTAACCGTATTTTTTTTGGGATAAAATGAAAAATATTTTAACGCTTGTACTATATTTATCAAAAAAATCACAACGATCTGCTACTTGAAAAAAAGACAAACAAAGCACACTTTTCCGTTTATTAAATTAGTGTGATATTTAGTTATCCTACAGGAACCAAACACATTCACTGAGGCCTTCGATTGCATAAAATCTTTTAGAAACAAAAAGCGTTTCAATTGTATTGTAAACCTAATCATTTGTTTCCTAGTTTGAAATGTGTAATTTTAACTTACTTTTACTGAGCGCCAATAAGCACGCTCAGTCCTATGTTACAGATCAAATCAAAAGTACAAGCCGTTGAGTTGCAATACAACAGTCGAAAAGAAGATGCTGAAGAAAAGTTTGAAGCACTCCAACACTTAGAAAGAAGTACCGGCTCAGGTCTCATCTACTCCAAAAAAGGGAAACCCATGTCTGACAAGGTTTTTTGATAACTTTTAATGTGCATTGCGCAAATATTGCCACAAGATCCTTTTTAGTTTCCATTTCTTTAAGGAAATAGTATAAGTGAATTGGGTTTCTTAGAATACCAAATATAATAAATAAGCAAAATAATAATACCGAATATGCAGTGCTACCAAATTTAATATTGGCCGCAATCTATCCAAAAAATTGCTTTCTAAAGTACCAATGACTAAAGTATTATAATGTTTAATATTAAATGCGTTTGCTATTGACAACACCGCGTCTTTTGGTAAGCTTAAATGTCTCTTAAGTGTCTCAGATAAGACCAATATAGAGATGTGGTAAGATGGCGTGGCGGATGCAAATGACAACGAAAGATCGCTGGTACTATTACTGATTGCTATCACTGTACCAAACACAGGTTCGGTCGTGCAATGGAATACTGCTCTCACCTTTGGGATGGATCATCTAAGTACCAGGTTGAGGCATTGGAATCTATTAAGAAACGTGCCAAGACTCATCAGTAACGAATTCCTAGGTTCTTTGTGTTGAGCATCGGCGCAAAGTTGCCAGTCTATTGGTTTTTTTCGGATACATTTCGGAGAGTGTGCATCGGCTCTTTATACATGACTAAATTCCCTCCTGCCCATTTTTTTTGGCGGACTGCCAGAGTGAACACTGGACACGAACAATCGAAACCGCTTTATGGTTGATATTCCGAAAACCCGTACGAAGCGCTTTGATTCCACTTTTATTGTATGAACTGCTAGTCTGTGGAATGCGCTGCCTGAATGGATGTTCCTCGATAGATTCAATCTAAGTGTCTTCAAACCACGAGTGAATCATTTTCTTCTAGGCAAGCGTGCTCCATCTTATACTTATTCGAGATGGGGGCGATAAGTCCTGCACTGACGTCTCGCTTGGGGCGTGTTGTGTATTTCCCCTTACCAGCACCTACCAGAGCCAACCCAACTCCTTGAAATATAGGAGTAAAGCACTGGGGCGCTGGCACAGTTGCTCTATCGTAGACCGCATCATCGCTTAAGCGATGATGTTTGCCTGATGTGATCATCAGCTGAGTTGGCAGCCAAACGCAAGCCTAACTAAACACTTCCGATGGCGTTGCCGCCCCTTTTTCATGTAGATTATCAGTTAATTGATGTTGCTGCAATATTCTGTGACTAAATGTACTGTAAAAGAGAAAAAAATACGATAAACACGTTTTAACACGTATGACAATTTTACTAAAGCATATCTGCCCAGTTTATCTGATCTGAAGGTGGAACACATTTTCCAAGAATAAAGCGTAATTTTTTTTTATGTAACCTTCATGTTTTAGACTGTGTCGAGGTTCATGACTCTCCAAAAACGTAAGCAAGAGCAATCGACCAACCTATGCCTTCGGTACATAAGGGCTAGAAATGCAGTAGCGGATTTGGATGCTATCGTCAAAAAGCTGGAGATGATTGGCCCCGGGCTGTATGTCTTTCAATTTGAACAGCTGCATATTGATAATCAGAATCTTATGACTAAAATTGAAGGTAAGTAAACTATGTTCAACATTAATTACTAGCTTTGCCTCGTGGTTTCATCTGAGTGGACAATTTCAGAGGAAACGTATCTATCTATACATAAAAAAGTAATATCTTATCTTGCTGCTTACTGAATTTTTTAATGACTGTGCAAAAAAAAATACCGCCAATATATTATTCACGCCAATCCGTTGTTCAGTAGCTGCCTTAAAGCTCCCAATAGGTTACCAGACTTATATATTTTTTTTTTTCTTATAGAAAAACTGACTATAAAAACAGTCGACCAGCGAAAACAAAATTAAAACGTCTTCAAAATTAAGGCAGATATAAACATTTTAGTGTGTTACTAGAGAGCTCACTATTTTTACAAATGACGTCACTTGTAGATACGCCTACAGACCTAAAAAAATATCCTAGAATCTTTTACCTACGCCATACAATTTCCATACTGAAACTAGCTTTCCAAAAAACAGCTTCATACGCTATATTGAAATATTATCAGCCGATTTAAAATATTGCATCTAATTATGTTTTTCATTATACTTGTTGTTTTAACAATTTAAACACCTGACTGGTAGCCTTTTCTAATGCTAATACAGATAAGAAAAAAGTAAGTAAAGTAAAGTAATTTCGTAAGTAAACGCCGAGTGGCTATCCTGATATCAGAGTTTTTAGACCATCTGAATGTCTCTGCTTGATTTTAGCGGTTTTCAAAAGAACAAAAACTCAGGACTTGCTATTTACCGTGTTATCTGACCCACGGTAAAGCTCAATTATTATTGTAAACTAGCTGACCCGACAGACATTGTCCTGTCTTAGAACTGTCAAACGCGCGAAGTTAAAGTCGTCGTTAAGTTTTCTGAATTTATTCCATTTTCTGCGCATTTTTCTTAATTTTTCTTTCTGTATCTTTCTCTAAAAACCTTCTACAAAGTATTAGAAAACTTAAAAAAGAAAGATGAATGAAACCGGTAATGTCGTTCTCAAGTTATTAAGGTAAATAGGGATTCATTTATATATATTTCATTTGCATTCACGTATTAAAAGACTGACCATGTCGTCCGTTGCCTTATATTGTTGATTGGTTAAAAACAAACACCTAGTCGAGTTTTTTTCAATTGATTCCTCAATGTTTTCTTACAGAACGAGAAGATGAACTCATAAAAAATAGAGGGAAATGCACAGAACACAACCAGATTTTGGCTCACATTCGTGAAAAAATGAATCATACTGACGAAGTTATAGACTTTGCCGAATGTGACTTAGGCGATGCGGAAATTGAATTTAATGACGCAAGAGAAGAACTTGGATCAATCAAAGTGAGTTTTTGAAATTATTATCATCATTTCAGCCATTTGACGTCCACTGCTGGACATAAGCCACCTCCATCGATCTCCAAAAGGGCTGGTTTTATATGGTAAAGTAATAGTTTAAAACATTCTCTGCAAACCTATACACCCATATAAACTCGTATACGGATTACGCGCTCTCGCTCAATATTCATCATTTCAGCCATAGGACGTCCACTGCTGGACATAGGCCTACCCCATAGATCTCCAAAAGAGCCGGTTGGAAGCGGCCTGCATCCAGCCTTTCCCTGTAGTCTCTTTTAGGTCGTCTGTCCATCTTGTGAGTGGACGTCTCACTAGTACGCTTACCGGTCCGTGGTCTGCATTCGAAAACCTTTCGAACCCATCGGCCATGCTATTCTGCGTGCTATGTGCCCTGCCCTGCCCACTGTTATTTATATTACAATATATCACAATTATAATTAAATGTTAATATAATAATACTTTGATACAGTTTAATTGTTCTTTTCATTTAGACCCGTCGTGATAGACTGAGATATGCTTTGGACAATGAACGAGTGAAAGCAGGACTGCTCACCAGAAAAGATCTGTTGCGTGACTTTCAAGATGCCTCGGACGAGGTAAATTTACCTATTTTATTCATCACATAATTAACGTCATAGTTTTATATAATTGAGATAGTTTTATAACGCATATTAAGAAGTTTTAGTAGGTAAGATCGTGTAAGCTAAATAGCCAGGTTTTGTGTCAGTGTCTTTAGGCCGTCTGAACAGCCCTGACATGTGAAAATATCCTAAGGAACCATAACATGGTGGCGGAGTACTTTCTAATGCCCTGCTAGCTAACTATCACCCTCAAGTTGAAAATCAACACGTTCACTTAATATCAGGTGAACTGTGGGCAAACGCCTAGCTCTACAAACACAAAACACTTAATATGATATACAACCGAAGTCTACAATTTATGTCTTGATTTATGGATTTGTAAACTTACATAAAATGCAGTAGGTTATAGACAATTCGAGAAGATACAACATGGGAGTTAATATTTAATTTTATATTCTTCAAGTGTTGGTAACGTATTTATGATACCTCTGGTGTTAAATGTATCCATAGGTGACGGTGACTGCTTAACAGCAGGCAGCCCGTCTGCTTGTTTCACAACTATGGCATAAAATAAATATTTGGTCTGAATTTCCTTCTCCGAAGAATGCGTGCACGATCGCACGCAGGTTGCAGTCTGTTTCGTACGCAAGTAGTAGCTGTTGGTTATTCTAACTTGGTAAATAACACTGCACACTGCAGTCCATACGACGGATACCGCAGACAAAAGCTAATATTCAAATAAGTATAATTAAACAAACTGATTGATTGATTCATCCATAATATTTTTTAAACATTGCAATTTACAGGTTTTAGTTCTTCGTAATAAGAAAAAGTGCCTTGAGGAACGAATCGCAATGGGTCTCAGAGAGCTAAGATTAGCGCGCAAGCGCATGCAGCCGGATAAAATGCCCAAACAGGCGTCGTCATTATCATTTTTCTAATATTATTAATTTCATTTAAAATTCTTGATATTTATGATATAGTGACATGTACTTTAATTATTTGTTAATTACATTCTGTTCTTTTCATATTAGAATTTTTGTTTCATATATTTATCTATAATAGAGCACGGTACCTAAAGTATCTGAGATAAGGATCTTGCTTGAAGGTTTTCTAGAAATTGAATTGTTGAGTAAAAATTTTAGTTTCTGACCAATTTGCACATGAAATTAATTTTATATTGAAATGTTCCACACATTATGATTTACTATTTAAATGTTGTAGACTTTATTTTGGTTAGCATGCGAGTTACACGTTAACGTTGATAACTTAGTGGAAAGTAGTAATTTAAATCGACTCAAAAAAGAGGAGTATTAGTCGATGCGTATATTTACGAGTATGTTGTTAGCTTGTATCAACAATCAACATCATCATAATCATTTTCGAGATAGGACGTCCACTGCTGGACATAGGCCTCCCCCATCGATCTCCGAAAGGGCCGGCTTGCATCCAGCGTTTCCCTGCGGTCTCTTTTAGGTCATTTGTCCATCTTGTGGATGAAAGTCCTACGCTGCGTTTACCAGTCCATGGTCTTCATTCGAGAACCTTTCGTATCAAGGATAGAGAAACCTATAGCAGTCATCAATTAATTCTTGTTTCGTCAAATGCGTTTCCAAGAAAATTTCTGTTTATAAATAGTCCAGACACAGTAATAAATGTTGCACTTGCAACTTTGGTATTGAGAAAGTTTTATCGCGTCAACAGCTTTCGAAAGATAAAAGTTGATATTGGGTTATTCCCAGCTACACGTGAAGACATCGAGAGTATTTCCCGCGAGTAAGTGTTCTTGACATTCTGCGACATTTCGAGATAAGATTATAATAAATACATCTCTCTTCCATATCATTTAGCTGTACCCGAAGGGGTCCGCTATTGTAACTATAATACTTTTCTACCATCTAGAAAACATTGTGGAATGCTAGAATAAATGAATATGAATACAATATATTAGGCCTCCCACTAGATGGACCGACGACATAGTGAGAGTCGCTGGCATCCAGTGGATGCAAAAGGCAGGCTGTCGTTCAGTGTGGAGGTTAAAGGGGGAGGCCTATGTTCAGCAGTGGACGTCTTCTGGCTGATGATGATGATGATGATGATGATGATTGTTTGCTATATCACGGGGGCAAACTATATTGAAAATTAGATGACCGTCATTTATGATTTTTATAATTTTAATTTTATAATTTTATTTAGTAAGCATTTTTATGATATACTCAAATACGTAGGAGGTGAAGAAAAATAAGTATATAGGCTTCGATCAAAAACACATACATACATGTATAATTTTTCAAAGTATATAGGTATATTTTATTAGATAGCTTAAACTGGTTGCAAAAACAGCTCAAGAATTTGGAGGCCAACAGTAAAACCGAAGAGCGCTCGGGAGTAAACCTGGATGGCGCAGTTTCGAATCAAATTAAATTTTGAATTTTCTATTTCATCTATGTTAAATAGTAAATCCTAAAGTGTGAAACAAAAGTTCAAATTACTTAGCTTTACCTACTGTAGAGTGCCTGACAATACAAGTTATATCCAGGATGATTGTTAATTCACTATGGGTAGTTATCCTATGGTATTTAGGACTACGACTTTCGGGTCTAGCCAGACATTTGAAAAGCATTAGTTGCGCCTAAGCCCGTTACCAAGAGGCTCCGCTATATTTAAAAATAGAATCATCGTGTGTATCGAGAAGTTTTTCTTTCCTCATAGGAGTATTTTTTGGCATCGCACGTCTTGTGCTTTTGCCAGAATCAAGTGTTAAAATATTGAGTTTTTTTTTTATTTAACATCGTCACAAGTCTCAGCCAGTGCCAAGCAAAGTAAGCCACGTTCAAGTCCAAGTGGGAGTAATGGGTTTGCAGACTTACTAGAGGCTTTTTTGGAGTTTTGGAAACATCACAAAAATACATGTTTCACCATTATTACTTACACGAAATAACACAAGTTATGGAAATAATACAATGGGACGACATGCGTTTCTTTCATGTTGGCGCCAAAACTCCAACGGGAAATTCCTTCAGTATTTTTTATAGAAAAAAACAACAAAATATGAAATGTCAAAATATAATATAAGTAAACATCGTGTACAATATGTACAAGAGTAACAAAATTATTCGACACAACATTAATATTAAAAAATGTACTCATAAGTAAACCTATTTCTACTTAGGTAATACGTACAGTTCGCTAAGAGAATGAGTCTGATAGCTGCAATAACATTATAAAAAATCTGAAAACATTTTCTTTTAACATTTTACTGTTGTATATTGGCTACCAACTATACAATCGCTCAGTTCCCACTAGTTCTATTGGTTGCTCCATTCGTTTATTCACTCTAGATTATTATTTCACTCTAGATTCACAAAAAGTGTGATCATGGGTCGCGAACGGTCAGTTAGGATGAGAACTGGTTCTAATTCAGCTTGTTAGATTTGACATGAACAAATATTGGAGTATTAATAAAAGCTTGTAATAAAAAGCTAGTATCAGAAATTACTGTTTTTGTTGAACTTCTTACAATGTTACGAGTATAGTAACTGTTAGACGCATTCTTTCAGCGGTTGCACTTTAGAACCTACTTAGGTACTTACTCACATTGGGTATATTACACCTATTATAAACTAGAATGAAGTAGCCTAACAACTGTGTAAGAGTATTAAAACTAACGTGAAATTGCATGCGAGTAGTTCCTTAATATTTTGTGCCTTTTTATGGGTACAATTATCGACCTTTATATCGACGGACAAAATATATAAAGTGGCTGTAACATTTTTCACATTGAGAGCAACCATATACAAAACTATTTAGTTTCAAGCAATTAATTTCGGGAAAGTAAGCCGAGATGTTACTCTTCTGCCAAAAAATGTGACCAACTGACCATGCACATAACATTCTGTAGTTATTCTGTATTTTATAATTGTTTGCGTGATTGCGATTTTTTTAACTCGAACATGATAAAAAATTTCACGTATTTGCGTTATCTGGCAATTTCTGCCTTGCGTGGTCTTCGCCCTCCGCAAAAGTTAGCACAAAAAATTTAAGTGGATTTTTGCTATGGCGTCTTATGGTTACATTCATCATTCGGTGGTTATAATAATCTGGATGACTTCAAATCACGGTGAAGAATCCGAGTGAATCGAATTCTTCTAGGCAAGCGTGCTCCATCGTAGATCACATCATCGCTTTACATCAGGCGAGTTGGCGGACAAACGCAAGCCTATTATTAAATTAAAAAAAAAACATTCATTCGTTTAGTAATTTTTGGTTGGTTGGTTTTGACGATCCATTGTTACATTCTCTAAGCTATCGCGAATCACTTGTTAAAATGAAATTACTGTGGTGAATGTAATTTATTGTTGCTAAAATTATTAACTAGGTTTATTTTTTTTATATTATGCTATCGTATACACGCTCATCATTCTGAAAGTTTTTGTAGAACATGCATATTTTTAAAGAAATTATAACAGTTTTAGTACAAAACCTCAAGCAAACATAGTCGAGAATCTAATCTATGCAGATTTTAATAGCTCTGACATCTCGCCAGCGAGAAATGTCACGTGCACAAACGAGGAAAAACATTTTGCAATAGGTTTTTGTACGTCCCTGAATAAAATAAAATACATACCTTCTGTAACATTTGTCGACTCTATTAATTATTGTACACACTTTTTGCGCATGACCGAGCGATGAAAGTAGCTGCATTTGTGGTATATACTACCTTTTACACATACTATACCGGTACCTATATACCTAATTGACAATGTGGTAGTGTGTATGGTACCATTTTTCTCTTAAAAGGCTGGACCAATTTTAATACGGTTTTTAAACTATTAGCAGATTTCATACTGCTGGTTTTTTATTTTATTTGATCAAAATCTGTTTTTTTTTGTTTATAAGTTTAGGCTTTTATCCGAACTGATCCAGGTTTGTGTACAATGGATAGAGTAGACAATGTACCGCAAGAACAGTATAAGCTATTAGATTTTTACAAGGGTCAATAATTTTCATGTGTCGGAGGTTTCCTAGATTTTTAATTTATACTTGTAATTTCAACACTGACTAGTTACACAGGTATGAATATTGGGTCTATTAAATTTTAAGCTTCAGTGTCATCCTGCTTTCTGGTCGGACAAAGCAGTTGTCTCAGGGTGTTCAGGGTCGGTGTCTCTGGTGATAGAGCCCCATTTCCAGCCTTCAGGGTAGCCATACTGCCTGACGTCATCCCACCATTGCTGCTTTCCATCTGCCCAGATGCAGTAAATGACGTTCGTTCCTACCAGCACGACGAAGCAGACCCAGAAAGCTATTCTCCATTGGGCTAACGTTGACTGAAATATAAAAGAAAACGATAATTAAATAAGCAATTTCTTTAAAATCTAGATTTATTTTTAATATGCTTTCATTAGTTTCACTTAAAACAAACTATAAGCTAAGTAAAAAAAATTAAAACGCTGTTTTTTTAATAATCACAATTTTTTGTTTCGGAAAGATCATCTACGTGGGTGAAACCGCGCGATGCAGCTAGTTTTAAACAAAACAAATTAACATTAAATTACATCATATAAAAAAATTAATTGTGTAGTACTTCTAGATTTGGAGAAAATTTATAACGTGTTTTTAGAAGGCCTGTTTTGGCGAATTTATTCTGTCAAGAATAGTTTCAACAATCATTTTTACTTCTTTTTTTTGCTCAGACTCTCGTCTCACTACTTAGCAAGCTACTGGGCATATGCCCCCCCATTTCCCTTCTACGCATCTCTGTCCTCCGCCAAGTTTGGCAAATTCGGGTAAAAGCACGATTACACCATTGTTACACCACCAGGGGGCCACTTACAAAGCGGTCATCTCCCATTGAATCACAATCTTCGCTCACCTTGCCCGGGTGCACACGGATCACGTGGCCTGCCCAGTTCCATTTTAGTTAACAATTCGGCAGTGTTCTTTATCGATCGTCAAATCCGATTAAATGCCATAGAATTGATCGTAGCAAGTGCTGATCAAATGGCATTTTATCGAATTTGACGAGTGAATTGTCGCATTGGAAACTAGGTCGATTCTTATAATGCCGAGAATAACATTATATTATTTATATAAACCGGAAATAATCCGGAACATCGGGATTTAGTTAATATAATAACAGCTGTATAAAAGGTTTTGTTTAAACGCTTTCGTTTTTTGTTAAACCTTATCAGTGATGTTATTACGAATGCTACAATTTTAAATCAATACTAGTGTGTACTTACATCTGGCGTCAACAGCCCGATAAGGTACGGAGTGATGATACCAGCAAACGTCGATGTCGTATTGACTAGGGAAGTTAGCGAGCCGGCGTAGTTAGGCGCCAGATCTAACGCGTTAACCTGGAATTACAACGTCATCATAAATAAATAAACTAGCCAAGTGCAAGTCAGACTCGCACACTGAGGGTTGCGTACCATCACTAAAATTGTTAAACAACATAAATAAATTACATCATACTAATATTATAAACGCGAAAGTTTGTATGTATAGATGTATGGATGTTTGTTCCTCTTTCACGCTGCAACGGAAGAACGGATCGACCTGATTTTTTGCATGGCTATAGTTCAAGAGCCAGAGAGTGACATAGGCTTCATCATCATCACCATTTTTCATCACTACTCGGGTGAAACCGCGGGGCGCAGCAGTATAACATAAATAGCTGTACAAAAAGACAATATCACGCCGGTGGTCAACATCCAAGTACCGACCGCTCCCCACGTTGCTTAACTTTGGTGAACAGAAATTTATCACCGACTTGCATTTGACCAGTTTTAATTATTACGCAAAGAATTTTGATATATTTGGTACGGTAAAGCTGTCAAAAACAGTCATGACGGAATTTATGAAGAAGGGGCTTGCGAGAGATTTAACAAACACCTTATAAAAATATAAGCATTAATCTTCAAATCATTACCGTATAAAATGAAAAAATCGTAATATATCTAAAAACTGTTGGCGTCGAGAAAAAATTTAATATGGCCAGAGCAGTATTTACTTGTTCCATTCCAAATATTATTATCGCATACCGTCCAGCTGCGCGTGCCATAAACATTTTCTTACAAAATATTTATCCATTACTGTCTTAATTCGTTCACCCTACAAACCATAACAGCAAGAACTAAACCTCGCTAAAGTAATCCCCAACTGCCCCAAAGTAACATGATTCCTAATAACAACCAAACAGAATGGCCACCAATGTTTGTAAGAAAACTCCCTTTTCTTCTGAAGATAAAACTCCGTTATTAGATTTTTTATCTCCACACGACCGCGTAAATCACGTTTCAATGACTTGAAGGATATAACTCGATCTGTGTATGACATTGCATTTATTTTCTGAATAGATTGAAGGTATTGAATGAGAAATCGTTTACGTACGTTACGTTACGGTGCGTTGAATGTGATTTAATTTCTGAGATCAGATTTCAATTAAGATTTTGCGGTCGTATGAGTATTCTCATAAGGATAGGGATGTTATGGAAATTACACAAGGTTTACAGAAAAATAATTTGGTACGCCACGACATAAACTAAAAGTAGTCTTCGGTCTACAAGATATGGACAAGACCGTGCGTTAGATCGCAATACGCTAGACTGAGATACTGAACATGTTCACGAGTAAAGCGTCAATACGCGAGGAATGATCACTGCCAAGGGTGCTAACGACTACGAAGAAGAAAAGTCTACGGTCAAATAAGTTAACGAACAAAAACTTGTAGATCCTGTACATATAGATTAAGAAGGCGCTAAGCAGACGGGACAATTTGAATCCTTGAGTTTCGGCAACTGGCAATCATCAACTACCTGTTTATATGACGTTTTTGTATAATTTAAACGCATAAATTTAGCAATTTCAGATGAGAGTTTGGATAATCGACTACAGTTTTTGATTGCCAAAATTCGTGATAAAATTAATTCCCCAACAGACATCCGTAACGTGTTAAGGGATATCACTATCTTCTCTTCTCATGTAGTGTCAGTTTTCAGCACCAGTCTTGCTCTACGTGTTATAGTTTATTTTAAATCGCAGAAATCGTAAGCTGAGACTTTTTGTGGAAGTTGACAATTGTGTCAGCTAGAATTGCTCCGTCTGCGTAGCGCATTAACACCACCCGCAGCCACAGCACTTAGCAGAAGGTCCCTATACCTATGCCGTCCTATACGGAGGTAGCTATTGATTCTTACGTTAAAAGTGTTTCTAATAATCTTTAGTGTATTTCTGTTTTAATGTGCAATAATAATATTTAGATAGCTTTAACTCACTTTCATCCCGGGGTAGAAGCCTGCCATGAGAGCCATAGACAGCACAAAGTACGCCATGGCAGCGTTTCTGTCACAGCCTGAATATGATGCGAGTATGATGCAGATGGCAGGTCCAGTGGCAGCTGTAAAGACATCACACTAACATCATGAACAAGTTGTCAAAAAAAAAATCGTCATCTCCATTTAGCGAAGCAGGCTCGGTGGTTTGCGCATTCGAATTCAAATCCACAAGGTGTGCATTCAAATCTTAATCAGATTGGTGAAACCACACCATGGTGGTGGCACTTTCTAACGACCAGCTGGCTAGCTACCACCCTCAAGTTGAAAATCTGTCGCCAAGCACCTTACAGTGGGTGTGCCTCACTTGAGAACCAGTTACTATTCCAGGCTAGGCATGTGTGCTATCTTCGACCACACCGTCACATAACAACAGGTGAGTAATTACGAAACGCCTGGCCTGCCAACCATAAAAAGATCGGTTGACGTGTTTGGGCTGTATGTATGTACAATATTCATGCTCATTAACATACATACCTACATCTTGATATTGTGTCACAAAAGACAATCAAAAGTTTCTGTTTCAATGTTTTTTCTATGGACGCAATGTATGTTATAATGATTACTTACCAATTGTTGTATAAATAATTCTTCCAGTCTTAATCGAATGCCACTTCTTCTTAATGCAAAGATCACAGACAAAACCGAAGATGAAGGAGAACACCCACATGGCAGCGTAGGGAATTGCGGTAAGATATCCAGTGGTAGCAATGTTATATTTCAGGACATCGTGGGAGTACTTCGGAAGATCTGTCACCATTGTATAGTAACCCCAGTCATGGCCAACCTAGGAAAATAATGAATACTTTACTGGACGCTTAGGAAATAGGTTGGTAGAAGCAAATGATTATCTGTAAGTATGTTTTCAACTCCAGAAAAACTTGATCGTACAATCACAAGAACAAATTGTGATTGAAAAACAAAGATTGATTTTGTTTTCAACTAGTGACTTTGTACGCGTACTTTCGCATAATAATTATAAACATTCAAATTCCTTTGGCCCCCTTTATTCATCCCTGTCGTGAAACCCGGAAGTTTTGTTGGCCTATGTAGTAATTTCAAGGTTATAAAGATATCAACAAATTTTAATATGGGACTAACAATTGCTAAAAAAAAAACAGGTGTTTCATAGAAAAACTACATTCACGCTTGACGAAGTCTAGGGAACTAATGATATTTTTTTCGTTATTTCCGTGTTAATTGCTTTGTAAAAGTTGTTCATATTGATAAGTACAACGACTTCTTGCAGCTTAGTACCATCGTGTAACCCTGTATTAGGTAAGCTGCAAACATGCAGACAGTTCCCTTGATGACTAACAGAAACCACCAGGTTTACATTTTACTTGTGTTGTTGTTAATTTCTTGCCAGCTAGGAGATGAGCTTCGAGGATACCTTTTCTAAAGCGCTGTTATATTTCAGCTTTCCATAGGTCATTTCTTATCTCCTAAGTGCGCAGAAGATAAAAACGGATGCTATGGGAATTGATATGTGAGCCTTTGCCTTTGATTCAGGGTGTACGGTTGTGGAGTTCTGACTCGAGTTCAAGAAGGCCACAAGAGGCTAAGTGAAAGTTCACAGGATTTGTATAAATGCAAAAATACTTACAGCAGCCCAAACCAAAGCCCACACAGGTGCTGAGAGCAGAATACCTTTCCATGGCACAGGGTCTTTTACACCCTTGGGTTCAGCAGTAGTGACATTGTTGTTCAAATAGTTCAACTCTTTCTTAGTGATGAATGGATGTGAATTAGGTGTACTATAGCAGAAACAACTCTGAAAGAAAATGAATAGCATTCATTAGTAAATAAATAAAACATCCTGCTGGGTGATTTCAAAATAGATTAGTACTTGTTCATTATACTTCTTTAATTGAATGGGTACAAATTCAGAAGTAATATCTAGTTTGCTATTGAACCTTAAGATGACTAATGTTTATAGCATAAATAATAAGTTATACGTGGCTGTTATACGTTATTATAACAGACACGATCAAGAACCACGATACAACTTACTAATTAGTATTAAGGCCCTCTTTTCCGACGTTTAGCAATTTTGGTCATTAGATTAAGTGTGCGTACTTCCATGCTTAGCTTAAAATTATAAAAACATGTCATATCAACATTGAATGTTTTATCTAGGAACTCCTAAAGACTGAAACACGATTAAGGACATTTCACTCGATAGAAAAAAAAAAATCACCTATTTGCGTTTTTCTACGTTTTTTTTTTGGATACATTCAAATACCTGTTTATTAAATTATGTCTGCGATATCTAAATATATAGATTTCATAATTATGAAGGAAACCGCAAAGGTACATTTCACATTACAAATATACTTTCGAAAAATATGAGAAAAATCTGAAAAATAGAAGAAGCTAAACGCACGACTGTGTGTAAGCGCCATGGTTTTGCTCCGCTAAATGCAATAAACCAAGCCTTATGGTCATATGTAGTAATAAGCGTTGCTTAAAAATTGGAAAACTTCGCCTTAACTCATAACAATGACAACTCACCCATAACACAAACCACAAAATGCCAAATCCTCCAAAGAAGTAGAACACATTTGCCCAGTTCCCATCCTTGAGTAGTATTCCCGACATAAAAGAACCAAAGATATTGCCTATTTGCGCTCCTCCAAACACAAGGGCCCCTTGGAATGATCTCTCATGAGGTGGGACCCATCGAGCCAGCATTATCATGAGAGCAGGCATCGTTGGACCCTGTAAAAATATAAGTATAGTTTAACAACAAAAAAACACGCTTATAACTATGTGACTCTCACATTTTTTGAGGAAAAAGGCAACGAAAACTGAATTTTTGGCGTTCAGATTCCATCAAATAGAAATATCTATAGAAAATTCAATTCCTTTAATAAATAGATCTGTACTTTTATTAAAAATAACGGCTTCAAGTTTGGAAAAAGTCAACATATCAACTTATAAAACACTGTTTTAAACAAAAATTGTTTTTTCTTATCAAATTATTATCTCAAATTAAAAAAGTAGTTTTTCGTCAAACTCTATGAAGGAAAGTTTGAGAGTGGTTTTCGTTAAATTACTGACAAAATAAACAATTTTATTGTTATGGATTACTTGTTTTGTATTCGTCTAGACAATCCGGCTTTATTTATTTTTTGTTTTTTATCCGAAAGTCCACGTACCTAAAATTTCTCGACTGTGTTTTGTAATACGGCTCTTAAAAACAAACCAAAGAAGTCACAATTAACGAGAATCATGGAAGAGTTCTGTCCTTTTTAGGCTTAATCATCATCAGATCAGTTTCAGTCTTCCAAATTATTTTTAAATTTTAATAACAGGCTTGCTTTTGACCGCCAACTAGCCTGATGTTAAGCAATGATGATCTACGATGGAGCATAATATATGCTTGCCTAGAAGAAACTTATTTGCTCTGGATTCGAAGACACTCAGAATATAACTATAGGGGAACACCCATTATTGTATTATCATCCGGATTATAAATATAAGCAAAGTTTCAAATCGTTACGACATAAAGTAGTTTCAAATCGAATTTCAAGATTTGTTTACATATAGTTCGTTATCAAATTTACTAAAATTTTAATGTGAATAAGTAAAGCCAATGTTTCCAGTGATGCCTAAATCTGTATTATTTTCTTAGTTAACAGGAAACGACATAGCAAAGCCAAGTTAAACAATACTAAGTAAACAATACAAAATACTCTAACATGTTAAGCAAAAACTCATTAGTGACCTCGCAACGCACTGTACACTCAAATGGGCAAATACTTGAGTTATTTTATTAGCAAGCATAGTTTTTGCTATGTTCTATTGCAAGTAAAATATTGGAGATATATTCAAAAAAAAAATACAAATACAATTAAACAAAAAATTAATCGTCACCGCTTTATGGTTGATATTATGAAAATCCGTACGATGCGATTTGATTCCACTTTTAATGTGCGAATTGCTAGTCTTTGGAATGCGCTGCCTGAATGGGTTTTGCCTGATAGTTACAATCTGGGTGTTTTCAAATCACGAGTGAATCGGTTGCTTAATCTAGACAAACGTGCTTCCATCGCAGACTGCATCATCGCTTAACATCAGGCGAGTTAGCGGTCAAACGCAAGCCTATTATTAAAAATAAATATAAAACATGATATAGGCATTTTACTTTACGAATGCACACCTTTTTCAGCTAATTATTTACATTCTTAGAGAAAAAGTATGACGTAATGTTTCACTCGTAGCTTAATACCACACAAATATTTTAAATGCGAACTTTTTTGTGTTAGTGTGTGTATGGTTTATCCACACTCAATTCCGTAACAGATTAACACATTATAATGCAACTTGCTTGAAAGCATTCTCTTAAATTAATGTAAACCTTAACGGTTTGTAAATGCTGTTACAACCTTTTTTGGTAACTACTCTTTTCTTAATGATAAATAAATTTAAAAAGGGCTTATTTAAGAGGATACTATCTTATTATCCGTAGTTTAATATATGGTTTGAACTAATGCAGATCATGCGATGAAATCAAATATACAAGGTATCTAGGGCTAAGGTCATTTCACTTATGTAATTCAACAACAAACTCATTTATAAGTCAGTCTATATTTTATGGTTGGTTATTTTTGCGTCAGAATTTTGTTTATCATGCTTGTCGTGTCGTGACAAACATGTTCATGATAGGTATAGGGCAAAGATTTTTTTATATATCAATAGGGCTTGCAACAATGTCATGCCTACAATGATTATTTTTCCCTTGTAGCCGGTATTTAATCTATACCTACAGGGTTACACGAAACGGCGATAATAAGGCATAAGGAGGTCATTGTACTCATTATTATGAACAACCACCAAGATCATTATGAAATTTTACAAATACAATTTTTTCAACACTGAAACCGTGTGTGATATTTTTTTGGAACAGCTGGGTTCGCGATTTTTGCATAGTAAAAGTTGTTTTTTATTGTGTACAATGACCTCTTATTGGCTTAATACAACCGGTCTATGTAACCTTGATATGGAGCTAAATCCAGCACAATGTGCCTTAAATCCCTGAGTAAAATGACCATGACATACAAATAGACAAACAAGGGGTATACGATTCAATTTTGAGCCCTTAAATGAAAGACCAAGCAAAGTATTACCTCTCCCATGCCCTGCAGGACTCTCAATATAAACAACCAAGTCGCGCCTCCAATCTGTATCACGAATGGCGTAAGGAAAGTGAATAGCGCCGTACTTAGCAGCCCCAATCCAAGGGTCCACTTTCCTCCAAACTTTTCGGCCAAATACCCTCCGGGGACCTGCGTTGCTGCGTAACCGTAATAAAACCCGCTCAGGATTAGACCCTGTGTCTTCTCATCCCAGTCGAACATTGCGTACTGAAAATTACAAATACAAAATATTTTTACTGTTACATATAAAATAAAAAATAGAAAAATGGAATGCCGGACTCCTGCTTTAGGGATTTTATAATTAAAGCTTTAGGGCTTTATTGTAAGAGTCAGTGTTTTTTTCCAAAACTGAGAACAGGAACAAACAATATAATTATAAAAAAATCAAAAAGCGCATAACTTAGACTTTACCTAAGTAGAAATTTAATAAATAGCAGATAAAATACAAAAACAGATGAGGAAGTAGATTGTTGACAAAGTACTTATATGGAATACATTTCGTTAAATTAATTTAATTAAAAGAAATAACAATTTCAATGAAAGGAATCTTGTTTCCTATTTTCCGGAGTGGATAAATGACTAACATCAATGTAATTAAATTTGGCAATTTTATCTATTTAATTAATAGAAATTTAAGTTTTTCAATAAAAAAAAAGAACGATGTTTTTTTTTCAAAAGTGTAGGTATAGCTCTTTTTGGAGCGTTTTATACGATGTTTTGTTTTTTATGCACCTGAGACGAGCAAGTCGCTTGCTTAATGGTAAACGTCATATCGTATTACCTACACCCACTACCCTACCACTCAGCGCCACCCAGAATTTAAAACTTCAACAATTTAAACTATGTAATAGAGATTTTCCGAGTTGAAACTGCACGCCTCTACATAGTGCCTCTACATACTGTGTAAATATTGCTATGGAGTTCGTAAGTAAAAACCACAGAAAAAATACTTCTGTGGTAAAAACGAAACTTCAACAGTAAAACCAAGAAGTAGAGGTTTCCAATTTCGAACTACGCGCTGCGCGTTTGCTGTGTGGATGTATCGAATCTGTAAGCAGAAACTATTATTTTTCTCTCCGTTGTTCCTAAGTCGATGAGAATGAGTGTGACGGTAACAACACTTATGTCGCAGGTTTTGGAACAACCTCACTGAACCTGCGAAATTTGTTTTGTCAACGTCATACACTGGACTAAAAGAATTACACATTGCACAAGAATAGCCAGTCTGGAATAATCTACCTGATAAATTTTATATACGGTAACAGACATAATAGCAACTTAAAACTATGGCGGTATAGTGTCGATTGGTAAATTACAACATCATACACATCATCACACATCGCATCATCACATCAGTCTGTGTTTCAAGGACTTTTATTTCTCAACATATTCTTAAGGTAAACGCCGTCATACTATTGTGCATAAATTGAAAATGGAATGAATATTAATTGAGAAGTAATTTAATTTATTAGAGAAGTTTGAAGCTAAAGAAGTTTAGCAGCCGCACTCAGAGACGTTACTTAAGTTAAAGAATACTTAAAATTGCTCTGTCTCGTTTTTATGTGACAATTTTCGTCAACGAGAAGTTGACAGAGCAATTTTAAGTATTCCTTAACTTAAGTAACGTCTCTGAGTGCGGCTGTAGAACACCGCCGTAAAGTAGCGAGTCCGTCAATTTATTACAAGATTAATTTCGAAGAATGTTCATCGGAACTACATGACCTTATTCTACAATCCACTTTCTTGTGCTTTGTATCCCATACATTGTGGATTTTATTTGTATACGTACCAAACGTTTTGATTCTACGTTTGATATTACGTTTCCGTACGAATAAGGATTGGAACAATTTACTAGCTTCCTTGTTTTAATCTGAGCCTTTCAAGGTTTGAGAGAATACGTATCTTCTTAGTCTGCGTGTTTCATCTTCGACCATATCTTCGCTTACCAACAGGCAAGATGGTAGCCAAAAGCGGACATATTCACTTTTTTTTATACTCCAAAACAGTAGTTTGTAATACTACATTTGTAATATTTTTCATCATACGTTTTATAAACTAGAACAATATCCATAAAGACGTCTTGTATTTCATCGATAAAAAATGTCATAGCCTTGACTACGGGAACTATGAATACGATAATGTTGCTTTTTTACTGTATTTTTGACCTTGAAGTAGTATTGACGCAATGGAAATTAGAGTAAAGACGGTTTAACCGGAATTTCAATTACCTTGAATAGGCCTGAGTCCTAATTTTTTTTTTATTACCTCGTAAAAATGTGATTATAAATAGAGCCACACACAAAACACAAATGGACTTTGTTCAAAAATTATTAAGGTAAAAGTATTTTAATTTAATGCTAGACAAAGAGCGTTATATAGCAAGTTATGACGTCAAGCCTTGCTCGCGCTATACAAATGCTATACCAACACACGCTTTGCAGGAAAGGGACAGAACATCCTCTCTCAATCCCCAGCAAAAACTTCAAACGCTTACATCTCAAAAATGTATCAGCCAATTTTAATTATTTTAGCCGACTTCAAAAAAGAGGGGGGGGGGGGTTCTCAATTCTGTTGTTTCTTTTTAAATGTTTGTTACCTCAGAACTCCGTCATTTATAAACCAAGAAAATTATTACCTTTTTTTTTTTAAGGATTTACTTTCAGGTTGGTCCCATAGAAATTTCGTTAAAATTGGTTTAATAGCTTAGTTTTTAAATCAAAATAATTGAAAAAAATATGTCAAATATGGAAGCAAAATTGCGTATTTACTAATTTTGAAATCAGTCTTTAAAATTGATAATTACTTAGTATGTGTTATTATACATACACTGGACCTGGGGTCTTAGAATACAGTTTACAATTTTGATTCGTTCGTTTTCTGGTGCCCGCCGTAAGCCACAGAGTCAAGTCCTCGAATGGTTATTGCAATTTCACATAACCTGACTGTACTCCAATCATCATCGACATCATCAGCCTATCATGCTTTCACTGACCTTCTCTCAGAGTGGGAAGATGGGCCCTAATCCACCACGCCATGTTGGTGAATGTCATATGTTTCTGAATATTTGAAGTTCTTGGACATACCAGTTTCCACACGATGTTTTCCTTCACAAATGTTGAGCGATGGTAACCGTACCATAAAACAGCCGGATAGATTTCCGCCGTTACCAAGAAAAAGGTACCAAAAGAAAAGCTACCAAACCTACCTGGTACCTATTTGATACTAGTTTTGTTGTTTTTGGTATTGGTAGATAGTAGTTGTTATTCTATTATAAACAGCTAATGTTTCATATTGGATTTTACGAATTCTTTATTATTTGATTTATTTCTATATAACAAGGTAGGTATATTATATTATTGCTTTGCAATTTATAGATGGAAAACTCACTTAGGTGTTAACTGGATATAAGTAGTACCAAAACATGTTTTGTATATATACATACAAAATAATACTTGCAATAGGTTGGTGTTTATGTACGTACAGTGAGAAACCAAGGTCCAAGGTGCCTATTAAAAGTAATTGTTTAACGTTTTATGCCATCGTACCTAGTGGGGCATGTAAGTGATATCATTGAAATACACACTACGATCTTTATCTTGTCCGAACATAAAAAACAAACGAACGATACCTTACACTCCAAAATCTAACAACCCAAGGGAAGGGACTCTAAGGAGCCCTTCCTTAGAGTCCCTTCCCCTGGGTTGATAGATTTCTCTAATGGCTCCGAAACCGGTCGATCGTCTCGATTGATAAAAACATAATCGTGAGTGCAAGCCGATGTTATAATATTTTTTAATGAATCCTCACGCGAGTTTTGATGAAGTGATCTATCAACCCGTTTAGAGTATAACTCCGAAAAACTGAAAAACATATCCGGTATAAAAGAAATAATGAAAAAAACTCTATCACAAAAATCGGGATAGTAGATTGTATAACGAGTGCATAAAACAATCCTTTTTAGACGAGACGTTTATCAGCCTCAAGGCGAGGGCGGATATTTAATGCGAGGATAAAATTGGTTTTATGCACGAGCTATACACTTGGGTTTTCACTTTAATAGCAAGGAAATGATACAGTGATATTGTGAGTAAAATCTCATTCACAAAAAAATTAAACATAAATTTTAACAATGTTTTATTTTTATTTGATAAAAGTTATGTCTTGGTCCTTAATCATACCCTGATCTATAGGTAGTATGAGATACGAAAGCAAATTTTCGACGTGAAAATATATTGCAAAATCAACCTCATTAAACCATTTTAAAGAGGTTTAGTTTACTTTTATGTAGGTACTAGTGCACATGATTCACATGAATAAACCTTTTCTAAACAGTTTTAGTCCGCTTACTTACACTGGGCATAAACAGGGACTTTACAAGTTAAGACATTTTGCATCCATATTTTTTTTACAATTGCCTGCATCATGTTTGCAAAACTTATGGCTGCAAAATGCATTTATTTTTGTTCCTGAGTATAAGTACTACAGATATAAAATTGTATTTAAGGTCATTATGCATGCACATGTGCACAACACGTGTCACAAAGAGGGTCACGGTTACATTGCTATACAAACAAAACAATACAAGATTGGAAGTTTAGTACATAAACAACAATACAAATACGTAAACGATACACCCACTATGAATAAAGCGACTTAATCAAGGTTATTTCGCAATGTTAGACGAACGTATCTGCTCATTTCCACGATACATCAAAAGGTTAAAAGTAATATTGTCTGATAAATTATTTTACTTTCTGTATGGCAATTTAACTGTTGAATGAATGAAGAGAAATTATAATTATTTACATACTAAGGCATGGTTGCACCATAGTGGTAGTTAAAGTAAAGGTTTATGAAAAATTTGACAATAACAATAACGCAGACTTTAGCAGTTACTGCGAAACGCGTTGCACCAGCGTAGTTAAAATTACCTTATTTACCCCAGATGCATAGCTGAAATTATATTTTATGCATGTGGCAGATATTTAAAATAAACAGCGAATCGTGGGCAGTTACGGTCATCAGAAATAAATATGATGTCATTGAACAATTGTAGTCAGATAGAAACATTTTTTTTGCCTAACCGGTACTTAACTGAAACGTCAATGTTTCTTAAAGCTAAATTAAGATGGTACAACCCACCCTAAGTAGTGTAGTGTGCCATGAGTTGTAGTGAGTCTGACGTGTCACTGTATCTAGGTATAGATAAAAAACCGGACAAGTACGAGTAGGAGTCGCGCTCTGAGGGTTCCGTTAGATGGAATCCTCAGAGAGCGAGTCCAAAAAAAAAAACAACAAAAAAGGTGTAATACTGAAAGACAAACTTAACTTTGTAGTGGACAATAAGGTTCTTCCATACATTCCAACTACATAATGTAAGTTTGTTATAGAAAAACAATTATTTTTTAATTATATAACTTCAAATTTATACCTTTCAGATTTACTCCTTTATGTGTGCTGTAAAAACTTGCCTCTTGCCAAATTTCATGATTCTAAGTCAACGGGAAGTACCCTATAGGTTTTGATTTCCTTCTGAAATCGCAAAATATGCGACATAAACGGTCATATCTTTTGATCGCGTAAACTTACAAGTTTGACTTTTTCACAGCTAAAAGAAACCGCAAATTTGAGTATTGATATCTTTACGCGTTCTTGAGAAAAAGGGTCTTGACAGACGGACAGACAGACGGACAACAATGTGATTCTATAAGGGTTCGGATTTTGCCTTTTGAGGTACGGAACCCTAAAAAACTCAATAGTGTACACAAAAATACGAATAAAAACACACACACGATAAGTTAAATCAGACATTGTAAAAAGAAATAGTAAACACAGGGTTACACGGAACGGTGGCACAAAGCCGAAAGGAGGTCATTGAAATGATGAGGGATTTTGAACAAATAATTTTACTGTGAAACCAACCCCAAAATTACAAAAAAACAACTGTTCTATAAAAACGACACAAACACCGAAATGTATAATGGAACAACAGATATAATTTTTCATAATTTCAAGGTTGGTCTTTTAGTACAAGTTATTGATAATTAAGGGTAATGACCTTTTATGGCTTCGTAGGTAGGTACCACTGTTCGTTCTAAATCTATATATTTAAAAATACTAATACTGAAAATTTACAAACAATAAATTACATACTTATTCATTGTTTGCTTTGTTTTATGCCAGGCAGAAGGTATTTAAAACACTGTTTTAAACTATCACGGTTGTTTACTAAAGTTACATTATGATTATTTACGGGATATTTACCGTGGTAAGGTTGTGGAATGAGCTCCCAATGAATGAGTTGGTTTTTATCTTCTGGTGATCCTATATTATGTTTTGTATATATTATGTAAACAACACGTAAACGCAAAAGGAAAAGGAATAATTATAAGGTAAAACGTGTTAATGGTATTTTTGCAGACAGTTTTGCGGCTGGACTGTGGTTGCCGCTGCGATAAGCGCCGAGAAGTATAACACGATACGAATAGCGTTTATGTTTATTCATAATATATAAGTAGGTACTTATAATTGCACTACAAAAACTGCCAGCTTCCTTGTTTCCTGAGAGATATAACCTGGGCCTTTTCAAGGCCAGAGTCAATAGGTATCTTCTAAGTCGTGCTTCAACTTCGACCACATCGTCGCTTACTAACAGGCGAGTTGGTGGACAAAAGCAGAATTATCCGCGTAAAAAAAAGAATTAACAATTTAAAACCTTGTATAGAAATCTTTACATATAGTGAGATGAGTAACTTAACTGATAGTTCGTATAGGGAAATTGTAATTATAAATGAGTTTCATGCCAGTTTGAGTGAGATTTCGTGATGAGTCAGTGAGTGAGTGAATGATTAAATGGTAATTTGCTTGCATAAAAGGTATATAAAATATTATTATGTAGATTAGAGAGGACTGGCTAGGTAAAGACCATTTAAGTATCATTTCTTAACGTGGTTTCATAGCTGTACGGAAGAGCCGTGCGGGTCACCCGTACGGGCTCCCGGAGCGGAGACATACGTGACGCGCTAGAACATCGTTTCACAGCGATGCGGATTGTTCCATACGGGACTTGCCTCTGCGTAGATCTCGTCTCCCGTAGTACAGGTGACCCGTACCAGTCTCCCATACAGCTGTGAAACCACCTTACAACATCGAGACGATAATACTAGACTACCGCTGCTTTCCCATCGTGTCTTATGCAGAATATACGATAAGGGCGGAATAAACCGAAAGAAGCTTATTATACTCCCGGTGTGGACGGACTCTCACACACAAATTGTAGCTTCTCATAATTTTACTTGCACGATGTGCACAGCACCTTAACATTATTCGCAAGTGTCTTAAATATGAAAAAAAAATACGGCAGATAATAAAACAACAAAATAATTATTTCCATAGGGCCAAAGTCAGTGAAACATACAGATAATTATAATTATAACATAATTATCTGGTCTGAGTCAGTCACGAGTTTTTTAATACGATAACGAGTTTACTAGTGAAGTATACCAGTTAAAAATTACACTCCTTTAAGTTTTTTTTGTAACACGTTTTTTAAATCTACTGACGGGTAATTTTTATTATTTTTATCCGATTTCAAAAAATGAGGATACATAATATTTAGAAAATTTATTTTATTTTAACATACAAACGTACTAAAACAAATATACAATGAGGTTTTTCAAGGATTTGTACTTTTAGATTAGTCCCATAGATTTCGATTTCATCAAAATTAAATCAAATATAATTAACCTAAAAATAAGTATGCCATCCAAGTAGACAAAATAGCGTATTTTACAGATTTTGAAGTCGGGTTTTTAAATTTTTAATTTATAATTATACACTAAAGAAAAAAAAAGAAAAAAAAATTGTCATTGAATCGAGACCATTTGCTATTTGATACAATTCTTATATTTTCTCTTAGTGACCGCAGGGAAACGCTGGATGCAGGGGTTTTCAACCGGCATTTTTGGATATTGATGGGGGGAGGCCAGCAGTCAGCTGTGGGCGTCCTATGGCTGAAATGGTGACGATGATGATTATTTACTTACCGATTTATCAATCATCGTGGATATATCACTAGCATTCCCCGCTATGACGTCATCAGGACAAGCATTAGGATCCACGTAATGATGCCCTGAAGCAGACTTCGTCTTGTTAACCATCTGTGTGATTGCGAAGTTCAAGCATACCCTCATGGTGTAAGCATTACATACTCCGAGTAGCCCCATGACTCCGAGGATGTAGCGTTGTGGAATGATGCAGTCTGGAATACAGATTAGAGAATTGTTTTAAATGTTTATAGGGACTTCTATCAATTCCATCCATGTAGGGACTTATCACGCATTATTTTATTTAGGTAAAGGTAGGATACAGCTAGGGTTGTGTATCGTAGTGACAACCCTACGATTTTTCAAGATCAAGTGAGGGTAGAAGAACGAAACACCCGCTCTTCTCGCCGCACTCGCCCGCAGTGTTCAGTCAGCTCGTAACCACGGCCATTGTAACATGATCGAAACGTCGAGCGAAAGGTACCTATTTTTACCTTTAAATAAAGTAATGTATGATAAACATTTAAAAAGTGTTCAAATCGCGAAAGCTAAAAACAAAAATATACTAGATTAGAGAATTGTATGTCAAACGTCTTAGTTCAACAAACATGGCAACCGCATCAGCATCATGCAACATCGTCATGCATGTGTCCGCATCATCGCTTAACATCAGGCAAGGTAGTGGTAAGTACAATCAATAAAAAACCGGCCAAGTGCGAGTCAGGCTTGCGCACTGAGGGTTCAGTACCACCACTTAAATTGTTAATTACTGAAATTACAAAAAAGTGGTGCATAAAAACAACATCACGCCCAGGTGGTCACCCATCCGAGT
Source organism: Agriopis marginaria (assembly GCA_932305915.1). Lineage (NCBI taxonomy): Eukaryota > Metazoa > Arthropoda > Insecta > Lepidoptera > Geometridae > Agriopis > Agriopis marginaria. The sequence goes on along the minus strand of OW029925.1, from coordinate 7,122,959 downwards.
ACCGAACGCACTTGGCATTTCTTAGCTTGATATGAATAGAAAGTCACCAAATCACACTTAGTGCAGGGCAGTTAGGGCAGTATTTATTATTTTTTGTTTTACTTTACAGTTTGATGTTGTGTGTGTAGAGTGAGATACTAATCATGCCAAGTTTGACGCACAAGCGTCAAACTTGGCGTTTAGCTATGTACAAACATAGCTAGAGCAAATACATAAATTCGTTTAAATAAATAAAAAAATTAAATCACCCCCTTAGTTTTTGCTTTTTTATTATTTCTTGAATAATTCGTTGTATTATTACATGTTCGGTTAAAATTTCAATTAGTTATCTATTACGGTTCGAATGATACCTTTAAAAGGCAGGAAGGATAGACAGACAGTCAGACAGCGTAGGCTTATTAATAGGGTCCCGTTTACACTCTTTGAGTACGGAACCCTAATATTTGCAAAACTCAAACACTTAATTAGAAGTCAATAAAATAACAAAACCCAATGATAAAAATTATTCTTTATGTAGCAGTTCTTTATCATATTGTAAGAGCTTTGTTTAAATAATATGATAACAACTATTCAGTGTAGGTTCCATGGTTTGAGTTATTTTGATTTATGTTATTGGTGATAAAATATGAAAGAAAATGATGTAACTGTTTATTAATAGAGATAACGTTGATGTAGTTACTTGCTAATAAAATATCTACATAAATTATTTTAATTGAGTTGTAGATTTATCTATTAAAACTGAGAGACAATTTATTAACCTGCCATAATTTAATACAATATATAATTATATATTGACGCAAGAAAAATTGCGAAGAAAACAATCAATCATTGATTTGTACTATACAGTATACACTTATACGGTCAATAAAAATAATTCGTCTGACAGCTGCAATGACATTGTAAAAATCTAAATAAAACATATTGTTTCATTATTTTAGCGACCTTTTTACTATAACCATGCAAAAAATCAGGTCGAGCCGTTGCTCTGTTACTGCGTTAAAGAGGAACAAACAAACCAACAAACAAACACACTTTCGCATTTATAATATACTAGCTGCGCCCCGAGGTTTCACCCGCGTAGTGATGAAAAATGGTGATTATGATGATGAAAAGTGGCCTATGTCCCTTTCTGACTCTTGAACTATACCTATGCAAAAATCAGGTCGATCCATTGTTCCGTTGCAGCGTGAAAGAGGAACAAACATTCATACATCTATACATACAAACTTTCGCGTTTATAATAATATTACTTGGTAGGATTATTATTAATATAGTATAGTATGATTAATTTTCTTTATTATAACAGCTTAAATTTAAATACATTTAAGCATAAGTACGTACACTTAGATAAAGTATGAACAAAAAATCGTTGTACGTACATTATTCATTTTATATCTTAAAAAATTATGAATGGAATTGTCCACGCAGTACGAGAGTACATTACACATTAAGAGTGAAACCACGGGGTAGAACTAGTTAGCTATAAATAAAAATAAACAATAGATTGAATTAAAGCAAAAATGCAAAATGTAAATTGTTTCTGACAATAATGGCTCAAAAAACTCTAAATAGCCTACTCTATCATCTCTATCGAGGCTTTTCACCTTAGCTGCCAAACATCATTTATTTAATGCCTGTTTTGTTTTCATTTTACTAACAATTTCCATAGAGAATAAATACCTAGATACTGTGAATGAACTTAGCGTAAGTGTACACTAAGTTCATTCACCGTCAAACCTACGTTACGTACCTTTTTAGGGTTCCGTAATCCTACAAAGCAACCTTTATAAGTTCATTCTATCCGTCCATATACCCGTCTGTTTATCCTTCCGTCCTAATTTTTTTTAAACCTTCTAACTTCTTTAGTTATTAAGATAAGTCATGAAAATTTGCTCAATAAGATTTATGATACAGATCTCAATATTAAAAGTGTACAAAAAATATCATTTTGTATTTTAAGGATGGCTCAAACATGAAAAAATGTCCTCACTGCACCTCTTCGTGTAGAATGAAGGTAAAATTTCAAACATCACTTTTCATCAAGAGGATCCTTTGTGAAATTCGGCCCGCCGAAGTGACAAAAAGTTGTTGCCCTGCCCTGCATTTTTAAACTATTAGACATAGAAACTTGTAACGTTCTATGCTAATAAATTGTTTTAAAAGGTCAAAAAATTGTGATCACGTCATCTTGACTTATAGTACTGTAAACTTAAGACTTAAGTAACTGTACTAATTTCAAGACGTTGTAGCTCAAAATCCCTGACTTTTTCGTAAAATGATCTTAACAAAGAATGTTTCCCAAGTTGGTAGTTTTTTTTGTTTTGTGAAACCAAATATTCTATATTTGACTGTTATTTCAGGATGACACATCTCTGAAACATGGCTAATTCCACAAAACTTAGTTCGTAAAAAAAACCATAACTACCAATTTCTGAACTATGAATATGACCATAATTAGTATTTGGTTTTGGCTATGGAACCCTACTATACGGGTGTCTTAACACGCTCTTGGCCACTTATTCTCTATAAGCCATATTTTATACTAACCTAGCAACAGCACAATGCACTTGAGAAAGTCAGTGTGGGAAGTGGTGTGGTGACTCGGTCTGACTCAACTTGAAACGAGCAGTGTAAATTAAACTGGCAACTCGAACTGCTGACGCGTTCAGTTTATTATACTCTAGTTAACTAAGCATACATCTGACAGTTGCAATAATTTGTAAGATACTGTTTTTTATTTATTAGATACGGCTAATGTACTAGCCATAATTTTATGTAAAAAAAACTAACAAATGTAATTAGAATGTACCTTTGTTATTTAGCCTTTAACTGCAACTGTCAGATGCGTTCAGTTCAGTATAGTTGGCTGCTTAATATAATAGTTTCTAAAATGTATTTATAATACTTTTGTAATACATGTAATTCTTCTTGATATTGACAAATAAACAAAATACATCGGATATATATTTATTTTTTGTTAAATATGCTTGCACATTTAACCTGACCTCACCGACGTGCAGACAAAATCTAAAATAAAGAAAACTTGCTCAGAATATACACAAGTATTCACTCTTCTTTAGAAACCTCAGTTTTCTAAGAGTTCGGAATAAATAATTATTTTATCACAAGTTCTGGAATATAATGTCTACTGGTAACTCGCACCGTTTGTATGTACAATGCTCTTTCTTCCTTTAATTTTTCGTTAATATTACGTTAAAACCCTGCATTCAAAACAAAAAGCATAATATGCAAATTGATTCAGCGATTATAAAATAAAATGGTAACAGAAACACAACCTCTGACCCTAAACATCTCCGTAACATCATGGGTAACAAATATTATTAATTTAAAAAAAAAATACTTTATTTTAACTAGCTTTTAGCCATCGGCCATATTGAATTTAGGTGACGTTATTTTATTTTTCATATTCTTCTCAGTAAACCCTTTTATTTGATACCCATATTATGGAAGTGCATAAAAGTAACTGGTCCGCCATCTTTGGGAGTCGGCCATATTGGATTTAGAATGACGTCAGTTAGCTGACCATGCATTTTCATATCCAAATATCAGCTCAATTGTTTGGGGATAACTGCTCTAAAATTCAGTTGCAAGATATTTTGTCCCACAGTTATACTAACAGGGCAAGTTAAATAAAACTTTGTGAAAATGTAGCGCACTATCTCCCACGTATAGCACACATATTTATTTTCGCATGTAAAATATTAATATTGTTATATGATATGGTAAAGTAGGTATTGTGACTGCACGATGCCCTACTTTAAACTGAATGAGTAATCAAGAAGACCTATAAATAAACAATGTGAATTCAATGCAATGCCTTGCACATTAAGTCCAGACACAATTACTGATATAGTGAGTGTTAATAAACGTTTAATTTCTCAGTACGTAAGCGTGCCTTATCATTGTGAATTCTTTAGACACAGTCTGAGTTCCACCAGCTAAGTACCAGCTTGAGACGTTGGGGTCTATTGTGAAATGTGGTAAGGAGCTCATCAGCAAAGAATTACTAGTTCAGCAAAGTTGCAAGTGTATTAGTTTTTTTATCGGATATGTTTCAGAGAGTGTGCATAGAATCAGCATGGTCTAATTCCCTCCTGTCCATTTTTCTATTGGAATGCCAGAGCGAGCACAAAAAGGCAAGGTAATGCCGAAGCGCTTTAATTCTATTATGCAAATTAAAATTTTACTGTGCAAACCGCTCTAGCCGTTAGTGGTTGCGGTCTAGCGCAAGATCTATCTTGCGCTAGCTAGTGCAGAATGCAATGCCTGAATGGGTATTTCCCGATTGTTACAATCTGGATATCCTCAAGTCGCGACTGAATCTGTTTCTTCTAGATAAACGTGCTCCATCGTGAACTGAATGGCCAAAAGCAAGCATATTTTCATTTGAAAAATAAACAATTCAAAGCAAATCCTCGCATTGGTAAGTAATTGGTAAACTGATGCCCCTATTATTACAAAGTGTCTGACATTAGATAACATATCTAAGACAGTTTTCATTCTCTACCTTCCACTAATTAGAAATTTAGTAGACATCTGTAAACGCCGTGATTACATAACTACCATAAATCATTTACATAAAATTAAATTTACAGTAGTTTCCAGAAATAGCTATTCGTTTTTTTTATAGAATTTCTCTTGATAGCGCGTTCTTGTGATCTTGTTTACTCTATGAATGATACTGAACTGATAATACTCCGACAGATACTAGACACTTGATAGATAGCGAGTAGACGAATTGCAGATAACATACATGCGGCAGCAAACTGGCTTTTAACATAATTTGTTTGAAGCCATAAAAATAGATAATTATGCAGGTTGATTCTACAAAATTTGTCATAAATTTTCTGTTCTTGTCTTATTCAGAATATCAATCTTGATGAGAGTGAGATCTCGAAATGGTTACATTAGGATATTATATTGTATGAGATATAGCTTGCTGTTAAGTAGGACAGACGGAATGAGACGGTATTTCTATACTTTTTGTGTTTAGTACAAAAATAGTCAAAGTAAACGACAAGGGAGAGGACTTAGAATCAAAACCTATAGAATAATTTTTCAATGATAATTTTGACGAAATTTTAATATCGTTCCGTGCCTACTATTGCCATGATGTACTGTAGGTAACATGATGGCAATAGTACATGTATAAATTTGCAATAAAATATTGAGTATAGAGGACGACAACATTGTGACCGACGTTGTCGTGGGTAGAGGAGCTGAGGCAACAGGCAGTTGTCTCGGGTGCACCCATAGTGCAGTGCTGATGGCTTCAATGCGTTCTTCTAGAGATACCGGAGCCCTCTTATCAAGCATTAAAGCTAGTCATCAGGAGAGTTTTAGTAGGTATAATCCCACATAACCTGGTTGAACCCCAATGCAGCCAATCTTTGGAAGATTTCCCCTTTCGATAAAAAGAAAAGACAAATCTTTATTTTTAATTATTTCTAAATATGTATTTACTTACATGAGCGAAGAGCCCTTGTGAATCCATTGTCGTACCTCTGGGGTGTCTGTGTTGTTTGTCCGAGTAGCTTATGCGCCTGCGCTTGTAGTACGTCGTTTTCCTCCATCCTTGGGTCTAATCACAACAATTACATGCAAATTATTCTTGTTCCATAAATATATAAGAACAAATGATATAAATTTAGTACTATGTTAAGTTTTATTGCTAGCTTCCTGTTTATTTTAATCAGATTATGGACTTGTCAAGCTAGCAACACTGGTATAACTAAACACCTAATTCCCATACAACTTTGTTCTACTGGAAAGTTGTTTTATAGGGTTCTGTACCACAAAAGGGAAAAAAAGAACGTTTATAAGATCACTTTGTTGTCCGTCTGTCTGTTTGTATGTTTGTCTGTCTGTCTGTCAAGACTCTTTTCTCAGAAACGCATAGAGGTATAAATTTTCAACCGTGTAAAAATCAAACTTGTAAGTCAACGCAATCAAATATATGACCGTTTATGTCGTATATTTGCGCATATTTTGTGATTTCACAAGGGAATCAAAACTTATAGGGTACTTCCCGTTGACCTAGAATCATGAAATTTTTCAAGAGTCTAGGTCTCATAGCACATATTAAAGAAAAAAAACCGAAAGTCGTTAATTTGAAGTAATATCATATAAAAATATTGTTTTGTAAATACCAACTTACATTTTGTAGTTGGTATTGGTATGCATGGAAGAAAGTTATTGTCCACTACAAAGTTAAGTTTGTCTTTCGCATATTGCAACTTTTTTTATTTCTTTTTTTGGTTTGACTCGCGGTCTGAGGGTTTCTGCCAACGAAACCCTCAGAGAGCGAATCCTACTCGTACTTGACCGGTTTTTTAAATATTTTATGTTACTTACGAGTACATTCAATTTGTCCCGAACTCCCGATCGATAAACATAACGTGAGTGTAATATAACCCGTTTTCAATAGTTTATTATTAATCTTCACGCGAGTTTTGATGAAGTACATTCAATTTCATTTATTTTAACTTGCAATGTGTTTGTTGTTCATAACTTATTTTGGGAGCCAGCATTCTTATAAGTTGGTCATCAAGTATGGTCAATGCAACACGTGACCAAAATGCTGACCTATAATTTGCTCAAAGGGCTTTTAATTTGTCTACAATGTGGTAATGGGGCTGCATTTTGGGGAAAAAATCTACTGGTCTAATAGATTAGTTTTTAGCTAGGATTACATTTGTTTTTTTTTTCTCTGTATATTTTTTTTTTGTTGTTGTAAAAATAACCTTCTATACTGGATTTGCATATTTTTTTCATATTAATTTTATGAAAGAATTTGATTAGTTCAAATCAAACTAATTGGATGATAAAATATAACAAAAATACTAATTTAATTTCCTGGTAGAACAATGTTGTATGGAAATTAGGAACTGAGTTGCCACTATAAGTTTTATTTATACAACTGTTAAAAAAACTAGTTAACCTTGGTGGTTCCACATGGGCATCAAAGTACTGTATCCGATACTGGCATAATCCGATGTATTATTATGATTGCGAATGTAGAGTAGGAAAGTAAGCTGATATACGATAAAACCACAGATCGGACAAACAATGGACATAATATAGTAAATTGGCGTGGTGTGTGCGAAAGCATAAGGCCTACATCAGTCTTGATGCATTTGAAATGAAATGAAATGAAAAAAAATACTTTCCAGATTTACATCCATAACTTATTATACAAATTACATTACTTATTTGTTTATTAGAAAATTAAAAAAAAAATACACAGAAAATTTAAAATTAAAATTAATATGGGTTGGTGGTGGACTTATCCGAGTAAAAAAATACAAATAAAATAATTAATAATTAAGCCTTTAGTCGAACTTACTCTGCAGACGGCCTTACCAAATAAAAGGTACTTTTGGATACCATTTTCACAAACCTGTGATGTGTATTTTTCTATTATAGAAACTGACGTGGTTTTCATACATTTTATTTATATTTCACTCCGGCCGGAGTGACCGGCTTAATCTTACGTGAGTAATTCCCGTCTAATATAAATAATGTGTATTTTCCTAGTTTATAAAATGCATCAATTTTATAACTTATCTACCAATACCATAAAAAAAAACAAGACTAAATTTTTACTAACAGGTCCGCTTACAATCAGGAGAACCACGTGCCTCTTAAAATACGGAACCCTAAAAAAGGCATCTTCTCGCATGACATGGTGGTTGAAGATGTCAAATTCGAAGTAAATACATTCTATAATTTAGTCTATTAGTCTATATAGTATATTTAGTCATATAGTCTATAATTTAGTTTAGTATATAAGAACTGACTCTTTAGTTTAGCGTGGGTGCGGAAACACACTGTTAGTATTTGTTGACAGATTTCTTATTTAAGGGCAGTTAATAGCTAGCCTGACTACTAGAAATGGATTATAATGATGCATAATATGGATAATGGTTTACGGGTGAAACCAAAGAAATTAAAACCAATCGTAAACCACAATATCGCTTATCATCAGGGGAAAACGCAGTCAAACGCAATCCTATTATAAAAAATGCCGGCAAAATTGCAAATTGCTTTAACGATATTGTACTTTGATTAGTCAATCAGTGTCACTAAAATGTTTCAAAAGTAAAGGTAAAATCAGGACTAAATTTTTTACCTACTTACTGGACCCAATAAAAAGCAATAGATATCAAATATTTCTAACAGAAATCTAAGTAGTGATCAATGTCTGTACCGCACGTACTATATTAAGTATACTATAATATAAATTCCGCATAAGTAAGTACTAAGTTAATCCTGATTATGCAAATTGTATTCACAAACGGTGTACATACTAAAATGTATGATGACTGAATCGAATTCCTAATGCGGCATCATAGAGGGCATTATAAATGCTTTGAATAGCTAAGTAGGACCTTAAAGGTAGAATATTAAATTATACCTAATAGAATTTAATATTTAGATTTATAGTAATTAACTTCATACATTATTGTAAAAAAAAAGTAAAATGTTAGATTGGGAATTATTTGGTGATGGTGCGCCCCGCCGTTTCACCCGCGGGGATTACTCTTTATAACATCAGCTATCTGCCAGTGAAAGTTCCGTCAAAATCGTTTCAGTTGTTTCGGAGTCTAATGGAAACATACATACATACACACATTAAAATAAAAATAAATAAATAAATATTCGGGACATTTTTGCACACACGGTCATCTGACCCCAAACTAAGCAAAGCTTGTGATATGGCTGCCAGAGACTGATATACATTGCCTTATATATATAAATTAAGTTAATAAGAATACATTTTGAAAATAAAATGCTTACATATTTGGTGTTTTTTAGTATTTGTAAACTTTAACTTAATGTTTTTTACAGGTTGGGATTTTTGTAATTTTTAGAAAGTAAAAGAATAAAAAAATAAATTACCTTTTGTAACAGATCGTAAAAATCACTATTAGCACATAACAAAAATAAATTAAAAGCACTGGTAAAAATTTGCAGTTTTCCGCAACCGCGTGCGTGCGACTTTATTACCCGTAAACAGTCAAATATATTTTATATGTAGTCGTATATTAATACTCTCAATTTATCTAAGATATAAGAGTATTTACACAACGTGCGTACGCGTTGCCGGTATGTAGCGAATATTGTCAAACGCGCGCCATCGTTCCGCAGGCTTGCGACTCTGGTAGGGCTACCACGGCGTTTACGCACTCTTCATGAAAAAACAATGTAAGACTAATATTAGCAGTCAACGTGTTTCTGTTGGTATGAAGTATGACACTGAGGACAGGAAAAGGAAAAAATACTTAAACAGGAAAAAAGTGCTATTTGGTATTTTATTGAGAAGTCACTTAGTATCAAAATAGGCATGAAGGCGTGTCAGCAGTAGCACAAGGGCGTGCATAAGCAGCGCGGGACTCTTCATACCGCAGCAAGTGTAGCGCAGCTCAGCGAGAAGCAGCTCAAACGCAAAGCAGTTCATGCGCGGGTCTGCACTTATAATTATGATGTATAATGGTTAACTTATATTACTTTTATATTTTACAGGCTCGCATGGTTTTTAATACAAGGAGATTATACAATACCTGCATTCACGATATGCTACTGTAGACTCGCGTTTTTTTTTTGTGTTGCCTTTATCAGAAGCTTAAGTAAATTTAAGTATAATTTTCAAGGAAACGAGCTTAGTGCCTGTGAAAGGCGCCAACATTGGCAATCCAGGTAACAGTATTGCTATACTTATGTAAAAAATATCTTCGATGTACTCGGTTTGCTGTCATGGCGTTCAGAACTCCCCAATGACCCAGAGAATTCTAAGCGTGTTATTGTTATTGTGGGCACGTGGATAGGGGTTTTATTATATTGTTGCATCATCATCGCACCTGCTTGGCAGTACTTACCTACATCAAGAACGACTTCATTAACCTTTGTACTTTTATTAAACTTCCATTCATCGGCTTTTTTCCTTGTAACGAAGTATTATTCCCTTTTTTCATGTTGATTTAACTATATTATATATTTATACCCGGACCCGGGTATTTGGACCCGGGTATGTCCTAAAACTGCGACCAGAACCACCGGAGGATGGGCAGCAGCGCCCTATTAGTATACGGTGAACTTACTGCGATCCCCAAGCCGCCTGCCAAGCGTGGGGATTATGGCAACACCCTTCTTTAAGAGGGAGGCCTTTGTCCAGCAGTGGACGTTTGATGGCTGCTGATGTGATGTGATATATTTATAGAGATCGGTTTGTAAGATAGTTGAGCTGGTGCGTCGGTTGCACTTTTTTTTTGGTTTATACAAATAAGGTTTCTTATACCAACCACGAAATGTTTACTGTATGGATTATTATTATCTGAAATAAGTTATTTGATTTGCTATTTAAATGCTATTATACTTATTTCATTCGATTTGATAAACTATCTGAAAGATGACAGCCCTAGTGGGGTATATGAGGTTGTCGGCCTTGGGCAGCATAATCATTTATCCAACATGCGGTCCGGCGATACCTGTTGTGGGGTCAGCGAAACGCTGATATGCGTATTCGATACGCCTACAGATACGAACAAGGAGTTAGCTTGCGAAATCAAGCTTTGACATTTGTGAGCGTGGGAAATGTGTTGTTTTTAGGGTTCCGTATATCAAAAAGAAAAAACGGAACCGTTAAAGAATCACTTTGTTGTCCGTCTGTCTGTCTGTATGTCTGTCTGCCTGTTTGACAAAGACCCTTTTCTCAGAAACGTCTAGAGTTATCAAAGTAAAATTTATATCAAATAATCGGGTCTACAGTCTCTTTCAGTTGCTATACCATGTCTCTTAAAAGCAATTTTCTCTAAATTTCGGTCCTTCAAATAAGACAAATTCTAAGCTATATCTATTGTAGGTAGGCTAGTCATCTACCTACCATGGCTGTATCAAAAATCAAACTGAAAAATAGAATCTTCTAGAAATATTACTAAATTGAACTATAATTTTATACCAAGGAAATTCGATTCACTATCGATAAACAAGTGACATTGACTTGCAAACAGTAATTCGAATAGATAATTTTGTTTTTGTTTACGTACATTTATCATACATACTACCGAATAGCGTAGAAAAACGTTTTACCATATATGTTTATCTGTGGTTTTACCAAGAATTACCCGACGACGCAATGTTAAAAAGAGGATGAGAGGTACCGCTTATTTGAGCTCAGCTAATTATTTGGGCGTTTTGATTTTGGATACTAATTCCACGTTTTCCTTGTTAAAAAAAAAACAATAATAGGCTTGAGTTTGTCCGTCGCCGCGTCTGATGTTAAGCGTTTGTCAACGATAGAGCACGCTTGCCTCGAGAAAAAACCTATTCATTCGCGATTTGAAGACAGATTAGAACTATCGGAATAGGCATGTGTCCTAATATTTATTACAAATAACAGGGTTATCGATGAATATAACTAAATAAATTACACGTACTGAAAAAGTAAATTAAATTGGCTGATAAATCTCTGAGATATGAGCGTTTAAAGTTTTAGGTGGGGGATAGAGAGGGGATACTCTGTACCTTTCTCGGAAAGCTTGTTAGTATTTGTAGGACGCGCCTGAGACGTGACGTCATAACTCAGTAAATTAAGTGCGCTCTCTGTCTAGCATGATATTGAATAGATAAAAAACAGACCTATTGCAATGTAGGATTGATTTGTTTTTCTCTGTACAAGTTTTTCTGTTATTGTCAATAAATTATTTCAAAAGTATTATATTCCACCAATAATACTATAACTTGTTATAAACATAGTAGCTATACCGTAGGTAAAATAACTTATTATTAAAATTTTAACATTGTTATGAAATATTAACAGTAGTTACGTAGTATTTATCGTTAAACAGAAGTTTCGTTTAAATATTTGCTCAAAAATAACTGTCACGAACACGTGACAACAAAACAGTTAAAACATAAAATGATATCGCTATTCTCTATCTAATTGAAATACCACATTCACTGACTGACTGACTATGCAGGAAATCTCGGAACTGTTTGACCTGAAGTTGGAATTTAGCACGTAGGTTTTTTATGAAGTGCAGGCTACAAGCACTACGAAAGGATTTTGCGACAGCGATTTTGTGTTTTGTCAAAAGGGGATTGATAATATAATTATATGACAAACTAAGCGTATACAAAGTCGCGGAGAACAACTAGTAAAGTTGTTTATACAGCTCTGTATATTTATAATTTCCGGAACTCATCCGGAAAAATCAGACTAAAAAGTAAATATCAAAACGAAACTTACGTTTATTATGACGTGATATTTTTTAACAAATTTACATTCTTATGGTATAAATAGACATCTGATAATTATACTCTCTCAGTCAGTTTTCATATCAAAAACAATGTTTTATCTAAGTCTTTGCATGTTTTTTGATATAGTTAGTGGGTTGTTATATTTTGTCGTTATTTTGTTTTAAATTTTGTGAGGCTTGGTGACTGGTGAGATTTATGACAAATTTGGCAATAACAGTAACGCTGACTTTAGCAGTTACTGCGAATAGCGTTCCATCAGCGTATTCACTTGCATACTTAAAGTAACCAGGGTTGCTAGTCAAATGAGACCTTATTTACCCCAGATACATAGCTGGAAACATATTTTATGCATCTGACAGATATTTATTTTACCATAAACAATTGCACTTAACCAGCGAAGCAGTTACGGTTAACAGTTAACGTTATGACGTCATTTAAGAATTTTGATATGGTAAAACAAATCGTTGCCTAACCGGTACTTTAACTGAAATGTCGATGTTTATTATTGCTAAAGTAAGCTGATACAACCCAACCCAAAATTAAAAATTAAGAAATTATAATAAGTCATACCTAACTACTACTGCAGTCAATGACTGCAGCCTACGTAAATGCGCAGTGGTCGTCTTATTTGTTTGTTTCTGAAACATTGCGCTTACTTATATTCAAGTAAATAGACACAAAATTACTATTGGAGTAATTTTAAAATTTCATCAAACGTTTCATCGTTACCAGTGTTACTACCAATGTCTCTTCTATTAGTAACACGGGATTTTTTTTTGTCCATGTTACTACTAGCTACTCCATTAAGCAACATGGGAGAATTTTTATTTCATATGTTATAACTGACTAAATTCTGATAATAATATTTATCCTATGCCAGACTCTTTTATGTAGATAACATAAATGCCTAGAAACAAAAAAAACATTTGCAGATGGATATGGCTTTTACTATGAGGAAATCACAAGACGTTAATTATATTTTTGTGGGACCAGCTTGAGACTTTCCTCTACATATTTTTTTAATTTCAGTTTCTAAGAGATTTTTAACCAGAATACACACATATAAAAATATGTCACGACATATGGCATACCTCAAAATATGGACATATACCTCAAAATAATTTCTCAAAACCGGAAAACAGCACTCTTGTATACCTATTCACTTTTTCTACTATCTGATACACTTAAAAAATAGATGCTTATCTCTGTGGGATATCTGGCGTTTCCAGTTAACCGATGGGTTATTTTAGAAGTGGGTTAATTATGTACAACATTAACCTGATAAACAAGCAAGCAATTTAATATAAACTAGATCAAGTTCAATACCAAAATTTTATCTTGTTACCATGTAAGGTGATGGGCATAAAACTAAGATTGATATTATTGTCACCGACACAACTCAACGTACTAACGAAGTGGCTGTGGGCCGGTCATATCTATCGCAGAACTGATAACCTTTGGGGTAAACGTGTTCCGGAGTGGAGACGACAAATCGGCAAACGTAGAGGAGTGGAATGACGATATACATAAGCCAGCTGATAGTGTCTAGAAGCAAAGAGCCAACGAATGGGTTGATTGCTTATATTATGTGACATAAGCTAGTGGATAGTGGACATACGTAGGGTTCTTCAAAAAGACGATTAATATAATCTTTAAAGGTCGGCAACATAATTTGTGATGTTCCTGGTGATACAGACATCCATTTGTACTTATAGGCGACGGTGATTCTTACCATCAGGCAGCCTGTTAGCTTGTTTGCCATTTATGTTATGAAAGAAAGTGATGCTGATTATGATGATGATTATATTTTTTTGAGAATTAATGACGGAATTAACTCAGGATATAATTTTATTATATAATATAATATAACAATAACAACAAAAAACAATAAAATATATGTATATAACTCTAATATTCCTGTAATTCATCATAAGCTCCAAATAGCTCATTTGTACGGGCCCGGGGTTTGAACTCGCGACCTCATGCTTTCAAGTCTAGCGGTCTCCCAAATAGGCTACCACGGCTTATCATTCCTGTAATTATTTGCAACTAATAGGTAAAAACAGAAAGTATAATTTTCAAGTTCTGATTAGGCAAAATTGTATGCGCAGTAACCTCAAAAACGTAGGCCTTGTTTTTTAACCTATTATATATGAGATCGGACATCACGGGACTTACGAAGTGAGTTACACTATTATAATTGACCATAATTACGCTCATCCTATATGCATACCACATGAGTTCATAAAAAATAACTATTTTAAAGGACCATGACGCGCTTGCAATGGGATTGACGCGCCTAGCGTTAAATTATTATATCCTTTTCCTAACGTAGTGATTTCCTGTTTCAATACCATGACGAAATAAAATAATTAATAGTGCAAAATTATGGGTAGGTAAGTCCAATTAGGATAGAGCAAAATATTTTTCAATCTATTCTACTTCTGTAATTTTTTTATTTTGAGGGAATTTTGGCGACCCTTTCCTCGTGCATTTACCAGTGTTAAGTATTGAACTATGTTCAAGTTTTATTAATGTGGAGATGCACTGCTTATTTATCACGCCAGGTGGCGCATTATCGCTGGTGTTGTTTCACTGTCAAAAGTGTCAAATATCAATAGATAATTTTAGTAATTACACAATAAATATCGTCTGTTATTAAAACATGCCTCTGTGTAGTGCATTTCAATGTAAAATAGAGGTACACACCGTTTTCCTTCCGATGAGAAAAAATTATATTGATATTTTTATTGCATACCTACCCAGCCAAAAGATTTGCTTTTTTACCAGCTAAGGAAGAATTAACTTTTTTTTAAGATTCGCCACTGTAATTAGAGATTTTTTTTACTGTTTCAAAGCAAAATTTATTTTTATTGTTTCATTCAAGAGCAAAGTTTATAACCTCAAATGACAGCACCAGCGAAGGTGGCGCCATCTGAGATAAGTTTTGCCTGTGGCTTCTCATCATGAAACGTTTTACAGTCAGAGTCAAGCAAAGTAAGCCATGCCCAGAGAAACCGGCGGATAGGTACTTAACTACAGGCTTCTATGGAGTTTTGGAAACAATATGAAAAGACATGTTTCACCTTGTTATATCACTTGGCCTCACTCGAGCTCAGTCACGAATACTTAATAAATAATATCCACCATTATTACATAGTAAAAAATTTGACGGCATAGCATAATTGTGAACGTTGCCGCCAAATAAAAACATGGGCCATAAAGACTATCTTATGAATAGTTAAAGTTTATTAAACTACTGTAAATATATATTATTATTCATAAAAATATATTTATTTAATATTGAACATATACTCCAAGAAACACAAATAGAATTTTGATAGAATAGACGCACCAAATAAAATATTAAAACATGTGCTGTAATTTTGACGCAGACGCCAAGATAAAAAAAGTTTAAAAGTTAAAAACATTGTCGTTTTTGTAAAGGAGAACCAAAACGAGAGGAAAATCTCGTTAAATAGTTTTTTTTTAAATCTCCTCCGTCAAAATAACAAATATCAACATGATAAGTGTATTATTCACATTAGCAATTTAATGAGATTTTTTTAGATCATGCTTACCACTCAGTAATTTTTTTATCCTAAAGAGTATTTAAAACAAGCTGGTTCGAATGACGTTGTCCGCTCCAAAAAAAAAACATTAAAAAAAATCGTTCAATTCTTCCTGTTTTTTTTTTCCAGGAATTTCTAATTTTTATTCTATCCATAAAACATATTAATCAGTACAATTACGAGCATTTTGAAACAAAAAAATAGGTATTATCTGTATTGTATATGCAATCGTTTTTCCATGAAAAACCCTAATTTGGACTAGGTATAACAAATATATTAAAATTAAACATAGCCAAATCGGCTCAGCCATTTTCGTTTAATTTTTATTTAGAAGATAAGATTTGCGTCTTGTACCTATTGACTCCATGTTTTATTTTAGTCGTAGACTCTTGTGCCTTATCATAAAATTGATTTACAATCACATTGACACTTCCGCAAACATCAATACATTTACATAATACACTATAAGAAAAACTAATGGATCGATTGTTATTCCGTACACGTTACTACCAGTGCTGCACTCGACATTGTTTTGTCCCATTCACTCCCATTTCCATACCAGTGACAAAACTAGGTGACAAAAATGATAATATCGATTGCTCTAGAATATGCCCGCAGTAACGTAGTATCTAAGCTGTCTCTAAGCAATCACGTAATGCTGATGATTGATGATTGTATATTGAATAGGTTTCCCAATTAAATCCTAAGATATGTAATTATGTACCTTAATACTTTAATAAAGGTTCATTTATTAGCTTCCAGTCGGATTAGTGTAGTTCATCATCATCATCATTATCATCAGCCAGAAGACGTCCACTGCTGAACATAGGCCTCCCCCTTTAACCTCCACACTGAACGACAGCCTGCCTTTTGCATCCACTGGATGCCAGCGACTCTCACTATGTCGTCGGTCCATCTAGTGGGAGGCCTACCTACGCTGCGTCTTCCGGTTCGTGGTCTCCACTCAAGAACCTTTCTTCCCCATCGGTTATCGGTTCTTCGAGCGATGTGGCCTGCCCATTGCCACTTCAACTTGCAAATTTTAACAGCTATGTCGGTGACTCTGGTTCTTTGGCGAATATCCACGTTTCGGATTAGTGTAGTTACAATACTATAATATTGATTGATGTAATTAAAAACCAAGTGCGAGTCGGGCTTGCGCACTGAGGATTCCGTACCACCACCACCACATAATATATAAAAACATAAGCTACTTAAATCTTTTACTACTATAGCAAAAAAAGTACTGCAAAAGATATCTTAACCAGGCGGACACAACCCATCCAAGTACCGACCGCGCCCGACGTTGCCTTCGGTGATCGTACGAGATCCGGTGGTGAAGAAAAATTTGTCACCGACTCGCACTTGCCAGTTTTTACTGTTTATTGTTTTACTTTAGAGCGTGTACCATAACCATCCCGAGTTTGATGCTTGTACCTACGTATTACTGTTCTAATACTAACGTATTTTGTATTTGCTCTAATGTTACCTACTTCATCAGAGTTACGATGAAATTGAAGAAAGGCTTTAATTGAAATTTTCCAAATCACGGTCAGGCCGTGATTTACTTTGTTTGACTCTGGGGCCTTACGGACAACTGCTATTGCGGCACCAAACTTACATTAAATCCGCTCAGTTGGAAAATCACGCGAAAGTGAACCTTAACGGCCCCAGATACGGTTTGCGGTCGCATGATTTTCCAACTGACAATGACCAACAAATTAATGTGCGACGCTAAAACTCTCTTACGAGGAAAAAAGAATAAAAATAATATTAAAAATATACCAAGTTACTTGGAAGTAATTTGTGGCGTCATCGCATATTATATTTTCCTATTTGTTATTGTTTATGTTTTTTTGTTCCACATATTTTTACTACATGAATGTGTTAGATAAGGCAAATTTTGATGTGATCTTCATCGTAGCCTTCGATTTATCTGTTTTAATAATATAACATCAATGCTTGAGTTTTAAATAATAATGCATACTAGATTTATTGTAATTTATTTTCTTTTTAAATATATTTAAATGTACTTGTAATAACTCTAATAATGCTAAAAACTATTATTAATCACGCGCTGTTTGTTTATTGTTTATGTTAATGTACAATTTATTCATTACTAACATAAAATAACATAAGGAATAATAATTGTTTATTGAACAATAATAGTATAATACCTTTATCATCACATTTTCTAGGAATCTTATTTCTGATAAAATACTTAAATATTTATTAAAATAAAATAAAAAACCTACGCTAAACTGAACTACATTATGAAAAAACTTTACTTCAATTAGGGAACTTTAATTTAATTTAATTAATAAGTGCGAAAAAATATAATTCGTATGTGAAAATTATTGTTGCTAAGGAGGTACCATTATATTTCAAATGTAGACACTACGTATAAAATTATGCCTGAAAAATTTAAGTTTCTATAATTATACAGGATTATTTTGTACTTAACCGAAAAGAAGTAATTAAACTCATTATTATAAACACTTGTATTAAGGAACAGAAAAAGTGTAAAAAATCGGCTGTGTTTTTTTTGTCGTATTTATATTGTGTGATACTTGCTTTTTAGGGTTCCGTAGCCCGACAAGGAACCCTTATAAATTCGTTCTGTCCGTCCGTATATCCATCCGGGCGATTTTTTTTGAACCTTCTAACTTCTATATTTATTAAATGATGTGTATGAAACTTTGCGCAATTCCAGTTTCAATAAAGATCTCAATATTTTAAAAATTATTTTTTAAAATTAATACAATTTCTCACTTATATAAAAAAACAATTTGCTAACATAGCCTCTGCTATTCCAAAACAAAACAACAATTATTTCAAATTGTTATATTTTGTTTATTAAACCATATTTTAATTATAGTTGCTGATCTTGAAAATTGTCTTTGCACTGAGATGCAAATTATAACCATACATAGCTTTGTCTTTTTTCTTTTTGAGTCTCTCTTTAATATTCTGTTCCTTTCTTATGAAAAAAAGACTATCGCTTTCTGCCGTCTGTAAACTGTTTTGTCTACGGTAGAAGATGGTCACACGCCTGCAATGAAAAATAAAGTAGCTTCCAAGACGTGGTTGCAGAAATAGGACTTTAGGCGCTTAATACTTGCCTTAAGGTGGTTCGATTCACCTATGGCGGGAAATTTAAATTTTAAACAGTTGTTTGGTCCTAGTAGCCAGGCCAGGTAATAATTTTTAAATAACACAGTGTTTGCGCAAAATGTTGGCTGTTCTTTACATTATAATGTACAATTATTTAACAGTAACGCACCATATTACTTACATTTGTGAATAAACCGTTTGAAACAGCAAACATTTGTTTATTCACAACTGTAAGTAAAAATGGGCATTAGAGATAAATAGCGTTACATGATTTTGTAAATAATAATAATCAATCTGCGCAAACATCATGGTTGTTTACAATAATTACCCGGCCTAGCTACAAGGACAAGAAAACTGTTTGAAATTTGAATTTCCCGCCATTTGTGCAACGAACCACCTTAAGTTAAATTACAAGTTTGAAGGATTATGGATGGGCAAATGGGCATGAATGTTAGATTATGAACATGAAAGTATTATTTTTGTAGATCATGTAGACGTTTGACTACAACTCACCCAATGTTGCATTATTATGATGCTCAAACAATGTTTATAATTAATAATAGATGTTTACAATGAATAATTAAGAGATACACACGTCTTTGTAGTCGATACTATAAGTAACTAAATACAATGAGGTTTTACCAATAGAGAAGCCATACCTACTCATTAAAAGTGCTAAAAAAGGTGTTTTTTTTTCTATAGCTATCTATAGAACTACAGCCTTTTAAGTTTTTCACTTTCTTAACACAAACAACATGGCATTTTTGATTATTTTTCATACTCCAAAATCACGCATCGTACGTTTGCTTCGTTCACAGACACAGGACGGACTGCGTTCACTCAAGCTATTTAACTTGTGTTCGTATCGCTGCGCAGACCTCGGTGAAACGTAGTTATCTACCCCAGTTTTTATAATAGCATCATTGGCTAAAAACTTAATGTTTTATCATGTACGTACAATATAATATGAGCTATAGTAGTGTGAAATTTATACAAATAATAAAAATTGGTGAGCAAAACAAGTTAATTTTTTATTATAGATTAGGTAGGTAAAGTTCAATGTACTATAACGAATCTTAAAATTAAAAATATATACAAATAAAAAAGTAGGTAGGTTCGCTACAACCAGCTGCTAGCAAATCATACATTGATGAATGAACGTGAATGTATTTAAACACCAAAACATCCTAATTACTATACATAATGATCATTATTACATAGTAATTAATGATCAGGTTAGTTAGGATAAAATAAAGGTACAGCTTGGATAATAAGCTCATTTTGTGAAATGAATTCCAATAAAACGTGACATTATTAAAAAACATTATCCCATTCGGACACTTCCAACATATATTTGAAGATAAAAATCACTGATTGGACATTATCTTTAAAATATCATAGCAATTTCCATGTTGATATTAATAATAATATAGAATGACGAAGAAGATTTATTATTTTTTTAATCTTTAGTGCTTTTAAATTTTCGCTGCAAAATAAAATCGTGAATGTTGCTTTAAAACGCTTACAATATTCTAAAGAGAATGCCCAGTTTTTTTTTTAATTCTTTCATATTGATTTTTTTTTACTTGAACTTTTTGAAAATGAGCTAGCGAGTTAGCTATGGCTGGGAGCGGCTTTTTAGCACTCTTAGCTTGGCAAGTTTTGTTCTTATATTGTTAGTAGCACTGTCTATTATATCTTCTGTGGTAGTACCTCGACATCTAATACAGCCTCTTTAGTATTGGCTATTTTAGTTAAGTAAACCTAATGAAGATAGAGATTTGATGATTGAAAACAAAAAGGACGCGAGCCGCCAATACAAGACAGATAGATGTAGGTATTACCAGTATTGGCCGTCCCTCCCGATTCTGCTACTAATAATTCGATTTACCTTATAGTGGGTTTTCTGAAATAATTAATACCTAAAAAAACTTGGTTATATCTTGACATGAAATAATTGTACATGCAGACTGTTCTTATAAAACTACAGACACAACCATTTCTTTGACTCACATATTTTTACCAATTTTTGTACATCCTCCTTCCTTTCTCCTGGTGGGTCCGAACTATAGGAAACATGCAAATTCGTTTCAATTTTAACTTAATAAGACCTTATTTATAACGTGACATAAGATTTTTAAGTCTACGAAATAAATAACGTTTGTTCACAGGTCATTATCAAGGTAGACCCTGCGACCACATAAAATTGTAAGAAAACCAAGCATGTCGCATTTTGTACCTACTATGCCATGAGGGTAGTAATCATATTGTGGCAATTTAACTCATTAGCATGGACAACTGCCTATAAAGAGTTTTTATAATGTACTATGGCGCAATTTGACACGTTTTGTATTGACGTTTAACTTGCTACAAAACGACGGAGATTTAACCGGGACATTTAGGCGGCGTCATAGTTGGAGTATTGATCCAACTTAAGACAGGCAACATACATGTCCAGTAAGTAGGTGAACTCACAGTGTCTATCTTGATTAAGGTATGTGGGTTCGTTTTTGATAATAAAAATATCAAAACCACAAATTAGCCTAGAGACCGCATCCGGCTTTTAAATTCATTTTTCTGTTCTTTTAGCTTCTGATTCTTTGTTTTTTTCCTTGTCTGTGTCAGACATTCTCAAGGGGCCGTGCTTCCAATCTTCAGGGTAGCCGTACTGCCTGACGTCATCCCACCACAGCTGTTTGCCCTCAGCCCAGATGCAATAAACGACGTTAGTGCTGACCAGAACAGCGAAGCACACCCAAAACGCTGTTCGCCACTGGATTAATGTTGACTGAAAATATGAAAAAAATAAATGAGTATGTATGATGACATTAAATTTGCTACATACCTACATATTTTTTTTTGTATTATTAAGTATGGACTACATAATTAGAACAGTAACAACACAATATCCAAAAGCTGCTAAATCGTAAACTAACATTTTAAATCACTTTTCCGGTATATTTTAAGGCTTTGTCAAATAGAACGTGTACCTAGCCAGGCGTAAAGGCGTTTCAGCAGTGCAAGTACCGTTCTTTATCGATCAGCAAATTTGACAGTTGAGATCGTCAAATTCGATAAAATTCCATTTAATCAGTACTCGCTATGATCGATTCTATGGCATTTTATCGAATTTGACTATCGATAAAGACGGTATTTGCACTGCAGTATCGTGTAAGAACGTTGCGTATGTACAAAGTCACACTGTATTTAACGCGACGTATTCTATTAATTTCTTAATAAAGACGACAAAAGTGTGCACAAATAATTATGTCGGTCACTAAAACATATTCAGACATTGTTATTATCATAAGTAATTTTTTTATTATTTATATACATAGTTTCGACGTCGTGCAGAGCGTCGCGTACTACTAGCGCGCGTTCTTGTACAAGACAAAGTAGCGCTTCAGCAAGCGCTTACAGACGGTGCGCGTAGTATAAGTAGCAAGCAGAAGTTGTAAATAGCTACTACGCATCTAACGTGTTTGCTTAGTGTAAGTAGTAGTGGTAGTGCTTAGTAGTATGTACTTCTACTACTTCTGTGCCACATGCAATAAGCAAACTGTTGCAGACGATGCGTACATAGTAGCTACATACAACTTCTACTACGCGTCGTCTGCAAGCACCTTTAGTACGCGAACCTATAAGGCCTCAACGCACGCTAGGTACGCGTTCCATGTGACAAAGCCTTAGCACAACAATTTTATTTTCACATATTTAAGGACATGCCCTTAGCAGAAATATTTTTTTTTTTAAATCTATTTTTAATTTCTTTTTTAGCAATACTTTGTAATGTGAAACCAGTAGTAAACAAAAATAAAATAAGAATATGTATATTTTTCAAGTTTTGGCGGGTGAAGTTGCCGCCATACTATATTACTGTTATTAAAAACGATTTTCAAGACACTTGTAAGATATTATTTAAGATCATGTTACATCAGGTCAGTTGGTCAATTAGTGGTCAGTCTATGTTATGGAACGATGGTAATAAAAGTAATTAACAACTTCCTATGGCAAAATATTAATTATACCTAACAGCTCTATTTACTTTCATCCTTGAAACGTATGAGAACTATTAACAGACTGTCTGTCCATAGTGACCGTGACGTCACTCAATGTATGACCACTATGTTTAAGTTCCGTCAAACATGATTAATTTTATTCTGGCCTTTAATTAGTCTATGATTAATCTACTGAAGCATTTGTTGAAATTGCGACCTTTAACAAACCGTTCACACAACATACGCACTTGGAAGCGTTCTACTCCATAATGAGATCGTTCTAAACAATATAAACCCATTATTTTTTTAATCTTCCTTTTTTATGTGCCCTTCAGAGCACGGTTCACGCCACCGTAGCTATTTTGCTCGAGCAATTTTATAATTTTGGAAGAGAAAATCATCGTTATCAACGTTTCATGTTCCCACTGCTGGGAAACAGGCCTTCTGTCAGAGAGGAGGATGGGTCTTAATCCTTACCTAATTATTTACTTTCTTGGACATAACGGTATTTTGACGATGTTTTTCTTCGCCGTTTTTGAGCTATGGCGTCGAAACTGCACATAATTTATGTATATAAAATATATCTATGTATTTAAAAACGAATCCCTATTTGCCTTGGTCACGCCATAACTTGACAACGACTTGCCGATTTCAATCATCTTTTTTTTTTAAGTTTTCTAATACTTTGAAGAAGGTATTTACGGCAAAATAAATAAGAAAATTACGCAAAAATTTGAAAATTTCTGAAAACTTAGCGACGATTTTAACTTCGCGCGTTTGACAGTTCTAAGACAGGACAATGTCTTTTGGGTCAGCTAGTTTAAGTATATGAATAAGACAGTCATTTGTAGGGCTGAGGATTGAAAAGCGCACATGCCACCGCTCGGCCACCATAGCTTATAAAAATCACTGACAGGTAATATGAAAAAATCCTGTCTGTAATTATCTTTAGAATTACATGTACAATTCTAGCGTGTAAACAAATATTCTGTGTGCTCTATCATGTCGAAGGAGAAATCTCGCAGAATATCGAACGCGGTAATATTATATAAACGGCATAAACGCGTTAATATCCTTTGATAACCTTACATAAACGAAGTATCGATTAATTTGCCGATCAAGTCAGTAAACAAGTAACCTCTAACATCTTTGTCGTAACACCGCAAAGTAAGGGAGAACTCGACACCCCAACTTCTAACGTAAATCACTCTGTAGGGTTTCAATCTTGAGATCAAATACGATCAAATTAATTTTGAAATTATTGACAGATATATTACGTGAGCTCGATTTGGCAAATAATATTATTAAACAAGTGAGTATCATTTTTTGAGTGTAATTATTAACCTACCTACTGTGTTTATTTATATTTTAAAAGAGTATTCGTAGTACCAGCAACTTATCGTGTGCGCATGGGTAAACCAGGACCAAACCCAGTTGAGATATTTAGTACCCTAATAAATAAATATTCGGGTAATTTTTGTACACTCGATCATCTGTCTCCAAACTAAGTAAAGTTTGTAATATGGCTGCCAGGGACTGATATACTTCAACATATTTTTTTAAATAATACTTAATTAGATATTAACACCCAGATATAAAACAAACACAAATGTGCATCACATGAATGTTTGTCCTAGGTCGAACCCACTCCCTCAAGCGTAAAAGCACAGAAAGAAGGCAGGGCTCCGATTCTACTAAAGAAATTGCTTATAAATTGTAATTGTAATAATTTTATATTTTAAATAATTGCCTCATTTTTTTTTAATACTAAGTGAGGAAATTATTTAAAAAATAAAATTGAAACAATTACAATTTAAAAACAATTTCTTTAGTAAATCGGGGCCCAGGTTCACTACCAACTGGACTAATGAGGCTACAGCACTACGTACTTAGTACTTTTAATATTAACCTATTTATGTCAATGCTGCTCGTCCCATTGCAATAAAGAGAGGTTTTATAAATTTTACAAAATCATCATCATCATCATTTCAGCCATAGGACGTCCACTGCTGGACATAGGCCTCCCCCATCGATCTCCAAAAGGGCCGGTTGTAAGCGGCCTGCATCCAGCGTTTCCCTGCGGTCTCTTTTAGGTCGTCTGTCCATCTTGTGGGTGGACAGACGAAATAATCATCAATGTACAAAATCAAAGTACAATAATTCTATTTCACGTTTGTAGCATCATAATTTGACTACAGATAAATCGCCAAGTGCGAGCGGGCTCGCGCACTGAGGGTTCCGTACCACCCCAAAATTCAATACCACATCATGTATAATAACTATGTTGACATAAATATTAATTTGTCTAATAACACAATTACCAGTTATAACTTGGTAATGAACATAAATTTGTCACCGACTCGCACTTGGTTATTATTTGTTGTTATACGTTAGAAGGTGTTACATTTACTTAATTCAGCGCTGCAGCGAACTTTAGTTTACATATGCACAAAATGGAGCATGAACTTTCCTAAGGATTGCTTCTCTATACGTAGTAATAACAGCTCAGAGTTTTACTTACATCTGGTGTCAATAATCCTATGAGGTACGGTGTGATGATCCCTGATATGGTAGATGTACCATTTATCATGGCTGTCAACGAACCGGCGTAGTTTGGTGCCAGGTCCAAGGCATTAACCTGAAAATAACAGACTTAATTGAACAACAGCTTTACTATAGCTCGAAAGTAATTTTTAACCGACATCAAAAGATGAGTTTTTTAATGTTTGTTATCAGCTCTCTGTACCTCAGATCTCAGTTCAATAACCTATTTGGAAAATTATTGGAAAAGATACACTTTCTCAACGATCCCATAGAAATTTCATCAAAATCAGTTTAGTAGTTTGGTTTTTGAATAAAAATTACTGGAAAAAATATGTGGTCCAAATAAACAAACGTGCTCCATTGTAGGCTGCATCATCGCTTAAAATCAGACGAGGTGGTGGTCAAAGGCAAACCTATCTTTCAATCAAAGAAAATGTTTACATATTAACTTGTTAATTATCCTATTTAGCTGAAAATAGTAGCTTTAATGTAAAATCTGTCAATAAATATATTTAATAGTAACGTATCGTGCTCATTGCTCTCTACAAGATTACCGTGTGTTGGGGGTGCCCAAGAAAAAACAGACAAACAAAAACAATTATTTTAAATATTTACATCGATATCCTGTAAAATGTTACAGGATTGAAATCGTATCTCCGATATTCAATTTTTTTTTGTAGGCAAACAGTTGATGTAAATACAGAACTCGTGTTAAAAAATGAATAAAATCTGTTGAGAGAATGTTAAATAGTGAGGTCACAGTAAGGGAGAATAACAAGTTTGAAGCAATAAAAAAAATTGTAATTAAATTAGTGGCGAAGCTTGAAGAGCTTTGATTGCGTTTTTTGTGCAAACCGGTAATCTATGGAATGTGCTACGTGAATGGGTGTTTCGTCATAGTAACAATCTGGGTGTTTTCAAGTCGCGAGTGAATCAGTTTCTGCTAGACAAGCGTGCTTTGTTTTAGACCGTATCATCGCTTAACATCAGGCAAGGTGACGGTCAAGCACAAGCCTATTATTCAATAAGGTTTACCTTCATTCCGCTGTAGAATCCTCCCATGAGCGCCATAGAAGCGATGAAATACGCCACTGCTGCAAACCGATCGCAGCCAGAGTAGGATGCGAGTATAATGCAGATGGCCGGACCAGTAGCAGCTGTGAATATAGATAACAGTCATAATAAAATAGGTATTGGTATGGGTATATACCAATGGGCCCGTACCAATGAGCTCTTTGGAGTTTATGTACAGGTTTTCATATCACTGGCTTTTCGGTGAAGGAAAACATCGTGAGGAAACCTTCATACGTACGGAGAAGGAATTCAATGGCGTATGTGAATCCACCAACCCGCACTGGGCCAGCGTGGTGGATATGGTCCAATCACCCTTTCGGGGGTAGGCTAAAAGTCCAGCAGTGGACTGTTAAAGGACTGATTATGAGGATGGGTATATAGCTATGGATTATTATCGAGCAAATAAAAAATAACTTGGCAACTTAAAATTAAAGTATGTAATACTACTTGGGCGGTATATGATTACTTTTGCGAAAAATTATGTTATTATAATTATGTAAACAGTCGACTAATCTTTATTAGTAAATAAGTTGAAAATGTGTTACTAAAGATGACCAAAATTGTATGTAATATATATATCTACTATCAAAAGAGTATTAAACAACAGGGCAGAATTCTGTCAGTTAGGTTAGAAGGCTAAGGCGGAAGCGAAGCGAAGCATTCTCAAAAACGCAGCATTCTCGCATACGCAAATTTTGAATATTGTGAGCCATTTACAATATCTGTATTCACCCACTTAATGTTTCAGAGAGTTATATTCAGTATTTTGACAGCTTTAACTTGAATGTATATTTGCACGTTTATATACTGCCCTATAATTATTTATCGAATGAAGCGAAGGTCACAGTAAACACAAATATACAGCCTTGTTATGTTTAAATAAAAACGCAAAATTATGCGAAGTTTGCTCAAGACACGTTTTGAAATGTTACATTGGGTTTATTACAGTTTCCTCAACGCAGTTTGACGCACCAGACGCTATGTCAGTGTTATTACTTGTCGTTGTTCTTGTTTTAGTGCTCTTCATAATTCTTTTAATAATAGGAGTTTATCAAAAAAATACAAATGAAATATGCAGATCTAAGGAGCGTTTGGATGGGAAGACGGTGGTGGTAACGGGCGGAACAGCCGGCATGGGATTGGAGATGGCGCGGGACTTCGCGCAACGAGGCGCGCGCGTCATTGTCGCCTGCCCGTTCCCGGACGAAGGTGCGCGAGCAGTACAAGATATAACACGCGACAGTGACAACCACGACGTAGTCTTCAAACTCCTCGACTTGACATCCTTTGAATCGACGCGAAACTTTGCCGTGGACATCTTGAGCACCGAAGACAGGCTTGATGTTTTGATCAACAATGCGGCAGTTGGAGGACCAGCTACTGCTGTGACGCGTGACGGACTTAACTTCGTCATGCAAGTGAACTATTACAGTGCTTTCCTCTTGACTATTTTGCTTCTACCGCTTTTGAAGAAAACTGGACGCCAAGGAGCGCCAAGCCGAATCGTAAACGTGTCATCGGCATCTTATATATTAGGAAGGGCATATTTCGAAAACACTTTCTTGTGTTTGGTTCCCCCAACGTCGTATTTTGTCAGTAAACTTTACATTGTGATGTTTTCTCGCAAGCTAGCAAAAAGATTACAACACTCCAATGTCACGGTAAATAGTGCTGACCCTGGAGCGGTTGGAACAAATATTTTCTTTACTTTCTCCAATTTACCAAAATGTTTTATACTTCTTATCAAGTTTTTTTTCTGGGTCTTGTTTAAGCATCCGTGGCAAGGAGCACAGACAGCAATCCATGTGGCATTGGATAAAAAAGCCGGTGAAGTGAGTGGAGAGTATTTCAAGAACTGTCAGCAAACTCGCACAGCTAAGGTAGCATGCAATGAAATGTTATCAACAAAATTATGGAACAAATCGGTTACATTAGTAAAGTTAACTGACAAAGAACTCGAATAACGAAAATGCCTGTTTGAATTAACAAAAAATATAAAATTGAATTAACAAATATTTTTTTGAATCCAGTTCTTTAACCAATATTTATTGACATTTTGTCTTTATTGACATTGTATTTAATTTTAATTTACTGTATTTTTTTGATATTTGTTGTGATTTTGTGACTTTTTGGAAGGTAAGCAATATTACTATTGTTATTCGTTTAATTCGTATTTGTATTTTTTTTTTTATTTGAATAAATCAATTAAATTATAATAAAACATAATTTATTGATTATGTGAAACTAGTAGGATAATAAAACAAAAACGAATATTTTTCAAGATTTGGCGGGTTCAATTTCAAGTTCAGAAAAACTAAACAGTTGCGAGTAGGACTCGAGCTCTGAGGGTTCCGTTGGATAGAACCCACACAGCGCGAGTCCAAACAACAAAAAAAGTTGAAATATTGAGAGACAATTTTAACTTTGTAGTGGACATTAAGGTTCTTCAATACATTCCAACTATAAAAGTGTAAGTTTGTAATAACAAAACTATTATTTTTAAATAATATAACTTCAAGTTTATGAATTTCGGATTTATTCCTTTATATGTGCTATAAGACCTTGCCTCGTGCCAAATTGTATGATTCTAGGACTACAGGACGGTACAGTACCCTATAGGTTTTGTACCCATGTGGAATCGCAAAATATGCAACATAAACGATATGACCGCTGTGAAAAAATCAAACTTGTAAGTCAATGCGATCAAACGATTCACATAGCACAAAATTAAAAAGGAAAAAAAACGAAACTTGTTAATTTCATCACATAAAAACAGTGGTTTTTGCTATTACAAACTTACACTTTGTAGTTGGTACGTATAGAGGCACCTGTTTGGCAACTACAAAGTTACGTTTGATGAAAGAAATAAATGAAAGCTTCTTGATTCTTCTTTTGAATAGTTCGTCAAATTACGTTTCCAAAACATTTTTATTTTATTTTAGACTAGCTGCGCCCCGCGATTTCATTCATGCAGTGATGAAAAATGGCGATGATGATGAAAAGTAGCCTATGTCACTCTCCAACCCTTGAACTATACCCATGCAAAAAACCAAGTCGATCCGTTGCTCTACTGCTGCGTGAAAGGTCATCGGTATGATCTAAAGTAAGACTTGATTTTTTATTACAATTATAGGTTTGGTTATTGTTGTGTGTTTCAAGATGACAAGTCAACTTCTTTACTCGTACTTTCTGTGGAAAAAGGCCACGTAGGTATGTGAAACTTTTAGATTTTATTTAGCGTATTAGTCGTTTTAGAAGGATTTTAGATTAAACTACAATAAACTTACCTATATCTTAAATGAGCAATTAAATAAAATAATTTAAAGTATTGGAATAGTTGTTACGGCGAATAATTTAGAAAAAGTAATGATCTGAAAAGTGAGAATATGCTCATCGGAACATTTGCGTCCCAATAATATCAACTAGGTACCTAGTTGAAAAATAGCGCCATCTGTCAAAATTATACTAAATCTTTTTAATCTGCATCGTTCTCAACTATCTAGTAGAGTCATAGAGAAATATACTATAGAGTACAACGACCGCTCACCAATGAAGTTTGCGTGCGATGCAGTTTAGGCTGGTGAGCAGACCCACCCATAAAAGAGTTCCATTGGCCCAGTCCTTACGAAACAATATTCGAAAGCAATGAAAACGAATTCAATGAGAAAAAGGCAGAAAATATGTTAGTATTTACCAATAGTCGTATGGATAATTCTCCCAGTCTTGATGGAATGCCAATTTCTCTTGACGCAGACGTCGCACACCCATCCAAAAATAAAGGAGCTAATCCACATAGCCAAGTACGGGATCGCTGTGAGGGTGCCCGTCGTGGCAATGTTGAACTTGAGCACATCTGTCATGTACTTGGGAAGATCTGTCACCATAGTGTAGTAGCCCCAGTCATGACCCACCTGGAAAATATAAATACATTCTAAGCCATCTTTCAAAGTAGTATATTGTGATGTCCCTCTAAAAATAGTGCCTAATATTTTAGTTGGCCTAACATCTATTGAAGATTTGAAGCGCGAGCAATGCGTGGAAAATTCAAAGGGCTCCGACCTGATATTTTTATTGTCTTATAAAAAGCTGACCATCACCGAAAAGGATATTAGAATGTGTTCAAAATTAAGGCAGATAATATAAGCATTTCAAAGTTTTGCTAGACAGTGAGCGCACCATTCTTGCAGATGACGTCACTTGAAGGAACGCCATACAAACTCCATACTAATACCCACTTTGTGGGAAAGGGACAGAGCATCCCTTCCTAATCTGTGCAAAACTTTAAACGCTTATTCTCAAACTTTATCAGCCGATTTATATAATTTCTTCAGTAGTTGTATTATTAATATTTTTTCACTAAGTCTGTTATTTTTAACAAATTATAGGTAACCTATTTCTTTTCAGTGAACCATAGGTTCAAAATTATACATTATTTACTAGAGAAAGTAATTAATGACGAATATTCGTACAATATACGAATAAAAGTCGCCGTGCAGCGGAGGCGCGATGCAGCGCGGAAGCACGGCAGCTTAACTTTAAACCTATGCAGGAAGAGTTTTTCCAGGGTTTTCCACGATCGCTTGTTCGCCTCGACGCCGCTGCTTCGACTCTACAGTTAGGCCTTTGTTTTAGATCATCAAGGCTTTTCATAGAATATCACCGTAAAATATGAAAACGACGTCGAAAAACGAGTGAATGAGTGAGTATAAGTTTAGTATAACGCCTATGGTAGCTTGTCTATGTGCCTGTCTGTGGCTTCGAGACTCGATCAATCTATTTAATGGTTTTTGGTTTTAAATTGAAACCTAGTTAAATCGGAACACTTGATAGCTGTATTTGATGAAATATAATGCAGCTGTAAAAAAGGGCTAAGCTCGTTTCTCTATATATCTTGCCAAAGAGTCAATTAAAATTAAGCATACTCTGTGAAAATAATAATTATATTATTGTCAGAGACAGCTCTCTCTTTTCTCTGGATCTCTGAGGTTAGAACAGTCATATAAAAATAAACTATTTTAATTGAAATAAGAACTAAAATATCTCTTGCAGACGATGTGTAGTACAAGTAGCAAGTACAAGTTGCAAGTTGCTACTACACATCGTCTGCATCATTTGACGATGCGTATAATTATAGTAGCTATTTGCAACTTGTACTACCTACGCATCGTTTGCAAGCACTTTCAATCTAAATACGAAGTTTAATTCTTATAAATAGCATAAAAAAGAAATAGTTTCTGCTGACTCGATAGATGGCGATATAATGCAGATAAATCTAAGGAATATTCAATGGAAATGGAAAGTTTTTACTAAGCTTCCTTTTGGACTTCTTTACCTCCACTACAGTTGAGTTATTAGCGCCATCTAGTAAGCTTACCGGAATGAAATACCCGAAAAGTTCTTATTTATTCTCTATTTTTTTTTTTATAGCAAATGTTTTAAATTAATTAGTGATAATAGTAATGATAAAATAAACTATTGATAATGAAACCCATAAACGGATGGGTTTACACGAGTGGGAACTAACTAAAGTAGCTATAACAGTAAGCATACTGTGAAGTATGC
Source organism: Agriopis marginaria (assembly GCA_932305915.1). Lineage (NCBI taxonomy): Eukaryota > Metazoa > Arthropoda > Insecta > Lepidoptera > Geometridae > Agriopis > Agriopis marginaria. The sequence goes on along the minus strand of OW029925.1, from coordinate 7,090,816 downwards.
TTAATTTTGTTTTGACATATGACAGTTGACATTTTCTGAACACAAAAAAACAAAAGTTACATTAAAAGTTGGCTTTATGACAAAAGGAATTTATGCTAATAATATTTCAAAAAACTTTCATCTCCTCTGAGAACTTCTATTATAAGTTTTTTTTTTTTGTTAAAAGTTTTGTATACTGGACCATCAATAAATGTAACGTACGTACCCACTCCAACAATAAATCTAGAAAATGGGTCAATAGCGCATAGCATTTCTAATGCTGTGATTAGATTACAGTGTTGTATATAATTTTGCAAGGTTGCAGAAATAGGTATAGTTTATAGGTATAAATAATAATAATTAGACATTATATAATATCTAGTTATTCGTTATATATATTATGTTAGAAGAATTACTAGAAGAAACTACATTTATTTTGTTAATAATTATCATACTTAATATTATAAATACGAAAATAAGAAAATACGAACGAAACAGAGCAACGATATGATGTTGATGATGTTGATGAAATGGATCCTCAATCCAACTCGTTACTGAACTTTTTCAGAGAAAAATATTAGTATTTTTTCTTATAAAAAATAAAATGAGGACTCTAATTAAAACCTAGTATTCAATGAACAATAATTAAACACCACAGAAAGCTGGCTTCTTGAATACCAAGTTACAGATGTTTTAAACTCTGTAGGTAAATATTTGTACTACATAATTTCCTACTTTGTCATTTTCTTACTTTATTTATTCTGTCGAATATTTCCTTATAGATAAATTCAATATGCAAAGTGAACGAGGAAAATGAACGAAATTGACTTTCCACATCCGGATGAAGGATAGATAAGATAAAATATTAGATAATGGAGATTTACTTACCTAGAATAAACAAACTAAACGATTTTATTTATATTATACGGGAATTACTCACGTAAGATCAATGAAGATTTTACGCAATAGAGCTGATCTACATGCCAAGAAGTTGTTGACCATTACACCTATCTTGGACAGATTGTTCAGTTAGGTAAGTCCAACTTAAGCAAAGAGGTCGCCCGAAGAATCCAACTCGGATGGGCAGCGTTCGGGAAATTGCGTGACATCTTCTCGTCCAAGATACCACAGTGCCTCAAGACGAGGGTTTTTGACCAGTGTGTGTTGCCAGTGATGACATATGGTACTGAGACGTGGTCCTTAACTGTTGGCCTTTTGGAAAAACTCAGAGTCACTCAGCGGGCAATGGAGAGAGCTATGCTCGGAGTTTCTTTGCGCGATAAAATCCGAAACGTGGATATTCGCCAAAGAACCAGTCACCGACATAGCTGTTAAAATTTGCAAGTTGAAGTGGCAATGGGCAGGCCACATCGCTCGAAGAACCGATAACCGATGGGGAAGAAAGGTTCTTGAGTGGAGACCACGAACCGGAAGACGCAGCGTAGGTAGGCCTCCAACTAGATGGACCGACGACATAGTGAGAGTCGCTGGCATCCAGTGGATGCAAAAGGCAGGCTGTCGTTCAGTGTGAAGGTTAAAGGGGGAGGCCTATGTTCAGCAGTGGACGTCTTCTGGCTGATGATGATGATGATGACATGCCAAGTTGCATAAATGTTGTAGTAATAAACAATAAATATTCTTTAAAAGCAAATGAACAACGTTGTACATTATTGTACATATTTGAATAATTTCCGGAAAAGTTGGCATCCTTAGGTCAGTATTTTTTTGTTATATTAAGCATCTCTATTTGCTGAATTTGGCCCCTTTCTTCCCAATTATATTTTTGTCAGGATATTTTTATTGAGATGGAGAAAAAGTGACGGAGACAGAAACGAAGTCGATTGCTCGAGAATAAGTTTTAATAAAAAAGTTGATTGAATCAGGCGTTACTTTGCGGAATTCCATTTTTTTTTTTTTTTTTTTAAAGTTGGTTATAATGTAGAGTAACTTACTGAGTTAGTATTACTGAGTTAGTGAGTTAGTTTGAACACTGAAATCGCAACTCGAAGACTTAACTACAAAAAAAATACAGATTACTATGTAATAAGCCATACAAAAAATATATTTAAATTTGAGAACCTTTTCCTTTTTCCATTGGTTTGCATTTTTGCTTTTAATCGATATATATATTGTTTATTGTTCTTAAACTAAGGTATGGTAAGGTTTGGGTTAAGGTTTTTTTTTGACAAAAGTACTTACAGCAGCAAAAAGAAGAGCCCAAACAGGGACAGATCTTACGATGGCCTTCCAAGGAACAGGGTCTCTGACACTGGTCGTATCCGCGCTTGTAACAGTCTCGTTCAAGTATTTCAGTTCTTCATCCGATATGTACGGGTGTGTGTTTGGTGTGCTAAAGCAGAGGATGCTCTGGAAAGGAAAAAAGAAAATATTAAACGCCTTATAGACCTCAGTGCCTAATTTTGCACAAAACTTTCACTCGCCAAAACTTGGAAATGATCCCTTTCTTGTTTTATTTTATTAAAATTTTAAGCAATGCTTATTACTACATATTATGACTATAAGGCTTAATTTATGTATTGTATTAGTAGTATTTAGTGGAGCAAAACCATGGCGCATTGAGCGTTTCCCTACTTTTATTTTTGAGGTTTATCTCATATATTTCGAAAAGTATAGTTGTAATGTAAAATACGGTTCCATGCATAATTATGTAATCTGTTTATGAAGATATCGTTGACATCATTTAATAAATAGGTATTTGAATGAATAAAAAAACAAGGAGAAAAGTGCAAATCGTCGCAGGAAAGGCAAATTTACTGAAGCTCCAAATGACCATTTCGAGAAAAAGCCGTTTTGAGTTTTTTTTTTCGTTTTTAATTCATAACTTTTTTTCCAGCACAAGAATTTCGATGACGTCAAGGTAAACTTATATGGACTATTAATGTTAAAATGTATTAAAATTATTTAATTAAACTATAAATGGACTGCTGGTTTGTGATATAGTGGCGCTTAAGTAAAAATGACTTCAATTTACAGTAAAGCAAAATTTCTTAACCGCCATTTGATTCAAATATTTATAGTCAAAATTACTTATAACTCTCAAATATTAGCTGTTAAATTGCCGGAAGCCAAATTTACTTAAAATTTACTTGTAATTTATTGCAGGAAAACAAAATTACTTAGGTGACAGGCACGAATAAAATGCCAAAAAAGTGTCGTTTAAGGACTCTGGTTGATGAAAAAACCCCTTTTTTCCTTTTACTGAAACGCCAAAATAGTGCTCGTATCGCTATGGGACCCAGACTGATCGACGCAGAAAAAAACGCTGATTCCGAATATCTATATAACTCAATATGCCTATTTTGGCGCTTCAGTAATTCTGCCTTTCTTGCGACGAAATCGTATTACATTTAAAAAAAAAACTATCGTGCAAAATGTCCTTAAACGTGTTTTAGTCTTTGGGGTTTCTTAAGGGATAAAACATTTAATTTTGACCTGACACTTTTTTATAATTTTAAGCTAACCATGGAAGTAGACAAACTTAAAACAGTATAATCAAAATTGCTAAAAGCCGGAAAAAAGGCCAAAAGTATCGTAAAAAATGCGAATTAAAAATACAATTGCTATATCCATTTTTATATGTTTTGTCCTTACAAACATAAAAAAGGACATGCCTACACCTTTGTAGGCATGTCCTTTTTTATGTTAATCAATATGGATAAAAGAAAATAAAACAGAAAAGGTATACATTTCAAGATTTGGGGGTCAAAGTGGTTTAAAAATTACACTCTATATAAGAAGAAAGCAAGAAGAAAGCGCCACAAAGGCGAGATACATCACGACCGAATCTAACCACGAGAGTGCTTAAGATACTGTCTTTTTGACACTGGGTTGAGTATTTGCACCCTCCAATTTTCCCTAGGACAGTGACCTCCAATGTCTTGCGCCTGCAAGGAAGTTATATTCCCTTCTTTTCTGACAATGAGGTAGGAAAAACAAGGACGATGATGAATATAATGATTATGCGCCTTTCTTGAATGCTAATGCATTTATTTAAATAATATAGGCTTGCTTTTGACCGCCACCAAAAAATTTATTTGCTGTGATGATGCAGTCTACAATGGAGCACGCTTGCCTAGAAGAAACTAATTCACTCGCGACAGAAAGACATAAATTATTTTAACGCATTATTACATTACTCTATTCTTAAATATCTATGTAAGGGTCAAAACAAACACAAACATCTCACAAATAAAATAATGTAGTCAATAACACTCTAAAGATACTTCAACACAGATGCTAAAGATAGAAACGAGAGAGATATATAGAGACAGACAAACATACATCCACTCATATTTATACTGATACTCCCGAATAATATTGCCTTCTTTGTACAGTTGGGTAAACATAGGTACATTACTTACCCACGCTAGAAACCACAAGATGCCAAAGCACCCAAAGAAGTAGAACACGTTGGCCCAATCTCCGTCTCCTGCCATCAGGAAGCCAGACATGAAGGATCCGAAGATGTTTCCAATCTGTGCTCCTCCAAAGACCAACGCGCCCTGCCGTGAGCGTTCGTGTGGCGGCACCCAGCGAGCAAGAACTATCATGAGAGCTGGCATTGTCGGACCCTGAAATGCAAATAAAGGATAGCGTAGAGTAATAATAAAATTATTTTGTCTTTACTTAAAATATAGAGCCGTCCAATCAACATAGTTGTCGACATACCGTGTATACAGGGTTAGATGGATCTAAGGATTTATTATCGTTCAGTTTAATCCCATTTTCGTAAAGTCAAATTATGATAAAGTTTAACATACGTACTTAGAAGTTTGAGTTTTTATTTTTCTTGGAGTAGTAGGTTGTTCAGCTTAATAAGTAACTACTCAAGTTTTTTTTAGATATAGCTATTTACTTCACTAATAAATAAATAACTTTATTGAATTTTATTTTATTGAATATTGCATAACATATATTTACAGTTTCTACAGGGTCACGTGAAAAGGGTGTACTAAGCCGAAAGGTGTCCGAGATACCCATCATTGTTAAAAATATTATTTTTAAATTTTATTAACCTGTGGGCAATTGTTTGACCGCCAGTTCGCCTGATGTTAAGTGATGATGCGGTCTACGATGACATATCATTGCAAATCAAAACACTCGTGATTTAAAAACACCCAGATTGTAAATATTAATTTTACTATGGGATCAACCCTGATATAAAAATAATATTATTCGTTCCAAAGAAAACGGTTATTTACACTCAACGAAATGTACGGAGCAGCTAATATTGTTTTACCTTTTAACCTTGGTTCCTTAATAAAAGTTATTGGTAATGATGAGTATATAACGGAATTATTTCAGCTAAGTACACCTTTTACGCGTAACCCCGTATAAAAATACTGTCGCATTATCTTTCAGTTGAAGTAATATTTTTTTTGTAAGAAATAGCCTTACGTTTATTGTTTAATAAAAAGTTGTGCATTATGATTATATTGAGCAAAACTAACTAAAGGCTTATGTGAAAAAGCCAACAAAAAAATAACCAAAAAAAGGTTATGAGGACAATATAAATATGCATGTTTTTGGACTTATTTTTTGAATAGCCGAATGAATAATCGATAACGCATTCATTAACCAATTAAGAACAAAATCAATAAATGACGATTAACTGACTTGAAATCATATTGCTGAACGATAATTTTGCATATTGTTGATCTGAATTAATGAAATTAGTAGACAAGTATAGTTCATTTCAATATATTTTTAGGTTCGAATATGGGCGATATTGGTTAAGAGGTTGCGAAGATAAGGGGAAGTGAATCTCAGTTTCGAACAACTAGTTTACTTAAGACTGAAGAACTTGAGTAATTTTTTCGTGTCAATATTTTTTCATTGACTAAAGATCTCCCATATCTCCTTCCATCTATTATATCTTCATGTGCTAATTTAGTACTTTGGCAAGTTTTGTCTGAGCTAAACACGAGCTAAAGCATGTAATTATACAAGCTTTTGTTTTGTAAAAAACAAGCGTAGCCTTGGCAACTGTATTTTTGAAAGGAACAAGTAACTGTCTGGTATGATAATCACACGTATAGTATAAGATGTCGGTGTTATCTAGTTTAGTATATTTATCTATGAGTATATTTCTCTATGGTGTAATTTAGTTTGCGTTTAGTTGAAATTTATTAAATACGTGTTTCAGTCAGAGTTCGTCATTTATCAAAGTCAAACCGTCGTCGTTTCGTTACGAAAAATGTAAATAGCGGGGTATCTATAAACAGACATTGTTTTAAGCAAATAAAAGAGTTATATCAAAATGAAGTTGTTGTTTTTTTCATCAAGTATAATGGGGTTTTAGTTTGTCAACAAAGTCAAAGTACATAAGTATAAAATTCCTTTTTCTAATACGGCAAATGATTGACAAGTTAGCATTCTGACCTTGGCGACCGCAACCGGCGACCGCAACCGGCGTCACCGGCAACGTCGCGCGACCCACTGCTCAGTACACGCTCAGTATCAATTTATATGGAATGCTAAACAATACAAGCGACCCAAACGTCATCGGTATCCACCAGTCGCGCTCGCCAATATCGGAACGCAACCTTTACTTATAAAAAAATTACATTTTTTTTTTATATCGCTGTCTGAGCATTGTCTTAAATAAGAGATGCTTAACTCCTTAAGTAACAGCCAAGTGTCATTTAAGTAATCAATTTATATGGAATGCTAAACAATACAAGCGACCCAAACGTCATCGGTATCCACCAGTCGCGCTCGCCAATATCGGAACGCAACCTTTACTTATAAAAAAATTACCATTTTTTTCATATCGCTGTCTGAGCATTGTCTTAAATAAGAGATGCTTAACTCCTTAAGTAACAGCCAAGTGTCATTTAAGTAATCAATCACCATCTTAAAGTATATAGGTGTAGGTTAAAATTGACTTCCAAGATTTTATTACATTCTAAGTTAAGTTGGTTTTATTATAAAGCATTAAAAAACTGTTGCTAGTTACCTCTCCCATTCCTTGCAAGACTCGGAGTATGAACAGCCACGTCGCTCCTCCCGCTTTCACTACGATTGGGGTCAGCAGCGTGAAGATGGCTGTACTCAGGAGCCCAATGCCGAGGGTCCACTTCCCCCCATATCTCTCAGCCAAATAGCCACCAGGAACATGAGTGATCGCATATCCGTAGTAGAACCCACTCAGAATGAGTCCTTGCTGAGATTCCGACCACTCGAATATTGCGTACTGAAAGGAAACGTTTAATGTCAATGTGCTTGCGTAAGCACGTGATAATATTGTATTGGTGCCGCAGACCTTTAGCATAACAGACACCGCGGTCACGTCAAGTTGTGAGAAAACCCAGCCTGTTACATATGTTGTACGGTTGTACCCAGTATGGCGTCACGAGAACAATTCAAGGCCTGAATACACAGTTATTGTATATTTGAAAAAACATCATACGTGCGAGTTAGATAGAGGCGCGCCATATTTTGGGCCTTAATAGTAAAAACTACAAACAAAGCTCACAAACAAAGCTGATTCTTTTTTTTTTTTTTTTTTTTTTTAATTTATTTAAGGATCAACAAACAGTATGCAACAAAATTTAAAACTAAAGAGGTATACAGAGAAATAACTAGTTGAAATACCAGCATCGTTGACCACGGATTAATAATAGATATTTATCATATCATATGAACATGACGCAAGTAAGAGATCTTATTTAAGAGTTAAAGTAGTATACTTAATTTACGTCATAATATAACTACTAACTAGTACTTAACAAATATGTAATTAAAAAAAAAAAAAAAACGGTAGGTAACCACTAAAGTTGACAGATAATAAGTTCTTTATGCATTATATCAACAGCCCGTTGCCCGTTGAAAGATATTGAGTAGTGCTGAGGCAAACATATCCTAGGCGTAATGACTCTATTATTGACAAGATTGAAAACATCGCTAGTAACACTGTCTGCATTGCTATTTGCCAAGCTAAACGCGATTATTATTACGAAGTATATGAATATTAAACACAAACATTCATATGGAAAATCCAGGGCATATGTTGTCTAGAATGACGTCGTGAGAGCAATTTTGTGGTCGTGTAAGGGATAGCTAAGAACGTGCGGCTATCTCATTTACACGTTCAAAAAAAATATGATAAAAATCTCCTCCGTGAATCTATAAAATATTAACACGAAATCGGCTTTAAACTACATAATATTTGCAATGTATTCCAAAGATAATACCCAATCGGTTTCTTATAATTCTAACTTTGTATTTTTTTATCTTAAAAATGTTGAAAACATTCGAAAGATGTGGCCTGTGAGCGCAGCCATCCATTTGAAGAGTTTTTACTGTTCACTAAGCCGCAATTCAGCATTATTTTGTTTCATTGACGTTCCACGTGCTACTGCAACAACGACGGAGTTCGCACTGAATTATGCGGCGTGCTAATTAGAGCATTCATCCAACTTAAGACAGACCACAGACATGCAAATTAGGTAGTCACGGTGTCTATACCGTTCTGTGGTATATTTTGTTTGTAGCGTAATACGTACTTAATTTGCGCGTGGTTTTACAATGTTGTTAAATAGTGTGTTGAACGTTTTTATAGTAAACCGGTTTTTATTCATATATTGTACAATAACAGTGAATAATATTTACAAGTTATCAAGAAACAACCTTGAGTTATTTATATATTTTAAAGATTATTTTTGGAATTTTAAAGATATAAATTCCTTTTAAATATATCACATAAAATGGAAGAGAATATAAAGAAAACGTTTGCCCGACGCGACGTTAAAATACTAACAAATATTGAGTATTGAGTATTTAATAAAATAAAATAAAAACATCTTCTGTCTTTAATATTAACTCCCGACGCAATAAAAGGGGTCGTCTGCATCTGTGTATCTGCGTGTCTGTATGTAGCATTGTAGCTCCCAAACGGCTGATCATATTTTAATATGTTTTTTGTTGAAATGTTACTTGATCGACAATGTTCTTAGCTATTATTCATTATAATCTGTTTACCCGTTTGAAAATTTTCAGTTCTTTTATCGAGAGTTTCTAAATGTTTTCAATTTGTACATATCTTCCTAGAAAATTAAGACAAAAGAGAGGATCAAGCCAAGGAGCGCATACATAAATACGCATCAAATAAAGGAGAAAGTGAACGCCATCTCGTATAATAAAGTCAAAATATTGGTTGAAGATCGGGAAGGCTTCTCAACCAACAAAAACAGCTCTTATTTAAGAGCCCATGCTCTGTGCGTCCTCTATCTCGATCGTGCATTCCAATATTTTTGAAGGTATAAAATTATTGAATGTATAGATAGGTACTTATGTAAGCTGTAAGAATTTTAAAAAAAAGGTGAGCCGTCGGTGAATGGCGACACCATATACCCCGATTTCTTGGGGCTATATGGGACCCTGAACCCTGGCTAGCTTTAACTGAACGTCGAGGGTAGAAACCGCAAGAGCTAAGAACGTAAGCTCTAGGGTGGGAGTGGCATAACACCGCCAATGTTGCCCCTGCGGTGCAAATATAAGGAAACCATTATGGGGAGCCCATTTAGTGGGTGGCAAGTCATCACCTTCCACAATATTTTGAAAAGAGGCATAATTAGCGGCCGTTCCTCCTACCATAAACCAGGCCAAGACCATTAAGAACTCAGAATCGTTTCATATCCCTTTTAAAGACATTCCGTAATTGTGTTTTTATATTAACAGGGCCTCTTGGTGTTAGCTTGGGCCTCACCAATGCCTATCAAATATCCTGGCTAGACCCATGAGAGGCATGAAATTACGAAAATAATATTACTAATTACACTCAGTTTTTTTTTATTCAAACAAGTTTAATTACAAAACAAACAAAAAAACTTTTACCAAAACCTAAGTTTATTTGCAAAAAAATAACATGCACTGGGCCAGTTCGGTGGATTAAGGCCCATCCTATCTCTCTGAGACAAGGCCTGTGTCCCAGCAGTGGGATCATGATAGGTTTATACTGATGATTTCTAATATATAAACTAAATAAACATTTTGGAGACCAGAATTTATTTATTTATTTTTATTAACACGTGTTTGAATTTTTTTTTTTTTTTACAGAACATTCAAAAATGTTATTTTATTTTATATGTTAAGAGTTAACGGTATAAGTATATTTAATCATTTTATATCTTCAAAAATGATACGCGAGCGAGATAACGGACGTACAAAACATTCACTTTATCTGCCGTTCGTTACCTTGGCTTAAAGTGTAACGTGTTACAAATGGCGGGAAATTCAAATTTCAAATAGTTTTCTTGTCCTTGTAGCTAAGCCGGGTTATTATTGTAAACGATCATGATGTTTGCGACAGTCAATTTTTTTTTTTTTTTAAATCATGTAAATTTATTTATCTCTAATGCACATTATTACTTACATTTGTCAATAAACAAATTTTTGCTGTTTTTTCCTCGCATGCCGCTTAGCTACTCGCACATTTCTGGTAGAAAAGCACCCTAAACGCAGTTATCATCATCATTTCAACCGTAGGACGTCCACTGCTAGACATAAGCCTCCCCCATTGATCTCCAAAAGGGCCGGTAGGAAGTGGGCTGCATTCAGCGTTTCCCTGCGGTTTCTTGTAGGTCGTCTGTCCATCTTGTGGGTGTGCATCTTACGCTGTGCTTACAAGTCTCTAAACGCGGTAAACTGTCATAAATAGCCTTTGGAAATTGTAACTCACCGGCTTTGTACTGGCTGTAACATTAGCCAAGAAGTCGCTTTCGTCCGGGCATGCATCGGGGTCATAATGTTCGCCAAAATCTTTAGTGTTGTTGACCATCTGCGTGACGGCCAAGTTGAGACACACCCGCATGGTGTAGGCATTGCAGACGGCCAGAAGGCCCATAATGCCCAACACATACCGCTGGGGAATTATGAACACTGAGAAACAGTTTTTCGATTAGAAAAATATAGCCTCTTAAGTATTAAAAACGAAATAAAGTCCCGCAATCAAAGATTTCAAAAGAATTAAATCTGGATCATTTCTTTTTAAACAACTACAAAAAAAGGAGGGGGGGTTCTGAATTCGGTTGTATTTTTTATGACTGTAAACTAAAATCGATATGAAAAATATTTTGCGAAAGATTTGATAATTATTATTATCGTTTCTAAAAGCTTTGGGTGTAGGTAATTAGCCGAGAAGAGATCATCGTAGTCATGATTATGAACAACGTACAACTGATTAGAAAATACGTACCTACCTTACCTTACCTTACCATAAACCTACCATATACCATATACCTTATTCATAAATGCTCGATAATCTCGCCCGATCTACGCTATCAAAATGATCTGACTGCCTGGTGCGAGTTTTCTAATCGCGTTACCAATTCTTATTACATATAATAAAGTCATATTTAAAAAATATTGTATGAGGAGTTCCATCTACATGGACACCAACTTACCTGATGGAAAGCGATGTTGTGGCCAAAAATTTGAGAAGTTACTTATTCACTCTGGCCTTGAAGAGCACCCAAGTTATAAATTTCAGGAAAAAAGGACGGTGGCAAAGCATGCCAGTCCCCAGCGGTTCGCACCGGCTTGTTTTATTTTCTGTTGTTTTGTGTTTTTATTCATACAAATCGTTGTTAACACGCTATTGGAAAAACTCGCACTAAGCACAATGTCAACTTCTCGATGACGATTCTCGATTACGTGAGAGTTTATCGATAATAGGTTATTTCACAGTACTCACAAAAACTTGAAAAGTTAATCTATGTTTGACTTATTTCTGGAAGTGTTACACTCAATGGCGTATGTGAATCCACCAACCCGCACTGGGCCAGCGTGGTGGATATGGCCCAATCACCCTTTCGGGGGTAGGCTAAAAGTTCAGCAGTGGACTGTTAAAAGGCTGACTATGATGATGATGAATCGCGTCAAGAGTACCGAAAGCGTCGAGTTGAGTCGATTTTATTTAGTTCCATAAAATTCCACCATTATCGGTTCCAATCGTGCACTAGTTTAGAATCCAAGAGTACCGAATGTCATGTTTTCGATCCCAATCCCAAATTACGATTGAAATCGAGTGTCAAGAGTAAGCCCACAGATCGCGCAGTATCATTTCTTGAGCAGCACTTTTAACAACTTTATCGTACACGACTCTTTAACGATGGCAAATTAATAAAAATCTAGCGTTTACAGTAACAACACTTAACAACAACATGGAAATTTAGTTCCGCTGTTTTCCGTGGGATTTCTTTTGAAGAGCACTCTACCTATTTTTACCTAAATAAATTAACGAGCGAGGATTAGTCTCGATAGACAAGCATCAAACTAATAAAATAACAGTGAGATTATTTTACCAGTTTTGAGGGGTCAAAGTTGTGATGACCAGAATACTGGGTGCAGCGATCCCACTCTCCCATTTAATGTTTTTGTTTTAAGATATAAAATGACTGTGTACTAAAAATGTGCTTCGGTAATTTAACAAGGTTGACATATCAATATATAAAAAAAAAACGTTTTTTTTATTATAACCGGAATAAATGGGAAATACTTTTGATCATAATAAAAATATTATAACAAAATTTTGTTATAAATATTTTGAAATACTAACTTTGCAAAATCACCGAATGATATTTTTCAAAAGTAGTCAGTAATTTTATATTAAAAAAAAACATCAAATGCGCGAGTAAGATAGCGGTGTGCCATTTTCTGGGCCTTAAGTAAAACCTTAAACCTATTTAACATCCGACCTACATTACGTCCATCTATTATTTCTACGAGTATTTCGGCTTATACAAGAACACTAAACTTTAGGGTGAGGATATAACAGGGGTCGCAAGTACACCCAAGGGGCTTCTTACCTTTACTTCGATGTATAGGGAACTTTGATAAACATTGATCGATTTATATAGCTCAAGGGAATTAGGTCGTTCGGATCTTATAAGAACTTTAGTAAATTTTCAGACATCCAAAAACTAATTTGAAATTATTTTTATTGCTTTAGAGTCTAGACTATATTACTCTAGCACTAGTTGAGCCCCAAAGTTTCACCCGCTAACCACATGATCTTTTTTACGATAAAAAGTAGCCTGTGTTTTAGAGTATAAGCTGAATTTCTGTCAAATGTTATCCAAATCTGTTTAGCTGTTACGGAGTTTAGTGGAGGCAAACACACACTGACTTACACACAAACTTTCGCATTTATGGTATGTGCCGTAATTTTATTGCTACCTCAATAATCGACATCACTAAAGATACATAGTAATTAATGTTGCGGGTGGATTCGTAATGATGGGTCACTTTGCGTCATACTTTTGTAGATATGAGATGTACGCTGTTTTTATACAAACGTAGGTACTTACTAGGTTATTGTTAATTTAAATCTCATTATCAACTGACGTGATTGGTTGAACGAAAAAACAACAGCAAATCTAATCACTTGACATGAGTTTTGACAATAGATTAAATTTAACAGACTTTCAGAAACTGGTGCTAGTTTCGTTAAAATCGAACAACTACTGAAGTTTCGGATAAAACTCCGGCGTAAAGGCTATAACTTTCACCCGTTAAAACTCGAAAAGCCTCGATTATATGCCTCGATATGGCTGCCAGAGACTGATATAATTACATTTATATTTTTAAATACATACATTACTTAAATAGATATTCATTAGCACCCAGATATTATAGAACAAACACATATGTTCATCACATGAATATTTGTCCTAGGTGGAAATCGAACCCACGCCCCCAAGGGTAGAAGGCAGGTATGTACATTAATTTGAAAAAAAAAAACAGCCGTAAACGTGAGTGCTACCGTTTTTACACGTATAAAATTAAGCACGTCTTAGTGATAGATATATCTATATCTAGTCTTAATATCTATATATACGCCTTAGTGATAACAGATCTTACGTCTTAGTGAGAAATAAATACTGTTCATTGTTATTTGCTTACGTTTTGATATTGTTTTCCGCCATCGTGGAATCATGGCGCGTTACTGCGAGCACCGTAGTTACTTTATTACCTGCAAATCAAAGAGTATGCTTCATAAGTATACATAAGTATATTATTTACTAGATAAATGACAAACATGACGTGTACTAGTATATAAACACAGTAAATATTATCTTCCATTTATTACTATAAACACTCGAGTTTCGATATCGTATAATCGTTTTGTAGAAGGTGGTTTCGAAAAGAACTCCAAGGGCTTGTAGAGCTCTTGAGGTTTTTTATCATCATAATCAGCCTTTTAACAGTCCACTGCTGGACTTTTAGCCTACCCTCGAAAAGGTGATTGGGCCATATCCACCACGCTGGCCCAGTGCGGATTGGTGGATTCACATACGCCATTGAATTCCTTCTCCGTACGTTTGCAGGTGAAAACATCTTCACAATGTTTTCCTTCACCGAAAAACCATACCCGGGGTTTGAACCCGCGACCTCACGCTTTCAAGTCTAGCGGTCTCCCAAATGGGCTACCATGGCCTTAGTGTTAAATTAGTAAGTGAGCCGTATTTACAGTTTTTGCGGTATTAGTATCGGAACCAATAGTAAAATAAATAATTTATGAAACATGGAGACATTTGAACACGAAATATACATAAATGTACTAAGGCATATCTCCCTTAATTGTTTGTCTGATCTTATAACACCAGACAAATGCTTTTTTAGGGTTCCGTAGCCCGACAAGGAACCCTTATAAATTCGTTCTGTCCGTCTGTCTGTCTGTCTGTCCGTCCGTCAATCCGTCCATCCTAAATTTTTTGAACCTCTAACTTCTATAGTTATTAAGGCGTTTCGGTTGCCTATGCCTATTTCGGTTACCAGCTGAAGTAGCGGCAAAGCTAGACCCATATAATTATTATTGCATGAAAATGAGACGGTGCTAGTGTGTCGTCCCAAAACTGGGGCTGCCCCATCTTCCAAGGGATGATCATCCCATCGGATATCTAACAGTCGCTTGTCCCACATCAGTCCGTTGGGTTTTAAAACTGACGGGACGCCGTCAAAGGCCAGACTGATGATATCATTCAAGCTGGCATGTCACGGTATACGGTAATCACCTAATTTTAAAGCAAAGGTATTGAGTAGGTACATAATATTTTAAATGGTTATTGGTTACTAAGAAACAGACAAAGAAGTCATAATTTACATGTAAAATGTATTTTTTCAGTTGCTTATTAGTCATCGATATGGTTTGGGTACTAGATGTAACAAAAACGTATTTTCTACAATGTTTAAAGGGTTATTTGGAAAGGGTGTACTTACTCAGCCGAAAGGGACGCATAGCAAATTTTAATACGGGCAACCCTGCTGTGGGTTGCCCGTATTAAAATTTCTTAAAAGTTCGCATTAAAATCAGCTGTTCCACAGAATAAGATAAATTTCACTCGACGATATTTATGAAAAGTGGTACCAACAACATACTGCTGCGCAAAAACCGCTCTCGATATAATTATGATAATATCTATGTAATTTTTATCGCAATTCCTGAGTTAGCCCCTTAGTAAATATTATTTACAAGTATAAACAGTTTTTTTTTTACTTTCGATTTAGGAGCTGATAATCTTCAAACAACTGAACAGATTTTCTAGAATCATAGCCAAGAAAACTTTCAATCAAGCCATCTTTCAAACAAAACCTAAATCAAAATCGGTTCAGCAATTTGCGAACTAAGATACCACATATACACAGATACTATTGGAAATCGATTAGAGAACATAATTATTAAATCGACTTAGTTGGCTTCACTACAATAGTCTATGCCTAGTTTTGACAGCATATCTTTTTAGATGTTGTCTCTGTCTCTTCCTTGGGCGCAATATGGCGTAGGATATAGGATAGCTTTGTTCAACGTAATTAAATACAAATAAACGAGATCTACCGATTTTGGGGGCTTTTATTAACGAATTCTAATAGATACGCACGTTAAACTTATATCACCCCTCTGTTTACGTCAGAAACATGACGATATATGAGCTTTTTTTGGCTTAGTATACTCTTTCTGAATAATCTAGCATTTCGTTACATAACTCGTAGAGCGATATTTATAGGAAAACTGAGGCAGCGTTATGGCCGTAGAAAAGTCAACTCTATTCGTTTTACACGCTAGGCTAATAAAATCCACATTTATTAGTCAACTCTAGAGCTTAGAATAATTCGAGAACCTTTCGGCTCCATCTGCCATCTGATCTGCGTGCTATGTGGTTGTAGATGATGCTAGGAATACGGACTTATCAAAGATTCGCAGAAAGTTGTCGGCTTTAAGTCCTAGTGAAGTGTTTGCAGCCGGTGTATTTCGCAACGCACGTACTCAAGAGGATGAAGGGTCTCTCTTAAGTCTATTTAGATACTGGAATTTTCCCTCCGATTACGTCATTTAAAATAACAAATAACAATCTTACACAAATGTTATGTTATGTTGACTATGTACGAATATTAACGTGCGTAAATACGTATGGAATTCCATACAAATTTTAAGTTCGCAAATCAAAATTTGTATGGAATTCGATACGTATTTTACACGCATCAATATTCATACTTCGCCCACAGTTAACTTTTTTCTTATTTCAAGTAGGTATATAAATAAATAATTATATACTTTGGATTATTCCAAAATTAAAAATCTTAAATCTTAAAATAAAATACTATGTAAGTACCTTTGTTTCATTTGTATTTTCGGTGTATAATAAAGAAATATTGTATTGTATTGTATCGCGTGTATTTAAATTTGTAGAACAAAAGTTGTTTTATTATGATTTATTTTTATGTAAGTACCTAAATTATTACAGAAAGAAAATCTTTCTAGCCACAAAGAATACTCAGACTCATAACAAAGTCTTGCCAAGGTGAGAAGTGGGAAGGCATCATAATTTAGCCATTGCATATTTTGCTCATTACCTATACCCAGCAGTAGGTCATTCAGGGCATCATGATGATGAAGTTAATTTCACGTAGAGAAAACAAAAAACATACTACTAATTCATCTACTAGAAAGAAGAATTGAACAATGACTTTATATTTCAAGTGCCTTTATTTATTAAACAAAATACAAGCTAAAACTAAAACTACAAATACAGTTAGACTGCCCACATACTGTTGAAGATCTAAAGACAATCCAAATACTCAAGCCTTCTACCAGTTGGCAGCGTACCCAGCATGCTGGCGGCATTACCACGTTAAATTTCATGTTGTAAGCTGAACATTTATCATCTGCCTATCTACTCGTAAATTATTTTTGCAATAATAAGCCCAGGTTTTATAGTTTTGACAAATGCATGCAGTTATAAAAATCTGAATGATTCTGAAAACTTAAAAATAAACAGGTTTGCGTTGTCCGCCACCTCGCCTATTATTTATTGTTGTTGTGCTATGTTTGATGTTGTCTTTTGCTAGGTTTTTTAACGTAACATTTTTTTTTTACCTGATAACCGATATACTAAAGTTAAATATTTAAAGTAATCGTTTTCATGCCTCTATTTACAAAGAACTTGAACCTACTGCATAATTATAATTTTAACATTTTCTGGTAGGTAATGTAATGATTGAAGTACAGCAAAAACCTTCTATCTTATAATGAAAATGACTTCATCTTAAAATCATCTCGTAAGGGAAAGTCATGGTTGGTTGCATTCAATGACGATATAACCACTTGACTATTCATCCTTTATCCCGCCGTAAGCCAAAGTTACACTTTTACAGCATAATCTTTTTCGAGCGAGCCAATAATAGGCGCGAATTAAATGAATGGCTTTTTAATCTCCAATATCCCGATCTCCGATACCAGTGACCGACGTGGCTTACATCTTGCACATCCAAATTATGACTCGTGCGTGATCAAGTGGTTATATTATATTTGGTTGCAAAAGTTCTCATAATTTTGGCTATAAATATATATTTTTACAAAAGAAAAGATTGCAAGTATGACCAAGCTTAAGATTATTCTAACTTCGGGACTAAGAAGAAACTAGAGTATGATTTTAGTTTTCTTTTTCATTATTATTATTGCTTTTGTTCACATCATGCTTGCAAGGCATGGGCTGTATGAAGCAATCTTGTCTAGAAAAAGCCTGTTTACTCTCGATGTGAAGACTTTTCGGGGAATACAGACTTCAGCAGAGAGTTCAATTGTGTCGGATTTTGTCAATTAAGTCTTAAGTTTGGTCAAATAATTATGATTTTTGGTATACAATTATTTATAATTTATGTCCGCGTGTTTTACCGCAAACCAGTTATAACAATGTCAAGTTGTTAAGACTTTGTCTCCGGGTAGCGATACAAAGGTTGTTAAACCAAGAGCTCAGATTTTAAATGTTTTTGTTGCAGACTTTAAATTGTAATTGTAATTTTGACCCGTTATAACTTAGACAAGCAAACCATTTTTGTTTCATATTGCTATCTTACTTTTACATAATTATATTAATGTAAAAGCGATACATAATTATGTCATCCATACGGCTCTGGTCCTAGTTACCTTTTATAATTTTAATCAGTATTAATATAATAATTACTTGTGAAAAGTACAAAGATTCAAACATAACGATTTGGGTCGTCATTTATGATACGTACCGCCCAAGATAGGCACTTCCTACCGTCCTCCTTGTTTCCTGAGAACTACTATCAAAGTCATCTTCAAAGCTAGAGTGGATAGATTTCTTCTAAATCAACGTGTTCCATCCTCGGCGGATAGTTGGTGGCCTATTCTATATTGAAAAAAGACTCTCTGTCTGTCTGTTTGTTTGCATTTCATGACTAAACGGCGCAGCCAATCTTAACGAAATTTGGCAGGAAGATAATGACTATCATACGAACAGGCATATTGTATTTTACACAGTACTAGCGATCCGCCCCGGCTCCGCACGGGTATAGTTATATAGCCTATTAAAATAGCCTATATTAATCAGTGATAATGTAGCATTCAAATGGTGAAAGAATTTTTAAAATCGGTTCAGTACTTTTTAAGCCAATTCGTTACAAACATACATACAAATCTTTCCTCTTTATAATATTGTATGTATAGATGTATAAAAATAAAATAAATAAAATAAATAAATATTCGGGACATTTTTGCACACACGGTCATCTGACCCCAAACTAAGCAAAGCTTGTGATATGGCTGCCAGAGACTGATATATATACATATATAGGTTTAAATACATACTTAAATAGATATTAACACCCAGATATAGAACAAACACAAATGTTCATCACACAAATGTTTGTCCTAGGTGGGAATCGAACCCACGCCCCCAAGCTCAGAAGGCAGGTTCACTACCAACTCGACCAACGGGCTATAGATGACCGTTTTTATGGAAAATCGCGGGTAACACCGCAGGATTCACCTAGTCTACTTTCTATTTAAAAAAATATGAAATGCCGTCGGTTGGTAAGAGCATCAGTTGAGAACGGCTGGACGGATTTGGCATTTTTTTATTTTAAATGTACTTTATTAGGTAGATTATTGTCTACATTAGGTTTCACTATAGGTGTAAAAGTTTCCCGGAAAATTTTCATACTAGAAAAAATATAACGTCAATTTGGAAGGGATTTTGTATGAACTGATATTTGGACAGAACAACGTCTCGCGGGTCAACTAGTTAGTATTATAATTATCTAGTAATGCTCTTAAGAGGTTAAGTGAACTGAAATCTGTTTAGTTTGTGCCCAAATTAGCAATATGTCGGTTGTATAGCTGGATATACTTCTTTTCTATTAAACATACTATTTGTACAGCTTGTGATATCGATGTGAACCACAAGTCAGCTGATATAGAGCATTGTTGTATTACTTGGAATACGCATATCGTTTTCATTGCTTGGTATACAGAAAAAACAAAGCGAAATAATAATTTAATAAAATATTACGTCGCTTTTCAGAAATGAAAATGAAATACCTAGTGGGCTTGGCCTCAAAAGTCCATGCTATTAAGGCATCTATGAATTCATGAATTCTAATTTGTCCTATTTCTCACAAATACACGCAAATTTGTTTGAGAGATTGATGGATCTACCCGCATCAATACAAAATGTAAATTGCCTGTCAATGTAATCCTGTTAGATTGTCCTAGATCGCAAATGGATGTACCATTACGCGAATTGTAAGGGAAACATTTGGTATTTTTACTTTATATTATACTAGCTGACCCTATTATGAAGCCGTGGTAGCCCATTTGGGAGACCACTTGAATTGAAAGCGTGAGGTCGCGGGTTCAAACCCCGGGCCCGTACCAATGAGCTCTTTGGAGCTTATGTACGGATTTTCATACCACTGGCTTTTCGGAGAAGGAAAACATCGTGAGGAAACCTGCATACGTACGGAGAAGAAATTCTATGGCGTATGTGAATCCACCAATCCGCACTGGGCTAGCGTGGTGGATATGGCCCAATCACCCTTTCGGGGGTAGGCTAAAAGTCCAGCAGTGAACTGTTAAAACGCTAATTATGATGACTAGCTGACCCGATAGACGTTTTCCTGTCTTAGAATTGTCAAACGAGCAAAGTTAAAATTTTCGTTAGGTTTTCTGAAAATTTCCAATTTTCTTAATTTTTCTTTCCGTAAAAACTTTGTACAGAGTATTAAAAAAACTTTTAAAAAAAAGATGAATGAAATCGGTGAAGTTGTTCTCAAGTTATGGCGTGACCAAGGTAAATAGGGATTCTTTTTTATGTTTATAGATAGATAGATAATATGATCACTACAATCAGTTTATTAAAACATGTGTCATGTATCATAATTATTGTTCTTCTTTCTTATATTGGCTGTAGACTTAACTAAATTCAAATAAATAATAAGAACTAAACTTCAACTATCAAGGTGATCTGAAAGAAACTTAACTTTAACAATCAATTAAAATTCTGTCCCAATCTAAATACAAGAGATACAATCTAATTTTTCTTTATATAACTTGAAATTTTATTAAATTAAATCAGGTTTTTTTATTCAATTGAGTTAATAACTCTTGGCTTATTGATATTATGCGTATGGCAAGGTCATTATCAAAGTAGATATGTCAAGGTTTCTTGCTCAATCATTCGTTACGTTTACGGTTCAATGTCCTTAGAAAACTTAGTTAATTAATAATATTTGTGATGCCTCTGGTGTTACAAGTATCCATAGGCGACGGTGACTGCTTACCATCAGGCAGCCCGTCTGCTTGTTTGCCAATAAATCATTAATTTTACTGTAACAAATAAACTTTTTAAACTATTCACAGACAGACAGACAGAACATAAGGTAAGTAATGCAACATTCATGATACCGTATTATAGTGGCCTTCGCATTCATAAGGAATTTTAATTGCGTTATTTGTCACACGTTTTTTACAATATTTATTAATTTGTTAGTGTTAACTAGTATTACCAGGTACTGACATAATGCATCT
The DNA here is from genome assembly GCA_932305915.1 of Agriopis marginaria. Taxonomy (NCBI): domain Eukaryota; kingdom Metazoa; phylum Arthropoda; class Insecta; order Lepidoptera; family Geometridae; genus Agriopis; species Agriopis marginaria. Next base: position 7,069,482 of record OW029925.1, on the reverse strand, counting down.
GCCAGCTGCAATGACATTGTAAAAATCAAATGAAAACATTTTCTTTTAATATTCACTATTTTATATAGGTCCTCAGCTACAATCTTACGTCTAAACAAGCTAGAAAGAGTTTTCAGATCAAAACAAACACCATTTGGTTTGAACTCAGATCAGACAAACAAGGGAAATATTATAGTAAAATAGCGTGGTGGATGCAAACGCATCAGGCCTAAATCAAGCTTGATGCCTTTAGTAAAACTCACCCTGCAGACGACCTTGCTGCACTTAAAAAAAACGAGTGTTATAAGTCTAACTTGTATATCTGTGTGGCTGTCTGTGGTATCGTAGCTTTCAAACGGCTGAATCGTTTTTTTTTTTTGCCTTTATTAACTAAACAAAATACAAGCTAAAACTAAAACTACAAATACAGTTAGACTGCCCATAGACCGTTGAAGGTCTAAAGACAATCCAAATGCTCAAGCCCACTACCAGTTGGCAGCGTACCTAGCATGCTGGCGGCATGCTGCGGGTACGCTTTTTTTTTGTTTGAAAGGTGACTTAATCAAGATTTTTCTTAATGATTCAAGAAAATCTGTTCAGCCGTTTGTAGTTTATCACACCTTTATCGGGGGTTTATAAACATTTCTTATTGATGCTTGTTTGCTGTGAACTATTAGTTAGCCTCAGAAAGCGTGAAAAATGAGCAAGTGGAGCGTACTTATTTTTTTTGCCACAAGTGGTTTATATGTATCGGAAAAAAGTGGGAGTAAAATTAAGACGTTTGAACACGAAGTATGATTTCAATAAAGCATATCTCCCTTGTTTGCCTAATCTAAGGATTCGAAAGTACTCAAAAAATTCAACTCTATTGACGTTGAATGTTTTAAAAGATCGTGACATAATAATTAAGCAGACGCTAAACTACGAGTGTATTTAGTGGGAACTGTTAATTAGTTAAAAATACATAAAGTTTAAACACAAATTTTCTGCATAAATAGGTTGTTTTTCGTAAATGGTAGATGCGTAAGAACATTGTAAAACAGATGTTGAGAATTAGTCATACCTATTACCTGTATAGAGCGTTGGAAATCACATGAAACATGCGTTGCTATTGATATTAATTTAGTGATGTGTGTTCCGTGACTTTACTTTTTTTTTATTGTTATTTAAAAAAAAAACTTATTTACTTTGTTATAATGTAGTTTGTGTAAACCGTTCAAAGCCCTCTTGGCCTGGCTTGTTGACGGTGATGGTTTTACTTGACGGTGTACACCGAGATCTCTATTATATAGGAACGCACTGTTGCCTCTTTGCACGTAAGCCATGGTATAACTTCCGATGGAATGCTATAAGCATTTTAACAACACGGACGATTCTCTACGATTGTATTTTTGTTTGCTTATATATCCCTCTGACCACACTGACGTTTTCGCTGACCGCCGTTTTGTAATAGTAGCATTTTGCTACAAAACTATTTTGCGAAGTCGGCGTACATGACTAATTGAATAGTGTGTGATTCGCAAATAATATCTAAACTTTTATATATCACGTTGGATAGAGATGTAAACATTGTGTGAAATATGAAAGCGATGGTGGTCGAGCGTGGTGGTGGTAGGATGTGCGTTTTACAATCGACGGCACCCAGTTTGATCCGTGGCCCTGCACCAATGACTTGTTTAGTACTTATATTATACTACTAGCTGCGCCCCGTGGTTTCGCCCGAGTAGTGAAAGGTAGTGTAGATGAAAAAAGGTGATGATGATGATGATGAAAAGAAGTCTATGTCACTCTCTGGCTCTTGAACTATACCCATGCAAAAAATCAGGTCGATCCGTTGTTCCGTTGCAGCGTGAAAGAGGTACAAACATCCATACATACAATCTTTCCCGTTTATAATATTAGTAGGATATGCAGTTTCGATGCCATCGCTCAAAAACGGTAAAGGAAAAACATCGTGAGGAAACTGGTCAAGAACTTTACAAGTTCAAAGACATAATTATGACATTCACCAACATGCACTGAGCCAGCATGGTGGATGCCCACATCCTCTCTCTCTATCTCTCTCTCTCTCTCTCTCTCTCTCTCTAAGAGAAGGCTTGAGTCCCAGCACTGAGAACATGATAGGCTGAAAGGATAAGGGATTTAAAAATTGCTATCAAAGCCATATTATAATATTTAAATTTAGTTTCAATTTCTTGATTCAACATGTTTTAAACTATTGCTATGCTGTTGCTATTGCTATTAAAGAAAGTTCGGTAACAAAATTAAAGTTTTAAATTACTAGCACACTTATAAATTGTTAGCAATTCTAATTATAACACCACACCAGCAGCCATTAAACGTCCACTGTTGGACAAAGGCCTCCCTCGAGAGGGGTGTTGCCATAATCCCCACGCTTGGCAGGTGGCTTGGGGATCGCAGTTCGTTCACCGTGTACTAATAGGACGCTGCTGCCCATCCTCCGGTGGTTCTGGTGGCAGTTTTAGGACATACCCGGGTCCAAATCAAATATACAATAACTAATTATAACAATAGTGAAAAATTGCATTTAATTTGTTCAATAACGGAGAAGCTAACATTATAAAATTTCATATAGGGTATATTAATATTATGAGTGTGAGAATGTCTTTGCTTGTTTATCTTTCACGCAGCAACAGGGCAACACATCAACATGATTTTTGCATAGATAGTTGGTAAGCCAGAGAGTAACATTTATGATACTTTTATCTCTGAAAATGTACGGTTCCTAAGATAATGTCCATTCGAGTGAAACCGCTAACTGGGAACTCGTGAAAACAGATTTTAACATGTTTATCAGGACTTATCGCGTATTATTTTATGTAGGTAGGTTTATATAGGTAGGTTTCAGTTTTCAGTCAGCACGTGACCATGGCCATTTATTATGGTCGAAACGTCGAGCGAAAGGTACTTCATCATTATTAGCCTATCATGTTCCAACTTCTGAGACACAGGCCTTCTCCCAGATTACTATAACAATATTACACTATAACAATATATAACAAATTTTTACTCAAATAAAATAATGCTCAATAATACCATTGAGTGTGTACTACATACTACCTCAGTGGATAAGACCCGATAAACATTTAAAACATGTGTTCCAATCGAAAAAGTTCAATAGTAACTTTTGTTTACATTCGTATTAGCAAACTACAGTGTGGCTACTGAAATAATGCGTCTGACAGCAGCTATAACATTGTAACAAGCGGAATTAAAATACTAAGTACTGATCGCTTTTACTAGCTTTTTGACCGTAAGGTTGTAGCTGGTAGTCAATATACTACAGCAAAATATTAAATAATACATATATTTAATTCATATTTTTACGATGTTATTGCAGCTATCAGAAGCATTCTTTCAGTGGCCAGACTATATATAAGCTCAACTCGTTAAATGCTTTCTTTGTCTCATGCAATGAATGGAGTATATCTGCGAATGCTCTAGAAATACCTAGACTCACGATTATTAGAGTCATTAGGATGTCTTAGCAAAAAAATATCGTATATTTGAATACTTGAATTATCCTCATGGAAGCCTTATTTGAATTCAAAGGACAAACCGGAAGCCCGTAACAGCGTCTGGTAACGACTGCAATGACCTCTACAGTACAGAATTGGAGACTTTAAATGAGAGTAGACATAAATTAAAGAAAATTAAGGAAAAGATTAAAATAAATTCTGTTTCTAAATGGGACCGTAATGGTAGACTAGATAAAACGTACTTCTGAAGTAGAGCGTGAAAGCATTTAATTTAAAAATGGTGTAGAGAAATAAGGTCATTTTTAACCGACGAAATGGAGGAGAGGTATTTTTTCTCCGTAATCTTGCAGGTAGCATTCAATTTTTTGACATGTAAATAATATTTACCAAATAAATGAATATGAATAAGGTTTTGTTATTTAGGATCATGCTACTATGTAACCATTATTTACTATTTAGTAGATACTTTGAAAATGTATTTTCCGTAACATGGTATTTAATGTACTTATTCATTATTTAAATAAACCTCATTTACGAAAATTTGAGTTTAGGGCCTCGTAATTTATGAAATTACAACTCTATTTATATCGAGAATTTTATGTGTCACTAGTTTTAAATTACTTTCGATATCCATTTTTGTATCGATAACGTGTTAGACTGTGTTTTTTTAAAGTACCTAATATTAAAAATGACGTCAAACAGCTCAACATAATTATTCCATATTTTGACGTCACAATGAACTAATAATAACAGTTCATCTTCATTATCATCATCATTTTAGTGGATGTCCACTGCTGGACATATGCCTCCCCATCGATCTCCAAAAGGGCCGGTTGAAAGCGGCCTGCATCCAGCGTTTTCCTGCGGTATCTTTTAGGTCGTATGTCCATCTTATGGGTGGATGTCCTACGCTGCGCTTACCAGTCCGTAGTCTCTATTCGAGAACTTTTCGGGCCCATAGGCCATCTGTTCTGCTTTTTTTTAAAATATAAACGTCTTAAAATGACCGAAGCACATTTTTCAAAAGTAGACAGTAATTTTGTATTTAATTTAAAAAAACACATAATGTGGAGTGAGATAGCGCCTCGCCATATTCTGGGCCTTAACCTTAGTCTTCTATCTATTCTATCTTGCAACAAGAGAAGGCAAGCCTAATTGAACGATCGCACGTGGTGCCGTCTCAAAATTTACACAACTAGCACACCAGTTCAACTTGACCCAATGCAGTCGATAATTAACCCGTCTCGGAGGATCGCATAAAATACTAATGGAACGATTATGGTAATGTTGTAATTGCCGTCGATGCGAAAAATTTATAATTCTAAAATGTGTATTTTTTTAGATTTTCGGTTTGCTTCTTATTTTTACACAACTTTGTGACCTACCGAAACTTTACCTATTTTTCCTTAATTTTTTTGTATCCTTCTAATCTTACTTATAAATAAAATATGCCATTATTTAAAAAAACATTCCTTATGTTCATTTGATACTGAGGCCTATTCTGTCATACCACTCACTAAACTAAACCAATCTGACAGGACTAAAATTATCTGCCTCTATTTTTATTTTAATATGTGAGAGAAGGATGGCAACAATTTTAGAGCTGTCAAATTTAGTTTAGTTTAGTTTAGAGTGCATCAGAATCGATGCCATTGTCCTTTATTACGTAAAACTAAAAAGAATGAAACAAAATGTAAAGTATTACATACTAGTAATTAAGATATATACACCATTATCTCAACAAAAAAAAATTGCGAATTTTCAATTAATTTTCAGTCGTTTTGTCCTTGACTACGTGAATCTAAATAAAAATAACAAAGAAGTTCAGTCGTGCGAAGGACATACCATTTTATCAAATAAAATAACCGGATTTTTTTTTATTCATTTGCAATCCGTATGTGAAACAGATTGAAAAAATTATATAATGCAAGTAATTAGGTATCTAAACCCATAATATTCATCGTGAAAATATTTTATATACCTACTTTAAAATGTAATGTGAAGAAGGTGGAAACGAGTTGAAAAACACAACTGCGTAAACAAACATTCTTATTGTTAAAAAATAATAATCACCTTCACAAATAATTTTTGTTATCATTGCATGCTGGTACATTTTTATAATTTTATTTACTAGCGATTGTAATTTTTAATAAATTTTATTATCTCTGCGCTGTAATGCGATTTCAAATCAAGGTAGTTTTTTTTTATGTATTTTAGTGTAAGATTTTTAATTTTATTGTTTACAAAATTTTTGTAAACAATAAAACGATTTTTATTTTTATTGTATTGTCATTGTTAAATTTTAATTTTTTTTCTTTAATTATGTTAACTCTTAAAAATAAAACAAAAATTCACTTTTTGAATTCTAGTTAGTCTAAATTGTAAGGATATTAAGCGCTGTGTAATCCTCATACTTAGTTTGCATGCTCTTGTCCAAAGTTTGTAATGCAATATCGAAACGTCACAAAACCCGCAATGAATGTCGATTTATGGTTTCACCTTCAATCTAGTTCTCAAACAACGCTAGTTAAATCTTGCACAAACAAACTGACATTTGAAAATAAAAATTGCGTGACTATCTTTAAAGCTTAAGGTAGAATTACTAACATGCCAAGGTAATTAGAGGATCAGTTTATCACAAATCAAATAAAAAAACTTCTTGGTTTGTAACAGTCACTGTTCTCCGATTGTTTTACAGCCGTTTCATAAAACAGACTTACTGACAAGGCTTGTAAAGTTAATCTTTTTTAATGTACCTTGGCGCAGTATAGCAATGCAACTGTTTAATAGTAGATTGATACACAAAGGATGTAGGTTATCTTGTACACACGAGATATTTTGGCTGACGAGCGAAGCGAGGAAGGTGCCAATAGTTTGAAGGTGTAATATCACCTACTCACGTGTGTAATAAATCTACTTTTCACCGCATGCCTAATGTAAGACAAAAATATCCTTAGATAAATCAATTTATCTTTTAATTTCCTCAAAAAAAATATGCAAAGTTCACACCACAGAGGTTTTACATAGTTGCTTACTTCATTTCACAGAGTAAAAACTTTCTGACATGGTACGGACCTACATGGTCGGGGAAAAGAAAAAAGTAAGTTTAATGGTATTTTTGACATGGGACTAGTTCAATTTTTAAATTGCTTTACCTCCCGCATTTCCAGTCATTAATGACCCACTTAATGAGCGCTAGTGATGAAAATACATAAAAGATATAAATTTACGGCCTCTTCTATCTCTTTCACGTATTTTCAACATTGTTAACGATAAACAAACGCTTTAAGAAAAATCCAAATTAGTAAATATTAACTCCGCCGTTGTAGGTATTAAAGAGGCTGACAAACATAATATCTGAAAAACGTTACCTTTTACCTTTTTCTAGGCATAAGACGGATAAAAATGTAGAAACGTTGCTATTTGTGGCGGAAACGGCCTTAAAACGAGCATGCGTCAAATCTCATCAAAATCGTAACGATTTTATGTTAATTCCTCTAAGATAGGTAATCTTTTATTATCATGTTGTGCTTCCGAGGTTCCTTGTACAGTTCATTTATTCATGAGATGTATTAGCATCTATCGTAAGATAACACAATATTTACAAAGCGAACTTTGTTTTTTGGTTTATCGTGAAATAAATGTAAAACCCATATATTACAAAACTGTGTTATTAACTACTAAAAAAAAACACGCTGTTTGATAAAAAAATCAAATTACATATCGATTTAAATGTAAAACGTTTTTTTGTTTCAAAACTATCGTAACTACTAAAATAGTAACATAATATGATATAATATAATAATAATAATAAATATTTGAAACATTTTTGCACACACGGTCATCTGAATAATTTTAATTATTAACTTAAAATAACTGAATAACTTACAGATTTACGTCCAATTCGCGTGATTATTTTCACAGAGTACTGTTTTTGTTTTACAATAAACTTATTTTCACAAACGCAAGGTGAGGTGACACGGAGGCGAGTGGCTGGCGAGCGTCGAAGGCTCGACTAGTAGAGATGTGCCGGCGCGGGCGCAACCTCCAGATCCCTCTTAGAACTTAACATGACAGTCGCGAGCACGCAACTGCATGCCACCAACGCGTGGTAGCGATAGTGTGATGCAGAATAAATACATTATAAATAAAATATGAAAACAGGATTTTCTATCAGCTTTTTTTCAAAATACCGCAGCTGTCAGCGATCGTCTGATATCAAACGGAATATAGCGTCTCATACCTCAAATAGATGTTGGAGAGAGTTGACTAAGGGTTAATATTTGGGATATTGATATTAAAAAAGGGTGAGATATTGGCAGCTAAAAATTACTCGATGTGAATCATAATACAATTTTACAAAATCATTACCACTGACTTTACAGAAAATTTTAGAAATGGGATATATATCCTAATAGTAAAAGCAAACAGAGCACTTACTCAGTCATTGACATAAACACTTATACGCACATTTACCACCCACTTTAAATTTAAAACTACCTATTAATTACCTAATTATAAACTGTTTATACAAAATATATTTAAAACATAGATATTTAAAACCTAAAACTATTACTACCAAACATTAAAATTAAAAACAAAAATTAAAACCTTACTATCACTAGAGGTAAAATAATTTTCTTCCAATTTATATGGGACCACTCGATATCTCTTCAATCAGGAAAAAAAACACATTCCGTTCATAGTTGGCGAAAAATTCTTTTTGGAAGTCTGTTGAAATTTAATTTAATTTTAGATAAACTGGTGAAGACGTGATTGAAGATGAAAAGGGTATTTTTTATATGGTTCGTGCATTTTGCAGATCTCAGGGCGGTCTTTGACTTAACTGTTTGTCCTTCATGGGGATTACGAACGCTGTCAAAGTTCATTAAATTTCATTGGTAATTATTATCCTCAATCAAATATATTTACCTTTTTTGCGAACAAATAAGCTGGAAATTCAAAACAAAATTTATTCAGTCAAGGTACGAGCGTCTTTCCTTTTTAAGTAAAATTGGAGTATAAATTTTTATCGAATGCGATTTACCATTGACTTCACAGTTTTTTTGTTAAAATTAGAAGTTATTGATTTTCTTTCGAAATATTAAGTAAATAGGTTTTAAAGTAGGGCAAATTTAATAGATCATATATTTTTTGACATCTGACAGTCTTAGCAAAGTAAAGTCAAATTAAATCGTAAAAATGTTTATTAGTTAGATAATAATGTATTTATAACTGAAATAAACCAGCCAAGTGCGAGTCGGGCACGCGCAATAAAGGTTCCACAAAATTCAAAAACGAAATTACCAGTTCTAACTTGTTAATGAACAAAAACTTGTCACCGACTCACACTTGGCCATCATTTATTATTAGTTGTTATATTTTAAAGTATGAACTATAATCGTGCCAAATTTGACGCTTGTACGTATTACCGTTTTTCCATTAGAGCTAATACAAAAATACGTTAAAAAATAAGTTTGTTGTATGGCGACCTTTTGTTTTTACTTTTTGACTTTTATCATTATTTATCTTAGTTCATCATCATCATCAGCCCTGAGTGAACCTTTGCTGGGTATATGCCTCTCTTTGTTTAAGCTACTCTCCGCTAATCCGCCGTAACATTATAATATAACTTTGTTTTGTAAACTGTTTTATTAAGAATAATAAAGTATTCATATCAATTAACCATTTTTTTATTCAGATCGTATCAAATATGCTTAAAGTCATAATTTGAATATTGTATCTCAAATATACAACAGTTTTTGTCTATAGTGTTAAACATTACTTACATTATAGGATTGTAAGTCTGAGTTACAATGTAACTTTTTTAAATATTTTTTATGAAATTTCATTGTAAGTCACAAAAAGACCTAAAAGAGACGTTTTAATGATTAACTAAGTATACAATACTAAAGATTTACCTATATTGATTCAAATTTTCAAGATATTTTTGTTGAAAAACGTTACAGAAGTTTTCATGAATTTTTTGAAACTTTAAAGCAAAATGAGCTACGATTATATTCCTAGCAGGTGATAGTAATTCCTAGAATTATATTCTGTGAAAATTTCAACTGGCTATCTATTACGGTTCGAAAGATACAGCCGTTTAAGTAGGACAGACAGACGGACATCTTAAACTTAGTAATAGGATTCCGTTTTTACCCTTTGGGTACGGAACCCTAAAAATATAGCAATCGTGCAGTTCTAAATTTGAAAAAATAAATAATATTTTTGCAAAGTTACGTTGTGGAATTTTGATATAGTGTCAAAATATGTGATGTATTAAATTGGTCCTACTTTAGATACTCCGTATTTTCTGATATTTTTACTATAACTCAATGTTTGCATTACGTACTACATCTGTTTTTGCGTTGGTATCTTCACAAATAAATGTAAGTATCATACGTTTATTGATAGGTGAATGTAAACAACGTCCTTTGTGAACAATTTCAATGACTTTTGTAATGGCAAAATTATACCTTTCGCTAATTCGGCTTAACTACCTATAGTGCCTCGCAGCTCGCTCCATCTATAAGTAATAGCATTTGAATTTAATGGCAACAAGTTGTATAAGTGTTACGACACTCACTTTCCGCTCTATTTAACTCTGATGTCACTGACCTCCAAACCTACTGAAGTAGGTAACTTAAGTTCGTAATTAATTTATCTGTATAAAAAAACTTTGTATACGGCTCGTAAAATAAATTGTTAAAAAAATAGTTTTTTTTTTTCATTTAAAAATAGGCTTGCGCTTGGCTGCCAACTCGCCTGATGGTAAGCGATGATGTGGGCTACGATGGAGCACGCTTGTCTAAAAGAAACCAATTCACTCTCGACTTGAAGACACCCAGATTGTAACTATCGAGGATCACCCATTCAGGCAGCGAATTCCACAGAGTAGCAGTTCGCACAATAAATGTGGAATCAAAGCGCTTCGTACTGGTTCTCGAAATATGAACCATAAAGCGGTGTCAATTTTTCGTGTCCGCTCTGGCAGTCCGATAGATAAATGGGCAGTAGGGCATCATGCAGATCTGATGCACTCTCTCCGAAATGTATCCGATAGAAAACCTTTGCGACTTGCAACTTTGCGCCGATGCTCAAGACTAAGTCTTAGACTTAGTCTGAACCAGGGATTCGTTGCTTATTTTTTTTTTTTTTGCTTAATAATAGGTTTGCGTTTGACCACCAACTCGCCTGATATAAAGCGACGATGCGGGCTATGATGGAGCACGCTTGCCTAGAAGAAACTAACCAACGAATAGACTCCAATGCCCCAAGCTGGTACTTTCCATCCCAAAGGTGAGAGCAGTACTCCATTCACGACCGAACATGTGCCTGGTACAGTGAAAGCAACTGTTCCGACGTGAAATACCGTCGCACCCTCAATAGGATACCCAGCTTTTTGGCAACTCTGCTTCTTGCCACAGATATCTCATTTATAAAGTAAAAAATATATATAAATGTAATTAAAAATTAACCGGGTAAGTGCAAGTCGTGATTCGCGCACCGAGGGATCCGTACCACCACATTAATAAGTCAAGACTCTCACTTGGCCGTTTTTTTATTTTATTTTTATTTTTGAGTGTGTACTATAATCATACCAAGTTTGAATCTTTTTAAACTAGAGCAAATATAAATATACATTTAAAAAAGTTTGTTTTAAATTAAGGGGGAGGCCTATGCTCAGCAGCAGCAGTGGACGTCTTCTGGCTGATGATAACGATGATGATGATGATGTGGCTAATCAAACCATGTTAGAAAATCCTTAGGTAGGTATGTCACAGTTTTTCATCCAATATATAAAGCAAATATAATAGGTAAAATTGTTCAATACTTCAGCTGCAATGATATGTATGCTTAGATATGGGTAACCGGGGGGTTATCTTATCTTGAGAAAGATGAAAGGGGTTTCATCTTTCTCACGATAAGATAACTCTTCTGCTTATAGACTTTGAAATGCTACGTTACTTTATCTTGAAAGATCTTTGATAGTGTAAAAAGCAACATACCTTTTTACATGGCAACGGAAAAGAGGTAATAATTATTCTCATAAAGAATAATTGCTAATAATGACAAAAGAAAATTGTGTTTTTAGTTTAACATAAATTATTTAACTACTCACTTTTCCATTAAAATCACACTAATTAATGGGTATTCTGATCTTCATTGCTTAAAATTTGTGACCTTATCAATACTTTCACGAAACAATGAAAAGATTGCCGATTAGCTGCATTTTTTTTTTCTCTCTTACCCCGAATCCTGAGAACATCACTGAACAAATTGAAAACAAACCCGTGGCCCACGTTGAAGTCATCTACTCCGGGCCCAACTGGCCCCTGCAAGGATAACCTGGTTAAGTTGTAAAAAAACAATGGAAAACAATGGAACGCCTTGCCTCTGTCTGTGTTTCCGCAGCATTACAATCTTGGAGTGTTCAAGTCTAGGTAAAATAGGTTCTTACTAGACAATCGTGCTACACCTTCGGCCGCATCGTCGTTTTCCATCAGGCGATATCACGAATAAAAAAAAATAGGATAAAGTAAGAGGACGCAATATCACAACTACTGTCGTGCCCTGCTGCCTAAACCCTTGTATTTTACAGGACCTGTACAAAGCTTCCACCTGCGGGGTCAGTGTGGCTAAATACTGAGAGAAGACCTTCCGAGTTTATGAATCATCGTCACTACGAAGAAGATTTGAACAAATTGACCATTTTGTAACTCATTACAATTTTGAAACCAATATAAAAAACAGCTGTTCCATAGAGATATAATTATGTGGCTTATGGTGTGCTTATGAAATGTATGGAGCAGATTTTTTTTCGTTCTCAATGGTTAGTCCCATTGATAAAGTTGTTCACAATAACCTCTTTCGGATTAGAACCACCGTTCGGTGTAACTATTTATCCTACTATCCTACTAATATTATAAACGCGAAAGTTTGTATGTATGGATGTTTGTTCCTCTTTCACGCTGCAACGGATCAACGGATCGACCAAATTTTTTACATTGGTATAGTTCAAGAGCCAGAGAGTGACATAGACTACTTTTAATCATCATCATCACCATTTTTCATCACTACGCGGGTGAAACCGCGGGGCGCAGCTAGTGTTGCATATTTTCTTGTCTAATTGGTGTATCGTAAATTTTCAATGTATTCAACGATTTCTTTCGAATACAAGCAAAACCGGCCAGTTAACATTATCTGATCAACTTGATACGATCAACGATGTTACGTTTACTTCCTGGCAATTAGGGTTATTCTTGGTCGATACAAAAACACACAGTACCTACCTAGTGTGTTAGTTTAGTAGTATGTTTGTTCTCCACCGACTCCATAACAACTGAAAGGATTAAACACCTATCAGAGCGACTGGTCGAAGCAACTCGTAACCTAAATGCTGGCCTTTATTTTGCCCAAATAATAAGCATTGCCATACAACGTGGCAATGGTGCCAGCATTTTGGGAACGCTGCCCACCGGTAGCGGCTTGTTATAGTTTAGGCGGATTAGTTTTAGTTATAAATTTAAATTTAAGATTTGAGTTTTTATTTTACTTGTAATTATTATAAGGTTATTTGAAATAAAAACTCCAAGTTTACTGAAAGGATTTGATTAAAATTTGGTATACATTTATCTTATACACTGATTTGATTTCATTATTATCTTTATTTATCAATATTATAAAACTTTATTGAAAACATAAAAAGAACATTACAAAAAGAATAAGCTAGAAATAGGACAAAAGACGATAAAACCGATCTCTTCCAGACAACCTTTGTCATAACAATTTAAGTATTTACAAAATAGACGTAGCTTTGAAATTATGTTAACCAGCCTATATAGATTTTACTAAATATGACTTTACAGAGTAAATTTGCCCATTGTATTTTAATAATTTAAAGTTTAATTTTATTACTTTGTAAAACATGATAGTTAAATAAGTACCTTTAAGAGTTTATATGTCTTGGGTAGCGTTGCATCAATTTACGCGGTTTTGACAAACAGCAACAAATTCATATTTTGGTTATAAATAGTTAATTATACAATTAAGTTAAATGTAATTTTGGAAACATGATTGGTAAAACTTTTCTCGATAGAATAATTCCGCGAAAACAGGCTTTCTTAAACACGTTTTTAGTTTTGTTCTCCGCGTCTGGAAGTTCGTAACAATTTATATATTCATATAATGTAAATTCGTTTTATATAAATTTTAATTAGTTCTTGAGTAATTTGAAGTTTTTAGCATAATTATGTTGCTTCCATAATTTTGTTCTGGGGCGGGTGGCGATTCGTGCGTATATCATCCTGCAGGCGTAGATAGCCTGCAGGCCTAGCACGGGCCGTGGACATATTGTCTTTCCACCGTTTTTATCCCGCGAGAAAAAGACAAACGTATCCATATTCTAGCTTTGTCGCGTCTAGGCGTGGATAAAAACGGTGGAAAGACAATTTATCCACAGCCCATGCTAGGCCTGCTGTAGCATATTTTTGTCCCTGTTTCGCGCAGAGGCAAAACTTGAATTTGAGCTGACGACATATCGACCCTTAACATAATATTATTGATAAAACATTGCAATATTACGAGAATTTTGATTGTTATTTTTAGGAGAGTGACTCAGCATTAACAGTTACACTGTTGTACATTTATAGTGCTTGAACTTTATGGTATCGAAGCAAGTTTTCATACTTACATTCAAATTATCTTCACACATATAAGGAGCGCCTTTCACAACTTATTTCTTTGCATCACGCCGTTTGTTTTATTTTGAAAGGGATTATTTATCTTATACCCTGGATTAAATACAAGCCTCATTATCAATAAACCTAGAATACCAATGGAATACTCCGTTGTTAATCTTCTTCAAGCAAGTTCAAAAAGCTGAAATGAATAAAATATATAATAGAGAATAACTAATGCAGATTCACATTATGTTACAACGTAGGAGGTGGGGAAATATATGGTTCCTGTACGATAGAGGATAAACCTGCGCCCGCTTAAAATAAAACAACTAAGAATTGATTTTCAATATATATTTACAATTTATATTGAATTTTTCTTGAGAAATTTAGTCGTTAGATATTGGCGAATGGTCATGTTTTGGGTGCACAATCTTCTTCTCTTTGTCTTGTTCTCTTTTCACTAGGGGTCCGTGTTTCCAACCAGTCGGGTATCCTAATTTGTCAACATCATCCCACCACTGTTGCTCTCCAGAACCCCATATGACGTAGAGAATATTCGTCCCTACGAGTATTGTGAAAACAAACCAGAATGCTATGCGCCATTGACTAACGGTTTGCTGAAATATAAAATCAAATCATTTGATATATTAAAAAACAATAAGACCATAAAATACAACTTTACTAATAATGCATGGAGTTCTAAATGGGTAAGATTTTTTAGGTCAGCAACGTATCTGTTATGCCCTTGGTGTTAAAGGTATGCATATGTGACGGTAATCGCCTACCATCAGGCAGTACGTTTCCTTGTTTGCCAAATTAATACTTCACGACAAATTTGGACAAGAGTTCAATACATTTTTAATCGCAATTTTGATTACACATAGCTAATAATCACCACAATGAAATTTGTTCTCAAATAAAAAATATTTATATGGCTCTAGAAGTTTTGGAGAAATATTATAACAGACAAACACACATAGCCTTTTACCCCAAAATGCTTATACTTTATCCTTCCATAGTGAGTCAAAATAATTATTAGTGTAAGGCAGAATATCACTAAATATGTTCAACAACAAGATTTAAAAAAAAAAACTACAAATAACTAAGGCTATAACTACACCCTGGCCACTAAAAAAAGCGGCTGTCAGCTGCAATGAAATTGTAAAAAAAATATAGAAACGTTCTTATTTAATATTTTACTGTGGTATACTGGCTTACGTTCACAGATCATGACCAGACGTGATCAGAATTTACTGTTTTCGTTTAATTTTTTACAATGTTATGGCAATACTAAAGTGTGACCGTTGAAAGAATGCGTTTGACATCAGACGCATTCTTTCAGTGGCTGCACTTTCATCATCATCCTCATCAACAGCCAGACGATCCTGCCATCTGCATCCACTGGATGCCCGTGACTCTCACGATGTCGTCGGTCCATCTATTGGAAGGCCTACCTACGATGCGCCGCTACGGGCCGCGCTTTAGTATACCGAAAAGCCTTAAATATTTTTGTTAAAAATAATTATTATATTATCTATGTAATAAAAAAGCTAGTTGCTTAAACGTCTCCTATTCTCCAACTCTTGTACGGAAAACTAAAATATTTAATCAACTACTTTGAATTGTTACATTATAATCAAGTATTGTCTTTAAATGAGAATTATAATGAGAAATTATTTACCTTAACTATTTAATTTAATTTAATTTAATTTAATTTAATTTAATTTAATTTAATTACAGTGTTATTTTTAAAAGAACTAATTACCTCTGGTACATATAAAATTGCCTTGTAGACGCAATTTATTTTTAATGGCTTCCAATATATACGTAGGCTTAGAAACTTCCAATTAATTGAATACCTTTGGCAAAAATAATGACGTAAAAAATACCTGCCAATTTTTCCCTATACAGTGATAATATTTATCCCCCTTTGATCATAGCCTACATAATATTATGAAGAGTGGTTTCAACGCGATCAAAAGCGCCTGCAAGGAAATTCGATAGCTGAGGTGCGAAAACGTGTTTTTGATGTAGGCGCTCTATACCATGAAATTGATATTGTTAGGTGGAAGCTAACAGGCGTTATTGTAGTTTATAGATAGTTATAAAAATTGCCCATTCAAATTACTTTCACCATAGATTTTGTTATAATTCGTACATTATGATGTTGGAGTGATATTCTGACATATTTTTTCATAATCCCAAATGCCAATATAAATGTCTCCAAAATCCATGGAGTTTCTTTTCAGACTGTTATCAAGAAGCTATACGGGTAAAGTAGTTACCCACTGTCCCTACTAAAGTCTCCGCTGTGTATAGGTACCTACTATCTATGTATGTATAGACAAGCGATCTATAAGTACTGCCATGCCAAACTAAGCTGAAGAAAACCAACTTATACCTACTAAAAGTGGCCAAATAAAGGTACTAAAATTTTCCATAGAAAACTATTAGCTTTGTTTAAAGAATAGAATGATGGCTCCCTCACACAACTCCACAAATAAGTTGGTCACACTGTACGTGCTTAAGTCGGCAAGCCACGTCTCACCGACAATAGGAGTACTAGAATCGAACGTGTGCCATTGTCGTCATCAATGTTCTCTATTTTTGCGCTTCCCAGTTTCAAATTACATTCGAAAGAGGAGCGAACATAAATATAATAAGGTTGTATTTTTTTCAGTTTTCAAAAACTCTCTCAAAGAATATTATTACCTCCTATTAGCACCTAACTAAAGTACTATCAATTGATTCAGGCATATTCATCAGCATTTCGCTTTTAGCCACCTTACGTATTATAGTTACTCCATCGAGTCTCAGGGTCCTTCGCTACGTTTTCCGATTAGTGGTTTCCACTCTGGATCATGACTGCGATTATTGGTTTTGCGACAGATATGCCCGGCCCACTTCACACACACTTCAGCTTGATTTATATCGGTGACTTCACTAATTCATCGTCATTTCAGCCTAGCATGTCCCCATTGCTGTAACATAGGCCTTTTCACAGAGAGAGATGGGCCCTAATCCACTATACTGGCCCAGTGCTCTGTGTGTTGTTTTAGTTAAATTAAACCAGTATTATGTCAACAGTCCATACCATTGGTTTTAAAACGAAACCCAGTTAAACTTACATCAGGTGTCAGCAATCCAATCAAGTATGGCGTGAATATTCCAGACAAGGCTGCGATCCCATTTACGAAGGCCGAACATGTTCCAGCATAGTTGGGCGCTATATCCATGGCGTTAATCTTCACACTGCTATAGAAGCCTCCCATGAACGCCATAGATACGATGAACAAACTTACAGCTTCAATACGGTTGCAGCCAGAATACGAGGCCAGAATAATAAAAACAGCCGGAATAGTGGACGCTGTGAAAGAAAAAGCATGCTATTGAATCGCGCACCAGAAAAATAAATTTTTCATACTAAAATTCCATCAAAAATATTTGTATTTTTGTACACGTCAAAAAATGCACACCAAAACAAGATAATATCTGTTGGAGAAGTATAAAAACAAAAAAAACCTAGACTAGGAGCGAAAGCTTAGCCGCAACACGAAGTGAGTCGAGGCGGCGCAGCGTGGCGGCATTCAAGCGGTAATGGAAAAGTCAATTTTTTCCGGTTAACCGTAGGTTAAAAAACTGTCCACTCTCAGATCAGACAAACAAGGGAGATATGACTTAGAACAATAATCGTTCGTAATCAATAACTGCGTGTTTCAGACACTGTTTTCACTATTTCGCTAAACCACCTAACGCTAAAATATAAGTAAGTATAAGTAAGAAACTTCCAGCGACACAAATGAACTAACTAATAGTCCACATGCAAAGAAATGATTGGTCAGAGTGAGTTCGACTAGAGGCATCAAGCCTGATTTAGGCCTGACGCATTCGCACCCGCCACGGTACCTTACCATATCTCCCTTGTTTGTCTGATCTGAGTTCCCGCTGCACTTTCGTGCCGCACGTCGCCGCGCCGTCGTACCTCTACCGCGCATTGACTGTCCTCAACTCTAGTAAATGACATTACAATTTTGAACCTAGCGTGAACCGATAAAAGCGGTTTAAAAGTTTACTTTTCCACTTTTTCTTTCCTCCTCCTCCTCAACTACAATAGTCGGCGTTGGGCCTAAACCTCCACTTAACTCTCGCATCAACCTTTTAACCTACTGTTTATCCGATTTTGATAAACAAAAGAATTCGTAGTATGCTACTAGTATGTATGCAGATGAAAATCGAAAAACATTACTACTTATGGAGACATTTTGATGCGCGCTTTTTTGATGCGCGCCATCGATCTATATGTACTACGTACTTCTTTGATGCGCGCTAATGAATTCTGATGCTCCGATTATTATTTCGCAAAAAAGTGGCCTTAGCCGTGAACGATCGTGATCGAGTTAAGTAATAAACTATCAGCTATTGTTTGAGTCGGTCATCAAAAACGAGGATAGTTCTATAAAGAAACATGGACTGTGACGAAATTGCAAATGAAGCTGGTTAACTTCCGTTTTATCTCTATTTCCTTGATTTATTGCTGAACAAATTAAGCTACTTCAGTTAACCCATTTTATTGTCATAATCATCATCAGCCAGAAGACGTCCACTGCTGAACATACACTTCCCCCTTTGACCTCCACACTAAACGACAGCCTGCCATCTGCATCCACTGGATGCCCGCGAATCTCACGATGTCGTCAGTCCATCTAGTGGAAGGCTTACCTACACTGCGTCTTCCGATTTGTGGTATCCACTCAAGAACCTTAATTCCCCATTGGTTATCGGTTCTTCGAACGACGTGTCTTGCCCATTACCACTTCGAATTGAAAAAAATATTTTGTAGTGTGTGTTCTTTGGCGAATTTTCACGTTCCGGATTCTAACACGCAAGAAACTCAAAACATAGCTATGTCTATTGCCCGTTGTGTGACTCATGAGTTTTTCCAAAAGGGTCTCAGTGCCATATCTCATCTATACATACAATATTTATGTATGTAAGTTTGTAACTAATTGCCTCAAAAAGTACAGGCCCGATTTTAAAAATTTCTTTCACTATTTGAATGCTACATTATCACTGATTAATATAGGCTACATAACTATACCCGTGCGGAGCCGGGGCGGACCGCTAGTCATATTATAAGTTTAACGTGTAATCTTCTTTAATGTGTATCTGTTTGTAGCATCGTTGCTCCCAAACGGTTGAACCGATTTGTATTTAGTTTTTTTTTGGCGTTGAATGGACTTAATCGAAAGTGTTCTTAGCTATGACTTAAGGAAATCTGTTCAACCGTTTTGAGATTATCAGCTCTTTTATAACAGCTCGCAGTTTTTTTATCAGGTTTTTAAAACATTTCAATGTATATACAACATATATACGCTACACGTAACGTTGGTATTAAGCTGAAAGGTGGTCATTGCACTTATTATTATGAACAATCTTTACTATAGGGCCAACTCTGATACAGCGAAAAAGTATCAGTTGTTATTACATTTTTTTCATTGAGTGTGAATCAAATTTTTCTATGAAACAGCTGATTTTTTTTCCTGATTTCAGGTTGATCCTATAGTACAAATTAATCGTTCATTACGGCGTTATACCATTGCGTGTACACAAGGTAGGAATATTTCTAATTATAAAATTAGTACTGAATTCGCTCTCACATATCGTTGTATAAATCTTTCTCCCAGTAGTGATGCTGTGCCATTTCTTCCTCACGCAGATGTCGCAAAGGGAAGCCATGATGAAAGAACTGATGTACATTGCGATGTAAGGCAGAGCAGACATTAGTCCAGTCTCTTTGATGTTGAACTTGAGGACATCGGAGAAATATTTCGGAAGGTCTGTGATCATTGCGAAGTAGCCGCAATCGTGACCAACCTGAAAACACAATATTTTTTACTCTTTTATAATTATGCTTAATTTGTAACTAACGAACTATGTAAACAAATTTTAGAAGTCCTACTTATAATAGACTACCGAATAGTTTTTTTTTTATCTTATTTCGTCAGCTTATATACTTTAAAAGGCGATGTGTGTATGTATGAAACAAAAAAATACAAACATAGTCGCACCACCACACTTAGTACTTAGTAATTTATTACACATTATAAAACCTCCATGCTGATCTTAGAGCATGTTTAAGGAACATAAGTATCGTATGATGACCCCAATTGGGTATAGCAACAAAGTGTGGAGGACTCCAAAAGGCTGGACTGATTTAGACGGGACTTTCACTGGCCGATAGCTAATGATAAAAGGAGTAATCCACGCGGGTGAAACCGCGGAGTTCAGCTAGTTGTCTTATAAAATCAAACTAATATTATAAATGCGAAAGTGTGTTTGTTTGTTTGTTCCTCTTTCACGCAGCAACAGAGCAACTGTTGTTTTGGAGTTATAAGTATCCATAGGCGACGGTGACTGTTTACCATTAGGCGGCCCGTCTGCTTGTTTGCTATCGTAGGTACAAAAATAAAATAAAAAATGTGCAGAACTATTTTGTGCTTACTTATTTTTACCCACGATGGAACGGAGAAACTGAATGCTTGTGGGATAAGCCATATTTCTCCATAAGGGTTAAATATAAATTATAATTATATTGATTAAATATATTATTATATTGCTTTTTTTTAATTTAAAAGTAGATTTTGTTGTAGATGTTTTATATTTAATCAAAATATTTCAGCGGTTTGAACTCGTGATTTCAGAGTTGCTACCATAGTAAAAGTTGTAAGTAATGATGATGAATAGGATAATCTTTTTTCGATTTTGCACTACTGTTCCCTGTAACTTTGTATTGGCATATTAAACAGACAAGGACGATAACAAATAACTCCCAGCGCAATACTATAAGTAGGTACAAAGTACATTCAACAGCACGATGTTATGCAGCCATCTATTTTACAGCGCAGAACATTAAATCTCGAGGAAAATAGAACAACAATGTTGTTTACGAGTTTCCATCTGAAAAGAAGGTAAAATAAATTCTTAATTGCATTATTTCTCGAGTCATTGTTTAGGGGACAATACTGTTCGTTACAATGCAACCATTGAATAAATTTATTTATATACATTTATTCAAACCTTGCACGGTAAAAGGTGGTGTAAGAAATTAGGCGAATATTAGGCTAGTTTGTCCAAGAACCTCAGAAATTCAAAGACATATGACATTCACCAACATGCCTACTGGGCTAGCATTGTGGATAATAACCCATCCTTCCTCTCTCTCTCTCTCTGAGAGAAGGCCTGTGTCCCAGCAGTTGAAATATGACAGGCTGATATGGATGAGAGTAATATTTTAAATGTCAAATAGCGAATATATCGTTATATTTTACGTTATCGTTATACGTTATATTTATATACCACGAATAACTTTCTACATAACAAAACCAATCATATATTTTTAAAAATTAAACATAAATAATTAAACAGAATTTAATAACGAAAAAAATATTTCGGCAGCTGTTCTTACAGTGAGCATAGAATTTCTTACAACATATTGAACCAGCCACTGCATTAGATAAGATGTATATATACTACAAGATATAACATTTCATAGCTACCCAATGAGTTTGTCTTTGATGGGGTTGCCATGGAACTCACTGAACCAATAATATTCAAATCATCATCAGCCAGAAGACGTCCACTGCTGAACATAGGCCTCCCCCTTAGACCTCCACGCTGAAAGACAGCCTGCCAACCGCATTAGCTCACTGTCACTTCAACTCGCAAAGTGACTGGTTCTTTGGTGAATATCCACGTTCTGGATTCTATCGCGCAAAGAAACTCCGAGCATAGCTCTCTCCATTGCCCGCTGTGTGACTCTGAGTGTTTCCAAAAAGTTCAACAGTTAAGGACCAAGTCTCAGTAAAATAATAAAAAATAAACAATATTCAAATGCACCATTCCATTATTAAACCTTTGACCTCCGAAGTAAAAGGCAGATGTGTTAACTAAGTAAGTCTCATCGTATGGTAGATTAAGGATACTCACAGCAGCCATAACAAGTACCCATAACGGCGCTGATCTCAATATTGCTTTAAAGGGTACAGGATCCAACTTCTTGTGGAGACCAGACGCAGCAACGTTTTTATTCAGGAATTCCTTTTCTTGATCTGATATGAACGGGTGGCAGTTCGGCGTGCTGTAGCATAGAAAAGTCTGTAAAAGCAAGTTATTTTTAGAAATTTGAAACAACGTTTGTTTCTAAACAAAACATGGACTCCATATTAATTTTGTTTCATTACGGTTTCATTGTAGGAATCCGTAGCTCAGTTAGGTTAGATATAAATAACAATCGAAGGTGCGAAGTACGAAGTGTTTTTTTCGGAATGATGTACGACTCCAGAAAAGCATAAACTTAGTCAGCTTTAACTAGTATACTCCAGTTATGAAAATTTCAAAAGAAGTTTGAGTTTGTATCTTTATTTTTTAGATTTCAATGCCTTTAGAGCAAAGATAATTTATATTGTCATTGCTTCAGAGTAATTGAAATAAACGACTCCCACACGAAATAAAATCTAAAATGGCTCTGGGCTTAAATAATAAAAAACTAAATGTGATTTTGAAAAACTGTTTTAAAAAGCTCATAATGATTTAAAATTCCCATATTTTGTTTATCTACACACTTTGGTCGTGGGAGAGCTAACGCGCAGCGAGAAAATACAAGAAGAAATACAAGCACAATAAAATAAACTAAAAATCACCCACTCATTTTCACAGTAGCTATAATAATCGATACGTCTACAAAATATCGGCAGTACTGTGAATAAAATGACCGTGACGGACGGACGTATAGATAGACAGGGTGAAACTTTAATTATTTTTGCCACGGAATCATAAAAATAAACTCACCCAGAAAATGAACCAAATAATTCCAAGCCCACCAAAGAAGTAAAACACGTTAGCCCAATCCCCACCATCAGCTAAAAACAGGCCGGATAAGTAGGGACCAA
Organism: Agriopis marginaria; assembly: GCA_932305915.1. Lineage (NCBI taxonomy): Eukaryota > Metazoa > Arthropoda > Insecta > Lepidoptera > Geometridae > Agriopis > Agriopis marginaria. The sequence goes on along the minus strand of OW029925.1, from coordinate 7,046,370 downwards.
AGATATTGCCAATTTGTGCTCCTCCGAAAATCATAGCTCCAAATCTTGACCTTTCAGCGGGTGGCACCCATCTGGCCATTAACAGGACAAATGCTGGCGTCACTGGACCCTGCAAATTTCCAATCCTTTCAGTAAGAATAGAATTTATCTAGTTACCATTTGATTACTTCTAAAGTACCTACTCTAGTAAATTATAGTTCTATTTTGGAATACACATAAATAGGTATAGGAAGAAAACCACACAAATTTTTCGCGTTTTCAGGGTTGGTCCCATAGTAAAATGTCCCATAGTAAAAACTCCACATAATGAGGAGTATAATAGACCCCTTTCGGCTTAGTCTCTTTCGGCTGCAGTCTTTCCGTGTAATCCTGTATACGATTTTTTCATAAGTCAAATCAATTATTATATTATGTACCTATCTATAAACAAATTGAAATAAAAATCATAAAAAATACTAATCTAAAAGCCCTCGGTGGAGGGGAAAGTGGTCAGAATTCTGGTAGCATTGCCACGCCAAAGTAGGCGCCAGCATTCCAGTCGTCACATGTCGCCTCAACCAAGCGTTTGGCCAAATCCTTGTATAGATCATGGGCAGCCGACCCCCACCGTCCTAAGGTCTCGAGCCCAATCGGCACAAGCTCCTTTCTAAAAATGTATCATTATCATCATAGTCAGCCTTTTTTTAACAGTCCACTGCTCGACTTTTAGCCTACCCCCGAAAGGGTGATTGGGCCATATCCACCACGCTGGCCCAGTGCGGATTGGTGGATTCACATACGCCATTGAATTCCTTCTCCGTACGTATGCAGGTTTCCTCACGATGTTTTTCCTTCACCGAAAAGCCAGTGGTATGAAAATCCGTACATAAGCTCCAAAGAGCTCATTGATACGGGCCCGGGGTTTGAACCCGCGATCTAACGCTTTCAAGTCTAGCGGTTTCCCAAATGGGCTACCACGGCCTATCCCCGCCGGAACTGGCTCCCAAGAGTGCTTATCAAATCATTTGGAGACAAATTTTCAAATTAGTCTGTCTAGTCAAGCTTGTACTAAAATTACGCTACCGTCATGAAAATTTATATTTCATTATTTACTTTATGAATGCACTCACCTCCCCCATTCCTTCAATGACTCTTATAATAAATAACCCATATGCTCCACCAATCGTGACTGCCCAGGGCGTCAAAGCAGTTGCTATGGAAGTCGCCAACAATCCCAGCCCGAGGGTCCATTTCCCTCCAAACTTTTCAGCGAGCAATCCTCCAGGCAAATGTGTAATCACGTAACCATAGTAAAATGCGCTGAGTAGAAACCCTTGAGTTGCCTCGTCCCAGTCGTAACGATCACGACCCTATAAAGATTTTATTACATAATATTAATTGGCAATTAACGCTTAGGGGGTACAATTAGTATGATACTAATGTTATAAATGCGAAAGTTTGTTTGTTTGTTACGGTTAGGCGCGATTGGTCCAATTCGCAATTAGTTCAAGTGCAAAAAACATTCCCAATTCGCGATCGATCTAATTCGCGATTACTCCATTGCGCGGTTGTTCTAATTAGTTAGTCCAAAATTTATATTGTTTTTAAATTAAACAAAAAATATATCAATTGTTTACTTGTGGAATTTTGTTTTTATTGGACCAACCGCGAATTGAACCAACCGCGAATTTGACTAAACGCGAATCGGACCAACCTCGTATTGGACGAAACGCGAAATGGCCCAAACGCGAATTAAACTAGCCGTGAATTGGACCAATCGCGCCTTTATAAACGGTTTGATCTTCTTTCACGTAGCGACAGCCGCATCGACATTATTTTGCATATAGATAGTTTGAGGTCCGGAGATTGACTGATACTTTATATCCCGGAAAAATTTACGATTCCTGTGAAATGTTTACGCAGGAGAATGAAACAGCTAGTTTCTTATAAAAATGTCGATAAGGATGTTAAAGCCTTGGGATTGTTTAATAAAACATTTCTGATTCAATTATTGTTCCACAGACCTATATATATCTAAGAATTGTTCCATAAATCTTAATGTTTACCGGTAATTTAATTACGAAAGCAGTACTTCGTTGTTTTTCATTGATAAATTTATAGTTTTTACCATAATTGTGATTTATACTTTGCTAAGCGTTTATTTTTTTATGAATTCATGCATTCTAATTCTATTGAATAGTCTGGCACCTTGTTAAAGGTCACTTTGAGTAGTACGTCATACAAAAAACTACCTATCTATATCTCAAAAAATATATTTATACCATTCCCACTCTAAAAAGCTTTTTTTTATTTACTGTTTTTAAACACTATTTTGGTGTTTGAATTTAAAACACACCATCATATTCGACATCAATCTCAATGCTATACATATAACCTCCTTGCGCAAAAAATACTCGATACAATACTCCTTAAATCTTTCTTTTTCTCGTAGTCATGGTATAAAGTATAGTATGCAACTCTTGAATAAAACGGATGTATATCGATTACATCTATGGTCCTAGCTTTAAATCCGTATTTCCTCACTAATTGCATAATGTATACTATTAGACGTCACCAAGTCCAACAAAACTTCTATTAACCACTAGCTGTACCCGAAACTTTGCGTAGACTTTCATTTAAATGTTCACCCTTCTTTGATCCCCATATTAGCTCTTAGCAAAATGCTTTCTTTGCTTCCTTTAAGAAAATTACCTGCCAAATTTCAGCTTCGTTGGTTAAGGAGTTAAGTTATGAAGAACTAAAATATTGTGATGAGTTAGTGAGTCTTATTTCACTTAGTTTTTTTTTTTTTTTTTAGGGAAAATAAAACAATAGTCGACTTCAGGACTATACCTAAAGAGTATTCCTTAACGAATAAAGTACGTAATATTTAATAAGGAATGAGCACAATATTTATTTATTTAAAGTATTTTCAATAGTAATATTCTAATGACATTTAGTAGCGCATTGAGTATCTATTCCGTGGGTATAGAATGCGCATATCACAGCGGTCGCCTAATGCGCAGGGTAGGCAAGTGGTTATGTAAAGATAAAAAACCAATAAGAAATGGTGTAAGACGCTATAATTCTCTCAAGATAAAGAAAAATAAACGATAGACATCGAAACATTTATATACCACAGTAAATAAAAATATTGAATACTCTACCTAACCCTAAATTATAATTTCGTCACCTACTTTCAATTTGTTATTTTGTATTCCAAAAAAAAAAAAAAAAAATGTGATGTAATTCATCAAAATACGTGATAATATAATTCCATCTTTCTTCTCATTCACCTTTGTGTTGGTTTTGCTGTTTTTAACACTGCAAGAAGTCATATTTTTTTTCTTTATATTGATGTTTTCTGTACGGCATTCTAATATGTTCTGTCGGGAATCCGAGATTCCAAGTGAATCATCACTTGGTTTTGAATGCGTATTTACTTGGAAGGCACGTGGTTTTAGCAGCGACTTTAACTTCTCTTTGGCAGTATTCCATACACCCTTATTATTTCTTTTTGCTCTGAAGTTTAACGCACATAGTGTAAGATCTGTGATGCCGAAGATAAAGATAAAATTATTTAAGTACCGTATAATAAAATGTAGAATTACTCGTAGACGAAGATGTATTCGATGCGCTCGGCGCTGAGACGTCAGGACAGGTTTCCCCGACTATATGTTCAGCAGGCTGGACACGCAGCACCATCTGTGTGATCGTCATGCTGAGGCAGACTCGCATGGTGAAGGAATTTGCCAAGGCAAACAGACCCATAATCCCGAGAACATACCTTTGCGGTATGAATATTACTGGAAAATACAAACATGACATGGTTGGTTAAAAATGACGTATCAAACCGCACTATCCCCTTAAGACCTATTCAGTTAGTCTGCAAGAAGTTGACAGAGCAGTAAATTTTATGGATAAATAGAAATGACCTACGCACTATGTTCAAACTCTCCATCGGGCGGCTCGTTAGCTTTATGTTTGCCAGGTGGCATAGGTATGGCATAAAAAAACTCGCCTGATGCTAAGCAATGATGCGGTCGATAATGGAGCACGCTTGAATGAATACGAGGAGTCATCCGGAACATAAGACTCTAGTAAACGTCTATAAAATAATTAAAGATCAATAAAGTGGCCAAGTGCGAGTCAGGCTCGCACCCTGGGGGTACCGTACCACCACAAAATACAAAGAGTAGTGCAAAAAGACAACATTAAGCACAGGCGGTCACGCGTCCGAATACCGAGCGCGCCCGTCGTTGATTAACTCACGTCATTGAAGAGAGTTATTTTCTACCTCCCGATCCTCATCAGATTAGTTTGATTGTACCAAATTTTTGTTTTGTCATCCGAATTACGTATAAATTCAAAGTTTCAAATCGATATGAGAAACAATCAACTTCTAAGATTTGATTACATTGTTAGTTAGATACTCAACTAGTTACCTACAAGTAGTATATATATAGTTGCATAAAATATTTTATTTTCTTTCGTAATTTCTAAGAAATAAACTCAAGATAGAGAGTGTAAATATTTATAGCTAATACGGATTAAATATTACAATCAGGCATAGGTAGTATTGAACCTCACTGAGGTTGATGCTCTAAGATGTAAATTTATTTCTACTTTTTCATTGTCAGTCATGGTTTCATATTCGCTGTTTCACTTTGTTGATACGTTCAAAGAAATATAGCTCAAATTATTCAATCCATTGTCTGAAAATTAAATTTAACAAGTTTAAACCAACTACTGGTAGATAAAATCTTTTTTCTTTTCTTTCAATATTGCAATTTTAGGGTTAATCCCATAGTAAAAGTTGTTCAAAATGTGGAGTTTAACGGGCCCTTATTGGTTTTTTGCGTAACCCTGTATAGGGTAGGGTTAATCTGAATTTTGTATAATATATGATAGTTATTTTAATGGTAGGTAAGTAGTTACCTACTTTGAGCATCTTCTGGCTTAGCACACCCTTTCCAAGTAAACTGGTGTAACAAATAATACGATATAATGGAGTTCAAATAAAGTTTTGAATACTATCTACCTAGCTATACTTGGTTAAAGTATATATTACCTTTTTTTAAGGTATTTAGGTATTATCACGGTATCATGGAGGTATATAGGTATTGGGCCCGATTTTGAAGGCACACTTTAATTTTAGTTTAGCTTTAAAACTTGTTATATTTAAAAAAGCTAATCGGTATTCCAGAGGCACCACTTAAATTATTATAAAAACGTCAAAATCAAATTTTTAAATCGAATGAACGAAATGTGCCGTAAATTACTCAATTTACGTTTAAATGCAGTTTTGCTATTCTGAAGGCACATTTTAAATGATTTTAAATCGTTTTAGTTGCCAAAACAGCTGATATTTTAACTTTTAGGTTAGTTTTTTAAAGAGCACCATTTTTGGTCCTCTTTAAAATTACTTTAATTTCAAAGTGAGATTAAACTCGTTATTTGTGTTTTTTACTTGAATAAACAAATGTGTCCTACTGATCAACATACAGATAAACATATCACAGTCTAAAAATCGTATTAGTTCCACGGGAAATGTGATCAAACACGGATCAAACATGATCTACTTTTTTGCGCGAAACAAGTGGCACCAGCAATAGAAAACTAGATTATACTTATCTGCTTTATGGTTGAAAACAATACAAGACAAGACATATTACAAGACCGAGATGCGTGATGGACCCTGAAGAAATAATTATTATGCATCTCGAAGATACGTTTATTCATTCCAGTTCTGTAAGAAAACTACATTCTCCTGCACAACACAGTGAGTCGGAGCCAAGGAGAACACATCAAGGTAAGCACCTACCAATAGGTATGAAGGATTCGCGGCGCCCGGCGGTTTTACAGTTACCCCTAATTTCCTATACTAAAAAAATTATTTTGTCTGTTCGCATAGAGCACATGACCAAGATTGGTTCAATGGTTTAGTTCAGTGGTTCCCAATTAGTTTTACTGGCATACCCCTCGACCTCGGGTCAAGCACACCAAATCCATTTGCAGTCCGGTCCAGTGCAGACTCAGTTTGTGAGGACCAGTAAAGTATGAAATTCTATGAAAGACGGAAAGACGTCACGCTGGACGCAGACGGACTACAAACAGAGTTCATACGCCTCACAAACTGCGTCTGCAGCGGACCGGACTGCAACTGGAGTTGGTCCGCTCCAGCCTTTATTGCAGAAACGATAAATAAATAAAAATTGTACTGGTACCGGGACACTGATTAAATTATCTTAGTTAAGATATTGCCGCCGGATGAGGGAAGCGGAGATGAGCAGACGTCTGTAGCGGAGACGAATAGACACATGTAGTCATGTAGCAGAGACGAGTAGAGCACTTAATAAAAACCTCATGTTAGTTACTTAAAATTCTTTTTACTTCCAGGTGCTGCTTAAAGCTACACAATCTCAGCATCACACATCACCCCCATGAAATAGTACAGCAAGGAATATACTACTACTCTCTACCGAGTAGTACATCTATCCGCCGCCTGCTGGTCCGTCAGTCTGCTGTGACTTCAGAGTGATAAAGATTTGGGTAGATTCTAGCAAGGTTCTGAATGCAAAATACATTAACAAACTGGTGGAACAACAAGAGGCTTCTGTGGAATTTGGTAAACATCCGAAAATACATGTTTCAGGTCAATAAATCACTTGTCTACACTCAAAAACATTCAATAAAACTTATTAAACAATAATCCACTATTATTTAATAATAACACGCGAAATAATACAAGTTTAGGAAAATAATACAATCAGGACACATGTTTTTTTTTCCACGTTGGCGCCAAAACTCCTTGAGCCGGCTACAGATAATGAGTTGCCATAGCTTTGAAATCTGAAATTGAGCCTTTTTTTCCTCAAGAGTGTGTTTTAATTCGCAAACAAATGTCTAACTTTCATTACCTGTGTTTGTTTTCCGTTGAAAAAGTGTCCCTTTGAACTTTAATAAATAAATTTACTATGGTAGCGATAACTTTCTTGTACTTTAGTGAAGTTTTGTAACAATTGAACTATGTGTGAACTAGTAACATGTTTCTCTTAAAAATTAACCTGCAGAATAGCTGTAGCACCCGTCGGATACAACTAATAATATAAAAATTTATGAAGTAAAATATTTACTAAGAATAATATTAATAAGCATTTTAGGAAAAAGCTTGCAACACTTGCTATTTGCCTAATGAGTGACACCACAGGTAATCAAGAAATTGGAACGAAATCGGAAGGATATCGGTCCGACATTATTCAATGTACCGTGAATGTACCGGTTTTTTAAGGAGGTTTTTTCATCTGTTTATTCAAAATAAATGAACGAAAGGAACTCTAATGCCGGTCAATATTTTAGTTTGTGGGTGCCTCTAGAATACCAATCGTTAGAAGTTAAACTTATAATAAGAAATTTTAGTTAGCTTTCTAATTTTAAATGGTGCCTTCAAAATCGGGCCCATTGTAAAGGTTAACTTTACAAACGTCACTTTAAGTTGTGTCACGAGACAGAACGTAACTTTAAATCTATACCGAGCACAGATCTCAACAGATCTAGATATCTGTGATACCGAGTGACATTTTATGGGTACCAAAATGTTTTTTTTTTAAATTAATTTCTTGACCATGGAAACAGAGTCCTTCAGTCGGAATAATAATTAGGTTTAAAAGGTATTAAATAACGCGAAACAAGTCATAGTTACAGTCAGAGTCAAGCAAGCAGAATCACGGTAAAGTTCAAGTCATGCCCTTGTAAAATGGTAGAGACTTTATTAGAGGCTTCTGTAGAGTTTTGTAAACATCACGAAAATACATGTTTCACCTCATTATATCACTTGCTTACACTTTAAGAACGTTCAAGAACACGTTATTAACAATAATTCATTATTATTGCACCCTGGTGAAACCGCGGGGGCTCAGCTTGTATTATATAATTATGGTTAACACATGCATAGTGCAACAGACTTGGTAGGCATCTCGTAGTTTAATCTTATCACGTATTACTCTGTTTAAGTTCTATGTAAACACATATAATACAAATAATATACCGACTTATAGTGGAATTAGCACAATATTTAATATTATCTTTGTATAGTTTTCTCACCTCGGTTCAAAACAAGCCTCCATCCTTGAAGAGTCATCTTCAGTTTCTTCCGTAAAACAGCATCACCAAATGAAAACTGCACCTTTATTTACTCTCTACGTCACATGAAAAATACCAGACCTGATACTCTTTGCAAGATAATTCAGAATAGTCAGATACTGTCACCGAAAGTAGTGTGGCAGGAGATCTGATAACAGCATCTGCTCTCAAGTGTTGATACATTGACACAAAACCCGTGCGATCATATCAGAAAGATAAACGTCAATGCCTCTAAGCCTGCGATATAATTTCAGCTCCTTTTTTTATTGTACCTAAACAAACAATGTTCTAGGTACCTACACAAATGTGGAAATGAAAATTGAAAAAACCTAGGGATAGAGTTGCGGTATAGGAATGTCTTCTCTTACAAATTAATTGTTATTGGTTTTTCATGACTATAGTATTATTCACATCGTCATTTCTTGCTTATGGCTGTTACTTTTAACTTTATTTATTTGAACAAATACAATATCACTGATAATCTGGCTCTCAGTATTTTTTTTAATAATATTTCACTTGCGTTTGCTCACCAGCTCGCCTGATGTTAAGCTATGCGCGGTCTACGATAGAGCAAGCTTTCATAAAAGAAACATTAAAAAAAAATTGGTGGCAGAACCAGACCTCAGGCTGGAACCAGATTTTCTAATCGGGACAAAACTCTCTCTCTCTCTCTCTCTCTCTCTCTCTCTCTCTCTTTGTATTGTGAATAACTAAGTAAATTCGTTTAAGTTAACAAAATTGTAGTCAAGTATAATAAAAGTCACGGACCCAGGAGTCCGTGGAGTTGCATTGTAAATAAAAAAATAACTCTGGGAACGAATTGGGAAGATAAATGTAGACTGCAAATAATGTTTACCAGCGAGTATAGAGACTAGAACAGAAAAGGTGATTAACCACCTTTTACGACATTAAAAATTGATGAAAACAATCATACAGTAAAAGGTAGAAAAAAAGAGTGGACCAAGAAGACCAAGGAGAGGACTTTAGACCAAATATAAGAGAAGGAAATGTCATGTCGTTTAGGAAGACGGAAAGAGGAAAACCCTGACACAAGAGCCTGGAAGTTACTCCACCGCCAAGAGCTACACTCATAAATGTTAATTAATCTAACACTGCAGGCCCAGCACGGGCCGTTGACAAATTCTCTTTCCACCGTTTTCATCCGCGCCTAGATGCGACAAAGCTAGAATACGTTTGTTTCTCTAGCGGGATAAAAATAATGGAAATATAATATGTCCATGGCCAATGCTAAGCCTGCTGGGTGCTTACTTATACAATGAATACTTTAAAACAATACGGCAACCTTTCAATGTCCTCATGACTCGTTATTTCAGACGTTTAACGTCTGAAATAACTAGTCATGAGGACGTTTATTGGGACCTTTTTATCCACGACAGAACTGGGGAAGGTATTGGAATAAAGGTAAGTTTGTATGCTAGATTAAGATTATATTACAGACCTAAATACTCGACCTGTTCCATTCTTCATCATTAGCGAGAAATGTAGACCAATTTTCATTTTGAAGGGGTTTACAGTCGTCTGGAAAATTAAATAAGGGTACGTAGAACTACAAGTTTGAGAAACTCTGGTCTACCCTAACAGTAACTCTAGAACTTTGTATGTGTGACGTCTAGAACAATGGTATGACTTAGTTTTAAAGTACTTAGAGCAACTGGACAGCTGACTCCTTGATACAAATATGGTCATACCGAATCATGTACCTATCTATGAAAAAAGGGAAAAAGAAAGTCGTCATAAGCGGGTCTATATCTATTGTTTGAATTTTATTCACCTTGAATTAAAATAAGAAAAACAATGTTACTGAAGGTAGCATTACATTATCATGATTATAGTTAGAATAAGACAGAACCGCTCTTGGGGACTGCTTATGTAATATTTTTTAAGTAAATTTAAGAGGTTTAATAATTTGGGTCCAAATATGTTTTGGGAGATCTCCAAATTCATATTTAAACCCTAAATTATGTCCAAATATGTCATTTCAGACCTAATTATTTGACCTTTAAAATTAAATAAATAAACAACAGGAGAGCGGTTCCGTATCTTTCTGTACATACATATAGTGTTTTTACCAATCTCTAATAAAAATGTATTTATATGACACAGGAATTACTCACGTTTGTTTAAGCCGGTTACTCGGACTATCGTTTTAACCACTTCCTACCGTCAATTGTTTTTCTTATTCTTCATCTTGAATATTGAAGTAAACTGCAAGATGACCCATAGTATCTGCACATTTACCAAAATGTCACATTTATATTAAGGAAAAAGATTCAATTCACCACTTTGCTTACTATATAAATTTTGACATAAATATAAATCAAAACTCGTTTACTTACGTAATGTGTACATTCCGTTTTAAAATTACTTATATTTACTCGCACTGAACCTCACAGCACAGGACTCCCTAGTGTAAGGGTTCATTCAGGGTTTAAATTATGTTGTTGTTTATTAAAACTACCCATTAAAATTATAAATGAAGTTTACATCTATGTACAAATTGTACATATCTTCGCTAGCATTGCATATTGTTAAATTCAAAAATAAAATTCAATACCCACAGTGTCTCGAGAAGGTAATCAAGTATTTTCTGAACTATTTTTTTTTGTATATAGTTATAAAACTCGATACCATCTCGTACAGCCGTTTTTGTTTTGGTGGATGTCGAAATTTTATTTACTTACAGTAATTAATATTTTTATTTCAAGTTCGGTTAATTTTTCACTTTTATTTAATTCATATTTTATTTCAGGTTAGGTTAAAATTAGCACCACAAATATCTATAGAGAAAAATTATATATCCTAAAATCCTTATTGTACTCAAAGCGACGTAGAAGCGAAATTACACTAGAGATTCGTCATAAACAAATTAAACATGGACTATCGCAAAGTATCGTCCGATTCAATCAACTATTGTATGCATGTATATGCAGGGTCTAATTTATTAAACTGATTTTTTAAAATCAAGTGGGATGTCTGTTCATACCGGTAGTCTTCTAGTTAGGAATGATAATGGGTGCGAATAAATACACAAAAAAATATTTATACTTTTTTTTCTTCTTAATTTCTTAAAATAAATATCTAAACATAGTCAGGTACGAGGAATTTTCATTTCTTTTCTGTTTCTTTTTCTTTCTTTTGTTGGTTGGCTTCTTCAGTGTTCTGTTCTTTCGTTGGCAGAGGTCCATGCTTCCAATCCGCTGGATAGCCGTGTTTTTTGACGTCATCCCACCATTGCTGTTCTCCTTTAGCAAAGAAGATGTAGATGACGTTTGTGAAGACTAGAACTCCGAGGCACACCCAAAACGCTACACGCCATTGCTTCAGAGTAGACTGTAAAAGAAAAGACGGTACTTTAAAATTGAAATTATTTTATCATCTTATCATAATAGTCATCAGTAACTTTTGGAACCAAAATATTTAATAGTAATTAGCTAATTGTGAATATATAGTAATTTTTAAACTTTCGCCATTCTTACACATTTACCAATTTTTACCTAAATAAAATAATACGTGATAAGTCCCGATAAACATTTAAAACATGGGAATATATAATTAGCTAACAAAGGTTCGCAGACAGCTATACCTGTATATTTATTTTTATTCTACAACTTGTTTGTCCACAATCAACTCCGTATTGGTTTAACAGATTGGATAAAATTTGGTGTGAAGATTGTTTTATTTAAAAAATATTAGTAAAGAAGACGGAATGGACATACATAAACCTACAAAAAAAATTACAACAAATTATAAGAATATTGCTTACATGAATATTTTTATCATAATATATAAACATAAACACAAAATGCACACGAAGACCTGAAATTCGGCGAGCTAGTTTGGAAAGAAAATGCTGTTAGCCTTGAACGAAGTAGATTAGTTAATAGTTCTAGAGCTCTTGTAGAATAGCGGGTGAAACTGCGGGCACAGCTAGTTTGATTATAACACTATCTCGAATGGTTCTTGAATGGAGACCACGGACCGGTAAGCGCAGCATAGGACGTCCACCCACGAGATGGACAGACGACCTAAAAGAGACTGCAGGGAAACGCTGGACGCAGGCCGCTTCCAACCGGCCCTTTTGGAGATCGATGGGGGAGTCATGTCCAGCAGTAGAAGTCATACGGCTGAAATTATGATGATGTTTTTGTCTATATATAAATGAATATCACCTACTAACTACAAAATTATTTGACTTTGATACGAACTCAAATAAAAATTAGTTACTAGGAATGTAGCAATTGTGCTGCCCTACTCACTACTCACTAAATAGGATATCCTACAAGATGAATCACGAGATTACCTCTCCGGTATTATCTGCTTGTACTGTTAATCTAGTAGTTCACTGTTTCACTTTGCAATGAAATGATCTTTACCTAATTTCTAATGAAGATGTCTTTATTATCAAGTTACTAATTAGTATGCGTCAACAGATAATATGACATGTATATATTTTTGTCGAAACCTTTATACAGGGTAACAGGGCTAAAACAGATATCGTAATCGGCCATCTAAGATCATCCTAATGAACCACAGTATAATGTATAGATACTGGGTTACGCGTAAGATGTACTAAGCCGAAAGAGGTCCATAGTTCCTATAATTATGAACCACTTTTACACTTTTATGGAACAATATAGGACCAACCATGAAATCGCGAAAAAATATCAGTTGTTCCATAGAAAACGGTCGTTCACACTACAAAATGTATGGAAGAGCTGACATTTTTCCGACGATGTGTTCAAATTGCGATAGTTTAAGTTACTTTAGTCATTATTGTCCCCAACAAAAAAATACAGGCCTTTTTTAACTTATGCAAATTTTGCGCAGTCTAAATATGTAACCTTGTATAGCTGACATACATTCTTAGTTGGAAATTTAGTCAAAAGTACTCGAATTGACGTTTTTTGAAGATACAAATACCTACCTACCTTCTATGTAATAAGAACATTAAATTGTTGTCATTATTTGAAATTGAAACGTTCACACATAAATCTTCGGATGGGTGACCTGACCGTGAATGGCATTTAAACTTGAGCACTATTGCAAAATGACAAGAAACAATATTGTAAGCCGAAATTGTTTGTTTTAAATTAGGTACAACAATATTTTTGAGCAAAAGCCTTCAGGTGACCTTGCTCATTTTTTACTCGTACCTACACCAAACTTTTTGACGCACCAAGACTTCAAAAGTGTTTATAAAGACCTTCTTGTAATAAAAACCTACTTTTCTTCTCACAACTTAGGCGATAATTTAGTTTTTTTAATGTTGGAACTATTAAGATAACATTAAAAACAAAAAATATATACTTTTCAAGTTATGGACATATTTGGTATTTGAACTTACTTGTCAAAGTTGCGTGAGAATTTGAAATTTGAGTTGCCAGTTTTTCGAGTCTAGGGCTGGCCTACCTACTTACTAGCCCCCTTACTAATAAACGTGGAGTAGCCTTGGAATAGTTACGCCGTGTTTTGTCTTTTTCGGTCGAGTTCAAAATTTGAAAGAGAGAAAAAGACACAACACGGCGTAACTATTCTCAAACTACACCACGTTTATTAGTAAGGGATGTTTGAGAAATGACGCAACGTACACACTTATTGTTTGTTATCACAAAAATAGCATTATGTTACATTGATATATACGATACGATTTAAAAACCAATATGGATGCACCTTTAGCGACAGAGATTCAAGATAATAAAATATCTTATCATTGCAAAGAGGAATTTCCATGACCAACTTACTTCTGGCGTCAATAGCCCGATCAGGTACGGAGATACGATAGCAGATATGGCCGCGATACCATTCACCAAGGCCGTGGTGGTGCCGGCGTAGTTAGGCGTGATATCCAGGGGGTTGATCTTCATACCACTGTAGTAAGCTCCCATGAGGGTCATGGCGAAGATGAACCAGAACACAGCCAGGGTCGTGTCGCAGCCAGAGTATGATGCAAGAAGGATGCAGATACCAGGGCCAGTTGCGGCTGTGGAACAAATTAGTCTTCTTAGAGGAAACAAATTAGGCATTTCAGTTCAATCGTTCATATCGGAGAGTTTGCATTGGATCTGCATGATCAACAAGGCACAAAAAGGTGACGCTGTGTCGTGGTTGATATTCTGAAATCTGGTACAAAGTGCTCTGATCTACTTTTATTGTGCGAACCGTTAGACAGTGGAATGCGCTGCCTGAAGAACACCTAGTTCTTTGGTTTTCCTCAAGTTACACAAGATTACATGAAATGGTAGTACTAAACGAGGTCACTATTCTCATCATTATGAATGATTTTTTTTATTATAAAAAAGGCAAACTAGCAAACCATCTGACTGGTGGTAAGCGGTAACCGCTGCCTATGGACACCTGCGACACTAGTGGTGTTGTCAATTCTTTGCGAACCCGGAGTTCTTTGGGATTTTTTTTCCGGCTGTTCAAGGCGTGGGGGTGATATTTTTGACGGTATTGGCATGTGCGCTAGTAAAAATCCGACGCAGGAATGAGATCAAAATGCCTCCTACAGATAAGGCATAATCAGCTTTTCCATAAATTTTGCTGAGCATAAAATTAAATCTCATTTTTTTATCGAACAGGTTTTTTTTGCAATGTCAAAGTTGATCCCATAGTTAAATTTGTTAATAATAATAATGACTACAATGACCTCCTTTCGGCTTAGAACTACATTTACGAGTTACCCTGTAGATACCTTAGACAAACAGATAATTATTTATTTTGTCGTCACTTCCTTTCTTGAAGCCTTGGCATTGGCATTATTACCTGACTCTAGATAAAAGCAAGGTTTGTTATGCTATTTTTTTTGTATGAAAATTTATGTTATTGAAATGTTAGCGAAACTCAGCGAAAGCATTTTCATGCCTGCCATTCATAATACAATCTATGAATATAATTTAATATTATTAACTAGCTGCGCCCGGCGGTTTCACCCGCGAGTTAGATTTTTGATATTTTCCAATATTCTGAGCAATTTATTCTTAAATTTTCCTTACGTAAGAACCTTCTACAAAATATAAGAAATCTTTAAAAAAAAAGATGAATGAAATCGGTATAGTTGTTCTCAAGTTATGGCGTGACCAATGTAATAATAGGGATTAATTATCATATTAATGCTGAAGAGAAATAACATAAAAAGCTATGAAAAACATTGAGACAAAATTAAAACAACTATATCAAAAAGCGTTGATACTGTATGAGCTACTTAAAAAGGCGGATTTCTCTATAATATTTGATCCGTATTTTTACAAGCTTTTTATTAACTTGGAATGTCTGTATGTAAGTTTTTTTATGACAAATCTTGCAAGCTGAATTAGATCTACTTCCTCTTATCCCACGAAGTAGAATTTTTACATGTTGGTTCAGTTTCAATCACAATTTTTACTTAGAGCATGACCTTAATTCAGGATTAGCTCCAGATAAAGCAACTCTTCAGCGGTCAACATCACAGACACTAATTTTTGTGTACGCATTTTATTATGATAACTGGTTTTCAGTTTTATCTTGACATGGTTATGCACTTAAGGTTGGGTCCTGACTAGGAAACTCCTTAACGATTAACAGACATGAAATGTTGCATTTTTTACTTTTTAGAGCAATCTTTTATTTAAAATAAAAGCTTGTTTAAACAAGCTTTTAAAAAATAATAGCAAATATATATATTTTTTTTTTATATAATTTTTTTTACTATTATTTTTTAATAAGCAGCTTGTTTACGTTGCATTACTTGTGTACTTGCAAAGATTTTTTTAACACTGTAATGTACCATGTAAAGAAGATGGGTGACTGATCGATGCAAGTCAACGCGTCATATACATTGCTCCTGTTTTGGGCAGATTAACCTCTGTGTGTGTGACAAGCCAAACTGGAATGAAATGTTTAATCTTTCCAAATAAAATAAAAATAAGCAAACCTCATTCTAACTTGTCTTTAAATAATTGTCAATTATAAAAACCGGACTCACAAAATTAGGAACATATGTAATTTCTGTTACTTGGTTGACCATATTGTCATCCAAGTAACATAATTTTCCAGTTATTCTGTTTTTCAAGCCAAATGAATAAACCAATTTTAATTATCACCTATCGTAGTATAAATTTTCCTGGCGTTCGTCAGACTGTGCCATCCTCTCTTGATACAGAAGTCGCAGACAAGCCCGAAGAAGAACGAAGCTATCCACATCGCGACGTATGGCAAGGAGGAGAGAGTTCCCGTAGATTTGATATTAAACTTTAACACGTCTGTCATGTATTTTGGTAAATCTGTTACCATTGTGAAATAACCCCAGTCATGACCGATCTGTAAAAAAAAAATTGGTTAGCAAAAATATTTATAGATTTTTGGCACCAACGTGAAAGAATCATGTAGTATTATTTTCCTAAGCTTATAACTTATTTTTTTTCCTCTGTTGGTTATGAATGAAATATATTTAATATTTATAATGGTCTTGGTTGGTTGTTTTTGGTGATTTTATATGTTGTTGAAGTTTCCAAATTTTGGGTGATAAGACACATTTGTAGAATTGCCCATTTTGAGAATTGGTCCTTTATACATGGTGTATCTCTAGACGATGAACATAATATTTGAGGATATTATTAGAATCCGCTGTTTTTTTACAGTGTAATGGCAATTGTTAGACACACACTTCAGTAGCAAGTATCTAACACTGGATGTATACTCTCGGCGAGACAATCTGAGATCTTATACTCTCGGACTATTTTCGTAAATTTTCAGGACTGAGTGACGCAGCGAGAAAATTGCTCGCCTAGAATTTGGAGTTAGAACTTCAACGGTTTAAACCCTGCGCTGCACTGCACTGCGCTCATTATCTTGAGATATTAGATCTTAAATCTTTTTAGCCTAATAGTTCCTCTGTAAGATTGACTTTCAATCCAAAACATAGGACTAAAATAAAATCCGGATAATTTACAAAGGTGCACATCGTGTCACGCATGGTTCTTTGTAAATTATGCCTACGGTCTACGAGCTCTCTGATCGAGAGTGTACCGCCAGGCTTAGAATACGAAGAAATGTTTCGTTACTTACGGCGGCAATGATGAGGGCCCAAAGAGGTCCTGATCGCAGCAGTGCCTTCCAAGGCGTAGGATCGAGCTCCTGCTTTTTACTGTGAATAAGAGAATCGACGTTTTGATTCAAGAATTCTTTTTCGGCGTCCGAGATGTATGGATGGGTGTTCGGGGTGCTGTAGCAGAGAACCGTCTGGAATCAAATACATTTTGTTTTATATTTAACAACTTATACTCAACAATTAACGTCGTTTTTAACACCCTGACTATCTTGTTACGTAAATTATTTCCATCTAATGGTTGCCTGGCAGAGATCGGTTTTATCAATAAGGCTACTATATCTTTTCATCAAAACTTGCGTGAGGAAACATAGTTATAGTCGATCGTCTCGACCGATAAACATAATCCTGAGTGTAAGTCGTTTGTAATAACTTTGTTTTCTATCTGCCCGTAATTTTTATTTCTGGTGTATACAAAAAAGATTGTCTATCTATTTATTATATAGAAACGATTTTTTTAAATAAAAAACTGACTTTGTGGTTTCCTGATGGCAAACGACCCAGACGGCCTAGATGGAGATGGCGGGATGAACTGAACTCCTTGAAGGAGTGGATCCAAATGGCACATAACAAAGAGGAATAGAAGGATGAAAAAGAGGCCTTTGTCATGCATTAGGACGATGCAGACTAATACAAAATTTAAAATAAAAGTATACTTAAATTTTATTTTGTAATATTTAAATTCTCCCACGAGTGTCTCAGAAATATTTTGGACGCCATATAAATAATCATTTATTACAAAAGAATATAAGCCAATGATGTTGATGACGATGATGAAATTCTCTCGTGCAATGAGAACAATAACTTTTCCATTTAATATCCATTATGAGTAGTTTGACAGTCAGACTTGCGCGGGCTCCAAGTAAGTCGCTGACCGGGGCCGATGGCGTTTTCTTGTATTGTAGGCCAAGACCCACTTGAGGTCACTTCGCCAGCAAAATAAGTAAATAATATTATGAGTAGGTATCTAATGATAACATTAATTTTATTAAAATCAAACTGCACAATTCATCAACTTCCATAAATTATAGGCTACAAGGAAAGAGCACTGACCTAAACCAGAAAAATATGCAAACTAGGGTAACGATGTCCTACACGTGACCTAATATAGTAATAAAAACGTGATAATAAAGAGCTTGTTTTGTGCATCTATATAGTACGCACATATCAATATATTTGAAGATATAATGATTGAATGTACTTACGTAAAATCTAAGCTTTACGAATAAAATTAAGAAAATAACTGCAGGAATGATGACATGTGTGAACGGAGCGTATGAATGTAAAAGAGACGGATGAATTAGAATAACAGATAAATGTGAAAGAGACAGAATTTAATGAATTCGTTGTAAGGTTAATGTTTAGAAAGAGGACGTACGTAGAAGAGAAAAGACGTGTGTAAAAAAATAAAAAAAATTAGTTTCATCGATTCAAGGTGTTTTTCTCACAAATGACGCATTACAAATTTTTTTTTTTTTTTATTCAAGCTAGCTTTCAAACTTTAAAATTAATTCTATAGTTCTCATCAGATTTATGTATGAAAATTAGTTTGAGATCAGAATGATAATTTCACTGAATATTCCGTGTTTTTTTTTAAACATTTATTTTAAATTTAATAATAAGCTTGAGTTTGACCGCCACCTCGTTTGATGTTAAGCGATGGTGCGGTCTACAATGGAACATGCTTACCTGGTAGAAACCGATGAAAAAAACTGAAATGCTCAAGGAAGATAAAAGAGGGCTCTTAAGTCGAAATCAAATGTATTTTACCTTATTCATCGCACGAACGGGTTAATCAAGTTATTAAGAAAAATACTCACCCATAACAAAAACCAAACAATTCCAATTCCACCAAACAAATAGAATACGTTCTCCCAGCTTCCTTCGTGCATTATAAGACCTGAGAAGTAAGAACCAGCGATGTTGCCAATTTGAGCTCCTCCAAATACAATCGCTCCCATACGTGCTCTTTCTGCTCTAGGAGCCCATTTTGAAAGCATTGCCATCAGACCTGGCATCGTAGGACCCTGAAATTTGAATCAATATTAAAATTCTCAAATAAGTAAATAAAGTTGTGGATCGTCATCATCAGCCCGGAAACGTCCTCTACTGAACATAGGCTTCCACTGGATGCCCGCTCTTACGATGGCGTCGGTCCACCCAGTTCACTTGGAGGCCTACCTACGCTGGCTGCGTCTTTCGGTTTGTAGTCTCCACTCAAGAATTTTTTTTCCCTATCAGATATCGGTACAACGAGCGATGTGGCCTGCCCATTACCATATCAAGTTGCCAATCTGGACAGCTATATTGGTGACTGTGATTCTTTGGCGAATATCAGCATGTTGGATTTTTTCGCGCAAAGAAACTCGGAGTGTAGCTCTGCATTTCCTGCTGTACGACTGAGTTTTTCCGAAAGGACAGCAGTTAAGGACGATGTTAAGGTTGTGGATGTTCCGGCACAATAGCCCCTTAATAATCACATAAGAGCGATGAAAAAGCGAAAAAAAAACTTGAAATATTTAGTAATAAGCTCCGTTTTAGTACTTTATCTATCCGGGCTTCTCATAAAGTTAAGGATACACCTCCTATTTTTTTTTTATTCAATAGTTTAAAATGACAACACCTAATAGTTGCTTAAATTCCAAGATAAGTTACTTCGAAGAAATAAGACACACAAGTACTGACATTGACACCAAAACTAGGTAAAACCGTATTGATAACGCCAACTTAAGTGCAATTATTATTTTGTACTGTAAATATAAATTTTACCGCAAAATTAGTTTTGCTGGCTTATGAGTTTGCTGACATCAAATAGGTTCAGTATGATAGTAGGTATGTATCAAACCTACCGATATGTGTACAATTCATTTGTATTATAAATATTTCCCTATGATGTTAAACATCGTTAAAAGTGTATTTCACTATTTTTTTACTCGACTATTATTTACGAAACTATATCAAATTGTCTATAATATTAATAAAGAAATCTTGCGATTTAATTCTTGTAATTTTCAGCATTTTTGTTTTATAAATAGACAATCAAAATTATTATTATAATATAATGTTGCAAATAAACAATTTGATTTTCAATTCACAATAATTTCAATAATATAATGAAAAAAAATATTTTTCTTTTATATTATTCTGTACATTATTTTGTAGTTTTTAATAATTAAATAATTTGGTAAAATAAGGATCTTCTTGAATTGTGTAATCCAAGTATCATACATTATATTTTTAATACAGTGAAATACCCTATTTGGTTGAAAAGAAATGCAACACAATAACTTTCATTTCTCATGTTTCAGAATGTTGTTCAAAAAACTCTAAAACCTCCATTGTAAATGCCACTTTTCAATACTTATAATGAAAAGAATTTGAGTGAAGAACTATGAAGAAAATTAACTACCACTAGGTACCAAAGAGATTTTAGATACAATTAATCTTTGTACTCTTTAGTTTGTTTTGACAAGTAATTTTTTTTTTCCATCACATTCTAAATAAAAATAAACCCGTGCTATTTTCCTTTGTCACGCCATAACTTGAGAACGACTTTACCCACAGACTTTACCGATTCCATTCTTTTTTTTTTTAAGTTTTCTAATACTTTGTAGAAGGTTCTTACTGAAAGAAAAGTTAAGAAACTTGGGCAGAAAGTTGGAATTTTTTAGAAAACTTAACGAAGATTTTAACTTCGCGCGTTTGACAGTTCTAAGACAGGAAACGTCTGTCGGGTCAGCTAGTTCTAAATAAAAATCTAAGTATTTAATGTTAAAGAAACTATATATTTCACAATCAAACATAAACATCTCGTGTGCAATAAATAGATTGCTTTCAGCTCTTGCTAAACAATGTACATTTCGTATCACCCTACTCATAAGAAATATGGATGGTCTTACCTCTCCCAGGCCTTCAACAACTCGAAGTATGAAAAGCGCAGTAGCACCTCCCATTTTAACAGTTATCGGCGTGATAAAAGTACATATTGCAGTGGACAGAAGACCAATTCCTAAGACCCACTTTCCACCAAATCTTTCTGCCAACCACCCTCCGGGAACGTGGGTAAGTACGTATCCATAGTAAAAAGAACCCAGAAGAATACCTTGCGTGACTTCACTCCATTCAAATAATAATGGCTGAAACGAGAAAAAAAACTTATCAATCAAAAGAAGCATGTAAAGCGACGTAAATATATTCCTCAAGAGGTAGTATTTATTAAAAGATTTTCTTATCTATTACATTGACTTGGCTTTAATGCTCTTTGAGTATCTGAATTAATGTTATCATAGAAAATAAATGTACTACTCATAGCATTTTCTTCTTGAAATACATAGTGTAGGGAAAATTATGTCAACCGATAACAGAGTTTAGATATTTTATACAATGTTTCAGTACGGATACATCAGAAAACATCTTGAAGTTTTTGTTATCGTGATAATGTTTCATGAAACTGACGCTTTTGAAAATCTTCCATGCTAAAATAAAACGTGACGGCACGCATTTTGTGAATTGAATGAAATGTTATTTGAAATGTTATAGATTGTAACGATAACTCAATGTTTTATTTTATTTTTGGACTGTTACCAGCCTAACAATTTAGCTTTGGCGAATCGGAGTTAGCACTAACTTATATTTCTTATGTACCTATACTAAGAAGTGTGCACGTAAGAGCTGGCGATATCACCTTTTACCAATAAAAACAAATGAGTTCTTTGTATTTAGACTTGCATATGTCTTTAAATTTGTTTGCATTGTGGAAGGCGATTATAATAAACCGGCCAAGTTCGAGTCGGCCTCGCACACTGAAGGTTCCGTACCACCACAAAATACAATAATGATTCATGTAAAAAATCGATTTCAAAATTAGTAAAATGTGACATTACAATTCGGTAAAAGAAAATGAGGTCATCCAAATAACTCAATTACCAGCTATAAATTGGTAAGGAACATAATTTGTCACTGACTCGCACTTGGCCATTATTTATTATTATAATATTGTAGTATAATCATGCCAAGTTTGATACTTGTACATATTACCGTTTTTACATTAGAGCTAATAATACAAAAATACGTTTGTTGTAGGGGACCCCCCTACAATTTAACTTTTTGAATTATTTTTTAGTTAATCCGCCGTAACATTACATATTCTGTGAAATTTTCAACTGGCTATCTATTACGGTTCGAAAGAACAGCCGTTTAAAAGTAGGACAGACTGACAGAGAGACAGACAGACGTACATACAGACAGACA
The DNA here is from genome assembly GCA_932305915.1 of Agriopis marginaria. NCBI lineage: Eukaryota > Metazoa > Arthropoda > Insecta > Lepidoptera > Geometridae > Agriopis > Agriopis marginaria. The sequence continues at coordinate 7,023,893 of OW029925.1, read as the reverse complement.
TCGTAGGCTTAGTAATAGGGTCCCGTTTTTACCCTTTGGGTACGGAACCCTAATCACTCAGTGAATGATAACAAAATCGGGGGGTACCATATATTATTATCTATCAAAAACATACAAAATTTAATTCCACCACTCGATAGCTATAGGATCAAATAACTCGTAACGTTGAGTTAGGCATACTAGCTGATATTCCCAACTTCGTACGCGTAGCGCAAAGTAAGTAGCGAACGACGGTGGAGGGTTTGACTGACACAACAAAATATAAACGTTACACTACGTATCTATAAAAATAAACCTAAGCTAATATTAAATAAAGTTCATTAGTAAAGTTTAAGTTATCATTATGTAGTAAAGTTATGATACAGTAATTATAAATTTTCTTGATTTCTATCTTGAACCTGATGATTGGAAAATGTTGCCATAACATATAAAACATAAATCTGAAGGACATCTTATTGTTCAAAAATTATTACGACATAATTATACATACCACAAAAAACGCTCAAAGAAACTCATAACGTATACGTGTATTCACGTAATACACACGGCCATGTCCATGACACAGCCACACCCCATTTTTAGTGCAACAGAATGCAATACTTTTAAAGAAAACAACCACTTACTTCGTCAGCTCTTAAAATTTTCATTACATCTTCACTCGATGTGGCGTTACTAACTATGTTGTAATCTGTACACGCGTCTGGGTCATAGTTAGCATCCCCTTCAACTGCCACGTTTTTCTTCACCATCTGTGTGATGGCCATGTTGAGGCATACCCTCATTGTGTATGCATTAGCTATAGCGAGCAAGCTCATTATAGCCAAAACATACCGCTGAGGTATTATGAATACTGAAAGTAAACATACCGTTTTGAACAACCGATGAAAGGTGTTTTGGTTTGTATAATAATAGATAATTGATGGAGATTTATCGTGATAGTTGACAAATTGTCTTCCTAAATATTTAATTGTAAGGCCTAACCCTGGTAGAGTCAAAGCTGCATCTTGGCTTACAAGCGTCAAGCAATTTACCGTAGTTTGAAAATTGACCCGCCGCGTTTCAATTTTTTTTTTTCATTCTTTCCCTCTGTAAGAGTATTTTGGTGTCACATCTTGTGCATTTTCCAGTGTCGAGTTTCTAAATGTTTTCACGTTATATTAGATTTGGCGATATCTAATAAAACGTGACTGTGACTATGACTGTGCTTGGCGAAGTCAGAGTCAAGCAAATTAGGTCACAGTCAAGTCAAATAAAAAAAAGTGGTGGAGATTTTACTAGAGGCTTCACTTGTCTACACTAGAGCACATTCATGAACACTAAACTTAACAACTAATAATCCACCATGATCTATATAATTATTAACATTCGAATATATTACAATGAGGTGATACAATTATTTTTTTTCACCTTAGCACCAAAACTCTAGCAAGGAGTCAAAAAAGTCTAGCAAATGAGGTTTTATTTTGAACTTAGCCTAAAGAGAGTTGACATTTTCACGGCTACTTGAAAATGTCAACTCTCGACTCTGTAAACGTAAACGATATATAAGAACAATGACTAAACTGTGTCATAGTTACTAGACAGTGTGACTGCGTCGCTTTGAGTTATTATGGGAATATAGATGTTAATCTATCTAATAATGCGATGATGAATAAAAGTATGAAGTTTACCTACTCATAGTTATAGGATTGCAGATAAGAATCAGTTGCATGATTGCTATTTAATTTAATAAAACACAAGTACGATAATCATCATTCCATTCACAATATTAACAATTCTAAAATCTGTAATATGGTTGGCAATTGACAAAATGGTGCTAGCATATTTCCTCCTGAAAGGATTTTGGCGTTTTGTGCCAGTGTTGTTAGTTGACATACTTATTCCAAATAGAAAAAAAGATATAAGGTATAAAAAGTTTTTACACCATATAAACAATAGCTGAACATAGGCCTCCCCCTATAGAGGCGGAGGCCTATGTTCAGCAGTAGGACGTCTTCTGGCTGATGGTGATGATGATAAACAATAGATATAACAATGTTTTTATTACGACAGTTTATATTATCTTTGTTATCAGAAACATTTCATCTCAGTAGTGAGTCGTGTTAGCCTTTTTTTTCTTGAATCAACCATGACTTTCTGTTTTTCAATAGTAGAGATTTATTAGTTTAATATTATAAAGTTCTGCACCCAACATTCTTCTTATTTAAACATTATCTCTTAGGTATTTTGCTGTAACTCACACATATTCTGTGAACATTTCAACTGGCTATCTGAATTGTATTTTTAAAAAAATGCAGCCGTTAAAAGGTTGGACAGAGAGCATAAATTTAATAATTGGGTCGCGTTTACCCCTTCTGTACAAAACACTAAAAATCAAGTCGATGCTTTACATATAGACAAAATATGTCAAACCAATGTCAAACAAACTTTTTTTAAAGCGTTTAACCACATCTCACCTGACGTTATCTGTCAATGTGGTCGAAGACGGTAAACATGCCTAGCCTGGAATACAAATAAAATATAATAATTTCATGTTTAGGTTAACCCACTAAATATAACCTAAAGACCTAAACATGAAATTATCAAATCGAATAAAAGGCATTCAATTCTTTTCTTCTTAAAACGCTACACAAAGAAATACCGTTTCATGGAAAGAAGTAAAAATTAAAACATGAATATGAATTAGTATAATTTAGTTTGTATCTTAAAGAAACAAATTATTCATTCCTACAATTGCTTAAGCTAAGCAAATTAATAAAATGTGTAGGCTTTTAATTAATTTGTTATGTTTTTACATTTGTAACTTTTATACTTACGCGATTAGAACAAAATAAATGTTTAAATGTTTATCGGGACGTATCGTGCATTATTTTATATAGGTAAAATAGGTATCTTTCGCTCGATTTTTCGACCATATTACAATAGCGCATAATTTTATTTGTTACCTTTTTTTATGTTACGAAGTTAGAGATGGAATGTTATTTAAGTGTAAAACTAATTATTTTAAAGATGTTTTTACCCTTATCTGTCCGTATTTCTCTATTTTAATGGGGATTGACCAAATTTTCTGACCTTATAGATTTAAGTTATTTTCAAAAAAATATAGTTAAATAAAATAATGTATGATAAGTCCCGATAAATATTTAAAATATGTAAGTAGTATAATAAAATTATACTTTAGTTATCGTCACTGTTTAAGAGTAAGTACTTACATTTCGAAAGTGTAAGGCGCCATCCCGTCAACATTTTGCTTCACAACAACAAACCTTAAACAAAAATAAAAATACACTTTCTAACAAATTCACTGGTAATTTATCTCTTTGTGCGGAATTCACGAGCAGAGCTCGCTGACAGGTCGCCGCGGGACGACTATGTCGTTCAGACACTAATCAGGCAAAGTAAGGCATCGCCCAAGGAAGGAGTTTTCATCACACAGCACTACCGGATTACGCAGAATGGTCACGGTAGACCATTTTTTTAGATATCTACTAATTGATAAATAGGTATCCAAGCACGAACTTGACCATGACTTGCTGCTGTTGCTCTGTGAATAATTTCCACACGACTTTGACCGGTCAAAACTTGAAAAGTGTAGCATTTTTAACCATTTATATAATAATTATATGACCACTCATAAGTTTTTACTGAGCAGTCCGATTTTGTTATATACTCAATTTTTTAGCGCTTGCGATATCTCTGAATAGGAATTGCTTGACCAAGCCACTGGCTGAGCCGAGTTTGGGCCCCATACAATTTCTAAACAGTGCTAAAAAACTGTTCTATTTTTTTATTGTTTTACTCGATAATACAAATGTATTCTAACTTTTATAAGTGTTTTGCACATTTCTTTTCTTTTTCTGGCATGTCCTAGATTATGTGAAACTACGAGTTTAACAAAATAAAAAACATTATGGTATTCTATTATGGAAACTAATGTAGTTTTCACACATTTTATTTATATTACACGGGAATTACTCACGTAAGATTAAGCTGGTTACTCCAACTATAGTTTCAACCACATTACGCGATCTTTTTCAAGGTGAATACACGCCCGCGGCTGCGTCTCACTTTGCATTACGGTTAGTATGGTATTCTTTCAAATCTTTGTGTGAAATTTTGATGATTAATTAACTCACTAAAAGAGAGGTTTTGCTTTAGTGACAACATACTTTCGATTGAATATCATCCTATCGTTGTCAAACAATGCAATACAGTGTTATACCTTTGTTTTAACTGTGGTTCATAAGCTTATTATTGAAAGTAGACTATACGCTATAATGCGGTACTAATCGAGCGTTTCATTTGCAACTGGATAAAGGAAAGGGGATTGTATAATTAAAAAAATACATATTCATGCTGGTTTAATCCTAGAAGTTTTCTTGTTTATTTTTTAACTAGCTGCGCCACGCGGTTTCACCCGCGTAGTGATGAAAAATGGTGATAATGATGATATTGAAAAGTAGTATACGTCACTTTTCAGCCCTTGAACAATAACCATGCAAAAAATCAGGTTGATCCGTTGCTCTGTTGCTGCGTGAATGAGGAACAAACAAACCATCAAACTTTTCACATTTATAATATTAAGTAAGATTACTAAAAACTACAAAATAATGTGATAAAAAAAGAAATTCCGAGCATAGTTTCTACCTACATTTTGAACCTGCAGCATTTAACAGAAAAGTAATAGAGGCTACAATAGCATGGCGAGTAAAAACTCGTTTACTTGCTTGTGATGCTTTTAATTTGACGGAGTAATAAATAGTAACAAGCAAAAAAATCACTTTTTAACATTTTACTCCGTCAAATTAAAAGATATCGAAATAAAAAAATATGTTTGTAATGCTATGATAGTTAACAAAAGGTCAGGTTTTGTCACTTATTGCAAATTTATATTGTGATTTTAATATCTTCAATAATGTAAAAATACGCGAGCGAGAGAGCTGCAGACGGTAACAGCCCTCTATGGAAAGGTGGTGTTCCCTTAACAGCAAATTATTCACCAATCAACTAAATGTATATACAGGGTTATAAAAAAAGGGTATGTTAAACCGAAAGGCGTTCGTTATAACTCAACATTATGAATAACTTTTACTAAGGGACCAAATCTGAAATCGCGAAAAAACCAGCAAATTTTCGCGATTTCAGGATTGATTCTATAGTTAAAGTTGTTCATAATTATGAGTACAATGACCTCCTTTCGGCTTAGCATACCATTTCCTAATAACCATGTATATAAAAATGTGTGTGTGTGTGTATGTACCTATGTGTAACGTGTATGTTCCGTATGGACTCCAAAACGGCTGGACCAATTTTTACGTGACTTTCACTGGCAGATTTCTGATGCTATAAGGAGTAATCCACGTGAGTTAAAACGCGGCGCGCAGCTAATGGTGTACAAATAGACCTGTCTTAACTATACTTAACAAAAAGTTTGTGAGCTACTGCCAATATAACAATTATATTTAACAACAAACTGAATATCTAACGCTTTGAATAAGGAAAGGTAAGTGAACTCATTCGAAAAAGAACAAAAAATCCCTATTCGACAGGTAAATCAAAATATTAGTAGATACAAAAATATAATAAACAAACAGAACAAATTATTCGATTTAGACCTTCAAAACAGAAATTTTGTTTTGTTTTGAAAAATAAACACAAATATCATACTTTGCGCGTCGTTCACATTACAGATGCAAGTTGATGTATTATACCTCTAAACGTATTTAAATAGCTTGGATTTGCCTTCAGCTCGAGATAGTACCGAAAAAAGTCTGCTAAAAACTAAAGGAGGTGAGTTACGTATTGCACACACTGACACACTGCACACTGCACACTGCACTGTCTTACCAGTGGGCTTACTCTTGACACTCGATTTCAATCGTAATTTGGGATTGGGATCGAAAACATGCCATTTAGTACTCTTCAATCGCGTCAAGAGTACCGAAAGCGTCAAGTTGAGTCGATTTTATTTAGTTCCATAAAATTCCACCATTATCGGTTCCAATCGTGCGCTAGTTTAGAATTCAAGAGTACCAAAATGGCATGTTTTCGATCCCAATCCCAAATTCGATTGAAATCGAGTGTCAAGAGTAAGCCCACAGTTCTGTGTCTGTCTTCTAAAAACGCACACCAAAGTATTGAGCGGAACACAACTGCAAACGAGATGATCAAAGCGTCATCAAATGGATTACCAAAGGGCGAATTGCTAAAGGGGAAAGTAAACTAAAGGAGTAGGTGTAAGGTAGTAGGTACATTTCCATTTATTGTTCTAAGCATTCTACTCACTGAGTTTAATTTAATTCCCACCTTTATTTAAATTGCTCTTCATTTGTTTAGTCGTCTATTTGTCTCTCTCGCATGCTGTGTATTTTTACTATACTGTACATAATGTCCCAATATTTTGTTTGCTTTTGCGAATTCTTTTTAATTACTTTTGAAATCGAAAATATAATATATTCAGAGCGCTATTCGCGTAGAACGCATGTATTGGCTATTAATATTACTACTGAACAAAAGTAAAATGTTAATTTATATAAACACAAACACAACCTGCCAGCTTCCTGAGAGATATAATCTAGGCCATTACAAGATCAAAGGTCAGAGTGAATAGGTATCTTCTAAGTCTGCCTGCTTCATCTTCAACCACATCTTCGCTTACCAACAAGCGAGTTGGTGGTCAAACGCAAACTTATCCGCGTAAAAAAAAAACAACAACAACATATTGTATTGGAAAATAAACAGATCAAGATACCTGGTGATTACACAGGCCCTGCTAGTACTATTACACTAATGCGATATCATCATCAGCCAGAAGACGTCCACTGATGAACATAGGCCTTCCCCTTTGATCTCCACACTGAACGACAGCCTGCCATCTGCCTGCATCCACTAGATGCTCGCGACTCTAACGACGTCGTCGGTGTATCTAGTAGGAAGCCTACCTACGCTGCCTTCCGATTCGTGATCTCCACTCAAGAACCTTTCTTCCCCATTGGTTATCGGGTCTTCGAGCGATGTGGCCCGCCCATTGCCACGTCGACTTGAAAATTTTAATAGCTATGTCGGTGACTCTGGTTCTTTGGCGAATATCCACATTCCGGAATCTATCGCACAAAGAAACTCCGAGCAAGGCTTTCTCCATTTCCCGCTGTGACTCTGAGTTTTTCCAAAAGGATAACAGTTAATGACCACTAAACTACATGTTTATATCTACGTTATCAATACTTCAAATATTGACTGGCTGATTACTCTTAATTTACTTAAGGAGCGACAGTTAGCTATGTGTTGCGTATGTATTCTTATCATTTCCTTTTTGTAAGTACCTAACTTCTATGAAATAGAAAACGTAGAATTTAATTTTCCAATTAATTTTTTTGGCGTGCTTTATACTTATTACATAACCAACCACAACCTACAAAAATAACCTAAGCTGTCTGTTAAGCCCTAAAAAGTTACACACTTCAAAAACACAAAACAATACACAAATTTCGTTTAAAGAAATATATAATAGGTTTGCGTTTGCCGCCAACTCGCATGATGTTAAGTGACATAAAAATTAACAACATACTTACAATTTCAAAATAATTAAATTTTATTCAAATTTCATGTTCACTAGTCTTGTTTCTTGTTTGCTTCCGCACAAACTAACTTTTCGTACATTTTAGGATTTCCACATTGTATAGGTAAAACTCGTTATCTAGCTTTGTGATGGACATTATCATCTCTCTTATGGACATTATCGGTCCACTTTAAAATGATAAAACATTACAATGGGTAAGGTAAGGAACGATCACTGTCATCTTAATGAAATAGAGTACTTTAAGTGCAACAGCAAATAGGTATAAACGACAGCCCGTTGGTCCAGTTGGTAGTGAACCTGCCTTCTGAGCTTGGGGGCGTGGGTTCGATTCCCGCCTAGAACAAACATTAATGTGATGAACATTTGTGTTTGTTCTATATCTGGTTGTTGATATCTATTTATGTATGTATTTAAAACTATATTTGTATGTATATCAGTGGCTGGCAGCCATATCATAAGCTTTGCTTAGTTTGGGGTCCGATGACCGTGTGTGCAAAAATGTCACGAAATATTTAATATTTAAGTGAAAAAATGCGAGATAAAAATTAAAACAAACAATCTTCTTCTTTTACTTCTTATACTTATACAGGGTTATAAGGAAAGGGTATGCTAAGCCGAAAGGGCTTCGTTATACTCATCATTATGAACAACTTTTACTATAAGAAAAACCTTGAAATCGCAAAAAATATATTGCACCTACAACCATAGCACCATAATGCCAAAAATAATTACTTACCTAATAAATATTACTTACCATTTACTACGGCTTTGGGAATCAATCAATAAATTTTTGTCAAAAATCCATACCATGGCTATAACCTAACTAGGTAATAAATAAATGATTGTCTTTAGACCTTCAACGGTCTATAGGCAGTCTAACTGTATTTGTAGAATTAGTTTTAGCTTGTATTTTGTTTAGCTAATAAAACCAATTGCCCATTAAAAAAAAGTTTATTATTTTTATCAGTTTACAATGTTTGCGGACACAATCATGCCGTCTCTCAGAGAGAGGATAGACCAAGTATAAAAAAGTTTCGTAAGTTTCATACTTACGTACTTAAGTTTCATACTCGAAAATAGGTATCCAATGAAATGATTTGGGAAATGAATATTTTTGGTGTTAATATAAAAAAAAAACTATACAACACACAATATGTATTTTTACTGGTCTTAAAATCAAACTCCTCGGTTTCAATTTTTTTTTGACATGGTATCCAAGTGTTGGTTGTGAGCATAAAAAATTATAAATTTGGTTTATTTTCCTAGTTAGGTATACCTAGCTACCTTTTTGTAGGTCTCGTTAGCAGCCGTACTAATCCGGCTCTGCCGCTCCTTTCTTCCGTGGACCTGCAACGTGGTATGTTTTTCCTACCAAGATTCAACATGGAGCGTTTTAAAAAGTGTATCTACATTTCAGTAAACTGTAAACTCGGTACAAATATATCTCCAGGCTGGCAAAGGATTGATAAACCCGTCACCTTTTATAAGAAAGAAAACAAAACGATATTTTAAAGCTGCTACGGGAACGGATTTAGAAATTGTCAAAATATGCATAACTGTACGGGGATTTTGTGAAATACATTTAGTAGTTTGAAAAAATAAATAAAATGTAAAAGGTACTTATGCTTGCTACTACTGCTATGCTTTCTGGAAGAAGTTCATAACGGCCAACACCATTGAATATCCATGCTGATTAGTTATGTCTCAGAGAGATAGATACTATGAGTACATGACAATAAAGCTGACAAATAACCAGTTTATCATAGAAAAACTTGGCAAAGCACATTAACTGAATAGAAAGACCGTAGGTACGAAATGCTTTCAATTACAGTTACATACAATAGTCCCTATTCATACATATGTTTATGATAAAACTTTAAACATATCTAGAATAAACTAGTTTCTTGCACAATAGCGATAATATGATAAACATAACGGATAAGATTATATAGCTCTTTCTCCAGATATAGATCACTAGCAGAGTATGACGTTAAACCTTGTGATACTTTAATCCCATCGAAAACTTATCTCCTTTTTCTGATCTGAAAAAGTATTCACAATTTTTTGCACAAGCGCAGCATTATGTTACTAAAACTAAGGTCTTGCTTACAGGAGAGTCAAGGCGGTTGTCACAGCGTACAAGTGGCCGTGGAAAAGTCAACTCTCACCGATTTACCATAAGTTGAAAATAGTCACTTCCGCATCGCGTTTTTGCCGTCCTAAACTCTAATAAATGGTTTACCGTAGGTTCAAAATTGTCACTTCCGCGCTGCGTCTTTGCCGTCCTAACTCTAGTAAAATGGTTTATCGTAGGTTCAAAATTGCCACTTCCGCGCCACGTCTTCGCCGTCCTAACTCTAGCAAAATGGTTTACCGTAGGTTCAAAATTGTCACTTCCGTCGTGTTAAAGTCGTTGACCTTTTCGTAAAATGATCTCAACAAATAATGTTTTTCTAGAAGTTTTGAGTAAATCATAAAAAATATGTATGTTATATCGGGATATAGGTACTTACGTCTCTGAAATTTGCCTTAATTTTTTTTTTTCCTATGCGATCACGATTTCCTCTATAACCACCAATTTCTGAACAACGATTGTGACCAAAATGACATTTTATTTGACATAAGACAAAACAATATTGTACATAACACAGATATTTAAAACCTAATACTATACATGATTTGGCTACGGAATCCTACCATAATATGCGTGACCGGACATGCTCTTGGCCATTTATTAAAATATTTGGGTCCGAAGCCACTTTTATCGATTTTATTAGTATGTGTCGAACAAAATTTGTAAAATAAACATGAAAAAAGTTAGAATAAATTACAGACAGAAATTAGTTCTGAAATTATTACGACTAATTAAAGTGGAACAGTTTTTGTGATAATAGCCGACCAAGTTTATGAGTCACACAAATGTTTCAGAATAGCCACAAAAATAACACGTTAAGAGCCGTACTAAATGCATAGTAAAATTTTTGGTATCTTGATTGTCGGGCATAAAACGAAAAAATAAAGCCGTTACTGACAAGACGAATATAAAACAAGTAAGCCATAACATTAAAATTGTTTATTTTATGTCAGTAATTTAACGAAATCCACTCTCAAACTTTCCCTCCGAGAGTTTTACGCAAAACTACTTGTGTAAATTGGAATTAATAACTTAATATACCTATTGGGGTTTCCAAAATTATCTCTAAATAGTCAATCAGTTCAACAACCTGCTAGGGCCTTTGGGCACTCCCCTTTTGCGGTGCTAGAGCAAGTCTAGCAAGCAAGATTCCCGTACGTCTTATCTTTGAGGTACCCTAGAGCTAGTCGTTCCAAAACCAAAACAAGTTAGGCCCAAGGCTCTCTGCGTTTGTCTACCTCCAGGTCAAACTGTTGAGGCCATCTGAGGCCAACGTAATCGCTCATAAAACAGCCATGTCCCTGTTCTATTCGATTGCTAAACAAATGAAGTAGATTGAGTGTTCCATATTTTATCCTGTAACTGGGGCGTTACGGCTAACTCTTAACGCGGGCTCGAATTAGCGCTAAAACAGCACAGTTTGGAAAATCACGCGAACGTAAACCTCAACGTGCCAAGATACGGTTTGCGGTCGCGCTACTTTCCTCATCACCTAAACAGAATCGCTTAAAATAGGTAGCCGTGAAGGCCCAGTAAGTACACAATGTTGTATTTTGTTGTGTATTTTTTTATGTTTTTCTTGTTAATAAAATAACGCCAATTATTATAATATTATAAGAATTCATTAAACACCAATATTACAGTTGTGTCTGTCATAATTCGCTAATCCGTTCATCTTTTCCGTTATCTTTGTAAATGCTTTTGCCAGTTTCATCTATGAGACCCTCACACGGCAGTAAGCCATGTGTCCAGTTCTTTGGGTAGCCGTTCTTCCTCACGTCGTCCCACCATACTTGTTCCGCTTGGACGTAGCAGAAGTAAACAGCAAGGCAGATTATCAACAAAATGATCACTATCCATAAAGATAGTCGCCATTGTTGAAGAAGAGCCTGCAATTGAATAAAAACTTGTTCAAACAAAAAATACGTTTTTTAAACAAGCATAAGCGACTCCTTAAAGTTCGGCCATGCTTCAATTACTTATTAAGTATTTCTATAAAAATAACTAGCTCTTTTCCGTGGTTTCACCCGCTATCCCAATAACCGCTATTTTAATGGGATAAAAAGTAGTCAGGATATGTTAGATCAGCATATAAGCAGTCGCCATTCCAAATTTCATCCAAATCCGTTCAGCCGTTTCGCCGTGAAGAAGTAACAAACATACATACACACTCACAAACTTTCGCATTTATAATATTAGTGTGATTAGTGTGTTTTGCAGTTTCAATTTCATCGCTCAAAAACGGCGAAGGAAAACATCGTGAGGAAACCGGTATATAGATATGTTTAAGAGCCTCAAGTTCCAGAACCAGCATGAGGGATTAGGGCCTATCTTTAAGGCCCTTCCCTCAGAGAGAAAGAGAGAGAGAGATGGGCCCTAATCCCTCATGCTAGCGCCCAGTGCATGTTGGTGAATGTAATTATGTCTTTGAACTTTTGAGGTTGAGGATAAGCGAATGGGTTATGTTGATAGATTAAGGGCCGTAAAGTGACACATAAGCTACTTTTGAACCCGAAAAAACGGTTGTTGTAAGATGACGTACCCGCGGGTGAAACCATGAGGTTCAACCAGTCGAATATAACTTTAATATTATCTAAAACCTTAAGCAGGCGATGTAGGTTTATTATAAGTGTGGTGGTTTAACACCTAGGACATTTTAATTAGTTGAATTTTCTTTAGTATATTCTCATTTGCAAAACCATTACCATGAGGTTTCAAAATATTTTTGCAAATCTCTAATATACGCGACTTATTATACTTTGTAATTTGACTTTTGTATCTTCTAAGTATTCGTGCTTCATCTTAGACCACATCGTCGCTTACCAACGAGTTGGTGGTCAATGCGAACTTATTTGCGACTAGCGGCTCGCCCCGGATTCGCACGGGTATAAATATATAGCCTATGTCACCCGGGGATAGTGTAGCTTCCCAACAGTGAAAGCATTTTTCAAATCGGTTCAGTAACAAACAATCAAGTCTTTTCTCTTTATAATATTAGTATAGATAAAACCTACCTATCTATTTCTAACATATTTTTAGCTGACTTCAGGAGGTTCTGAATTCGGTCCGTATTTTTTATGTATCTACTATTACCCCAATGTTTAGACCAATTTCCATAATTCTTGCTATAACAAATAGAGAAAGCTTTCTCGGTAGTTCCTCAATTTTTTATATCAACTTTAGCTCAGTCGTCTTTTAACATGTTCAAATATAACGAATAATGTTGTTCGAGTGCCTGTTGATTTTGCAATAGCAATAGGTTTTTTTAACCGCTTACTTAGTACCGAGTCGGGTTTTTACATTAATTATTATGATATTTGTCTTGTAATGTCATTTTTGAATTTGAATATTGTACTGACTTGTGCAGTACCGGCGTTAGGGTAAGTACTGGCGATAAGGTAGGGTAGAGCGACAGCCCAGGGCGCTAGACAAAAAGGGGCGCTGCAGGTATATATAAAAATCTATAGATCTATTCCAACTAACCTATTTTTTGCCTTTTTCGGTTTGAATGGCAGGGGGGGGCATAAAAGTATCGCCCAGGGCGCTTGTAATGCTAAAACGGGCACTATACTTGTGACAAATATAATATAACCTTCGTACAAGGAGTTGAACCTCCATAGACGTCTATTTATACTCACATCAGTAATAACCATAGCGTTGATCTTGGGCAACAGCAATACTGAGTTAATAGCAATGTTATCAATCACGCCAATCATAGATCCAGCATAGTTGGGAGCTATGTCTAGAGCACCGATCATGCAGCCACTGTAGAAGGCTCCAAGGACAGTCATTCCGGTGAACATCCAGAATATGGCGAGGATATGGTTGCACCTGGAGTACATCAACATGGTGATGCAGACGATTGCGCCGATAATGCCTGGAATCGATTATTTATGGTTTGGTTTTGTCATTTAAATTCAAAGAAAATATTCCACTTCTAAGGTGGAAAATAAGGGGATGAATCCAATTTTATTGCTTTTTTAAAATTTAATTTAAAATCTGATTGATGATTTTATTTCTATAATATAATTTTATGAATAATATGAATAATTATGTATTGCATTTCCCCTGAAATAGGTTAGTAATTTTTGTTACTAATAATTATCTCTAAAGCAACGTTTTGTAAACATCGGTAACTTGATTACTACGAAAAATACCTCACTTAAAGTTTTTTAGTGTAGGTAAATAATGTTTTCGTATTCTTCTCAGCAAACCATTTCATTTGATACCCATAATTATCATGATGGTAGATAAGAACATTTTGTTCGCCATCTTTGGGAGTCCATATTGGATTTAGAATAATAAATAAATAATTTAATAAATATTCGGGACATTTTTCACACACTGTCATCTGACCCCAAACTAAGCATAGCTTGTGATATGGCTGCCAGAGACTGATATACATACTTAATGTATTGTTTTAAATACTTACTTAAATAGATATTAACAACCAGATATAGAACAATCACAAATGTTCATCACATAAATGTTTGTCCTAGGTGGGAATTGAACCCACGCCCCCAAGCTCAGAAGGTATGTTCACTACCAACTGGACCAACGGGCTATCTAACTGGACCAACGGGCTATCTAACTGGACCAACGGGCTATCTAACTGGACCAACGGGCTATCTAATGACGCCATATAGCTAACCATGCATTGTCATCCAAACCTCCAAACTCAACATCTATGCAAAATTTCAGCTCAATTTCTTGAAAATAACTGGTCTAAAATTCAGTTGCAAAATATTATATCCCACGCATACATACATGCTAACTAACAGGGCAAGTTAAATATAAAAACTTGTAAAAAGAATCGAAGAGAGGCAACAAAATTATTCAAAATATATACTCACCAATAGCAGTAAACATTTTCCTAGCATTTTTGACAGAGCAAATCTGTCTCTTGATAATAATATCACAGATAAAGCCAAAAAACAGGGCGGCCAAGCACATCAATAGATAGGGCGTGTAGAGGAAGAAGGGCGAGGAAGTGATGTCCAACCGTAGGACATCTTTCATCAACTGAGGAACTTGAGTGGTGAAGATAGCGAATGCCCACTCGCGACCAACCTTAAAGCATAAAGAATTGTTTTTATTTCTTTTCGCTCAATGTACAGGAGTTTTTTTTTTGGCGCCAACGTGAAAACAGCATGTCGCCTCCGGTAAATATCCCGTTAAAAATTATATTATAAATTATATTTAATTATATAAAACTGTAGTGATCAACCGTGATAGTTTATTTTCAGTCCTTTATTTTCACTTTGTTTCCAAAACTTCATAAAAGCCTCGAGTAAAGTCTCCACTTCATTCCTGGGGCATACTTATGTCAAACTAGCGGTCCGCCCGAGCTTCGCACAGGTATAGATTATAGCTTATGTCACCCGGGGATAGAGTAGCTTCCCGTCAGTGAATTTTTCAAATCGGTTCAGTAGTTTCGGAGCCTATTCAATGCAAACAAACAAACAAACAAACAATCAAATCTTTCCTCTTTATAATATTAGTATAGATAAGACGATACGGTATGGCTTTAATAGCTTTAGCCTGCCCAGTAATAAAAAAAAAATGCAGTAGAGCCTTTAAGGTGGTTCGTTGCACATATGGCGGGAAATTCAAATTTCAAACAGTTTTCTGGTCCTTGTAGCTAGGCCGGGTAATTATTGTAAACAACCATGATGTTTGCGCAGATTGATTATTATTCTTTACAAAATCATGTAAAGTTATTTATCTCTAATGCCCATTATTACTTACATTTGTGAATAAACAAATTTTTGCTGTTTCAAACGGTTTATTCACAAAATGTAAGTAATATGGAGCGTTAGTGTTAAATAATTTTACATTATAATGTAAAGAACAGCTAACATTTTGCGCAAACACTGTGTTATTTAAAAATAATTACCTGGCCTGGCTACTAGGACCAAAAAACTGTTTAAAATTTAAATTACCCGCCATAGGTGAATCGAACCACCTTAAGTTGGAATCACATCGTCTCACGTATTTTAAATTTTATTTTGCAAATGTAAATATGATTCTCTTGGCAGTATTGGCAGTAAAATAATAGAGACTTTTTCGAGGTTTTTATACAGTTTTGGAAACAACACCAAAATATACTTTTGTAAAATATAATATACGAGAGAGCTTGAGTAACAACATCACATCATACACATTTCACTTCTTTACACAATTTGCATTATATAAAATAATATTGATAATCCATTAATCAAGATAACAAATTTTAGAAAATAATAATTATAAAACGGTAACATATTTTTTCACGTTGGCGCCAAAACTCTGGAAAAAATATAATATACGAGAGAGCTTGAGTAACAACATCACATCATACACATTTCACTTCTTTACACAATTTGCATTATATAAAATAATATTGATAATCCATTAATCAAGATAACAAATTTTAGAAAATAATAATTATAAAACGGTAACATATTTTTTCACGTTGGCGCCAAAACTCTGGAAGCATTGAAGATAATATTTTTTGCCCTTGCTGATAGATAAGTTTGACAAGTGTTTTGTTTTTTAAGATAACTTTAACGTTCCTGCTTAAATTTGTGAAGTGCGTTAAAACATTGACTGTTTTTTTTTTTAATCTTTAATAATTTTTGGGGGCTTTTAGACAACATGTCTATGTCAGCCCCATCGTATCCTGAAAATTTACTGTGGGGTGCGCATATTACTGGGAGTCCAACAAAATTAATCACTTCTCATCTCAGGGTGAAGAGCCCGGTGCATTGTCGCTCAAGATTGTAACTGTTGAACTTAGAATAACTATTGTAGTTATTCTAAGCTGTTGAAGTTCTAAAATTCCGGGTGGCACTGAACTGTTATGGGAAAATGTGACGCTTACCATCAAGCAAGTAACTTGCTCGTCTCATCAGTGCAGCCAGATAAAAAAGCAAGCCGGTGTTGCTATAAATTTTACGACATGATGATGAAAGATAGAGGACTTACATAGCCCATTACTGTAGCCCAAAGCGCTCCGCATCTCAGAAAGCCCTTCCACGGTAATGGGTCCAATTCATACTTTGTGGTTCGTTCCAATGATGGCAGATATTCATTGAGGTATCTTTTCTCGCTGTCGGATATTGTAGGGTGCTCGTTAGGAGTACTATAAACGAGTTTGAACTGAAATGCATAAGCAGACATAAAACTTACAAAATTGTTGGATGTGCATATTGTGCATTCAGGATCAAAAAGAAAGTTTGTGAGTGTGTGTGTGTGTGTGTGTGTGAGTGTATGCATCGTGTCTCGTCTATGTGTGTGTATGTTTGTTCCCACACAATTCCGTAACGGCTGAACAGATTTGGATAAAATTTGGTAAGGAGGTAGCTTGTACCCTTGCAATTTATTCCGTAAAGTTGATTCATGGTTCGTGTAGGATATCGGGTGAAACCACGGGGTTGTAGATAGTATTACAACAGCATTTAGTTGGAACTTGGTGTAGAGACTAAGTTGGAACTTGGTGCAGTAACTTAAAAAAGTTAGACAAACATAAACAAGACAAACAAAACTTTTTCTACAGACCGAGACAGCTGCAATTTTACTAAAGTTTTAATCAAAAACAAACTAACCCAAAGAAAACAGCAGATAACTCCAAAAGATCCAAACGCGTAAAAAACTGCTTCCCATCCAATAGTAGTCAGTATCAGGTCACCGAGCCACGAGCCGGCGGCGTAGCCGATTAGAGATCCAGGGAATATGATAGACCCAATAAAGGCTTGTTCGTCTTTAGGAGCCCACTTAGACATCATCGAGAGTAGTATGGGTATAATCGTACCCTGAAAAGATGATAAATAAGATTATGGCAAAAATAATACCCTGGTGAATATAATTATAGGGACTTGGCCAAACGCTTTCACCAAGCGTTTCCACCGAGCTTCACATTGTGACCAGAATGCTGGCTCTTACTTTGGCCAAAAAATGTGCATTACCATCCAGCGTGGCAATGCTGCCAGCATTCTGGCCACTTTTCCTTCTACCGAGGGGCTTTTAGATGTTTTTTTTTTTTTTTGTATATTATTATTAGGTTGTAATCGTTTTAGTTTTTAAATACTGTTTTGAATATTTTTCGTGTAAATAAATAAATAACTTCCCATATGACAATAACATTTTAAGTATGCAATAAATAAATACCCTGGTGAATATACAATTGATAGTTGATTGAATCAGGCGTTACTTTGCAGAAATCCATTTTTAATTTGTATATATGTCGAATTTCTAGTGTAATTCCGCTTCTACGTCGTTTCGAGTACAATCAGGATTTTGGTTAAACTATTTTCTGTATAGATAATTGTGATTCTATACAATTAGCATTAGAATATACAATTAGCAATTCCGAAGCAATTTGAAGGTGGTTTCTTTGTAAATTTTGTGTTAATTCATTTTCTATTCAAAGTTTTACTACTGTAACTCATCGCAAACAAAAGTAAACCCATTTTACTATAGGAAGACCAGGATAGACATGAAAAGGTGACACTGTTTTATGGTTGGTATTCTAAAAACCCGAACGAGCGCTTTGATTCCACTTTTATTGTGCGAAACTTTAGACTGTGGAATGCGTTGACTGAATGGGTGTGCCCCAAAAGTCGCGAGTGAACCTGTTTTTCTACGTGTTCCATAGTAGACCGCTCAGCATCTGGCTAGATGACGGTCAAGCCTTTCAGTAAAAGAAGAGGCATTTTCTGCGAAGAGATCTTTCAATAGGAAAAGGTTACTATCCGTTTAAAAAAAACGCTCGAATGATATAGCTTGTGGCTGGAAGCGGGTTCTTAAGTTAATCAGTGTTCAACATTACTGTTCTGTTTTTACGCGTGACGTTTTCTGACAGCGAAAAATTTACAGATAATTAATAGATTATTTTAACTAACTTTTTAAGTAGAAAAGAACTTGTTTATGACTTACCGATGCCAATCCGCTTAGAAATCTCAACACGTAGAGAGCATTCGACCCCATCAGTTTACTTGCAAAGGGAATGATAAACGTGGATATCGATAGTATCGTTAAGCTGATTCCCATGATTATCTTGCCACCTCTGCGTTCTGCCGCCATGCCTCCAATGAACTGTGTCATTATATACGCGGTTCTAAATGCTGTAGAGACAGTTTTTTGAGTACTGTTGTCCCAATCAAAGGTCTGTAAAGTTAGAAAAAAAATGTTATGATATGGAGTGGGCTGAAAAGGTCTGAAAAGTTAGTAAAAAAGGTAATAATGTATGGTGTGGTGATATAAATCCCATTTCGTATAAAATATACATTTTACATAAATTGCTACTTGTAAAATCGTACTAGTTATCAAATTCTACCTATCGAAAAACAGAACTTAAAATGCATGATATTATGTACTAGCTCCCCGTGGTTACATCGGAATTTTATCAGCATTCCGTATTTTTGAATAAAAAAAATCTTCCTATGCTATGTATGCATGATAAAATTTTGCAAGGAAATCTTGTGCGGCACAAGATTTCCTTGCAAAATTTTATCAAGATTGGTTATTTTCTCATCAGTTCAATAACATTATAAAATACTAAATCTGCTATCAGCAGAGCTGAAAAAACTTGAAACGAGTATGTAATAGGAACCAACAATATGGATAAAGAGACAAACCGAAATAACAGAATTTCTTATGTGTATACAATGTTTATGCATTGTTTTAGTTATGATTTTTTATGGTTATCATCATCATTAGCCTATTTCCATCAACAAGAGATGATTTTATGTAGCGTCCGAAATACATCTGTGCTCATCTTTTTCTTTTCTGTGACTAGCCACAGATATTAAGATATACTTTCGTGCTTCTGAGCCAACAAGTCAAACCAAGCGTTGTCATGAACAAATTTAAATAAAACCGGCCAAGTGCGAGTCGAGCTCGCGCACTGAGGCACAAAATACAATAACTGTCAATTTAAAAAACCGACTTCAAAATTACTAATCTATTGCATTACGATTCGATCTAAGAAAATGAGGTCATCCAAATAACCAATTACCAGTTATAACTTGGTAATGAACAGAAATTTATCACTGACTCGCACTTCACCATTATTTATTATTTGTTGTTATATTTTATAATGTGCATTATAACCATGCCAAATTTGACGCTTGTAAGTATTACCGTTTTTACATTTAATACAAAAAAATCGCTAAAAAAATACGTTTGTTGTATGGGGACCTTTCGTTTTTATTTTTTGACTTTTTTGTTATTTCTTAGATAATTCGCTGTAATTCACATATTCTGTGAAAATTTCAACAGGCTATCTATTACGGTTCGAAATATACAGCCGAAAGCTACAGACAGACATCGTAGGCTTAGTAATAAGTAAAGTAGAAAAGCAAAGTAGAAATAATTACATAATTTCTTACCGGTTCCACTTCCTCGATCATAGCTGTTCCCGTCTGGTTTGGCATAACAGTGAGGGCAGGACATGAGTAAGGATCATACTGTGGGGGAGCTGTGGCTATTGTCTGGTTCATCATTGACGTGATGGTCACGTCAAGTGATATCCGCATCATATAGCCAACCAGGGTTACGAGGAAACCCACAATTGCGAACACATATCTTTGTGGCAGGCAGGATACTGTAATGCAAAATGTATAAATTATTTAGTGAAATAACAAGTGTGTAAATAAATAAAAACTACTCTTAGAAGTTAGTTTCTTAATACAAAATCATAATTAAACATAAATGCCCAGTATTTGGCGGTATTTGGAGGATGGGCAGCTGCGTCCTGTTAGTACACGGTGAACGTATTGCGATCTCCAAGCCGCCTGCCAAGCGTGGGGATTATGGCAACACCCCTCTCTCTCTAAGAGGGAGGCCTTGTTCAGCAGTGGACATTTAGTGGCTGATGATGTGTGCCCAGTATTTCTCAAACCAGTCAGATTTTGGGTGATAAAAGTATCTAATATCGACGGCCAAATCTAGTGCTCTACAAAAGAGGTAAGAAAAAGGCTTCCTACATGCTTTCCCCGTTCCGTTATAAGTATTGACATTTTTATATTATTTCTGAATTACTATAAAAGAAAACACTCTACTGTCGGTAGCTGGAAATATCTACTTATTTACAAACAATTTTGTTTCTAAAATATAATCCATTTTATAAAATATCTTAGCTATATAAACATAATGTGTCAACTTACGTTTTAGAACCATATTGGAAACTTATGATATTCAAAATTTATATATTATTCCTGAAAAAAATGTAGCACCAATAACGTAGTTTATGTAGCAACAGTGGTAACAATATTTAGTAGTAAATCTGTCCACATAGGTGTATGTATATATAATTAAAGTCATAAATGAGCTTTTACTAGAGGTAACGTCTTGACTTGGTAAAATTTAGTTGGTAACTGAACGCTATGATTATAATATGCGTTTTATAATATTAGGAACGTAAAATACGTTTTGAAGGCTCTAAATCGGAAATAGCCTGATTGCCCGAGTACTTATATCGTGTTAGGATTTTCTTGACATTTTCCTCATATTGATATCACACGTTATCAAACAGCAGATACGAGTGTGTTATCCAAATAAACTGTTTTTACTAAACAAGTAGCACTGATATTACTTTTAGGGTCCCGCGACAAACTGCGGCAAGAAGTAACCCTTATGGTGTAAGACCGGCTATTACAGGAAGTTTACAGAAAAACAAAAACGACTATTGTTTCTTTTAAATAATAACAAGCTTTTATTTAAAAATGTTTTTATCTGCAAGCTTTTTGTTAAATGATGCTATAAATTTTTAATAAATTATTTTAGCGGCCTTTTTTTTTAAAATGCAAAATGCAAAAGTTTCTGAAAAATCGGTTAGGAGGAACTGGTTCTAATTCAGCTTGCAAGATTTGACTTAAGCGAACTAACAAACATTGCAAGATATATAAAACTTGAAAAAAAAAAAAAACATTGTTTCTATAAGTCAGTTCGGAACAAGTCGCGTTCGTTCACAATGTTTACGAATGGGACATAACACTTTGAACGAACGGAACTTTTTTCTCGATCGTCAACAACAGTGTTGGCGAAAGGGTGTTACCCACAGAAAAGAGAAGTAAATAGAACGGAAATGAAAAGGAAAATCTGTCGCCAGGCATTATGACAGAAACTTGATTGAACACAAATTCTATTTTTCTTTTCTGTAGTGTTTCCAACCGGGAAGTGCCTCTCGACGAGTAAATTTCAATCGCATTATCACGTTTTTTTTATAGTCGATTTTTGTACGTTGCATAGTATTTTACTTTATGAATAGTCATTTTAAATGTAACTTATTATTTTGTGGCACCTACAATCATTATGAGTCATCTTGTCTACATTAGATACGTCAAATATACACAATGATGAATGCCATAATAATGTTATCAAATCAGCATCCATACTCACATCATATGATGAGAGATGATTCATTTTAGAGCAAGATTAAACTCAAATAAAAAACCTTCATAATCTACTTACTCATAAAGTGACTATCACTTTGAAGCTACGCTAGGTTTTATCCGCAGGAGGAATCAAAAGGCGCAAATATAGAAGCCTAGAGAGTAGTTGAGTATAGCGACATTACTATAATGTTTGAGCTTTTTGGGGGCGGAAACTTTTGGTAGGTCCGTGGAAGTTGACTACATTTTTTTTTCTAAACGTTTGGTCGAATCACCCCGTGACCAAAATGCGTGTCGGTATCTTATGCAACGTGTTAGTATTGCAATCCAACGCAGCAATGCGGCTAGCAATAAAAATGTTCATAATTTTTTAGTGATAAAATTATAAATTATACTACTAACTTTTGGCCTACCTTTTTATAAATTATACTAGCTTCATTCAATCTACTTCCATCCGATCTTTCCCGTTTTAGGCCTGCATCAAACTTGCCTAGCTCGTTCTAGCTACCATAATACTCTTGACCCACCTATTCTCGCCTCACCTCCACTGTCTTATAGTGAGCATCCACTGACTTACATCGTATACGCATTCCGTGTTAACATCAGACACTTTATAACCAGTATCAACCATAATTTTAGATTTTTCTTGATAGAATAATCGACACTTTCAAGTTTTAAAATAAGTCAAGCATATTAAGTCTTGGTCAAGCCAAGTCACGCCCCATGAGTGTCGATAACTTTGAGGCTTTAGAGATGTTAAAACAACAAAAGCACGTTTCACGGCATTTTATATGCCTACACTCGTGCACGTTATCGATCACTTAACGGCTATTAATCCACCACCAATACAAAACAACTCTTGGAAAATCCAATATTTTGTGGGTCATGCCCCGTCCAACCACCAGCTTCTACTAGTGGGTACAAGTAGGTGAACGGGTAATTCGCATTTACCTCTAAACCTACTGCATTAGAGTTGGAAACCAATTAAAAAATCGACATTTATGAAGATCAAGAATAATTTTTTCACCAAATCCAAGTACCAGGAATGCATAAACCATGAAGAGGTTTTCCCCCTCGTGTCCCGTTATCTCTTGTCACATGATTCCACGTTGGCGCCAAAAATGTAGAAGTAAGTTAGTGTGAATATGGCGCGATCCAATCCGTCCGACTCATGCGGGCCAGGTTTAAAATTATGTGAAATACACAGAGCAGAAAGGCACAGAGCCAAATTGCCACCATAAATATTGTTTCGTTAGTCAAATAAAACACAGTGATATTATGATAATAAGGTTTCTTGTTCGATAAATGCTAGTTTACAATACGAGTAAGATTACTTTACCATTCCTTAATATTACGCGTAATAATTAGTGTATGTTCACAATGTACAGTTATGTAAGTTTGTCTTAGAATTAATGTTTGAAAACAGTCCGCCTGGCCGCCGGGCGAAAGGGCACTTCAAGATAATTTCACTGGTAAATTGAGAGAAAGTAATCGAGAACCACTTATATGTACATTAAATACAATTCACAAGTCGATTTTTACTATTTTAACATGTTTTTTTTAATCATTGTTAATTGTAAGGCTACTTTTTGTAGCAGTTCGTATAGAACTCGCCATAATGTAAAGCTGCAAACAATCGGGCGCGTCCGTAAGTTGCGACTGAGGATCGCCGCTGATGGGTTTGCTTTGCATGATTGTTCAGACGCGACTCTGGCTGGGCAAAAAATCCGGCAAACCAGATTGCCTTTGGACGTCCGATCGCTGAAGGTATGAGTTTTTTGTGAGTCAGTCTCATGCATACTGACTCACAACACAAATTCATATTGGCAGTGATTGTTTCTAGATCCTAAGCACCCATTGGATCCATCGTCAGTATTTATTGCTATAAGGCTATTAAAACACAGCTAAGTGTAAATTTCGTCTAATTTTACAGGATTTACTTACTTAAGGTAGTAAGAGTAACTCAGTGACTTATTTTCACACAACTTTGGCCCGCCTTTTGCCACACTTGATATTTTTTCGTTTATTTTGTTATTAATTTTACTTAATTACTGACATGCCGTTAACTGAACAATAATAAAATAATCGCAGAAAACCCTTGCGAATAATCTCCATTTATTTCAAGTTTATTTTAGGTTAACATATTAATACAAAAAGGTAAGGTTTCAAGTTTTGATGGGTCATAGTTGTGCAAAGATTTGTCGCTGAGTTAAGGCCATTAAGTTGTTTTTATATTAACATACTTCTTAAATTATTCGTAAACTACTTGCCCGATTTTGACAAAACTTGGTAAGTATATTTAAATTCGCAATTGAAAGCTTCCAAGTTTTTCTCTTATAAAACAAATTTACAATCATATTGCTTATATTTTTCTTTTAAACTAAATAGCATTACGAATTTTGAAGATTTGTAAAAATCGCAACAGTAATTTTCGAAAAGCAAGAAGGTATGTCGGAGCCATTACTCGTAACTAAATCCCGCAAAATTAAAATAAAATAGGTTAAACCACTTAAGTTTCTATAACAAAGAAGTAATCTATAATAAAAATAGTAATTTGTGCATGAACGCGTGTTGCACGATCTTTGGTTAAGAAATATTTGTAAATAAAAATATATAAAGAGTTATCACAAATCTGTATCAGGTTAGATGCCACGAGTTGACGTACTATGAGTGTCTGTTTCCCATCTTAAGTAAAGCAGTAGTAGTAAGCGCAATGCTCCAACTTAATTCAGTTTAATCGCCGACGTCTTGCCAGTAGAATTTCAGACGTCAATACAAAGATGTCAAATTGCGCCATTGTAAACTGTAAACCTCCTTTATAAGCAGTTGGCCGTGCCAATGGAGTTACTTACACTACCACTTAATCACTCTCACGACTTACAAGAACACGGCATGTTTGGTTTCCATACAATTTGACGTGCTTGCAGGTCCTGACGTGATAGATATATGAGGGATTTACTATATGAATGTCAAAGACAATTTATAAATTCTCTGGGTAGTAAGATTCGAACCAGCGCAATGACCCGGTTAAATGCCCCCATTGCCACTAAGCTACGGTCACTTTGCTTTTGAATTTATCTATTTGACCCTAACCAGAAATCACCCAACTCAAAGACAAAAAAAACTGCAAAACCAAAAAGCTTATACTAATTAAACAATACGTAATAAATAATTCGTAAATCTACAATTTATGAACGTGAGTCTCGATTAACATTCTCTTAAAGTAAGTACCAAAATAACTGTTTTAATCACGTTTTATATTATTTACACGTAAACTAAAATACCACTTAAGTATTACAGGCTGACTAATTATTATGTAAATTCGTAATAAATCATGATAAAGTCATAGTTACATAAACAATCAAGTCGCCCTAAACTGCCATGTATTAAAATAAATTACATCTAATTATAACAACAAATGGTACATAATCGCTAGCATAGTTACAAAATAATAAAAATATGTATACGCAGACTTTGTAAAGCTTTGATGTCTTCATAGGAACGCACAACGCTGCGGTAAGCGGTGCGGTAACAAGGTTAGCGAAGGATATAATTAAATACAATATAACATACTGAAATAAATAAATAAATTGGATGATACATTTCTGAGATATTACGTTTGAAGTTATTGGTAGAGATAATGAGCGGCTGCTCTGTCCCTGCCCCGCAAAGCGTGTGTTAGTATAACATTTATATGAAGCGCGCACGGTTTGATGTCATAACGTGCTATAGCGCGCTCTCTGTCTATCATGAAATTTAAATACTTATCACTACATAGTATAAAACAAAGTCGCTGTCGCTGTCTGTCCGTCCTTCTATATGCTTAAATCTTTAAAACTACACAACGAATTTTGATGCAGTTTTTTAAATAGATAGAGTGATTCAAGAGATAGTTTTTTTATATATAATACATGCATAATATAGTAGAGAAACACTGATAATAATTATTATTGTAGAGGTTGCTAATGTGATGTCGTAAATAAACACATTTTTTGCGCTTACATTGCAAACGCTGGCTGAACCCTACAAGGTAGATCAAAATATTGTACTACAGTATTGTATACCTTAAAAAGTCTACGAAAAAGTCCACAATGGTATATGTCTATCTCTTAGGGATAACCCACAATAACCATTTTATATTATTTATTTTTTACGAGAAATAATGGCTTATTTACGAAGGTATTTTAAGCAATACAGCATTAATCTTTACCCAATTACCATGTATTTAAGGTACAATAGGGAATATGCATGTGTTTTTTTTATATTTTTAATCAACTGTTAACATCGTTATATCATAGTAAAAAATATAATTACAGTTGGAAATGCTCAAATTATTTTTTAAAAAAATATTAAAAACGTCGAATAAATTTGAGCTGTATGAACGCCGCAATTTTTCGCGGGCTTTGGATGACGTCATAAGCCACGCTCTGTGTTTGTTTACTATAGAAAATACAGTTATTTCACACAGATTTTCAGTTTTATAGATATTCAGACCATGGAAGAAGCTAAAAAAACCGGAAAAGTACGATTAGGACTCGTGCTCTGAGGGTTCCGTTGGACGGAAACGTCTAGAGAGCACGAGTCAAAAAAAAAAACTAACTGAAGTTGAAATATTGAAAGACAAACTTAACTTTGTAGTTGACATTAAGGTTCTTCCATACATAACAACTACAAAATGTAAGTTTGTAATTCTAAACCAATATTATTTTTAGGATATAACTTCCAAATTAACAACTTTCAGATTTATTACTTTATATGTGCTGTAAGATCTTGCCTCTTGCCAAAATTAATGATTCTAGGTCAACGGGAAGTACCCTATAGGTTTTGATTCCCCTGTAAAATCGCAAAATATGCGAAATAAACGTTCATATCTTTTGATTGCGTTGACTTACAACTTTAATTTTTTTACAGCCGAAAGAAACCGTAGACCCAAGTATTTAGTATAAATTTTAACTTGATACCTTTACGCGTTCTTGAGAAAAAGGGTCTTGGCAGACGGACAGACACACAGACGGACAGACAGACGGACAGACAGACGGACAGACGGACAACGAAGTGATCCTATAAGGGTTCCGTTTGTTTCCTTTTGAGGTACGGATCCCTAAAAACAATTTTATTGGTATTGTCTTGTGCCAAAGTGTACAAGTCAGTCATCACACAGTCATCGTCCTAAAGATTCCTAGTTTCACGAGAATGCTAAAATTACACTATCTAATGGAAAACAATTACAGAAACTCAACATAAAACTATTTTTCTATCAAACACTACTAAAATTGTATGAATATCGACGCCGATAAAGAAGATGTTGTGGCTTTTGACGTCACGTTTCGTTTCGACCAATGGTGAAGCGTTTCGCAAATTTGAATTTCCCTCTTATATTTTGCACTTTTTATTTAATATTTTAAGCAATTATAATGCAACTAAATAAAAAAATATTTTGTAGAATATAAAGTCAGAACAATAAAGATTCGGAAAAAAATTGTTTCAACGATATTTAAACCACATGCATATTCCCTATTACATGTATCTTAAATACATTGTGCATTTAATATAGACCAATATGGCCGTTTACAGCATGTAATTTATATGAATATTTTCAAAAATATTAGAGATTTAATTTGCAGGGACATAACGGTTGCGGCGGTACCGGCCGGTACCGGCGGCGTGTTTTTCAGATGGCCAATTATATGTCGCTCTTTAAAGAGTAACCTCTAAATACATGTTTGTTTTGCCCAATGACAAAAAAGGTTTGGGAACGTTGTATATACAGACATTCTGTAGTATATTATTTTAGTATTAGCATTGCACCCGTGCGAATCCGGGGCGGGTCGCTAGTAACTTATATAGTTTTGAACTAGGTTTTAATTTTGTTTTTGTTGATGGGTTGTATTTATGATCAGATTTTTATGAAATAAAAAAATGGACACATGCAATAGGCATGTGTCGATTTATTTATTTTTATATATGTGTAAAAAACGTCTAGATTTCTGTTGTTCCGTTAAAGCATGAGTCAGCGGTGCAAAGCTTGATGCTGTATTGGAACCGCTTGCCGAAGCAATGTGCGTTTAATTGAAGAGACCAAAGCTTTATACAGTATATCAAATTAACGAAAACAAAATTTTATGTGAGACTTATTGGTAAGACTTAATTCGTTATTATACGGTGAACATAATTGATAATAATGTCAAATATAATTTCAGTATGGTATTTACAATTTAGTAATATACTAAATTATGTATATTTTGACACAGTTACGGGAATATGTCGCGATTTCATGCAAATCAGGTTTTCCTGACATTTCCCGTAAGATGTATTTATACAAATCATAGTCACACGCAAATCTCACTTAAATATCATAAGTATGTTATATTATATTACAGAATATTTACAATTAACATTACATCGTGTCCGTTAGATAATAATTTACCCGTGGATTTAGCACAATCTTTTTATTCGTAAAGTTCATTTTGGGTCGAATATATTTTTTAGTTAAAAAAATATAGTTCAGTTATTTAAGACCGGTTATAAACGGGTCTTGGCGTGTTCCAGTTAGTGTTTTAATTATGTCCGGCATGATAATGGCGGTGAATAGAGGTGTATAGCAAAGGTCAAGATTACGACCTTTTGAGAAGTAACTTTGAACTTTATTTATACCCAGTTACTACAAATAGCTGTTCTGATTAACGGCCTGTTATCCGAGTCGCGTATGCATTTAGTTAGCCCGGCAAGTTAGAGCGACGATGTATTTTGCCGCGCAAGAGTCACGAGGCCCGCGGGGGGAGAGCAAAGACAAAAACGAACATAGGTCCGACCTCGATGACGCCTGGCGCGGGACTGAGCGCGGCGCGCGCAAATTCTCGCGTCCTTTTTACGCTTTTAATTTCACAAAAAAACGAAAGCGTTCACTATCAAAAATCTATCCAATGAAAAAAATTTTGAATAGGATTGCCTTTCAGTACATGCAATTTCCAGGTTGTTACGAGCTTTTATTAGAGCATAAAATGAAGAAAAAAAAAACTCAATCAACTATGTTTCAGTATTTTTTTTTGATCGAGGAAATGTTATTCTACCAAATTTTGAACCAATGCTTAAACTCAAGCACAGATGTATCTGTGTCATGTATTTTTTTCCAGCTCAAATATTGTAATATAACTGAATAAAATTGATTTAAAACCGACAAATTTGGTATAACAGGCCGTTAATAAGCAAGCTATCAATTATTATGACAAATTTAATGCATTTTTAGAGATGTATTATGTTACACGATTTTGTATGTCATATAAGCCATTGATTTGTATCTATCTATAAGACGTATTTTTAATGTTATACTTTTTATTTGATTGTGTATTTTTTATAAATTTATTTGCCAGGTTTACGACTTATATTTCAGAATATTCAAGTGGAATTTTGTTTCAGAACATTTAAGTTTATGTTGCTTTATTTACATTTAAAAAAAAAACAAGTTATATGACTATGAACGGGATATTTATCGTGATAAAGTTGTGGATGGAAATTCCGTTATTTCAGCACAGATATTCATGCACCGGAAGACGCAGCGTAGGTAGGCCTCCCACTAGATGGACCGACGACATAGTGAGAGTCGCTGGCATCCAGTGGATGCAAAAGGCAGGCTGTCGTTCAGTGTGGAGGTTAAAGGGGGAGGCCTATGTTCAGCAGTGGACGTCTTCTGGCTGATGATGATGATGAAGATTCATGCACCATGTTCACAAGAAGACTGATCCATCTACAATCTTATCACGGTAAATATCCCGTTAATAATCATATAACTGTAGTGAATAACCGTGATAGTTTAAAACAGTGTTTTCCATAGTTAATTACATTTGTAAAGAATCATAATGCTACAATGGCGTCTATTCTGTCATACAGTGGTATGACAGAATAGACGCCATTGTAGCACAGATTGGTTTAGTTTAGTGAGTGTACTAAACTAAACCAATCTGACAGGACTAAAATTATCTGCCTCTCTTTTCATTTTAATATGTGAGAGAAGGATGGCAACAATTTAAGGGCTGTCAAATTTAGTTTAGTTTAGAGTACATCAGAATTGATGCCATTGAATCTTGAATTTAGGTTCAATATTTTTATAAAAATTATTCGACCCGTATTTTTTTTATTCCATTCACAAAATTAACACGTATAACAAAACGTAACACGCAACGATGGATTTCTATAATAATATAAATAAATTAAGAAATATTCATACACTTTTACAAGTCTAGTCCGAATGATTATTATTATAAAGTTAAAGAACGCGTGGGTTTTATAAAAATAGACCGCGCACTCTCACGACTCGACCGTACAATTTACTTATCTACCTTCACGATCACGGCACAGCACAAAGATAAACATTTTTAATACAGCTTTTGGAAATAGTTAAATACATTTACTGACTCGTAAAGCTTTGGTTTGGAAATGTACTTTTGTTCTAATGTAGAACGTAGCATTGCTACGCTGCGTAGCCAATGCTACGGCTTCTAGTACAGCTCTACTCTCCCTATACCCTCATAGTTTTCTAATTTATCTCTCTCTCTCTTCTAATCTCTAATTTCAGAATTTGTGCGACTTGACTTAAAGTTGTGCTATAGAACTGACCATGTTATTGATGAATTGTACTCGCATTTTTTAAAACAGAAACTATATGGTTATACCTGGTCATGATTGTCACAAAACAGCGACGATTGGCGAAAGCTGGACAAAACTCAGGGTGTGAGGTTTGAAGCTAAGTGAAAATGTGTTTTGTTAACCAATAGGAACTCGTTAGTCTCTTGTTGTTGGTTTCCTATTGGTTAATACAACATATTGACATTTAGCTCCGCAACACACAGCGTCCGTTGTATTCTCGTCGGTTTGCAGTTAGTAGACTGAACTACCGATGACGATTTATTGGAACAATTTCCATTAGAACATGGAACACGAGTGAGTCTGCCTACTGTGTATCTAGGTACTGTACCGTGAGGTGTATCGGGTGCGTGCGCGGGCGGCTAGAGCGGAGTCACGCGTCGGCAGGTACGCGGGCGCTTGGGGCGGGGACGCGGCGGCAGGGGCGGGGGCGGGGGCGCCCGGGCCGCGCGCCGTCATACCGCGTCCAGCTGGCGCACGCGCACATCCTGCGAGGCGCACATGTCCGGCGCGAACGGCAGGCACGTAAAGTACGCGCACGCCGCACACTCGTACGCAGGCGCCGCGTAGAACAAAGCTATTAGCGCACATACCATCGCACCACCCGATACTAAACACACCCACACTAGCACGATCTTCCGCCGCCGCTCGTATTCTCCGAACGTGATGAACGGTAACAGTGCGTACGACAGTAAGAATCCGAACACGAAACCGAACACGTGCGCAAAATTGTCTATCCACGGAAGGAGGCCGAGGAGGAAGAGAGCGAAGGCGATGCCGATGAGCTTGAGGAGCGCACGCCGCGGGTGCCTGAGGAGAGGCCACGCGCCGATCACTTCCACCATGAGTGCTGCCAGCAGACCGAAGTGCGATCCCGCAGGACCCACCTGGAAACACGCGTAAAAATCATAACATTATATTATCAGGGAGAAACAGAAAGCCATGCCGTACAAGGAAGTCTTAAATTATATATTATGATGATTGAAAAACAGAGAACTGAAGAGAAGATGTTAGGGAATGGAGGAAATAACTTAAATGAAACCCCTTCAGATGACCACCATATGTCTTATTTATGTTACGGTTGAGAATCTATCCGTTACTTTTTCTCTCATCTCATGACCTTTTTGATGAGAGAGACGGTAGCAAAAACTACCTCATATCAGAATGCAGGCCCTGTTATTCCCTAGACGCATCTTGAATTGTACTTTCATTATTGAATTACGTGTACAAACCATTTCAAAGTTGTGATATAATTTTTTAATCAATACGGCTGTCAGCAAGTTTAAACAACACTTACTTCTACTTTAGAAGACTCTAAAACCCAATACCATGTTGATAACAACACCACTGCCCATATAAATGACCAATATTTAAACAGGGTATGTCATTTTCTCCAGGTTTCCCATAAAGAGGATAAAATAACACCAGCGTCACACTGAAATGGAGGAGAAACGGCACTTACTTCTGCTCTATAAGGTTCGAAAATAGCCGACGCCATGTTGCCAGCAACACCGCTACCCAGATAGATGACCGCTATTCGAACGGGGCCGGCCATTTTCTCTAGATCCCTCATGAAGAGCCACTGCAACGCCAGCGTTGCAGCGAGATGGAGTAGACCAGCGTGGACGAAGAGCGAAGTCCAAGCGCGGTATAGCTGGTCGGGCCGCCGACGACGCATGAACGGGAGCATGCCACATACGTCGTCTAAACAGGACACCTGGAATTTGTTGTTCAATGGGTTATTTGACAGTTTACATTAAAAAAAAACCGGCCAAGTGCGAGATGGACTCGCGCACCGAGGGTTCCGTACAAACTTGTCCAAGTATTATAAGTTCAATAGTTCGCCCATCGAAGACTAATTCCGTTTTTCCGATTAAGTATCCCAAAAACATATATTACAACTAGCTTCCGCCTGCGGCTTCGCCCGCGTTATTCAAGGGAAAAACTAAGGAGTTCTCTGCAAAAAGCTTTTATTTTAGGACGCTACTGAATACGTTTTATGTAACTACTAGCTTCCGCCCGCGGCTTTGCCCGTGTTGTTCCAGGGAAAAATTATGAAGTACTAAGCAAAAAGCTTTATTTTAGGATGCTACTAAATACGTTTTATGTATTTCATCCTGGATATTGATGGTCGGTTGGTACACGGTGCTTTATGAGCAGGAGATCTAAAGTTAAATTCCTGGCGCGACCTAGAAAGTTTATTTTTTCTTTTTGGTACGTCACTTGTGCTTGACACTCGCCCTCGCGGGCCGCTTGCGGCCCAGCGAACCACGCAACCTAGAAAGTTTTTTTTTTCTTTTTTGTACGTCACTTGTGCTTGACACTCGCCCTCGCGGGCCGCTTGCGGCCCAGCGAACCGCGCGACCTTGACTTTTGACTTGTAACTATGGAGTTATTAATAAAGAATTGTATTGTATTGTATTGTATTGACCTCAAAAAGTTTTTTTTTTCTTTTTGGTAAGTCACTTGTGCTTGACACTCGCCCTCGCGGGCCGCTTGCGGCCCAGCGAACCACGCAACCTAGAAAGTTTTTTTTTTCTTTTTTGTACGTCACTTGTGCTTGACACTCGCCCTCGCGGGCCGCTTGCGGCCCTGCGAACCACGCAACCTAGAAAGTTTTTTTTTTCTTTTTTGTACGTCACTTGTGCTTGACACTCGCCCTCGCGGGCCGCTTGCGGCCCAGCGAACCACGCGACTTAGAAAGTTTTTTTTTCTTTTTTGTACGTCACTTGTGCTTGACACTCGCCCTCGCGGGCCGCTTGCGGCCCAGCGAACCACGCAACCTAGAAAGTTTTTTTTTTCTTTTTTGTGCGTCACTTGTGCTTGACACTCGCCCTCGCGGGCCGCTTGCGGCCCAGCGAACCACGCGACCTAGAAAGTTTTTTTTCTTTTTTGTACGTCACTTGTGCTTGACACTCGCCCTCGCGGGCCGCTTGCGGCCCAGCGAACCACGCAACCTAGAAAGTTTTTTTTTCTTTTTTGTGCGTCACTTGTGCTTGACACTTGCCTTCGCGGGCCGCTTGCGGCCCAGCGAACCACGCAACCTAGAAAGTTTTTTCTTTTTTCTTTTTTGTACGTCACTTGTGCTTGACACTCGCCCTCGCGGGCCGCTTGCGGCCCTGCGAACAGCGCAACCTCAAAAAGTTTTTTTTTTTTTTTTTGTAATACACTTGTGCTTGACACTCGCCCTCGCGGGCCGCTTGCGTCCCAGCGAACCACGCAACCTAGAAAGTTTTTTTTTCTTTTTTGTACGTCACTTGAGCTTGACACTCGCCCTCGCGGGCCACTTGCAGCCCAGAAAGTTTTTTTTTCTTATTTTACGTCACTTGTGCTTGACTAACCCTCGCGGGCCGCTTGCGGCTTGCTAAATCTGTTAAACAGTTACGGAGTTGAATGATTGAAATTATCCTACAGGAACTTACATTTTGTTGGTTGGTTTGGTTGGTTGGTTGGCCTTAGTTTTAATCCAGGGAATATGCTACCTCCATACCAAATTTTATCGAAATCCGTTAAACAGTCACAGAGTTGAGTGATTGATGTTATACTACAGGAACCATAATTTTTTTTCGGGGTAAAAAGTAACTCATGTGATAATCCAAAGAATATGGTACCTTCATACCAAATTTCATCGAAATCTGTTAATTCAGGGAATATGCTACCTCCATACCAAATTTCATCTAAATCGGAGCAGTAGTTTCGGCGGTGACTTCAGCCAAATATACACACTTACACACAAACTTTAGCATTTATAATATTAGTAGATAAGATTATTATAGTGTAGCTGATAATTATAATTATAGTATAGCTGAAATTTTATTGTGGTTAGTTTCTATAGCAGTATTACTTAAGTTAAAAATAAAAATGTTATTTGATTAATTGCTTATGTTTTAAATTTGAACCAAATCTGTAGGTGGTGAACGAAAAAGGAATGAATAGTGCCGCATTGTATATCGAAGATACAAGAAAAAGGGTCTTGACAGACGGACAGACAGACAGACGGACAACAAAGTGATCTTATAAGGGTTCTGTTTTTTTTTCCATTTGGGGTACGGAACCCTAAAAACGAACTGAAGTTGAAATATTAAAAGACAAACTTAACTTTGTAGTCGACAATTAGGCTCTTCCATACATTACAACTACAAGATGTAAGTTTGTAATAGTAAAATAATTATTTTTAAATGATATAACATCAAATTTGTAACTTTCGGATTTATTCCTATATATGTGCTATGTGAACTTACTTTTTGCAAAATTTCATGATTCTAGGTCAACGGAAAGTACCCTATAGGTTTTGATTTACCTGTGAAATCGCAAAATATGCGACATAAACGTTCATATCTTTTGATTGAGTAAACTTACAACTTTTATTTTTTTACAGCCGAAAGAAACCGTAGACCCAAGTATTTATTATAAATTTCAACATGATACCTTTACGCGTTCTTGAGATAAAGGGTCTTGACAGACGGACAGACAGACGGACAGACGGACAGACGGACAACGAAGTGATCCTATAAGGGTTCCGTTTTTTCCTTTTGAGGTACGGAACCCTAAAAATGTACGCGTAATGGTTGACAGAGGTAAGCAACTAAGCATAATTTATTTCTTCAATATTTTGATCGAAGGAAGTTATAATATACAATGGTACACGGAACAGTGAGACCACGCATAAAAAGGTCTTTGTACTCATCATAATGAACTATGAATAAAAAAATATCTGTTCCATACATTTCGTTGAGTATAAACAAGATTTTTCTACGGAACAATTAACGTTTGTCTTGCTATTTCAGCGTTGGTTCCATTGATAAAGTAGATCACAATATTATAATAAATTCGGCTTAATACCATGGTATTATTCCGAAAAACTATGTAATAGCTACAAGAACAAAAGTAATGTTTATTTTTAAATTGATCGAGACCACCCTTGTTTGCAATACTATTGCAAACATACCTGAGAAACAATAAAATCCGTTCATGGAAATATCTGATTTTAAGGCTGAGTGGCCATCAGCCTATGCAACCTTATGAAAATATGTACCACAAGACGAAGCCGCAGTGTTCGCCCTAGTGACGTTGACCCATTGTCCGAGTATACTAATGTAGCACGGGTACAGGTACCTTACAAGTCATGTTAGAAAACAATAAAATTACAAGCGTACCTGAGAACACAGCGAAGCCTCTTCGCGAAAATATCCCTTGACGAAGTCGCAGTGATCCCTGGTAGTGATGACACACTGTCCATGCACACCGATACAGCACGGGTAACCAATCACTTTACAGGTCATGTTAGAAAACAATAAAAGTACAAGCGTACCAGAGAACACAGCGAAGCCTCTTCGTGAAAATAACCCTTGACGAAGTCGCAGTGCTCCCTGGTAGAGATGACACACTGTCCAAGCACACCGATACAGCACGGGTGACCAATCACTTTACAGGTCATGTTATAAAACAATAAAAATACAAGCGTACCTGAGAACACAGCGAAGCCTCTTCGTGAAAATAACCCTTGACGAAGTCGCAGTGCTCCCTGGAAGAGATGACACACTGTCCATGCACACCGATACAGCACGGGTGACCAATCACTTTACAGGTCATGTTATAAAACAATAAAAATACAAGCGTACCTGAGAACACAGCGAAGCGTCTTCGTGAAAATATCCCTTGACGAAATCGCAGTGCTCCCTGGTAGTGATGACACACTGTCCATGCACACCGATATAGCACGGGTGACCAATCACTTTAGAGGTCATGTTAGAAAACAATAAAAGTACAAGCGTACCTGAGAACACAGCGAAGCCTCTTCGTGAAAATAACCCTTGACGAAGTCGCAGTGCTCCCTGGAAGAGATGACACACTGTCCATGCACACCGATACAGCACGGGTGACCAATCACTTTACAGGTCATGTTATAAAACAATAAAAATACAAGCGTACCTGAGAACACAGCGAAGCCTCTTCGTGAAAATAACCCTTGACGAAGTCGCAGTGCTCCCTGGTAGTGATGACACACTGTCCATGCACACCGATACAGCACGGATGACCAATCACTTCACACGCCATGTGCTCGGCGGCGTGACCGGAGCGTCCCGCCGCCGCCGACCCGTCGAGGACTGACTTCCGGCAGATCGGCCACTTGGTAATGTCGTCCGGCCACTCGTGTGGCGCTATCGAACGCGGCGCTTCACAAAATCTGGAATTGTTTGATAATCGTATAGTGAAATTAATTATTATTATTTTTGAAATGACTATTAGGACAGTATAATTTTAATATAGAGAAAATATAATTTTGACTGATTTTACATGTGATTTTAGTAGTAAATGATAAGTATACCGGGTTACATGAAAATAAGTAGGTAACTAAGCTGAAAGAAAGTCATTGTTCTCATAATAGGCCTGTGATCGTAATGTTTAATATATTACAAATAACAGGCTTAGGAAAGGATATACTTTAAATTAGCTGATAAATTTCTGAGATTTTGGTGGGTATAGAAAACAGAGGCTCCTTCTCTCGCAAAACGTTTATATGGCGCGCGCACGGCTTGACGTCATAACGTGCTATAGTGCGCTCTCTATCTGGCATGAAATTTTAATACTTGAACTTATTTATTGAATTCAATTTTAATAAATTTTTTATTTTGTTTTCGTTGATGGGGCTCTATTTACAAAAATTAGAAAATGTTTTTTTTTTTTTTTTTTTTTTTTTTAAATAAATATTAGGCTTGCGTTTGATTACCATCACGCCTGATGTTAAGCTTGATGTCTATTATGAAGAAACATTTCCTATGACACCATCGTTAAATCGCAAAAAAAAATATAAGCTGCTCCAGGCATTTTGGTATAAGAATTATATGTTTCTATATTTCTTTTCGCTATTTCATAATGTCGAGTGCGACCTCCTTTCATACAGTTACACGGGAAAAGTATAATTATGTAAGTTTTGTAACTTGGTGCTATTACTTACTTTGGATCCAGCCCACAAACAGACCCTGATATCCGACCACCTGGTCCACTCTCCCCTGAAGACCATTTTTTCCACGTGGATATTGTGCTCTGCAACATTATAATTATGGTTTAATTTTTGAAATAAAATTACAAATCTTTATTCAAATCAAACATCACTTGAAGTACACAAATGATACTCTAACTCTAATAAAAAATTAAATACATTAATTTTAATTTTTAATTTTATAAATACATTAATCATTATTGTAGAAGAATTACCAGTTAGATTAGATTAGAAGAAATAGACAGTATCAATAAGTATGACGTAGGTAACTGTACTCTCATATTTGATGTTTTCCAAGACTTTTCAAGTAGTAGCTGTTTTTGGTTTCAAAATCTATATCTATCCCAGTATTTGGGGCTGTAAAATAGTTTCTACAGTAATTATCATCATTGAAGCCTATCATGGTCCCAATGTAGGGACACATAGGCCTTCTCTGAGAGAGAGGATAGATCCTAATCAAACATACTGACCCAGTGCATGCTGGTGAATGTCATATGTCTTTGAAATTTTGTGGTTCTCGGACACTCCGTTTTCCTCACGATGTTTTCCTTCACCGCTTTAGAGTAATGGCATCGAAACCGCACATAATGTATTCAAGTACTAATTAAGTCATTGGTGCAGGGCCAAGGATCGAACCGGGTGAAGTCAGATTGTAAAGCGCACATGCTACCGCTCGGTCACCATCGCTCAATATAGTACCTATAGTTGTTGGCTGCCAGCAATAATTAATTATAGCGAGTTCCCATTCCAGACTGGGTATATTTACCACTAGCTGTGCCCCGCGGTTTTACCCGCTATCCCACAGAAACCTTTATTTTTTTGGGATAAAATATCTAAATGTGAAGTTTATTTGTTAAATCAGGGTATATGCAGTCTCTGTTCCAAATTTCATCCAAATCCATTCAGCCGTTTCACCGCGTATAAATAACAAACATACACACTCACAAACTTCCGCATTTATAATATAAGTGTGATAGTGTGATCATAGACCACACCGTCACCTAATATCAGAATGAACCTTAACAAAAAACTTAAACTTCGTATATATTTCTATTTTTATTTAACCCGGCTTACCTTTGGTATTAATCCTCTTATCTGATGGTTAGCATGCGCATAATTGTTGAATTAAAATTTTGATGCGAGTAATAATGTTGTGTCAGGTGGGCACAGTAAATAATTACAACATGAATATTCATATTACTTCTTTTCAAAATTGTGATCCGACATTGTTAGGTTAATATGCATAAAATGTTATATTGTTAGGTGTTTCCAGAGAGCGTTGCTCTCTCAGATCAGACAAACAAGGGAGATATGGTTAGGTGGAGGGTGCGAACGCGTCTGGCCTAAATCAACTCACCCAGTAAACGAAAGGGTGCATGGCAATCTTTTTTGCATGTTGACTATTATAGTCCTTTTCAAATAGCGTACCTACCATGCTATTTGACAACCACCACTAAGAGACTAGATTTCATAGTAGCGTTTTTGCCACAAAATGTAAATCTTTAATTTAGTTCTGTGACGTCACATTCAATATTTACGAATCACGTTACATTCTATCGTACTGTCAAACCACCTGTCAAGTGCCATGATATTGTGAAAAATGTCTAAATGAGCCGTACTACAGTTTTGCGTTATGCGGTTTAGCGGTGTTTAATGTTTTTAGGGTTCCGTACCTAAAGGGTAAAAACGGGATCCTATTACTAAGACTACGATGTCTGTCTGTCTGTCTGTCTGTCCTACCTTTAAACAGCTTTATCTTTCGAACCGTAATTGATAGCCAGTTGGAATTTTCACAGAATATGTAATGTTTCGGCGGATTAACTGAGAAAAAATAAAAAAGTCATAAAGTAAAAAAGAAAGGCATACAACAAACGTATTTTGTATGTATGTTTGT
The DNA here is from genome assembly GCA_932305915.1 of Agriopis marginaria. Classification (NCBI taxonomy): domain Eukaryota; kingdom Metazoa; phylum Arthropoda; class Insecta; order Lepidoptera; family Geometridae; genus Agriopis; species Agriopis marginaria. Next base: position 6,984,269 of record OW029925.1, on the reverse strand, counting down.
GTTAGCTCTAATGTAAAAATGGTAATACGTACAAGCGTCAAGCTTGGTATGATTATACATTATTTGTATAATTATATACAGACACTATAAAATGTAATAATAAATAATCAATAATGGCCTTATTTTTATAATGGAGATATGTTTTTTTGTATTTTTATCTAACAGTAGTTTTAAGTTTTGTTTGTACTAACCCAATGGATTTTTTAGTAGTCCTAAATAAAAATTTTGAATTTGAATTTGAGCACTAACAGTAATTTTACTAGGACATATCTCCCTTGTTTGTCTGATCTGAAGTTACGCTAGTCCTGGAGTTTGGTAAGCTTTAATCGTTGAACCTCAATTATTTTGAAACGAAGTAATCCACTCACACCACACAGGTATATAGATACCTATCGCTAACGTTGATCAAAGCGATTAATATAGAAAACCCGTTTATAGCAAAACGATACAAATGGGACCGTTTAGAGTTTTGGTTCAGTCAAATTTTTATAGAATTAAATACTTAAGGATGATATATGCTAGACCGTGGTGGGCACGAACCGTGACCTGTACGAGGCACGGACAAGGCACGGATTTAATACTTCAGGAACATTTTATACAGAGCAGTTTATATGACTTTTTTGGCGATATTTCATTAAACTTGAAAATATATTATTTCCAAACACTGGCAAAAGAAGTGCGACACCAAAATCTTCACAGAGGAAAGAATAAAAAAGTGAATATCTTGACTTGAGACGCTCATCATAGACATTCTGCACTTTAGTAAGCAAAGTCAAACTTGATCCTATTTCATATAAAAAAACCTCACAAGATAACCTTTTAATAACCACAAAGATAAGACCAAGAAAGCAAAACAGAGGGTTAAAGTCTTAAACGCTTTCCTCCGCAAAAACTCCTTCATTAACAGACGTGACGTTTTAAACTTTACTCGTTAACCGTCTTCTGTTAGTTTTTAGTTACACTAAACCTCTACACCGCACTACACCATGTGCTGCCCGCGTCCCGGATTAAGCTCGGCCATGCCCCGGCACCTACGCTTTCATACAAAATGTTCATGAAGTGTTAAATCCGTGCCTAGTCCACTCCTCGTACGGGTCACGACTCGTGCCCGCCACGGTCTAGCATAAACCATCCTTTAGTCGTAACTATAGTGGGAGCAGGATAGAGTAATGATGGTTCGCTTACAGAACAATCAGCCTTAGAAGACTGCACACAGCCCGAGTCGTCGTTCCGTATGCAGCACGCAGTATCCCGTTCTCTTCTCGCCGAGGCAGCTATCGCCCGCGCTATCCTTGCGTCCCGCCTCATGCAAGGTGCGAACTTCGCCCCCAAGTGTATCAGGTCCGCTGCCCGTGGACCCAACCAAAATGATGCTGGTTCTTCCCATTCCACCTATAAACATTGCAGAAACATTGCGTTAACAATACATACATTAGCATAATTAGCCTTTTAATAGTTCACTGCTGGACTTAGGCCCACCCCCGAAAGGGCGATTGGGCCATATCCACCACACTGGCCCAGTTGCGTGTTGCATACGCTATTGAATTTCTTCTCCGTACTTATGCAGGTTACCTCACGATGTTTACCTTCACCGAAGAGCCATTGGTATAAAAATCCGTACATAAACTCGGATTTTAGCCCGTGACCTCACGCTTTCAAGTCTAACGGTCTCCCAAATAGGCTACCGAGACTTTTTAGGTGCTAACAATACATACATTAACAGTACATTACTGCAACAGAAGCATGTATGGACAAACGTGAAAATGTGAGCTGAGGCGTAGACGAAGCCAGCATATTTATGATTCCGAATAAATGCTCAGTTGCTGCCAAGGGTTTCCTACTTTTCTGAAACATTGCATTGATGTTCACATCAAAATTTGGTTGTTAGTGGGAAAACTGAATAAAACCTCTTTGTCTATTAAATATTGTATCCACACGTACATTTAGACGTAACTATCATCACGTACGTATCAGATGCGACAATTTTTTTGCAGTAGTGGCTATTTTGAAGAAGAGGGTTCTTCAAATTATAAACACACTAGCGGTCCGTCCCAGCCACGCACGGGTATAGATTATAGCCTATGTCACCCGGGGATAGTGTAGCTTCCCGTCAGTGAAAGAATTTTTCAAATTGGTTCAGTAGTTTCGGAGCCTATTCAATGCAAACAAACAAACAATCAAATCTTTCCTCTTTATAATATTAGTATAGATTAAATACCATGCTACAGAAAATTGTTTTATGAACCTGCATATACATTCTTTTAGAAACGAATGACCGCAAGGTTTAGGTCAATGACCTAATGCTTCGCGCATATTCAATGGTCTGTTGTAACTAAATATTCAATCCTAAAAATAAATGATGTTTTTGAATGAATAAATCTAATTTGCTGAACTAGCAAAAAAGAATAAGACTCATGTATGTTTAACGCACTTTTATCAGCATAATGGAGACCGAGACCGCTTAATAAATTCTCTATAGAAGCAAATCTTCTTAGCTTAAAACCCCAACCGCAGCTTAGACGCAAAATCTCGTAAATAGTCTATCTCTGAGCCGAGAGATAGGAGCATGGCACGTAAGGCATTTAATATTGAACCACAAAAAGAGCACTGACCTCAAATAAATTATAGACAACCGGACCCTTTGCGGTCATTCGTTTCTAAAAGATGGCACATCACGAAAGACTGCTAGCAGCAAAAACTAGACAAAAGGGAGAGACTCACAAAGCCTGTGTGACCTACATAGCGACGCTTGCTCGGTAACTCTCTTACTTCGTGTCGTTTTAGGTGACGCCAACGTTACTCGGTTTTACGCACAGGTTTTACGTGTCACTTTTGACAACTTACAACTGATTGTTCACGTCGTATTTAGTATATTTTTCTTCATGCACAAGCATTAGCAAAATAAAGATTCATAGCCCCGAAAGTCGTATTAAAACGGCGCAGAACATCATAGTCGAGAGATGTCGTAGTAATAAATCCCTAGAGTAAATATTGTGCATTGCGTTCGCGTCTTGAGCGGTTTCTCAGACATTAAATCTGGTGGAACGTGTTTTGTCTAAAAGCTTTGGCTCATTTAACCTTGTTATGCTAAGTCGCGTACAAAGAAACGAATTTTACGCTGTCTCTGGTCTCGACGCGCAAATTGGATATGCGCTGTTTAAATAGCGTCTTTAGAAAATAAAGGCAAGGAAATAGTTTGCATATTTTTAAAAGACTTCAGGCGTTCACTTCCAGCCTCATAAGTTTTGGGATCAAATTACTTTCATATTTTACGCGGCAAATGAGGCCAAGAGAATTTCTAATTTTAGGGGTGCCGAAGGCGAGACCTAAATATTTTATGGTTGTCGCTAGATAAAATAATTTATTCAAGTGAAAGGATGTGAGTATAATCAATTTCTAATGTTTTGGAAGTAGTAACTTTAAATATTGGAAATACGAGTAACTATAGAGGTAGGTACCAAAAATAATGTTTTAATGTTAGGTATTAGGCCTATTATACTGCCGGTCTTGTATTATTTTTTAAGTGACTTTTGTATTTTTATTTCGGTGTATAATAAAGTGATATATTATTATTATTATATTATTATGTCTGGGCTTGTCTAGATACCGTTATGATTTTATTTAAGGACTTGGCCCACAACACCGGACCTTATATAGGGTTACTGGGAATTAGTTATCATCCTCTTAAGGGCGGCTTCAATACGTCAAAACATTTATTTATTTTTTCTACGACATATCAAAATTCGCAAGAAAGCTGTTTCATACATTTTATCTAGTGTATTTTTTTTTTAAATGGAAAGTCAGGTTTTATTTCCGCGAATTTCGAAAAGGCGTGGTACATATCTTGTTTGTGTTGATGTACTGAAGCCGCCCTTAAGAGGATGCTGATTACCAGTAACCCTGTATTATAAACGTGCTATTGACGAACCAGACTAAGAAAAACCGACAAGCCTACTAGAACCATATTGACAACGCTATAAAGTCATGTATTCACTGTCATATCACGCTACAATGTTGGTCGGTGACGAAACGATTTAATGGGCGTTGTTTCATATCAATTTTACAAAATAAATCATAAAAAAATTGTTTTAGGAAATGCTGGAGTGCTGACTGTTATCAATGGACAGTCTAACTGTAGTTACTCTTTTAGCTCTTACGATCCTCCTGGTCCCCCCCCTGCTTTATTAAATCGTTTGCAGTTGTGTGCCACTCAATGTTGCAGTGTGCGTTTGTTGAACTAGTAAAAATATGTCTGTGTCTGTAATACGTGTTTACTTCAGTTACCCTTTAGTTTATGGCAAACTTTTTTTGGTACTAGCTCGAGTTTAAGGCAAATCCAAGCTCTATAATGATCAAAGGCCGAGACCTTTAAGCTCTATTTCTATAACTGACCTGTTGTAAGCTCAAGCTCTTGACTAGTACTTGTCCCGAATGCGTGTGCCGTCCAAACCCCACCGGGCCGAATCCGTAGCAGAGCAGCGAGATCAGCAGCACCAGTGTTTGCACCGTGCTCACCCACCACGTGAAGTACGGCCTGTAGTCTGTTAGCTCGTCCAATTGACGCACTATGTCTTCTTGGTGGGTTACGGACTTTCTCAGCGATCGCCTGGAAATGATTAGTGAGATATTTAGTTATACGTCTTTTTAAAAAGCCGTGGTAGGCTATATAAAAAGCCGAAATTGCCTATTTAGGACACCGCTGGACTTGAAAGCGTGAGGTCGGGGGTTCAAATACTAGGCCCGTACAAATGAGCTCTTTGAAGTGTTCGTACGGATTTTCATACCACTGGTTTTTGGTGAAGGAAAACACCATGAGGAAACTTGCATACGTAAGGAGAAGAAATTCAATGGCGTATGTAATCCACCAAAGTTAATTATTTATTTACAACTTTATTTTTTTAATACAGCTAAGCCTCGACCACTTTATGATTTTGGTCTCTGTTTCCTTTTAGCTTTAGTTTATTTTAGTTTATTGATAGCAAAGATAAAGTAACATAACTACCCACAGACACAATTCTGAAGAATATAAAGTACTTATATGAAAACCAACATGAAAACGATTTATATCAAAGTGACCTTTTAATCGTAAGAGAGGAAATCGCTTCAGAATAATGATTTGTGCCGCGAGTAGCATTGATATTGTTGAACGAAATCTCCACAGGGATTCGGGATATCCGGTATATCCGGACAGGAAGATCGGCAATAGCGCGTTATGCCATAAATAACAACCCACGTCATATTCACAGGGTATTAATTCAAAAACCCATTACGGCAAGTTTTAAATGGAAGTTCTCGTAAACAGGGTGATATATTGAGGCCGTAGGTAAAATATAACTGGATCAAAAGTGCGCCGTTACTTTGACATTATTTTTTATATTTAGCAAACTAGCATGCACAGTAAGATTAATTTGTTTTCTGCTAACTAGACAACATAATTATTATATACGTAACTTAATGGATTGCGCGAGTTAACTATGGGTTTGTTGATCATTTTGGCGTTTCCCGATTATAAAAACAAATTACATTTTCAATGTTGAAATTGGAATTAAGGCCGCCTTTACCGGCCAGAGCTATCCCTTTGCACATTAAAGTATGATTTTTCAAATATTATTCTGATAATAATGCCCAATCGGGCATTTCAAATTATTACTCAGTGATTTTTTATCTTCAATAAAAAAAAATATGTTTGAAAGATATATCTCCGGCCGGCGAACGCCTTAAATACCTTAAAAAACAAGTGTTCTAATCATACTCGTCGAAATGCAGGAGAAACAGAAAGTACAGTGGTACTAAGCCTTAAGAAAGTACTCATCACAATGTCCATTCATTTCTTTAAAATACTTGAATAACATTTTTTAATGGAACAGCTGTTTTTTTCGTGATTTCAGAGTTAGTCTCATGGTAAAAGATGTTCGTTATGAAGAGTACAAAGACTTCCTTTCTGTTTTCATTAGTTTCTAATTCCACTTTATTCATGTTTGATGTTTTCAATTTATTTCTTGTAATTTTGTTTATCAGTCTACGAAATTACTATAAATTATTGAGATAGCAATTTGTCAACGAAATGCCGTTTATATAAACGCGTTAGATTACATTAATTTAAGTGATGGCGTAGCTACAAACAGGCCCAGGCAAGAAATTACTGAATCATTAAGTTCCCAATTACAAGGAATGTTCTTGGACTGTTATTCTTAGAAATAGCCCGTGGGTCCGGCAGTAATCAAGAACTCCCTCAATTAATTATTATTTAATTCCTGAAACGCTCGCTAAAATCTTCTTTACAAGAAAACGTTGCGTGGTGGCGTTTTTCTTGCCTTTTATTGTTTTAAGATAACTAGCTTCGTACTGAGGCTTTTCTATACCCAATTTTTCAGTTTACAGGCATTGATGATTTAAAAAGTATTTCCGTCCTCGTCCCTTTCATTCACTCTACAACTTTGCCATATTTCGTCAAGATTAGTCCAGCTATTGAATCATAGAAAGGCAATAAATAGGCGGAGAAATATAGAGAGACAAGAGTCATCTTTGCATTTTGTAAAACGTGAAATACGCAAGAAAACGTATCATCATTTCAGCCATAGGACGTCCACTGCTGGACATAGGCCTCCCCCATCGATCCCCAAAAGGGCCGGTTGGAAGCGGCCTGTTGCATCCAGCGTTTCCCTGCGGTCTCTTTTAGGTCGTCTGTCCATCTTGTGGGTGGACGTCCTACGCTGCGCTTACCGGTCCGTGGTCTCCATTCCAGAACCTTTCGGCCCCATCAGCCATCTGTTCTGCGTGATATGTGCCCTGCCCACTGCCACTTCAACTTGCTAATCCGGTGGGCTATGTCGGTGACTTTCGTTCGTCTACGGATCTCCTCATTTCGGATTCGATCTCGTAGAGAAACCCCGAGCATAGCCCTCTCCATAGCTCGTTGTGCGTAAGAAAACGTATAGGTCAAATAAATAAGGTGAAACAAGGATCATACCTTGTATACATTTTTGTTTTTGTCAATTTATAAATTGGTTCAGTCTCCTAGATTTTTTAAAAGTTTTTTGATGATATTTAGTAAATAAATGAGAATGAAAATTTCCTATGTATCGGATTTCACAGCTAAGGGACATTATCACGGTTAAGTGCTTCCCACTCTTTGCGCTCTATCTCGGGAAAGGTTAATTATTGTATGAAATATTGCCTAAAACTAAATTTGTAGAAAGTTTCATGGCCTACATTTTGCTAGTAACATTAAATGACATTTAGAGCAAAGGAAACGAAATACTTACAAAAATCTGTTTTCACAGCTTGAATATATTAACTCGCGTACAAGAGATACTACAATACTTTTGATCCAATATAAAAATATATTTATACGAGCTTTTCATTCCAAGGTTTAGTCCCCATTTGACTAGAATGCCTAGCAGAGGACACATTTTTAATAAAAATAAATAATAGGCTTGCGTTTAACAGCCAACTCGCCTAATTTTAAGCGATGGCGCAGTCTATCATGGATCATGCTTGCCTAGAAGAAAACAATTTTAGATAATGTTAATAAGGTTAATCTATTTACTTTTCCTAATGCAAAGTATGTTAAAAGAATAAATTCATAGGAAACACTACTTGCTTCACCAATGCGGACATGAATCGATGAAAAACGAGGTCATTTTAATTAGTCATAAAAACGTGTATTGTACATGTGCAAAACCATTTTGCGGTCTTTAATAAATTACTGGATGGATCGATGCCTATTACTGTGGATGTCACTGGCCGTAAATAAAGAGAAGGTACGTTCTAGTAACGTAGCAAGAGGTATCATAATTATTATAATTATGCTACGACGACATTCTACGCCACTAATGCCAAAGACTGCGACTACAATAAATTTTTTTTTTAATTTTTCCCACAGTAACATTGTAGTATGGGAAGTGGAAATGAGTAGAAAAAATATAATACCAACCCATATATTAGAGGGCCAACATTTTCCTAGGTAAGTAAAATTTAAATAAATCTGAATTCCAACGCAGTTAAAACAATTGTACGGATTCTCGGTGCTAACTGGACCAACCCTTGTATTTGTTAAGTTTGTTTTTAATTGGTCTGGTCAATTAAAGCACTTTACTGTCTGAACAACTGGTACAGATTCCAAGTTATTTATTAAAGCCAATTGGTTACACTTATTAATATTTGAAATGGCTTCGTCGACATCAATTGAATCCTTCATTACAATGAGTTATATTTTTATTGCCGAAAACGTACGTTAGATTGTAAAATAATATTGACTTGGTTTTAGAATGTTGTAGAGTTATGTCAAATAGACGTGATAAAACATGCAATATCATCACATTGATGCTAATATTATCACTGGAAAGTATATCAGTCAGTCGGTCGATTGGTCGGATTTATATAATATTTGGATTAGACAACATTAGAGGCAGTGCTTACTAGGAGTATCTGGATTCACACATAATTATATAGGCTACTTTTAACACTTAGAATTTAAAAAGAATACTTAGTACATATATCATGGCAGATAGAACCGTGGGGTGCAGCTAGTAAACCATAATTATTTCCAAGTCTCAGCATCAAGTTTCAGTCACTTTGGTTTTGAATGAGTCACGAATTCTTCTTTGAACATTAACTAAATTCCTAATGACAGTAAAGACATGAACTCAAGTCATAAACCTGATTCCTCCTTAATTTACCAGCTCACAACTCATCAGAGAGTTCCTTAATGTCTTTGTGAGATCTTTGCCAGATCCATAAAATACTGCCTACACTCAGATTAGTGATAATACACAATTGAAACGGGAGTTTGTCTGTCTATTGAAAACAAATGTAACGAAGTCTGATACATTTGATAATGGTAATATGTATATCACGGTTATAGTTGGTAGAAAATGCCCAGATACTCCGCTGGACAGACCTGCTGAGAATGGCGGTGGATTGCAATGTCAAGAAGGCGAATCTTTGAGTTTCCAATGGCCGCTAACCCATCGGCCAGCGTAGAGAATAATACCGTAGAGTCGGACCAGCGCGAGCACAAAGTCGTCTGGCGAGAGACAACGCGAGACCGGGACCCATCGTGTATTCTTTTGTCGCAGGCCAAGACTCACTTCGGGTCGCTGCACCAGCGGAATAAGTGAGTATAGTTTGTAGGTAGAATACCTGAAGTCTGAACCAATTAGAATATAATCATACAGTCGAGGTGCGACGGAGGCGAAATATGTAGGGAAAATTTTAAACCTACAGTAAACAGGGGAGAGTTTACTTATCACCGCTGATTTTACCACACGATGCCGACGCCGGCGTTGTCTTGACTCTCCAGTAATAATCAGAGTAAAAATGTTTCGTCAAGTTTCATTTTTTGCGTTCCGTACCCGTAGGGTGGAAACGGGACCTTATTATTAAGCCTACACTGTCTATAATCTGTCTGTCTGTTCGTCCACTCTACCTTTTAACAGCTGTATCTTTCGAACCGTAACAGATGGCCCAGTTGATTTTTTTACAGAATATGTAGTTAGAATATCTGCGGATAATTACTTTTTAACTGTGTTAATCTATACTAATATTATAAAGAGGAAAGATTTGATTGTTTGTTTGTTTGTTTGTTTGCATTGAATAGGCTTCGAAACTACTGAACCGATTTGAAAAATTCTTACACTGACGGGAAGCTACACTATCCCCGGGTGACATAGGCTATAATCTATACCCGTGCGAAGCTGGGGCGGACCGCTAGTAACTAATAAAGTCATAAAGTAAAAACTAAAGGGTACATACAAGGTCCGACCCCAACAAATTTAATGGGTTTTAAACGTATTTTTTTTATTTGCTCTAATGTAAATACGGTAATATATACAAGTTTCAGACTTGGTATGATTATAGTACACACTCTAAAGTATAACAACAAATAGTAAATAATGGCCAAGTGAGACTTGGTGACCAATAGAAATATTAAAAAAATGCAAACAAACATACCCACGCCCGAAAAACTTTACTCACAATCTTGAGTAGTCAGGTAAAAAATTCAGGTCAACACGATATAATTTTTTTTTAGTTAAATAAATTTCAGTGCTTTTCAAAAATATAACATTAAATAAAATAAGTACCAAACACATTTCAGCCATACTCGCGCAGATCCGCGCGCAAGAGCTAGAGTTAACACGAGCAAATCCTTAATTAATTTACTTCTAGTTAATTCGTTCCTTCATTACTCGAAATGAACGCCAACGGCGATTTTGTATAACGGAGACCGGTTATGGCAAGAATTTATGTTTGAACGTAAGTTTTAAACAACGTTTGTTTTTTGTAAGTTTTTTGTATGTAAATTTGACTGCTATTTATTATAGTTAGGTAGTATTGGACTAATTATTAATGGACCCGGGTATGTCCTAAAACTGCAACCAGAACCAGCGGAGGATGGGCAGCAGCATCCTCTTAGTACACGGTGAACTTACTGCGATCCCCAAGCCACCTGCCAAGCGTGGGGATTATGGCAACACCCCTCTTTAAGAGAGAGGCCTTTGTCCAGTAGTGGACGTTTTATGACTGCTGATGAGGACTAATTATCATAAGCAAGAATTAAAAGAAAACGACAGGAGCGTTTCTTTAGTATTAAGAAGGAAATTGAAATTCCAGTGTTTTAATATGCAGAGCTTTTTTATTATTACCCGATGACGCAGAGCAAAAATAAAGCTATAGAGTTATAAGTGTATATGTTTACACAAAGTTACAAAAAAGGGTATTCTTACCCAAAGGGGGTTCCATACATTTTGACAAGTGTGAATAACTGTTTTCTATGAAACCGCTGCTATTTTTAACGCGATTTGAGTGTTGGTCCCATAGTGCTCAATGGTACATGTACTGACTAACAAGCAAATGGTGAAAGGTGTGTGTTAGGTGTGTGTTAGTTTAGCTCTATTTTATTAATTTTAAATATGTACCTAATTATATGTTTTTATTGTTTTATTTTAATAATTGTATGATGAATTAATGAATGAATAATTGTATGATAAATGAATTTGAATTTGATAGCCAAAGTTGTTCATAATGACGAGTATAATGAACCCCATTCGGCTTAGCATACCCTTTCCTTATAACCTTATATACCATCCACAGCCTAAAACGCCTCAACCGATTTAGATTTTTGATACGAATAAAGAGACTTTTTAGTATGTGTTATAGGTTTTTTTTTTCTAGTATTGTTGTTAAAACAGTAGTAAAATATATACAACGTAAAAACATAATGTAGAGTTGTTTTTTACTCGGTTTATGTGAAAAATTCAAGTTTTAATCCGAAATTGCGTAGGACCTTTTTTATTTAGGCTCATAACTGTAAATCTTTGAAAATTAATGAGTATTTTTACAACACAATATTAAGCTCTTCAGCTCAACGCAAATTCGTTTTTATAAGTAGGTTTAAAACTCTTTTGTGGTTGGCAAAAAATGTATCTTACATAATATATATTACAGGGTTACGCAAATCAACTGTACTAACCCGAAAGAAGGTCACTGTACTCATCATTATGAACAACTTTGACAATAGAACCAACACTGAGTAGCAAAAAAAAACTGCTGTTACATCGAAAACGGTCATTGACACTCGACAAAATGTATGGAACAGCTGATATTTTTTCGCGATTTCAGGGTCCATACAAAACTGTGGTCCCATAGTAAAAAAAAAATATATTGGTGAGTACAATGACTTCCTTCTGGCTTAGTACAGTTTATATGCGTAACTCTGTATTATAAACGTGCAAAATCAAAACGCTTGTTAAAGCTTTACGATGAAACAGTACAATTTAAAGGTTCATCAATTAAGTTCAAACATACGGCGTCTAGTATATTTTTGAAGAGTCCTGTTGTCTTTGTAATTTGAAGGTGAAATATTACTCACTTACTCATTCACTCACTGGCTCATGAAATCATGAAAACTGCTTGACTCACGACACTTGAATTTGGCAAGTAGATTCCTTATGGGGTGTAGAGATCCGCTAAGAAAGAGTTTTGCGAGAGCTAAATAAAAGGGGGCAAATGAGGGTTGACATATTAAATAAAAGTATACGCGTACAAAGTCGCGAGCAACTTTATAGTGAAAAAGTGGGTGAAACTCGGAGAAAGAATTATTTTTAAACTTTATTAGCTACTCTTCTGTAAATCTTGACATGAGCTATCAATATCAGAATTGCGTATCAATTATGACCACGTATACTCTATTTTTTAATACTTTAACTCATTCATAAAACTTAAGCCTTATTTTACGCATTTTATCTATTACTAGCGGTCCACCCCAGCTTCACACGGGTATAGATTATAACCTATGTAACCCGGGGATAGTGTAGATTCCCAACAGTGAAATAATTTTTCAAATAGGTTCAGTAGTTTCGGAGCCTATTCTATGCAAACAAACAAACAAACAAACAATCAAATCTTTCATCTTTATAATATTAGTATAGATAATTATACACCCCACTTTTCCAAACGGTTCAACAAAGTAATCAAAATGCAAAACCTGGGGCTTTACGGACAACAGCTAATTGCGGCACCTAATCCGCTCAGTTGGAAAATCACGCGAACGTGAACCTTATCACGCCCAGATACGGTTTGCGGTCGCGTGATTTTCCAACTGAGTGGATTAGGTGCCGCAATTAGCTGTTGTCCGTAAGGCCCCTGTTTTAAAAACGTTAAAAAGACTTACCGAAAAAACCTTCCCACGACACCCATTCCGAACTGTCTCCGATTAGAGTTGTCCGCCAAAGGTTCCAGCATCGGAGTATGTATTCTGGCGCCGCCCGCGCCCCACGACACACTCCGCTCTGGCCTTCGGTACTCCACCCCACTTGAACCGATGGGAGAACGCACCCTGCAACGAACATACTTAGTTCAAACTTTCAAGGCTTACATGGACTTTACTAAATACCCAATAATGTTTTCCCGAAAGTACAATATACTTCCTTCCTTCAGCTTTCAAATCCAGAGTAAACAGGTTCCTTCTCTGTAAGCGTGCTCCACCCTAGTTCACGTCTTTGCTTAAAATTAGGCATGATGTGGACAAATGCTAGCCTATTATGAATAAAAAGGCGCTGGAGCATCTAATTAATGACCTACTGAATAGAACAGAATAGAACGGAACAGAACGGAACGGAGCTGAAATGAACAGAGCGGATCGGAGGGGAACGGAGCAGAATGGAGCAGAAGCTATATTACGTTCGAAACTAATGCTTACCATTGACCCCCATTTATTTTTTTGCGAATTGAAGCTAACTAAAATTATACTATGTTGGGAAAAATTCAGATTAAAAAATCGAATGTGTGGATGAAATAACAGTAAGATATCTTGACTCTTTCAGTATGTATAGAAATAAAATACTTCCGTACTAGCGAACTGGTAGGGTGATATATTTTTCTTTTTTAATTTATTCGCCTACCTGTTGTACAAAGTTATCTTGTTTACGATGACGGCGCCTAAATGAATTAATGACCGCATTTCACAGAAAAATGTAATAAACTGGAACACGTAATGGGCTGAGTTTGCAAATGAGTATTCAAATACAACACATAAATACGTCTCCTGGTAATTTATGTTACAGACATAAAATATTACGTTTCTCATCAAGTCTATACAATAACCAATTCAGACAGAATTGTATTTTTAATCTCTAATTTTCAAAGATACTTCACTTTTATCTCTAATATAAAGGATAGGTATATAGATATGGCGTTCAAATGCCAATGCCAGGAATGGGCAAAAAAAACCATTCATACAGAAGTTGTAGTATGTCAAAGTAGAATTTTGGTTTATTTTTACTGTACAACGTTTGGGGAGAGCGGTGGTTTGCACATGCGTCAACTCGTGAAAGGGTGCTGCTTACGGAAGCTGGACTGCTCGGCGTATACGCGCAACACAAGATGGAATAAGATTGTATATTCCTCTTGTAAATTCATTAGTTATATTTTATACTAGCTGACCCGACAGACGTTGTCCTGTCTTAGAACTGTCAAACGCACGAAGTTAAAATCATTAGGTTTTCTCAAATTTTCCAATGTTCTGCGTAATTTTCTTAATTTTTCTTTCCGTAAAAATCTTCTACAAAACATTTGAAAACTTAAAAAAAACACGAATTAAATCGGTTAAGTCGTTTTCAATTTATGGCGTGACCAAGGTAAATAGGGATTCATTTTTATATCATCATCATCAGCCAGAAGACGTCCACTGCTGAACATAGGCCTCCCCCTTTAACCTCCACACTGAACGATAGCCTGCCTTTTGCATCCACTGGATGCCAGTGAACCACGGGGCGCAGCTAGTATTATGTATTAAATATAATTACATTATATATTAAACACTACACCCGTACGAATCCCCGATAGTTACAATCTAGTCTTCAAATCACAAGAGAAAATCGGTTTCTTCTAGGGAAGCGTGCTCCACCGTGGACCGCATCATCTAATTTTTAGATTAGCAATAGTTGACAAAATAAATTGTAAAAGTTGACAAAAGGCACGGACCCGGAGTCTGTGGAGCTATCATCATCATCATAATCAGCCTATTAACAGTCCACTGCTGGACTTTTAGCCTACCCCCGAAAGGATGATTGGGCCATATCCACCACGCTGGCCCAGTGCGGGTTGGTGGATTCACATACGCCATTGAATTCTTTCTCCTGTGTGAATTTCTGTGGAGCTATAAACAAACAAAAATAAAATGAAGTCGGGACAACGTTTGATATTAGCAAGATATTAGAAAGTATTACGTAAGAAACTAAGATAGGTTCTCGTTATTCGATCCCAACTCGGAAATATAAGCAGCAGTTTATGTAATTTTGCCTTAGGGAAAACGTCAACGAACAACGAAAGCATTGTGAAGGACCATTCTATGAAACAAACAAGTGACTAAACAATTATGAACGCCACATAAACAGACGGTCGAACTTTCATTGTTAGCCGAAAAATGTGCGCTCGAATAAAAACGTTTTCAAGCTAACGCTTGTTTATTCATTTGCCAATATTTTGTTTGGAACTTTTGTGAAATCTGAACTAGTTGCCGAATATTGCTTGAGTAAAAAACCACTTGATACCAAATTTATATCGCGTTTTCAGGGTGTTTACATTCACATTTTTCGCACCGGTGGTTTAATTTTGGTAGATTATTAATTTTGACTGATTTCGTGAAAAGCTGTCAAATACCGTCATGATTAAATTCGTGAATAAAGGCTCTGTCCCTAGCCGAGCTTTCGAACCGATAAACTAATAAGAATATTGAGGGATTATATTTATAAGAGGGATTGAAATAGAGTCGAAAAGTGTTGTAATAAAATATTTTTTTGTATATTATTGTTAACCTCTATGTAATCAAGATTTATTCAAATATTAGCTTAGGTGTCATACACAAATATAGAATTTGTGTGTCTTATTCGTATGTCAAATCTTATTCGTATCTTTAATATTGTGTTTAAACTAAATATTTTTATTAAATTCTGTTGCATTTAATACAAACGATTTATATCTTACCCGATATTCCCACAAAATGCCTTTTGTCAGTTTTTGTAAATCGATGCTTTAATATTATAGAGGTTTGATTTTCATTAAACTTCATATTATGTTGTTTAAACTTTATTTCAATTCCTCTAAAGGTCTAATTTTGTTCAACAGTCCTTCCTTCATCAAACACGCGAACAAAGATTTTCTACAAACTACTGTTTCTACTAGGCCGAAAACTAGAACTCAAGCAGATAAATTACAATTACAATTTTGCTGTAACTGAATAAATAACGCTTTTTGCTAAAGAGGGTATTACATAAAAATTATTTCCAACCTAAGGAAATCTGAAGGAAAATTATTTATTAAATATAATGGCACCTGCAAGATATTTGAGAAATGAGATAGTAATGTCAAGGCAGTTAAAATGAAGGCGTCGCAAATTACGTCACAGCTCCCTCCCTACAGGGCTGTGGGTGCGAGGGTAAGTAACGTCACGGGGTGGCATCTAACGAGAACCACATTTTTTACATTATGAGTGTGAAACGGAGTTTTTAAAAGAATGAGATGAGGGATCACTTTACTAGAACAGGCCAGCTTTTGATTGTTATTTTTAACCTTTAGTTTGAACCATGAAATCTAAATAAATAGTAATGTGCTCTGTCTTACGTTAATAAAATAAGTATTACTATAAAGTTTTGACATTGATTTCAAACATTGTCTCAGACAAGAATATTAAAAATCCATAGGGTCAAAAGTATTGACCTTATGAATTGAATCTTGTTAATGGTATTGATACCACGATAATGTTAAACTCTCTGAAGTGACAAATAACCATCTATTGTATCGATACTATAATATTGATAGGTGAGTTTTCTGGGAACTTATATTCTATCGATATAATTTCAAGTCATCAATGGTGGAAGGTCTTCAACCAGTGTGTGCTGCCAGTGATGACATACGGCAGTGAAACGTAGTCTCTCACTATGGGCCTCATAAGCAAGCTCAAAGTCGCACAACAAGCTATGGACAGGGCTATGCTCGAGGCTTCTCTACGAGATCGAATCAGTAATGAGGAGATCCGTAGATGAAAGTTAACAACATAGCCCACCGGATTAGCAAGGTGTAGTAGCAGTAGGCACATATCACGCAGAACAGATGACCAATGGAGCCGAAAGGTTCTTGAACGGAAACTATGAACCCGTAAGCGCAGCGTAGGTTGACTCACAAGATGGACAGACTACCTAAAAGAGACCGCAGGGAAATGCAGGACACAGGCCGCTTCCGCAACCGGCCCTTTTGGAGATCAATGGGGGAGGCCTATATCCAGCAGTGGATATCCTATGGCTGAAATGATGATGACGATGAATAGTATAACCATATTTTGTGCTATCGATAACATGGACAGTATCGATACTATCGATAGTATACAATGGCAATTCTAACAAATTTTCGAAGTTAACAATCGATAGGACTATCAATAGTTCAGCAACAAAAGTAAAAAATGTCTTATGGTCACACGATGTGACAACCCACACCATGTCATATTTTATTATATAAAATGTGGCTTATCTAGTATTTGCACGTAATCCTTCTTGTCAGCGCAAGGCCGACAAGTCGTTTCATAGAACATAATAGCTGTATATCAATCGTTTTTGCATAAGACGGAAAATAATTTGCTAAGTATTAGGGACATTTATGCACACACGGTCATCTAACCCCAAACTAAGCAAAGCTTGTACTAATGTCTGCCAGAGACTGTATACATACTTTTTTTTATGTCAGCAATGCTTACCCTTTCACCCCATCAGTAACATCCCCTTCTTCTTGGTGCTGCGTCAGAAGGGACGCCGACGTTGGCGCCGTAAAAAATACGTCATCAACCTCAGCGTCTTCTTGCGGAGATGTCGCGCTCCCTCGAAAGGAACGCGACCACTGCGCTGACGTTGATTGCCGCGATTTTCTCGTCACTGCCTGTAAATATAATGTAATAATATAAGGTTTAGATCAGTATAACAAAATGTATTAATACAAGTATACATTGTTTTATTAAACCCCTGTTTATCTTCAAACGGCCGAACATATTTTCTTTGATTACAGCTAAGAAGACTCAAGATGAAGTATCCTTTCAAACAAAAAAAAAACTAAATCAAAATTGTTTCACCGGTTTGGGACACATAGATATCATACATACGTTAAACTTGTAACACCCCAGCCCCACTGTTAAAAACAATAAGAAGCATACTCCTCCAAAAAATATAGCGGACGGAGAAGTATCACGCGTGAAAGAGATACAACAATGTTTATTTGACCATATTTATCAGTTTTAAAATTGTTATTGTTAATGTGCAGTATTATAAAACTGAAAATTCTCTTAACTCTAATATTTACGGCCAAAATTTTCAGAACACCCTGCAAACGTCGCAATAGGCGTAGCAACCTCGTAGCACGCGCTTAGCTATACCGACGTTCTACGTATCTATATACGCATAGCCATATGTACTGCTCTACGCGAAGGCCGTTCACTTCAAAGAACATTTTATTATAGGTACCTAATATACGACGAAAGAATTAGGCTAAAATATTTCCGCGCAATAAATTATAAAAGCGATGTTCCCAGGATCGGATCGACCGTTATGGGGTCGTAAATAACGTTGCAGACGCTTCTTGTCCCATCAAGCAATATCGAAGGAAGGAACCATCCATAGGTACGGAATACTACTTTACTTTACTCGGTTCCGGTCTGAGAAAATATTATGGCATTCCCACCAAATTTGCTCACGATCAAAGGGAGAGTTGTTTTTCAATATTGTAATTAGGAAAAAGAAGAGTTTGTTATTACACCAGCTAGGTAGTCTTTATAAGGACTAAAGCTTACTGTGCACGGGTAGAGTAAACGGTAGAGTGAATTATCATAGTACTCTACTAGTGCTGAGCACTTTACCAGTTATAGTAGAATATGTTGACATCTAAATTTAGCCTGCTATACACGAGTAGAGTAAACGTTACAGTAGCACGGTAGATTACTAACTATACCAATTTAGACAGCTTTTGTACATAAGGAAGTACTCGGAACTGGTAGAGTAGTGTTTCTTTGAACGCCACGTACGTCACTCGACTAGTTTAATAGTTTCCGATGCCGACCACTAAATGTTTTTTATTTATAAATCATTAGCTAAAACAATAAACAAATACACGAGCTCATGCAAGTCTGAACAAGTTTTACTCAACTAAGCGTGTACATGGGTCGAATGGCTGCTAGAGTGTGCGGTAGAGTAGAGTGGATACCGGGGTGGGAAAATCAAAGTGGTAGAGTAGCTTTCCCGTGGTAGTTAGCTATTCTACTCTTCCTATTTTTAATGATTTACTCTACCAATGCTGTCTACATTAGTACAATCAGTGAGGATAGTTACTAATTTACCGTGCTACTATACTGTTTACTCTATCCGTGTACAGCAGTCTTTAGGAGTAAATTTTTAACTAAAATCCTTATAAAAAAATCTAGTAGTCAGAGTTTCTATTTCATCAATAATAAAAGCAAATAATATAAGTTAAAACTTTTTTTATTTCTTAAATTTATCTCCTAACGCGTCAAAGAAAAGTCCATCAAACGCCAACTTCCACTTAGTAGTCCCAAAGCACTCAAAGGGTCACCATTAAAACATAGTGTTACCCAGTTTAGGATTTCACAGCCGTCAAGTGCTTTTAGCATAGTTAAAACATCCAGACTAACTCCACCGATGGATATTTACCTAACTTTTAAATGGTCGGAAACTGGGTTAGAAGCTAAATACGCCACCTGTGGCCTCGTAGCCTTTGTCGGTTGCAAATTATACCAGTGTCTCAAGCTCAACTATGCATTAATTTAGCCTGATAGGTTCAACTCGGGGACATATTTCGAGGAAGTGAGCTTCGGCTTGTAGCAACTTGAGATTGGTATTCAGAAGCAATCTAGTGCTGCATTACTCGGGGAAGTTCGAATCTATCAGGAACGGTAGGATTCTCTTGCAGTGGTTAAGTAGCTATCTTTTAGTTGAGTTTAAGTAATAATCCACTATACAGGGTTATAAGGAAAGGTTATGCTAAGTTACCGACATAGCTCACTGGATAAGCAAATTAAAGTGGCAGTGGGTAGGGCACATAGCAAGCAGAAAAGATGGCCAATAGGCTGAAAGGTTTTCGAATGGATACCAAGGACCGGTAAACGCAGAGTAGGACGTTCACCCACAAGATGGACAGACGACCTAAAAGAGACCGCAGGAAAACGCTTGATGCAGGCCGCTTCCAACTGACCTTTTTGGATATCGATGGAGGCTTATGTTCAGCAGTAGACGTCCTATGGCGGGAATGATGATGAGGAGTAAAAAACCTAATTTGTAAATATAGCAATAACACACATCACACATACACATACATCATCAGCCAATAAATGTCCACTGCTGAACAAGGCCTCCCTCTTAGAGAGGGATGTTGCCATAATCCCCACGCTTGGCAGGTGGTTTGGGGATCGCAGTACGTTCACCGTGTAATAACAGGACGCTGCTTCCCATCCTCCGGTGGTTCTGGTCGCAGTTTTAGGACATACCCGGGTCCATATCATAGCAATAAAGGCTTATTTAATTATTAAGAATACTTACAGTGACAACATAAGAGAGGCCGGTGAGCGTGAGCCGCGCCACGCTGTCCTTGCCGGGGCGTGGCAGCGCAGGCGCCGGCGGCTCCTCCAGCGAGGCCGGCGCCGGCAGCACGTCGGGCCGCTCGCGCGCTCGCCCCCGTGCCTCCCTGGGTGCTGCGCCCGACGCTCCATACATACTATGCATAACAAATACTACGTCACAAAATTTGTGGTTTTCAAACTGTGGCCTGCGCCCCACTACGGAGGCACGGCAATATGTAAACGGGGCGCGGGTGCGGTGCGAGTGGATAGTACTCCGTTTGTCCAAAACACTGAAACTGTATTTACCGTTTTCTAGTATGTACTTATTTGTGCGAAAGAGCACTATCAGCAGTTTAAGGTATAAATACAAATACAAATACAATACAAAACACTTTATTAAAATACCACAAAACAAGGATAATATAAACATTGCAATAAAAATATTATCTAGGCTTTAACGGGCGGCCTTATCGCTTAAAGTGATCTTCCAGGCAACAGTGAAATATAAAATTGAACGTTATGCACTTTCTGTCATACAACCCAGAATTGTGCCTATTTTGTCTTATTTTTTTTATTATTAAACCTTTCGTTTTAACTTGGATATTGAACTCTACCTGACTGTATTTTTTTAAAGTACATGGCAAGCCCACTTGCTTCTTCTTGCTTGCACCGAAGGGGCGTGGGCCATTTCGTTTTATAAAGTCAAGAGGCATGACGATAAACACTTTGGGAACTCCTGATTTGGATAGACGGAGACTCGTTATACCTGGAAGAGATCACTTTTAGCGATAAGTCTGAACTGAGAAACTGAAGGCCTAGTGCAACAAGTGGCGACCTTACCGCTAAAACCAATCTCTTCCAGATAACCACTCTTATTTTTACCACTTATCCTCCACTCTATCCATTTTTTACCTTCTAAAGATGTTCCAAGCTAAAATTCTTCACTAAACCTACACTAAATATGCAATGAAATCTGCTGTATGTAGATGCTATGGAGGGTCAATAGTCATTGTGAAAGCAATTTACTCTTTTGAAATTTACGGCCTGTTTGTAACGATTTCGTTAATAAACTTCAACTAGCTTGAGGAATGGCCCAGACGGATTTGGGATGGGGGACCGCAAGAGGTAATTTTTTTTTAATACTATAAAAATTAGGCTTGCGTTTGACCGCTAACTTGCCTGATGTTAAGCAAAGATGCGGTGAACGTTGGAGCACGCTTGCCTAGAAGAAACCGATTCACTCATGATTTGAAGACGGGTACGTGTTGTATTTAGAACTGAACTGTACTACCGTGAGTAGCACGTTAAATTGCAAGTCTCAGGAATGACATTGCGCGGCTTAAAAACTCCGCCACTAGGGCCATTATTGTGCGCTAGCTTTCCATTCATGCATTCTAACTAAATACGAATAAAAGTGCCCACTGTTCTGTTAAAATTAGAAAGACACTCGCTCGCCTGGATACCCGATACCTACTCATCCCATTTAAAACGTGGCTACATCAAACGCGGTTGCTGTAGGTACCCCTAAAAACAAACAACATTTTACGACTTTTGTAAACAGAACTGTGAAAACAAATTGCGCTTTTCCCTACGAAAATGCCTTTTTTCTCGTCGTTTTGATGAGAGCTGTTTTTACCAAGCAGGTGTTCATTATTTGTTCTTTTCGTTCTTTTACCGTAAAATTTCAGCATGTTTACGAAAACATGTACCTAAAGGCTTAGACAGGACTACAGGCTACAGACAGGGTACTTGTTTATTTAAAACTAGCTGCGTCTCGTGATTTTACCCACATCGAATTTTCTATATTCATTCTATTTCACTCTCCGGCTCTTTAACTATCTCTATGCAAAGATTCCCTTTGATTCATTGCTCTGTAACTGCGTGAAAGAGAGACAAACAAACATACTTTCGTATTTGTTATATGGGAATGGTAATGTATGGGTATGTATCCTACTATATATATATTATATATAATATTATAAACGCGAAAATTTGTATGTATGGATGTATATTCAAATTATTTATTTGTCATTATAGATGTATGGATGTATGGATGTTTGTTCCTCTTTCACGCTTTAACGGAACAACGGATCGGCCTGATTTTTTGCATGTTCAAGAGCCAGAGAGTGACATAGGCTACTTTTCATCATCATCATCACCATTTTTCATCACTACGCGGGTGAAACCGCGGGGCGCAGCTAGTAAAGTAATAATAAAAAACATAAACTGACTTCAAGACTATAGGTACATGTTTAAACTAAAGTAAAAAGTAGAAAAATGACAGTTGAAACAGAGATTGAAAGTCCTTATCGAAACTTTTGCTTAAAACCACAATCTAAAACGTCATTTGTGTACCTATATTATTATATCTTTTGTTGATTTTTTCAAAAAGTGCTGAAGCAATTTCGATATAATTTACATGGAACCACCGCTGAAGTACCATAATTCGTCTTTTTGTTTAGTAGTATGACCTACTTAACAAAAATAATCATCAAAATCAATTCAAAATTGGCGGAGTAATCGCATAACAAATAAACAAAAATAAAACATACAGTCGAATTGAGAACCTCCTCCGATTTGAAATTGGTTCAAATAAAAATAAACAAGATAACTATTCCTTATGTGCAGTGAAAATAAAGTGGTAAGAGGCCAATTACTGGAAACTAGGCTATTCCAAAACATACTGCAGTGCGTTCTCCATCCAGGGCCGCAAAATTTATGTTCGGGAATTGTTCAAAGTTGTGATTCGACATGGCAAAGTTCTGAGAAGAATTAACAACGACATTAATAAGCTTGCGGCCTCGTCCCGCGAAAGCCTCGGGCGGCCAACAACTGGTTATATTACGAAGTCACTTCCTGGCACAATCCAACTCTGTATACGAGTGCTTTTATATTTCTTGTCTAATTGCTGCCCGCTGAATAAACAGTATGGCACACGATAAAAAAATACAAAATAAGCGTATACACACTGTTAGTAAAACGAAAATTTGTATGTAAGATTATGTTTTGCTACATCCTCATAATTACATTACATCTAAACATGAAAGCTTTTATGTTATTTCATTGTTGAATTCAGGCTCATGTCCTCAACTTGCCTGTTGTTAAGCATTAATGCGGTCTACGATGGAGCATGCTTGCCTATATAGAAGAAAACGATTCACTCGCAAATTGAAGACACCCAGATTGTAACTATCTGCAAACACCCATTCAGGCAACGCATTTTATAGTTTAACAGTCCGCAGTAACTCCATAGCGGCTAGATGAATATAGATTACATTTGAAATAGCTTTGACTCTGGATCAATAAGCAGGCTACTTTTATCTCGGAAAGTTTAACGAATACTGTGGTATAGGTGGTGAAAGCGCGGAGTACTGCTGGAACTAGAAGAATTTAGATAACATGTGTTAAGAAAGTAGTAGTTGGATCATAGGACAGAAAGTTTTTGTGAATTTTGTATTTGGAGGCTTACAAGAAAGCGACCATTGTTCAGTGGCTCCCATGGAGGCATTCACCCGGATCGTTGTGCAGGTTTGAATCGTGCCAGCCACCGAATATTCGAATTGCTTATGACATAGTTTTTTTATGTTTGAAGTGTTGTTCTAAATATTATAGATAATTCAAACATTTGACGCCCCGCAGGATCCGAACCTGCGCCATCCGGGTTTACGTTCTAAGCGATCTATCCACTAAGCTACGGCCGCTTTCCTGTCGACCTTTAAATTCTTGAGCCCTCATTGCAGGCAATCTAAGCATTGGTAACGCCATAATATATAATCACATATTATAACACTCATTATGTCTATTAACATAATATTAGAATTATGTAACTCAAAGAAATCATCATCATCATCATTTCAGCCATAAGACGTCCACTGCTGGACATAGGCCTCCCCCATCGATCTCCAAAAGGGCCGGTTGGAAGCGGCCTGCATCCAGCGTTTCCCATCACTCAAAGAAATGCGGAAAAGCAATTTTTTGTTATAACAGGAGAACACAGATAGTAAGAAGTATCGTATGGTCTATGGGTATTTTTCATTTGTTTACCTCGTAAAGACTAACGCAAATTCAAGAGTATCTACACGTCATAATTCATAAAACGATACCCTACAATTTACGTCGATTTTGGAGGAAACAACCTTGCGTTGTTAATTATTAACGAGAGGAGTTTACAACTTCTCAGAAATAATTTCGTAACAGCATAAAAAATTTAAGGTTGAGTGAAACTTTTATTTTCGTAATTTGTACGTAACAAGACAAAATCTGCGTGGTAATTAATTCACAAATAATTAATTTATGCCTGAATACAAATGACAACATTGAGGTATTTGAAAAAGAAATTGGGCACTAACTTACGATATTAACCCGTCGAATGCGAGCGAAGGAAATGAAATTGAAATTAAAAACTAGTTGAATGAATTTTTCAAAAAGTGTACTAATTAAAGTATTACAAGGAACCCGTAAGTTTGTTACCTAATCCTTCACAATCTTCTAAGTTCTATAGCTATTAAGGAAAGTACATGAAACTTTGCAGAATTGCAATTTTGGTTTAGACCTCAGATTAAAAAAATATTAAAAAAAGAAATGCATTTTAGATTAGGTTTTATTTCAAGTACATTTGTTTTTTTTTATTGCCCCCCCTCATTTATTGTCCTAGGGTGTGGTTGAAAAGAAAGGTAACACTTTTTTTATCAAGTGTATACTACAACTACCTTTGCGAAATATGACCCGCCAAAGAGGCAAAATGTTGATATTTCTCTCCCCGCCTACGCTGTATTTCTATACTATTAAACTTAGAAACTTGTAACTTGCTATGCCGATAGGTCATATTAAAAAACTTTATTTAATATTATTTCTAACATTTTGTGGTTTCGTAGCAATATAACTGGAACAAATTCAAGACATTCTAGCTCAAATTTTATTTTCTATGATGCCTTTCATACCCTTTCGTAAGATTATCTTAGCAAAGAATGTTTCCCAAGTATTTTTTTTATCTTCGGATAAACCATGAAAACTATTAGTTAATAGCTGCGCCCCATGGTTTCACCCGCGAGATAAAATCGTTGTTGAAAGTCGTAAAAAGTTTTCTGAAATTTACTAATTTTCGGCTCATTTTTCTTAATTTTTATTTTCGTAAGTACCTTCTACAAAGTATTAGAAAACTTTAAAAAATAAATAATTAAATCGATAAAGTTGTTCTCAAGTTATGGCGTGACCAAGGTAAATAGGGATTAATTTTTATATGTATATATACATGTTCGTATAACAACACATCTCTGAAATTTAGCTAAGCCCACCGAGATTCGTTCGTTAGATTTTTTTCTATGGCCACCAATTTCTGAACTATACAAGTGACCATAGTAATATGAGTGCTTTAGCTACGGAACCCTACCATATGCGTGTCTCGATATGCTCTTGGTCGGTTATTATTTTTAGCACCGAGGAAAATATCATTTTAACAACAAACAAAAACTTGTTTAACTTAATTAACATGAAAATTATGATGATCAGAGAATATTCTGCACTGTCATTCAAAACATACCAAGTACATGGACTCGTTATACTCGGAAATTTGAGAAAACAATGTCGAGTACAGCGGAAATTGAATTTAGTATCCGTTTCGTACAGTTTTGACGGATACAATGTACATTCGAGCAACTTGCCCGTATTGTGGGTTTATGAGTTCTCAACAAACGTTATTTCAGCTTTTAGTTCAACGTGGAATAAAGTTTAGTCTCGCAGGACAACTCTATCTTGTAATGTTATCTATCACTGTTTATTTGGATGACAGACTATAGTGATGTTATCAAGAGATAAAGTTTGTATTTAATATAACATAATATTTTAGGTGGACTTCTAAACTGATACTGGTAAGTTCTTTTACTTCTTCTCTTCTTTCGGGTCGATTTTTCGTAAATTATTTATTTATTTGTTTTTTTAATTATGTTTGCGGGTTTGGACCAAAATTTGGCCACCCCAATGGCACTCTCCGTGGCTTCTTCAGTATGCAGGTTGTAGAACACGCTATGCACAGTCTATCAGGTGTGACATTGTCTGAAGGTTCACATCACAAATACATTATTTTACTGATAGAAAGCTATGCTTGGCACAGGCTATATTTTTTCACAAAGCGTGAACCTGCAGGCAGAAACTATATTATGATATCCGATTGATCGTGTTAGGAGTGACAAAAGCCTGCTTACTCTGCGGTATGGGCCACTACTCATAATTGGGAGAAGCTCAAGAATTGCAATGCCAAGATGGTTGATTATCGTTCTGAGTGGCCACCGATTCGTGGAGTAGCATAAATAACGAAACATTTTTGATTGGCATGAACTCTAAATCGCGTCTCGCGGGAGACAGGGCGAGACTCGAATGGGTGGCGTTCCAGAGAATGCCACAACCTACACTAGAAACTGTCCAACGTTGACTAGACTATGGAACGTTCGCTAGACTGCGCTGCCAGAATTAATTTTATTATCCCCGATAGTTACTAAACGCGGGTGTCTTCAAGTTGCTAGTGAATCTGTTTCTTCTAGGCAAGCATGACCTATTGTAGACTACTAGTTTTTTTTTTTTTTTTTTAATGTGTCGACCACATAAAATATAAACGAAAAAATAAATCTGTGATGTCTACGGCCTATACTAGATTCAATTCGGGTCGCTACACTAGCAGAGTAATGCTCCTCCATAGCAACTCACGCACTATATTCTATTCTAAAGTGCTAAAGTATATTCAAATATGCTAAAGATTGACTGACCTAATATCGTCATCATCGGGATGATGATCGGGCGGCAGGTCGAGCCGGAGGTCGCCGAGCGCCCGCGCCGCGTGCCGTCTCCGCCTCTCGTACCACAGCCTTCTTTGTTCCCTCTCGTTGTCACGCTGAACGCCGAAGAACGTTTGCGTTTCTCTTTTGAGGTAGTCCCGTACCTGTGAAACAACTAACTTTGAAGAAACGGAATATTTGTATGGTTTGATTTTACAGCATTCCTTATATTGGTAATATTTCAAGCTGCTCCCCCGATGTGTCATATGTAGTACTCTGATCATCATCATCACCAGCCAGAACATCCTCTGCTGAACATAGGCCTCCCAACTCCACACTGAACGAAAGCCTTCCTTCTGCAACCATTGGATGCCTGTGACTCCCATGATGTCATCAGCCCATCTATAGTAGGAGCGTAACTATTCTGAGCCTTCCGCTTTGTAATGCTGTGGGATCGGTATCAATGAAATTATGATTCTATCATGACACCAAATTTTTTTTGTGACAGTATATAGCAATAACTTTATTGCGAAATTTTGTACAAAATTCTTAACATAACTCACCGCAACAGTATGAACCCTTCGCAATCTGACTCCATCTTCATGTGCGGGTTGAGGTACGGGGTCCGGCGGCGGGAGGGCCGCAGGCGGCGCGGAAATCACCCGTGGGGGTGACGCCGGCGCAGGGAGCGGTGGTGCTGACGCGGCCGCCGCTGGTGATGAGGTTGGGCAAGCCAACTGCGGCGCCAGCAAGCCCGCACTAGATCTCCTGCAACAAAGGAAAATCAAGGTTAGTTTATGCAATCACACTTTACTTACTAGATAAATATTATAGATTTCTATATAAATTACAACCTTGGGCAGACCTGGCGCACTCCGCACTTTAGGTATGAAGCTACAAGTACGTGTCGGGATCCGTGATCTGCCGCGCGATCAGTGTAGAGAGATTACAAGAGTTTCGAAATAGACAGATAGACAAAGTATAGGTTAATATAGATGTAGGTAGTTAGCACTCGCACGTCCTAAATTGGACTTTATTGTGTAGTAGCAAGTGTCGCTATTTATTCAAATGATTGAATGATTTTGCGGAGTGAATCTTAAGTACTTTTACTGTTATGTGTTCTGTGCTTCTGTGATCTTTGGTCTGTGTTTGCGCGCTTTACGCATATACCAAAATATGAACCTTATCAATCGAGCCTACTTAGTTCTCCCGATAAATTATAGATGTCTGCTGCGCCGGAGCCTCAATTCCTGAATCGCGCAGACGAGATTCTCCGGTAACTAGTAGGCTTGATTGGTATGTGTTCGCTGTTGGAGAGAAAATTAGTTGAGTGAAAATAAACCATAAGGTCTCGGAATACGGCTTTTATTACTCCCCGGGAAGTGTCTACAACGTTTTTGGGCTCTGAAAGGCTCACCGCGCTGAACATTGGTCCTCCGTAGCCGGATTCATAAGTGCCGCGAGTGTTCGAATCCGATAAGTGCGTGTGAGTGCGTTCCAAAAAGTGAGTGACAGTGACATTAGTGAGTGAACCTTTGGATTACAGTGACCTAAGGACTTGGTAATCGTGAGTAAAAATAACATTTAAAAGTGACTGAACATTATTGTGAACTTGTAATAAATTTCGAACTTTCATGGACTTAGTAAATTTAACTTTGAATAAATTATGGACTTAGTGAATTTAACTTTGAACAATTTCTGTGCAAAAAAGACTTGTAATAATTTCGACTTAGTGAATATAACTTAGAAAAATTTATGTGCAAAAAGACTTGTAATTATTTTGTGAACTATTTGGACTTAGTGAAATTCGATATCAATTCGAATTCGATTTCTACTTGCAATATTATATGAGTACATGTCATAATGGAGGAGTTATTGAGTCAACAAGAGGAACTTCTTAGACAATTAAAATCGGCATTGACAAACTTTAAGAAAACAGCAAGAATTAAATTAAATAAAACTTATGTACAAGTCAGATTAAACATATTAGAAGGGTTATGGGACAATTTCATGAAAAATCATATGAAGCTTATTAAGTCCACAGAATACATTTCAAATGACATTTATTCACAAGGCGAAGAGGCATATACATCGGCCAAGTGTGAGATGCTGGAATGTGTTGAAAAGTTAGCACCATCTGTGTCGTTACCAGCAGCCTCAACCTCAACTCATGTGCCGATCACACAAGCACAACCAGAAATTAAATTGCCTAGAATAAATATACCTTCATTCTCTGGACAATACGCAGAATGGACATCGTTTCACGATCTTTACTCATCACTGATCCATAATAACAAATTATTATCAAATGTTCAAAAGTTGCATTACTTGAAGTCGAGTTTAAGTGGAGAAGCAGAGGCGTTGCTGCGACATATAGCCATAACAGAAGCGAACTACAATGAAGCGTGGGAGACTCTTAAAAAACGATTTAGCAACAAACGTTTCGTCATAAATGCATTGCTTTGGACCTATACCTACACATAGAAGGTTCTATTCTCATATCATTTTTATACAATTTAAAATGCTATTGATAAAAATATAGTCAGGATATTTGATGCAATGAGGCAAATTCTTTGCTGACAATTTTAATCTCACATTTTCGCGACTTCATACTTAAATGCACCTGCTATTTTTGTTGTGAAGCTTCGTTTATTCAGCGTACATAGCCAGGTCCTTAGCTATACATATCACGTATTGTAATGTAACAATGGATTATAGATGATTTATATTTCATCCAAAATCTCTCGATATCCAAGCGCTGAATCCCTCGATTACGTGCTTAGTGTACGCATTATTACGAATTCAATATCTATTATTAATGCTCGTATAGAAATTGCCTCGGCACTGTATTAACGTGGTATGAAGTCACAGGTGCGCGCAAGGCAATAATTTGCACGCAGCGTAAACGTTTCACGTAAATCAAGATACAGTACTCTAGGCAGGCAGTGTCTTTGATAAATATACCTTATTATTGTGTCGCATGGCGAAGGATTATGTTGCTTTTGTTTACGTAATAACCACCTCGGTAAGTCGATATGTAGGTTCGTGTTTCAAAGAGTCGAAGATAGGTAATACAAAATGCGTGATACCAGTAAAAAATTGGTACCTACGGGAATAGGAAGTTAGTTGGTACTGCTGAGAAATAAGCGTTTGCTAGTTGTAAACGCTACAGAGTAATTAATATTTGAGTCACATTTCGCGGGAAGTTTCCCTAAGTACTAAATTAACATTAGTTCTAAGACTTTTAATAATTAGTCATTATTTTCTTCCAAAAACAACCATATTTTATTTAGGGATATAAATGTCAATAAGTTTACCAGGTTTCAAATGACAAGAAACGCGGGAGAGCCAGACGAAGCAGAAACTGACTCTTGCACCTACAAAATACACAAATACTTAATAACATTACATAGACTGTGTTAAGTTTTGTAAAACGTCTTGGAAAACGTTGTTAGGTGATGTAGGGAAGCTGCCTGCGATCCCTATTTACCTTGGTCACGCCAAAACTTGAAACAACTTTACCAATTTCATCTTTTTTTTTAAGATTTCTAATACTTTGTAAAAGGTTCTTACGAAAAGAAAATTGCGCAGAAAATTGGAAAATTGCAGAAAACTTAACGACGATTTTAATTCGCGGGTGAAACCACGGGGCTAAGCTAGTAAATAATAGAAAGGAAGATTTTTTTTTATTTGTGACCAACTACGTTTTACAAATTACAAAAAACAAAAGTTATAAAGTCACAAATCGGCCCCAACTCAACATTATGCCAAAAACAAATAACTATTAATAAATAACTCGATATGAGCGTAATATTATGAAGTTAACACTTTCTGTTCAAAATTGTAACTATGACTAATTCTAATTCTTATATTCTTGTACAAAATTAATGATCATGATGGGAAGGCTACCCACCAAAATACAGGTGTTGCCACCAAACTAGGTGAGTTTGGTGGCTATGGCTGCAATCTTAATGTGTTGTACCTTAATGTAGTAAAATTATTTTTAATTTAATTTAATTATGGTGATTGCCAAGAAAATTTTAAGCAAGGTGGGCGAGGTCACTCGAGCCCATACTTGACCTCGCTTTGTGTAGAATCTTCGGGTGAGGTCTATTTTGACCTTAATCTTCCTCTTGGATAGACGCGCCAAACTGGCGTGCGAGACGCTTATGAAATTTGTTCGTGTTACGAAAGTATAATGAAAGGTTTATACAATTATAATTAATATGGCAGATAACTCAAGAGCGAATCTTGCAACATTCCCGATTCATTAATCAAAATAATTATAATTTTTAGAAAAAAAAAGAACCGACTTCATGACTATACATACCTACATTTACAAACTGAGTATTACGACTGAAATACTTTGTATCCAAGGTCTTGAAAAATTTAACGAAAAACAACAGGGCCCGGTCGCCATGGAGACACTTTGTTTTTTTGAAGTTCTGTTGTAGGAACAGTTCCTCTGTTTGCTGTTCAGTTGACAGCGTCGCTAGTGGAGAACAAAGTATGAAATTCACCAAGAAATAACTGTAGTTCCAATTTTGCCCACCTTAACAGCTAAGTTGGTGGCACTGTGCAATGTACATTGAATTCGTTGCTTATCGTCATTTTTTTGTAGTTTTTGTAGATTTTTCAAAAAGCGCTGAATCAATGTTGATAAAAAAAATTATGGGACCACCTATGAGATAAGACCTACCAACCAAAAAAAGAATCATCAAAAACAATTCTAAATTGGCGGAGTAATCGCGTAACAAACATACATAAAAAAAAACATACAGTCGAATTGATAACCGCCTCTTTTTTGAAGTCGGTTAACAAACCTGGCACTTCACAGAATCTATTAATAATTTTTGGTGACACAGTTTCATAATATAAAAACATAGACTGGTTCTGAAATGAAAATATCGAAAGTATAAAAAGAGCTCCGCGCCGTCAAAACAGGCACGTTTCGTGCTTCAAATATTGCGCCGATAAAAACTTGGCAAGCTCGCTTTATTATAATAGCAATGTCATTTATAGGAGAGACTTCGACGTTTTAAGCATTTTAAAATGTTCGTTTTTGACACGTTTATCAATGAGCATACTAATACGAGCAGTGATGTACAATGTTAACTAATCAGTTGGTTCAGGATTCAGGTAAACCAAACGAATTGACGAGGCTTGTTTAAAAATACTGTTTTTTGTAGCTTTCGTAAATACGACATGAAATAGTTATTCTTCGAACTAAGCTGCAAAAAATTTATTTGGGTCAAATGTCTGGTCAAATTGAAACCAGAGCAAGCGAAGGATTCCAAGATTGAACGGCGTGCGAAGCAAGTAGCAAGACGTAAATAAATTTTGCAGCCGATGGAAAACAAAACTTTTCACCTCGCCTTTGCGTTTACGTTACGTTTACATTAAGATAGGATCTCCTTTAATTAAAGAAACCTCCTTGACTTAAACTATATAAGGTGTTATTTATAGTAATATCCTAAAAAATATAAGGATAAACAATTGTGACACACGTATATTTTTTTATTTTTTATTATTTTGGTGATTCTTGTTCCTACAAATAGTACACTACAAA
This sequence comes from Agriopis marginaria, assembly GCA_932305915.1. Taxonomy (NCBI): domain Eukaryota; kingdom Metazoa; phylum Arthropoda; class Insecta; order Lepidoptera; family Geometridae; genus Agriopis; species Agriopis marginaria. Next base: position 6,951,823 of record OW029925.1, on the reverse strand, counting down.
TTACATACACACGATAAAACAGCTTAAAAACTAGTGCAACAATCAGGCGTTATCGCTAAGAGCGATCTCTTTCAGCAACCTTAGGATGGAGAGTATCATGTTGTAGTTTGTTAGTCACAAGTAAAACTAAATAAAAACCTTCTTTACTAAATAACAGGTTTGCGCCTTACCGCCACCTCGCAAAACGTTTTATTATGCTACTGTTTATATCATACTTGTCAGCAAAACCCAGTGAAATATAGTTATTATTTTGCTGGCAAAACCGTAGGCACTAAACTGAATAAAACTTTTAAACCACTGTGAGCCAGTATATCATCTAATCTATGATCGGAAACCCGATCACGTCATCTACGCAATAATGCAGATACCCAGTCTCCGTCCGTGTACCATCTGATTGCTATTGTAAAAACCCCCCCTTTTATGGTTAATTTATTTAACCTTTATTATTTAACTGATTTATTATATGTTTTATATTTGGTTGCCTAAATATTACATTTTTATTTGCCTAAATATTAGCTGCGTATATTAAACCTATAATGGAGTATGACTACTATGTTATTCGTATCTTTAAAATATTACAGTATAACTGCTACTCCCGTTCGTGAAATCTAGAATCGTAAAAGACCTACTAACACCGAATAAGTTACTTTACCTAATGTATGCCTACCTACTCGCGGATTTAATATTTACCTACATGTTTCGTTTTGGCCAGGTGATTGTCTAGTGGAAGAACCCTACTTTGTGATCATAGAACCCAAGTATACGAATAGGTATGAGCTGTGTGACGAGGTCCTAATCTAATATTATGATTAAAATGTTATTAGGTTTACAATATCCGTACTACTGAATAAATTAATGAAGATGTAAGAATGTTGTGGAAAATGACCTAAAACGAAGGTAAGTAGATAATATTAGAAATAGAAGTAAAATAGATTATGTGTATATTAAATGCGGATACTAAGCATATCACTAAGATATTTGTTAAGTGAACTTTGGTTAGTATTTTATGTATCGTATATATTAATTGAAACAAACTCGTATGGGGCTAAGGATCGGCGCCCCTCCTCCGCGTCGATCGATTGATTTCGTCATCCTTACTGGTCATCACCTCCCCCATACGAGTATAAATACTCGTTTAAATAAAGAACTCTAATAGTCAAAATTCGGAGTCAGTCTGTGTGTCTAACAAAAGGTGGGACAAGAGGGCATAATCTTTTAGCAACCCCAGCGAACCCCAGCAAAAGGGTCAAATAATGAGTTCCCAAGATTAGGAAATCAAGGTACTCTTTAGGCACACGCCCAACCCTACCTAAACCTGAAACAGAAGATCATCCTGAATAATGTTATCTTATTCTTATGTGACCGCATAACTTTATCATAATTTGATGATGCAGACCTCGGAATAATTTACCGAATACTGATGAACTAGACAATCAAGTCATACACATTCTTAGTGTAATGAAGTTAATAACTTTTCCCGTTATCTCTTCAAATTGGCCATCTCAAACAGGACCTTCCTTCAAGTGAGATTATATTAATTAGGCCAGTATCACTAAATTCAGTGACATTAGTAAAAGGCGCCCTTTGTTGTTTTTTTATAACTAAAGGCGTAACCCAGAGACAATCGCTCCATGTATATTTCAGCTATACTTAGCCTAAGGTTCCTTCTATGGAAGCCATAATAAAGTGTGATGTTGAAGTAAGCCCATTATATTGACTTTCAACTCGAAGAGACAAATCAACTTCTTTCGTCATCGTCTCGGTTCTGAGAACTATATTTTCTCTTGATAGAACCTGTATGACCTGGCAGCCCAGCACAATCAGCTCAAAGCAGTTAAAGGACTTTAATAATTAGTTACGGAACCTCTTTGTCCATTCGAACCTTTATTTATAAAACAAGTTGACCTTTGCAACTGAATTTACTTTATGTTAATATAAGAAAATAGCAATGACTATCGTCTGTAATTCAATTAGGAACATTTATCCATTCGAACTATAACCTCCTCTTTTTTAGAAGTCGGTTAACAATTACTTTATGTAAGTAAATAATATCAAATAATAAAATGACTACATTGTCTTCAATTCGATTAGGAACATTTATCCATTCGAACTATAACCTCCTCTTTTTTAGAAGTCGGTTAACAATTACTTTATGTAAGTAAATAATATCAAATAATAAAATGATTACATTGTCTTCAATTCGATTAGGAACATTTATCCATTCGAACTATAACCTCCTCTTTTTTAGAAGTCGGTTAACAATTACTCTATGCAAGTAAATAATATCAAATATCAAAATAATTATAAGGCTTACAATTGGTCCTCGCGCCGGCTTCCACAGACATCGCCCCACTCCGCCCGGGACAACTGAAGCAACTCTGAATCCAGATACGATGGTGACACAATGCATAAAGTACCTTCCCGCAGCTCCAGGTAGATCGTCCCATCGCCATAGGAAAAGGAGTATACCCCCGAAGGTGACGAAGGCCAAAAACCCACAACGGAGTGAGCACATCGACCCCGGTGGCGTCACAATCCACCGACATTTAAAACCCACGGGAAAAAACGCAACACCACTCGGAGAGTGACTTTACGCCGGAATTTGGTTGCTTTGGGAACCACCATTCCTTAAACTGCAGATGTTGTGTTCCCTAAGCCCTCCCTTCGCGATAAAAGTATCGTTTCAAATCCATTCCCCCGCAAAAGCCGGGACGGTGGCACTAGTCTACCACTAGGGGTATGACCACCATCCCAATGGGTGAATACGTCCAAGCGCATACCCAAACTTTTAACGGAAAAAGGATCCGAATCAACACTATAATCCAAAACGAGTTAAATGACTCTATAATCAAATACGGTTCCGTTCCCAGACATGCAACATGAGAATCGAACCGATGCTCACATAAATTCACACTAAATCACTATTTACCCACAAAAAGATCCTAAAACGTATTTAATTCGTTGTGTTCTCTAAGCCCTCTCCTCCTTCTAGCCTTCCCCTCGCGATAAAGGTATTGTTTCAAATCCATTCCCCCGCAAAAGCCGGGACGGTGGCACTAGTCTACCACTAGGGGTATGACCACCATCCCAATGGGTGAATACGTCCAAGCGCATACCCAAACTTTTAACGGAAAAAAGGATCCGAATCAACACTATAATCCAAAACGAGTTAAATGACTCTATAATCAAATACGGTTCCGTTCCCAGACATGCAACATGAGAATCGAACCGATGCTCACATAAATTCACACTAAATCACTATTTACCCACAAAAAGATCCTAAAACGTATTTAATTCGTTGTGTTCTCTAAGCCCTCTCCTCCTTCTAGCCTTCCCCTCGCGATAAAGGTATTGTTTCAAATCCATTCCCCCGCAAAAGCCGGGACGGTGGCACTAGTCTACCACTAGGGGTATGACCACCATCCCAATGGGTGAATACGTCCAAGCGCATACCCAAACTTTTAACGGAAAAAAGGATCCGAATCAACACTATAATCCAAAACGAGTTAAATGACTCTATAATCAAATACGGTTCCGTTCCCAGACATGCAACATGAGAATGGAACCGATGCTCACATAAATTCACACTAAATCACTATTTACCCACAAAAAGATCCTAAAACGTTAAATTATTTCAGAGTTATTTGGTAGTACAAATTGACTGTCGAATAACTCCTTATAAAATTAAAACACGCGTGAATTTAAATCGCGGACATACAAAGGTACTCGAACGACACCGAAATTCGTAGACGCGTAACCATCTACAAATCTAGGCTAGTCCAAGCACTAAAATTTTATAAAATAAAATCAATTTTAATTTTTAAAACGATTGAGCAAATATATGAACACAAGTCACTGAATTTACCTATCCAAAGTACTCGTCCGCTCTCGACCGAACCTGAGAACGAATGCCCCTCCTTTTCTCTACGCCGCTCGTTTTACATGCGAACAGAGCCTTCCCTTCCAACATGAATTTTTCCGAGAAATTGTCGTATTGTCTCTTTTTAATTTTCTACCTACCTCCAACTTATTATTATTCGTGCGCGTATTTGTTTTAGATAACCAATAAAATTACCGGTTGATGTAGGTACTTATTTGCAGTCTAACAAACTAAATCTAGAAAACCCCAGTCAAGCAATTAAGTGTTGAACCATTTGTCTTTAGTGATTTTGTTTATGAGATGAATTTCGCTGATATTTCCGATTAGTTCGATACAAAAGTATTACCTTAGATGTAGAAAATTCCGGGTTTTATTTTTATAATATTTAGAACTAATTTATAGTAGTAAAGTTGTTTTAAAGCATTCTTTCTTAACGCCCGACTCAATGCAAACATCGGACAATGTGCATAACTTGCTGTACTGAAGGTTAACTAAAAGAATCCCTGTTCTCCATTTAGCTAGGCATGGAGTAAGGATACTATTAATCCTATTTTATTATCATGTAGTTATCAAAATCCTTTATAATATGAGACAGCATTTGATACTCAGTCTTTATTTTAATTCCTGACCCTCTTTTCATTGCAAAACTTTGTTTTTATTTTTCCTTGGTTTTTTAGATTCGCGTGATTTAGGTATTTGCCATGCACCATGTACAAATTAATATTGTGTTAGAATTTTAAACGAAACATCTATTTATTTAATTATTTATTTATGAACGATGAACTTGGTTCTGTTACATTCGACCCCATTAAATTTAAGAAGATGACCTAAATCGGAGTAAATTTAATAATATTAAATGAGTTCCCAAATAAATAATTCAATAAAGAAATTAAGAATTGAAATTTAACAACCCCAATGATATGTCTAATGTGCAAGATCTTTGTTGTCCATATTCAAGTTTCAACAATAAAATTAAACATGTAATAGAACTGTTTGTGTATGCGCCCTAATTATTATATGTGTAGTTTGTTTAAACCGGTCATGAAATAATCATCTTAGAAACTCAATCCGACAGCAAACCCGTGTATCATAAAAGAACTTTTTTCGTCCACATAGTATATTGACTTCTACGAGGAACCCGGTTGTGAGTCGAGTCGTTAGAAGAACAGAAAGATTGCTTTCCCCGCCAAATTCAACCTTTCAATCGAGGGGGTTTGCACTCATATCTCCTCGGTCCGCTCTCAACGTCCTGTGAACTACAAAAATCCACCTATGACCTCTCAGGGTCCTATAAGCTCTCGAAACCGAATTAAAAATCTGACTACCTCCGATCGGTGAATGTGAGTGTAGGAAATATTGCGGTTTACCCTTCGCATGAAGGATGCGTGTGAGTATGAGCTCAATATAAACTCAATGTTTAATATTGACAGGGATAAATGTCCTCCTGACTTAACCTAGCTCCAAGTTCCCCTTTTATATTGAGCCGGTTGTGTAGTGTTTTGCTAAACCTTGAAATCGACAACTCGCCTCTAGCCTTGGTGTCGCTACAACCCTGAAACCTCTAAACATACTTATAACTCAAAATTTCCAACATCCTTCCACAATTCATTCCTCATTCGTTTATTCTTATTATTCAGATACAGAGCATATCTTTCATTGCTGTTCAATCCATCCCAAGGAAGTATTGACACCTTTAAGAACTATTGGCGACCAAGTTTCTGCACGCCTATCCCTAGGTTCATAATCTCAAATAAAAGCAGTAACATCTATCAAGATCAGATACTACTAACTTAGGAAACCCTAAAACCCCCCAGCTACTAATGAACTACAACCCACCAAAATACTAAATATCTAGATAACAGTATCAAAACCCGTTCACGTTCACATTGATATATAAATACTTCGTTCACGTTCATTTTTATGAAGTTCCATCAAATATATAATTTTCCAAATTAAAACTGTTAAATAATTTTTTAATTTAGTAAAATTTTATTGTTATTCATTTTTCGAAGTGATTATTAAATACAAATTACATTTTCCGAATAGTTAAACTATAAATAACCTAAACTTTTAACTACCCTGCATGAATTTATTCCGATTGCTTTTTATCCATCAACATCTATTTATCGCGCCTATGGTTAGATCTATTTAGCCATTCTAAATCCTGCTATTTTACCAACTAATAATAAGTACCGTAGTTAGCTAGCTGTTATGGATTATTTAGAACTGTGAATCGACCCCAAAGTTTTAATTTACAGTTACTTCGCTATCAAATATTTAGAAACAAGAAAGTCAAGTACTTAATTAGATGAAGTAATATTATTAGAATACCTTCTTCTAAAACGCACTACATTTTTTTTTCATCCAAAAACGTTCTATTAATTTACTACATCCTTCTACTAGTCAAATTAATTGTGTATGACTTAGCAAATTAAATAAGTTAATTTTTACTATATGAGCTATATAATTATTCACGGGATAAGATAAGATAAGATAAGATAAGATAAGATAATTTATTCAGACAACGAACACTCCCACAATACCATTGCCTAAAAGCAATAATACCCATGTGGTGCACGCTATGTCTCGTCAAAAACAAAATACAATTCACTCAAATTCATATTAAAAATTGTTTCATATTCAAATTAATATGAAAAACTCAACACATTATATAATTATTAAACAACAACATAACAAAATTATATGTGTGCAAAATTATACTACTACGTCATAATAATATAACCCTACACACAAATATTTCTTTAGTAAACAACCGCGACAGTTTGAAACAGTGTTTTATTTTTTACTAGTTTAGTTTTAAAATACCTGGAAATAGAGAGTTTATTATGTGTTCTTTTAATTCTACCTTAAACAACCCGAACCCGTTTTAGTAAGCAATCATAACCCTTTTTTCCAATTAAATAAACACCTTAACAATAGTAACAAAGTGAAAATAAGTATAGTTGAAACTGATAGTAACAAAGCTTAAGAAATAATAATAATTATAAATTAATTGTTTTAAGATTTGACATGCGCGTCGTTTTCCCCCAAAGAATTATAGCACCTAAAAATATAATACACAAAATGATCGTGGGTGGCATTTTGTAGATTTAATTGTTACCCAAATACATTAGCAGCCATAATTTTCACGCCCCAATAACAACGACAAAAATTTACATAAATATAACAAATACTAAATTGTGAGAATTATAAACATAGATAGTATTTCACTAGCTACGTCTATGCACTTCATCAACTGTCTCCGTCTTATACACAGGTGCCTTACTTCCCGCTTACTATGTGAAGTAACTCAACCAACAAAGGATTATATCTGTACCATGTCTATGTTTGTATTAGAAACGTTAATAGTTGCGCGTCTTACTTCACAGAACACTAAATTTAAAGCTACCGTCCCTATATTTTTAAACCGGCCTTATTCGTGAAAACCAAACCAGAATTATAATCGTAATTTTTAAACTTTCGCGATTTGAACACATGTTTTAAATGTTTATCGGGACCTATCACGTATTATTACAGAATTATAATATCGGTAACATCTGTCCTGGTGGTAAGATCAAAACAGACGTCACAATTGCCCACCTAAAACTACCCCAATGAACCTTAGTAAAATGTATATGCAACCTTTTCATCAATAATACTACCAAATCCGATAAATTCAAAATTCGAGCCTATTTAAGATAAACCTACACTTTTATTCGCGAAATGTCACATCAAAGTTAATGATTTTATAAATGACACATCATAGAACGGCAGTAAGTCAAACTGCTTACTTTGCAACTATAGACGTGTTCATCGATTAATTAATTAGATTAAAACCATTTTCATTAATTATTGAAATTGTTTCGAGTATTTAGTTTAATTCAAAAATATTTACATAAACAATACCAACGGTATTTTTATGTCACCTCTATTATATCATTACTATTTTTATGTACACTTACTAACCGGGCTAACAAGACACAAAGTGACCAATATATCAACCGACCTATTGTGCAAATAAATTATCTTTGAAATTTCATAGATAAGACTTGGCATAAACCTAACATTTGTAGCAGTAGCATTCCAATGAAGATTTCTTTTCTTCTAAGAAATGCTTGTTCTAGCGTAAAGACATCAACGAGATACCACGTGCCACAATCCCTATTTTAAAACCTATTGAGAACCTACTTAACCCTGATTTGTGACATGCTAACACACAATATTTTTAGTTGGCTATAGTGATAGGTTTTTAGACCTTACTTGTACGAAATTCACAAATTTAACACACTGTTTAATTTTACAACGTCATTTAACATCATTACAATACCCTACTAGAAAGATGTGTACAAAGATAAATAGCTACCTGTTAATTTAAGAGTATTTAAGAAATTTACTATAATTTAGATCAATCCGATTGTAACTTTAAATATTGCAGTTCCTAAAACCATTATGACTTTTGATTAGACTAAATATTGCATTATCAGGGTCAAAATTATGTCCTAGTTATAAAATAGTTTAAGATTTTACATTCCCTTTAATTTAACTTATTTGTCCATAATTATTCCTACTAATCATTATATTAAAGTATTTCACACTGTGTGTTCAATTTTTAATTTACCGATTACTTTTAAATATGCATATCCCTATCCAAGCTAATAATTTAGTTCCCTAGTCAGCCCATTCATATTTTAGTAATAATATTTATTATATTTGACATTTATTTAGAGCAAAATTTTCTAAAGTTTCTTACGACCTCGCTCATTACGACTCCGTTTCTTACGACCCCGATTATTACGACCCCATTTCTTACGACCCCAATTCTTATGAGTATTTTTCAACCCCAGTGAAAACCCATAATATGAAACAATATTTCACAACAATGGAAACACACGGATTATATACATTAGGTTTTCCCATTTTTATAAATATTTTCAAGCCAGCGTTAGCAATTTTTAGAACAAATTTGGAATCTATGATAAAGGATGTAATATATAAGATTAAATTCACATTTTCTATTATTTTTGAACCCATTTACCTTACCACATGCGTTACCCAACCTATTAACCTACTACGTTAGTACCGAATGTAAGAAATTCTAATGATTTAACCTTGATATTTTTGATGATGGTGATGAATATTTTTGCACAGCTCATACCAATTCTCGTCTCCTTTGCACGAACAACAAATTGTGTTCAAGCGAACTTGAACACTCTTAAATATAATCCCTTTCTAATACCTAATTTAATTCTAAACGACCCCATTTCTTATGACGGTTCTACGCGTTTAAGCAAAACAAATACTATACATAAATTCTAGTGAGAGTATTAAGAAACATCGATCCTGCATTGACCTATATGTACTAATGTAGTTAATCCTAACTGTTATCTACATAAACATCCTATTAGAAATTACCATCGTTGTACGCGTTTTTAATTACAAAGTCACTACAAAGTTAAAATCTTGGCTGATGATGATGATGATGATGATGATAATGATCCTGGTCACTACGGCATACCATATTGTAAAAACCCCCCCTTTTATGGTTAATTTATTTAACCTTTATTATTTAACTGATTTATTATATGTTTTATATTTGGTTGCCTAAATATTACATTTTTATTTGCCTAAATATTAGCTGCGTATATTAAACCTATAATGGAGTATGACTACTATGTTATTCGTATCTTTAAAATATTACAGTATAACTGCTACTCCCGTTCGTGAAATCTAGAATCGTAAAAGACCTACTAACACCGAATAAGTTACTTTACCTAATGTATGCCTACCTACTCGCGGATTTAATATTTACCTACATGTTTCGTTTTGGCCAGGTGATTGTCTAGTGGAAGAACCCTACTTTGTGATCATAGAACCCAAGTATACGAATAGGTATGAGCTGTGTGACGAGGTCCTAATCTAATATTATGATTAAAATGTTATTAGGTTTACAATATCCGTACTACTGAATAAATTAATGAAGATGTAAGAATGTTGTGGAAAATGACCTAAAACGAAGGTAAGTAGATAATATTAGAAATAGAAGTAAAATAGATTATGTGTATATTAAATGCGGATACTAAGCATATCACTAAGATATTTGTTAAGTGAACTTTGGTTAGTATTTTATGTATCGTATATATTAATTGAAACAAACTCGTATGGGGCTAAGGATCGGCGCCCCTCCTCCGCGTCGATCGATTGATTTCGTCATCCTTACTGGTCATCACCTCCCCCATACGAGTATAAATACTCGTTTAAATAAAGAACTCTAATAGTCAAAATTCGGAGTCAGTCTGTGTGTCTAACAAAAGGTGGGACAAGAGGGCATAATCTTTTAGCAACCCCAGCGAACCCCAGCAAAAGGGTCAAATAATGAGTTCCCAAGATTAGGAAATCAAGGTACTCTTTAGGCACACGCCCAACCCTACCTAAACCTGAAACAGAAGATCATCCTGAATAATGTTATCTTATTCTTATGTGACCGCATAACTTTATCATAATTTGATGATGCAGACCTCGGAATAATTTACCGAATACTGATGAACTAGACAATCAAGTCATACACATTCTTAGTGTAATGAAGTTAATAACTTTTCCCGTTATCTCTTCAAATTGGCCATCTCAAACAGGACCTTCCTTCAAGTGAGATTATATTAATTAGGCCAGTATCACTAAATTCAGTGACATTAGTAAAAGGCGCCCTTTGTTGTTTTTTTATAACTAAAGGGGTAACCCAGAGACAATCGCTCCATGTATATTTCAGCTATACTTAGCCTAAGGTTCCTTCTATGGAAGCCATAATAAAGTGTGATGTTGAAGTAAGCCCATTATATTGACTTTCAACTCGAAGAGACAAATCAACTTCTTTCGTCATCGTCTCGGTTCTGAGAACTATATTTTCTCTTGATAGAACCTGTATGACCTGGCAGCCCAGCACAATCAGCTCAAAGCAGTTAAAGGACTTTAATAATTAGTTACGGAACCTCTTTGTCCATTCGAACCTTTATTTATAAAACAAGTTGACCTTTGCAACTGAATTTACTTTATGTTAATATAAGAAAATAGCAATGACTATCGTCTGTAATTCAATTAGGAACATTTATCCATTCGAACTATAACCTCCTCTTTTTTAGAAGTCGGTTAACAATTACTTTATGTAAGTAAATAATATCAAATAATAAAATGACTACATTGTCTTCAATTCGATTAGGAACATTTATCCATTCGAACTATAACCTCCTCTTTTTTAGAAGTCGGTTAACAATTACTTTATGTAAGTAAATAATATCAAATAATAAAATGATTACATTGTCTTCAATTCGATTAGGAACATTTATCCATTCGAACTATAACCTCCTCTTTTTTAGAAGTCGGTTAACAATTACTCTATGCAAGTAAATAATATCAAATATCAAAATAATTATAAGGCTTACAATTGGTCCTCGCGCCGGCTTCCACAGACATCGCCCCACTCCGCCCGGGACAACTGAAGCAACTCTGAATCCAGATACGATGGTGACACAATGCATAAAGTACCTTCCCGCAGCTCCAGGTAGATCGTCCCATCGCCATAGGAAAAGGAGTATACCCCCGAAGGTGACGAAGGCCAAAAACCCACAACGGAGTGAGCACATCGACCCCGGTGGCGTCACAATCCACCGACATTTAAAACCCACGGGAAAAAACGCAACACCACTCGGAGAGTGACTTTACGCCGGAATTTGGTTGCTTTGGGAACCACCATTCCTTAAACTGCAGATGTTGTGTTCCCTAAGCCCTCCCTTCGCGATAAAAGTATCGTTTCAAATCCATTCCCCCGCAAAAGCCGGGACGGTGGCACTAGTCTACCACTAGGGGTATGACCACCATCCCAATGGGTGAATACGTCCAAGCGCATACCCAAACTTTTAACGGAAAAAGGATCCGAATCAACACTATAATCCAAAACGAGTTAAATGACTCTATAATCAAATACGGTTCCGTTCCCAGACATGCAACATGAGAATCGAACCGATGCTCACATAAATTCACACTAAATCACTATTTACCCACAAAAAGATCCTAAAACGTATTTAATTCGTTGTGTTCTCTAAGCCCTCTCCTCCTTCTAGCCTTCCCCTCGCGATAAAGGTATTGTTTCAAATCCATTCCCCCGCAAAAGCCGGGACGGTGGCACTAGTCTACCACTAGGGGTATGACCACCATCCCAATGGGTGAATACGTCCAAGCGCATACCCAAACTTTTAACGGAAAAAAGGATCCGAATCAACACTATAATCCAAAACGAGTTAAATGACTCTATAATCAAATACGGTTCCGTTCCCAGACATGCAACATGAGAATCGAACCGATGCTCACATAAATTCACACTAAATCACTATTTACCCACAAAAAGATCCTAAAACGTATTTAATTCGTTGTGTTCTCTAAGCCCTCTCCTCCTTCTAGCCTTCCCCTCGCGATAAAGGTATTGTTTCAAATCCATTCCCCCGCAAAAGCCGGGACGGTGGCACTAGTCTACCACTAGGGGTATGACCACCATCCCAATGGGTGAATACGTCCAAGCGCATACCCAAACTTTTAACGGAAAAAAGGATCCGAATCAACACTATAATCCAAAACGAGTTAAATGACTCTATAATCAAATACGGTTCCGTTCCCAGACATGCAACATGAGAATGGAACCGATGCTCACATAAATTCACACTAAATCACTATTTACCCACAAAAAGATCCTAAAACGTTAAATTATTTCAGAGTTATTTGGTAGTACAAATTGACTGTCGAATAACTCCTTATAAAATTAAAACACGCGTGAATTTAAATCGCGGACATACAAAGGTACTCGAACGACACCGAAATTCGTAGACGCGTAACCATCTACAAATCTAGGCTAGTCCAAGCACTAAAATTTTATAAAATAAAATCAATTTTAATTTTTAAAACGATTGAGCAAATATATGAACACAAGTCACTGAATTTACCTATCCAAAGTACTCGTCCGCTCTCGACCGAACCTGAGAACGAATGCCCCTCCTTTTCTCTACGCCGCTCGTTTTACATGCGAACAGAGCCTTCCCTTCCAACATGAATTTTTCCGAGAAATTGTCGTATTGTCTCTTTTTAATTTTCTACCTACCTCCAACTTATTATTATTCGTGCGCGTATTTGTTTTAGATAACCAATAAAATTACCGGTTGATGTAGGTACTTATTTGCAGTCTAACAAACTAAATCTAGAAAACCCCAGTCAAGCAATTAAGTGTTGAACCATTTGTCTTTAGTGATTTTGTTTATGAGATGAATTTCGCTGATATTTCCGATTAGTTCGATACAAAAGTATTACCTTAGATGTAGAAAATTCCGGGTTTTATTTTTATAATATTTAGAACTAATTTATAGTAGTAAAGTTGTTTTAAAGCATTCTTTCTTAACGCCCGACTCAATGCAAACATCGGACAATGTGCATAACTTGCTGTACTGAAGGTTAACTAAAAGAATCCCTGTTCTCCATTTAGCTAGGCATGGAGTAAGGATACTATTAATCCTATTTTATTATCATGTAGTTATCAAAATCCTTTATAATATGAGACAGCATTTGATACTCAGTCTTTATTTTAATTCCTGACCCTCTTTTCATTGCAAAACTTTGTTTTTATTTTTCCTTGGTTTTTTAGATTCGCGTGATTTAGGTATTTGCCATGCACCATGTACAAATTAATATTGTGTTAGAATTTTAAACGAAACATCTATTTATTTAATTATTTATTTATGAACGATGAACTTGGTTCTGTTACACTATTCTTCCCGCTCGCTCGTCCAATATCGATGGGCGATATTGCACGTCCAATCGCGAAAGGCCTGACGTTATTGGCCTATAGATCTTGGCACCTAGACGCTCGTGACGGTGACAAGTTTAGTAACATACGCAGTGAAATAATTTCTAGTAATTGTAAAAGAGAATAAGTACGCTGATAATAAGAAGTAATCGTAGACGTGTCGGCTAATATAGTGAAATGTAAGAAAAAGTCATGTTGACATTCTTGCCATTTTTTACTAGTCCGGCCTAGTAGAATAAGGGCAAGAAAATAATTATGGTAACTAAGAAATTTAAGTACAATGACTTTATAAAAGTAACTACGAAGCGCTTTGATTCCACATTTATTGTGCGAACTGCTAGTCTGTGGAATTCGCTGCCTGAGTGGTTGTTCCCCGATAGTTACAATCTGGGTGTCTTCAAGTCGACAGTGAATAGGTTTCTTCTAGGCAAGCGTGCTCCATCGTAAGCCGCATCATCGCTTAGCATCAGGCGAGTTGGCGGCCAAGCGCAAGTCTATTTATAATTTATAAAAAACTATCAAAATCATCACTCAAATAGTACAAACACTAAAATACGTGGTTTTTCAGACTGGTGCTACCGTTTTAAGCCAAACGGAAGCCACAATGAACAACTTTTAATATGGTACTTCCCTTGAAACTGCGAAACAAAATCATAATTTTCTAATGAAAGTGTCATTCGCGCTTAACGAAATGTATAGAATAGTCGATGTTTTTTTTCGCGATTTCGGGATTGTTCCCATCGTAAAAGTTGTGATGAGTACAATGACATCATTTTGACTTTGCACCATCGTTCCGTATGACCCGGTTAATAAAACGAAGTGCCCTTTCAATTGATATTGATACAAACCGATGGATGTTAGATCTAATTACATTATAACGTGTCCTGAGTTTTCATATAAATTAAAATATATTTTAGAAATACCGACAAACTATTTTAATCCTAGGTTTTTAAATTAACTAATTTACATGAGACAAATGTAGAATAAATGCACAGATTACTTTAATAGTTAGTGCTATTATAGTCTGCTTTTAGTTCGGGCATTTTGAGCACTGACATTTTATCCATAGTTTAAAATATCTTTGACCCTACCGCTATTTATACTCAAACCTAAGGAAGTATGAGATTAATAATGAAATCAAGGCTAAGTCTCTAAGGGCGCACCCAACTAATCTAAATTACGGCATCTGTAATCCTCTACAGTTGATGGCCTTCCGCTGCTACGCTGGGATGTTATTAACACCATAATACCACGTACAAAATAATTATTACTGTCTGTGTTGAGTAATAAATTAACAAAAGATTTGAATATTTTTAATAATAAAAATCGGCAAATGAGTAATGGTTACTTAGGTTTCCGCGATTATAATACATTGAAATTAAAAACTTTTAACAGATTTAATCACCTTGAATTTAATTCCTGACATTTCCAAATCTTTGCAATGTCCGTGGTCACAGGAATATTTTAGTAATTTTTAAAGTTGCGCGATTTGATCACAATGGCATGTTTTAAATGTTCAGTCAGCTCTTGATCACGGCCATTGTAACATGGTCGAAACGTCGAGTGAAAGGTACTTATTTTTACCTAAATGAAATAATACGTGATAAGTCCCGATAAACATTTAAAACAGGAATATTTTATTATATTCGAATGTCTATTGAAATATTGTGAAATTATTCACAAGTACCGCCAACGACTTGTTATCAAAACGGTGTGTAGAAGTCTTGAAGTTTCTACACCCAACCTAAGCCTAACACACAGTTGAACAGAACTGATTGATAGAATAGCCTACGAGACTATTTGAAAATAACTTGCAGCACAAATACAATTAATTATTTTCAAAAAAGTCAAATCAACTAGATTTAACATTTTACCCGTAACCGCTAAGCCGGTGGTGCGGTGGCCAGAAAATTTCCGCCTGATACTTTTCCGAGCAACAATATAAAGGAAAGTTTCACGGCAAAGTCTTTAATAGCTAGGTGCTGCTTTTATCTCATAGTTTTCAGTTCTCGTAATCTTGTTATTATAGAACAAGTTTTCGGTTTTATCTTTTCAAAAAACCTTTCTTTTTCCGGTCGTATTTTAGATAAGGCAATCTTTTGAAATCATCAATATCATCAGCCACAAGACGTCCACTGCTGAACATAGGCCTCCCCCTTTAATCTCCACACTGAACGACAGCCTGCCTTTTGCATTCACTGGATGCCCGCGTCACTATGTCGTCGGTCCATCTAGTGGGAGGCCTCCCTACGCTGCGTCTTCCAGTTCGTGGTCTCCACTCCAGAACTTTTCTTCGCCATCGGTTATCGGTTCTTCGAGCGATGTGGCCTGCCCATAGCCACTTCAACTTGCAAATTTTAACAGCTATGTTGGTGACTCTGGTTCTTTGGCGAATATCTGAATATCTACGTTCCGGATTCTATCGCGCAAAGAAACTCCGAGCATAGCTCTCTCCATTACCCACTGTGTGACTCTGAGTTTTTCCAAAAGGCCAACAGTTAAGAACCACGTCTCAGTACCATAAATATAAATGTCATCACTGACAAGAAAATCTTTTGAAATTGATTATCACAAATCCAATTCAAAGCGATTGTAGCATAGTTATTGGCGCGTTCAACTTCCACACAAACTTGAGCTACCGGTGAAGGAAAACATCGTGAGAAAACCTTAGCATGATAGGGTACTTTTGTTACTCAATTGGCTAGCTAGCATTATATTTTTTTCATTATCAGCCTTTTATGTTCCCACTGCTGGGACACAGGCCTCTCGGAAATAGAGGATGGACCCTAATTCACCATGCTAGCCCAGTGCATGTTGGTAAAATGTCATACCTCTTTGTACGTTTGAGGTTCTTGGACACGATATTTTCCTTCACCGTTGTTGAGCGATGGCATCGAAACTTCATCTAATTTATTTAAATACCTACTATATAAATAAATCATCAGTGCAGGGCCAGGGATCGAACCGGATGTCGTCCGGCCACCATC
The DNA here is from genome assembly GCA_932305915.1 of Agriopis marginaria. Taxonomy (NCBI): domain Eukaryota; kingdom Metazoa; phylum Arthropoda; class Insecta; order Lepidoptera; family Geometridae; genus Agriopis; species Agriopis marginaria. Next base: position 6,935,118 of record OW029925.1, on the reverse strand, counting down.
AAACTGGCTAGTTACTACTAGGTAATTGAGAAATGAGGAATGAGCGCTAAACTCGGTCTAAGCAATACAATACATAGGAATTGTATCTCGAGGGGTTGAGATTAATGAACTTTAGGACGGAATTCTGAAATCGTTTTTTTTTCAAAATTCCACGGCTAGGTTGTCCCAATAGTAGAAGTTGTTTATAATGATGAAAACAATGACCTCCTTTCAACTTAATAATGTATACAGTCAGGGTAACACATACATGTTCAAAATATACAAAAATAAACAACAAACAAGTACAAAACAAACATAAGTAAAAAGTATCAAGCTCGTTAGGCACCGAGCCATACAACGTATCAACGTTGAACATCACCACTTACAGAAACGGTAACCAAAATAAATTCACGGTAGATTTAAAACTTTTTTACTGTTATTTATCGTAGCCAGCGTAGTCGGTGCTACGTGGCTACGAAAAACGTAGAGCCGTAATTTGTAATGCACAACACGAACCCAATAACTCAAGTCGGAGAGGCTAGCACGAGGATATATTAAAAGAACTGGGAAGGGGGAGTAATTAACAATGCAATTTGCTATAATAGCCTTACAGTCGTCGAAATAAGGATGTACTGTACGTATCAAGTTCAAGTAGAGGCACAGATAACATAATAGCACATTAAAGGCCGTGAACTTGTAAGCGACACAAAATTCGAAGCATTCACTTGAATAGTATTTTCACTACTCCGGTAACTTTTAGGTTACACAGGTGGTGCTTACTATTTATGTATAGTAAATAATAATGTATAAGTTCGTATTTTAGAACAATACGCATTCACGCGAGCATTGGCCCAATTATATAATTCGCAATGCCAAAACAGTTAAAAAATAAATCTTTCACATCTGTCAATGTCATTATTGACATTTCGCTCTATGCACTTTTTATATGGCAGAGAATGAGCTCAATACGTAGAGAGAGAAGCTCAATATAATGGCAATGATGTGAATGATGGGCGTCATGAGAAGGGTGAGAAGGCAAATGAAGGATAATTTTTGCACAGACGTGTAATTACACGTCTGTGAATTTTTGTCATAATCACCCATTATTTTAGAAAAAAAAAACACATAAACACCACACAAGTATATACACACGCTTAAATATCGCTATTTCTTTCATCAGTCATAGGTGCAGCCACTTTTTCTCATAGTTCCGTAATTATGTTCTATTGGTAAAATAAACATAAAACAGCTGGCACAAATAGAACAACCGGATATTTTTTTCCTTCTTGTTTATTGGTAGAACAAAAAGTAGAACACTAGGTAAAGATCTGCGCCAACCGGCCATTTATCAAATCACTGGAAATCAATCCAGTCCAATTTCAATCTACTTTTAGAGGAAAACATTGTGAGGAAACCATGTGCGTATGGACTGAGAGACCACATAGATCTCGTAAGTTTTTTGTCGACCAAGAATCTCAAAAGTTCGATGTCATAAAATTCACCAACATGCATATTAAGAAGAAAACTACTTACGACAATGCGAAAACTAATTAAGAAATTCTAAGAAATATACTAGAAGTCAAACTTAACATAAATTACCTTTAAACTACCTATAATATAGTTAATTTAAGTAACGTTGACTTGTAATTTGAATATTTTTAAATAATACGGAAACCTAAACCAACACGATCTTGACCTTAAAATTATATTCAGCTGGCTAAGTTAAACAAAGAGACCAAACAAAAGGTAGCTTACTAATCATGTGGGACGTTCTAAGCCGACGAATTTGTGTTGAGAATAGCAATAGGGATCTAATTCTAATTAAAAAAGGGATGATAAGACCTGCACTGACATCCTGCTTGGGGTGTATTGTGCAATTGCCTCTGCCAGTCTACCCAAACTAGCCGAGCTCCTTAAAATAACGGAATACGGCTTTGGGTCGCTAACTAAAGTCTTCTACCCCAATTTCGCCAGTCGTTGTGGTATTGGAGACTTCTTCAAGGAGGATTCTTCAAGGAGTCCTGACCTTAATATACCTATGTCTTCAGTTGCCTTGCAATGAATATGAATCAAATATAAAATATCAATTAATAATACAAACTAATTAATAATAATAAAAAAATACAAACATTACTTAGTATTATTCTTCTGTTTTCTTGGTCTTTCTGCGGGCATCGACGCATGAATCTATTCCAAACTCTTCAATATCACGCGTCTGCCTTGGCTATTCCGTTACTTTAGTCAACGCTACGATTTCATTCAATGTTACTTCTAAGCTAGAGAACACACAGAAGAGCTCTAATAATAAATATACTGAGGAGGTGATCACTACATCTACCGATAGAGAAAAAAGGTTGTTGAGTGGACACCATGAACCGGAAGAAGCAGCGGCAGCTCAAGTTTCGGATTTTCGTTTCCAGTCACTGCCAACTATCTTGCATATTTTATATCGTCATTACATTAAGTCTCAAGGCATCCCGTTTGCCGATTTGCCATTTGCCGATTGGTGGTCTCCACTCTACTCTAACACGTCTATCCCAATCAATGATGAAATAACCACTTGGTTACATTATCTTTGATCCCAATGGTTATTGATTCTGTGACAGATATGGCCGGCTTATTGCAATTTCAGCTTGCTAATACGCTGAGCTATTGTATAGGTGACTTTCAATGAATATTATATTTGGTTTGGTGACTTGGGTTCTCTGGCGAATGTACAATTATTTTTGCTCCGCTTCTAATTCGGTATTTTATGAATTTTATTCTAAACTTAACATGAATTAATGACCCCTATAAAGTAATTAAATGTAAATAATTTACACTTGGTTCAATTGAAGTAGCTCTCATAATTTATTAAAAGCATATCTGCGTTGTTAAACAATAATTTAGCGAAGAGGCGTGTTCACATAAAAAAACTTTTATAAATCAAAATGAATTATACATAGCTCACAGCAAACTTTCCATTTCTTTATGTCGTATAAAATTTCCAAATGTTTTAGATGGCGAATAAATTATTTTGATTACATTTTTATGTCATGCTATTGACCTGGTTTAACTTATAGATACAGCGGTCAGCTGTTCGTAACGTTGGTTTTATGTAATAATTATAATATGCTTTCAGTCTACAAGTTCTTCAACATCATCAGCTTTGAACTCGAAACACTTTTTGGAAATTGACTTTTTGACTCCGTTCTCATTTATTGCCATATTTAAAACGATACAACGTATTTCAACTCCATGAAACTAACTATTTCAACTCCATGAAAATAACTTAGTTTAAGGTAAATTTATATAACGTCGACCTGGCAAAACTTAAAATGTTTACCATTTTTTTTATTATCATACTTAATTAACTTACGGACATGCCTAGCGGCATGGTAACAATAGTAACAACTGTTAATAATAGTAACATAGCAAATAAAGTATTATAGTTGAGTTTGAGTTCATTTTGAGTGTGTTAAAATAAGGCGTTGCCCTTAATGGTCATATTGCAGAGAGTCTGAAAGCGTACGAAGAAAACATTGACGTCAACTCTGTTGTTCCCTGTTTTCTAAACTAAACTAAATTTGACAGCTCTAAACTGATTGCTATCTTTTTCTCACATGTTGAATTTAAAAGAGACGCAGATAATTTTATTTTATTTTCCTTTCAAATTAGTTTATTTTAGTGAGCGTTACAACGAATTCAAAATCATTAATGGCACGCTCCATAAATATGCATAAACTCGTGGTATAAACTTATGTTATAACTAGATGTAGGTTATAACGCGTCTACTTTGCAACGCCACGCAATTTAACGGTAACTTCACATTTTCATGCAGTTTCTTACGAGCGAAAATACTCGTTACTTTCCTAGAATAAGCTCTTGGAACGTATTGAGTGCGGCAAAAATGAGTAAAAGCGTCGTTTGAACTACTTAAATGTTCAAAATTCCACTTGCAAATATCTAGTGATATGTTTTAATGTAAGTAAGAAATATTGCACATTAGAATAAATCATAATAGGTATATATAGAGCAGATGACTAGTATTAATTTTTTTACAGAGTTCTATTTACTTTAAATGGAGAACAATAATTGATAATCATTGTTATGTGGTCAAGTGTATAATAATAATAAAGGTTTAGGTTCAAAAAGACTATATTAGAAGGATGTGTACACTAAATGGTGTACCTTTGACTTTGCACTTGGTGTTGAAACCCTGTGTTGCAGGATCAAATCTCTTTCATACTAATGCAACGAATTTGTAAAAAAAAAAGTATTTTTGGGTATTTTTAATATCTTAAATCTATAGTTTTCAAACTTTTTCATTATTAAAAACATGTTTTAAAAGTGCAAAAATTTTCATGGCACTTTCGATTTTAAGCTTGAAGAACATCCTAGTTGGATAACCAATTAGCGACATGGCATATTTCCAACCACGTGTAGGAACCCAGGTAGCGTGATATGCAGCAATAACAATGGGGTCATGCTTATCGATAGAATCTCTTCCGCAACGGAAAGCGGCGCGCTGCGCTGTCCCGCTGTTTACCAACAGAAACTTGTAACTGGCAAACCTCGTCGAGGAAACTTCGCACATTGAGCAGGTAAAGCGGACAAAGTTCGAGGCGGAAAATGATGTGGCTAAATTTGGCCGAATTTTGTTGTTCTTGTAGTTTTTGGGAAAAGTTTTTTTGGGAAATTGTTTTTTACGGTACTGAACAATATGTTAAACGTATATAAATATTGTTCTTATGAAATTAGCTCCGCGTTTAATATTCACTTATTTTTGACCTGTCAAAACTTGATAAGTGAACTTTTTTGTTGTATTTTGACCTAATTATGATTTTCCGTAGACGAACGAAAGGCACCGACATAGCACACCGGATTAGTAAGTTGAAGTGACAGTGGGCAGGGCACATATCACGCAGAACACATGGCCGATGGCGGCAAAAGGTTCTGGAATAGAAACCACGGACCGGTAAGCACAGCGTAGGACGTCCACCCACATGATGGACAGACGACCCAAAAAAGACCGCAGGGAAGCGCTGGATGCAGGCCGCTTCCAACCGGCCCTTTTGTAGATCCATGGGGGAGGCCTATCCAGCCAGCAGTGGACGTCCAATGGCTAAAATAATGATGATGACTTTTTAATTAATTTTCGGTGTTAAAATTAAGCGCTGAATTGCCATAGTTATGTTATCAATCAGTGTGTTTTCTGTTACTATCAGAAGTTTCAGTTTTTTTGTGATCTCTAACGTTGTAATATCTTGAATTGAAATGGAAAAATAAAGTCATGAATTCCTTCTACTGTATTTCCAAAATGCTATACTCAAACATGTTTTCATATACCTTCACTAGTTACACTTTCGCGCGAACGTGCCGATGTCGCGAAGTATCATGTCTGCTCGGAAAGCACATTAATAATTCAAGAGGTAGAGGGGGGGAGGCGGGCACAGAGAGCTCTACCCTACCTCTGCGTACTAGTAGTGCAAATGACTAGTCTTGGAGTCTTTCCTAAAACATGATATATAAGTGAGGCAAAATTAAAGGTGCCGGTCTCTACGAATCAATATTAGCAATTTCATGAATATAATAGGTAACTTGACTTACTAATTGACGTGTCTTCTATATTTTAACTGAAGCTAAATAGTTCTAGCGCTGAAGGTTGTTGATGTAGCTTCTTCTGTGCATTTTGTTATTTTCAACCGATTTTTAATAAGATGTTATCAATTCAAGTGTTTTGTTAAATGTTTATATTACGCGATATCTTTGATGATTATATTTATTAGACAGTACATCCCATTGGTGGTCCCTGATATGGGTATCAAATGAAAGGATTTGCTGAGAACAATACGAATAATAAAATGACGTCACACTAAATTCAATATGGCGGACGCCTCAAGATGGCGGACAATTTTTTCTTATCTACCATCATGATATGGGTATCAGATGAAAGGGTTTTCTGAGAAGAATATGAGGAGCTTGTTTTTAAAAAGTTTATTTGTATCAATAAAGCCCGAAGAAGTTCTGGAGTGGAGACCACGAACCGGAAGACGCAGCGTAGGGAGGCCTCCCACTAGATGGACCAACGACATTGTGAGTCGCGGGCATCCAGTGGTTGCAAAAGGCAGGCTGTCGTTCAGTGTGGAGGTTGAAGGGGAGGCCTATGTTCAGCAGTGGACGTCTTCTGACTGATGATGATGATGATGATTTGAATCACTTAAATTACTTAATTGCATATAAATCGGCGATTGACCACCAATAGTAAAAAACAGACAAGATATATTTTTATTCATAAAGTAGTATAAGTTTGGCAGAATCAAATTAAGTTTTAAAATAAAAATAGGAAAACTACAACTCTTTTCCAACAGTAGACAATTCTGTCGCACTGCCATTAAGGTTCATTTTCACGTAACATTAGAAATATATATTTCCTTTGTGAGCTCTTTGTAGAAAGGAAAAATATGATCTGAAATTCAGGTCAATGTTTTTCTTCATTAGTTTTCAAACGTGCGGCTTTCTCCGATATTAGAATTTAATTAAGCGAATGCAGAAATTGTATGTGTTAATGTATTTTAACCCCTGATTCAATAAGAGGGGCGTGTATAATTATGCGTATTTGTGTATAATTATGTGTGTCTGCCTGTGTATGTGGAATCGTAGCTCCCACAGAAGAGATTTTTTTTTCTGTGGTAGCTCCCAAACGGCTGAACCCATTTTTTTAAAGGTGATTTGGTCAATAGTCTTTTTTTCAGAAGTTTGAAAATTATTAGCTACTAGCTGACCCGACAGATGTTGTCCTGTCCTAAAACTGTCAAAAGCGCAAAGTTATAATCGTCGTGAAGTTTTTTCAAATTGTCTGTACAATTTTCTTGATTTTTCTCTCCGTAAAAACCGTCTACAAAGTATAAAAAAACTTTTAAAAAGATGAATGAATTCGGTAAAGTCGTTCTCATGCTATGGCATGACCAAGGTAAATAGGTAATTATTTTTATATATATAGATGGACATAAATTTCATCGGAGTTTAAAAAAAAAACAATTTCTACTTGAATTGAAAAGTATCGCAGCTTATATCACAAAAGCGTAAAATATTCTATGATTTAACTCTCAGACATATAACTATCTTTGAAAGTGCATAACAATAAACTTGGACAGTTTAGCGAACTTTCAAACAGCAACATTTCACTCAGTAGCCAACAAAATAACATCTACAATGCATTTCCTACACAAACTTTGTGCTATTCCTCAGATATAGTATGACATTGCAAATAAATGTAGGCATACTAAAATATACGGCGGTAATGGTTTTAGCAATGATTTTACGACCAAGTACAGTAATATTTTATTTTCACACAGCGACTTCAAAACAACTTTACTTCAAACGAAAAGTTAGGATTTCAAATCAGCACTGTTGATTAGAATAAAGTTAAGAGTTAAGAATACTGGAGATAACACAAAGCTGTTAACCCTTCACTTAAAGCTTTCGATGGCTCTACGAAGCTCACTTAAAGAGAAAAATCAATTAAAAGTATCTCAACCGTAAAGATGTTTTGACAGGAGCTAGATAAGTTTCTTTCTCATTGTTTTTTTACATTGGATATTGTTTAGAACCTAGATGCCTTTTAAGTAATACTTTTACCATAGCTGCCTGGAACATTAAGGTAAATTATTTATAGCGACATAAAACAGGGAGCCATAATATCTTATATCTAATCATAATTGGTAAGTAGGTACTATGGATTTATGGGGCAATATGGGGTCCTTTAATGTGAGCTCAAGTCATAAGTCAAGAAGTTACGATGGGGCACACGGAAATGGTGAACAAGTTTATTGGAATTAACCCGCAGGAACACGAAACTAATAATAAACATAAGGTGCTAGTACCTGCTGATAAAGCCAGTAGGTAAACTCCGTCATACTTTACATTAATAATTATAAAATTAAATATATCAAAGATAAGTCCCAATATGCAATACTTAAGATACTCAATTTAATTGAGCAGATAAAAAAGTTGTGTGTTTTGTCGGGGACTTAGGTTCGAGTTCGAGTTCCAGTGATAACCATAGCAAAAGACTAAGAAAGAACGTACCTAGATCGTTTTGTCTGCACCTAACTTTTTAATTGTTCGGCCAACCACCTTCTTCAGTCTTCCCGTGAACATGGTGCATGTAACTGCGCTGAAATATCGGGAGCTCATTTCACAACCTTACCACGGTAAATATCCCGTAAATAATCCTATAAATTTAGTGAACAATCGTGATAGTCTAAAACGGTTTTATTATTGAAACCGACGTGGTTTTCACATATTTTATTTACATTACACGGGATTATATTCGGAGTAACTGGTTTAATCTTACGTGAGTAATTCCCGTGTAATATAAATAAAAAGTCTAAAACAGTGTTTAAAAAAATAAAAAATAACTTTTTTAAATCAAGCTTTTTATATTTTTCTCAGCAAACTCTTTCATTTGATACCGATACCATGGGGTAACATCATAAACAAAAAATTTACTGGACCGCTATCTTCGGGAGTCCGCCATATTTAATACAGAATAACTTATTTTACCTAAGCATGCATTGTCATCCAAACAAAACGTGTATGCCAAATTTCAGCTCAAGCTTAATAACTGTTTTTAAATTCAGTTGCAAAGATTTGAATTAGACCCATACTAAACAATTTAATACAAGATTAATAAAGGCTTGTAAAAAGTACATTCGAATGGTTAAACACCTTTAAGAAAATCGATTGAAAATAGAAGAAAAACATGTGTAAAATCGAGCAGCTAAACAACATTATTAGCCCATGTAACTAGGTACAAATACTATTTTCGTAAAATTCAAAACAACAAATAAGCACCTATTTCACGACCGTGACAGGTTTATGGGTAATTTCCATGAAAGTTAACTACTAATAACTGAACAAAACGTTCATCGTTACATAATCCCCTGGCGAATAGTAATTAATGACGATAATTATTATGAGAACGTCCGGTCAGCTCAACAGTAAGAGATGGTATGATGGTATCAAAATAGGATGGTATGACAAGCATCTTTCGTTTTTAGGGATGTCAAGGATTGAATAACCTACTTTCACAACAAATTATAGGTAAGTACGGGAATTGTAAAACGATGTGCGAGAAGAACAATCCACAATCAATGAGAACAAAAACCAGACACTTTGAGATCTGGCCGTTTGAGCTTTTTAGATGCCTGTATATGTGATTGGTGACAAAAGAGCTGGTGTTTATCATGGTCAAAGAATAAGTTTGGCCATTCAACGTAGTAATATCGCTAGCTATTTGAGCACCTTACTCACAGCCCGCGATTTTATTCATAATTTTAGACGGTTAATTTAATTTAGTTAGGTATTTATTTACTAGAATCTATAGTAGGATAACTAACTTGTTATATTTAGTTACTAGCTACAGTTTCACTTATGTGGAATTTCTGTCAAGAACCGTACCAAAAATTTTCAGAATAATAAAGTTCTATGTTACTCTCCGGCCCTTCAACTATCTCTATGCATGAAAACATGTCAATCCGTTACTCTGTGGTTGCGTGAAAAAGGAACAAGCAAACATACTTTCGCATATATAATACTAGCTGCACACCGCGGTTTCACCCGCGTAGTGATGAAAAATGGTGATGGTGATGATGATGATGATGATGAAAAGTAGCCTATTTCACTCTCCGACCCTTGAACTATGCTCGTTATGCAAAAAATCAGGTCGACCCGTTGCTCTGTTGCTGCGTGAAAGAAGAACAAACAAACCAACAAACAAACGCACTTTCGCATTTATATTATTAGTATTAGTATCCTTTGACTTAATTGTTATAAAGGCAGAGGAGCTAGAGTTTTAGGCTGACCAAGGAAGTTTCTAACAAGAATTAACTAAATTGTTCTAAAACAGGCATCTAGAATCTGCAATTTAGCATGTCCAAACTCAGAAACCACGAGTTCGGAATACCACTTCTGTTCAACTATCCAAAGACTGATCGTTGATTCTAATAATAAAACCATTAACTATAGTTATATTAGTCTATTTGCGTGACTTAAAATATATATGAAAGGATCATTTTTATCACACTAATATAAAAAAATATCAAAATAGTTTGCTGTAAAGTTGCTAATAAATAAATAATTTGATTTGATTTAAGCCTGGTAGTTACTCCTTAAATGTTGAATGAATGATTCGCGTGTAAGTATGTAAGTTTTTTGGTGTTTATTTTTATTTATATAATTACATTGTTATAATTTTATTGTATTTTAATTTATGATTCAATTTAATGTAATTTATTTAATTTGACTAATTAAATTTAAGATTTGTATGTAATTATCAAACTGACATATTTTTTGTAATTATAGATAAAAATATCAATATCCATTTACCCGGTAAGATAAACGGTTACTAGTGGAACCGCAGACATCGGCTGCTTGGTATTTAATATTAAAATATAAAATAACATTTAAAATAAATAAATATTCGGGACATTTTTGCACACACCGGCATTTGACCCCAAACTAAGCAAAGTTTGTAATATGGCTGCCAGAGACTGATATACATATATATATTAAATACATATACCTTCCGTTCTATTTATTCATAATACCGTACATACTCAGCATTTATTTATGGATTTATTTCATTTTTAATTGCATGATCAACGAATTCATTTTAGTTAAACAATTTTGTCACTTGTGACTTGTTGTCACTATTCTCTTTGTGTTAATATAGTTATTTAAACCTAAACCAAAATGTACCATCACCACGTGAAGTTTAAAAATAGCCAACCGTTGAACGCGGTCTCAGTTCACATACTGGCAACCCTGCCCGTGGCCATTAGCCTGAGTGTTGTCCCAAATAACATCGTCGACATGCCGTTAGCTTGCTAATGACAGCTACGTCATATTGCGGAAACGATATACACGGTAGTTATCTAACGGACATCGGAAAAAACTTGCCTAGATTTTCCTAAGGATTTTTAGTTTATTTACAGAAAATTTTATTTTTATTACACGGGAATTACTCATTTACAGAAATACGGAAAAATACAGAAAATTTTATTTTGCGATAATGAAATTTAAAACCACAAACAAAATAATCCAAATATAATTATATATTAAATATAGGTACATTGTCACAAAAACCGGCCCCAACTAAGCATGTTGCTGGTTGTTCACAAACAGCGTTAGTATTCTGTTAGGCCCGGCAAGTGACGTCTCGCTCCATACCTGTGCGTGCGCGCGCGTACAAATACATACAATAAAATACAAATCGAATGACAAAAAAACTACAACAACAATTTCATACAGAATAACAATTACATACAGAACCACAATTACGTACAGAACCACAATTACGTACAGAACCACAATTACATACTGAAACACAATCATTTTCACCTACGATGGAACTTCAAGGTACCTTTATGCGTTTGGATTGGTTGAATGTATGATTTCAAATTCTTTACAAAACGGCTGGTCGAGTTGAATGCGGTTTTTTTCGTTTGATGTGTTGATGGTTTTATTTATAGTGGTGCTTAGTTATCATCATAGTCAGCCTTTTTAACAGTTCACTGCTGGACTTTTAGCTTACACCCCCGCAAAGGTGATTGGGCCATATCCACCACGCTGGCCCAGTGCGGATTGGTGGATTCACATACGCCTTTGAATTCCTTCTCCGTACGTATGCAGGTTTCCTCACGATGTTTTTCTTCACCGAAAAGCCAGTGGTATGAAAATCCGTACATAAGCTCCAAAGAGCTCATTGGTACGGGCCCGAGCTTTGAACCCGCGACCTCACGCTTTCAAGTCTAACGGTCTCCCAAATGGGCTACCACGGCTTAGCTATGTTTGATCAAAAATCTGTATGTTCCATAATAACGAAGTACTTAGTATACTTAGCCTATGATAACGAAGGTACAATGTATGTTAATGTCATAACGGTTTTTGACATCTTAGCCATGTCAAATCTTAATTATTTTTTTTGTCTTTATATAACGTTTTTGGGTAGGTACTTATTTTAAAACGAATATGTATGAAATGTTATCTCTACAATGACAGACTGCGGTACCTAGAGCTAAGCTTGCTAAATGCATTAGCATACCCATTTTGTAACTGAAATACCAGAGCAAACTCGTATGCGGGACGTCTGCGCATAAATTAAACGAATGTCTAGAGAGATTAGGCAGCAAACTATTTACATAGATATAGACAATATGGAAAAAACATTGTATATAAATTTTCGACCAAAATAAGATAAATGGACGGACCCAGAAGGAGCGCGCATTTTTGAAGATTACAATATGAGCGCCACGCTCACTTCGTTTCAGTCGGTCTCTAGCCGTAGGAAGTGCGACACAAGATTAAGACTATTGTTACATGATAACGAAACATCTGACAATATTATGCCATCGTGTGCTTTCCCGAAGTGTAAAAATACAACAAAAACCCCCTATCTATTTTTTTTTTAAGAAATGTACTGTACTTTACATGGTTATAATTAGGTGTTGTTAATGTATATGTCCAACGGTTTTGACTCGTTTTTACTGAGCAAGTTCAATGGTTATGGCCCGTTCATTAATTTTATTTTGTTCGAATTATAAAATAATTTTTTTAGCTGTTTCGATAACCGAGTGTTGTAAGCGCGTTTACGAGCGAAAATTGTTTCTTCTTAAAACTAAAGGAAAGTTTCCTTTGAGTAAAATTTGTTATCTCCAGTATTTACAGTACTAACGGCGGCTGAAAAATCCAACTGTATATTTTACGTATCGAATATTCATACTTCGTCCACTAGTCTATCTGTCAACCCATCTCGCTACTAATGACCAATGATCCTTGCTTTTCCTCATTAGGCAACTGAATAAGAGAAAACTTACTTAAACTATTCTAGTTCTTAGATGCAATACAAAACCAGAACTTAACTGAACCACTTCCATAAATGAAGTGAAAAGTTGGCGGGAAAATTGTAAATTAATTAACAATGAAAAGCTTACAGTCCAGAATCCAACAATTATGTAGCGAGATTGCCGCGCTGCGATTGCACGGGCTCCTTGCCAACAAAGCCTAGACGGCGTCCAATTTAATAATTATGACTTACACCATTAATTATAGAGGACATTGAACGCTGGATAGTCGACGCTTGCTAATTTATGCAATATTTTAAGTACTCCTAAAATGTAGCATACGAGTCGGGAAACGTTACAATTATGTTAACAAACCCTTCATGTTTTTCCGCAAATAGTACTTTTATGTCTGTCTTCGAGATGTTTTTTATTTTCTTGCCCTGACTCATTTAGATCAGCTAAGCCGTTAGAGAGACTAAGTTACTTTCGCATATATAAATATTATTGTTATAAGGATAAATGTTTGACCACAGATCTGTACACGGTTCGATGCCTTAAGTTCGCCTACTTTGCGTGTCTGTTTCCAGTTTAAGTTAGATCAGTGCTCCAACTTAATTCATTTGGATCTCCGGAGTCTTGGCAGTACCCCATCAGACGTCAAAACGAAAATGTCAAATTGTACCATTATATTAAACTCCTTTGAAAGCAGTTTACAGTACTATTGGAGTTATATTACCACAAAATTACTCTCGTGATGTACACAAATGCAGCAGGCTGTTTTTATTTTTAATACAATTTGACGTGCTTGCGGCTTCTAACTTAATAAAGATCTGTGAGTATGGCACTATAATTAATATATATCGGGTATTTTTTTAATAGAAAACGAATAAAATTAGGTAGTGACAAATACATGGAATTAGAAGTTTAGAGCTAATTATTTTTAAATTTTGCAGTATCGAAATAATCTGTTTGAAAAAAATCACTATATTAGTCTAACCATTTATTGAAAAATTGCATAGTAGCAATACCGTAGACTTCAGTGTTTTTGTACCTGTTTCATACCCAACGTATTATATTTACTCCATTTTCGTAACATAATCAGCCTGTATAATGTAGATGAGGCGTAGCTAATTAACCTGACAACGATTCCAGAAAATCTCTCACACAGTAACTGAATTCACGGCCTCGCTTTGAAAGTAATATCAAATTTGCACTAGTCTTGAGAGAACTTCAGATACTGGGTAATTGAATTACACAGAAGTGCTTCGTGCTACCTGAATATGGAGGCGTTTATACAGAGTGAACTAATGAGCAGTCGAATTTTGTTATTTTTTTTTAAAGTGAAATATCTTTAGGCACTTTGAACTCGTTTTGGGATGGGGGAAAAGCACTGACCTCGCGTGACCATCACACTAAAATACTCGTTCGGGTAAAGCCGACTCGAGTCAACTAAGGGAGCGAGAGATATATGGTCAACTTTGATAAAGTTTTCACTTCTGTCGTGTGGTCTTAAGCACACACTTTTTTACATAAGTATATTTTACGCAATGTCTTCACCAGTTTATGAATCGGTTTCAATGTTGTTGATTTTTTTAGTCTTTAAATACATATCAAGGAGTTCGAGGCAAATCTACATGCTGAACCGACCTCATTATTAAGTCTGCAACTAAGGAGTGTTCTCGTAATGCAACGAACCGAGTAAAATTTAGAAGCATTGCAATTTCAGTAATCTTTGCCGTTGGAAGGACTGATGACGTTGAAGAGTGGGATGGGACCGGGAATGGAATCTGATGGATATGGGGATGGAAGCAAGATTGAAGCAAGACATATGAAGAACAAGCGCAAAGAAACAGCGGGACGAGATGTTTTTCTTTGCGTAAGAAGTCGCGGTACGTGATTTAAAACATTGAACTTGTACTTTTGGACATAGAAACCAAACAGCATTTCAACATCTCATTTTTATCAACATTTTACTGACTCACCACTGACCCTCTGCCTCATACCCTACTGCCTAAGACGTCAACGATGGTGAAGATTGATAGATCATAAAAATATATAATTTATCTCCAACTCCCCGTTCTTTAACCTCAATAATTACCAGTTGAAAAAACCGACTTCAAAATGAGTAAATACGCAATTTAATTTACTTGGGTGACATATTTTTTCAGTTATTTTTATCCAAGAACCAAACTCATCTTTATCATCCTACCATGTTCCTACTGCTGGGACACAGGTCTTCTCTCAAGAGAGAGAATGGGCTCTAATCCACCACGCTGGCCCGGTGCATGTTGGTGAATGGCATCGATTCTGATGTACTCTAAACTAAACTAAATTTGATAGCTCTAAAATTGTTTCCATCCTTCTCTCACATATTCAAATGTGAGGCAGATAATTTTAGTCCTGTCAGATTGGTTTAGTTTAGTGAGTGCTATGATAGAATCGACGCTATTGTATTATGTATTTAAACTTTTGAGGTTCTTGGACATACCGGTTTTCTCATGATGTTTTCCTTCACCGTTGTTGAGCGATAGCGTAGAAACTTCACATAATTATAGTCATTGGTGCAGGGCCGGGGATCGAACCGGATGCCGTCGTAAGCCCGCCCGGTAAAGATGCTACCGCCCATCATCGCTCTCAAACCAAACTACTGAAACGATTTAGCAAAGAATTTTCTACATCATAAAAAACACACATCCGAATTGAAAACACCCTCCTTTTTTGAATTCGGTTAAAACGGTAAGCTCAAATTTATTCAACGTGTGGAAGAAAAAAACAGTTTCGTCTAACCGTCCTACGAGATAAGGTCTACCTAATTGAAATTAATTAATTGCAATTAGCGTAGAAGCCTTTGTATCCAATGTTCTTTGACGGGAGAACCTACCAAAGGACCAAAGAACTTAAGACAAAGAAATGAGCTTATGGAAGTATCGTACTCTTTACCTAACAGCCTGCTAGGTCAATATTTATTCAACTGCTAAAGATCATTGATGGATGGAGTGGCTAAAAGAGTAATTTACTTACCCTTTTAGCCAAAGATTTTCTGTAAATTCATTCTACAAACACCTAACCGTCGCTTGTTTTATATTTACGCTTGAAAAAATGTTTAACTTT
The DNA here is from genome assembly GCA_932305915.1 of Agriopis marginaria. Taxonomy (NCBI): domain Eukaryota; kingdom Metazoa; phylum Arthropoda; class Insecta; order Lepidoptera; family Geometridae; genus Agriopis; species Agriopis marginaria. The sequence continues at coordinate 6,919,201 of OW029925.1, read as the reverse complement.
TACACAAACATGATTAAATACTAGATATAAAAAAGAAATGTCTGCGAAGCATTATTAAATTTACGTCAGAAAACAAAAAGAAAACCATGATTTAAATTTAAGGTTCTTTATTGAAACTAAAGTAATTTCTTAATTTTTATTCTACGACTAAGTAGTAGTATTTTTCTTTCCCGACTTTTTATTTTGTTTTGTTTTTTTCTTGACGACCGACGTAGACGGTTTTTTTCCTTGCCAGTATTTTTTGGCCCCTACATTTTCATGTGTTTTGCCATTTTTGACTTCGTACGCTACACGTAGATTCCCGTGGCCCACCATTTTTTTTTAAATCGCGTATAATTCCACTTTTGACAACTAACTCAACCTGTTGGTGGCCTGTTGCTTGTTGGACTGCATTTATATTTCAGTTTTTTGGGTGACTGGCTAGAAAAGTAGATAGAAAATGATAATCACACCTAGCCTAAAATGGGAACTAGCTCTCAACTGAGGCTGCCAGAACCCATCGTTAGGTACTTGACGACATATTTTCAACTTGATTTAACTTTTCTTGGGCTACTACTATTATCTAGGACTGTGAAATTTCACCGTCGTGATCAGTTTTTTTTTCTCAGAGTTTATCTAAAAAAATATATTCCTGTGTGAAGATTAAGGCGATGCACTTCTTCTGCATTAGCCAGTGTCAAGTATTAAAATATTATCACATTTAATTAAATACCGTTAAACAAGCCATAGCCAGAGTCAAGCAAAGTACGTTCTCAAGTCAAAGTCATGCCCTAGTGGTGGAGGCTTTACAAGAGGCTACTATTGAGTTTTTTAAATGTCACGGAAATAATTATATATCAATTTTCCACACTCGACTACGTCCTCGAACGCTTAATGAATATTAATCCACAATTACTACACATTAACACTCGAAAATACACAATTTTTGGAAAACAATATAATGAGGTGACATGTTTTTTCCACGATGGCGCCAAAACTCTATATAATTACCAAGGTTTTTTCATTTTCAAGGTACTTCTGTTTGAAGTGGCTTTAACTTATACAATAATACAGTCAAAACCAAAGTTAAAACTAAATCACCTACATAAATTAAAGACAGTAGATAAGTTGTGGATTCGCAACGGGAAGAGGTTACTGAGATCGTGCCCCGCGGCCAACGAAACATTCAAAACACATATTTTGATTACACCCATATTTCACGCGTCCATTTTTGCCGCGACAAAACTGTGACAGCATTTCCATTTCAGTAAATTGTGACGCTTCACTTTTTACTGCCACATCTGGCCTTTGTACAACACGCAATTTATTTCGGCAGTGTTCATTACTTGTATTTTTTTTAATAGTTTTGGCACCCGATGTACTGTATAGTGTATATCCACTGTCAAGTCATTTTCATTATCAGTCAGAAGATGTCCACTGCTGAACATATGCCTCCCTCTAGTTTTTTTAGAGGTATCGTTATACAAGTATTTGTCATAGTCAAAGTAAAGCAAAGTATATATTACTAGCTGCGCCCCGCGGTTTCACCCACGTAGTGATGTAAAATGGTGATGATGGTGATGAAAAGTAGCCTATGTATTTTCTGGCTCTTGAACTATACCCATGCAAAAGATCAGGTCGATCCGTTGTTCCGTTGCAGCGTGAAAGAGGAACAAACAAACCAACAAACAAACACATTTTCGCATTTATAATTATATATATTATATATTATTTATATGCAGGTTTCCTCACGATGTTTTCCTTCACCTACGTACGGAGAAGGAATTCAATGGCGTATGTGAATCCACCAATCCGCACTGGGCCAGCGTAGTGGATATGGCCCAATCACCCTTTCGGGGTAGGCTAAAAGTCCAGCAGTGGACTGTTAAAAGGCTGACTATGATGATGATGATGATTATTTATATACTAGCGACCCGCCCGCCCGGCTTCGCACGGGTGTAATTAACGTGCGAAGCCGGGGCGGGTCGCTAGTTATATATATATAAACCTTCCGTGATAATGTATCTAACTGTTGGTGAAAACTGCATCAAAATCCGTTGCGTGGTTTAGGATGAGTTAGCGGCCATACAGACAGACAGACAGACGCGGAAAGCGACTTCAATTTATACTATGTAGAGAAGATAGAGAAGAGAAGTATGATGTCACGGTCAAGTTCAAGTCATGCCTTACATGTTATAATAATAAAGTTATTCTCGCTATGTTAATATCGCATATGTTAATATATTAATCCTCTCATTCACAAACTCTCGTTAGGATAATCTATGCTATAAAATTTTCAGTCAACTTATCGCTACCGAAGAGTGTCACGCGAGAAATCGAGACCAAAACTTAAAAAAGACAGATTAAATTAGCTTTTCGAGCATTTTTATGCATAAGAGGGTTAATATTTTGTATTGGTATTCAAAAATAAAGCTACAAAACAGAGTAAAGGTCTAGAGGTCTAAAAATACCAGGGTTGTACCAACCATTGCGATATAAACATTGACCTTGAGCTTCCTCTGGCGGGCGCTTTTACATCTAACCTAACAAGTGTGAAATTTACAGAGAAGATTCTTGTAACGGTCTGAGCAAAAGAAGCTTTCGCGCGAAGAAATACGACAAATAAAAGCCAGCACGCACCGAGAGGCTGTATTTAGAGGTATTTATAAAGTAGGTACGCTTTGCTGTGCGTGCTAAATTTAACTTTATAGCGACATAGTGTGAGTCTCTATTTATTCAAATGTACAAATGTTTGAATATGAATAAGACTTCTGTATCATTACTATTATGTAATTATTAAAATCCCCAATCAATCGATCCCCAAGCCGCCTGCCAAGCGTGGGGATTATGGCAACACCCCTCTCTAAGAGGGAGGCGTTGTTCAGCAGTGGACATTTAATTGCTGAAGATCTGTGATGTGAGTTATTAAAAAAATATCGTTTAACATCAGCATTATTATCAGCCTAATATGTTCCCACGGCTGGAACACAGGCCTTCTCTCAAAGAAGATGATCCTAATCCACCGATCTCGCCGAGTTAATGTTGGCATGTTGGTTGTGCAGTAAAACATATCTCAATAGAAAAAGTCAAAGATCATTTGCTTTTGATTAAAACGTGCAGGTGTTTACGGATTTTTTAACACAATAACACTGAGATCTTTTGTATATTTATTTATAAAATAATCCTTGGATCTATCTAAAGTGATTACGTTAGCATGCAAAAGCAAATTCATAAAAAAAAAACTAACAACCTTACGCTAGAATATAATATTATTTTTATATAATATTTATTTCTAGAAAAATGTTGCCTAAGCATGTTGTAAAGATATCAGACTGTGATAGCGTCTGATGGCAATCGCATATATTTATTGCTTGTGTCAATGACAAATTTGGAAAAAGTACAAACTAAAACTAAAAAGTAGAAAATGACAGATCAAAAATCCTCATCAAAACTTTTGCTGGAGGGAACCACAAACTAAAACACCATGTGTGTATCTATATATTTATATATATGTATATTTTTTTAACAGTGCTAGATTGATTTTGATAAAGATTAAATAGTCTATAGTACCTCTGAAATATACAACAACAAACAACAACAACTACACAACTACAATTTTTTTATCAAAATCAATTCATAATTTGCAATCAAATCGTAATCACGTAAAAATATACAAAAAAAGTATAGTCGAATTGATAACCTCATTTCCTTTCCTTTCAGCTGATAAAATAACAACAAATATTCAGTAAAAATTTCATTTTGATTCAAACAGGTGCCAAATAGTCCATTATTATCCCGTTACGAAAAAGTCAAAAAAATCACCCGTAATAAATGCAGAGCTAGTTGCGACATGTTTGCACTCCACACGTAATTGACTTTCAACCACATTACAAGCACGTCGTCTCTTGTCCATGCAGTTAGGATCGCGTCAAAAACGATTCAAAGTGATATTAGCAGTGAGCTTCGCAATTCCAGTTAAAATATCTCTCGTCTAAACGTGTTTGTCACTTTAATTCAAAATGAGTAAGTAGACATTTATGTAAATCTACTGAAATCTGAAATTTGACGTTGTAGATAGTGCTGGCAAGTGTGATTATAGATAGTGCTGGCAAGTGTGGCAACTCGGCTCATCATTTCTAATAATTAAAACTTAATAAATAAATAAACTCACACTGAGTTTCATTTGGCCATAAGCCCGCGAATTGGATAAACCTCGGAAACGAGAGTTATCCACAAGAAAAACTATAAATATTAATAATAATCACTTTATTTGGCATAAGGAAAAATACATACGAATAATTGAATCCACTGGCTACGTAGGTAGGCCCACTGGCCTTTTTGTTATGTCACTAGTTTCATCAAAGACTTTCATTTAACTAAAAATAAATACAAATTTCGCAAACAAAATATTTAAAAATAAATTTATCTTTTTTTTTATTATTTTCAAATAGGTAATTACCTAAGTGAAATTATTAGAACATTGGAATAAAACACATACTCTTTTCTAGTTTTAGCAGGTCCAAGTTGTGTTAAAAATAATTAAACTATGAGTTAAGCTTGGTAATGAGTTTTTTTATATTTAAAATAATAAAAGGTAAAATTAGAGTGCGTACAAATTATTATAAGAACAACAAATCAATATGAGCGACAAGATAAAAAGTCGACCGGAAAAAAACCTTAATTATTTACAGCAATTTTCCCATCGGTTTCAATAGGCTGACGGTCTCATTTGATCGGAATTGAAGCGTCAGCTCTAAGCAAAACTGTATCAATTTGTTAAATAAATTTAGCGATGCCAAGTTGCGTCCAAGGCAAAGAACTTTACCAGCATAGACACTGCGAGTTTACCTAGTTTGCATGTTTACCATCGTTCAAGAACGGCGAAGGAAAACATCGTGAGGAAACCGATATGTGTAAGAACCTCAAAGTTCATTAACATAATATATAATACATTATGACATTCACCAAAATGCACTGGACCAGCATGGTGGATTAAGACCCATCCTCTCTCTGTGTGTGTGTGCCTCTGAGAGAAGGCAGCCAATGGAAAATCCTCATGGACTTCTGGAAAAGAGGACTCAGGCAGTGCCGGGCTCTTACCGGCTAAAAACCAGCGAGCTAAGCCCCCGAATATTCGTTCAGGATTGGAATACTACTCTTTATTGCTTATTACCTACTTTAGACATGTTGAACTTAATATTTTATTTTATTTATATTTGGATAGCCAACAGCCTTCTTACACATAAATATAGAAATAATAAAACACTGAGTTATATCTACGTTCTCTACCTAAAACGTAGCTCATTATAATTCTTCTACAGTTCTAATAAACGATTTTTTTAAACCTACTAATTTAGGGGTGACGTTGTACTAGGTACAAAAAATGCGGCACGCTGGGTTTTCATTTATCTACGCGCTGTCCATCCTCATAAAAGTCTGTGGTCCGAAGCATAATTGTGGTGACCTACTTCCGCCCACATTATAACAAGAGGCCGAGATAAAGGGCCCAACGGCCCCGTTTTTTGGGCTCCGGTTTTTACAGGAAACAGCTTCAATGTGAGCGGTATTTTAAACCGGTTTTTGAATAAAAACATATCTCTTGAAACTTTTGGGTAAACATCCGTTATTTATTATAAGGTCTTTTGTAATTAGATAACAGAGGTATTATAGTCCATTCACTATCTTATCAGTGAAATTAAATTGCAATAAATTATTTGTATAAAAATAACTAAGCTATAAAAAAACCTATATCCACATCCCGGCTTTATTATCAGGCTCTTTTCATCAAGTATAATGATGATAACTTGGAACAACGAAAGAAATGAACTACTAATTGAAAATCTTTGATACTTGTAAATTATTTCATAACATTTCTAAAGACATCCGTCATCTAGTTTATTTGTGAATATGGATATTGCAAAGTGTTCGAAACATCAAATATGAAAATAAAGTAAAGTATTTACGCGAAAAATCGGTTAAATGTGTTTATTTATTACCTTAAACTAATTAATATAATGACGAGTCACATTCCCTGTTTCGGGGTGTCATGAAACGTGTGTTCTGTGGCGCGGGACTTTAGGTGTAAATCGTGCATATATGTGTATTAACATAGACATATATAAACGAACACCCACACTCTGAGCAAACATTCAAAATTCATCACGATGACAAATTCAGGACATTGTCTTCCAGTCGTGCTTCAACATAGAGCTATTCAAAAAGGGAGTCTACAACCACCTCTTCGGAATGGCAAAATCGTCTACAACACCGCTAGTACTGCAGGAGTCCATAGCGACGGTTACCGCTTACCATCTGCCGGAGTGCTTGCTTGTTTCTTTAGTAAAAAAAAAGGGAAAAAAACATATAAAATATTATGCCCTGGGAATCGAATCAAACCTGGCACATGCTGCTTAGAAGGCAGACGCATTCCCAACTAAGCCATCTCGATCTAGTACTTGGTAAAAGATTAGTTCCAGTATTAGTATTAAAGTATTAGTTCCAATCGCCGCCTATCGCACAGACTAGATAAAGCTACGTCATAGCAATCTTTGGCCTATCGCTACTGTTTTAAAGCTTATTAAAAAACATCACTTGCACCACAAAAAATGCAGATAATTAAATGCAAATAATTTAAATGGAAATTAAATAATTTCAACGCCAAAATAACAACCAGTTTTATTGCTTTATTTACGACAAATTGATTAATTAACACAAATTCAACCTTTCTGGGAAAACAGATTTAAAACTGGCAGAGGAAATCAAAGGTGCAATTATATGAAATTGGTTGAGTTTATTTTGTAAAGTATTGGTTATCAGCCTTCCAAATATTATGTTCGGATTATTTTGGCAGGTTCTAGCATTAGCGCTTGGCTTGATTTTGATTTTCTATTTAAGGCCCTCTTTTCCGACTTTTAGCAATTTGATCGTTCTAGTTTAAGTGTGTCTTTCCATGGTTATTTTAAAATTATAAAAATAGTGTCATATCAAAATTTTATGTTTTATCTAGGAAACCCTAAAGACCGAAAAAGGTCATTTCCCTCGATAATAAAAAAATTGGAAGGAAAACTGATTTGCGCTTTTCTCCCTGTTTTTTAGGTTCATTCAAATACCTTTTTATGTATACGATATCTTAATATACAGATTTCATAATTATGGAGAAAACCGCATTTTACATTACAGCTATACTTTTCGAATAATATGAGAAAAACCGCCAAAATAGAAGTAGCGAAACGCACGACTGTGTGTAAGCGCAATGGTTTTGCTCCACTAAATGCAACATTAATACAATTTATTCAGCTTTATGGTCATCTGTAGTAATAAGCGTTGCTTAAAAGTGGGAAAATCTTGCCTTAAGGATAGTAACAAACTCTAGAAAGCGCCTTGCCACCGTGATAAAAGTTTTTATCACAATCAATTTCTTTCACGACAGAAGTCTCAAGCTTATTGTTAGGTTGAAGCCTAACAATAAGCTAAGCTTCAAACGCACTATGGTAGCTTTGAAATATTGTAAGCAAGCAAAAGTACAAGATAATTATTAGAGAAGATAAAACTTGGCCACCAACCTTAGCGAAGGTCGAGACCCGTAAGTAAAATTTTCGTAAAAGTGCACGACTTCAAATATTGGACTCATTTAATACTTTTTTTTCTGGGCAAGTGCCTTTATTAACTAAACAAAATACAAGCTAAAACTAAAACTACAAATACAGTTAGACTGCCCATAGACCGTTGAAGGTCTATGGGCAGTCTATGGTTATTTAATACTAAGTTTGAGAAAAATACTATTGAGTCAAAATATAAAAAAAAACTCATTAGTTAGTAAATAAATAGTCGTCTTCGCTGTCTATAGATGATACAAGCTCAGTCATTTTAGCACTAACGAGAAGACAAAGAATCTTTAGGCACCATGATATTTAAAAAGATAAATGACTAAGCACTTTACTAAGTGACGTCTTTTTATTTTTGTCTGGAAATATGCCTGTCATAAGATTGAAGACAAAAGCATGTATTTTAAGAAAATTATGTGTAGCAATTATTATTTTTTAACAACACACTTGTGCTCTAAGTTATGGTTTGCAAATACAGAATAAACAAACACAAATTCATTCATTCGGCCATAGATAGATGGTGGCCGAGCTGTTTGTAGCATGTCTGCTTTACAATCGACGGCACCCGGTTCAAACCACGGCCCTGCACTAATGACTTATTTAGTACCTAAATAAATTATGCAAAGTTTTGATGCCATCGCTCAAAACATTGTGAGAATACCGGTATGTCTATAAACCACAAAAGTTCAAAAACATATTAAATTCTCGAAGATGCACTGGACAGCATGATAGATCCTAGCCACTCTCTCTCTCTCTCTCTCTCTTTGAGAGAAGCCTGTGTCCCACCAGAGGGAACATGATAGGTTGGTATATTTTTTATTTTATTTTTTATCGCGATTATGTTCGCGTTTTATTGTGATTTATTTAAATAGAGATCCCGATCAAAGCACTTGACGTGAAACAAATCGCTAAACACCTAAAATCAGGAAGTCCATTGTTTGTTATCAAACAGTGGTGCAATTGAATGTCTTCTGAACAAAGAGTCGTAACGCCATAAGTTAAATTTTACGGTACAACCCAAAACAACGCAGCGAGATAAGGTGGTAACTGATCTCGGTCAAACAATTTCGGCAAAAAGCAAGGTTACGCGAAAAGCTGTACTAAACCGAAAGTCACTCCTCCAATAATGGCAAAGTGAAACGTTCGGTCATAAATGACGTTCAGATATGTAGATATACTTCATTAATATAGGTAACCTTAATAACAGATAACAGAAGGATGTTTGGTCTGAGTGTTTGAGGTTCTGTGAGAGGAAGGCGTGCAAGGTGTATGACATGGATGAACTTTTATGACATAATTTTACAATTGTTGTATACATTTCTTTGATTATCTTATTTTTATATAATATTGACTAGTTTTTACTTACTTATTTGACATTATTCGTACCTGAATATTTTAATTAATTGTTATCAATTTTATTAACTAATGTAATTAGCTTTTCGTTTTGACATGTAATTAGTTAATTTTGTTGGTTACAAACTTTTATAACTTAGTATTTTTAGTGTAAAGGGTGTATAACCGTGCTAAATTTTAAAAAAATCGGACGCAACCATAGTTGACATAGTAGACGAATATAGGCCAATGATACTGAAGTGCCATTCAATAACTTTAATCATCATCAAATCGCTTAAACGTCAAAAACTACAACAATTTGAGACGCCAATCTCAATAAACTCAGGACAGTAATATCTGAACTTACAAAACAGCCATACGAAAACTTTACAAGCTTTATCAACAACTTTATGAAAAGCCTTGAAATGCTAACGATCATTTTGGCTACCAACACTTGTCTTTGAGTCTCTGGAAATAGGTACCAACCTAAATCACAAAGGAAATGTTAAAGTTTCTTGTAACTAAAGTTAAGGGCTCCCCACGACCTAGAAACAGCGACACTTACATACGGGCCAAAGTTTTTCAATAAACGCTTTTGAACTAGACTTGATGGCAAAGTTCGAGTTACTTACGAGTCTGTCGTGCAATTGTCACACCAAACACTACAAGTGCTTTGTTGGTCCACATGAAAGGCGAGCCGGCGGCATCGTGTCTTCTTAACCTCCAACGCAAAAAGAGGGATGTAATGAGTTTAACGAGTGTAAATAAAGGTTCTTGAGTGGAGACCACGAACCGGAAGACGCAGCGTAGGTAGGCCTCCCACTAGATGGACCGACGACATAGTGAGAGTCGCTGGCATCCAGTGGATGCAAAAGGCAGGCTGTCGTTCAGTGTGGAGGTTAAAGGGGGAGGGAGGTCTATGTTCAGCAGTGGACGTCTTCTGGCTGATGATGATGATGCCTGTGTATATGTGTGTCTGGGCATATGCTTGACTGTCTATGGCATCGTAGCTCCTAAACGGCTGAATCGAATTAGATTTAGTTTTTAGTTGTATGCGTCCCATACTTCCAACTTATAAACCTTACACAGTAGACCAAGTTATGTTATCATACTCCAAATGCTTTTTTCACTAAACTTTAATTAGAGTAAAACAGCTACGTACAACAGGGCCGGATTTAGGGGAGGGCAACCGGGGCGAAAGCCCCGGGGCCTCCACAAACGGGGGGCCCCCACAATAAAAAAATTGTTTACTTTATTTGGAAAATAATTTGGGGCGAGGGGGCCTCCGCTCCTTTGTTGCCCCGAGGCCTCTGGACCTCTAAATCCTGCCCTGACGTACAAAAGTACGTGTCTAAAAACATTTTGCCACCATTAACCTAAACAGTGCAAGTACCAAGATCTGCTCTGGGAAAACTTCGGAACAACTCTCAGGAAGCTCTCGCAAAGCTCTGAACGTCGTGACATCGACGTCAAACAAACTTGTTAATAAAAGCGTAAGGACAGGGCATTTGTGACGCGGTTATTTTCAGCTTCATACTTAAACTTGTAGTATATTAAGCTTTACATGGTGAAACGGGAAGATGGTTGGTAGACCAAACAGTGGTAACCAAGGAACGGAAAAAGACTGCTGGATAAAACATCAGCATGGTCAAATGACATTAGAAGTTGTTGACAAGGCGTAAACGAGACTGGTATAAGACGATATAGCCCAACAATTGTATGGGAGTAATAATATGTACTCTATCTACCCGAAAGACCATGATTGGTCAAAAGGAGTGACCATTATCTAAAATTGTAAGGGTGCGTTTATATTGTCAACTACAAGCAAGATAGATAGAATTTCTATCTATCTTGCTTGTAGTTGACAATAAAGTAGATAATAAAGAGTTAAACTCTTTATTATGTACACCAAGAAAAAAAACAGATAGAAAACACTAACAAGCTAGTGCCACAAGTGGCTGCCTTATCGCTAAAAGAGATCTCTTCCGGGCATCCATTCATTTATTTTCAACATTTTTATTTTTATCATTAATTCTTATAATTTACTTACACAAATTAGGCACTTACTTATAAATGTGGAGAGCGTTGTTTCATAAAATATCAATGAATACAAAGTGTTTGTTTGCATGTGCCTATACAGGCATTGGTGATGTAGTGGACCTTTATGCCCAGCCTATAGTAGACTATGGTTGTTAATAAAGATGATTTTATTAATAATCAAATCGGAAAATGTCATAGACTATGGAGGAGGAAAACGGGATTTATTTACGTTATTTAAAAAAAATACATATTTGTACATATACCTATGAAGAAAAAGTTCTAGCAGGTATCTTTCAAATAACGCCAAATACAAAGTCGGTCAGCGGCAGAAACTTACGCAAACGTATATAAAAGTGTAAAGTTTAAACAAATCCAACCATTGTAAAATAAATACGCAGAAGTTGGTAACCACCGCACCAAGAACTTTGAAGCGTTCGAATATGTTAACCCTGCCATTCAACGCGTCACCCTTTCGCTGTCCTTTCGGCTATCAGGTAGCGACCTACATTCGACGTTTTTGTTGAATTTCTCAACACTAAAATAATGTATGCTCAAACATGCTAAAATGTTCATTATTTATGTAACTTTCCTTTTATATTATGATCAACAGTGAAAGTATAATGCGACTCTTTCTATATGGCAGCATCAGCAACGCTTTATTACTTGTAGAAACTTCCAGATTATAATCTAACTTTTTCCTATAACACACTTTTATAGGTCTCAGTTGGACTGATTCAAAATATGAAGGCTTTTTTTTTCAATTTATGCGTGCTCTGTTTTGGCAATTTAAAAGTAAGGTCAGCTAAGTAAGAATTCGCTCTGTCGCCGTATTTACACCAGTGTCAAGGCTGGAAGTCTGTCAGCACAAGTACGCTGTCTATTAGTACTTTGATGTTGGTGTATGACCCGTCTATATCTAGTGTTACACATCAGATATAAAGCCGTCAAGAGGCAATTGAACTTTAAATAATGATCAACTTTTACTATATCCCCAAAATCAAGTAAATTTTTCAGCTGTGCCACAGAAAATGACATTAAACTCAACGTAATGTATGGATTGGTCTCATAATAAAAGTTATTTCATGGTTCTTTTTGTTGTTATTTTTGAGTAGGTACAATGACCTGTTTAATACCACTATTCCGTGTAAAATTTTAACTTCAGTGCACATTAATAGCATCATCATCAGCCCTGTATGACCCACTGCTGCACTCATTCCTCCTTATGCTATGCCACTCTCCCCAGTCTAATAGCAGTGCTATTTCTCTGCATTAGTAGCAGTGACGGATAATGTTTGATGTTGTTGATAATAATAATAATATAGCGTTGTAAAAAAAACTATATTCAATTCATTTTATGTAAATTATTCTACCAAAAAGTAACCAATCCATCCTATCCCGAGCACAACGTATGAACGAGTGACAGACTTATAAGGGTACGTCAAGTGCGCAACCCAAAAGACAAAAGTTGGGGTGGTAATTTATCTTTATAGACAAAATTAGAGAAGTTGTTGGTAACTAATTGTTATAGAATGCAAATACGGACTCTAGGGGCGTCGCCGGGCGCAGTCCATTCTCAATGTAAATTAGGAACGTCTGCTGCTCCGAATTTATCTTTTCTCGCTGTTAAAAAAACTACTGCTTTTTGTTTCTTCCTTAATTATGCGAGAACTAATTCATTCACTGTAGTTTCGCTTTGTTTATCGATAAAGGACTTTTTTATTTACTTTAACTATATTTTATCACTTACATTTGCTATATTTTATTACTTTTACTATATTTAGTAGGTGAGATCGGCGCAGGATTGAAATCATAAGTAGATTTAAGAAAACGCCCGTGTTCATTAATGGAACGATAAAGGCTGAAATAATGATGATGTTGGTGAAAGTCTTTATATCGAATGTTAACAACATGCAAATATTAATTGATTCCAAATTAAAAAAGAAACAATCTAAAAGCCCCCTTGGTAATAGGAAAAGTGACCAAAGTTATAGCAGAGTGCGACGCTACGCTGGATGGCATTACTTATACTTATGCACGCCAATATTATAGGTAACTTCGTCTTTGGCCAAAGTAGGCGTTTTGTGCAAAGTAGCGTTTCGGTCATAATGTCAATGATTGAAAACTGTATTTTCTTGGAGATATAGAATCAGAATCTGAGTGTCGCCATGAAGTGAATAGTTTTTTTAGACAAGCGTGCTCCATTGTAAAGGTAGACCGCATCGTTGCTTAACATCTGACAAGATAAATCAAACGCAAGCCATTTCATAATTTCATCTGGGTGTCTTCAAATCACGAGTGAATCGGTTTCTTCTAGGCAAGCGTGCTCCACCGTAGACCGCATCATCGCTTAACATCAGGCGAGTTGGCGGTCAAGCGCAAACCAATTATTTATTTTAAAAAAAAACGAACATTTAACCAATTGTTATATAGGTAAATCTTAGAAACCTAGATTTCTTAGATATATTATGGCTATTTCTGGTTATTTATCAGGTACAATTAGAAAAATATTCAGAAACTAAACACATAATGAACCTAATAAACAATACAAGGAAGGATATAAACCTGTATGACATAAAAAGATGACGACGTTATTAGATTTTGCCGTACCGTCTATACCTCATAAAAATGTATAGGTGTTAAGTAACTCCTACGCTTGTATCGAGCTCTAAGAACAAAATGATCCTAATGTTATATGGTTCTGTGAAATAGAAGTAATACAACTTTCAATGCTTCAATCTATTGGTTAGCACTACAAATACAAAATAAGTAGGTAGTTCAGAAACATTTGAGATGTGTTGGAAATATTAAAACCTACCGTTGAAATTTCGGGTCGCCGCTAGTGTTACAAAATACAGACAAGATAATGAAATGTTATATCTACCTAGTTTTAAGTTAATCTAATATAAACCTATGTATAAATAAAACAACCTTTTATGTATAAAGTTGAGTGTATGTTGAAAAGCATACACAAAACCGTCATACCGTAACTAGAAACATTTTCATGCTCTGTTTACACAGTTTAGTACTCGACCGCTCGTAAATCCTTGTTAGCTGGGACAAAGTTTCTTTGTTTGTTCGTTTGCTTACAAATTAAGAGTAATGAGGGAGTTCCTCGAATTTATTTCCACTTTTGTTTTATCGGTAATTCTAAAGGTTATGGAACTCTGAAATGAAGAATTGTTTGTGAAAACGATTGCTAAACCAGATTATAGTGGATTAAAAAACGTTTCCAAGTACTTACTTGTATATTACTAACTTGTTTACGTAGGAGCAAATGGATTGTTAAAGCAATAAGTTTTCTCTTTTATTCAAAAGCTTCACATTAGTAAGATTACACCTTTAATTTACAGAGTGGATCACAAATTTTAAGCACTTCATGTAAGTATACTATTTCAAACTGATTTGGAAGATTTACGAGTATGTAAAGCGATTTATTAGTCTGCAAGTTTTTTTTTTTGTATCGATTTACAAATTGCTACAAATATAATCGATAAGAACGCAAAGAATTCAGTGCTGTTGTGTAAAATTGTTAATGGAACATGAAAAAAAGCCTGATGGCTAGTACAGTAATTTTCTCAAACACAGTGTTTATATTCACATAAAAATATTTATTACTAACTGTTTTTTGGGGTAATTTTCACATCTTATCTATCAGGTTTTGGTAAAGGTACATATTTTTTACCTATATTAAATAATACGTGATAAGTCCCGATAAACATTTTAAAACATATCTTATCTATCTCTAAATAGTATAAATTAACGTCACTTTCAGCGTCTGTCTGTCTGTATAATCACTAACTCCTCCTAAACCTCGCAACAGATTTTGATGCGGTTTTCACCATAGTTAGAATTTTTTTCACGCAAGGTTTACAAATATAACTAGCAACCTTCCTTAGCTCCGCACGTAAATTACACTCGTGCGAAGCCGGGGCGGGTCGCTAGATACATTATACATTATCTATATATATAAAAATGAATCCCTATTTACCTTGGCGAAGCAGAGCTCGCTAGTCGCTGGCATCCAGTGGATGCAAAAGGCAGGCTGTTGTTCAGTGTGGAGGTTAAAGGGGGAGGCCTATGTTCAGCAGTGGACGTCTTCTGGCTGATGATGATGATGATGATTTACCTTGGTCACGCCATAAATTGAGAACACATCATCAGCCATTAAACGTCCACTGCTGAACAAAGGCCTCTCTCTTAGAGAGGGATGTTGCCATAATCCCCACGCTTGGCAGGCGGCTTGTGAATCGCAGTACGTTCACCGTGTACTAATAAGACGCTGCTGCCCATCGTACGGTGGTTCTGGTCACAGTTTTAGGACATACCCGGGTCCAAATTGCGAACGACTTTACCGATTTCATTCATCTTTTTTTTTATATTTCTAATACTTTTTTTGAATATTGGAAAATTTTAACTTCGCCTGATTACCAGTTCTAAGACAGGACAACGTCTGTCAGCTAGTACATTATAAAAGATAAAACATTGCATATTGCCGTTTCCAGATGGCTATGGTTGGTACTATGAGACAATCCAAGAACACTAGCTATCTAGAAGCCATGAAATCTGGAAATGACAATATTTTGTCTGTAATAACGGAAAACGCATTCAAACCTTTTTGCACATAGAAATACGTACGGATAAGATATTAGATGACACAAAAATAGGCGGCTAATAACTTTAATGTCTATATTTTCTACGCAGTATGTTCTTCAAATAATAGACATACCAACGAGCATTTCAAGGCCAAATGTTAAAACTGCATTAATAGATCAGTTTACATCGCAGTTTGGTAAATTATTCAGTATTCGTTTAGCTTTATTTAACTTATAAAGTTCATTCCACTAAAACGCTATCATTTTAACACGCCTCTAAACTTCAAAGGTACGTTGTAAAGACGTATGTTCCGTCTGACTTGACAGGAGGCAGTCAAGTGGAGGTGCAAACGAGGCATCCTGTTTTCGATGTGAATACACCTTGTGCTTAGCCAACTATGAGTTTTTTTTTTTCAGTGAGAAGTATCATGCATACCAATCGAGATACAATACACACAAAACTCGGCGCACGCTACAAATTGCGCAGGCTTTTTGGTTAGTAGCCGCGATTCGACTACAACGCCGCACGATGCCAGAGCTATGATGACATAGCGGACAACTAACGTTAAACACTATGCAAGTGACATAACGTCTAAATTGGAGTAAATGTGGCATTGTGAACTACATAATTGATACAATGTATTTACAATGGCGCTCGGACATTTTTTGACTGTTTTACTGAGAGATTGTGACTCTATAGGAATTGTATCTTGATTTGTAACCTTTACTGTCCCACTCCTGGGCAAAGGTCTCCCCCATTTATTTCCAGACAGTGCGACCACCCGCCAGACTTAACCACCGTATCTGGAACGTGTCGAGGTCATCGCGCCAGCGTTTTCTAGGCCTGCCTTGGCTCCTTCGTCCGTTTTCAGGCACCCACTGTGTGATCCTCTGGGCCCATCTATCAGGGTGCATCCTGGCCACGTGTCCCGCCCAACCCCACTTTAATTTGGCAGTTAATTACCTAAGTATGTAAAAAAAAAAATAAGGTTATAATGCTAGTTACAGACTGTAGCTTTGTGAAAATGAAATCCCTAATGACGTATTTTAATACTATAGAAAATATATTGACATAATAAAAAGAGATTTGCCAATTAAATGTTAAAAAGGTTTTTTAAACATTATAAACATTCCAAACTAACTCTTATTAGTATAAACACAGTGCTCCCTGATATATTAAGTATATTTCTAGCTGAAACAACCGGAAACGCTGTATATTATAATGAAACTAGCTGCAATCCAGACGCCATATGAGAATGAGTTTCCGCTGTGCCCCGTCCTTGAGATAATGCGATGCGCAGAATAATGCATTTACCTTCTTTTATCGAATTTAAACTTGGCTACGAACATTACAAATATTAACACGTAAGCAGCAGGTTATAAGCGATAAGTAAGTCAGTGTTTTTGTACATCTAAGTAATTCATTTTAGCTATGTATAATTCCCAACGAACCCATTGACAAATCCTACTAATATTATTAACGCGTAAGTTTGTATGTATGGATGTATAGATCTATAGATGGATGTTTGTTCCTTTTTCACGCTGCAACGGAACAACGGATCGACTTGATTATTTGCATGGGTATAGTTAAAGAGCCAGAGAGTGAGAGGCTACTTTTCATCATCATCATCGCCATTTTTCATCTCTACGCGGGTGAAACCGCGGGGTGCAGCTAGTACGTCAATAAAATGTCCTAACTTTAACAGGTGATACTTTTCTTCAGGAAGAAGTTCAGATTTCTTAAAGCATAGATTAGCTTATATAGAGTTTATGCATAAGATTATGAATATATCTAATACCAACCTAATAAAAACTAGTAAATAATGGACGTTGGGAATATACCTAATCTTACGCATAAACTCTGTAATATCTAATCTATGCTATAAATAACGAACTTTGTCAACTTCTTGCTGAAGAAAATTATTGCTTGTTAAAGCGAGCACATTTTGTTGCAGATTAGATTAGCTGAATTTTTATGCATTAGAAGGTAAATATCTATTCATTAACCCTTTTTATTTCCAAACATATTGATTAGTCACTGTAATTTTTTTAGATCGTTAGCTGAAATAACATTTCAGATAGTGGTATTTTTAGGTTTCTATACTCAAAAAGTAGTAACAAAACCCCATTACTAACCTTACACTATCTGTCTGTCCTACCTCCTAACAGCTTATTTTGAACCATAATAGAAAGTTAGTTGAAATTTTCACACAACATTTGTAATGTTACGGCCGATTACCTAATAAATAATAATAAAATCAAACAATGAAGTGGTACAACAAACGTATTTTTGTCTATGCTCTAATGTTACAACAGTAATGCGCACAGGCATGATTGAAAAACAAATAATAATCAACGGCCAAGTGTGAGTTGGACGTGCGATAAAGATCCCGAACTGAATGAAAAAGTCAGTATTTATTGTTTGTAATGTATCGGCTATCAGCTATAAAACATTAAAAACCTAGCAAAAGTTTATTTAAAAAACCCACTTTTTGACGCACTGAACGAACTAAGTACTTTAAAAAGAACTAGATATTGAAGTGTTTGCAAAAATATAACATTAGAAAGGGCTTTCTATTTGTATTCCTTTCCGCCTCGGAAGTCCACTGTAATCCGACTAAAAGGTTGTAGCATCTTTACGTCATAGAGTTCGTGGAACCCGCCGTTTGTATGCAAATTATGCCTCGTATTTTTGTACCGCTTTGTTTTGGCTTAGAAAAATGCTGGTATAATGTTGCGCGAGTATCATTAGCGTAATAGATAATGCTCTTAGTTGAATATCTAATGTTGGTAGGTAGGCTAAGAACTGGGTCCTTGGACTAAGAAAGTGATAATATTTAACGCAGCGCAAGTTATGTTTTTTTCTTTTTGTTATTTCGTTCGTATGGACTGTCCTTGTGAGAAGTGTGTGTTCAATTAGAATACCAAGTGTCTTTTGTTCATCAGTTCCTATCCATATAGGGCCGAATAGACGTTCTAAATAAACTATTATAGGGATGTTCATCTCTAGCATCTTGAATCTTATGAACTCAACGCCTTCAGTTTCTCTAGTTTTCTAAGATATGGCAACTTCGCGCTTAGTTACCAAACGAAACTCTTCTAGTTAAAAGTTAGGAACGTTGCGCAGAAGGACCGTTTTAAAGTTTGATTGTCTATTACAAAACTTCCCAGTCATTTTTAATGATACAGCAGATATCGGTTTTATTATTCTCGGGAGAAAAATCGTTTATTGATCTGCCTGAATATTCGGACAAAATTTGATTTTCATTTCAAACTGTCATTTTACTTCTGTTTTGATTTTCATACTAATAGAAATGTGTTTGTATTTATGTACAATAGAGTAACAATAAACTTTTACGTAACAATAAACTTTTACGTAGCAATAGAGTAACGGATTGACGTGATTTTTTTGCATAGATAAAATTGGAGGGCCAGGCAGTGATATACGATACGTTTTATCCCGAAAATTATACGGTTCCTGTTGTTTCCTACGTCCACACGGGTGAATCTGCATTTATTGAACTGAATATCTTACTTATTTTTAGTAACAATCATAATGTTCAAAATATAATTATGAACAAAATTCTGTATCTTGCGCAACGTAAGTACAAGTATTGCAACCTAACGCGGTAATGTGGCAAGTTTTTTATTTTTTATTTAGGTATTTTTGATAGTATGATTCCAAATATGTATTTTTGTTGTTTTAATCAAGAAAGCCCCTAAGCTTTTGTTCTTAAAAATATGTGAAACTATAAATTTTGTAATTCATACTACTATATGAATAAAATAGCGACTTTCCCTAATGAGAAAACTGAACCAAAAATATACTCGAGTGGGTATTTTTTATTTAGATTTTCCTGTTTTTAGTTTATTTCATCATCGCAAAATAAACTTTTCTGTATTTCTGTTTGTTATCGCTAGCTTTGTGATCCTTTTATAAGAGGCTTTAAAAATCAACTGACATTATTTTACATGGTGATATTTAAGTCAAGTTACCTGCTTTGCTTTGTCATGTTTGCTCTAAAAAATACTTTTGCTTCACGCAAGTACGCGTAAAAGCGACTCTGTAGAAAAATTTTCATCCTTAGCCTTTTTCGAAAAACGACAAGTTAAATTCGGCCAATGCAGCGTATTTTACCTTCCTTTACAAAGTAGATCGGTATAACAATAGTTAAGTACAAGATAACAGATAAATAGCCTGCTGGAAGACTCCAGCAATGAACTTCAATTAACGTTTTCCAATAGTGAACGTTCTCTAGTCTCATTCAATCGCTACAAACTTTGTAAAATAGTTGGCCATTGTACTTTAAAACTTTGTATAGACGTACTTGAACTGTGAACAGTTTTTATCTGAGGTACTCTGAGGTAAATAAGTACATAGGTATATTTATAAACAAGATAATTGTAATATTCTGCGAATAACAAAAAAAATACATTTTAATAAAGCATTCCAATCAAATAACAACTGAACCTTCTGTAAACATTCATGAGAGCCGCAAAGCAGAAGCGGAAAGCGACAGTATAAATAGGTACTCACATATATTATTAACATTCAAAACAAAACAATACATAAAATTATAATATACAGGGTTACGCGGAAAGGTCATTGACACCCGTTTTTTTTTTTTTTTTGAAGAACTGATTTTTTTTTTCGCGTTTTCAGAGTTGGTCCCTTAGTAAAAGTTGTTCATAATGATAGGACTATGGACCCCATTCTGCTTAGTACAACCTTTTCGCGTAACCCTGTATAAAAATCCAAACGTCTGATATATCTGATACTGAAACCAGCATATTTTGTCATAAGAAAAGAGTCGGTGTAAAAAAAATTTCGATAACAACACTGAATGTAGGCCAGTAAACCAATTTTCATTTTGACTACAGGGATATAAAAAAGTGACCATAAAGAAATTTCTTGTGACTAAATCAACTGAATAAATGCCTACGTTACAGTATTTTTTTTTTTTTAAATAAATAATAGGCTTGCGTTTGACCACCATCACGCAATAATATAATTCAAATATAGCTCAAACACCAAAAAAACGAGATGAATCTTGGACATTTCAATATATTTCAGGCTTTGTTCATCAATTCGATTTACAATCATTCCGACAATCATTGTTTTCCATCGGAAAACGATTCGGTCCACTGTCTTTTTCAATTCCAATCGTTCTGCGGACGGCAGCTAAATAAACCGCCTTTTTCTTTCCACCGGACGAGACGTTGAAATAAAGAAATTTTAATTAAATACCTACCCTAGGCAACGATATCACACTTGAATTTAATTGAATTCTCGGTAAACAAAAAGGAAACTTAAAAGGTGCGGCTACGTTGCGATTCACGGACTTGCGATTCTTTATTTACAATTCTCGAAGTTGAATGGATGTAATTTTTGCTAATCAAAGGCGATATTTTTAATTAAATGTATTTGCTGGTACAGTATAATCTCACTAATCCGGCACTTCGATAGATCGGCACGTCCAATAATCCGGCACCCTCCGCCCACGCCTCCCTTACCCCTCTATACGTGTGCGCTTTGGTCGCTGCGTCATCGACTAGCAGTCTAACCTCAAAACTTATCATATTTTAACTTATCATTAATTACATATGTACCTACATGTTAATTCAATTGTTCCATAATACATTACATACATTTATTCTCTCTATGAAATGCTTTATTTTATTTATTACCTATGACTTTTTCAGTATAACCCAGTAATCCGAACATTCCAATAATCCGTCACCCTCCGGTTTTTAATAGTGCCGGATTAGTGAGATTACACTGTATTTGCTATGAAACGACAGATGACTGAGCTTGTTTTGTTATTTTACCAGTTGATTGTATGAAAACAAAACAAGTTGTAAAAACTGATGACTGTTGTTGTTGTTTTAAGTAGTTACTGGTGTAACAAAAATTACAATATTTTTAAAAATATTTGTTGTGAAATATATGATTACATCATTGATATACGTAGTATAAGTAAAAGATCGTTGGATTACATATTAATATACCTACCTACTAGTTGAATGTAAAATATGTTGTAAGTTGTTGTGACAAATTAAGTATTGTTTTAGCTCATAGTTTTAGCTTTTTATTTACTGGTTGAGTAAATTGGTTCAAAGGTTGTTCGATATTTTTCGAAGGTTCGAAGGTACTTAGTTTTCATTATATAACTTCTTGTTTTTTCTAACTCCATGGTCCCATTTGTATTGTATCTGTTCGTTCTAAAAAGATGCGTAAATAAAAAAACTGGCCAAGAAATCCAAGTAAACTTTTACAACTTCCTCAGGATTGCGTAACGTATCGGATGCCCCGTTTTACAAAAGAACTTGTCTATCAGAATAGAGATAGGCTGATATTTATTCCGGCCCTGCTTCGTCACTTAGCTCCTAGAGCTCGTAACGGCTCGTGTCAATTTCGGAGGTCTAGAAAACTGCCAGGCCTACATCAGGAGCGGTTGGATGATTTTATTACTGAAAAAGTGCTTATTATCAAGATATTACAATAGCAATATTTTTTGTACATTCGGCCTTGTACGCTTTGTAAATCACGTGATGGATTCTAAGTTCTTAATTATTCTATGTACAGGTAACTCATCAAAAGATGACGTCTCATTTATAGCAGATTATTCGAACATGTTTTTTTTTTTAATTGTTTTCCTCTTGAGAAAATTTTGGCGTCGCACACCTTGTGCATTTGCCAGTGTCAAGTACTTAAATATTTTTTGTTGTTTATTAGATAACGTCAGACAAAACACAGTCAAAGTCAAGCAAAGTAGCGGTCAAGTCAAAGTCACGCTCTAGTAAAGTGGAGGAGACTTGACAAGAGGCTTCTATGGAGTTTTGGAAACAACACGAATATACATATTTTACAACTTTATATCACTTTATTCACACTCGAGCACGTACACGACCACATTATGAATAATAATCCAGCATTATTACATATTTACACTCAAAAATACCCAAATTTAGGAAAATAATACAACGTATGTTTTTTTACGCACCAAAACTCCAAACATGAAGCTATAACCATCAAACAAAACCAAACACAAGTAAACTAGTTAGGTACGCATCTCTCCTAGCCTACCCGGGGTCCTTGACGATGTGGCTAACAAGATTTGTGTTGTCTCGCTAGTTCGGCCCGGACGACCCGACGATAGGCCCGGCCGACCCGGTGTTAGGCTCGACATACGTGTCGCATGTTGATCCGAGATTCGTATTCTTTATTGGTTTTCCTTCGTATACGCGCACATTAATAATGTTTAGTTGAGATGGTATTTTATTATGCACCGAATAGCAGCTACCTGGTGGTACCTACAGTACCGTAGCTAGAAAGTAGCCTATACAAGCTATCTCCATACCATATATTATTCTATTCCGTTTAACCATTAAGGAATTGAATGGTAAAACTAACATACACACTCATAAACTTTCACATTTATTATTATTTATTAGTGTGGTATCGGGAATTATTTTGACACGTACTCCACCTGCAGGCCAAAATTACATCTTATTAATAAATGGGCCTCATAAGCAAGCTCAAAGTCGCACAACGAGCTATGGAAAGGGCTATGCTCGAGGTTTCTCTACGAGATCGTATCCGAAATGAGGAGATCCGTAGACGAACGAAAGTCACCGACATAGCCCACCGGATTAGTAAGTTGAAATGGCAGTGGGCAGGGCACATATCACGCAGAACAGATGGCCGATGGGGCTGAAAGGTTCTGGAATGGAGACCACGGACCTGTAAGCGCAGCGTAGGACGTCCACCCACAAGATGGACAGACGACCTAAAAGAGACCGCAGGGAAACGCTGGATGCAGGCCGCTTCCAACCGGCCCTTTTGGAGATCGATGGGGGAGGCCTATGTCCAGCAGTGGACGTCCTACGGCTGAAATGATGATGATGATGATTAATAAATTATATTATAAGACTACCTTCACCTGAAACCACGGGGATTACTCCTTATAACGTCAGCTTTTTTATTTATTTAATAATAGGCTTGAATTGGGCCGCCAACTCGGGTGATGGTAAACGATAATGCTGCGATAGTCTATGATGGAGCAAGCTTGCTCAGAAGATACCGATTCATTCTTGATTTAACTATCAGGAAACATTCAGGCAGCGCATTCCACAGACATGCAGTTCGAACAATATAAGTGGAATCAAAACTTGTACGGGATTTTGGAATATCAACCATAAAGTGGTGACGCGTACCATCGTAAACAGTAAAAACTCATTGAAAGCAGTTAGCTGTGCGAATGAAGTTAAATTCCCACTAATTTCTCTCGTGAGTTTGCTGGCTTTTCATATAACTTGACGTGCTCACGTGTCTATCCTGTTATAGCTCTGTGGTAAGCACAGTTTATTTCCATTTCTTTTTCTGAGAAAAACAATTCTATTTGGCGACAGCACAGTCAGATAAAGTGTGAAAAGGAATTGCCGATGTAAAATATTTACTGCGACTGCGGTAACTACATAATTTGATGGCGGCTCGACACATTGGTAACCTTTGGAGAATTGTATTTGTAAATAAGTCGTAAGAAGACCGCAGTCTTAGTAAAATCGTAGTTTTTTTAACCCCCGACGAAAAAAAGGGCCGTTATCTACACTAATATTATAAAGAGGTAAAGTTTGTAAGTTTGTTAGTTTGTAAGTTTGTTTGTTCTGTTTTAACTCCGAAACTACTGAACCGATTTATATATTTCACTAATAGAAAGCTACACTATTCTTGAGTGCCATAGGCTGTTTTATAATGATAAAAATAAATTTTGTTCAATAAATAACCGTATTAGTAAAACATTTTGGAGAAAAATAAGGCTTCTTTATCGGCGTATGCTGACCGGTTTGAGATAAGTAGATACAATGTTTGACAAAAATGTAGTTCTTAAGTAGTTTTACAAAAAAGTCCACGATAGCATACATCTAACTTTTATAAGAAAACCACAATAACCATAATATCCGGATAAAAGTAGATTTCAATAGTACGTGAGCGAAGCCGCGGGCAACAGCTAGTAAGTTTAATAAAGGTGATTTGATCAAGATTGTGATTTGATGACTGTTTTTAGCTATGATGCAAGATAATCTATTCAGCCATTTGAAGATTATTAATTCTTTTATCGGAGGTTTATAAAATTTCACTTTAAAACTTATTTTACTACTCGACTTTTCTAGTAGATTCATGACTTTTACACACCCTTGTGTCGATACTTTGGCGCCGTCGAACCTGCCTGAGGCTGGTGTAGCTGCCAATTCGACGGAGCAGCACAAGCGGCGCAAATATGCTAACCTACGCAGTGATTACATATTTGCGCCGTTTGTGGTCGAGACATTGGACCCTTGTGGAATCTTTCAGCGCCTGGTTAATGTGACGTGTGACCAGAATGCTGCGTATTTCTGCCCCTACGCATGCTGGGTACGCTGCCAACTTGTAGTGGGCTTTAGCATTTGGATTGTATTTCGATCATCAGTGGTTTATGGGTCTAATTGTTTTTGTAGTGTTAGTGTTAACTTTTATTTTGTTTAGTTAATAGAGACATTTATGTTTGTAAATCATTGTATACCTACTTAAATTTCACTATGAACCATCCTTCAATCGAGTCAATGAACAAATACAAAAGAAACGTTAGTAAGTAAATGTTTTTATAACGAACTCTTTCAGAAAACTACCAACATATTCCATAACTAAAGTTGGAAACAACGTGACGTCTGGCATCCTGGTTCTGCCCCCTAGTTTGGTAAAAGTAGCTCTCAGCCCCTTCGGTTTTATATAGCCAGTTACAAAACTTCCCCTCGACACGTGTAACCATTGTTAACAACTTAAAGAACGCTCTGAAAGGATGCTAAGTGTATTTTTTATAATATATTTTTTAATAGATAGGCTTGCGCTTAGCCGCTATCTCGTTTGATGTTAAGCGACGATGCGGTCTACGATGGAGCACGCTTGCCTACAAGAAACCGATTCACTCTCGACTTGAAGACACCCAGATTGTAACTGACAGGGAACGCCCATTCAGGCAGTGAATTCTACAGACTAGCAGTTCGCACAATAAATGTGGAATCAAAGCGCTTCATACGAGTTTTCGGAATATCAACCATAAAACGATGTCGATTTTTCGTGCCCGCTCTTGCAGTCCAATAGATAAATGGGCAGAAGGGAATTAAATCATGCAGATGTGATGCACACCCAGTGTGCATTAAACAGTAACTTAACTTGATGTACTGTTTATTACCCCATGTACTAAACAGTATAAATAGGTATTAACAGTCAATGTTGTTACTGTTTAATACTTTAGAAAATCTTCAACGGTTCTAAAATGAGTATTGAAGGTGAGCATAATCTACAAACTAAACAAAAATTTAAAAAGAAAATACTTTTACTCAAGGTCTTATTGCTATAAATGTTAGCGAATATCCTTTAATTAACCGCGAAATTATGACAACTCCGATTGACATCAACTTTTCCAATTATTGCGTAGAACATCTTCCAATTTCGTGCGAGCGGATGTATTGATCTTCCGAATCTGAAGAGTTACCTAGTACATAGAAGTACAAAATAATTCCTATCAGTAAGTATCAATCGAGTTATATATTATACTAGTGGTCCGCCCCAGCTTCGCACGGGTATAGATTATAGCCTATGTCACCCGGGGATAGTGTAGCTTCCCGTCAGTGTTTTTTTTTTTTAAATCGGTTCAGTAGTTTCGGAGCCTATTCAATGCAAACAAACAAACAATCAAATCTTTCTTCTTTATAATATTAGTATAGATTACGTATGGGCTATGTAGACAGACGGACAGACAGACAGCGTAGGCGTAGTAATACCCCATGCATTAAACAGTAACTCAACTTGAAACGACCCTAATGAACTAACTGGTTGAAATTACGGATAAAGATGAAAGAAGAGTTTATCATTGCAAATGAGAAAACTATCAAAATTGCATAAATAGGTTAAGGATTGCTTACCTATATACACGGTCACGATTTCATGAGAGTCGTGGGCATCCAGTGAATGAAGATGGCAGGCTGTCGTTCAGTGTGGAGTTCTAAGCAGAAGCCTATGTTTAGTAGTGGACGCATTCTGGCTGATGATGATGATAACACGGTAAAAATTGCTTCCAAGTTCAACTTCCGCAAGTTTTGTTACTACTGTTAGATGCATGTTGCAGTCTATACTTTGCACTAGTTGGCGCTGACGCCCAAAAAGCAGTTTTTGATTGATTCAATCCAAAAAAGCTATAACTAGTCTGTGATTGAATCAGATCCTACTTTGCGGAAATTCGTTTTTAAACCTTCTTTTAAGGGTTCCGGACCCAAAGGGTTAAAACGGGACCCTATTACTAAGCCTACGCTGTCTGTCTGTCCGTCTGTCTACGTAGACCGTACGTAGTAGGTAAATATACCTCGATTGATGCTACTTATTAATTGGTATTATTTTGTACTTCTATGTACTAGGTAACTCTTCAGCAGTTCAAGTACCGTTCTTTATCGATCATATAATTTGACAGTTGAGATCGTCAAATACGATAAAATGCCATTTAATCAGTACGCGCTATGATCGATTCTATGGCATTTTATCGAATTTGACTATCGATAAAGAACGGTACTTGCATTGCTGATTCGAAAGATCAATACATCCGCTCGCAAGAAATCGAAAGATATTCTACGCAATAATTGGAAAAGTTGATGACAATTGGTGCTTTCTTAATTTCGCGGTTTCATAAAGAATCACCGCTAACATTTATAGCAATAAGACCTTGAGTAAAATATTTTCTTATGTACATTTTTGTTTAGTTCGTAGATTATGCTTACCTTCAATACTCATCTTAGAACCGTTGAAGATTTTCTTAAGTACAAATATAAATACAAAGTGTAGGCCTTTGTATTGCGTATCATAAATCCTAACACAATTCTACGAGTTTATTTCATAAAAGTAGTTATATAAGAGTGAGTAATATTATCCAAAACCAATTCGTATAACATATTTAGGATTTACTTCTAACCTTTGCATAACCGAGTGACGTCATAAGATAAAAATGTAATTGAAAAATTTACTTTGTATCTATGACCACATAACACAGCAGTGTTACGTTGTAATAACAATAATAAATACTTTATTTGAACAAATTTACATGGCTGGGAAGTTAGTATTTATATTGGTACTTATTCTTAGTGTTAGTAGATGCATAACTTTGGATAGTGAACCATGATTCTGATACTAGGGGGAGTACTGTACTTTGAGATTCAGTGCTTTCCATCTTACAGTGGTTGACTGCGTGTAATTGGCACTGTCAAATTTGCTAACGCGATGAGCTGCGTAACTCGCTCGTTTTGAACTGTCAAAATAATATGGAGCAAGCAAGGACTTTAAATACCCTAAAGGGTAAAAAGTCTTTGGGAGCAAGGTAGCACGTCATGTATGCATAGTATGTCAGAAGAATGTAGAATCCAATGAGAAGAAGCATTCATCATCATCACCATCGTCAGCCCTGAGTGACCCACTGCTGAGTATAAGCCTTCCTTTGTTTATGCCACTCTCCCCGGTTCGAAGAAGAAGCTTTCGATTTGTTTAATTTTGTAACCATGGTTAACATACACGGTTACGTCGTGTTACGTTGTTTCATACATAATTAGTGCCCTGTACGGTAAGTTGACGCTCTTACTACATCATTCGTTTATTTTGTCTAGAAAATAGTTAAACTATACTAACAAAATCGTGACCTAAAAACTTGCTCAAAGCTTTACTTAACCTGGTAGGTTAAGCAGTTTCAGTCAGTTTGGAAACTCTTGAGTTCAAAAACAAGGTTCCACTCGTGCCTCGTGTGACTTTGGTAATAGAGCGGTTACTAGCAAACTCTGTTCACGACAGCTCCTAACTACAATATTGTGTTTTCGGTACCTATCCCGAGCTATCCTAAAATTGGGTACGTAAGTAAGTTAACTAGATATCGTATGACGTGCCTAGAAGTCATACTCGTTTATATAATACAGTTCATGCTGTTATACATCGCCTGGTCACATGATAGATAATAATTGTGCAGTTAGAAAATTACGATAACAAAAAACACTTTTAAACATTTGCGCTTTGAACACATGTTTTAAATACCTATCGGGACTTCTAACGACTATTGTAACATGGTAAAAATTTCGAACGTAATGTACCTAATTTTGCATATGTAAAATAACTACCTGCGCCCAGCGGTTTCACCCGCGTTGTGATGAAAAACGAGATGATGATGATGAAAAGAAGCCTTTGTCACTCTCTAGTCTTTGAACTATACTTTGCAAAAAATCATGTTAATCATCTGCTACGTTGCTGCGTGAAAGAGGAACAACCAAACCAACAAACTTTTCGTATTTATAATTTTTTTATTTATTTTATTTACATTGCCATATAATGCGTTGTAACATTTAAAATGCACTAAATACACATTATACCCTGTTTATAGGGTGTTGCAAATTAGTATGATGCGTGGAAAGTGGCACTAAAGTCGCAGAAAGTTTGTGCATTTTTAGAGCTTCCTTTATTTACATAACAAAACTATACAACCTGGGTCTGAAGTAATAGGTTTGCGTTTGACCACCACCACGCCTGATGTGAAGCGATGATACTGTCTACGATAGAGCACTCTTGCCTAAAAGAAACCGGTCCACCACCTAGGTTGTAACCATCGGAAAAAAATCCATTTAGGCAGCACATACCACAGCCTAGCGGTTCACAATACCATATAACTAACTAGTTAGAACTAGTTCACCCACTACTATACCTACCACTGTATTTAAAACACCTGGGGGGGTTAGACAAGACCCACTTTCTGTTAGCGTTAATGCCTGCGGAAAGATGAAATTGTATGAAAATTCCATTGACAATGACATTAGCTTGAGAGATGTTATCTCAAGCTAATGTCATTTTCATACAATTTAATCTTTCCGCAAGCGTTAACGCTAACAGAAAGTGGGTCTACGTACCCCCCGACGTACCTTTCCAGAATGTTTCTATTGCACCGCAGTGCTCGTAAAACCGTATTGTTTCACTAATGTAAATGCATGTAAGTCATAACAAATGCCATTAAAAACTTTTTATTACGCTATCAGCACCATGCATTGTTATATTGCATCTTTAGCACTTTTAATAATACGGACAACTAGTACCTATTCTGAAGCAGTCTGCAGTGTTAGTTTCAGTTACTAGGTATGTTAAATATATACCCCTATTATTCATAAACTCTTAAAAAGCTTTGATTTTAAAAATATCTTTATTTATCATTATTTCTTACAGCACAGACACTGTCTAATATTTCAGATCATCATCATCATCATTTCAGCCGTAGGACGTCCACTGCTGGAGATAGGCCTCACCCAACGATCTCCAAAAGGGCCGGTTGGAAGCAGCCTACATCCAGCGTTTCCCTGATGCGGTCTCTTTTAGGTTGTCTGTCCATCTCGTGGGTGGACGTCCTACGCTACGCTTACCGGTCCGTGGATTATTTATTTCAGATAACAGAAATATATTATGGTCGTCTAAATATAATTTTTATTCGCTTAATCAAGTTCTAAACAAGATAGAATTAAATTTTCAATTTGCTCCAACGCATGGAACGCGTAAAAATTCAATGAAACCAGACTTCCCAGATTTAATAATGTGGTCGTCTCGGCTAAAACAGAGTGGATCATAATGTCCTAACGGCGAATACATAATAAAACTCGGTTTTATTATCATAACCCCGTGACCTTTTAGGTCGGAATGTCAACCGTAGCAAGCATAAATTCTTATTAAGCTACGCACTTAGCCCTTACATTATGTCAGACAAGTATCACTGGAAATTTACAACGCACTCCATAACGGTGCCCGGGAGGATACGCTTTAACATCGTATACGCTGAAAAATTGCGAATCTGTTAACTTTAATTGAAATTGTTATAAAAATCAAAACAGATTGCACTAAAAGAGTTCAAATGAACCATAATAGCCTGAATAGTAACAATATGTTAGTCTTTATTTTTAGAAGTTAAGGTGTGATAGAGAAATTGAACTAAGGCGCCTCAAAGCGTGGGCCATATTGCCAATAAGCTACGTTTGCCCTGACGTCATGAAGTTGCGTAGCGACGCAGCTACGGCGTAGTACAAAGACCCTGCTACTTTTATTATCAACTAGCGAACCGCCCGCCCGGCTTCGCACGGGTGTAATTTACGTGCGAAGCCGGGGCGGGTCGCTAGCTACATATATAAACCTTCCTTGAAAATGTATCTAACTGAAGGTGAAAACCGCATCAAAATCCGTTGCGTTGTTTAGGAGGAGTTAGCGGCCATACAGACATACAGACAGACAGACAGACAGACAGACGCGGAAAGCGACTTCAATTTATACTATGTTGATAGAGAAGAGATACACATAATAACTAGTATTGCTGATTACTTTATTCTGTAGCCAAATAAGAAACCACAACACACAAAAAAATGGCACGTATGTAAGCTGCCGCTGACAGTCGCGAATTATAGGTTTGCATGGTTGTTCGGACGCGTCTTCCGCTGGCAAATACATCCAGTGCGCAAAACGCCTTCGGAAAATCGATCGAAAAAATCAAGCTAAAGACATGTGTATTTATAGTTTAGTGCGAATGTATTCGCTAGATCGCGCCGATCATATGTGTTCGATAGTTTATTTGCAGCTTACTACTAAAGTTTTGATGTGAAACATCTAATGGCTTGCCTTGGCAGTAAAATCGACTCGTATGTAAAATCGACCGTGACGTCAAACGTTATGACGATCTCTTATATCTCGTCAAGTTCATCTGCCAGGCATCCCATGATGGCGAATTTATGTGTTTAGTGTCTTCCCACTGGTATACTACAATATTTACGGTATCTCTTAATTTGTACGCCTACTAGGCAAAGCATGACACAAAGTGACTAATATTTTCATGCGTTTTAAGTGTGTGTATGATTTAATCACGTTTTATGCAAACAAATCTTTATATTTGAACTTCGTAATACCTAAATAGATTTTAATGAAAGCTTAATTTATTACCCGGGTTAGTATTTCACATAGTCTATTTTTATCCCGGGAATGTTCAGTTCCTTGTAAAAAATCACTGGGCGTAGCTAGTTTAATAATACTTTAATTCGTAATCCGCACATTCTTGCAGAACTTGCCCCTTTGGCCCAGTTGGTAGTGAACCTGCCTTCCGCGCTTGGGGCGTGGGTTCGTTTACCACCTATAAGACAAACATTCATATGATGAACATTTCTGTTTGTTCTATGTCTTAAATTTTAATATGTATGATTTCAAAATATCGTCGTAGGAAAGGCAAATTTACTGAAGCTCCAAATGACCATTTCGAGAAAAAGCCGTTTTAAGATTTTTTTTCCTTATTAATTCATAACTTTTTTCCCAGCACAATAATTTCGATGACATCAAGGTAAACTTTTGTTAATTTGTCATTTTCTATGTCCAGAAGTACAAACCATAATAAATGGACTGCTGGTTTGTGATATAGTGGCGCTTAAGTAAAAATGACTTCAATTTACAGTAAAGCAAAATTTCTTAACCGCCATTTGATTCAAATATTTATAGTCAAATTTACTTATAACTCTAAAATATTAGCTGTTAAATTGCCGGAAGCCAAATTTACTTAAAATTTACTTGTAATATATTGCTGGAAAACAAAATTACTTAGGTGACAGGCACGAATAAAATGCCAAAAAAGTGTCGTTTAAGGACTCTGGTTGATGAAAAAAACCCTTTTTTCCTTTTACTGAAACGCCAAAATAGTGCTCGTATCGCTATGGGACCCAGACTGATCGACGCAGAAAAAAACGCTGATTCCGAATATCTATATAACTCAATATGCCTATTTTGGCGCTTCAGTAATTCTGCCTTTTAGTTTCTGACAGCCATACTACAAGCTTTGCTTAGTTTGGGGTTAGATGACCGTGTGTGCAAAAATTTCCCAAATATAAAGTACTTTTCATTTAAGTAAGCAAGTTATAGTGTATGTCAGTATATAGTAAGTAGTAGTACCGTGCTACATGAGTGCACTTTACGAGTCCAAAATTTAACTTCAAACTTTATTATCATAATTCAGCAATATAAATCTACAATTTATGACCAATATAAATTTAGTGCACTTCGTTTAATATTCAATAGGATTGAAAGGGTACATCTGTGCACGCAAACGAGAAGGCTCGATGCCATAGAAATAAGCTATTACTATATTAAATGAAGCGAAAAGCTCTTGACTATAAAAGCTACTACTAGCGCACGTTCTCTACTCGAGTAACCCTGAAGTATCAGATACTTTGATTGCCCTATCTACGAGCAGCCTTAGGGTGCATTTTTACAGAAGCTCAGACGAACAGAGCGAAGCAGAGAGGAGCGGAGTTGTGTAGCGGAATCGAGCGGACTTTTTTTCCGGCGTGTAGCCTTGTTGTTTAGTAGTATATATTATATAGCCTATGTCACCCGGGGATAGTGTAGAATCCCAACAGTGGAAGAATTTTTCAAATCGGTTCAGTAGTTTCGGAGCCTATTAAATGCAAACGAACAAACAATCAAATCTTTCCTCTTTATAATATTAGTATAGATTACCCGTTACATTTTTAGCTAGTAAAACCACAGAAAAGAGAAGTAAATAGAACGGAAAAGAGAAACAAACAAAAAATCTGTGAGTTAAACGGTATCTATCAGCACTATCAGACAGCGCGCACACGTCATGTTGGCACTAAATTAAAAGAGTGCCTTTTTATATAGATTTGCTAGAAAACGCTGCCGGCATGCCAGTGCGGTTCTCCTCTATACCCCTCTCTATACCTCTAGACAAATAAAGGTGATAATGGTAAAGTATCGTGGCGGATGCGAACGCATCTGGCCTAAATCTGGATAAATGCCTTAGGCAAACTCACCCTGCAGATAACCTTGTCGCTCTTTTTTACATGTGGACTATAGTGTGTGTAGTTAGTTCATTGGTATCGCTACAAGTTTCTTAGTGTGCGTGATAAATTAGTAAGTGTAAGCCATACTTACAGTGAAAAAAAAATACATTAGAACAATGACGATAATTTGTACTAAAGCATTATCTTCTTTGTATGTCTAGATCTGAGATCGCATCGCTATATTCCGCCCCACTCTGGACCGCTATACTCCGCCTCGCTCCGCTTCGCTATACTCCATTCTGTCAGCTCGTCACCTCTGTTAAAACGCACCCTTATAGTGCGTGCGGACCTTATGTCAGTGTTGTATAGAAATGGGACAAACCGCAGTAGCTTTGGTTTGGTCTCGTTAGCTGGACAGATTCCATGCCACAGAATTGTTTTAACGATTTTGCTTGTGTTCAGCCTAAAATGGGCAAAGTATATTGCGTTTCTAGAATCTTTTTAACGTTTTGTCAATAATTGTCTTAACCAAACGAGACAATAAATAATAACAATCACTCAACGTTCTATATTAAAATAATCTTACCAATACACCAATGTAAGCGCCTTTTCTAATATCAATTTGTTAAAAATTGATGGCAATGAGGCCTATTCTGTCATACCACTCACTAAACTAAACCAATCTGACAGGACTAAAATTATCTGCGTCTCTTTTCATTTTAATACGTGAGAGAAGGATGGCAACAATTTTAGAGCTGTCAAGTTTAGTTTAGTTTAGAGTGCATCAGAATCGATGAATCGATGTCTGTCAAAATAGCAAAAAAATTGGTCGATTTATAGATAACTAGTGGTCCGCCCCAGCTTCGCACGGGTATAGATTATAGCCTATGTCACCCGGGGATAGTGTAGCTTCCCGTCAGTGAAAGAATTTTTCAAATCGGTTCAGTAGTTTCGGAGCCTATTCAATGCAAACAAAATCTTTCCTCTTTATAATATTAGTATAGAAGACTATTTTAATTGTAAAAAGACAAACATCATTTAATCAGTACAGCAGTACAACAGACAATGACGTGGCATATTCTATTATTAATGAATTGTTAGACAAAACAATGATAATGTATATAACAAACCCCGCATGATCAAAATTGTGCCTAATTTATTACAATGCAATCTCACTAAGCTATGACTGTATTAATTTTGCATTGTATTATCGCTCTGATGGCCTAATTAACTGTTATTGTGAATTAGTTTACAATGATGTCACTTACAGAGGTTTTTCAGTAAGTGTCAATTATATTGTAGAGCCCGTAAATGGATTACTAAATTTTATTAAATCACTAGCTACCCGCCCGCCCGGCTTCGCACGGGTGTAATTTACGTGCGAAGCCGGGGCGGGTCGCTAGTTATATATATAAACCTTCCTTGAAAATGTATCTAACTGATGGTGATAACCGCATCAAAATCAGTTGCGTGGTTTAGGAGGAGTTAGCGGCCATACAGACATACAGACAGACAGACGCGGAAAGCGACTTCAGTTTATACTATGTAGAGAAGAGATTTTACGTAGCATAGAGTGCTCGAGATGCATTGTAGTGATAATATACTTATTAAACGTAAAGCAGTTGGTATTGGCTAGTTAAATCCAAATAATCAAGTCAAATCATAAATTCAAGATAATTTAACATATTTTCTTGTACCGCGTGTGAACATGCACACAACAGGTGCTACTGATGCCAATTCGGTTGCAATAAGCACTTCAGAAAGTACATTTTCCATCACACTAGTAATTTACTAGT
The DNA here is from genome assembly GCA_932305915.1 of Agriopis marginaria. Taxonomy (NCBI): domain Eukaryota; kingdom Metazoa; phylum Arthropoda; class Insecta; order Lepidoptera; family Geometridae; genus Agriopis; species Agriopis marginaria. The sequence goes on along the minus strand of OW029925.1, from coordinate 6,883,987 downwards.
AGTAAACCCTGCAAACGTCAAGTTCAGAAAAAACTAATAAAACTGAAAAAACAATAATACTGATAATATCTACCCGTGCTGGGACAAAACATTCATGGACTGGTTGGAGATCACTGTAGCTTAGTAGGAGAGAAGTTACTTAAACCTTTGGGCTCGTGACATGGTCAAAGTTGAGACTCAGACCATCCACTTAAGTGAGCCCCGGGAGAAAACGATAACGTTGTGTGACCAACGTTGTCGCGGGTGGAGGGGCCAATTCAATGCGCAGTTTTCTCGGGAGGAGCCGAAGCGCAGTGCTGGGGGCTCCGTTACCTTTCACTGGAGATCCCAGAGCCCTCTTGTTAAGCACTAAAACTGGTCACCGGGGGGTTTTGGTGGGTATAATCCCACATAACCTGGTTGCAGCCCAATTCAGCAGCCGGGTATTTTTGGAAGAAATTTGGTAGTGTTACCGTGGAAGTGTTTACCGACAGTCCACGAAGTTTAGAATTGTCCAGCTTAAATTTACAGAAACATGTTTGAAGGTGTGGCTAGTTCGGCTACATAATTGTAACATCATAGAAATACGCAAGCTACAACTAGACCGACACTAGTACTTATTCTATGACAGTTCAGCGGCAACATTTCGAGGTATAAACCCTATTCCCCATGGATATCATTTGCGAGCAACTAAGGGTAGGCTGTAATGGAATAAGGCATAGTTTGTTACTAAGGTTAAGTCTGGCGGTGTACCTAAGTGTAGACATCTACTTTTACATTAACTCGCCTGTTTCATTTATATTATGTATGTTAGTTATTAAAACAATGCCTAGTGTTGGAGCAATAAAGCGTAATAATATAAATATTGGTATTTATTCATCATCATCATCATCACCACCACGCACAGGTTTTCTTTGTAATGCTGGGCACAGGCCTATCTCTTTTCAAGCCATCCGCTTCGATTTTATGCTAAACGGGTCCAGGCTCAAACCGTAATGGTGACTATATCATCTACCCATCTTACAGCTGGACGGCCTGCACTCCCTTTGGTTACCTAGCCTCGAGCAGTCTGTCACAGCCTTACCGTATCATCACTTGTTAAATAAAAAATATGGAATAGTGAAATGTACCTTGCATCCGTGTATTTTAACTGGGCAGGACACCATGACTAGAAGTATTGATGGGAGGTGGTGTACAACAGTAACCGCGTGGTGGCCGAGACTAGGTTAGCGGAACCAAGGCTGACCGAGGATGCGGTAGACTGAAGACATCACAAGTACTCTGGGGAACGAGTGGATGCAACTAGCGAGAGACCGGAGAGAGTGGCATAAATAAAGGGAAGCTTATACCCAGCAGTGGCTCATTCAAGGGTCGTGATGATAATGTATTTTTGTCGGCTTGCGTAGTTCCACATAATTACGGACTAGATCGGAACATGCTTACCTAGATTGTTTAAATTTCGATTTGAAAACAACCATAAGTATAAAATATTGGACATAATCTAGGAATTTTTAAAATTAAACTCTAAACCAGTTCATCATAGCGTACATACGTTTTTGAACCACTACTAAAGGCAAAAGAAAGCGGCAAAAGAAGGTATCAACAAAACAAACATCGGCAAAAGACAAAACATTTTGGTAGTTGGTTACGAACACAGTTAAAAACATGGTCAAAACTAAATTATCTTAGTTTATTCTAAGTTCTGTTCGTACATATGCCGTTTTATTTGTTCTCAAATAGATATGTTAAATAATAGCTTACTGAACTAGCTGCTAAGTTTTAATCTAAGCTAACAGCTTAGTACAAAAAAAATTAAATAGAACTATAATGTAGCAATATAATCTCTTAATCATCCCTTTTCATTTTATGTTTACTTGAAGAATAAAACTCGACTATAACAACTTACGCCTAAAGTATGTTATCAATTCAAACTTTGCAGACTTTACCTACTTCAATACTTCGGTATTTGAGTAATAAAAAGTTTGATTGCTTAAGTAGGTACGATTCAATAATAAAGTCCCACAACCTAAGATATTTTTACCTGGATAGATAGGTTCTACCCGCCACCATATTGACTAGAGTACTAGACGAAGCAAGGCTGGCTGCCTTCTACTTCGTTCAGCCATCTCTCAGTCACGCAATCCGAGTGTCCACAACAAATTGTATTTTTGTCTCTTTTAAACAACAAATATAGCGTAAAAAGTCGTTCATATTCTTGCCCTTATTTCACAAAATGCACATATACATGCGTAGGTAAGCTATGCTATGTTATGGTATACCGATGCTGCGTTTAGTCAGTTTTTAAAGCCGTGTTGTTCGCCTATAACGTCTCTATTATTACACCTCACTGCCTACAACTACGACTTATTTGTCGAAAAGGTACGTATGTGAACACTCACTGGCACGTCACCAGGCCTACGTTCAGGTCAACGAATTCAGTTCAGGTGGACACGAAGTAGTTTTTACGTTGTTTTCCGCACTAAGTTATGAAACCACTGGGTCGTTTCATAACCTCACAATGTAGTATTGTTGCTGCTTTTACACATTATCACTTAGAACTTGAAAATAATTATTACAATGCTCCGTTTATACTAAACCTTGCAAAACTTCGCAATTTGAACGAAAATTTAAATAAAAACAAACTTGGTTTAAAAACGTCGATATGAGTCTAAAAGTTTCCATACGAAAACTTCAGTGTTTTTTAACCACCAATGTTGATGGTCGTTTCTTTGTAACTGAAGCGTTAGTCTAACGCTCGGAACAGCCAAGTTGTGTCATGGTTGGTTTTCTTACTGACGTTATGTATGGCAAAATACGCATCACACATCATCAGCCAGTAAACGTCCACTGCTGAACAAAGGCATCCCTTTTAGAGAAGGGTATTGCCTCTGAAAACGCCTAGTCGTAACTTCAGAACGCAGTCCAGCTCGTCATTGGCACTTCACGGTCAAAAATATGGATTAGTAGTAAAAGTAAATTCAAAACAACTATAGCGGTCAATTATTTTCTGGATCAACATCTTTTATAACAAGCAAACCAATCACCAGTTTTTAGTTTCGTAATAACGTATCCCGCCCATATATTTAAAATTTGCAAGCTGTAAAAGCAATGGCCTGTCCTCATCGCTCGAAGAACAGATAACCGATGGAGAATAAAGGTTCTTGAGTGGAGACCACGAACCGAAAGACGCAGCGTAGGTATAGGCCTCTCACTGGATGGACCGACGACATCGTGAGAGTCGCGGATACAGATGGCCGGCTTTCGTTCAGTGTGGAGTTCTAAGGGGGAAGCCTATTTTAAGCAGTAGATGTATTTTGGCTGATGATAATGAATAACGTGTACAGAAATACAGACAGAACGCTGTTACTATGCCAATTTCTTTGTACTCATCATTATAAAATTTTAATATGGAATTTATTTATTTATTTTTATGGAATTTTTATATTCTTATATCGCGAAAATATCAGCTGTTCCATACGTTTCATTGAATGTGAATAATAGTTTTCTACGGATCGACAGATTTTGCGATTTTAGGGTATATGCAGTAGTAACATTTATAAATGTGGAAAAAATCATCATTAATATCATCATCATAAATGATGATGATATTAATGATGTTTTTTTTTCCAAATTAGTACCACCGTTTAGTAAAACCCTGGAGAAATCATGTTGATAACAAACCAAACGTTTTAACTAACAAAGAAACATGATGATTGAGAACTCATTGTGAATTGGTTCATTTCACTAATTGCTCTCTTGTTGTGAAACCATAATAGTATTACGGACAACGGTTCAACGAATTAATTTACTTATCAAATTAAATTAATGTTTACCTAAACAGGGTATACGAGTAAAGGCTAACCAATAATGCATAATTGCTAGATAAGCTACTCTAATTACTTGACACTGGCTAAATACACAATACGAATGAAACCAAATATAAAAAAATAACAAATGTCTGGGTGTAAGTGTAATACTTGTTTTCCTGTTAGGCTGACGTCAGTCACAAACGTCGGTCATGCGTACGTGATATTTTGATTGATGCGTTCCTAGCATTGACTGATGCTAGCCTTAATACCAATAGTCAACAGTATCTTATTTGCTTAATTATTTAGCTGGTGTTTCCCTTGTATGTTGCATTTTTTGTCAGTATTGACAACTTTGTGTTTTATTTCGGAAAAATCAAGTGCTATTAAAATCAAGTCGAGAAGAAATTTAACTCATGATTGTTTTCGCGGAGAATGTGCTTGTTATTTAAGGATGGCTTAAAGCACTACACTGTGATGCTAAGGGTGCTTGCAGACGATGCGTAGTACAAATAGCAAGTATAAAACAAAAACAAACGTTTTGATTATTGCAAGTGGCAGTGGAAGTATACTACCACTGCCACTTACAACTTTTACTTGCTCGTCTGCAAGCTCTAAACTGATCAGCGACGTGGAGTTTGCAATATAATGGTGCACGTTCAAAATAATATTGTAACGCGTGACCGACGTCAGCGACTGCAGTCAGCAAAGGAAATTTTAGGGAAATCCGTAAAACATCTAATTTCTATCTAAATTTATATTGAATAAAATTATAAACAGCCCATTACCGTGAATAGCACACATACGAAATTCAATAGATTTCACGTAGGTATATTGTTAGCGGAGAAGCCACTTGGCCTAGATTTTTCCTAAGTTATCCTAATTTAATTTATACTCGCCTATTTCCATTACGAAAATATCAGATGATTGAACTAGATGATGAACTATAGATTGTGATCTTTGCTTTCGAATAGCGCTTGAACCATAGAGCTACATATCAAGAGATAAAAATGTGCGCCGTTTGTCGTAATCTTAATTAGCTTGGTTATGCATGTTTATATAACACTAGCTTTGCCCCACGGCTTCACCCGCGTGGACATTCCCTCAGAATCCGTATCTTTTTCCGGGATAAAAAAATATCATAATTAGGTCCGGCTCTCCAACTATTTCTATGTAAAAAATCACACTGATCCATCGGTCTGTTTTCAGAAGAACAAACAAAGAAACACAGTTTCGTATTCATTACATTAATAAAATACCAGAGGTGGTTATTTATGATTGTACTCAAGAATATGCAACAACCGCGCACCAACAAAGTCGGCAAGCGACAAGCACAGTATACTTGCTGACCTGAGTTAGTATCATTGAAAATGTTTATTCGCTTCATCCTTTTTACATAAGTCAATGGTTTGAACGTTATTATTTATCATTGAATTAGTTATGAATAAGACCAAATTAGATATTATTTTACCTTATCTTGTTAAATTGATGGGTATCTACGTTAAATATAAAAGCAATAAGTAAGTTTTATGCACTTACGCATGTATTTTAATGTGATTAAAATATAGAAACCCGTCCATGCTTCGCATTACATCCAAAAATATCTACACCGAGTGACCGAACATCTCAGAGTCCAGACAAAAGATCCACATCTCAGTCGGCTTATCCCACACCAAATGCCTTTCGAATTGATGACCTAGAAAAGTCGATTCTTAATCCCTGATACGAAGGCTTCATAAATATTCAGTGTCGTTATTTCACCTCGGCGGATGTCGATCCTGGAGACTGGGGCCTGTGTTTATGTTTACAGGGGCGTGGGGAGGGAGAGACCCCCTAGCTGTGCTCAGCTGAGAGCTCCCCTCTTTCCTCTTTCCCCCTGCGAGACTGCGGAAAATCGATACCGGTCTCCGCGCCCGCAAGCTCCGCTATGCGCGGGTGCTTTGAAACGTGCTTTCGAATCATAATTATCCATGTATGTTTAACTGTGTTGGAGATAGTACAGTAGGGATATAATGACATAATCAATGGCATTCATTACAAGCTGCAGCATAATTGTACGGTTGGTTGATACATATTGATTACAAGTGCTGCATTACTTTTAAATAGCAAAAACTAACATATATAATATAATACTCAACACTCTTCCGACTTCATTGTTCCTTGATAAGTATAAATTAGGTATCTAGATGGTCAGAGTAAGTTTCTTCTAAGCTTGCGTGCTCTACCTTTGATCTCATCGTCGCTTACTATCAAGCGAGTTGGGTATCAAACGCGGACCTATTCCCGTTGAAACAAGTCATTGTTGTTCCCCCAAGTATCTAAATTGTTCACCATAATATGGAATAATTATTTAACGAGATTTAATTCTCACTCTTATCATAAAAGGGGTTTCATTGACATTTGCATCTTCATTATTCGCGCCGCTTTCAATATTTTCATTTAATTTCGAAAACAACGAGTTATCTCCACGAAATAAATTGGATACCTATTCCAGGGCGCAAACCGCTTATGATGCCATTAAGGACGATTTCGCCGGGGCTTTTGCTAAGTCCCTCCGCGGCGAAATCCCAATTACGCTCCAATAAAATAATTTTTCATTTAAAAAAGAGTCGAGCAACACAATGATTTATCAACAGTTACCTAGTTATTTCGAATAGCTGCGAGATATTTCAATGTGTAATTGGACTATACAATACACTATCTGCGTAGCTTGACATCAAATTGAAGTTGATACAATTAAAAGATAGAGCACAACATTCTGATCTAGATTTTTTAAGCTTTATTAATATAAAAGAAAAAAAACCTGAAGGGTCTATGGGCATTCCAACTGTTTCTGTATTGTTAGTTAGCTTTTATTTTGTTTTATCAATAAAGGCGCTTGGTCGGTTAAAAAAACATAATAGAAATACTCTAAGCTAAAATTGCCCATCTTTTTTATGCAACTGATTGAACAGACGAGCAAGTCGTTCACCTGATGGTAAATAATTGATTAAATATTCAATGAAGTAACGTGCGTAGATGCTATTGTAAGACGCGCCGCTTAAACTTGGAAAATACCTTACTAAATAACCATTCTTTATAATTATCTATACATATAATGAACTCGAAGAGATAAAAAAAATTTAATATATACAATACATATCAACGAAAAAATCACACAGGGCGTCTTAAAATATGCCGCTGAACACGTTAAGACAGTTTTTAGAATTTTTGTCTGTTTGTTTGTTTGTGCACGCACATCTCCAAAACTGTTTTCACGAATATGCTTATCTATGACCAGATTAAAGTAGAGGCTATGTTATGTAGCGGGCAATATCTAGTCTATAATAAAACTTACACCCGTGCGAAGCCGAAGTGGGTCGCTAGTAACATTATAAATGCGGAAGTTTGACTGTAAGAATGTATGTTTCTCTCCACTCAACACCGTAACGGCTGAACAATTTGAATGAAATTTGGTATGGAGCTAGAATATTCCTTGGATTAACATATTATACCTAAGCAACATTTTCATCTCGCAAACATTATTAGTTCCTATAGGATAGCGGGTGGAACCGCTAGGCACAGCTAGTATAATATATGAGCACGACGCGCTACAACCGTACTCCAACAAAGACAGCGAGCGACTTACTTTCTACTGGTGCGCAGTTTACTTGTTAGCACCACTGAGTTGGTACCATCGAAAAAGTTCATTCGCCCTGTCCTTACTATAGTCACCGCGTTACCAACTGAGTCGTAGGGCCCTAAGCGTCATACCATAAGACCTGTAAGTGCGAGCGAGATAGATAGATATGACGTGGGTGCGAGCGAGATAGACAAACAATTGATTTATGACCTGACGACTCAGATGGTAATGCGTGTACTATAGGTATGTATATCAGTCAGAAATGTAGCACTTAAAAATAATTTTACAAGCACCCAATTTAGGTTTTTAAAATACAAAGAAACATAAATAGCCTTGGGCTAAAAACAAAACAAATACTTAAATTAACTGAACTTAACCTCAAAATAATAAGTACCTACTCAAATTAAACCTCCCATTAGCAAGCTAACAGCAATCATGGGGGTGTACCGTAAAACATATTTCACGGCATTTTGTCATGTAACGAGAACTGAAAGTAGGTCAGGTAAATTTAATTATGCCACTGTCATTCAAGTGTGCCACTTTTAATTAGTGACATTCAGCCGTGTTTTGATGAAACAGCAAAACTTTTTAGTACTAGTAATAAAAGTATAAAATTACTGTTAGAACACCTAAAATTATATCAAACTTCACACTATAATTTTCACAGTAGGTATACATTAAAAAATATATTTAATAATTACTTCATAATTAGTAGTCTCTTAACGAAAATTGTTGATATTGCTAAATTAATAAGCTCTCGAAAAATATTATTCATGTTAATCACATTTTTTGTGATTTCTTTTAGGTACTTATTAAAAAGAAGCACGTACCTAAATCGATTCACAAAGTGTCGTCTCTCTCTATCTATCTCTCTCTCTCTCTCTCTCTCTCTCTCTCGCTCTAACCCTCATTTTTAGGGTTCCGTACCTCAAAAGGAAAAAACGGAACCCTTATAGGATCACTTTGTTGTCCGTCTGTCTGACAAGACCTTTTTTCTCAAGAACGCGTAAAGATATCAAGTAGAAATTTATACCAAATACTCAAATCTACAAAAATCAAACTTGTAAGTTAACGCGATCAAAAGATATGACCGTTTATGTCGCATATTTTGCGATTTCAGAAGGAAATCAAAACCTATAGGGTACTTCCCGTTGACTTACGTTCATGAAACTTGGCAAGAGGCAAGGTCTCACAGCACATATAAAGGAATAAATCCGAAAGTTGAAGTTGAAGTTATATCATTAAAAAATATTGTTTTTCTATTACAAACTTACATTACGTAGTTGTAATGTATCGAAGAACCTTATTGAAAGTTAAGTTTGTCTTTCAATATTTCAACTTTTTTGTTATTTTATTTTTTGTTTTTGACTCGCTATAATTTTTCGATATAATTTTTGGTGGTTTTATAAAGTGTAAATATTTTTAAGACAAAAACTGATTGCATGCTTTATCAGCGAAAATAGAGAGTGCTTAACTATAATTATTTAAAATCACAATTTATTGTTTTACTTATTCTGCAATGAATAAATGAATTATGAATCGCTCTCTGAGGATTCCATCTGACGGAACCCTCAGACCGCGAGTCCTACTCGTACTTGTCCGTTTTTTTTATTTTTCATGACAAATTAACACCGGACAGGAGTTGATTTGTCAAAAATATCAGGCTCAGTGAAAAATATAATTAAATTGAATACACCGAAACTAACTATTCAGTATTTAAAACTATTCAAATCGGCTAATAAAGTTCTGAGATATAAATGAGTGCTAAGTTTTTGTTGGAATTGGATGGGATGCTCTGTCCCTTTCTTGCAAGGCGAGTGTCAGTATGAAGTTCGTGTGGCGTAAGAGTACGACATGTGACGTCATTCGAAAGTGTAGTGAAGTGAAGTGAAGTGTAGTGTCTGTCTAGCAAGACATTAAAATGATTGTATTTTGAACACATTTCAATTTTGCTTTCGATGTTTGTCTCTTAGAAAAAGTTGGCCTATTATATACATTATATAATAGGCTATCCGCTGTATTCTTTTCAAGTTTTCCAGGGAAATGTTTGAAAAATAGTCGCTGAGTATTTATTGTCAGTTAACTTCTCCTGAAGTCCTTGATTTAGTGATAATATTAGGATAGTATAAAGAAACAAGAAAAGTAAATATTTCAGCTTGACACCACTAACAATATCGAACAACCACGTATAACTTGTGCCTATATAATATGATTGCATTAATAAAGCCCTATGCAAGCCAATTATTCCGCTAGTTGGGAACACACCGAGTGGCACTCTGCGATAGAAGTTAGTTCATGTAGCCGCACTACTGCACCTCGTCGATATTGAATTTGGAAGTATATTATGTTGTATGTACAGGGTTATTAAATTTTTTGGTATAGAAGATAATTTCAACATTTTTGAACTTATAAAATAATTGGATATACTAATGTAAAGAAAAGACATAAAAATGTTCAGTAAAATTTTCATTTTCATATAAACTAGTGCCTACTTATGTTTTAAATTAAATACATTTTCTTTAACAGGTTATTTAATGTGTATTTTTATGAAGAGCATGCTTCTACCAAAAGTCTTTGGTGTCCAATTTTTGTCTTCTCTGATTATCTTGTACGTGCGTACAATATTTCAATGTGCAAAGAGGTTTAATTAGCGATGTTTCTCCAAAAGAGGCGAGAATACACGATGATTGTATTTATGTAGACAAAAATAATAGACATTTTTCGATTGTAACATAATCATTGATTCATATTACAAGCCATTCATCTCCAAATGTTTTTTTTTTTTCTGACGTTTGGTTGTTAAGAAACGTTTTAATAGCACAAGACGTACGTCGCCAAAATTCTGTAACTAAATACAAAAATTACTCATTTTATTTATATTTTTATGTGAACATCTACGAAAAGTACTATACAAACCATGGTGACAACTGAACATTTAAGGATGCATGTGTGCTAGCCTCGGATACGCCGCAACCTCATTTTCATGTTCATTCATAAATGTTTATGTTGCCCGCCGTAACAGTACCTACTCATACTAATAAAATGCTCAAAATACACTAGGCCAAAAACACTAACTTTTTTTGCTAAGTTCAAATTCCCTCAATCCTGCCTACTGTAATAACACTACCAACATATTCTACATATTCCAAAACACACAACGGTAACGAAAGACAGACCGCAAAGCCCTGCTAAAATATTAAACTATTTGAAACGGGTTTACGGTACGAATGTTAGGCTCATGGCAGTAGGGAATGGGGGGAAAGACGAGCTTTAAACCTAATTTACGGGAAACGAAAGGGTAATCAAGTTAATAAGATTTCCTAAAAAGATTTCCATTTTCTAAAAAAGATTGTGCTGAGATATAATTCCTGGCAAACAAGATTTTTTTATATTCTTTGCCTAATTAAGTTAATAAGTTAAAACATAGACAAACACTTCCATGTTTTTTCCGTAAAATAGGTACCTTAAGGTGAATTTTTTTAATTGTGGGCGCATAATTTCTTCTAGTTAGAAATTTCTAGAACGTTATCAAATGCGGTACAAATGAACGTTAAATTCATGGAATGATTTAAAATTCACAGCGTTAAATATCGAGAACGATACTCAAATAGCTGACTACTAAGTTTCGCGGCGTGCCGATTCATTGGACACAGAGTAAGATGCACGTTTTCTAGAGATAGAGAGAGAATATATATTATCGGTATATTTTATTTATATAACACGGGAATTACTTACGTATGAAGCCGGTTACTCCGTCCATAGTTTCAACTGCATTCGATGTCTATCGTAACTAGTTGAACTCTGAGATGTTATCCGCGATTTTCTAGTTTATCCACATTTTTGATGAGAACGTACCCTATAAAGTCTGTCCTCATAATACACACTATCTTCTTGCCAAATTTCTTTTAAGATCGGTCTAGCCATTTACTTGTGAAAAGCGAACAAACAGATTTCGCTTTTAAAATATTAGGATTAGGATAACATATTATTTTTGGCATTTATGTTTGTTAATTTTGTTTAAATTTTCTGGCTCTGAGTTACCATTTAAAGCGAGCTAAAACAAGCTCGATTAAGTAGTCCATATATTTTAAAATAAGAACTTTAATATAGATTGAAATCATATCCGACTATTTCATCCGGCCAAAGTATCTACTTCCGTCGCATGCCTACACACTCCGATATGCACTCACGTAAATATTGCACCGTATTCCTAGAAATATATCGGGACATTTAAGAGTACGCCCGTAAACTCCAGATTTCGTCCGATATAAATCTTTCAAGTGGAGATGAATTCGCCGGGACTCCGAGATGATACATAAAATATTCATTTCGTTCAGAAATGCAAGCATCTGTTTTTCACTCTGTGAGATTTTCGGGCACCTTATTTATGTCCGACTCAACTTGTTTTCAATCAGCGTGAATAACATATTTACTGTATTCATTACCGACTTCGTATGTATCTTATTAGATTTGCGTCTTCATAATATTCTAACATATTATGTGACGTTTCAAGAAATTTTACGTAAAGTTAGTATTGTTATATTGCGCATTAGTACTCTTTTCTATACACTCTTTTAATTATAATTTTTGACGGGTCAAAGTAATTATAACTTAGAAAAATTCAAGGAAGTTGCAAGGAAAGGAACGCGTTCTGTCAAAATATTCCCATACAAAACTAAACCTTAACGTCTAACTATAAGGTTCATAATAATGTGGCTAGGAACATGGAGGTAAAACGAGCTCACTGAAATATCTACCACGGAGGAAGTGTATCCCTTTCTAAAGATTGCCATTACATAAAACATATATTTTAGTAAAACTCTGTTTTAAACTATCTCAGCTGTTCACTAAAGTTATATAATGTTGTGGAATCTCATTCCACAACCACCACGGTAATTATCCCGTAATCATATTTTAGTAGTTTTACTTATTCAATCGGACATACCAGGCAGGCCCTATTTTGGGGTGTAAACATAAAATTACTACCAATGAAATAAAGATAAATTTTTATTTCCTTTTTCTAACGGATATTAATGTAGATAATATATCTAATGTATCATGTACATATTTAAATTTTATTTTTAAGTAACCATGTAGGTTCCTAGTATAATTACTAGGAACCTTCAAGGTTCTGCTGAACCATGAAGCTACTGGCAGCATTAACGACATGGCGTTTTTGATTGTTTGCTTACTATATTTTGTTTTTTCAAGCATGATTTTTGAATATTTATTTTAAAATGGTGAAAAATTTCTGTATAAGAAACTGTGCTAGTGAATCATTCGGTGGCTGCGGCATATCTTTTCACAGGTAGGTACACAAAGCTTGAAATACAAGAAAATGTTTACTAGGGTGTCCATACACGTGTGAACATGAACAATATTTTGAACAATGAACAATTATTTTTATACATTATGTTTTAGCATGACCTAGGGATATTTTAAAGTAATTCGCATTTCGGCGAGTGTGCGCAAAAGCTTCGAGCCCTTGTTCCACCCTCCCCCTTTTACTTAGGAGAAGTAGAATGACTGCACATGCACACTACCCTCCCTTCCTAGTGAAAATTCCAAAGATTCTAACTCAACGATTTGGGTCTTCATTTATGATACGTACTGCCCAAGAATGGAACTACCTGCCGTCCTCCTTGTTTCCTGAGAACAACAAACTAGATATCTTCATGGCTAGTGATAGATAGTGACAGTGATAGTGATAGTGTGATAGTGACTGCTAGTCTGTGGAATGCGCTGCCTGAATGGGTGTTCCCCGATAGATACAATCTGGGTGTCTTCAAATCACGAGTGAATTGGTTTCTTCTAGGCAAGCGTGCTCCACCGTAGACCGCATCATCGCTTAACATCAGGCGAGTTGGCGGTCAAGCGCAAGCCTATTATTTATATAAAAAAAAAAGATATGTATAGATAGATATGAATAGATTTCTAGATCAACGTGTTCCATCCTCCGCCACACCGTCACGTACCATCAGGTGAGTAAGTGGCGAAACGTAGATCTAGTACCACCATCCAACGGTGAACCGAGCTTTCTGTGTACAGTTGTATCGTTCAAGGGTGTTTCGACGAATCGTACGGGAATCATTCTAAATATTACATAAAAAATGAAAGTACCTAAATTCATCGCTGAATATATTTCATGTTACAGTATACCAACAAAAGAGGATGTAAGAAAAATGTGATTGGAAGTAATTCTTAGTCGAACAGCAAGAATAACAAAAAACTCCAGGGTGTGCAGTTTGCACTTCAACACAGAAGATTTTATAAAGACACTAGCGACCCGCCCCGGCATCGCAGGTGCAATGCTAATACTAAAATAATATACTACGGAATGTCTTTATATACCTACAACGTTCACAGCTTTTTGTCATTAGGCAAAACAAACATGTTTTCTTTAGAGGTTACTCTTTAAAGAGCGACATTATGATTGGCCATGTGAAAAACACGCCGCCGGTACCGGCCTGTTGCGATACTGGCCGGGAGGCCGGTACCGCCGCAACCGCTATGTCCCTGCATTTTATATCTTTAATATCTTCGAAAATGTTCATATAAATTACATGCTGTAAACGGCCATATTGGTCTATATTAAATGCACAATGTATTTAAGGTACTTAATTGGATAAAGATTAATGCTGTATTGCTTAAAATCCCTTCGTTATCACGTAGGGTTCAGCCAGCGTTTGCAATGTAAGCGCAAAAAAAATATGTTTATTTACGACATTACATTAGAAACCTCTACAATTATCAGTGTTTCTCTACTATATTATGCATGTATTATATATATAAACCTTTCTCTTGAATCACTCTATCTATTTTAAAAAAACGCATTAAAATCTGTTGCGTAGTTTTAAAGATTTAAGCATACATAGGGACGGACAGACAGCGACAGCGACTTTGTTTTATCCTATGTAGTGATAGTGATAGTGATGTAGTGATGCTCTCGACAAACTTTGAAAATGAATGTAGTTCGATGTCATTTTCCCGCAGTAAGTAAAATATGCCAAATAGTAGTCATGCCAATCTTCTATATTAATAAAAGCTAAATTCACTCACTCACTCACTGACTTGTCACGAAATCTCAAAAACTATTTGACTTACGAAGCTAAAATTTGGCACGTAGATTCCTTATGGGGTATAGAGGTCCGCTAAGAAGGATTTAGCGAAAAAGCCGAATTAAAGGGGGCAAATGGAGGTTGAAAGATTATATTAAAGTCCTTTGTTTTTGATGATACTCAGGGATAAAATTTGGTATTCAGGCTAATAGTTTAAAATAAATAAATACTGCTATAATATTTTTACAAAAAAGAAAGATTAAGGAGGTGGAATTGTAGTTTGTATGTTGTGTTGAAAGTTATGCAACTACGAAATTGTAATTTGACAAGTGGGTGTAAAACTTCATTAAAAAATATTTTACGAAAGGGCCGAATTAAAGGGTCCAAAAAAGGTTGAAAGTTTAGGTGAAAGTGTACGCGTACGAAGTCACACGGGTAACGGCTAGTTTATTATAAATACAAAAGTTTGTCTGTTGTATGTGAAAGAGGAACAAACATCCATACATACAAACTTTGGCGTTTATAATATTAGTTGAAAGTAGGATAGGATGCGAAAGTGTGTTTGTTACTCTTTTACGCAGCAACAGAGCAACAAATCAATTGAGTCTTATAACAATAGCCGCTAAGCCATCTCAGAGGCCTTCAGGCGTCCTGGCGGCCTAAAATTCTGACATTAGCGCAAGTCACTGGGCCTATATGAACTTCCTGTATTTGCTGAGAGTACCTATACGATGATTATAGGAATTACCTACAATTTCTTCGTTTCCTCAAAATCATGAACACCCTACAAGAAAAGGAGAAATTACTCCGTGCTCGCTTTTCCCTCGGACCGTTTTTTTAGCATGAGTACTCGATCCAGTTCCCTTTAGGGTATATACAAAATCCTTGGAAAAATTACTAAAGCGTAGAAGTAGTACTAATTTAGCAAAAACGAATTAAACATTTAACATTGTTTACTCATATGCCAAAATTGCTGTTACTAGAACGAAACAGATATATTTTTGACAGGACGGAAAATTTTAGGGTTGTACACTATTTTCATGTACTACATAGGGTAAAGGGCTCCAAAGGCTACATACTATTTGAAAGACGGCCTTGTACGTTTGTAAATCACGTAAAATATTCTATGCTCAATATTATACTGTGAATTATAAGCGCTGGGTTGCTACTTTAAAAATGATTTTCAGACTAGAACAGTGATATATCTCGGATATTATATACCACAGAACGCTATTTCCTCCAGGGACTGGAATATTACACGGTAATAGACCAGACAGAGTTTAGAATTAATGATACTCAATTAACCACGACGATTGCTTTGACAAATGTTTTGCCCCTCAGCGTATTTACCTATGCCAGCATTCATGGCAACTATTGATCTCCTTGAAAAGTTTTCGACTCATTTTTGTACAACCAACAGTGCAATCAATTTCACGCTTGATAAATAAATATATATCAGAATGAATACATTTTATTTTGATATTTCACTGTAGTATATTGGCTGAATAAATTATAGTACAGTTAAATAAATTATGTGCAGTTTCGATGCCATCGCTCAACAACGGTGAATGAAAACATCGCGATGAAAACGGTATATCCATTGATGTAAGTAAATAGGGGGAAGATACGAGACGAACTTCTTGACGTGGACCGCACAATATAGGCACCGGGGCACAATCCACTTCAGTCACAATCGAACTGGCGTTTTGATAGCACGTGAATTACTTGTCAAAATTGTGTGAAATAAAGCAGCAAAAATTACTTCCTGCGTTTTCCCAAGGTGCACCAACAGTTCGAAGACAAAAAACAAGTTTCACGGCATTACTTTTCACTCGTAAATACTTAAAAACAATTAACTTGCAATTAACTCAATTTTCTTTAAATGTTATTTCTATGGACTATTGTAGTGTCTAATGGAGCGGTGAAGTTGACGTTTACAGTGTAGACGAGCTCGAGTCAACGTCGCCACTGACTCGAGCCGAAACAGAGACATATTTATTGGGTACAATGTTTGGATGTCACGCGTCTTCCCCCTTTTTAAAACAGCCATTGGGTATATCCAAGTACCCCAAAAGTTCAGACATAATAATATGACATTCACCAACATAACTGGGCCAGCATGGTGTATTAGGGGCTTAGAGGTCATCTTCTCTCTCTCGCTCTCTCTCTCTCTCTCTCTGAGAGAATGCCTGTGTGATTATATTGGCGACCAGCTAAAATCTTACGCTCAAAAAACTAGTAAAATTGATCAGAATTTACTATTTTCGTTCAGCTTTTTACAATGCATTTAATTAAGCCGCACCGAAGTAGTAATTTCAACGAAATTTTATTAGTAATTAAAAATGTTCCAAAATATATAGCATTGAATTGGTTGATGAACTATTTAGTCGTGAGAAGTTTAGTTGCAAGTAACAACTTTTTTCTGCGAGAAAAACCCTCGCAAAAGTGTCACGGCTTCCTAATGGAAAAACTTCGGGATGCGCCGAAGTACGTCCTACCGTGTTTACAGATGTCGGTGTACGTACCTGAAACAAAAACATTCGTAGTTTAGTTTTGGTCTGTCATAAATAATTAAATGGACTATGCTAGAAAAAAAATTTATACGCTAATTCTAATAATTCTCGTCCATAATATAAATAGTTGTATCTATATGGAACTTTGCAATTGGATGGGCTTGACCGTTTGGATTGTCTTTAACCGTTAAAAATGGTTGAACTGCCAACATACCGTAGGCAGTTCAACCATTTTTTACCAACTTCAAAAAAGGAGAGGTTCTCAATTCAGTTGTATTTTTTTACTTGAAAGGATATACTTTCAGATTGATCCCGCAGAAGTTTCATCAATTCGGTTCAATAGTTTGGTTTTTAGGGTTCAGTACCCGAAGGGTGTAAACGGGGCACTAATAGCCTACGCTGTCTGTCTGTCTATCTGTCCTACTTTTTCAAGGCTGTATCTTTCGAACCGTAATAGACAGTTTAAGTTTTAATAGAGTATGTATTTAATGTTACGGCGGATTAACTAAGAAATTATAATAAAGTCAAAAAGTTAGAACTAAAGGGTATACTATTTTAAATTATACTAAATATTAATCTACTATTGTTTCTCTATATTAATAATTTGATACTTTTAAAGCTCCTTTCTAGAAATATAGACAAAAACAAGTTACTTTCCTCCCGTATTTCATTAATCAAGATATAACAAATTAAGCTTTCATGTGGAACGAGTATCATAACTTTCTTACAAGATGTTGTTCGTGATTTCAAATGTCAACGAACTCTTAATTGTATCAACGGAAATATATTTCAATTTTCTTAAAATTAAACTACAATATCAGACATCAGTGCACATTTCGTTTTAGTTTCTGATTACAAATACCTACTTAAAGTAAAACGGCTTTATTTACTCGAAATAACTACCTAAGTAAGCGAGAAAGTGGAATTTAAGTACCTTGCTTTCACAACTAGAGTTCTTTTATAATTTATTCATTCAATCTAGGCATGTTTAAGGTTAGAATGAATAGATTTCTTCTAAGCTGACGTGCTCGATCCTTCATAGGTAGCCAAATGAATATATTTATTTAAATAATTTACACGGAACGCGGGTCGAATGGAGGTCATCTTACTCATCAGTAACAAGTTTAAACAATAAAAAAAATTGTGCGTAGTGTAAAAACAGTGTGTTGTACAAGTGTATGTACCACTTTTCCCATAGAATCAACCCTGTAGTCGCGAACAATAACAAAAAATGGAAAATTTCCATTCACGTCACACTCAACAACGTGTATGGAATAACAAAATTTCAGAGTTGGTCCCATAGTAGTTGGAGGTTAAAAGCAAGCTTATTATTAAAAAAAAATTGTTCATAATGATGTAGTTAATGTGTACTTGTACTTACTTACTACAGTTCCGTGTAATCCTGTAAGCATACAGACATTTGCGATTTCTAGAGAAAACTAAAATATACCTATACAGAGTTACGCATATAAAATGTACTAAACCGAATGGAGGTTATTGTACTCATCATTACGAAAAAAAATACCATGGGGCCAACACTGAAATCGCGAAAAAAATTATCTGCTATTCCATACATTTTGTCGAGTGTTTCCATAATTATTTTGTTGAGTTTTGCGATTTCAGAATTGGTCCCAAAATAAAAGTTGTTCATACTGATGAGTAAAATGACCTCCATTCACGGCTTAGTAGAGTTTATATGCGTAATCCTGTAGGGTCTGTAGATATTTGAAAAAAAATATTCCTATACACTTATTTGAGAACGTAAAATTGTACTTGTTTATTCGACTTGTCCCACACAATCTGATATACGTATATTCTAGCATTGAACAGAGAAATTTTGTTAGAAAAACAGTCAAAGCGTCTGTTTTTATAATAAAACTTTTATGCTACCGATGTGATATTTTGTGAAGGTCATCAAATGATTGGAACTAAAATTATAGGCTATTTGTCATTTTTTACAGTAGGTAAATATACAATTGTTGGTTACTAGCTAGTACGGTCTATTCTAATTCTATGTTGTTTACAATTTACGTAGATCGTAAATGGCAATTTCAAAAGAAATTTAAAAAATAATTGCTCACTTAAAAATACTATTTGCTACATGATAGATATAATTTGGGACTACCCAAATATCAATCAAAATGAGTCTATCGTTTGTTGTGGTGATAATAATTTTATATCCTTGCCACTACCTCTATGCATAAGAGCCACACAAAAGTAATTTAATATCAATTTCAATAGGACTTTAAAACCCTAAATATCAAAATTTCTGCGAAATTGGCGCAATATTCCTTATCGATTACACTTGAAGCGAGAACCATCGAGAAAAGTTTCAACCAGCGATTACTCGAGACGGTGTCGCCGCAAGATGGATGGCTCGAATTACATGACACCATCCTTTCTTGCTTACATTTGGTATGGCACTTTCTTGGTTATTTATGTCTCCTAGGACGTCTAATCATTGTTTCTGAAAACCAATACTTAAAATTTATACAGGCATTTAAAATGAGTATTCAGGGTATATTTATAATTATTATATGTTTTTATTCATAAATGGACGCATAATAAATGCTGAATAAGAAGATATGATGGTGTCAATTCTATTGTACCATTATCTAAACCAAACTAAATTTGGCAGGTCTAAAATTGTTGCAATCCTTCTCTCACACATTAAAATGAAAAGAGAGGCAGATAATTTTTGTCCTGTCAGATCGTTTTGGTTTAGTGAGTGGTATGACAGAATCGACGCCATTATAATTTAAACAGCCTTTTATAACACAAATGCTTAAAAAATTTAGTATACCATCCACAGTTCCAAACACAGAAAAGAGAAGTAAATAGAACGGAAATGAGAAGGAAAATCTGTCGCCAGGTATTATGACAGAGTTTTGCTTGAACATTCTCATTTATGACAACGCATCAAACTCCGCATCCAAAGAACTTGGACCTTACTTTTTTGGGTTACGTCTCATAGTTGTTAGTCCGCATCACAGCTGCTAAGTGATTTCAAATAACTGACGTTTCGTTAATATGGGTGCAACTGGCTACAAAAAAAATGTTACAAAAATGCCTTGGCAGCCGTTCTAATTAATAACAATAACAATAATAAACAATAACAACATTTTAACAATATTTTTTTTCTTTTCTGTGGTTCCAAACAAAGACTTTCCAATTGTACGAATTACCAACAAAACCTTGATCTCTCACGTCACTGGCCTTTCATACATACTGCGCTAATCACATTGGAATTCTACCTCACTCAAAGCCTATATTGGACAATTGACAACACAGGCAAGATTCATGATATAGCGATGGATTCCATTGATGCCGATTAGCTTTGCCACTACAATGAGCCTAACAATAGTTACAATACCAGCTGCGATGGCAGTTAGTAGCTGCTATGCGTGTCATTTAAGCATTTTGTTCCATAGCTAGCTTGCTAGACATGTTTTCATGTTTTCTGCTTAAAACTGTTCAGTTCGCTAAATGTGAGCATATATCTTAACGATATAGTTTATTGTCGAGATATAAAGTCATACATTATTATTTTATTAAATAGTAAAAACCTCTCTCATGCAGCTTCTTTGCATGATAGTTTACAGCCTTTGTTGCAAGTCTTTTCACAAAACTCAATACATTCACCAAAATAGTATTGTTAAGCATGATTTTTTCTTTGTATTTTGCTTTTCCCGTTCCATGACACGTTTTTTCTCATTTTAGACAGTTTAAAATTATTATCATTCAGAGCCCCAATTTAAATTATTATTATTGTTTTATGTCTAAAAAAATGACGAAATGTTTTTTAGCAATAATTCGTTCTTTTTTTACACAACTTTACCTTTACTTCAAGTATTTTGTTTTGGAGCAAAAGTTGTTCCAGCAAAAGTATTTAAAGACATTAAAAATTACACTGTGTATGAGGTTACGCGGAAACGGTGTACTAAGCCGAAAGGGATCTGTTATACTATCATTAGAAACAACTTTTACTATGGGTCCATGCTTAAAATCACGAACAAAATATGAGCAAAATATAGAAACTGACGTGGTTTTCACACATTTTATTTATATTACACGGAATTACTCACGTAAGAGTGTGCCAAGCGAGACGCAGCCGCGCGCGCGCATTCACCTTGAAAAAGACTGCCTAATGCGGTTGAAACTATACTTATAGTGACCGGCTTAATCTTACGTGAGTAATTTTCGTGTAATATAAATAAAATATGAGCTGTTCCATTTTTTTGTCTAGTGTGAATGATCGTTTTTTATAGACCAGCGGTTTTTTTTTTTGAGATTTGAGGAATCGACTCAGTACAGTCTATAAGCGTAATGCTGTGTATTTACATACTAAAATCTTCGACCAAAATAAAATGAATGGACGGGCCATAACCTTTGAACTTGCTCAGTAAAAACGAGTCAAAAGCGTCGGACATATACTTCAACACCTAACTAATAACCATGTACAGTACATTTGTTACAAACAGTAGACAGCCGTTTTTTGTTGTGTATTTACACTTCGGGAAAGCACACGAGGACATAATCTTGTCAGATGATTCATTATCATATTGTTAATAGGCTTGTGTCGCACTTCTTACGGCTAGAGACAGACTGAAATAAAGTATGTGCCGGCGCGTATTTCGTAATCTTCAAAAATACGTTTCTTCTAGACCCGTCCATTCATTTTATTTTGGACGAAGACTAAAATAGTATCTAAAAAATATATCACACCAGATATTTTCTTAGCCAGAGTTTTGCAATGACACAACCTACGTATTATGTTCTATTTGTAGCTGTCAATAGAGGACGTAAATCCACACCCTAATCAACATCGAGTCCAGATTGGGTCGCGCGAATGACCTCTGACATTTAAGCGAAGGCTTAAGGACTTTAGGCGCAAACTCGGCCTTTTATTTGGGCCCTAATTGCTTAACGTACCGGAAAACAGCTTATGACCGAAATAGCCTTCTGACCACTGAAGGTATGCGCCTGAATTATGTATGTTCGCAAGCCAAATCTCTAATGAGACATAATGGATCAAGTATCTAATGAAGGCCGAAAATTTATTTTATGATTAAATGTTTCGTATTATCTGAAAGACTAGTTCTTAGTTTCAAATTCCGTATTTGATTATTTCTAACCAAGCTATAAAATACTAAATAGCAAAGTAGTATTTAATTGCAAGTTCGTATTTTTAGGGTTCCGTACCTCAAAAGGAAAAAACGGAACCCTTATAGGATCACTTCGTTGTCCGTCTGTCTGTCCGTCTGTCTGCCCGTCTGTCAAGACCCTTTTTTTCGAGAACGCGTAAAGGTATCAAGTTGAAATTTATACTAAATACTTGGGTCTACGGTTTCTTTCGGCTGTAAAAAAATAAAAGTTGTAAAACAACGCAGTCAAAAGATATGCACGTTTATGTCGCATATTTTGCGATTTCACAGGGAAATCAAAACCTATAGGGTACTTCCCGTTGACCTAGAATCATGAAATTTGGCAAAAAGCAAGGTCTTATAGCACATATATAGGAATAAATCTGAAAGTTACAAATTTGAAGTTATATCATTTAAAAATAATTATTTTGCTATTACAAACTTAAAATAAAAAATAAATATTCGGGACATTTTTGCACACACGGTCATCTGACCCCAAACTAAGCAAAGCTTGTGATATGGCTGCCAGAGACTGATATATATACATATATAGGTTTAAATACATACTTAAATAGATACTAACACCCAGATATAGAACAAACACAAATGTATAGAAGAACCTTATAGTCAACTACAAAATTAAGTTTGTCCTTCAATATTTCAACTTTAGGTTTTTTTTTGGACTCGCGCTCTGAGGGTTCTGTCCAACGGAACCCTCAGAGCACGAGTCCTACTCGTACTTGTCCGGGTTTTTTTCCGATCTTCCCGCAATTTAAGACCTAATGAGTGCTTTATCATTTACTATTAACATTGTGCTAGAATAGAACTTTTAATAGCCTTAAAAATATATATTAATAAGATAATTGTTACTTAGTTTCATAACACTGAGTTCTGCAAAATTGTAAATTGAAGTACTTTCTAAATAAAAATCTAATCAAATGTTTCTAAGTTATAGTTCATATTTTTTTACCCCAAACGCAAACAGAGTGGTCATATAAGTGTAACTTATGTATCTGTCTATGGCATCGTAGCTTCCAAACGGCTGAACCAATTTTGATTTATTTCTTTGTTTGTTCTCTCATTAAAGTCACCTTGACTTTAATGAGAGTGTTTTTAGCTTATGATTCCTAAATTTTTTTAGCCGTTTAAAGTTTATCAGCTCAGTTGCAAATAAATTGGTTGCTTCTAGACAACCGCGCTCCATCCGTAGGCCGTATCGTCCCCGAGATGACAGTTAAGAGCAAGCCTATCTTTTAATAAAAAATAAATAAGTATTAACACATGAAAATAGTTCCTGGGTCTTGTTGGATACCGGTTGAAACCGAGGGTCGCTGCTATAGTGTATTCCAAAGACACAGCAAAATTGCCATTGAATTAGGTATTACATTAGCACTTAGCATCGATAGAAAACGCTAGTATCGCTCTCCATACATTTATGCATCGTTACCCTGTCGTTTTACGCTTTCACTGCGTCTTTGGGACACGGTGGGATAAAGTACTCGCCGCGTTGTCCTCCCCGGACTAAGAACGTGAGAAATCATGAGGAGCTAGAATGGTTTACGGTCTGGCAAATTCTTTTTTACAAGTTTTAGGCCATTCGAACACCACAAACTTACCTAGTTGGTTAATTATACCATAAGTAATGTGTAAAGTATTAAGTGTAAAATACATTTATTTGAGAAATTAATGATGTAATGTTACGATAGACACCAAGACATGATTTTGTTACTTTTTGGAAATGCACACTCATTGATTTTATATCTTCAATAATGTGAAAATGTGCGAGCGAGAGAGCTAAAGGGGTATACATGCCCCTTAAAGCATTTAGACAATAGGTATGAACATGCAAACACGTTACAGAGTAGGTACTCTTCTTTTGAGTTTGCGTCGCCGGGTAACATCAGCCAGTGAAGCCCACACGCCAACATCCATTATTACAAACTCGGTCCCGGAAGTCATCATAGAGTCAAACTTGTATTGCCACAGTTTTCTTGTTTGTCAACAGTGTACGACTGGTTCTTTGGCTAAAATTAATTAACAGTGGGGTTGTTGTCTCTGAAACTTAACTTTGTAGCTGGAAACTACACCTACTTGTAGCTGGAAGTAACACTCGATTGCAAACATTTTAATAGCACTAACTCATCGCATAATTTTTACTTAATTTTGACCCACAAAAACTAAAAAGGGACAAAAATATTTTCATCCCATCTATTCGAAAAGGACGACTTGGTTCGCCTTTAAGTGCACCCAAACATGGTGTTTTCTATAAGAAACTTTTAGCGGGCAGTAAAGAGTTTTTAATCCTCTTTATAAGTGCGCCGCAATTATCTTTGCCGCGCACTTTTTGAATTTGGAACATCTTATTGTTCAGCGCCATAGAAATCGAACGCAAATATTGTTCGAATAAAGACTGGCTAGTACGACGGCCCATAGTCGCGCCACCAGCTAAATAAAAAAAAAAGAAATCAAATTACTCTAGAATCCTTCACTTCACTCTGGATTCAAAAAAGAGCCCTCACTGTAAAAATATTATTTTGCTCTCTTATGTTACAATCTACTATTCCATTGTTCCTTATGTCTTGTCTGCCTTAAGGTTCAATTAACAATGTTGTTGTTATTGATTTGAGATCGTTTAATTTACATAACAATATCTGAATACCGTTATATTTATGAAAGATATATTTTAATTTATCCGTTATTTTTGTTTTAAGAAAGATAAATAATAAAGGTTAATTGTCTCTAGACCTTCAACGATTTACAGGCAATAAATAAAGATAAAAATAAATGAAATAAAGGCCTAAAAATATTACATGTAAAAAGTCAATCGCAGTGATAAAACAACGATTGGCTACGAGCCAATCGTAGCAGGTCTACAGTGCTACAACTTTGCTAAGAACCAGGCAAAAATCATAATTGGAACGATAATAATGTTTATGAAATGTGTACTAATTTTGGTGTTTGGTATAGTCACAGAATAATAAAGAGCATCCATCACGTGATTTACAAAGCGTACAAGACCGTCTGTCAAATAGTATGTAGCCTTTGGAGCCTTTTACAGGTTCCTAGTACATTGGAATAGTGTACAATCCTGCAATTTTCCGTTTTACACACGTTTAACTCAAAACGTGAATAAATACCGTCGGGGGCTAAAAAGTATTAAGAAAAAGTTCTTATGCTATATAGTATAAAACCGTCTTAAAATGCCGCTCTAGTTAGGTACTTACAATAAACGTTATCCTAACCGCCTTTTGGTATCTAAATCGTACCATTCTCATTACTAAAGTAGATAAGTACTTCTTATAGAATCCAATTAGTCTAATCTAAAACAATCTTGGTGTTCAAATGTTCTCAGGTCATTGGTCAGACGTCTACAATGAACATCCATTTTTAACCAAACCATTTTGAGCTTCGTCATATAAATTTGATGAATTACCTTGTTTAACGTCTGGGATTAGTCCACCATTTAGCTTAATAAAGGTTTGGAATAGTTTGAAATCTGTTATAGTTTGTTGAAGCAAATTAATAGTAGCTTGTAGCATTGAAGCAAGTTGTATAAACTAAATTGTGTTGTGTAATATTCTCAGGTTTTAAATAAAGAACATCATTTATTTACACTTTGTTCAAAGATAAGACTGATATTTTAGGTGCTGCCTCTACAGCGAGCTATCTAGAGTTCAAAGTTTTCGTCAGATTCTTCAGAAACCATCGTTGTTATTATACTGGTTGACTTTTTAGACAATGAACATATTCGAGAATATTATTGTACTTATCAATATGAACAACTTTTACTCATAAGATCAGGCTTGAAGTCCCGAAAAAAATCAGCTTTTCCATACATACGTAATAGGCGATGACATTATTTTTTAAACTGGGAAGGGCCTCTAAAAATACAAACTAACACTAACACTACAAAAACAGTTGGACTGCCCATAGAACGTTGAAGGTCTAAAGATAATCCAAATGCTCAAGCCCACTACCAGTTGGCAGCAAACATAACATGCTGGTGGCATAACCACGCTGAATGGCAATGCTTATGCGTAATCCACAAACCCGTCAGCATTTTGGTCACGCGTAGCATTAACCAGACGCTATGAAAGATTTTTAAAAGTTAAGTTAAGCTCCCGGTCCTCTAGGGCCCAATGTCTCGACCCCAAACAGCTCAAACATGTAACTACTGCCGAGGATAGCATATTTGCACCGCTTCTGCTGCTCTGCCAAATTGGCCGCCGCACCAGCTTTAACCTTGTGTCTCAGGAAGATGTGACGGTGCCAAAGTATGACTTTTTTTGTAATGGAACAGCAGATTTTTTTTTGCGTCTAGTCCAGTCTCTACCCAGTCTAATAGTCTAGTCTATTCATTGGAAACCATCGTGACCTATCCGTTATTTCATGCGCACGGTCCCAAAGCACTATACTTTACAAATAATTCAGAACTCTCACTATTGGGCCTGAGCTTTATGTCGTGTACAGACTAGCGAGCAAACACCACCCACCCGCACCCATTTCTTTCAATTAACTTTTTACGCGCTTAAAACAACCTGTAAGTACGTCACATTTGCTTATTTTTCATGCACTCTAAGAAACTTGCAGCGACATCAGTGATCAAGTTCACACGCAAAAAAAGGGCGGCAAGGTCAGCAAATCTTCCTTGTTTGTCTGATTTGAGGTGTGATGTATCGGTGACAGCGAGTGCACGCGAACAAAGGGCTCATTCGTTTGCTTTTATTCGCTGAACATTACGTACAAAAAAAAAGCCCGTAGTGCAAAACGAGACGAAGCCGCGCGCGCGCATTCACCTTGAAAAAGGCCGTCTAATGCGGTTGAAATTATAGTCGGAGTAACCGGCTTAATCTTACGTGAGTAATTCCCGTGTAATATAAATAAAATATTACGTACAAAGTTTTTTTTTTTTTTTTATAAAAACGGCTGTCAAGGTATGTTTGTAAAAAACTGTTGTAGCCAGTTGTATAAACGAAACGTTAGTAATTCGAAATCAGTTAGTAACTGTGATGCGGACAAAGAACTTTGAGACCTAACCCAAAAAGGTAAGGTCCAAGTTCTTTGGATACGAAGTTCGACGCGTTGACATAAATAAGAATGTTCAATCAAGGTTCAGTCATAATGCCTGGCGCCAGATTTTTCTTCTCATTTCCGTTCTATTTACTTCTCTTTTCTGTGGTCTCGTCTGTAGGTACATGACATTTTATGCGAAGGCAATCGGCTAAGTGTGGACACAACAGCGATGGTGAATGGTTGTACGGTCTTTTGCGTGCATTCGCTAGGTCTGTACACGGCATTAAACACTAATTTAAAAGGAATCCCGAACGTTAAGATTTGTTGGAAAATTAATTTAAAAAAAACCTGATTTTACTTGAGTTCTCGCAAATGTATTAGTTATTTGTGCTGCAGTTTTCTACTGAAAAATGAACAAAACATAACAATAAATCTTGCAAAGTGTACAAAGACGAGAAAGTCATTGTGTGTATTTGTGTGCAATGCATTTTGGTATCGTACTTTCTTTGTTCCATAAACTTGAGTGCATTTCGGTGGTTAGTCGGAATAAGTGGATCCAATCACATTTGCTAAAGCATAAAATACGGATATCTTCTAGAAGCCATCAAATGAAATCTCTTTTCCAAATTCCTAGTGGAACTGAGACTGAGCGGACATTAACGTTTTTAAAGAAAACCATACGTGCGTTGCTTGTATGAGACAGATCTAACTTTTGATGTTGCGCTTGTGAAGATCAAGCGCAATATATAATAATGCACTTTCTAAATAGAACAAGTAAATCTGAAGACTATTGACCTTTGTACTTGTATACAATGCTACTTTTAACAGCTTCTGTACATCATAATCAACAAATTTTGTTGTTATGACTTTTTTCACTCAAAATAATCGTGCCAAGTTTGACGCTTGTACGTATTACCGTTTTTACATTAGAGCTAATTCAAAAATACACAAAAAATACGTTTGTTGTATGGGGACCCCTCTTTTCGTGTTAACTTCTTATATTATTTTTATTTCTTAGTTAATCCGCCGTAACGTTATATATTATGTGCAACTATGGCTATCTATTACGGTTTGAAAGGTAGGACAAACATCGTAGGCCTAGTAATAGGGTCCCGTTTTTGTACCCTTTGGGTACGGAACTCTAAAAACAGCTATTCCATATAAAATTTATTGATCTGCAACAAAATGTATTACATGATATAAAAATATCAAATCATACTGTGCAGGCCTAAACGGATATGTAGCTACTATGCTACTAAGCCCTCAACTCAAAAATCGCTAAACAGAAAAAACTGTCTACGGTTTGTGTAAATTGTTATTTTTTTGTGATTTTAGGTTTGGTCCCATAGTAAAAGTTGGTTTTAGTGAAGAAAACAATAACCGTCCCTTTTATCCCGCAAGTAACATGAATGCAATGAACATAACGGCTTGGTACAGGTTAGAATATATTATATTTTTTTAGCAAAGGTAGCTCATATTTTTAATGGCTTTCTTTTAATCGGGTAAAATGAACCGATAACGGGTAAGACCACGAAATGCTGCTTGTATTAAAAAATCGTGAAAATATGATTTTGTTTCTATCATTTTAGTAATGTTTTTTGATTACTTATCAACCATAATATTTTATTGTAGTTTTGACTTCGACCTTAAAATTTTAATGAAAATGGCAATTGATGATGACCATATATTTTAATAGATAACCATATAATATTATAATTTAACATATCAGTTTATTTAAACGCGGTCTCTACTTGTAAATTCGTTCCACCTTCAAAAGCGTACTTAACAATGTGATAGAAAAACCAACCCGTTATAAAATATGCTCCAATAAAATTTTACTACAAGCAAAATTATGTAATTACCCTCCAAGGTGTCATTGCTGTCGCAGAATGAGACAACGTGACGCGAGACCAATAAAACTTACAGAAACCACTAGTTAATTAAGGTGAATAGATATCTGCGGTCAACTATGCAGTTAAATGAAAGTCAGAGTTAATGGCTATTATCCTTAGATTCTATGCACAAAACAAGTGCCCCATGGCTGACATTTTTTTGTTTTTATTTAGGACTTGACCGCAATCTGAACTGACGGAAAGCGATGATGCGGTCTAAGATAGAGCACACTTGCCTAGAAGGAACTGATTCACTCGTGACTTGAAGACACCCAGATTGTACCTATCGGGAAACACTAAAGATAATATTATAAGCACATCGTCATTGGGCACCCATTCAGGCAGCGCATTTCACACAGTAAAAGTGGAATGAAAGCGCGGGGTACAGGGTTTCAGAATATGAAGAATAAAAAAAACTGACTGAAGAATGATTTTTAATATGTCACGTGCCCAGTAATCACTACACTTTTTATTTACCTAAAATGTTTGTTGTTGTCGGCACAAAATGTTTAAATAAATAATTATTATTAATAGTATAGATTTTAAATTGATCTCTTATAAGTTTGTAGTTTAAATTTTATAGTTCTAAGTTATAGATCATGTTGTCCAGAAATAAAAACATTTAAATTTTATGTACAGTGGATTCTCACTAATCCGGTACTTTAGTACATTGGCACGTCCAGTAGTCTAACACTCTACATCTATCCATGAACCCCGCTCTTTAGTGTCGGATTAGTAAGATGCTACTGTTATTGTAAAGTTCCATAGAGTAACTTTTTAAGTGTAGGTTCTATAATTTGACCTTTTACCAAAACACAACATTTTTATACACCAAAATAGATCACAGCTTACTTTTATATCAATAACCTATAACCTAACCTATATTGTCAACCTTAACCTTTACAACCCAATTGTCATTTGAACTAACAAATACGACAAAGCTCATATAACTTTAGCAATAATAGTTTATTAATAGGAGAAGCTTAGGCGAACCATTTTCAAAGTAATTCTTTCAGTAGGACTGCCGCGCGAGCGGAAATTTGAACAATGGAACTACACGCAATGTTATTTTGTGGTTCAAGCAGAATAGGTCACGTTTGACAGTAACGGCAACCATCTTAATCAAGCACGAGCTTGGGTTTTGGCGCTAACTTGATAATAAACAACTTTATTTTTTTTTATAGTTCAGGACTTTACCGACATGAATAGTCCTGAAACTAACACTACACTATTATGTAACAAAAAAGTTGAAAAATGACCGTAAAACCAATTATGATCACCTTCCAAACAAACAAAAACAATTTATAAGTGGATGAGTAATCACGTAACAAACATACAAAAACATACAGTCGAATTGAGAACCTCCTCCATTTCGTCACGATACGTCCGGCAGGTGTAAAACATGACGGCATAAGAGAGCGTCACGGCACACGAGTTGGTTTTATTGCCAAGGCGCGCCAGTAATTTTTTCACATCAAAAACATGTCGTCTGATCATATAAATTTCCTAAACTTGTGTATTTACAAGTGTTACTGTGTAATATTGGTGGATAGTTATTTACTAACTGTTGCCCGTTCGTACGTGTAGACTTTCTTATAATCTTTCAACCCCCTTTTGCCCCTCTCTAATTGGACCCTTACGCAAATTTTATTTCTTTGCGGACCTCTACACCCCATAAGAAATCTACCTGCCAAATTTCAGTTTTATAGGTCAAGTGGTTTTCGAGATTTCGTGGTGAGTCCGTGAACGAGGTAAAAACGTTTTTTCGTGATGTTTCCTAAACTCAGAAGTTTCTAGTAGGCTCCACCACTTTGCTATGGTATTATCGTGACTTACTTAACACACTTTATTCACAGTGTCTCTCTGTTATTGCAGCTGTCAGACGCATTCTCTCAGCAGTAGGACTGCATCTGTGCTAACCCAAATATTAGTTCTGACATAACATGGCACAACTACCTACTTTTACTGATCTTTTTACTTTCTAGATATGCTAGCAGTTCATGAAATGCAAAGTAAATCTAAATAAGAACTCCAATCTGAATAATTAATGTTTCCCGCTAAGCAAGGTCAATAATGTAGTAGGCAGGTGTAAATCATAGGCCAAGGTCTAAACAACATGAAACCCATGCATGCAACATGCTACGCTACCGGTAGGTGCTTACCTATTTATTCACTGTAAGGCGTGGCTCATACAAAAGTGGCCAGCGGCGGAGACGTGGAGCGGAGGGTCGTTCCCATTTGTTCTACTCTTTGTCTAACAATAGAACAAATAGGAAAAATCTGAAGACGTGGCGCGGACATTTGGCTACTCCAAGCATTTCATCACTATCATTTCATGTTTCCACTGCTGGACCCAGGCCTTCTCTCAGAGTGAGAGGATGTTGGCCCAGTGCATGTTGGTGAATTCAATTTTCCCACAAAAAGATGAGGAGATAAAAATCTAATTAGAGTTTATCTCTATCGTTTATCTAATCGCTGGAAGGAATAATGGAAATTGATGAATTTACTGGGTACCCATAAACCAACTAACTATGCATAGACGTGTCATGGGGACATTTTTTTGTATGTACCTAACCAGTTGGTCCACTACCTTAATTACCCAGCAACAGTGAACATTTGAAAAAAATTTTTTTTTGAGAATTAACTTTTTATATAGTTCATTTTTTACTCCTTCATCATCATCATCAGCCAGAAGACGTCCTCTGCTGAACATAGGCCTCCCCCTTTAACCTCCACACTGAACGACAGCCTGTTCCTACTCCTGCTTTACTCCTTCACTAAATAAAAAATTGTAGAACCGGGTTCATAAAGAAATCGTACTTTACATACTTATTTGAAAATTTAGCTGGTCAATCCGTGATTCGTTGATCGGATTTTCACGGATCGGAGTTATATAGTAATTAATATCTCTATTAAAAAGTTTGTGTAGATTACTTACTACTGAGAAGTCTTTCAATGGTAAGATGGAAATGTTAATAATTCAAATTTTACTAAAAACAATTTACCAATTATTTCCTAAAAATTTATAGGACAGAAAAATAAGTACTTACTTATAAGCAAATTTTCTAGGCTCTTCTAGTTGATAGAGACACGAACCCGTTTTATCCGAGATTTAAAAGTAGCCTAATAAGAGGATTCCTATCTGAAAGATTAAACCTTTTTCGTAAGAATTGCTTTAGTAGAGTTCAAAGGAGCCCAAAATTAATAAGAAAGTATCTGTAAATAAATCAATTACGATACCATGAAAGAGATTCCAGACAATCGATCTGTCAATCCCAATCCCGTCAGTACTGGCAATATCTACACAATATTTCACGAATACTTGAGATATTGTACAAAGAAAACCACTTAGTGTTCACGCTGTAGGTATCTACTCATATACAAAGCAAAATACTTCTCCCAGGTATTACTATCTTACGTGACCTACTAAATAGAACATAAAAAAGTCGTCATGACATCGACGTCAAAATAAAATAAAATTAATTCAGTCAGTACTGTTAGAAGGATTAGCTCTTAACATTGTAGATATGTGATCACAGATATATCGTAGTAGATCTGTGTATATATGTGATGGACGATCGTTAATTTACTCTGGATACAAGTCTTTGCCTCGTGAACAATCAAAACAAAAATAACAGAAAAAAGCAAACGATATTTTTTTCTTATACATTTTAAGTAGGTTTTAATTCACAAATAAAAACTGTTTTTAATGAAAGCTTTGGAGCTTTTGTCATCAGACTATTAATTTTATTATAGAAGAGAATAATGCTTTATTGTTCAATTGGGTACAAAAGATGGCACGCTGAAGAGGTGACTTATATAGTATATTTCTCTATGCTTATACTCAGAAGTGGGTAGAAAATAGTTGATGAAATTAAAACAAAAAGAAAACAATATTTAAATTATAAACAACAATATAAATTATCTACACAATAACAGCACTATATTGCAGCATCCGGTAGCGTTCGTAGTATCGAATTCCCAGCCAATCTGAGGGCGCTCGTAGTGATGTAACGTGCCATGCCGATAGTACGGTGACGACCGGTTGGTCAATTTGCACAGATAAAGCAAAACCTCCCAATATAGCCTACCTAAAGACTTCAACTATCAGCATCAATCTCGATAGACAATTACATTCACTCAGACTAAATCACTACCACTTGTGACTCGTATCATGTAATGCGGCGTCCAAACGACTCATTAACCCAGATTGTGGAGTACTCTCCGAATGGATGCTTAACTTAATTCTCGCATCTCGGAAATGAGTGTTCGGATTAAAAAGAAGTACTGAGCGGTGATGTACCTACTTGTATTTACTGTTAACCGTAAAATGTAGCCAATAAAAGTCCAGTTTTTAGGGTTCCGTACCCAAAAGGTAAAACAGTATGATGTCTGTATGTCTGTCTGTCTGTCTGTCCGTCCATCCGTCCGTCTGTCCTACCTATTAACGGATCTATCTTTCGAACCATAATAGATAGCCAGTTCAAATTGTCACAGAATATGTAACGTTACGGTTTATTAACTAACAAGAGACCCGCCTGCCAAGCGTGGGGATTGTGTCAACACCCCTGTTCAGCAGGTCAGAAAAAAACATGTCGGCTCGTTGGATTATTTTCCTAAACTTGTGTGTAGTAAATGGTGAATTATAATTTTTAAATGCTCGTAAACATGCTCGAGTGTGAGCAAGTGATATAACAAGGTGAAACATGTCTTTTCGTGTTGTTTCCAAAACTCCATGCTCCTATGGAGTTTTGGAAATCGCCACCACTTCACAGAGTTTGACTTGACCGTGACTTACTTTGCTTGACTCTGACTGTGACTTTGAATTGTTTGACGCTTTTAATACTATGTTATATTATAATATTTTAATAAACATGTTTAATATTACGACTAAAGGACATTGAACCCACGGTCATGAAAATTTTAACAAAAAAAACAGTAGACATTTACTGGCTGATGAGGATGATAATTAAGTATCAAAGAGTTAGTCCTAAGTTCAAAACTAGATTATTTGACCAATGATGTTATATCCCGATGTTATTGGACCCGGGTATGTCCTAAAACTGCGACCAGAACCACCAGAGGATGGGCAGCAGCATCCTATTAGTACACGGTGAACGTACTGCGATCCCCAAGCCGCCTGCCAAGCGTGGGGATTATGGCAACACCCCTCTCTAAGAGGGAGGCCTTTGTCCAGCAGTGGACGTTTAATGGCTGCTGATGTGATGTATGTGTGATGTTATATTGGTAAAATCTCATAGTATTGGACATAGAAACTCGCCATGCTGATTTATTTTAAAAGCTTCCAATCAAAATTATTTCGAACATTTTGTGATCCTTTCTTGAGCTAAAGCGATAAAACTGTAATAAATTCAAGACGATCTAGCTCAAAGACCATTGACCTTTTCGTAAAATAATCTTATCTAATGTTTCTCAAGCAATTTTCTCTTTGACTAAACCATATACACAAAGTATATGACATGTCGGGATGATACATCCCAGCAATTGGGCCGAGTCCACAGACCTTCAATCGAAACGCTTCGCAAAAAGTTATTTTACCTTGGTAATTACTTAACTATGGAAACATACTATCTATTCTAGCGGAACCCCACCATATGCGTGTATAGCCATACTCTTGGCCATTTTTTTATTACATTGACTTTTATATAGTCGTTAGTGAATTCCAAAACATAGGGTGTGGGTTCAAATCTCATCGATAATCTCAAGCTGCCAGTGAAGGGAAACATTGTAAAGAAATTAATCCATTGTTGGCCGTAAGTTAAGTTCGTAGTTTATTGTTTTGTTTTTAAAGGGCTGTGGTTTATGTTAAATAAATGAAAATAAAATGAAAGAAACCATAGTATGATGGTAAGATACTCTCTAGTCCTTGTCCTTGGCTTGGTCTTTGTTATCTACCACCCTCAAATCGAAAATAATCTGTCATCAAGCACTTCTAGCAGAATGTTCCAGCAGCTTCATTTTAGAGCCAATTCCTATTTTATGGTATGTTTACCAAAACTATTTTTCTGACGAATCTCTAGTTTAATTCCGCTTCTACGTCGCTTCAAGTACAATAAAGAATTTAGGATAAATTATTTTACTGTATAGAGTAAAATAATTTATCCTAAATTCTTTAAATTCTAAATTCTTTATTGTATTTAACCTGAAATAAAATGAATCCAGCAGCTTCATTTTAGAGCCAATTCCTATTTTATGGTATGTTTACCAAAACTATTTTTCTGACGAATCTCTAGTTTAATTCCGCTTCTACGTCGCTTCAAGTACAATAAAGAATTTAGGATAAATTATTTTACTGTATAGAGTAAATACAATAAAGAATTTAGAATTTAAAGAATTTAGGATAAATTATTTTACTCTATAGAGTAAAATAATTTATCCTAAATTCTTTAAATTCTAAATTCTTTATTATTTAAGGTGGATTCATTTTATTTCAGGTTTGACTAAATTAGCATCATTAACAAATATCCTATAGGATATTTGTTTAGTCAAACCTGAAATAAAATGAATCCACCAACCCGCAACTAGGCCAGCGTGGTGAATATGGCGCAATCACCCTTTCGGGGGTAAGCTAAAAGTCCAGGATAAATTATTTTAATAATAAAGAATAAAGAATTTAGGATAAATTATTTTACTCTATATAGAGTCTAAATTCTTTATTATTTAAGGTGGATTCATTTTATTTCAGGTTTGACTAAATTAGCATCATTAACAAATATCCTATAGGATATTTGTTTAGTCAAACCTGAAATAAAATGAATCCACCAACCCGCAACTAGGCCAGCGTGGTGAATATGGCGCAATCACCCTTTCGGGGGTAAGCTAAAAGTCCAGCAGTGGACTGTTAAAAGGCTGATCATGATGATGATACGATGAAATAAAATACTAAATACATATAAGAGAAACTTATCCTAACCTGAAACAAAAATTTATTATAAAAAAATAGAACTTTTTTTTAATAAAAAATGTAATAATGATATTTTGTTTTTTTAAATCAATCAGATTCAATTACTTTTTGTTTTGGGTTAGGTTAAATTTATCTTTTATGTAATTAATATTTTTATTCAGTTTAGGTCAAAATAAATATTTGTTCTAAATTGTAATTTGAAATATCTGTTAAAATCGCAAAAACATTTTTTTCAAAAGTAGACAGTAATTTTATATTAAAAAAACTTAGTAACGTGCTATATTCTGGGCCTTAACTTCCTTTTTTTACATTCCTACTTCTAGTCGTACCTAATAAGAATTGCAGTACTGTCACTGCTTTTTCACAAAGTTATACCTTTGTTCACTGTAATCTTTATTCTGTTCATCTCTACTTTCTCACAATTACCGGACAACAACCTACTCACACACTCAACCCTTTTCATCTCAAAAATAAACTCAATTTGTCCGTTACATGGCTATTTTCTTCTTAATCCTTAGATTACATAAATGTGTTTGGATTTCCTAAATGTACCTTCAGCCGGACAGAGACACACATTTCAGCTCGTATTGTCGTTTTATGGGGACGGATACTTTGTTGTTACGCGACCTAGTTTCTCGGAGATGACGACTACCTACCTGTGTTGTTACTTTTATCTTTATGTATATTTTATTTTATTAGGACAGGAGTAAAGTTTCAGGGTAGACATTTATGTCAATGGGGTAGACAATGGTAATACTCGGTTCAAGTTTTTTTTTAGCTCTGACACCTGTAGTAGATTGTAAATAATAATTGTAGTATTTTTTTAAGCAAGTTTATTAAAATTTTCGTTCTGCTATTTTTTCCTATATTCAAAATGTCATTACAATCAACAGTTTACAGAACTGAATGGTATGACAGAGTTGACGTCAGTGACCGCAATATGGCGAACTCATGGCGAAAGGTCTTATATCAGTCACTGTCTCTATTCTTTTTCTCTTGCTGTTTTCCAGAGAATTTTCCTTTAACTTTTAAAAAGAAGAAACTAAATATCTGTTTACAAAGTGATTAATTCAGTTTAGAGAGTGGTATGAGAGAATTGACGTCAGTGAAAGGTATAAGTCGAAAGGTACTTAATTCGGTCACTATTAATTTTCTTGTCCTCTTGCTGTTTTCTCTTCAACTTTTAAAAAGAAGAAATGAAATCTCTGCCACACAAAGCGTTTCATTTCTGGCGCAATTCCTAAGCTTCTAGTTTCCAAACTTCGCTCCTTGTAGTAACAGTTATTGCATAAGTAACACACTACCCCCTCGCGAGTCATCACAATGTGATAACAACACAGAAAGCTATATAAAGGTAAAATCCCAAGTACCCTAGATCTTCATATTCACGATGGAACGTTTGAAACCCGTTCAGAGCACCTCCCTCGCAGAGGTCAACGCACTGCACCACCCCAATGCAAGATCTCTGCGACAGAGAAAAACAACTGAGACGTTGCCACGTGTTTTGTTTTTCAGTATCAGTATACACGCTATAGACAGTAAGCAAACTTTACACAAGTTCATTCTTCAATAATCTGTACTAATATTATGAAGAGGAAAGATTTGATTGTTTGTTTGTTTGTATGTTTGCATTGAATAAGCTCCGAAACTACTGAACCAATTTGTAAAATTCTTTCACTGTTGCGATGCTAAGCTATCCCCGGGTGACATTTGCCCCTACGAAAACTCTCTTAGCGCGCCTAAAGAAGTTTTCATTTCAAAAATAAAAACCTACTTCACGGGAAGTGGATGAAATTAATTAAACCTTATTTATACCCTAATTTTCTACCCTTATAGGTCGAATATTTTAAATTATACAGAAAATTT
Organism: Agriopis marginaria; assembly: GCA_932305915.1. Taxonomy (NCBI): domain Eukaryota; kingdom Metazoa; phylum Arthropoda; class Insecta; order Lepidoptera; family Geometridae; genus Agriopis; species Agriopis marginaria. The sequence goes on along the minus strand of OW029925.1, from coordinate 6,846,169 downwards.
TACTGAATTGTAATTTTATTTTCTTTATTCGTCCTGTTTTGATTTCACATAAGATTGTTTACCAAATCATTTTATACCTTTAAAAATTTTGAATTGCGCGAGCAAGATAGAAGACGCACGAATCATAGATTCTTATGCGATCTATGGTGAAATTAAACATAACAACATTTAAACAGCCAAACATTTTATAACTAGGTCCAGCCCGTGGTTTCAACCCCGTGGTGATGAAAGAAGTAATAATGGCGATGATGGGAGTAAGCTAAGTTACTCCTTATAACATCAGCTATATGCCAAAGAAAGTCCCGTCAAAATCGGTCCAGCCGTTTTGGAGTCCATAGGAAACATACATACTTACACACATCGCCTTTTATATAAATAAGAAGATTTTTGGTGACTATGATAGAACATGCTTTATGCAAAGAAGAATACGATTCGCCAGCGATTTGTAAAAGTAAATTGTAACTGTCAGGAAATTTATTCAGGCAGCACATTCCACAGTGTAGTAGTTCGCACAATAAAAGTGGAATCGAAGCACTTCATTCGGTCTTTCGGAATATCAACCATGAAACGGTTAACCATTTATCGTATAGGTTAAAACTTGGACAGGACGCATTTTCTTACCGTTCTTAGTGCCTTTACTGTCACTATCGTCTCTAAACACGTACATAGATATACGTTTTTATATCTGTATGCTTAAGGTTGCTTCTTTTCAAGAGAAACACTGTGCATTTTGTATTGTGCAACGCTCAATGGATATATTCATTTCAGTAACCTCGTTCACTTTCCAGTTAGCTACGAGTAATATTGTATTTAATAGGATAGGTTAACTCCATAGATAGTGCTTTGTAGTTCACTCTTTATTAATTGGATTTGAGATCATTTTCTCGATTCTAACTTAATTTATAATAAAGTATGTATAACAGTGGTGGGCTGGTGTAAATACGTAGTAATAGTGTAACAAGTATAAATTGTTTTTTTAAGCCCCCGATAATCGACCTGATAATACTCAAACGGCTGATAGGATTTTTATAAATCATATCTAAGAACACTCTCTATCAAATCACCTTTCAAACAAAATAAACTAATTCAAAATCGGTTCAGCCGTTTGGGCGCTACGACGCCGCAAACAGACATACAGTACACACTCATAAATTTGGACCCATCAAAACCACAGAAAAGAGGCAAAAAATATGTTTTTTGTGGTATAACTTAAGTGACCTGATTTTCTGATTATTTTTTTTATCTTACTATTTTACCAAAGACATTTAAACGAGTCGATCAAGATGCTTGTCTGATGGTAAGCATCACGATTCTCTATAAAAAAACATAACCACCCAGAATTCAAAACTTCAGCAGTACAAATCCCTGCGGAGCAATGCACTACGCTCATCTCTGAGATTTTAGATGTTAAATCTCTTGTTGAGTAATTTCATGGCACGTTAATTTCATTTCAGTTAACCTGTCCTTGATTATATTTGAAACTAGTAAGATGTGGGGAAGATGCGCAGAATGGGAGAAGGTCTCCAAAAATACGCCGTGCGAGTAGACAGAAGACCCACGCAAAACTCGTTCTGCGTTTCGAGAGCTTAGGAATTTTTTCGCATCCATCAATAATTTATATTGCTGGCAACATACGTAAGTATGAACCTAGGCTAAGCGTTTGAAATAAACAACTTGTTTTCATAACAGTTAAAAAAACGGGATGTTTTTAAGCTGTATTTTTACTGAAAGAACAATAATTATATAATAATTATAATTACCGATAACCGATGGGGAAGAAAGGTTCTGGAGTGGAGACCACGAACCGGAAGACGCAGCGTAGGGAGGCCTCCCACTAGATGGACCGACGACATTGTGAGAGTCGCGGGCATCCAGTGGATGCAAAAGGCAGGCTGTCGTTCAGTGTGGAGGTTATTAAAGGGGGAGGCCTATGTTCAGCAGTGGACGTCTTCTGGCTGATGATGATGATGATGATGATGATGAATAATAATTAATAAATAATTTTAAAATAAACATTAAACTACAATTAATTATTTCACTTACTGTACCTTGCGAAGTAGAGTTTCACTAAAACAACAGTACGAAAGTTCCAGAGTACAGTTGGCTGAACTTTCCTATGAGAGAGTCCAAAATGGCGGGACATTACCGTAATAACGTACGTTTCAGCACTTTGCACATTGTCACTGGGTTGAGAAACTTTCTACTAACAAACAGTAAGTACACAACCTACTTAGTTATTTTTTTTTTAAAGTCCGCGTTTGACCATCAACTGCCCTGCTGTTAAGCGACGATGTGGTCAAAGATTAAGCACACATACTTAGAAGTTACCTATTCTCTCTGTCCTTGAAAAGGCCCAGGTTTTATCTCTCAGGAAACAAGGAAGCCGGCAGATTGTTTTAATCCTTGGCCGTGCGGATTAGAAACGTAGAATCAAAATATTTGGTATCCGAGGAAAATCCACAATGTACATATGGGTGGTAGTGGGCTGACTTCCCACTTGTTCTGTAGTAGAAAGAGGATGGTAGGATAAGGTCATGTAGCTCCGATGCACATTCTCCTAAATGAATCCTCGCTGACAAGTTTATGTTCATTACCAAGTTATAACTGGTAATTTAGTTATTGAATTTTGTCGTGGTACGGAACCCTCAGTGCGCGAGCCTGACTCGCACTTGGCCGGTTTATTTTATATTTCAATCGGCTACCAACTACAATATTATATTCCAAAAACCTATATAAGGTGATCAGAATTTACGATTTTCATTTAGTTTTTTACTAGATACAGCAGATGTCATTGTTTAAAAAATACTGATCGAGTATAGGTATTGCATGACATTCTACGTCTGCGAAGGAGATCCAAAAAACTATTTATTTGTGTTATTTTGATCTCCTCTGCAAAAAAGATATCAACGTGAAATTTTTTTCTAAACATGTCCAATGTTTATCAAAACATAATGCCCAATGCGCGAGCAAGATAGCTGGGATGGAAACTAGAAGTATTTATTCTTCGCGCCATCTGGCAGGGGCGACCAGTTCTCTAGTTTTGCCCTTTTTAACTCAGAATCTTTACGAATTGTTCATTGAATCGGCAGTACTTACTGAGCCAGAACAAATACTGTTTTTTATGTTTGTGTGTACGTTGAGAGGGGAGGGCGCATAAATGCGTGAATAATTCAATCCTTTCAAGTATGAAGTCAATGCTTTCTTTTTTATGTACACTTTACGTGCATTTAATGGATACTGTTCAATCATAAAAAGAATATTATGAGTAAGAGTCATAAAAATATAATTATTTTTGAAGTGCCTTATGAATACTAAGACGTATCTAAAAATATACCTATTTTGACTTTGACTTTACTTACTTCATTATAGCTCATAAGCTAGCTCAATGTCGCACAACGAGCAATGGAGAGGGCTATACTTCGGGGTTTCTCTACGAGATCGAATCAGAAATGAGGAGATCCGTAGACGAACGAAAGTTACCGACATAGCCCACCGGATTAGCAAGTTGAAGTGGCAGTGGGGAGGGCACATATCACGCAGAACAAATGGCCGATGAGACCTAAAGGTTCTCGAATCCACGTCCACCCACAACATGGACAGACGACCTAAAAGAGACCGCAGGGAAACGTTAGAATCAGGCCGCTTCCAACCGGCCCTTTGGAGATCGATGGGGGAGGCCTATGTCCAGCAATGGACGTCCTATGGCTGAAATCATGATGATGATGATGATTAGCTTCATTTTGCAAAATAATAACAGCAAAACAATAACAATAAAATGATAACTTGGCAGATATACCTATTAGGTATTTTTCTAGAAACCCAGGTCGTTGAATGTCTCGATACGTTAAGAACCAATTGATATTGGATCATTGGCAAATCGACGCGTAAAATCTGTCTACCTTTTTGTAGTACTGAAATACGAAATGTGTGATTGAATCTTTTTGACAAAATAAGGCTTTAATCTGAATTGAAGGCGATGCATAACTGAGAATGAGATCTGATAAAACTTGAAACAAAAGTCACATATGTGCTTGTCATTGAGCAAATTGTCGTAAAACACTCCTTCCTAGATATCTTCGCTAAATAATACAATTAATATGTTATACTTATTTTTTGTGTAAATAAAATGGCATAATAATGTTGTTTAGAAATCACTGTTGTAACAATACTGTGGAATACGCTGCGTGAATGGGTGTTCCTCGATAGATACAATCAAGTCAAGGGGGCTCTTCAAGACGCGAGGGAATCAGTTTCTTGTAGCCAAGCATGCTCTATCGTAGACTTCATCATCAAGCGAGGTGGAAGTTAAACGCAAACCTTATAGTCAATAGAAAAAAAGTACTTAGTTCACGCATATAATTTGTGTCACTGACCTCAGCATGCCTCAGCTCATGCAGTACCAACCATGGATTTGAAATCTATTTGTACCCCAATTTGACCCAATTAGTACTTAAGTTTGACTACAATCCGTTTATAAGATTTTTTTATGCATATTATAGTCTCCGTAAGACATAGTAATGCAATCGAGTGCCGAAGTTGTAAAGCTTACCTGCCTGCCTACTTTAGAGACGTCATTGCCCTAAAAATAAACAAGTTTCACTCCATATAGGTACATACATTTCCTCTTTCGATGAATCAACTTCGTTATTCGCATCTAAAGGAAACCAAAAATTAATTACCGACGCAAAACACAATAAATAGGGTTGGTAAGTGACAAAAAATGTCGCCAAGCGGTCCGTTTGCAGGCAGCCCTGACTGGCAGGTCACGTACCAAAACTGGGCTGCGAAATGAAAATAATTACACGTCAAATGAGTTGAACGACGCCTATTTAAAATGGTGGGCGAGGAATTACGTCACCGGGGGCGATTGCCACTCGTCGGTCGGGCAATCGTGTCCCACTTTTACTAAGGGCCTGAAACAAAAAAGACGAAGGGCAGAATGTGAGACCTAATAAAACCTTGAGGTGAGGTTTTTCCACTTTTAAGCAACGCTTGTTACAACAGACCATAAGGTTAGTAAACTGTTTCAAAGTCGCATTTAGTGGAGCAAAACCATGGTGCTAACAAGTCGTGCGCTTTGCTACTTCAACTTTTAAGATTTTTCCCATTTTTTATATTGTTTATTTATTAATGAACACCAACATGATGTACGCTATTACTTTACATGACGGAGACAAGGCACAAGACTCAAACTTAACGTCACCACAATTATAGGTGCAGACTACATGCTATTAAAAACGAGAGTTACTTTATGGAATATAAGTTAGTACATTATACATTAAAAATTCAATTAATTTTTGACTGAATAAAGGAATCCAAGAAAAAAGAGAAAAACATTACTTATTAAAGCAGTTTGATAGTTTGCTACGAATAGATAGTTTGAACCTACCCACGCCACCAGCGAATAAGTGCACTACATCATCTCGGGAGAAAACATCAAACTCACTGGCTAGTCTGTTAACAGGGGCATTTTTGCCCAGATTCGTTTTCCAGTTGGAGCAGCTCAGAAGCTTGTAACGCGATGGTCTAATCGACCCAGTTGGCGCAGAGAAGTTCAAAATAAATAAGCTAATAGTTCCGGGGTATCGAGTAAACCATTAGCGAGCTTAAACAGAAACTACAGTTTCTGTTTAAGCTATCATCATGCATGGTCCAGCATGCGTCTTCGATCAGAAAAAGAATCCATATGAAAGTACTTTAATTTATTTAAAATTCAATTTTTTTGAATAGTATACTGTTATGTAAAATGTACCTTTACAGTACCCTCGATAATTATGAAATCTTTATTATTAAGATATCGTAGACATTATTTAGTAAAAAGGTTTTTTTTTTATTTTTTTGTAAATACTAGGCTTGCGTTTGACCAATGCAAAGTTAGGTATTTGAACAAATAAAAAAAAACAAATAGAAAAGCGCAAATCAGTGTAAAATATGAAAGTTTTTTTTTTTTCTATCGATCGAAATGTTCTTAATCGTTATTCAGTCTTTACGGTTTCCTAGATAAAACATTCAATTTTGATATGACATCATTTTTATAATTTTAAGCTAACCATGGAAGTAGACAAGCTAAAACTAGAATGACTAAAATTGCTAAAAGTGCGAAAAGAGGGTCTAAATTCATTCGCTCATTGACAGAGATCGTACAGCCGAAACCGCTGGGTCTAAAAGCATGAAAACCACTAATATTTTAGTAATAACATTTTCAACGCTTCGCTCTTGATATAAAGGTTTCGCCCCGCCCCGCCCCGGCTCCGCACGGGTATAGTTATATAGCCTATATTAATCAGTAATAATGTAGCATTCAAATGGTGAAATAATTTTTAAAATCGGTCCAGTACTTTTTGAGCCAATTCGTTACAAACATACTTACATACAAACATAATAACATACAAATATTTCCTCTTTATAATAATGTATAGATCATTGTCCCCATGTTATACTGCTCGACAGTAACATGTTTACGTGATTTATTTACTAAATGAGATGATAGCACTATGATACCAGCCTTGAATATTTAAGTTTGATAAAGCAATTCAAATAACATACTTTTTCAGACATGTAGATTATTATTAGTATTTATTTTGGCTGAGTAACTAATTTGAATTATTTATCTAAACATGTTTTTATTTTTCATAATAATGAGTATCTTTTATTTTCTACATCGGACTAGGCTAACGTTAATCTTAATTGAAACAGTTGATTTGAACGTTCAATAACAAAGGTACACAAAAATAATAAAAATAAAAGTAACACATTTGCTTTGTTTTGTTATCTTATTTAATTTAAATATTTTTTTATGCTGTTTCCATAACTCGAAACTTCGATAGAAGTCTAGTGAAGTCACCACTAACTGGTGCGTGACTTGGACATGACCGTGACTTAATTTGCGTAATTTTGTTGTAATTATGACTTGTTTGATGTCTTAAAAATTTGATTTATCGATTGTCTTTATTTATTTGAATTGAATATGAATTTAAAATTCCCAACTTAGAAATCACAAAAATAAAAACCAGCTGGCATTTTGACGAGTGTCAATGATCGTTTTCTTAGTATACTTATAGCCTATGTTTTCTATGGAACAGCAGTTTTTTTTTGCGATTTCTGGTTTGGTCCCATTGTAAAAGTTGTTCATAGTGATAAGTACAATGACCTCCTTCCGACTTAGTACAGAATAAATGCGTAACTCTGTATAATTCTTAATAGAGCCACTAAAAATAATATAATATTTATTCTGAAACCCCTGTTTTTTTGACCTTGTACATTTTTTTATTTTATTTTGCCCAGAGAACATTATATTTCACCTGAATAATTGTGCATACTGACACCTCATCTTACTTTTTTTACAAAGTTAAAAAACGGCTTGACATAAGTACAGTTAAATACAAACTTGCAAAATGTGTACTCTGCTGCAACTAGAAACATGAAAGGAAGTCGTTACAATATTATATGATACATTGAAACAGTCTCTCGTATAAATTTAATAGCACTTTGCAGCAATGTTAAAGGAAACACAATTCATTTTAACGATTCTATAGTATTTATACTTACTACTCCGTATGTAGTTATACACTTTTTGAGGAATGTAATAATAATTTTAGACCTACGGTACGTGACAAAAATACTTAGAAAACCAGAGGAAATTGTTTACTCGCCGAAAATATTCAGAAAAATAGGGAACAAAAAATTCCACGAAAGATTTTCAAGAAAAACGTTTGATGTTTGAGGAAATGTGGGCACTACTTTTCTCAGGAATGGCTACCCAAAAATAAACCTGCTAAGTAACTTAGACAATAGAAACAAAATGAAAGAAAACACGAAAAACACATTCGGGACGTACACGGGTAGCACACACAATGTGCCGCAAGTAAATACGAATTAAAAACAAACAAGTAACATTTTAGCTGTCAAGGAAGGAAGGAAAACATCTTAGAGCAATGTTTCTGGATTTTGCAGAGCTACGCAAACAATAATACTAGAAATATGGAAGAAAATTTGTACTCGTATATTTTAACTCGTATATTTTAAACACCAACTGATCGTAGACAAATTTAGTCTTAATCAAAAACTTAAAAAAACATCTAACCACTTTGTAAAAAAGTTCATAACTTTTAAGCAGTTGAACAGCTGGGTATTTAATTTAATTAAATAACCGTGTCGAATATACTGGCTTTCTATTTAAAAAATAAAAACGTGTAAAAATTTATCTAACCGTTTGGGAGCTACGAATCCATAGACAAACTTACAGACAGATAGAAGCAACACTCTTGTCGTTTTTTGAAACCTCAATACGGCCGATGTTTTTATTCACTTACGATTACATCAACAGATTCTTCTTTTTAAGGTTGGCTCTAGACTTCATTTCTCAACCTTTAAATTTTTCAATGTCCCTATGTAAACAAATATGGCAGACTGGCAAGCGTTGATAATCACTACCATATACATTCATAGCTGTAATTGGTCGAAAAACGCCATGTATTATTGAGTATTATGCTTGTATTACTAATAGATTGTAACTATCGGGAAACACCCTATCATCAAGTTTGTTTACATAGTTAGGCATCAAAAAATTAAGGATTTTGTAACAAATTGGTTTCAGTTAAAAGGTCACTAGAACAATTAAAACAAACTTCCTAAATCAAAAGTAAAACAATAAAACAATGCTAAACAGTAAGTAACTAACGAATACTTATAGATTAGTGCAGACAGAAACTGCGGTTAGAACTAAAAATATTTAGATCGAGTATAAATTCAAATTGCAATAGACCTATAAGAACTAAATATGAATTAGCCAAAGTAATAACTACGTAAATTGGAATTTCACCGGAACCCGTCGACAAAGCACAACAAGACAATCAATTATGGTAATGACGGATGCCGCGTGCATGCAGAGTGGATTATTTCGCACTACCCTCCCGACACAAGTTCTTTGACGCGCTCCGTTGGTTAATGAATCTAATCTGGCAAGGAAGCTTCAAGCTTTGTAATCTCTGACATTGGCAGGTTTTGATAACAGAACAAATGTGCAGCGATTTGAAAGAGTTGGTAAATTCAACCACCAACTAAAGTAAATTAAACTAAAGTATCAACCTATCACGGTATCACGTTGCCTGGAAGAGATCGCTTTAAGCGATAAGGCCGCCTGTGGAAAGCCTAGATAATAGTTTTATTGTAATGTTTATTTTGTCCTTGTTCTTGTGGTTTTTTAATAAAGAGTTATACTATTATTAACCTAAAGAAATTTTGTGCTGTCTATTAGATACCTTAACGTTGCCTGACATCGGGTAATTTGACATTTTTAAGTGATTTTTTACTAACTTCAGGACAGAGAGGTTTTGAATTTGGTCCGTATTTTTATATCATTATTCTTTATATTATTCTTACAGCATTATTCCGGCAACTGTGAAATAATTTACGTGATTTTTATTATGCAGAGGAAGCTCTTGAGGTGGTCCTACAAAAATGGCACTCAGTATTTTGAACCAGTTCTAATAATACGAATAATTTCATCTAAGCGGCTGTTGATTGTGGTTACTAGTTTTGGAGTCGATTTTTCATATAGTTTTTTGTTTAATTTATTCGCGCGTAAGTCCGCTTTTGACCACAGACTCGCCTGTTGGTGAGCGACGATGTGAAACACGCAGACTTAGAAGATACTTATTCACTTTAGCCTTGAAAATATATCTTACAAACATGTAAGTTAGTTTTTCTCCGAAAGTAAAAATGTTTAAAATGGTAATAATTATCTTATACTGTTAGAAAACAAACGCCATTTAGAAACACGCCAACCTATTCTTTATTATAATATGAATTTCTCATCTGATTTACTTTTAAGACAACCCCGATTTTAGTGTTTACAAATCGTGTTAGAAATTCATATTTGCAATTTAAATATACATACTTATAGGTTTTTGAAAATGTAACTAGTGCGTTGTACAAAATGTTTCAAAATAACCGGACCTCCAGTCCCGCTGTACAGTAATGGTTCATAATCAGTTACCTGTTACCCTACATGGTCTATGCATATGAATAGATTGTGCTAAGTGACGTAATAAACAATTCTAGTGCTAACAACGCCAAGGATAATGTCGCATTTGAATCTGAAAAACTTGCACAAACGTGACACGTGAACCAAGAAAAACCTGTGGTAAAAAGTCTCAGACAAGATATAGAGAAAGTTCAAAGAAAACTTTCAAAATGTCACCAGAATGATTCATAGCTGCACGCTTTGGCATTTATGATGAAACGTTTCGCATAGCCTAAAAAAGACTAGAAACGTTGTGGAAACGTATTTTGTGCCCTCATTTGTGGCCGGAAAGAGTTCACGCATTGTTCCCATTTGTCAGCTTGGCAAAATATAGTTTAACATCTTTAATGAAGTTTGGATGAAAAGCTGAAAACAGTTTGAAAGAGCTAATATCAATGCTGTTAATATTATCATTGATATAATGCCGTCTGAACTTCGTAGCGCAAGCCGTACACTGCCACTGCATTTTTTTTTCTTTCTTTCTTGCGCTTAATCGACACTTCGCTTGATGAGCGATGATGCGGTCTACGTTGGATCACACTTGCCCAGAATAAACACACAACATAAAAATTTGCGTACCCGTCTTCAGTCGCCATCGTTGTCGACCGTGTTTTAGTATATCGTCAAGGTGAACACTTACCACGCACGTTACTCTCCTCGGTCGTCCATTAGATTGAATTTTGAGCCTCGTTTGCAGTTGTGTGCCGCTCAATATTGAAGTGTGCGTTTGTAGAACTAGTAAGTATATGTAAGTGTGTGCAATACGTGTTTACCTCGCCCCCTTCAGTTTTTGGCAGACTTTTTTCGGTAACTTTAAGGTAGATCCAAACTATATTATGATCAAAAACCTCCACGAATTATATCTTTTATACAGTCAAATACTCTACCAACGAATGAAGCGAAAAGAGACTTCGCGAAATATACTCAATAATACAGTCTGCTCCATTCGGTCAACGTAGCAAACACTGTGCAGGAATAACAGTTTGATACGCACGTGAAAAGTGTTCTCTTAATAAACCCCCTCGATTCAGTGAAATTGCTCGTGAAATCGGGTTATTAGTTTCATTCATATCGTCGGTAAGAGAGACGCGATCGAACTCGACGCAATAAAATTAGGCTCGATCCCGGCGGCGCAGTGAAAGCGACAACAGGGGGGAGGGCAGCCACGACCTACTTTCGCCCGTCGAGGGTTCAGGCGCACTACATTGAAATACAGTGAAAAATGTTCCTACAAAATGAAATGGCCGAACTAGATAGACAGAAAGTCTGTATTGTACACACAAAGAATAGCACACATCAGCAGCCATTAAACATCTACTGCTGGACAAAGGCCTCCCATATAGAGAGAGGTGTTGCCATAATCCCCACGCTTGGTGACCGCAGTACGTCCTAAAACTCACGGTATGTCCCAAAACTGGATCCAAAATCACCGGACGTTGGGCATCAGAGTAGGTTTACATGGTGAACACCTACTGCGAAAAATTACATACAGATATTTACGAGCTAGTGCCACAGCACAATTTAAGGCCTTATCATTAAAAGCGATCTCTTCCAAACAACCTTTGTCAGACTGTGGGAGCACTAAGCTGAAAAGAGGTCGTCGTGTTTTTTTTACTAAGGGACCAACCCCGAAGTCGCGAAAAAAAAAACAGCTCTTCCATACATTTCGTTAAGAGTTTCGTTGTACAAACATTTTTCAACTTTTTAATGGACTAGTGTATTTATTAACTAAACAAAATACAAGCTAATTTACATTCGAAATAGTTAAACTAATTTGCTTATTATACAAACAACAGTTGAATTACTCTTATAAAGTTGAAGGTCTAAAGATAATACAACTGCTCTACAATATGGAACAGCTGATGTACGAGTACAATGAAGTATAATAACCTCCTTTCGTGTAAATACCACCGTTTCGTGTGACTCTGTGTAGTATGCGATAAACAACGTTTTATACTTCTTTGGTTTTGTTCACCAACTATGCCAAAGAACCTTCTGCAAATAGTAAGTACTAAAATTAACCCGTAAAATTTAAATTAAAAAACGCAAGACCAATTTCGAAATAAGCTCATAAATTTTGACAAACATAGCTAAGAACCACCACAACTAAACATGCTATTATTATATTTTAAGTTGGCCGTCACGGGTCGTTTCGCAGATGTGAAACATGACGGCTTAAAAAAGCGTAATAATGTTTGTCGTCATGGCATACGGTGTTACTGCCAAGGCCACCTTCTACGTTTCGTCATTAGTAAAAAAACCTATACTTAAACACTAAATCAGTGCTTATTTCACATATTCTTCTACCCAGTAAATCTTCCAGGCTTTTAAGTTTGTGATATCTCCTTCACTAATAGTTTTCGCGTCTATTATTTACGATCAAATAAACTCAGAAGCAATCTCATTGACGTGCCCTAAATCCGCCACTGTATCCCTTTGTATTGTGCCCAACCCTACCAAGTGCCTTCGCGCAAAAGCCCAGCCTCTATAGCGAGCCAGCTGCGAGGGATTCGCACTTGGTGCCAGCCCACCGCAGATCTTGCAAATAGGACAATTTGGACCGTAAAGGGTAAGTGGAGCGCTGACACGGTAGCTCGGTGCTTACCAAAGCTTCTTTATACACCACATGACGTATATTGATATTAAAATGTCTTGTCGTATGAAGAAATAAATGTTTTTCGTCGGTTGGGTATTGTATACTCCTGATATCAGATGCAAATATTTATTGATAACACCACTGTTAATGTCAAACAAGTAACATAAATGATTAAAAAAATATAACCTGACTGCATTGTAGTAATAGTAATAGTAGATAAGTGAAATTGTTTTTTTTTTTTATTATTGAAAATTAACAGCGACGCGCTGCGTACCTATTTATACCCTATACCTACTCGTACTAGATACAGAGCTATTTCATACTCTTTATCTCGTAAACTAAGACTAGTCACGTTAGTAACTAACTAACGTGATAAAATTTGAAGGAATATAAAATATAAATTTTTCAATAAAAAAAGTTACGATAGGAAAAAAATGCGATCGGGGGCGGATGCGAATTCGGTCCCGAAAGCAAGAGGTCCTAGATATACCTTTTGAGGTGATCTAGGATCAGTAACAAAGGAGTTATGCCAAAGCTTACCTAGATGCTATTTAGTCGGCGGGGCATTGAACCTCTGAGCTGAAGTCAAGCGGCCTTACCGTGTTATTATTTACTAGCGGTCCGCCCCGGCTTCGCACGGGTATTATTATAGATTTAGTAAGGATCCCAAATAGCCTATGTCGCCTGGGGATAGTGTAGCTTCCCAACAATGGAAGATTTTTTCAAATTGGTTCAGTAGTTTCGGAGCCTATTCAATGCAAAAAAAAACAATAAAATCTTTCCTCTTTATAATATTAGTATAGATGAGCTGTTCATGAGGACAAAATGAAAGATTGAATTACAATTAATGTTATAATTGATGCTAAAATTTGGAAAATAGCAGTTGATATCATAAAATATCAATGACCATAATGCATAATGACTAATTATAAGTCACTTATCGGATCTTAAAGTGAAAATGTATCATGGTCAAATCCAATGAGTCAAATCGTTGAGCGAGAAGTATTTTACCATAGCAAATAAGTCCTGCAATTAACAACATAATTATGTTTTAACATAATTATGTTTTAACATAATTATGTTTTAACATAATTATGTTTTAACATAATTATGTTTTAACATAATTATGCTTAAAATATTTAAATCGCGAAATTTACATTATGCATAATGCTAAGATATGCACAGAAAAGTATTTTTGTATATGAATGACAAATCTTTTTAACCGACTTCCAAAAAGAGGCGGTTATCAATTCGACTGTATGTTTTTTTTTTAATGTATGTTTGTTACGTGATTACTCCGCCAATTTAGAATTGTTTTTGATGATTCTTTTTTTGGTTGGTAGGTCTTATCTCATAGGTGGTCCTATAATTTTTTTATCAACATTGATTCAGTGCTTTTTGAAAAATCTACAAAAACTACAAAAAAATTACGATAAGCAACGAATTTAATGTACATTGCACAGTGCCACCAACTTAGCTGTAAAGGTGGGCAAAATTGGAACTACAGTTATTTCTTGGTGAATTTCATACTTTGTTCTCCACTAGCGACGCTGTCAACTGAACAGCAAACATAGAGGAACTGTTCCTACAACAGAACTTAAAAAAAACAAAGTGTCTCCATGGCGACCGGGCCCTTTTGTTTTTCGTTAAATTTTTCAAGACCATGGATACAAAGTATTTCAGTCGTAATATTCAGTTTGTAAATGTAGGTATTCATGAAGTCGGTTCTTTTTTTTCTAAAAATTATAATTATTTCGTTTCTTTAGTTTTGAAAGTTGTTTATATCACTGGCAAAATTTCGATTGAAATTTCTGTTTTTTTTTTACTCTGTCTCCATAAATGGTTAGTATATTTTGCCATCGCGTGTCGTGCAGTTCATTTGAACTTACTCGCACCATGCGCGTGAGTTAGTTGGCACGCGATGGCGATCGCAATCCGAATTATGAAATCCATAATAAGCCCATCTGGGGCTGGATGTTAGCTGTCCGTATGTCCCTTTTCCATAGCATCCCCGACACAGGGACTCCTAGAAAAGCTACGAGTGTGAAGCATTTTTATAAACCCAGCTAACTTAAAACCCTGTTCTAGAAATCATACTGTAATTCTGATACAGAAACCTTATTATAATTTAAAAAAGTATCTACCCTAAGTTCATAAAGCCCAAGCAGGGTTGAACAGAGAGCATCGATCGCGATTCCCTCATGATCACAAATTAGAGCGGATCTCGGTTACCGACCTCTACGACCAGTGATCGATGTTGCCACGTACAACTACGGAAAGTACTATAGATTCATTTGTAAGGATCTGATACCGAGGCTATGAGTTAAATTTTTGATACTATTTTCTTTCCTACGTTGAAATAACGTTGGTTTAAATTTTTTGTTGGACCATATTTTGCTATATTACCTGAAAAAAATACAGTTATATGATTATTAACGGGATATTTACCATGGTTGTGGAAGGAGCTCCCGATTTTTCGTCGCACTTACAAGCACCATGTTCACGGGAAGACTGAAGAAAGAGGATAGTTGGTCGAACAGTTCAAAATTAGGTGCAGACAAACGATCCACCCTCTTTCTTAGCCTTTTGCTACGGTTATCACTGGAACTCGAACTCCCGAGCAAAAAACCCACACACTCACTCACTGTATCATTGCAAAAAATCTGCCAGTAATATCGGGAGCTTCATCCACAACCTTATCACGGTAAATATCCAGTTAGTAATCATATAACTGTAGTGAACAACTGTGATAGTTTAACAGTGTCGACTCAAAAATTTACCAAACCTTACTTCCATATTAAAAGACATATTCATGTGACTAATAACGCCATATGATGTAAGAATAATACGCCTTATGAGAGGGCCAGTCAATTTTTTTTTTATCCCCACTGCACCATCACCATCTATGATGAACTTGGAGAAATCTATCGATATGATACTTATCAAAATCGGTTGAGAAGTATAAACATACACGTTAAACACAATACTCTCAGAATCAGAATCAGAATAAATTTATTGCAATAACTGTGTACAAAAGATGTTCTTATTAACTAGAGTATCAACAGATTACCCATTTCGGGCGTGCAATTTTTATGTTTAAAACTAACTAAAAACTAAATAATAATTAGGTACACATAAAGTGTTTACACTACACATTACTCATAAAACTAAATATTAATTATAAATAAAAGTAAGTATTTACAATGACGCTTGGCTTAATTAGTTATATTCAATAAATATTTAATTATCATCGAAGTATTCTTTGAGACTATAATACGTTTTTACTATTAGCCAAGTTTTTAGTTTTTTTTTAAACTGTGTTATATCTAATGACTTT
Source organism: Agriopis marginaria (assembly GCA_932305915.1). Lineage (NCBI taxonomy): Eukaryota > Metazoa > Arthropoda > Insecta > Lepidoptera > Geometridae > Agriopis > Agriopis marginaria. The sequence continues at coordinate 6,830,212 of OW029925.1, read as the reverse complement.
AATTCTGTAGGCAAATGATTAAAAATTTTAATGGCAGTGTGGAAGGAACTATTGTAGAACATGGAATTGTTTACTTGACGTATGCATATGTTGTACTTTTGTTTACAACGCAATATGTCTGCACGACTTGAGTTAATATTATAGAAATAAGTTCCATTATTCTTTATAAATAAACATAATTCTAATATATAAATTCCTGTAACGGTGAGGAAGCTATTTTCTTTAAATACATTTCGTAAAGTATCAGTACTTTGTAGATACTCTATAGATATAGATACTCTATAGATACTCTCCTTTTTGCTATGAGCGTTGGGTAAAAATCTTCGAACAAAATAAAATTAATGGGGCCAGAAGGAGCGCATTTTGAAGATTACAAAATGAGTGCTGGCTCTCCCTTCGTCGGTCTCTAGCCGTAGGAAGTGCGACACAAGATTATTGTTACATGATAACGAAACATCTGACAAATGTATGCATTCGTGTGCTTTCCCGAAGCGTAAAAACACAACTTTTGTTGTGTTTCTACACTTCGTTTGTTTTTTACTTTTCGCCGCCATAAATTTTTCGTAATAAATGTACTGTACGTGTACATGGTTATAATTAGGTGTTGAAGTATATATCCGACGGTTTTGAAACGTTTTTACTGAGAAAATGCAATGGTTATGGCCCTTCCATTAATTTTATTTTGGTCGAAGGTAAAAATACCATTTTGGTATAGACCTTTCTTTACTACAACCTCTACAAAGTTTCTTTAGGGACGTTTGAATAGGTGAATAACCTACGTATGTTTACTTATAATTTCACTAATTTGTAGGTTCAACTTGAACAAATACTGTCCATTTCTTATGAACGTTTTGTTCCAACGCGACAGATAATACTTATTCATTTGTTTCAGTTTTTTTTTTAATTTGTTGTTTCGCGGGCCTGAAATAGACAGCTTAAAAAAATCGAAGAATTAAGAATTTTAAATTGAGTATTTTTAATAATAATAGAAATAAAATTCAAATGTCTATGAATTTCTGCAAATAGGAAAATTACTAGAGCACAAAACGTATGGTCCTTTCAGTGCTTTCAGTCAAGTGGTGCCAATGCAATAGTCTTACTAATATTATAAACGTGAAAGTTTGTATGTATGGATGTTTGTTCCTCTTTCACGCAAAAACAACCAAATGGATTTTAATGAAAGTTTACAATAATATAGCTTATACATTAGAATAACACAGGCTATAACGGGTTGTAGTAGCGAGGCCGAAGGCCGAGCTCTACGCGTACGAAGTAGCGGGTTTCAGCTAGTAACAAATAAAACGTAGTACTACAAGCTTCTCGGAACTATAAATACAGACAACAATAACTTTCAAACTAAACCCAACAATCAACATCGTGGAAAAGCCAGCGTGATATTTGCAGTTTCAAACGAATACTGGGCAGAAACAGTTCACTTCCAGTAGCCTTTTTCCTTACTGCGTCCCCTTTTACTCCTTTGTTCCAAGGGTCGCCATTGATCGTCACCAGTATATTGTTGTCTTTCTCTCGTGACACCGATCTCAATTTTCTCAGTCTTTCGTACAAATTCAGAAAATTCTAATCTGCCTATATATAACTCAATTTATGAATAAACTTTCTGTATCTCACAAAAATATTAACATGTGAAAGAAAGTGAGTGCTAATGTGTTTTTTAATATTTGTATTTTTTTTACAAATCTGACTTTGGTCAGACATATTATTGTCATTTTTTTTTAACTCGCCTGATGTTAAGCGATGATAGATGCCTGATGTTAAGCGATGGAGCACGCTTGCCTAGAAGAAACCTATTCACTCTCGACTTGAAGACACCCAGATACCCGGTCTTGTCTATGCCACCCTTATTAGAGAGTGAGATAGTATGTTTGTTCCTAAAACTGTTTCTTATACGAATCTCTAATGTATTTTCTTTTCAATGTCGTGTCAAGCGCAATAAAGAATAAGGAAATAATTACTTATTTTTAATTTTGCTGAAATTTCAACAATAACTAATCTGAAACAAAAATTTACAAAAACTATAACACCCAACCCATCTATGTAACAGCTTAACGGGAGCCTCACACATCATAGGGTTTTTATTCCGGAAAAAAGTAGTTCCTGTAGGATAACGGGTAAAACCGTGGAGCGCTGCTAGTGAGTCCATGTGCGAAACTGTAAATAACTCCATAGTTGCAAAATTATTTTCAAATATTGTTTTCGAAAATACAAGAACTCTCTCAAAATTTGTTGCAGAAACATGACTAATGTTTTCGTTTAAACTTCGACGGAAGGCATAATAAATCTAACAGATTTATCTAGCCTAGGAACGGGGCTTCGGGATACTAATTGTAGTTCAGTAAAAAAACATTATATACCTTGATGTAGTGGTTATTGATCTTTCTAACATAGATTCTAGGGTAGACGTGCTTTTACTAGCTTTGTAAGGCCCAACGCTGACCTGACGAGACGTCATCGCAGCGTACAAGCGGTGGGAAAGTAAACTCTTTTTGGTTTACGCTAAGTTTAAAATTCTACCTCATTTTCTACAGTTTAGAACAGTCCCCTTGCCCTACCCGGCGGTCAGGCCCTGCCCTGTGGCCCAGGTGCTCTAGGTATCCATAGGTGACGGCGATCGTTTACCATCAGGCAGCCCGTTAGCTTGTGTCACCTAAGGTATAAAATATGCATAGCAGGTCAATTTTGAATTTACGATGAACCAAGAATAGTTGACTTTCCACTGCCGTTTCAGGATACTCTACAGTAGACTTTGAGCCTTAACCTCATCCTCCATTCGTTTCAGTACATTACACTTTGAAATTCAGTAATAAAATTGATGTTTACATGAAAAGAGCTTTGGGAAATAAGAATCGGAATTTTAATGAAAAATACTGTATTTTTATAACATTCAATTCTCAGTTAAAAATAAGATCGTAAAAGCAGGATTCTCCCGAGACTCCAATCTACTTATACTCGAAAGAATGCTAAAGGTCAATCTTACTTAAGCTCTACTTACTTATACAGGAATTTCGGCATTTATTTGTTAGGTACAACCTCAGATCAGACAAACAAGGAAGATATGGTAAGGTGTCTTGGCGAGTGAGAACGCATCAAACCTAAATCAGGCTTGATGCATATAGTCGAACTCTGGAGACGACCTTCCCGCCCTTGTTGTATGCATGTGAACTATTGGTTCATTGTTATCGCTACAAGTTTCTTAATGTGTTCCCCGAGCATAGCCCTCTCCATAGCTCGTTGTGCGACTTTGAACTTGCTTATGGAGTCCATAGTGAGAGACCTCGTTTCACTGCCGTATGTCACCACTGGCAACACACACTGGTAGAAGACTTTCGTCTTAAACGTTGGATGCAGGCCGCTTCCAACCGGCACTTTAGGAGATCGATGGGGGAGGCCTATGTCTAGCAGTGGACGTCCTACGGCTGAAATAGTGATAAAAAATTAATAAATAATAAGTTGAAGAGGCAATGGGCAAGCCACATCGCTCGAAGAACCGATAACCGATGGGGATGGACCGACGACATTGTGAGAGTCGCGGGCATCCAGTGGATGCAAAAGGCAGGCTGTCGCTCAGTGTGGAGGTTAAAGGGGGAGGTCTATGTTCAGCAGTGGACGTCTTTTGGTCTTCTGATGATGACTTACAGTTTTTGCGGGTAGTGAAAAAATTGGGTGAAACATGGAACATTTGAACGATAATTATACTAAGGCATTCCTTGTTCGTTTGATCTGAGGGTAAATTAGTCAAAATATTATCTCTAAATGAATTATGTAACTTGATAGGCAGTGCTTGGAATGAGCTATGAAGTAGACATAATATTTTCTTTAGATTTAGGGAGTACTTTTTTGCGTAACGAGCGAATCCTATGTGTAGTAGTAAAGGACTTTTTTGTCATTTTGCGAAACGAGCGAATCATAATTATGTATGGTAGTAATGGACTTTATATATTTCAGGCCCAATTAATTAATATTTATATACTTTGTTTCTGTCATAAATAAATATTTTTTTTCTTTCTTTCTTTCTTTTCAATTAACAAGTTCAAAAGAAATTAATTGTACTGTTCGTACTGTTACCGCTAGGCTAAAAATATCAATGCAAAGTGGCTGGTATTTTTTTGTTTTGTTTTTAGGTATGAGTAAAATAAATATCAGCTGTTCCATAGAAAACGATCATTAACACTCGACAAAATGTATGGAATAGCTGTTTTTTGGCGATTTCAGGGTTGGTCCTATTGTAAAAGTTGTTCATGATGATAAGTACAATGACCTCCTTTCGGCTTAGTACAGACATTATGTTAAGTGACGGACTGACGGTGTGATCGAAGATGGTAAGCACGCATTGCCTGGAAAAGAAATTGGCTGCCAAGTGAACGGTAGCTAGCTAGCGGGGGTCATTGTTGGGATTTGAAACCGCACCCTGCGGCTTGAAAGTTGAACACGCAAACTACTGAGCCATAGTAGAAACTGAGCTTTCATTACTACAAATACATGGCTACAATAATGCTACGTGTTTTACAATAGTTTAGCTCAAACACAATCTGTAATCGTGTGCTACTTTTCTCAAATCTAAACAGAATAATATTAGTAGTTTTTTTTTTACCAGGAAATGATGAGTCAAACGAGATGTCACTCGGAAACATTACAATAAAATATACCTACTCACTCACATCACAAACACATCATCAGCCAGTAAACATTCACAGCTGAACAAAGGCCTCCCTCTTAGAGAGGGGGGGCTTCTATAATCCCCACGCTTGGCAGGCAGCTTGGAGATTGCAATATGTTCACCGTGTATGTACTAATAAGACACTGCTGCTCATCCTCCAGTGATTCTGGTCGCAGTTTTAGGACATAACCGGGTCCACTATCTCAAAATGTATACCACGTAAGCTGAATTTATCTAACATTACTTCGTAAATCTAACATTGCTTTTATAATACCAAATGTTGCAAAATTCTTATCACATTTTAATACAAAAGGTACTCTCCCTCCCCCCGGCACCATTCCACGTAAACCATTGTAACTTTGAATCCCAAAGGACCAAGCGTCCACCGCGTGACCGCTTCGGCGTAAATTTTAATCAGAATAACAGTTTATACAAAGTAAAGACTGAAATAAAACTTAGCTGAAGAAAATCCAAGTAAAATCACATCGCAGAAAAATGAACTTTCTACTTTGGAAGCGAGAGCACTTTATCGTTTGAAGCTGGTACGTGCTCTGATTGAGCAGTAAAGAACTGGAGGACAGGTAAGGATAGTATCAACTTTTTATACGATCAGACGTGGATAGATCTCTTTAAATAGGTAACACAACGATATTTTACTTATACTACGAGGTAACAGTAAATACATCATGATTTCTTAGGTTTTATTTCATTTTATTTTATTTTCGTAAGTATTACCAATGACTGTTTTAAAAAGCGGAAGACGCGTGACATCCAAACATTGTACCTCTAATAAATATGGCTCTGTTTCGGCTCGAGTCAGCGGCGACGTTGACGTCTACACTACACTAGACCATAGAAGTGATATTTAAAGAAAATTAAGTTAATTGTTTTTAAGTATTTACGAGTGAAAAGTAATACCGTGAAACTTGTTTTTTGTCTTCGAACTGTTGGTGCACCTTATGAAAACGCAGGAAGTGATTTTTGCTGCTTTATTTAAACACAATTTTCACAAGTAATTCACGTGTTATCAAAACGACGGTTCGATTGTGACTGAAGTTGATTAGGCCTGTGAGCCTAATTTGTGCGGTCCACGTCAAGAATTTATATATTTTCGGAGACACATTATCAAAATTCAAAATTAAATTAAACTTAACTATGGCCGAAATGGCCAACTTTACTCATCACATTTAGTTAATTTATTTAGTTATTATTATTGTTAATTTAACTTTTCTTAATTCATATTATTAATGCATGCTGTGCTTCCTTTAAAAGGTAACACATTTAGCCAAGTTCATTTATTTATAAGATTTCAGTATATGTAATAATGTAGTTATCAATGCGAAGCCTTAATAAAAAAAAAAAATAAAAAAAAATTTTTTCGTCCTGTATCTTCCCCCTATTTACTTACATCAATGATTATTACCCATTGTAATTATATACTTCGGAAAACTTCAGGAATTAAAATACACAAAAAACACACGCAGTAAAATAAACGCGATAAAATCCATTGAAAGCGTTTGATTACAATGAATAAATACGTCATACATTGAGGCTTTATGATTTTTCTTATTACGTTACAGTTAGCTACGATGATTCTCCCTCTTTTTTAAGAGTCTGTTCACAACGTCCAATTCTCTGATGTCTAATTATCTACATCCTACGTCCAATTATCTGAACGGACTTTCCCATTTTCATACAATACCCTGAATACTAAGCCTGATGACAAATTTTTTTTGTCTCTGTATCACCTCGTAACAACGATCTTTTACTTATACTGCGTATATCCAGATGGACTGTTCAATGAAAGCGCAGCGTTCATTTGTGAAGCCAATGTTTGTTCGAGTGAGGTCATCGATACGTTTCTGCGCATGTGCGATGTATTACCAGTGCATAGAGATTACCGCAAAAATAGGATGAAAGAAAAACCGGGGTAAATGAACTTGCAAAATACAGGTCTAAGATGTTAATATGGAAACAAGTACCTCTTTAATTGTTTTTATAGTAGTGATGGGAAAATTCAATCATTAATAGAGTTGGGCGTCACTTTGCTTAAATTCATGATAATAACTTTGTGGTGACTACAAATAAGATAATTTTAATGAACGCAAAAGTTGTGTCATACTAAAAAGTGGAAATTTTAAGGTGTTTGTTGTATCTGTATGAAGTTACGTTTAAATAGTTTTAACATAAGGTCAGATGTAACCTCTTTGGTTATTTGATCTGTGGCTGAAGTTTGGCTGCCATTTTCAGTTGGTAATTAATAGACATACTACTTATCACAATTATAATAATGTTTGATTAAAAAGACTGTAATTCGTTGATGGTGAGGAAACATAATAGTGTTAAAAACACCAAACAGTTTTGAAATGGCGTTGTTATATTTCCGTTTTCTTATAATTTTGCGAAGAATTACAGCAAGTAAATTGAATACTGTTTTTTGAAATGTGATGTTCGTAGACTTATCTTTTTTGTGGTTGTAATTCTTACATGAATTCAAGACACAACTAGTGTTTTTTTTTTTTTTAAATTAAAATTCACACCTTTTAACATTGGTGGCTCCTTGACGTTAGGCGGGGCGATCGAGCGACCTATATAATATTATCTAGGTTTTTTGGTATCATTTTACGTTTCGCTATTAGGAATCTCGACATATTTATCTATGCCTCGTAAATTTATGGTCCTGAAGCGCGATCTGTCAAATTGACATCTGTAACCACAGATACCAAATCGGCAATATATTTCAGTGAAAGAGACAAATTGATATGGCTCAGCACAAGTACAAAAAGGACATAGATAGACTTTTTTGTCCTTATCGGCGTGGCCTCTTTTTTGGACCCGAAATGTCAAAATCTGACGGTTCAATGCCAAACAAAACGGGTCTGAATATTATTTATTGCCTTTTTTGGTTATTTAATATGTTATGTGCGTCTTTACTCTGAGTAATAACTGTAAAAATGGTTCTACAATGCTTGGGTGTAGCATTTTGGGCTGCAAGAAGCTCAGTGAGAGACAAAACAATGAAATATTATTTCACAAGTAAGTAAACATAATAACGCTTGTAACGATCACCTAAAGACATTCAGGATATCAATTCGTAAACATATTTTCATAATTAGTCAGTTTTTGGGTCGATTTGTGGTCTAATTCTATGAATTTTATCAAATTATTCACTTAGAAGATAAATGATGAATGTTGCCAGTTTATGAAAAAAATTAGCCACCGCATCTAACATAAATTATTCGTTCTGCAGGTTTCTACCTGATCCTGTCTTACGAATGAAATGAATGTGCTACGCGGTCGTGAAAGTTGGGTGCCGGAAAGACATGGTAGAATTTTTTCGAAACATTTCAATGCCGGATCCATTGTCAGAAGAGATATTAATTATTTAATTCCGTTTGCCGTACTAACAATGCACTTGCCTAATGAGAACATTGAGGATTATTCAGTAGAAATACCATCGATAAGTTCTTTTGCAACCAAAAATTAGAAAACTTTCTTATGATGATGAAAATATTTCACCAGCCGATAAAAACAAAATTGATTGAGATTTATTTCCAACCAATGTACATGTACAGTCAAAAAAGCTGGCACATTGCAAGACGTGCAAAATACCGACCCTTCTATGCCCATATGAATATAGTGAATAATACTACAAAGTGCCCTGCCATCATGCTATGGTAACTTCACAACCTTTTTTCTAGTACTATATTCTAATCCTAACAAATAATTATAATAAAAACGAAAGTAACTTTCTGTCTGTTTTTTACGAGGAAACGGCTAAGTCAACCTTAACAAAATTTGTCAGGACGATAGGGTGTGTCATGAGGACAGACAACGTGCTTTTCTTTCCAGAAAATTGCAGGTAGAACCGCGGGTTGCAGCAGATAGTGTATAAACAATAAATATTTAAAAGAGAGTATTGTTTCCAAAATTACTCATTGAAGATTCACTACCCATCATAGTAGGTAAATTACCATAACTTATAGCAAATAATTTTAATGTGGCAACACACCTTGTTGAAGCGAGAGGCACTGAGCTAGCCACGCTCATTGAAAATCTATAGGTAGTAGATCTGTGTCTGTAACCATTTTTTTTTTTTTACTTCTTAACTTTGTATCTGTTCTTACTTAATATTAATTTTATCACATTGTCATCTGTGATGTTTTCATGTAGTGCAAGTGCGCCGTGTTCTGCCAGCGAGTTCTATTGTTAAACACTAATTAATTATTAACGAATATGTAGGCAAACGTGTATAAGCGAGTAATTAGGAAGCGTCAATAAATAATGCCAATCAGCTACGTACGGTGCAGCGTAGCTAAGCGTAGCGCCATCATACGCCAGCAATAGTAAGCTAAGAAAGACCAGTTAGTTTCGAACCCTAAAATGATAGTGTTGCAAATTGTCCTTTTAGAATTAATGCAAAAGTTTAAGGTGGTGTTCCAGCAGCATCTCTTGAGAGCCAGGCCCCATTTCAGGCTAGGTGTGCTTACAAACTTCGATCACACCGTCATCTATATAAATAAAAATTAAATGGTGTTCGTTGGTAAGCGCATCACTTGAGAACGGCAAGACCGATTTATCTAAAAAGAATGTTTGCAAAAGTTCGTATAAGGTTTTTAGGGGAAGATAATTTAGAAAAGTGGCCCGGGAAATTACATAATTTGGGAAAAGTGTTTTTTCTATGGGTTTTTTTCTTTTCATCCAAGTTTGTAACTGAATTTTCGTAACCAGCTACGAACATGGTTTTTTTTTCTTGTTTGATAACCATGCTACGAAAACAAAACTGCCGTTGTATGAACTTGAGACCATAACTCAAACAAAACTGAAATTTGGACAGGACAACGTCTGGTGGGTTATTGGTGTGCTAGTTTTGATTAGCGTGTAAACTATATGGCCGTCACGAAAAGCCCGGCAGATGTGAAACATGACGACATAAGAGAGCGTAATTTCAAGATTATATCAACCTCCTGTCAGAAAAGCCTTGTACCAAAAAATGCCTATAATATGTGCATATACATTTATAATAACCACCAAATTAATTGAAAATTTTGGACGGTAACAAATTAAAAAAAGCGTTAACTGATTGGCTATTAAAGAATTGTTTTTATAGTATTAAGGAATTTGTGGAATTTTTAATATAATATAATTTAATAAGATAATATAATAATACTTCGTAAAATATATAACTAACAATAAAATAAATATATATCTAGCATAAGAACATTTGCACGTCTGCATGCAGACTGTATACTGTGTACCGAAATGTAATGTATTCTAGCAAATAAATTATTTGATCGATTGATTGGTAATGATGTTTGCCGTCACGGCATACGAGTCAGTTTTAATGCCAAGGCGTGCTAATATATTTTTCACATTAAAAACATCACAAAATGTAACTTCAACAAAGTATGTGGTACTAAAACTCCAACCTTGACAAAAGTAAAACAAAAGTATCGGAGCCAATCGCGTTTCAACATCGCTTCACGGATGGAACGGCTTAACAGCGTGCGTGAAATACTTCAACTTTGCAAGTTTGAACAAAGACGCGAGCTGAGCTGATTGTTGCGATTTCTATAAGTTTCAAGAACGTTTGAACATTTATTTTAGGGAGATTTCGGTGAGGGGTTACTTTATAGAGAAAAGAAAGATGTGCTTTTCATATATTATTATTCTGGTTTCTGTTTCTGTGCCATAACTCTATTTTCTAAGACCATGCCTCTACTCCTTTCTACACTATGCTACGTAACCCGTGCTACGTAACCTGTGCTACGTTACCCGTGCTACGAAAATAGTATCCTACGAAGACGTTTTCCAGTTTTACACGATGATATTTTATTCTTGTAAAAAAAACCCGTAAGTAACCAGTTTCGTATTTTTTTTCTTTTTCTTTGTATAATTTTTTTTCAGATTTTAAAACATTAATTTTTTTATGTAGGTAAGTCCTACTCAATTTAGAAATTAGAAAAATGGTTTCAAGATGGTAGTCCAACTCTTCATCAAACAATTAGTTAAATTGGACCACCACCAGGGACTCGTGGTCCAACCATCGAGTTATAATGTACTAGGTACGTACAACGTACATATAACTCGATGGGTTCAACTTTTTATTTTGTTTATTACAGTCACGAAGGTATTTAGTTATAACAGATTGCTTGTAAATTTATATAATTTCTTATGTCTTGAGCACTTGGGCAGTAGTTGGTCAATCGACTACTATTTGATATATACTACATACTAGCGACCCGCCCGCCCGGCTTCGCACGGGTGTAATTTACGTGCGAAGCCGGGGCGGGTCGCTAGTTATATATATAAACCTTCCTTGAAAATGTATCTAACTGATGGTGAAAACCGCATCATACGTTGCGTGGTTTAGGAGGAGTTAGCGGCCATACAGACATACAGACAGACGCGGAAAGCGACTTCAATTTATACTATGTAGAGAAGAGATAGAGAAGATAGAGAAGAGATATAGTACGTTAATATATAAAACCAAAAATCAAACTATTGGACCAACTTTGATGAAATTTCTATGTGACCATTCTGAAATTATATCCTTTTTAATAAAAAAAATATTCAAATCGGTTTGTAAATGAAGGAGCTCTGGGGTAACAAACATAAAAAACATACAACCGAATTGAGAACCTCCTCCTTTTTTTAAGTCGGTTAAAAATATGAATATGATTTGCATCGCAAGCCTTTGGTTCTCAGAGTAACTTTTAACGTGATTAACGCATCTAATTCCAATTTAATGAAACAAACGAGTGTGCCCCAACGTGCCATCACCAGTTACGCAGTTAACTCAACCCTCGTTTTAGCTTAATCAAAACTCAATTTAGCCGTCTTTAGTTCGTGCCGGTTTGAAAACAAGCCCTTTTCGGGGCGGGGTGCGGGGAGCAAACTTTATGTCTTCGTGATTAATTACTTATCAGTTAGGGATTGTACCGCAACCGCGCTAGCTCAAGATAAATCGTGCAACTTCTGACACAATATTTTTAATTAAGTTGAAAAATGTACCGCTATTTTCAGTTTTAATTCAGCCAAGCGGAGTTGTAGCATTTAATTGGTTGGCAAACGGTTAAACGAGGATAAAATGCAGACGTTTGTTTTAGAATAAACTGCAGTGTTTTGTTTATATGTTTACTTTATCAAAAGCTTACTGTAGGAAATAATGAAACATAATATTAAATTACAGATACGTTTCGTATATGACTTAACAATAATAACTATTTGTTATTTAATAGTATGGTGGACAAGAAGAAAAACCATACTTACCAGGCAAAATTACGTGATACGATGACTTTTTCACCTATGTTACATATACAATAGTGCTTTAGCACGTAAAAAATAACACAAAGAACTTCACTGGTTTTAAACATCGATTTGTTATTTTCTGGGCCCTGGCATTTATCGCAGACAACTCTAGTCAAATCATGGCAACACCGGAAAACTGTGACGTGAATCAAAGCAATGAAAAGAGAAATAGTGATGGACGTCACAATATCGATATCGACATTCGATATGGTGGCGGATGGCTAGCTATATCCGCTGAGTAATCGAATGAACGTCGCGACGCAGATGTGTGGGCTCGATTTGATTGAGGAAATTACGTCACTGTAACGTCTTTGTGCAGGTGGGAACTATGATTTGATAAAAACCTATACTAACATACAACTAATTCGTCAGCTGTAAAACTTTGTTTATTACAAAAACATAAATGTGTATTACGTCACACGCAGTAATTGTATGTAGGTAGTATGAAAAATATTTAAATATGTAATTTTTACCCACTATGGAACAGAGAAGGTTTTTTTAGTTTATTTATTTAACTTAGTCTAGATTATAAACACTACCAGGTGTGTCTTAGACTCTGCACTAAGCGAAGCCTGTATTACAGGATATAGTCTCTTTAGTGAATGCAGTAGGTAATAGTTCCTTCAAAACGGCTAGACCAATTTAAATGCGCTTTGTTTTATTTAAAGTAAGTAAGCTGTAAGCAGGTTGTAGTGGTTCTTATCTGTTTTATCAAAATATATATATTGTTTAAAAGGTATGAGATTTTATCCGAATTAGTGTTGGTTTATAAGTTTTAATTTACCTATATTTGTGGGTATAATATTATAGGGCTATGTTTGTAGGGCTATGCTCTGGGTTTCTCTACGAGATTATATAAGAAACGATGAGATCCGTAGACGAACGAACCGACTTAGCCCACCAGATTAGCAAGTTGAAGTGGCAGTGGGCAGGGCACATAGCACGCAGAACAGATCTCGAATGGAGACCACGGACCGGTAAGCGCAGCGTAGGATGGCCACCCACAAGATGGACAGACGACCTAAAAGAGATGGCAGGGAAACGCTGGAAACAGGCCGCTTCCATCAACCGGCCCTTCTGGAGATCGATGCGAGGCCTATATCCTACAATGGAAATCCTATATGTCTGAAGTTATGATGATGTATAATAATTTTAATCTTTTTTATTTTAAATTGCGGTTCTTAGAGAATTACCTACACGGAAAGCTACTAAAAATATAATAAAATAGAAATCAGAGGTACAAAATAAATAGGTCACGAGGTCACAGCTCAATGCGTTTGATCAAATCTGTCTTATGTGGGATACGCCTGTACCTATGTATGGCTACAGAATGAAAACTCAGATATGACGTATAAAAGGTGCCGTTGTTCGTTTAGATAGGTATTTGCTAGAAGTACAAATCAAACATATATACGAACAACTAGTCTGTGGAATTCGCTGCCTGAATGGGTGTTCCCCGATGGTTACAATCTGGGCGTCTTCAAATCACGAGTGAATCGGTTCCTTCTAGGCAAGCGTGCTCCAACGTAGACCGCATCATCGCTTAACATCAGGCGTGATGGTGGTCAAACGCAAGCCTATTATTTATAAAAAAATAAAATAAAATAAATAGTACAAAATTATTGGCGGCACTAAAATATTTCCATAACATTTCTATAGACATCCGTCATCTGTGTCGTCCGTTTAGTTTTTTATATTTTATGAGGACTCATCCCGCTTTAGCTTAGGTATGTTTTTTGACTTAATTATTATTTCGTTATTAGAGTTAATCCGCCGTAACAACACATATTCTGAGAAAATTTCAACTGGCTATCGGTTCGAAAAATACAGTCGTTAAAAGGTAGGACAAACAGACAGACAAACAGCGTAGGCTTAGTAATAGGGTCCCGTTTACACCTTTTGGGTACGGAAACCTAAAAAAGCTTGTGATAATGTAAAATAAGTGAAGTTTCTAGAAAGTAAAGTTTATATACCTTTCCCTTTTCTGTGATATGGGGCTGTGCGACGCACGTGTCACCGGTAACAGATCCTTTATCAAGAGCTGTAGTATCGACAGAAGGATCACAACCTCAGATCAGAGAAACAAGGGAGGAATGCCTTAGTACAATTATCATTCGTGCTCAAATGTCTCCCTGTTTCATCCACTTTTTTACTATGCCGCTAAACCGCTTGACGCAAAAACTGTAAGTGCAGCACCCCTCCTTTCGTCGATTCCCCAATGCTGGGGTTCGTGACCCATCACGCCATCAACCTCTCTTTTTGATGTTCCGCCATCTGTTCAGGCTTTCAGCAGCGTGAACCGCTTCGGCAACGTTGATGTTGAGGGTGGTGCGGTTTTGATCTGTCCAACGCATTGGGCTCCTTCCTCTCAGTCTCTTGCCCTATTTTTTTTTTGTGCGGCTCACTTACTTAATTTTCACGCACACTTGCAGCGACACTAATGAACTAACTAATAGTTAATACACAAAAAAGGGCGGCAAGGCCGTCTGCAGAGTGTGTTCGACTAAAGGCATGAAGCTTGATATAGGCCAGATACGCTCGCACCCGCCACGCAACCATATCTCCATTGTTTGTCTGATCTGAAGTCACAACTGTGTCAAGGAAAACAAATCTCAGGATTTGTTATTTTTAGCATCTATCGAAAACGAATGTGTCAATATTAATATTTTGTCTCTTTTTGAAAGTCGAAAGGACAACGAGTTCAGCTCTTGTTGTTTGTATAGTATTGCTAAATTGCGCGGAGCGAAATGAAGACCAACCAGACAGATGGCTAGTAATTGCGCTCTGATTTTTACGGACAACTGTCAGACGCATTTTTTCAGTAGCCACAATGTAGTATTTCATTGTTCGATCGTGTCGTAGTTGCATCATTTAGGGTTCAGAACGCGTTTCTTCTTTGCTACAAAGCGTTCAGGTCGATACCATGTAAGCCAAGACACAAATTTTGCAATGTAGTCTTTTCTGTGTTTGCCTCACGCGTTATGGACATTTTTATAAGTGCCACAACACGGTGTGGATGTTTGAAATATAACGCGTTATTGGTTGTTTTTCGCTCAATAAGCGTTTTCTTTCTTTGAGACTAACATCACCATCCACGATTTTTACTCAAAAGGAAATAGTTACGATTGAAACAATTTTATGAAGAAAGCACAAACGTAATCTCTAATGGGTGAATGGATAACAAAACTGAAGTCTTCGGTAAACCTCCGAATCAGCTAAAGCATTGTGCATTTGGCTGACGTGCCTAGCATTTCTAGTTGGGTGGCGCGTCTAACATCTCTGGGCGGGAGGCGCGCCTTGCATCTCTATCAGGGTTGCCAGGTAAAATTTCTCCTTATTTTTTTTGTTTTACAAAATGATGCTTAAAGTGTGGATTTAGTTGACGTCAACCAACGAGAGAAAAAGAGAGGGAAATATATATTCTTACTTTTCTCTCCCATTAGCACTATAAATTTTAACATTCAGACATATAATACACTTTTTTAAACTATCACGGTTGTTCACTAAACTACAGTTACCTATATGATTATTAACCGGATATTTATTGTGATGAGACTGTGGATAGATTTCTGCGCAGTAACATAGTACCATGTTCACGGGAAGACTAAAGATTGCAGGTGGTTGGCCGAAAAGTCCAAAGTTAGGTAAGGACAAAAAGTATCTACCCTTTTTATGTTTTTTTAATATTTTATAGTTTTACAGTCAAATTCACATTACCAATACAACTAAGATATCTCGAAAAATCAGCAAACGAGAAACCAACATTATTTTAACCAAAAAAATAACTTTGCGCACAAGTGAATAAGTTTAGATAAGAAAATACGACGACGGACGACTCAAGAATATTTTTCACCGACGATTTCCCCAAAGGTAATATTTTCCTTAAATTTGCTCTAACAACCAATTTTTCCCCAAAATCGCGAAAATAGCCCGAATCTGGCAACGCTGATATCTGGGAGGCGGCACGCTTAAGTTTTCTGGGTGGCCGCCAGAGACTATAGGCGAGAGACTAGGCGCGGCCTAGAACTAAAACGCGTTTATCGTGATCTTAGATACGACTTTCGCGAGACGCGACATCCTTAACTGATTTTAAATGAGTACCTCACTTGTACCTTATCCAAAAAAGGTAAAAGCAGAATAGCAGAATGATGTGCTAGTTATGACTAAACATCATTGTAGTCTCAATATTATGAATGCAAAAGTGTTGTGTAGCCGCACAAATTCATTTATACAGACAGTTTTGTTTGAAAATAAAATTATTGTAATCATCTGATTCAAAAGAAAAACAATATATTTGCTAAAAATCATAGTACACGGTTATTATGGCACAACAATATACAGGGTTGCTTATAATTAATCAGCGACCTCTTTACTTTGGTCTCCACAACTTTTGAATATTCCCAAAAAAAGTCAGGCCAGTGTCAAATTTGTGTTCCATATCAAAAGTTCGTTGATCTGCAAGCAAATATATGGAACAGCTGATTATTTATTGCAGTTTAAAAATTTGTTAGAAACAAAAGTTGTAAGTTACGATGTACAGATTTGGTTCATTAAAAGTAAATACTTAATTATAATTTGTCGTTTTGTTAAGCGTAGTGACAAAGTTTATACACGCTACTTATTTTAAACTGTCAGTTGTTTCGCTTTATTATTTAAAAGAGCCGACACGACACAACTGCAGCCGCAATTTTATGAGCAGCGCAGGTATCGTGTGAAATAAATAAAATGCAACATAAGCGTCAAATTAACTTTAAAACGGGCACGCGACGCACCAACCAGTTGTACAAAGCTAAACGGACTGTCACGCTATTTTGCTCTTTATGTCAAAGGGGCAAAGAGTATTAGCAGTTAGAGAGGTGCAACGTAAAGTGCAGTGCTGTCACATCATAATATCGACGTGGCTGCAACCGGGTCGGTCGGCATACACTCGACCTGAAACTAGGTCCCATTCTAGTTTACGAAGAACTCGGTTCACAGAACTCCTTTAAGAGAATTTAGTGACAAGGGAAGTAAGGACATGGATGTGACATGTTTTGGAAACGTTAGGAAATGTAGGAAATTAAAAATGTCGTTCAGACGCGCAGACGTGACTGGGTCTGACGGTGCGTTTATTTGCTATGAAGAGATTATTCTGGAGCGGAATTGTAAATAGAAATCATCTAGATACAATACCTAATTTTTGATTGTTTTCACAATTTCTAAGTGAAAACAATCAAAAATCATCCGAGCGTCGTTGTACATCAACATAGACATCAAATATATAGTTCGCAATGCCACATTTACTCCAATTGAGAAGTTATATCGCTTGCATAGGGTTCAACGTTGCTTGTCCTCTATGTTATCGTAGCACTGGCATCGCGCGGCGTTGTAGTCGGATCGCGGTTGCCTTACAACTAACTGAAAAGTCTGCGCAATTCGCAGCGGGCGCCGAGTTATGGTTCGGACATTTTTTTAGCATTGTGACTCTATTATGTATTGTATCTTGATGATAAAAGTGTACAAATAAAAAAAATCCTTATAAAAAACCCAATACTTACAACAAAGTGGACCCTAAGTCTTTATGAGTATGAAGTTCAGTACAGAGTCAGGATTAGTGTTGGGACTAATCCTGACTGAAATAAATTTTATTATTTCGTACAGAAATATGTACGCGGAGTCTTAGGTGGAAAGTTAAGCTACAACTAAATTGCTCTGGGGCCGTTCATTAATCACGTGATATTTTTTTAGCATTTTTTAACTCCCGCTCCCCCTTGGTGATACGTGGTGTGGTCTAAGACTAACCCCCCTTCCCAAAATCACCTGTAGTTTTTAGTACCTACAAAGAATCTTATTTTTTCTTATATTATCTTTAAATACAGGTATAAAGTATAGTCTGATTTTAGGACCATGACAAAAATGTCTAGACAGAAAGGTTGCAGGTTGTTTTTGATTGGCAAGGTCACACTACACGCCGCTTTTCGGTTTAGAAATCGCGCGGCGCGTTGAACCAAAAAATAAATACACGTGATATCTTACTACAAACCCCTCCCCCTTTGTGATATTTCGTGATTTTTGCATACCCCCTCCCCCCCCCCTTTCAAGCCTTACGTGATTAATGGACGGTCCCTCTTGTGAATTGTCTTGTCTTGTGATTTTGCTGAGTTTCTACAATTTGACATCCTTGCGGTCTCTAGCCTGAAAAAAGGTCTGTGGAAATCACTAAACAAAACCAACTCTAAGTAATGAAATAAACTTGAAACAATGAAGAAAGGAACTACGAACGTAGGTAGTAACGCTGCATTCACATTGCATACAAAAGTTTAAATAGAACGGTATTGCTTAACACAGGCACGGTAATGAGTACTTGAGCTAGCTCTTACTTATTCAACTGTTCGACTAAGTTTCGTGATTCGTTTCAATATTCGCAGCGAAACGTGCGAAGTTAGTATATCCTAGATAGTAATAATTATATATCCTGACCACATTGTTTTGATCTATGCCAGAACTATTAGCAAAACAACTGATTACGTTTTGCTTCTGTTAGAGCATAGAATACTTACCTGCGTAGTACAACTTAGAGTTTATCATACATAATAATATATTATAATTTTCTGTTGGTTAGCCACTCAGAAAAAAATAATGGAAGTGTTATACCTACAGTTTCCCCTTAGCACTTACTCCCCTTGGTTGTCCATTTGATGGCACTTTGACCATCTCGTTTGCAGTTGTGTGCCGCTCAATATTGAAGTGTGTAGAACTAGTAAGAATATGTCAGTGCCTATGAATATGTATGTTGCCTAGAAGAGATAGCTTTTAGCGATAAGGCCACACTTGTGGCACTAGGTCTTAAGTTTTTATAAGTAATAAATAACTTTTATTTCTGGTATGTACAATAAGGAGTTCTATGTATAATATATCAATTTAGTACTCAATCGGACTTTAAGAGCTCTTTCTGCAAAGCAATTTCAGCACTCGTTCTTCCAGTTCAGTTGAAATTTAATTAAGGGAATATAATCAAGCAAGAGTGGGTTAAGTGGATGTCATCATTAAGTGGCGGTTAGACGAGTGGGCGTAACCAGGACTTGATTTTTGTGTGGGTATTAAAGCGTGTCAAGAACGCCAAGCCAATCTTGTTACTGGTTGAAAAAGACTCACGCCGTTAAAGACAGTATTTAGTGAGTATAATTTTGCGGAATATTAATTTTAATTATAGGCGCTACAGCATTGATGACCTTCCCACCTTTTTAGTTTATTATTTACTTTTATTGTATTTATTTTTAAGTAATTGTAAAGTAAAGTACGGAAATGTTTCTTTGATATATTTATGTCGAATAATTGATCTTAGGGAATATATCTTCACAACTTATTACTTTACTTACTTACTTTTACTTGTTTGGGCTTACGAAATTTCTTAAAGAAGTACTAAATAGACAGTAGAATTGAGCTTATAGTGCTTACCTACTGCTTTTCTTATTTTTTTCCTACTAAAAGCCTTGGGGATGTTGGCCCCAAAATCTCCCCTAGTTACGCCCATAGTGAGACGGCTGCCAAGGGCACGAGGCGATTTGGGAACCAGCCAACGTCTTCAAGCTTCTGGAGAAGCGAAACGAAGTCTTGAACTACTTGCATTGTACTGCGCTTATGAACTTTGATGATAAAAAGATGAGAGAAGGCTGCTAACTTGGAATGTATTCCAGATCAAACTGATAATAGTACCTATCTACTTATCAAATTGATTCTATGAATATATATTGTGCTTAAATTTAGATTTTAGAGATTCTACGGCCAAAGGCCAAGGTGAGTCGAGGCGGGAGAGTCATCGTAATCATTGCCAGTATAAATAAATAGTTTTAAAAAGAATATTATGTTAGTGGCTTATATTGGGTTATGTTTTATTTGCATAGTTAACTAACTGGAAGCGCCGTGTGGTACATTCGTGCGTGACGTCACCCGCCGGTCCTAACGGAAGACCAGCGCCTGTTGTGTTCAACCAGCATTATGCTGAGGTGGGTCGATTTGTGACATAAAAAACGTTATATGAAGTTTATTGGTTTAGTCTGTTTTTATATATTTTTATGTCATAATATGTGATAAATAAGCTAACGGGCCACCTGATGGTAATTTATCACCGTCGCCTCTGGATACCTGTAACACCAGGGGCATCACAAATACGTTGCCACCTTTGAAGATAATATTATGTGTAATTTTTTTTTTTTATTGCCGTAATGTATCTTCCCTGTTTAGAGTAAGTGTAAATTTGTCCCGTCTCGATTCCGCAATGTGTCACGCCTGCGGAGTAACTGAGAGACCCTTCTTTTATTGGTTAAAAATAGCCTTGCGGGTTGTTAGCCGTTTAAGGTGGCTTATACCGTATGCAGTTCTTTCTCTCCCATAATTTTACATTAATTTTAAGATAAAAAATCTCTGAGTGTGAATTTCAAAAAAACTGCAGCACCTAATTTTGTTGACTATCATCATTGCATTACAAACAAAGAAGTTTCGACTCCAAAAGGCTCACATATATACACACTGCCCACTTGCCCAGGCTATATTTGTGATTTAGCTTAGCTGCCGTACCACAATGGTATCAACGCAAGTGGCGTCCCATACTAATGGCTGCGCCATCCCAAGGAATCAGCTTATATATTATTCATACCGAGGTAGAAACTAAAAGAAAAAAAAACTTAGAGAAAGTTGTTGGAAAGTACCCAGAATTTTAAATTAATGCCTAAAAATAATATCACTCATTAAAGAAAATCCTTTAGCTAAACGAATTTTAAACAAAGTGAAACCGAGCCGTTGTTTTCAGATGATAAATTGCAAAAGAAATTCGTGAAATCTAACTTTTCGAGTTCAGTCATGTTGTTCTGAAGCGTCTGTCAAGACTCTGTGAAATTTGGTTTGTCCCCCGGCATTTTCTGTTCGGAAAATGAGTCCAGTCCCACCCTACGCCAACCCTTTCCGAGTTCAAAGTGAATAGATACCTACCTACTAGGGTATAAGTAGATCGAGTATATAATGGAATGCTGTGGCTTCCAGAGAACAAACTAAATATTCCTATGGGGAACACAGTTTAGATTATTAAACTGGCTTCGATCAATTCGGGACCGGACGGGCATCGATGTTACAAAGTGAATCCTATATCATCACACGTACTACAGAATCTTCAATGACAAATAACGTAACCAATTAGAAATGCCAAATACGACGTGTTGATAATAACGACGATGAATGAATCAAAGTTTGTAAAATTTTGCTGTAGGACTCCATACAGGGTTATGCTGGAACGGCGTTTGAAGCCGAAAGGCGACTATAATTTCCATCATTATGAACAACTTTTACTACGGAACCAACCCTGAAACCGAGAAAAAAACATCAGCTGTTCCATGGAAAACAGAACACTCGACAAAATGTATGGAACAGTTGTTTTTATCGCGTATTTTATCCGTTTAGTACTGATGTTTTGGCATGGTCCCATACTAAAAGTTGTTCATAATGATGAGTATATAACGGATCCGTTTCGACTTAGTACAGCGTAACCCTGTATAGAGCTCGCATTTCAAAATCAGGGTCCGTCCGCATATGATAAAACATAACTGTTCATTAGTTTGAGTAGTTGCGATTTAAAATAAACTGCCTCACCTAAAAACGTCAAGTAAAAGTCAAAGGCAAAAAAAGAGAGATTTATTTGCTCTATCTTGTTTTTGTGCATAACAACTTCCTTTTGATAAGTTAAGTTCGTTAAGCTATTTAACATCAGAGCAAACGTTTTTATGTATAAATGTATACTATGTACAATTGTACACGCTCTAATTAGTTGTTATAGGAATAATGCACTAGCTTGTAGACAAGCTCAACTAGACTAGATTATCGTCCCGTGAATTACCCTTCCCAATATCTGAGCATCTGTAGTCAGCCAGTGTAATGCAGTGGATCGATATTATTTGCACATGATTTGTACCGATCTACGGACAGTGTGCCAATCGCTGTCAAAGGGCTGGGGTATGGCAGAGCATTTGCGCCGACGTTCTATTCGATTATCACCGAAGCAGAATATTCATTTAGTGGCAATATTCGTTCAAGGGAACATTAAGCTTGATGACGGAATTGAATTCATTGATTCATAGGTTCTCAAATTTATTACGACGACTAAATTAAATTTAAATTTTCACATTCTTTATTACCACACAATAATTAGCGTATAAGAAAATTCCTAGTCTTAATTAAATGCTACAAATGACACGTAATAATAATTATGCACAATATACACACAGCCACACATATAATATATAGATACGTACACACGTTAAACTTATAACACCCCCCTTTTTGCGTCGGGGGCTAAAACAGTTGGATTATCCATATACACAATCGAAGCAATCGAAACAATCAAAGTCGAAATTGACAATCGAAATGTTCATTAGCACATGTGTTATTTTAATCGAAGTTGCCAGTATAATGCTAGCGGCATTACCACGCTGAAAGGCAATGCTTAAGTCTTTTTAGACACAACCAAGTACTAAACTTTATCGCGTGAATGCTGACACTAAACACAAGTTGTACTAACTCGATATCTACGACTAACTTCACTCGGCGCATCTCACAGTAAGTGAGGCATTGTGCGCTACAATCGCGCTTGAATTGTCTCGATTCAGTTGTAATCGAATCAAATGCTGCCTGAGATGCCAGTGGTGCCTTTTCTTCCCGTAAGAGTCTTTGAATTGAATTGATTGAAGCATTGTTGATTGTTATTCTTTCCTGATCCTTATACTTATAAATACTACTAGCATGTACCGGCTTCGCTCGCTCCATTTATACCTGTTTTTAACCAAGAATATTATCCGGTGAGATGAACATACTGGGCGAGCGATATATCTGGACTTTAATCGGTGGAATTTTACATACTTTAAATCTGAGTCTCAGGATCAAACCTTAGTGTACACAAAAATCGAAAAATTGAACACCCCGTGTCACCCCTTAATATCATTTTTTTGAAAACAAACAAAATATTAGAATTTTCAGGTTTAGTTACCTTTTCACGACAAAACAGCAAAACTGATAGTATTAGACAATCAACTTTGCGTATTGTGAAAGTAGACATAGAATAAATAGTATTTTATCGCGGAACCTGACGGAAAACTGGAAAATGGAATCATAGAGTGCAACTTATGTATCTGTATTTAAAAAAAAACTTAAAATTTTCAGATTTTTAAAAAGAACTTTTTTTCATTAATAATTCCTGCGCTTGACCGCCAACTCGCCTGATGTTATGCGATGTCGATTAACATTGTCGACCGGCAGATTTAAACCTGACATCCTGGTTTACGTCCCAAGCATTCTTGCCGCTAAGATACGGTAGCTTTCCTGTCTGCCTCCATATTCTTCAGCTTTCATACTAACTTGAGCTTTCTACATGTATTTTTAGTAAATTCTAAAGTGTAGAACAACACTTATAAACAACAAAATATAAAAGCCAATGATATTAAGATATTCTAGCAAATAAATTATTTGATTTATTGATTGATAGTTATTTTAATTCTCCTAATACTAAAGTTACGGGGGGCCTAGCACATTTACTATACATACATACATTTACTATATTTACTATACATTTACATTTATTATTTTATAGAATTATCTACACGTCTGATCGAAGCGTCCCGTGACCAAATTGCAATTCAAGACGGCAATTCGACTAGCATTTTGGGAACGATGCCTGCGGGTAGTTCTTTTGTTGATTAATATTTATGTTTATTGATATATACTTCCTTATAACAAATATAGTCATTACCAAAATACAAAGAATTGTACTGTTTTTATCGCGTTTTTCCGATGTCTCATTCCACCAATTTCGTTTAACGTTAAAACGAAAATACTCCCGGTGATTTTAAAATTCCGTGCATTTACCTTTATCGGAAAAAGCACACGAACGCGGTAAAATTAAACCAAAATATTTTTGTAACGATTTGGTTCCCATTAACTTGGTACCTTTAGCGGCACCTTTACAAAACCAATTTAACTTTTTTTATGATCACAATTCGAGCTAATGTGAAATTAATAATTCTGCTGTCACACAATGTCACGAACAGTTTATAAGAAGGTAAAAGAAGCAAAAATGAATCAGTGTTTCATTTAAAGTTTATTATTTACCTGTGTAGAAAGCAATAATGGTTTTGTGAAAGTTTTATATTCTTCACGTCGCGTGGGTCTCTTGATTAATTTTCTTTTGGAAACTCTGAGAATCTTTAATAATGATAGTACGTAGTCACAGTAGATATATGAGCTAACCAGTAGTATGACTCGGACGTGTCCTTTATTCAATGCCTACTGTCAGTTACAGGGCTAGGGTTGCTACTACGGGAATTTTTTTACTATTTTGTATGCACTTCTACGCTGACGACACATATACGGTAAATCTCAATGACGCGGCGCGTGCGACTGTCGCTCTGAGCGTACCGTGAAGTGTCGTAGCAGGCGTAGTAAGAGGCGCTCGATTGATAACGTCACTCTATTCAGGCGTTTGTTTAAATTTAAGTTACTGCTTTAGTTTATATATCTACTGTAAAATAGGCATCTTTTAAACAAAGTGGCCTTGGAATATTTGGCAATAGGGTCTGACCCCAACCATCGGCCGTCCTTGGTTAAGCAGAACTTGAAGTGCGTGAATATAAAGTGTAGATTACAAACCGACCTTCTGAAACTTAAGCAAGGTTCATGGAAACTAATTCATCTGGTAAGTAACACAACTTTTACAACTGCCTGAATTGTTATAAACAAATTCAAAAGAATAAGTAATTTATTGTTGTACACGGGCAAAGAAAAGATCGAATGTAACATTGACAATAGTATAGTTAGTAAAAAAGTATCACAAGCTTTCCGTCTAAAATTTGCTCTTCTATTTATAGATTATGTATCTATAATCTACAGATATTAATTATTTATAGTAATATTAAAATTGGAATTGTGTTGTTGTAGGAAAATCATAACATTAATAAACAAAAACTTAACAATAACGATGAATGCGTATTAAAACTGAAAGCGTATAAATAGCGTGTCAGCGTTAAACCAGACTGATTATTTTTCACGCAGACAGCAATAACGTGCCAGTGAGAGGTAATGATTAGCGAAGCCATAAATTCTATAAAGAATCAATACGAAAATTGCTAAAAACTATTTGCCATATCATTCTAAAGATAATTTAATAGCCAATGGCTATATTTTTTAATACTTACTCAGTGATTTTTTATCTCCAAAAACGTTGAATTCAGCGTGTAAGACAGCCGCGAACCTAAAGCTGTTCTTTTAAACCTCACATTTCTCTCTTTTAATTATTCAGAAACGAAACCTTTTTTTATTTATCGACAGATAGCTTTACAGCTTTATTTTTACGGGCGTCTATCGCCATAGATTGGATTTAGTAGTCTGCGGTGTAGCAGTAAAATCGATTTCAATGCATTCTGATAGCTCTTATTTTTATACTGCAGTAAAGCGCAAATGGCTCCGAATTATCGACTTTCGTTGACGGTATAAAGTTAATAGCGACTTTATATTTAAACGTTTTTAATAATGAGATCCGTATTCCAGCTCGAATGACTATGACAGTTTGAAGGTTTACTGGTGATTGGTTTAATACCATGAAGTTATAGGTCCATATTTAGGGTTAGTTTTTTTTAAAAGCTTATTTTGCTACGATAATGTTTTTTATAGGCTTTCGTTTGACCGCCATCTTGCCTGATTTTGCGCGATGGTGTGGTCTACGATGGAGCACACTTACTTAGAAGAAACCTATTTACTCGTGATTTGAAACGCCCAAATTGTAAATATCGGGGAACACCTCTTGATAAGTTTTTTTTTTTTGAGTTGAATATTTAAGGCCGTTATTTTCGATTATAAAATACAGATTTATTTATCGCAGATATTGTGTTTTCTATAGATCTTATTATTTAATGTAATCAGAAAGCCAAAAATTCAGTTTTCATTGCTTTTAGTTTTTCGTTAAAAAAATGTGAATTAATAAATCCTTTTTCAAAGTAATCCTTTTGATCTTAAACAATGTCTTCGAACAAAATTGTCGTCACTTTGTCGAACTATAACGCGACAAGGTGCCTACGGTTTCGTATACCTACGCCGGTCTCGCTTTGTCACAATAAAAAGATTCTACAAAATTTTGTCGTAGCGCGCATGTTAGCCCGGCTAGTAAAATTAAAATCTATTATCTATTCATTAGAGTAGTTCGCTACTTCAATAAATAAATAAATTAAATAAATAATATTCGGGACATTTTTGCACACACGGTCATCTGACCCCAAACTAAGCAAAGCTTGTGATATGGCTGCCAGAGACTGATATACATACATAATATATAGTTTTAAATACATGTTTAAATAGACATTAACACCCAGATATAGAAAAAACACAAATGTTCATCACATAAATATTTGTTCTAGGTGGGAATCGAACCCACACCCCCAAGCTCAGAAGGTAGGTTCACTACCAACTGGACCAACGGTATATCTAAATAGATAACACAAGCTATAAAGTTAACTAATTATTCAAAGTGCTTACAGGCTACTGACCTGAGTACCTGCAGTTCATTACTCTCTTTCAATAAAAAGTGAAATAAAAATCTGAATGGGTGGGTATTAGAATTTTCTCAGACCCAGAGTTTCAGGATTAACGAAAGCTTTACGAACTAAACAACAAAGATCTAATCACTTAAAAATAAACTTGGAAACCGAGCTCAACTTTAATTGGATATAAACGGTAAAGATTGTGTATTGAATGGTTTAGTTTAGACCAGTGTAGACCAGTTTAAGTGCACAATAAAAACTATGACTGCGGGTCAGCTTAGGAACTGATCGATTGCCAGTGAGGAGTTCAAACAGTAATTCAACTAAGTACTGATTAATAAACAATTATTTTTTTCGATCGATAATTTCAAAAAAAAAATGTGAATTCGTAATAAAGTGACGTAGGTACTCATATTACTTGTTTGTCATTATAGGTATTGTTGGGAATTGGGATTTGGCGTTAGCATACCTAATGCCGTTAGTTATAGGAATTTTGACATAATAATTATGTTTGTAAGGTATTTGACCTCCTTCAAATAGAAAAAACAGGCCAAGTGCCAGTCGGGCTCGTGCATTGAGGTTGCCGTACCACCACATAAAACACAAAACATTAATTTAAAACAAATTCATATATAAGTAGTAATTTTATTACAATTTAGTGTCGAACCTACTTTATTTTTCTATATGAACGCGCTTTGCGGTTTGAACAATAAATTTATGAAGCTTTCGATTTATAAAAATCACTGTGAAAATTAAACTTTTTTGTTTCATTGAAGAGCGTTATTAAATCAACCAAAAAAACACGCTACTTATATTTTAAAACACCGCACCAATAAGGTAGATGATTCAATTGAAACATTATTATTTGAATAATAAGCAGAATTGATTTTACCATATTAGATTTTACATATATTACATTTAAGTTCCTAAAAGTTTTGTTTGACTTCGGTACTTATTTTGTCTTTCACAATAGGGTATTTGACTGTTTTTACGAATCTCAAATTGTTTATGTTCTTAATAATAAAGCAATATTATGATTTGATCCTCAGGATTTTCAGTATTTGTATTAAATGAACAATCAAAATTATCATACTACTGTGTAAACGTTCTTTTGACATTTATGAGACCACGTGACTTCAGTGACGTCAGAAGCTAGCAAACAAAATCTTACTCGCTATACAATTATTGCCTCTATTACTTACCTGTGACGTTATAAGGACATTCGACCTTTATAGAGTGTTTCCAGTCAAGTCACCAATGAAAAATATTTTTATTTTTATGAAAATCAGGACATATTTTTATTTTTTTTGTAATTAAATAATATTTTGTAATAACAATCTTCCAGGATAACACCAGCATGGATCATATTTTTAATAGTCAAACACTATATTACATAATCAACTGTACATTCAGGTATTCTAACGGTCATCAAAAGTAATCTGAGGAAAAACTGCTTATGAGTTAATATAAATGTAGGTTACCATTCGTAGTTCACGTGTAGACAGTAGTCGGGGATAAAAACTGTTTGAATATGAAACTGCATAAATACCTACTCGTATTTTGCAACAAATTAAGGTCCTCGTAATTAACTCTCATTGATACCGAACCCATTTTAATTGTAAACAAATTAATGTTATAATTAAAGTCTGGGTGATGAATGGGTCTCTTTTAATTAGCCTTGTTATTATCCTATAGCTTTGGTTAAACATTGAGATTGCGTTTCAAAGGTAAATACACCTGTAGCAATGACATTAATTGAGTCCCCAGTTCACAAAATTATTTTGTACAATAATTAATATTATACGCCTGAATTGCCACGCTATTTTAAAGAGTTCATTTTAAACTCTAGAATTGAAATGTTCATACACTTTCATACTATGGGAGATTGGTATTATCTGTGGAAAGTGACCCAACCAGCTGACAGCCTGGAATATCACTACAACAACCCTCTGATTGGCTAGGATTTCGACGCTACGGACGCCGCAATATGGCGGTGTTAATGTTAAATTACCTGTATGTATTAGTACAGCTCCCGGCCCTTGGGGACCGCCGGGAGCTCACCTCATTTTTAAAAATCTTTCATAGCGCCTGGTTAATGCCACGCGTGACCAAAATGCTGGCGTGTTTCTGGCTCAACGCATAAGCATTGCTATTCAACGTGGTAATGTCGCCAGCATGCTGTGTACGCTGCCAACTGGTAGTGGGCTTGAGCATTTGGATTGTCTTTAGACCTTCAATGGTCTATGGGCAGTCTAACTGTATTTGTAGTGTTAGTTTTAGCTTGTATTTTGTTTATTTAATAAAGGCGCTTGACCAGGAAAAAAACTTAGTACATTGTATTTATCAAGTCAAGTCAAGATTACCGATAGACCATCCCGTAGTTAGATGAGCCTTAAATAAGCCTTCAAATAATAAAGCGTTAATATGAACTAGTAGGTACATAAATTAAGTATGCTCTGCTGCGCTTGACAAAAGAACAACTGTTTTAGTCTTACAGCATCGGTAGCTGTTTGTGGCGCATCTAGAAGGCATCTAGTTAGAGTTCTATTTTCAAATTATAAAGAAATAGGCTTTCCAATTTATAAAGAAGTATTTATTCTTCATCAAGATTCTTATGCGGGGGCGATAAAATTTAAATCATACACTGACGTCCGCTTGGGATGTTTGGGATGTATTGAGCATTTCCCCTTGCCAGCATGTACCCCAGCCAACCCAGCCCCTTGAAATGCCGGAACGAGTCTCTGGGGCGCTCTGGCACAGTTTTGCTCTAGTGGCGTTGATGGGAGTGTAGATGATGGTGAGAAACAGTCAAGCTGTTATACTGATATAATGGATGATGATGAAGCTACTTCACGCAAGTAGTACTTAATGTTAACATATTCATCTTGATTGATCACCTTTTTGTTAAGAAGTTTAATTGTTATCGACGAAATCCATCAAAATCTAAATTACTTATGAAAACAGGCTAAATCCCAGACCTATCACAACTTAGAATTAGATATCATCAAACATAACCGAAGGAAAAGTACTCGCACTAACTCGCGATCTCAGTAGCTAGGTGATAATTTTGAATCGCTTTCTATAAAAAGTTAGTGCCTTTACCTTAGCACATACGCTACCTGACTCCTTACAAAGAACATAAACTGAGAGAACCTAAAGACTATTTAAACTTTCTTTATGAACAATCGATAAGCACTAAAATGTAGGTAATTCTGAGGAAGTCTTTGGGAAAAAGGATTATGTTAGAGCTGAAAACGGGTCGGCTTTTTCCCCGAACTTTTCTCTAATTTATCAGGATGGTATCATACAGAATAGAGTGAACTATAAACCTACTTCCAGTAAGGGATGCCTAAGGTACATAAAAATCTTTAGTTTATTTTGAAGTTAAAGTGACTGCTATAACTTACTATCTACGTAAATTTCGAAAATATAATATAGCCTAGGCCAGACGCCAAAAACAAGATAATAACCAGAGTCACCGACATAGCCATAAAAATTTGCAAGTTGAAGTGATAATAGGCAGGCCATATCACTCGTAGAACCGATAACCGATGGAGAAGAAAGGTTCTAGAGTTGGACCCTCGAAACTGGAAGATGCAGCGTAGGTAGGTTTCCTAGTAGATAGATCGACGACATCGTGAGAGTCACGGGCATCAAGTGAATGCAAATGGCAGGCTGCCGTTCAGTGTGGAGGTCTATGGGGGGAGGTTTATGTCCTGCAGTAGACGTCTTCTGATGATGATGAAATGACCAAAAACACGTGTTTGTTGCAGAATTTGAAAATTCATGTCAGACATAACCTAGAAGTAATGTGTATGCATGACGCACCTCGCAGATATCTATGCCGTGTACAGACAGTTACGTCTCTCACATTTGCGTCTCTTTCATTTCAGTAGAAATGAAACGAGACATAACGCATTTGGCCATTTTGCTTCATACACGGCACAATAAGACGATGTTATACTCAAAGGTAAAATGTATTCAGTCCACATAATATTGTGATTTTAATACGAAATGAAAAAAGACGGAGATCTTTTAACTGCAGTGAGACAATCAGCATAAGTTTAAAGGCACTGTGTGGGCTTATGGAATCCAGCTCTGGGGAACGGCTTCAAAAACCAACCTGAGCATTCTGGAACGATTTCAGTCAAAAGTGCTACGAATGATAACCAACGCTCCCTGGTGTGTCACAAATGTAGAAGAGTGGTTCCACTTCACAGTGGAAGAAGAAATAACAAATAACGCCCAAACTTATCAAAAACTACTGCAAAATCATCCAAATGAATTAGCAAAGATGTTGATGTCAAGAAAGCCTCCAAGGAAGCTTACAATGAAGAACCTTTACTTATCAAAATAAGAAAAATTATGAGGATGGATGCGTTAATGGGCGTATTCCACACAAGACGCGTCATTTAAAACAACAGTTCAAAATAAAGCTTATTAACTTCAAAAGACAATGTTTTAAAAAGGGATAAAAAAAATATTATTCACTTTTCGGTGAACTTAGCCTACATCAGATTTTAAAATGATAAGAATGTACAAGGAATAAATGTGTCTTTTGCATGTCTTTTTCTGTGCCTTGAGGCAATGAACAATAGTATTTATTACACGTACCTTCAGGGTATATTATGTACGTATTTGAATCAGGCAAACAAGTTGAAAAGGCTTTAAAGGTGGATCAATTTGGTAATGGCCACAGGGTAGTTCAACGATTTGTCAATGTCTGCTCCTAGCTATATTACTCTACGTCATAATCAATTGCGAAGTTAATGATGGTAGGTCATCATTCAACCTCGGGTGGAATCGTGGGGAGGTAATATGAACGATGCTGGTATGCTTTTAATTTGAGTGGATTGAAGTTTGGTTACTGAGAAATTAGTACGAGGTGTTTATGTGTGTGTGGACTTAAGTATAAAATATGTGTTTTCACTGTTATTAACTACCTGTAGTTCCACCTGGAACAAAATTTACGTGTCCAAAATGTTCGACTAGCCAGAACAAATTGGAATATTTTTGTCCAAACAGTTAGATCATCAAACAACTAGTAGGACAGAATGGAATAAACGGGTGACACCAGGTCTTTCATAATAAAGATCTCAAAGATTTTATTATTGGATATGGCTCGTGACAGCATAGAAATAGCCTCAGATCAGACAAATAAGTAGGATATCATCATCATCATTTCAGCCATAGGACGTCCACTGCTGGACATAGGCCTCCCCCATCGATCTCCAAAAGGGCCGGTTGGAAGCGGCCTACATCCAGCGTTTCCCTGCGGTCTCTTTTAGGTCGTCTGTCCATCTTGTGGGTGGACGTCCTACGCTGCGCT
The DNA here is from genome assembly GCA_932305915.1 of Agriopis marginaria. Taxonomy (NCBI): domain Eukaryota; kingdom Metazoa; phylum Arthropoda; class Insecta; order Lepidoptera; family Geometridae; genus Agriopis; species Agriopis marginaria. The sequence goes on along the minus strand of OW029925.1, from coordinate 6,798,348 downwards.
TACCGGTCCGTGGTCTCCATTCCAGAACCTTTCGGCCCCATCGGCCATCTGTTCTGCGTGATATGTGCCCTGCCCACTGCCACGTCAACTTGTTAATCCGGTGGGCTATGTCGATGACTTTCGTTCGTCTACGGATCTCCTCATTTCGGATTTGATCTCGTAGAGAATCCCCGAGCATAGCCCTCACCATAGCTCGTTGTGCGACTTTGAGCTTGCTTATGAGGCCCATAGTGAGAGACCACGTTTCAGTTCCGTATGTCATCACTGGTAACACACACTGGTCGAGACTTAAGACTTTGGTCTTAAGGCACTGAGGTATTTTGGATGAGAAGACGTTGCGAAGTTTGCCGAACGCTGCCCAGCCGAGTTGGATTCGCCGATTGACCTCTTTCTTGAAGTTGGACCTACCTAGTTCGACTGTTAGAAGTAGGATATACCTTAGTACAAAATGATAGCTCGTGTTTCAAATTTATCTGTGTTTCTCCCACTTTTTTCACTATACTGCTAAACCGCTTACGCAAAAACTGTAAGTACGTCACACTTACTCATTATTTCACTAGACTTGCAACTACAGTCGACACAAATTAACCAACTAAAAATTCATATGCAAATAAACCGACAAGGCCGTCTGTAGAGTGAGTTCGACTAAAAACGTCAAGCCTGATTTAGGCCAGATGCATTTGTACCCACCACACCACTTTACCATATTATTATCTAATATCTTAATCTGATTTGTGGTATTTGCCTATGGTATTAGCCTTAACAGTGTTTCGAGCCTCAAGACCATCGAGCAAATTTCACTATTGTGTAGCTAGATTAGCTCACAAAGCTTTACATAGCATAGGATTACTTACCCATTACATTGTAGACAGAGTAGGTACTTGTAGTGTTAGTCATTACGTTCGGACACTGGAAGCTCTGGAGTGTCGTACCTATAACTGGTTACTAGACATGAGTGGTTTATTGGCAATTACCGTTTGTAAGTACCTCTCCATAGTTCCGTTTGAGTTGTGTTGTATCTATGAGTAATCTTTGGATATCTTTTACCACAAATATTATTCTCTCTGAGCGATGGTGGCCAGGCGGTAGCATGTGCGCTTTACAATCTGAATGCCCCGAGTTTGATCCTTGGCGGTGATGAACAGTCAATAACTTAATTAGTACTTAAATAAATTATGTGCAATTTCGATGCCATTGCTTAACAACGGTAAAGGAAAACATCGTGAGAAACACGGTACGTCCAAGAACCACTGAAGTTCAAAGACATATATTTGACATTCACTGAGTCTGCATAGGATTAGGGTCCACCAGTCTCTCTCTCTCTCTGTTTCTCTCTCTCTCTCTCTCTCTCTCTCTCTCAGAGAGAAGAGTTGTTCCCACATCGCAGTGGGAACATGATAAGCTGATATGATTGTTTGATTGATTGATTGATCATTCTCTTATAATTATAAATGCGAAAGTCTGTTTGTTAGTTATATTGAAGTTATACTTCGTATGCGACTTGCAACGTTTGCGTTAAGCGTAAAACGTTTAACGCAAACATTTTACGCTACCATGGAGGGGGAATTATTCTCTCTCGTATGGTTTCGAAATGCGTATCCTTTTTTCGCCCTGTGACAAGCAGAACCGGTAGTGTAATGGTGTCGCTAATGGATTGAGAAGCCTAAGGAGCTAGGTTCGAATCTCGAGAAAAGCATGTTTTTAAATTGTTGATATTTTTGCCCTAGTTATAATTTTAGAGTTCCTTGTTGAAGTATTATTTCTTCCGCGCGGAGGGACTCCACGCACTATTTTTTTTATCCTGGTAAATTGTACGATTCCTGGGGGAATATCTATGTGAGTGAAACTGCAGGTCGTAGCTAGTAGAGAACAGAAGGTTTTAAAACAAACATGGAATGTTGTCTTGATTAAAACAAAAACATTACAAGAAAGAATTTTCACTCCTAAAGCAACTCATCTAAAGAATCACGAAAGGAATTCCGGCAATTTTAACATTTTTATGGAAAAAAACTGCGTCAAATAGGACTCAACAAAGAGCTTCGACTAAAGGGTAGGCATTTTATCTCAGACTAAAAACATTCAGTCAGGGTTCAGTACAAATGGATTCACTCAAAATGTAAGTAATTCATTTATCTTCCTTATACGCTTGTTTTGCTTCTACATTTTCAGCGTATCAATAAATCACGCACCTTGCTTCCTTACTTAGTATAATTCTCTTTACCCGTGCGTCTTGCCTTTGTCCGAGAAAGCCATTTGTTTACTTTTTACTTAGACACATTAGTTGGCTAGGATTTTTACGTGGGTAGCAAACTTTTGGGATTGTGGGTTCCTTCGGGACTGGACATTACGGTATTACAAAAGCCTAACATGTGCGAGTACGTTACAGCTTCGTGATATGATCACAAACATGAAAAGTGTGGAATAGTTTTTAGGATTCCGTACACAAATAAACAAACTAACAAATATACAAATAAATAACCATCGGTTTCCTTTAGACTCAGACCTTCGCTTCGTTCGGTCAATAAACATAATATATGGTAGAGTTTATTATTTTTATAATCTGTCTTCTATCTAAATATATAAAAATCAATTGCTGTTCGTTTGTCTCGCTAAAATTCGAGAACGGCTGAGCCGATTTAGCTGATTTTGATCATTAAATATTTGTGGAAGTTCAGGGAAGGTTTGAACGGTGAGTAAACGGCTGGACCGATTTGGATGCAATTTTGTGTTCCTGGAGCGGGTCGTAGTAGCGAGGCCAAAAGCCGAGCTCTACGCGTACGAAGTAGCGCGTATCAGCAAGTATACATAATATTTGTTAAGGGTCTTTAGTCGCTATGCAATAATGCCAGCCCCGTTTTACAACATTTCTTAACATTCAAAAGGGACTGAAGCTTCTACGCTGATATAATAATTATGGTCGAGACCATGGCATACAAAATCCTGTCGCAACGGATCATTCTCGATAGATCCATTGTTAAGACCCATAATGGATCTATAGAGATTTTTCTCTCTCTTTAGATCCCATTTTAAAATTATGGATCATTCAAAAACTTTTTTTCTCACTAGATCTATTAGTAGTTCCTCGATGGATATATTGATATTTTTAATTCTCGTTGGATCCCATTTGAAAGTATAAATCTATTGAAAACTTCCTTTATCATTAGATCCATTGGTCAGATGCATGATGGATCTAGGTATATATTTTGTAATCACAACCAAATGATTTGTCTTTTCCAGTTTCAACTCTGCTGATGCTCTCTAGCAAGTAGGTACTATAAATATAAATCGCCCAAACTTTTCTTAGAAAATTATCACCAGCTAATTTCGCCGAATCAATTTTCTATTTCAAGAAAAGTAAACAATTATTTACTCATGAAATCTGTAATTCAGATCGCATGGCAAGATTTTCCTACATTTCTATAAAACATTATCATTAAACCACCCACTTTCTTTTACCATAAATAGAACAAGCGCTTTAGTATAATTCATTAGATTCACGCAAATATATACTAGGAATATTTTAGACAGTAATATTGTTTCTAAATCAATGAAAATCAACTGACGGGTCGTATATATTTTTTTTCAATTATACTTAACACAAAAGAAGACTACTAGTTTACTATATTTTTCCTAGTGCCACCTATTTACAACTCTACTAACTAAAGATGTGGATTTATTATAATAATAAATTAATTTGTAGCCAGATTTTTTACATCTAGTAGGTTATTTATTAAAACACTGTTTTAAACTATCACTGCTGTTCACTAAAGTTAAAAATTATATGATTATTTCACTAAAATTATATGATTATTTACGGGATATTTACCGGGAGCTCATTCTACAACCTTACTACGATAAATATCCCGTAAATAATCATATAACTTTGGTTATTTATTACTCAACATCATCAGTCCTGAATAACCCAATACTGAACTTCTAGACCTTCTTTTGTTTCTACCATTCCTTTGCAGTTTTTTTTTTGCCTAAATAAATGTATGTGAAAATCCAATTAATATTACTAAATGTGTGTGTAACATGTTTGTCCATACCTACCCAAGTCCGTAACATTTGTACGCATTTGGATGAAGGTAGTATATGCCCTGTATTAATTAACTTAATTAGGAAAATAGCTGTTTTTGTAGAATTGCGGGTAAAACCGCAGGTGCTACTTGTATGTTATAAAGTAAAATTTTAGATATTATCTATACTAATATTATAAAGAGGAAAGATTTGATTGTTTGTTTGTTTGCATTGAATAGGCTCCGAAACTACTGAACGGATTTGAAAAAATTTTTCATTGATGGGAAGCTACACTATCCTCGGGTGACATAGGCTATAATCTATACCCGTGCGAAGCAGGGGCGGACCGCTAGTCGTTTATAAAAATATTAAAAAACAAGTGAAGCTATTTTTAATGCCATCCAATGCGGGCCCTGAAACTTAATAATACAAGCAGCCCTATATTGAAAACGGTTGTTAGTGGTTGTTCCAGACAGTCGGCAAACACTAGATCAATGCCTCTTATTAGAACCAAGTTGCTTACGAACACTAAGTAGGAACAGTCTGTAAACAGAAGAGGTTTTGTAATTTCGTTCAATTGCGATATTAAATCTTTGATGGTTCTAAATAGTAAATAATACTGGAAAGTTTTTTTAAAACGTTAGATTAAAAATACTAACGTTAAGAACAAAAAAACCAGCAAACCCCGATTAAAACTTGCTTTGGCATACGAATAAAAAAAAATCCTAAAAATATATATCAAAACTTCTTTCTACTTTTCTTTGCATAATACTCTACTTAGCTATAATAGTAAAACTTAATAGTGAAATGTTAACACGCTTGGCCAAATTACAATTCTTCGCTCCGAAATCAACAAAAACAAAAATATGCAGCTTAATGATGGCAAACGTTATTTAGTTCTGCACAACAATATGATCACTTTTATAATTCCCAAGTCTCACCATAAGGGTTTAATTATACCATTATGATAAGGATCCCTAAATAAAAACAGCAACTCTCACTCAGAACTTAGAAGTTGCCATTCAAGCTATTAATATTTAATCGTAAGCAGTTGTACGAGTATGTTATTTGTCGAGCAAGTGCCTTTAAAAGCTAAACAAAATACACGCAAACACTAAAATACCTAATTGCCTATTTTACTAAAACAGTTAGTTGCCCTTTGATCGTTGAATGACCATAGATAATCCAAATGCTCAAGCCCACTATCAGTTAGCAGCGTACCCAGCATGCTGGCGGCATTACCACACTGAATGGCAATGCTTACACATTGAGCCAGATAATCTCCAGCATTTTGGTCACGTGTAAAATCAACCAGGCGCTCTAATAAATTAACTTTCGTCTAATAATTCCAGCTGTACTAAAACGCTTCGACAGATTTTGGAGGTTGTTAGCACCATCTACAATTTGTAGCTTGAATACATCAGCCAGAAATAATATAGCTTACAACATTTTTGTAAACCTTCCAAGACCACATAAAACATTCAACTGAAAACCCATTAGAGAGTAAGCTTCGTTTAATGAAAGTTTAATGAACCGTATAGTTTGATGAAATTATAATTTATTAAATGAAATTATATATTATAATTTCCGAGAACCAGTTGTCTGGATAAACCGAGAACCAGTTGTCTGGATAAATCTAACATAGGTTTTAAGACAACACTAACTCGAAATGTACCGTACAATGTGTTTTTAAATAAATAAAAAAAAAAAAAAAACTACTTCAAAGTCACCTTGATGAGACAGCTTTTATTTATAGTATAGATTTTATCAGAAGCCAATACAAAGTTTCAGTTTTCCAAAGTAACGTTGCTTTTCAATGAAACCACATAAAGTTACATAGCGGCCATTTTTTTCTTCTTTGTATGGAAAAATTATCTCTTTCTTACATAGTATAAAATAAAGTCGCTCTCCGCGTCTGTCTGTTTGACCGCTAACACCTCCTACACCACGCAACGGATTTTGATGCAGTTTTCATCATCAATTACTTAGATGATTTTTCACGGAAGGTTTATATATTTAATATAACTTATACCCGTGCGAAGCCGGGGCGGGTCGCAGGTTGTCAGTTAGAAATAATCCAGTGTAAAAAGGGTAGCCATTTATTTTATTTTGATCGATTTTATGTAGGTCAAGGTCATGTCACACGTCATTTATATTAGAACTAGCTGAATCCCGCGGTGCTACCCGCGATTTTCCAATTTTCCCGCATTTTCTGGGAGAATAATTAAGTACTATGTCCGTCCACATGATGTACACTATCATCCTGCCAAAATTCGTTAAGGTCGGCTTAGTGGTTTAGTCGTAAAAAGCGAACAAACAACCAGACAGAGAGACAGAGCTACTTACTTTCGCTTTTATAATATTAGTAGGGATTGTTACGTCATGCAGACGTAGTAAATCTAGGTCACGGCTAAATATTCAACAGGCTTATTATGATAAGTCAAAATAATGCAAACACTTACATTTTATTATTCATCAGCAACCCATATACGAAGAGCTCGCAGTATCACTTCATAAACAGTGTCACAAAATATAACCAATATTAGAATGAGGGCGTAGGTATAAAGCTACGTTAGTAAGTATAAAAAATAATGCTGTTCAATTAGGTAGATAACTAAGCTTCATAGCTAGGTACTACACTGTTTTAATCTATCACGGTTGTTCACTAAAGTTATATGATTATTTACGGGATATATACCGTGGTAAGGTTGTGGAATAAGCTCCCGATATACCCCAACCTTACCACGGTATATATCCCGTAAATAATCATATAGCTTTAGGTAGGTACTATTTTGGTATTCGTTATTTGTTTGCATTGTGTTGTTAAAAATATCCTGTTCCATAGATAATGCCCAAACATAGACGTTATCATGATATAAAAATCAGTTGAGGTAAAGTTTTTGCGTTGCCGGGAAACCAGATTTTATGAGCAACATGTTGGTTTTCATTTTGATAGCTTTAAGTGTAAAAAAGCACAAGGTTAGTTTGTTATTTTATTGGTAACTAGTTGAATCCCGCGGTGTTACCCGCGATTTTCCAATTTTCCCTCATTTTTTGGGGGGGGAAGTACCCTATGTCCGTCTTCATAATGCATACTATCTTCATGCCAAATTTGGTTAAGATCAGCTTAGCCATTTTGTCGTGAAAAGCGAACAAACATCCAGACAGAGAGACAGAGTTAAATTCACTTTTATAATATTAGTAAGGATGCACGCGGCATTGCTCGCGTTGTAAACGAAGCCTAGGTTACTCAGTGATAGAATATTTATCTTTTAGCGTAAGAATTTTTTGAACTGGTTGAATATTTCCAGAGATTACCTCATGCAAACATACAAAGTCACAACCTTACATATTTTTACCTCTTAATAATATCGGTGTAGACGAGGAATTACCTACATCCTACATACTATTGAAAAAAAAAGTTGGCCGTCACAGGACGCCCAATAGATGTTGAACATGATGGCATAAGAGAGCTTTACGTCGTTTGCCGTCACGGCGTACGAGTCGATTTTACTGCCAAGGTGCGCTAAGTGGTTACATATTTGAGGCGTTTGGGGTCGAAACATTGGGCCCTTGGGGACCGGGAGCTCACCTCATTTTCAAAAATCTTTCAGAGCGCCTGGTTAATGCAACGCGTGGCCTTAATGCTGACGTGTTTCTGGCTCAACGCATAAGCATTGCCATTCAACGTGGTAATGCCGCCAGCATGCTGGGTACGCTGCCAACTGGTAGTGGGCTTGAGCATTTGGATTATCTTTAGACCTTCAACGGTCTATGGGCAGTCTAACTGTATTTGTAGTTTTAGTTTTAGCTTGTATTTTGTTTAGTTAATAAAGGCACTTGCCATGTAAAAAAAGAACTAAATAAACCACATCGATTATATTTTGTGACAGATGTAACTCACATGACTCAGCAATTTTTTTCAATAACACGCTCACTGATAACACTCTTTATGAATACACAAACTCCATAGTACGTATAGAACCTTAATACATCACAGCACCGTTTTTTTTTATACATTTGACACAAAACCGAAAAAGTGTTTGCCCTTCGCGTACAAGTGTGTAAATTGTTCGGATGACATAGCTACATGTTCCACCCACTTCTTATCAAGATAGTAAACTTGATAACGATACGTGTGTACGGGTAACTACAAGATTCTTTTGTTGATTAGTTACTCGTATTGCGATACTTAGACTGACGTTTTACTTCGCGGAAATTTGTATGATTTAATTTTATTCTATTTTAATTAAATAGTATAAAACCACGCTAATGTTACAAATATGCAAGTATGTGTGTGCGTTTAAATACCTATTTGCTTTTGCAATGGCATTGTAAAAAACTGAATGTAAACCATGAATTCTGATCACTTTTTGAACGTAAGACTCTAGCAGGTATCCTATATACTTCAGAGAAATATAGAATATGAGAAAATGTTTTTATTCCGTTTTTTTACAAAGTTATTGCAGCTGTCAGAGCAAATAAATGCTTTGGACCGAGTTTAAGTAGTTGTAATATTCAGTGTTAGTTTGTTTAGTAATGGAAAATAGACAATTGTATGATTATTAACGAGATATTTACCGTGATAAGTTTGTGGATGGAAGTTCTAGTTCGAGCTCCAGTGATAACCGTAGCAGAAGACTAAGAAAGAAGGTAGATCGTTTTGTCTGCACCTAACATTAAACTTTTTGACCAACCACCGAAATATCGGATGCTCCATCCAAAACCTTATCACGGTAAATATCTGGTTAGTAATCATATAAATTTTGTGATCAACCGTGATAGTTTAAAACAGAATATAGGTAAAACACTGTTTTAAACTATCACGGTTGTTCACTAAAGTTATATGATTATTTACGGGATATTTACCGTGGTATGGTTGTGGAATGAGCTCCCGATATTTCGACGCAGTAACATGCACCATGTTCACGGGAAGACTGAAGAATGCGGGTGGTTAGGTATAAAAAGTTAGGTGCAGACATAACGATCTACCCTCTTTCTTATTTTGCTACGGTTATCACTAGAACTCGAACCTCAGTTCCGACAAAACACACTCACTCATCTCCCTTCTCTCATGGTGCATGTAACTGCGCCGAAATATCGGGAGCTCATTCCACAACCTTACCACGGTATTTATCCCGTAAATAATCATATAACTTTAGAATATAGGTATTTTATATACCTCCACAAAACACAACAAAAATAATAGGTACCTACTTACTAAACAAACTAGAACAGAGGTGTCCAACTAAATTTTGTAGCGGGCCGGATTTATTAACTTTGAAACTATGGCGGGCCAAGAGATGCTTCGTAACTGAGAAAATCAAGACTAATAAATAAGTAAAACGGTAGATAAGGTATATTAGGCCTGTACGTTGCATGCGCGGAGGGAGTGAGAGGGTGAGAGGAGCGTTAATGTTGATGTTTTCGCGCGCAGGTGCGTTGTTCCAAGAATTAATATGGCATTTAAGTTTTATTTTTGGGTTCTCCTGATATGTTAGTCCACGTTTTCACCAAGTCTATTGTGATCGATCGAGGATTTTTTTTAAGAACGGCGTTTTAATATTTTACGAACATATGTTCTTTACAAAATGTTGTCTAAAAAAGTTAAGCGTTACCCAACTTTTGACTCGTTCGCGGGCCAGATTAGGAACCTTAGCGGGCCGTATGTTGGACGCCCCTGAACTAGAAGAAACACTTTTGTTCAACTTAGTAATGATCGTATAGAATACGCGGATTACGTGGGCTGGAAGTAGGCGTTGTATTTTATGATGAGTTAAGTGTTTATATAGGTGGTCTTAGAAACTTCAAAAAGATACCTAGATACAAATATCAAAGATTTATCAAAGATACAAACCTTTGATACAAATCGGTCTCTGTTAACATGTTTTAGGTATCGACGATTAGTTAGACATGTTAACGTGAGCTAGATTAGCTCCCTGCTCTATATCGTTATATAATACAAGCTCTATATCGTTATTCAGTGCACACCGACACTGCTCGGTATGCTCATACGACTCGCGCCATCAATCTGCTCAACGATATGACTGTTCAGAATCCACATGTGGACATCTTCTGTGCTAAAGTTAAGCTTAAAATGAATGCTTGTTTTTGTTTTGTTTTGCATCGGTTTCGTCTAGGCAAGTGTGTTTCATCGTGGACTGCATCATCACTTAACATCAGACAATTTGGCGGTCAAATTCAAGACTATTACTAAATAAAAAATAAAAATACAACACCTATAATTTGGTACTGCGACAATTTTATCTGTTATGACACTATTTTGGAATGTTGGTTTGCTTTGCGCGTTGGCTTCACTGTAAGCAGAACAAGCATTAAATAAAAATAAATAAAAGATACAAAGTTCCAATTTTTTTACAAGTTTTTATTGGTTTTAGTCGGTTTTAACTTACTTCTAAATTGTTGTATCGATTTATAACTTTGCAAGTACCTATAATGTGATCCGGATGACAATACAACAATTTGGTATTTACCATTGAAACAGATCTGATAATGGAGCCAGAAGGATTGGAACTCCAATGGCTACTAATAAACCCTTTTACACTTGGTCTTTCTTGGTTTTTGAGGATTTCAAGTTTCCTTTGATTTGTTTTGACGATTAACTTAGGTAAAGTGTATTTAACACAAAAGTTAATTGTTACGTACGTAATAAATTATTTAAATATCTGGCATTTTTTATATTGAGACCTAAATAAGTAAAACTAAGCAAAAACTGGCAAAACTAAACAATTGTAGACGTTACATAAAATTGGACATTTATCCGAATTTACGATACAACAATAAAAACAAAGTCATATAGGACAGTGCCGAGTTGGTACTATTCCAAATGTTTGTAACTGCCGTTATAATTTCTCAGTGGACCATACATTATTGGCAGGAATGTAAACTGGTATTTTCGGGAATGGTAGGATATAAGGGGCACTTCCTGTCTGAAGTTTTCGCATATTATTATATTATAGAACAGTCAACATTTTCCAAAAATATATTTAACTAGCGACCCGCCCGCCCGGCTTCGCACGGGTGTAATTTACATGCGAAGCCGGGGCGGGTCGCTAGTTATATATATAAACCTTCCGTGAAAATGTATCTAACTGATGGTGAAAACCGCATCAAAATCCGTTGCGTGGTTTAGGAGTTAGCGGCCATACAGACAGACAGACAGACGCGGAAAGCGACTTCAATTTATACTATGTAGAGAAGATAGAGAAGAGAAGATTTACAGATTTAGCTTGGCTACAGTTTTATCATATATTGTATAGAAGATATATAAAATCACTGAATGTTATTTTTTCAGAACTGACTAAACAATTTTTTGAAACCTATGCACAAATCAAATATTTAGATAACGTATAAAAATATTCTTTATTTTTTTCTGGCTACTTTATCAACTAAATAAAATACAAGCTTACTAGCATTACAAAAACAAATTTTTTTTTAATAGAGAGTTACTTTTTTTTGTTGTCGTTCGAAAATTATTCAATAGCATTGTTTCTCAAGAAAACTTTACTACTTATCTACTTATGTCCTGTCAGGATTCTGGTTCCTACACGACTAACACATATTCCTACCACAATCCGAAGCCTTTCGTTATTAACTCATATCCATCTTACTTAACAGAAAACCTCTGAAAGTCTTAAGTATTTACTATGTATTCTCTCGCGTCTGAATTTCAGTATTAAATAACTCAGGTCCCGCGCAATATACAGAGTTATAAAGTAACCACAATTTCAACGCAAGTGATCCTTGAGTTGTTACTCAGAGTCAAATAAGCTGACTAAAACGCCAAACTTAAGGATTAAGTTTCAAGAACTAGTGGGAGAAAGTACCTCTAAAATTCGTAGTCCATGGAATTAATTACCAGAACTTAACTGTCCGCTACTTTACGCCAATCATCGAATCCAAGACATAAAAAGATTTGAGATCAAGGCAAAACTGAATCCGTTCATTGTTCTGAATCTGTTCATGATCGTCCATCACCAACCAATTCGCTATAACTACCTCTCTAAATGTAATCACATTTTTTTTTCTTAACATCTGACCGATCGCAGGCGAAAAGGCTCACTGTTTCCGAGAGAATGAGCCAGAGGCAATCAGTTCTTGACTGTCAGTCGTTTTCCGAATGTGGCGGGCGATCGTTACGCCCTCATCAATCACACGTTATCAATCCTATCCACGAAATATTAACCAATTATAATAGCTCTGCCGTCATCATCGTGAATCATTAAACCCTTTTAGGATACGCCACGTAGGCGGACCAATATATCTCCTGACATGTCTACTTATTATAATTTTATTACATTTTAGGCTTTTTTATCAGCGATGACGAAGGACTTTTTTACCATATTGTGTTCGATCTCTAGGAAGGAGTTATATGAGACTTTATGGGAATGAACAGTTTCGAATATGATAGATTTTATGTAATTTCCAGTTCAAACAATGTTTGTGAGATATTAAACGACACAAATGTATCTTAACGCAAAGAGTGTGTAGGTACGCAAAAAGTAATATTAGAGTGTTTGTTGACTTGTAAGAGTAATACCCTGCCTCTTAAACAACTCTGTTAGTACTTACCAATCATGCGGTGGTTGAGGGCGCCTGCGAGCCTGGACGCAGCAAGGCGGCTCCTGCGGCTCGCAGGGCAGCTGCAACGCGGGCGGTGGTGGCGGTGGAGGCGTGCAGGCCAGCCGGCGCGCGGCCGCAGCGCCCACGTACTCCACATAGCGCGAGGGTGGCGGCGAACCCGCGATGTCCTCGCGGCACTGCGGGCCGCAGCACTTCCGCGCTGCCGACGGTGGCGGCCGGCACGCCAGCCCACAGTAAACCGGTGGTGGTGGCCGGAGCGGCGCCGGTGCCGGCGGCCGCGGCACGTACCGCTCCACGGGCACGTGCGCGGCCGGCGGCACGTACCGCGGACGGCGCGCGCGCTCCGCCTCCGCGCACCGGCGCACCCGCCGCGGGGACGCCGAGAAACGGTCCGGCAGCGGCGCAGGCGGCGGTGGGCTGAGCCGCTCCGCCGGTGCCACGCTGAACGCGCCCGCCGCCGGGAAGCGCTCGCACGGAGAGCGCGCGTACTCCTCGGCCATGGCGCGCGGTCAGCCGGGCCCGCCGCCGCCCGCGCGCCCTCCCAACGCGCCCGGCACGCTGTCTCACATGCCTCGCGACCACTTCGACACTATCACTGGCGGGGTCCTCCACTTGCTCGCCGATACTACGGCGCGGTCCCGATGTCCGCATTCACTTCGCGAACGCCATGACGCCACCCGATCGATATCGGCGCGGTGCGGCCTCAGAGGGCGGCCCGTGCGGAGCCTCCTTCTCGACGCATCGCCCTCCTCCACGGATCCGTATCGAGCTCTCGGATCAGGCTCCGAGGCTTGGGCGAGGCGAAAGTGCGTCCTCTGCCAAGATGGCCGCTGTCATGATGTTGGTGCGCGCCTGCGCTAGGGCTGTGTGATGTGTTTGTTTTCACTGGTGGCAGAACAGAAGCAGAGGATGGCACACCTCGGGCTCCAGTCTGGGAGCAGCCGTGAGCACTATAAACAGTGAGAGAGAGTCGCGGTTCTTGGTCGCGTCGCGGATCGGTCGCGCGGCGCCAGGCGAGGCGAGGGTGCGAGGGTGACGTGAGCCGCGGTAGAAGTGCGGAGTGCGCCGGCCCGCGCCGACGTCAGCCCGGTGCGCGTATCGACGCCCCGGCCTGCGCCGACGGACCGCGCACCCACATGCACAGCACTTCACGCCGCACAGACACAAACACTCGATTGCGAAACGACCCTCGCATAGCCTGCTTTTATTTCCAGTATCCTTTTCGCACAAAACCTTTATTTGATCCCATTATATTGTTATAGGCACGATGCTCGACTTTCCGAGAAGCTGAAAGCTCTGTTAGAGTAACGCCCGTTTTGAAGAACTGCGCACTTAGTAGATGACCTACAAGATAAATGTTGAAGGGCAAAATTCACAGGTAGACGGAGAGAGATGTCATAACACTGAAAAACGGTTTGATGTCTACCTTCGCCTCTCATAAGTCGAGTACTTGCTTGTAGAGCTTCCGACAACAATGTTTAATTAAGAGGAGCTAATAATGAGAAGTGGGCTTCCCAGATAAACTAAACTAGTTTAGCTTGTAACTGGCCACGTTTCGAGTTACTCCCGGTCTAAGTTTCCTCTACATTTCCTCTACATTTAATTTGTTCGGATCTGTTTTGTAGAGATACGAATGGGTCAAAAGGTCGTCCCCGTTTTGAAGCTGTGGAATTACTAGCAAAATAGGTTAAGAACCTATTTAGGAGCATTACAGCTTTTGGGACAAACTTTTTCACGCTCGCTTTTTTGCGAGAATATTGACCCAATTTTGCCAAACAAAAACTACCTACTTAGTACACATTTTCATTAGATCGGGGGTTTATATTTTTTGTCTGTATAAAGAAGCGCGACGATTTTGGTTTCTAATATACATACTATTATGTATACATTTATATACCGACATATTATAAACTTTCTATGTAGGTATAATATATTTATACATAACAGGTATACAAATAGAGACCCATCACTATTTGTATACCTGTTATGTATAAAAATGTAAATCTATTGATAAATTTTGTTTTAATATCCTAAGCACACCCACGCCAATATTGCCCCTGCGCTGCCAATATAGGGCAGCCTTTATGAGACCCGTGTTCTTGGTGGCAAGTTATCACCTGCCACATTTTTTTGAAATGAGGCATAACTATCGGTTGTCATACCACCGACCATAGATCAACTCAACAACGTCAAAAACTTACCACAATAGCCCAGAATTTTTCATCCTATTACATTCCATAATTGTATTTTACATTCCAAAGGCCTCTTGCCTTCGGCTCCACCAATACCTAGATAATTATCAATAGTCAGGGCTAGAACCAAAAATTAAAATAAAATAAATAAATTTCTATTCTATATTAAATCAGATATGAGGTGATCCGTATATAGACGAACGAAAGTTACCGACATAGCCCACCGGATTAGCAAGTTGAAGTAGCAGTGGGCAAGGCACATAGCATGCAGAACAGATAGCCGATGGGGCCGAAAGGTTCTCGAATGGAGACCACGGACTGGTAAGCGCAGCGTAGGACGTCCACTTACAAGATGGATAGACGACCTACAAGAAACCGCGCTGGATACAGGCCGCTTTCAACCGGCTCTTTTGGAGATCGATGGGAAGGCCAATGTCCAGCAGTAGACGTCCTACGGCTGAAATGATGATGATGATGAAATAAATTTCAGCTGCATCTAAAATCCATCTCTAGAAGGTTCCAGAAGTACGTGTATACGCGTGTACGCGTGTAGAACCGTCTCCAGCACGTTCGCTTGTCATGCAAACTGGTTATGTATTATTCAGAATGTGATGAGGAAAACATGCATCCCGTATTGACATTTGCTTCAAATGAGATGTACCTTCGCACGATGTTCCTACGAGGTTAGTACGGCCTGCAAGTCGTAGTAATACCAACAAGCCATAAGAGAACTGATCAAGGCATTAGAACTTATTTTTATGTTGTAACTATGTCAAATATCAGTGTTATATGCCTGTCTAAATTCCCACAAACAACGTATATTTTTAACGTATTTTTGTATTAGCTCTCTTGTAAAAACAGTAATACGTATAAGCGTCAAACTTGGCATGATTTTAGTACATACTCTAAAGAGTCTAAAGTATTGTACGAGTATAAGAACAAATAATTAATAATGGCCAAGTGCGATTCGGTGGCAAATTTCTGTTCATTACCAAGTTATAACTGGTAATTTCGTTATTGAATTTGGTGGTAGTACGGAACCTTCAGTGCGCGAGCCCGACTCGCACTTTGCCGGTTTATTTGTTTAAAAGGTGACTTGATAGACAGTGTTCTTGTCTATGATTCAAGAAAATCTGTTAAGCCGTTTGAAGATCATCAGACCTTTTATAGGGTTAAAAAAACCACTCATACTTTTTGATCCAAGACTTTTTCCTCCTTACCCTTAAGTTAGTATATCTCAAGTTGCATATTCCATATGAAATACTGAAAACAAAGGAAAAAAACTAAAAGTAGAAGTAGGTGTTAATAATAAACTACCTTAATATAAAACTGAGAGCTTTGCAGAATGTGTTGATCTACAATAAGGAAATCCAGTATAATGGTGTATCGGATTCTCTATGAAAAGCAGCTTCTTCCGTTTCATTGTCGGAAAACGGATACGCAATATAAAGTATATTTAGTGTAGGTAGTATATAACACTTGCCTACTTACATATTTTAGTAGTATTTTTTGTGTTTGCGAAGAAATGTGCGTGGAAAATATTTGTCAGGTCATCTTGCAGCTTTTTTTTTTTTCGATGATTGTAGATGCTTTTCAAGATGTTGGGGTGAGTTTTTGACCAAGTATGGTTTTTTGTATAATATGAATGCATATCACGAACATGTCGCCAAATGCAAATCAAACCAATTTAATTAATTATTTCACCATGTTTTTATTCAATTGGCGGCATGTCCTTTATCATATTATTTGTTTTACACTATTCGGAAAACAAACAGCTGAAATTAACAAACTATACTATGTAGATTGTAGACGCAAGCTAAACGATTATGTCAAACTAAAGTATAGACCCTTTACAGTTATTTTACCTCTCATATCGTAAAAAATTAATAAAAATTTTTTTTTTTTGTTATTCTATTAAAGTATCACAATTTAATAGATCACATTTTTCACATGTTAATATGTAAATAAGAGGCACGGTTAAGCCCTAACTAAAAAGATAGTCTTTGGTCCTGCTACGTTAGTTAACGGCTACGACGCCGTAGCAGATTCAATGCTACGAAATTACACGTAGCACGTGTCAGGGCCTAGCATATAGTATAGATCAACACTATGTTATCTAAGACAACCACGTATCCGTGGTTTTTTCCAGACTTTCTATACATCACCATCACCAACAGCCATTTAAATGTCCACTGCTGAACAGAGGCCTCCCTTTTAGAGAGGGGTGTTTCCATAATTCCAACGCTTGGCAGGCGGCCTGGGGATCGCAGTACGTTCACCGTGTACTAATGAGACGGTGCTGCCCATCTTCCGGTGATTCTGGTCGCAGTTATAGGACATAATCGGATCCATACTTTCTATACAATTATCTTTAAATATTCAGGAAAAATAAATTTGTAAGCATGAGGTCGCGGGTTCAAACCCCGTGTCCGTACCAATGAGCTCTTTGGAGCTTATGTACGGATTTTCATACCACTGGCTTTTCGGTGAAGGAAAACATCGTGAGGAAACCTGCATACGTACGGAGAAGGAATTCAATGGCGTATGTGAATCCACCAATCCACACTGGGCCAGCGTGGTAGATATGGCCCAATCACCCTTTCGGGGGTAGGCTAAAAGTCCAGCAGTGGACTGTTAAAAGGCTGATTATGATGATATGATGATTCAGGACAAAAATTAGGCGGTACAATCTTATCCACGTGTAGCCGTAAAATCAACCGTATGTCCACGGCAAACATCTCAAATCAGTTCAACCCTTACGGAGCCATGTGATTGTAAACATTTCCACAAATACGCATTTACTATACCAGTATGTATATTAGTAGTAGGTATATAGATATACCTAAAACAATGGGTAAACTATAATCCCTTTATACACCCTAACTCTATAGGTGCTAACACGAATATGACCTCGAAACCTATTCAAGAGATATTTATAGTTAAAATACCGATCAAAGGAGCAAAGCTAAACCGAAATTAGCTAAATCGGGTCACTCCTAATATTACATTCACAACACAATGCAATATAGGTCAGAAGGAATAAACAATAGGTAAGTATAGTATTGAAGAAAACTAGAAGTAACGAAATTATTTTAAACTAACGTTAATTCTTAGTCTTAAGTAGAACAGTAATTCTTATCTTATCCTAACCAAACGCCAAGTTTGACGCTTGTGCGTATTACAGTTTTTACATTTGAGCTAATACAAAAATACGTTAAAAAAATACGTTTGTTGTACCCCCCTTTCGTTTTACTTTTTGACTTTATTATTTCTTAGTCAATCCGCCGTATCATTACATATTCTGAGAAAATTTCAACTGTCTATTACGGTTCGAAAGATACAGCCGTTAAAAGGTAGGATAGTCGGACGGACAGACAGACAGACATTGTAGGCTTAGTAATAGGGTCCCGTTTACACCCTTTGGGTACGGAACGGTAAAAATATTTTTTTCTATGGATAATAATAATAATATATTATTTTGAGATGAGACAGGATAAGGCAGGTGCCGTTTCTCATCCCATAGATCAGTTCAACTACCCACAAATAGTTCACCTCAATAGCCCTGTTTTTTTTTATCCTATACTGTACAATAGTTTTATATTCCATTTTATACACATTCCATAGTAATTGTATTTTGTATTCAACAGGGCCTCTTGGTGTTGGTTTCGACTCCACCAATGCCTAACAAATGACCGGGTCAAACCCGAGAATTTTATGAAATAAAGAGTCATAATATATTATAATGATTTTTTGAACGACTATGAATTTTGCTTATATAAAGATTAATCGGCTGAACACCACCGTTCTATGCAACCCTATATGAAATTATTAAAATTTAAATTATTTTGAATCTATTAGAGTAGTTAGTATTTATAATTATGTCAGCTTAGGCCCTCAGGCAAGAAAGACGTTTTTTTTACCTTACCTTATTCGAGTCTCTAAACCTGCGTTTTTACTCCATTGTCCCACAACTAGATAGGTGTATGGCAAAGGGAAACATAATACTCGTCTAATAGATGTTTGTATCACATAAGCAGCAATGACACTATTTCTACTCCTATTATGAAGGTTCAGAAAGACGTGATGGGCATTCTATGATACCAATATTATACCAGTAAAGACGAGCGTAAGCCTCTTTTTCTATAAGTAGGTTATTCAGATAATACTGCCACGTTTAGTATTTTCTGTTCGAGGCGGGATCGTATTTTGAAGGCTTATGCGAAAATCGTTAGTACTTATTTAAAGTTATGTCTTAGATCTTTTGTTTGAACTTTTGACCTTCAAATCTATTTTTAAAGCTGGCTGGCCAGCTAGTTGCTAAACAGTTGCCAGCAGCCAAAGTGATATTCGATTAGATGGATAGGCGGTGTTGTTATAAGACAAACGCTAGTGCGCAGTTTGCGATCGGGTCTCTAATACTAAGTTTGGAATATATTAGGGCTCATTTTTGTTTTAGAAAACAGGGGCGCCGTCATCGAAACCGATGAGAAGGACTGCATTTTTATAACACAAATAACTGCGACGAGCAAATTTACGTGTATTGTGAAAAGTGGATGGTTTTCACACATTTGTTTTTAGGATTCCGTACCCAAAGGGTAAAAACGGGACCCTATTACTAAGCCTTCGATGGCTGTATGTATGTTTGTATGTCTGTCTGTCTGTCCGCCTGTCCTTCTGTCTGTCCGCCTGTCCTACCTATTAACGGCTGTATCTTTCGAACCGTAATAATAGCTAGTTGAAATTTTCACAGAATATGACTAAACAGTGACATGTCACAGATGTATCTGTGACATGTCACAGATGTATCTGTGACATGTATTTTTTCCAGCTCAAATATTGTAATTTAACTGAATAAAATTTATTTAAAACCAACAAATTTGGTATATCAGGCCGTTAACTAAACTTGCAAAATCTCATGATTCTAGGTCAACGAGAAGTCCTAAAGAAATACCCTAAACGTGACACGTGTGTAACGTGTGACGTGTGTGTGGGTAGGGGAAGTACCCTATACGTTTTGATTCCCATGTGAAATCACGAAATATGCTAAAATATGCGACATAAACGGTCATATCTTTTGATCGCGTTGACTTACAAGTTTGATTTTAGTAGCTCCGAGTGTTTAATATAAATTTCAACTTTATAACTTTACGCGTTCCTGAGAAAAAGGGTTTTGTCAGACGGACAGACGGACAACAAAGTGTTTGGGTTTAGTTTTTTCCTATTAAGGTACGGAACCCTAAAAAGGTTAGAATGATAGACGGGCTAATATTGCATAGGATACACAGTTTCGGCTGGGACTATCACTATCCTGTAAATTATCTACATTAATTAATACTCTACGCCATTCAGCCATACAACTACAATTGAAAACCCAGAGTGGGCAGAATTTACATAGCTAGCGAAACTTCGCTCCACAATCGCAGCCATGAATTTATTACAAACGGAATAGTTTGATTTACAGCACTGTGTACCGGGCAAAGGCATTGCACTTTGAAAAATAACAGTTGACACATTTTTGAGTTTTTGATCCGAGCAAGTCAGCCAAACAAAATTTGTTCTTTAAAAATTTAAACTCGACAACTGTATTTTGGCAGATCATGTTGTTCACGCTGGATCGATGAAGTTGGCTGTAATCATTATTGGTCTCAAATGTTCGTCGCGTCGCGCGTCTATGTCCTCCATACCCTTTTTTTTTGCCCAGGGAAAATCCTCAATGGATACCACGGGGGGGAGCAGGGTGGTGATGTGGGAATCTCCGCCAGAAGGGCAGCTTACCCACTAAAAACCCTGGGGTGTTTCTTCCTGGCGCCTGAACGCCGGGTTACGGGAGCGCTTTCGCAATCGTCCGTTCCCCGGCGGCGCTGGTCCCTTGGGACCCTTCCCTATCAGAGGTGGAGCTGCTACCCTCCACCTCTCTTTCCTTGAGAGGCGCGCGGAAACACCGCACGCGCCACCTCAGGGGCTACGCTTGTCGGGCAGCGGACCCCCCGAGTCCGCTGCCCAAGGCCCCTGTTATGGGGGTCGGAAGAGGGCGTGGAAGGTCCTCCTCCGACGCCCAGCTCTCCGGCGGTGCATGGGGAGCTCTCCCTCTCACGCTCCGCCGTTTCCTTCTGGAACATGACTTGTTCACAGAAGGAAACTGCCGCCTCCCACGATGTCCTCCATACCCTGGCCCAACCACACGACGAGAGCCGACAACCAATCAGAGACGCAGTTGATCTGTCAAAGTCAGCTGTCAGTACATCATCCTGCGAGTCCTTCGGTTAGGTTGCAAAAGTTCGGTTACTACTAGGTGGCAGCGGCCGGCGGTTAACCTCGGCGATTTCGGTGAGTACAATATGGTGAGCTAATTTTGTTGATCTAGCGTGTGCATAGGCTTCTTTACATTTTTACTGTCCCCTAGCTTTTGCGGTAATACATATTATGTTATATAGAAACAGTGGATATGCCAGAACAAGGCGTTCGACCGTATGAACCACCAGACACTGCTCCCAGTGCCAGTTTTAGCACCACCAGCGCCCTGGGCGAGATTTCTAAGGCGCACCACCCCCTTGGCTTTGTACTCCGCAACTCTAAAGGCTTTAAAAGCCCTAAGACTAAAATAAAAAAAAAATTACTCGCTGGTCGCAGTTGCTTGAAGTACTGCAGCGTAGCCTGGAACCCTTTTTACGACATCTATACCAAAAGACTGGAAAGCATACAAAAACGCTTCCTGTGGCATCTCATGTAATTTAGCCAAATCTATAAAAAGCTACCCCGACAGATTGGAGTACTTTCATATGGATTCCTTTTCTGATCGAAGACGCATGCTGGGCCCACAGTTTCTGTAGGCTAGGCTCGCTAATGGATGCGCCAACTAGGTCGATTAGGCCATCGCGTTACAAGCTTCTGAGCTACTCCAACTGGAAAACGAATCTGGGCAAAAATGCCCCTGTTAACAGACTAGCCAGAAAGTTTAATGTTTTTTTTCCCGAGATGATGCAGTGGACTTATTCGCTGGTGGAGTGGGTAGAATCAAACTATATATTCGTAGCAAACTATCAAAATGCTCTAATAAGTAATGTTAATATCTTTTTTCTTAGATTCCTTTTATCAGTCAAAAATTTAATGAATTTTTAATGTATAATGTAATAACTTATATTCCAAAACTAACTCATGTCATGTAGTATGCACCCATAATTGTTTATTTCTCATGCCTTGTATCCGTCATGAAAAGCAAGGATGTATAACATGCTGGTGTTCATTAATTTAAAAAAAACTGTTCTGCAGTTTGAAGATTATCAGCTCATTTATCTGGGGTTTTTATTAATCTTTAATTTATACTTTACTCTTATTTATTTCTTACCTAGCATACCCTAAGATATTTTTACTTGTAGATAGGTTGTGCCCGCCACCATATTGACTAGACGAATGCAAGGCTGCCTGCCTGACTTCGTTCAGCCGTCTCTCAGTTACGCACTCCGAATGTCCCCAACAAATTGTATTTTTGTCTCTTTCTAACAACAGATATAGCGTAAAAAGCCTTACATGTTCTTTCCCTTATTTCACAAAATGCTAATATACATGCGTAGGTAAGTAGATATATATGCTGCGTTTAGTCAGTTTTTAACATCTTTTGTGCGTGAAAATGCACAAAAATTCTCATGTTGTATGGAAATAAATTTAATGATCTTTATCTTTAAAACCGTGTTGTTCGCCTATAAAATCTCTATTATTAGACCTCACTGAGCATATACTATATCTATACTACGATCTGTATCTGGAAGCTAGTCGCATTGTTTCTATCCAGTGCTGGTTTTAGCACTACCAGCGCATTGGGCGAAATTTCTACGGTCCACCCCCCTCCCTTTATAGGCGCCTACGGCGCCCCTTTACATCTGGCGCCTTGGGCGGTCGCCCCACCGCGCCCTACCCTAACGCTGGTACTGTTCCTATCCCTTCTTCTTATGATAACGTCACCTACCCATTGACCATATATCTAAACTTAGAGGAATCAAGATCGTACAAGAAGTATCCTTACTAATATTATAAAAGCGAAAGTAACTCTGTCTCTCTGTCTGGATGTGTCTTCGCTTTTCACGACTAAACCGATAACTTAACGAATTTTGGCAGGATGATAGTGTACATCATATGGACGGACATAGGGTACTTAATTATTTTCCCAGAAAATGCGGGAAAATAGGATAATCGCGGGTAGCACCGCGGGATTCAGCTAGTATCTAATAAATAATTAGACTCGATGTAACAACATTTGGAACAAAAATAATCGAAGTAATAGCTATTACGTCTTCTGTGGTAATAGATCGTAAAAGGTTGTCCGAGGTGAACCCTGATTTTCTTTTTTACTACGCTTAGGTAGTTAGCCCGAGCCATCTAAAGATAAAGCCGTAAAACAATATTACACACAGTAAGGGCTAATTAGGTACGACATAATTATCCATAATGTTTTTTTTCACTTCTTCTTTCACAGTCAGAGTCAAGCAAAGGAAGTCACGGTCAAATCCAAATTATGCTCTAATAATCTGGTGGAGACTTTACAAGTGGCTTCTATAGAGGTTTGGAAACAACACAGAAAGACATGTGTCACTGCATTTTATCACATGCCTTCACTCGAGTACGTTCACAGGCACTTAATTAATAATAATTCACCATAATCACACATTAACGCTCGAAAATACACATTTTTAGAAAAATAACACGAGCGGACACGTTTTTTTTCTACGATGGCGCCATAACTCATTGAGTGGAAAATAAAAAAATTGACGCAGTGCAGTTGCCACACAGAATGACAAATTATTTTTACGTTGGCGCCAAAGACAAAATTGGTATAAGTAGGTACCTATTTCTGTGCTATTGCTTCAAGTTTTGGCGGGTCAAAATTAAGTGTTTTTTTTTTTTTGTAAATTTTTGTTATGACGTTAGATACAAAGCCCTTCAGTCGTAATATGAAACAAGTTTACATTGTATTAAATAGCGTCAAACAAGTCAGTCACAGTCAGAGTCAAGAAAAGTAAGTCACGTTTAAGTCAAACTCATGCCCCAATAAAGTGTTGAAGGCTTTACAAGAGGCTTCTATGGAGTTTTGGAAACAACACAATAAGATATGTTTTACCCCATTATATATCTTAGCCACACTCGAGCACGTAACAGAAACGAGCACTAAATAAATAATAATCCACCATTATTACACATTAAAACTCGAAAATACACAAGTTTAGGAAAATAATACAACGAGCCGACATGTTTTTTTTCCAAGTTGGCGGCAAATCGAAATCGAAATGAAAATAGCAATTGTTATTCTGAAGATAATGGGTAGGTAGTTAATTTAGTTGTTATTTTTTATTTATTTATCTTTAATGTGTTAAAAATGTACGAGCGAGATAGCTTTGCCGGGAAGTGGGCTATGTTTTTATGACTCCATTCTGTCGACTCGTTGTTATATACGTTTGTTGTCCATACTAGTATTACCATTGTATTTTACGACAAAACTGTAATGCTTTGGTAGCCAGCCAGTAACATAAAACATCAACAAAACGTACGAAAAATATGTTACAGGTACAAGCTATTATTTTCGTACTTTGTTGTTATATTTGCTGGACACAATAGGTAAAATTCGTATTGACATTCCGCTAAAAGCAATTTTTATGTTAAAATAATAACGCAATAGCGGCATATTTTGCAAGCAGTGATTAAAAACTGGCCAAATGCTTGTCGAGACACGCATTTGGTAGGGTTCTGTAACCAAAGCCATAATTATATATATTATGGTCACACTCATAGTCCAGAAATTGATGTTCTAAACTTCGGGAAAAACCTATTATTTTGGTCAAAGGGTCTAAAGAAAAATTCTAACGAATTTTGTGCAGTGAAGCTGTATGGATTTAGCCAAATCAGATAA
The DNA here is from genome assembly GCA_932305915.1 of Agriopis marginaria. Taxonomy (NCBI): domain Eukaryota; kingdom Metazoa; phylum Arthropoda; class Insecta; order Lepidoptera; family Geometridae; genus Agriopis; species Agriopis marginaria. The sequence goes on along the minus strand of OW029925.1, from coordinate 6,773,634 downwards.
TGTATAATCTCGACCTAGGCGAAATATTATAATTACGACGGACTTCATCTATTCAGTGACCAACTCTGAACCAAAGAGGATAATTTTATTACTACGAACCATGGTATAATAATATACTCCGCCAGGTATAGCAGTCCGAGAAATAATGTGACGTGGGCATCCCGCAATGATGTCATCAATGTCATGGATACACGTACACGTGCATAAGCAAGAGCAGAATAAGTAATTTACAACAAGTTCGAGAGAGATGGCGATACACGAAATAATGGCGGACTCTCTATGATTTTATGTGTTATCAGTAGCGTGAAATTATAACTCCCCAATATTCTTATATTACCTGTAGGAATCCAATAAATCAATGTGGTTTTGATAAAATTGTGTTTAATATATTCAATTCGTGCTTAACTTGCTTGCTTGAGCGGACAAACCAAACGACAATTGAAATGCTTTTTTGTATTTTATATGATAGATTATTAAAAGTTATTTCCCAGTATCTGTGTTTGTTACAATAAAGTGGCAACTGGACAGTGACGTCATTGCGGTACAACTCCCAGAGTGCTATCGACACCTCATAAGTAATTATATCAAAATCGGTTGTAGCGTTGAGGCTGTAAGTATATAAGGTAGCGGAGCATACGTTCCTCTATGTTAACTGCAATACTCTCCTTCTGTCTCCTCCTTATTGTCTGGGAAAAAGTAAACCAAACGCGTTCAATGGGGCTAAGAATTTGATTTCCGAATAAAAACCGTTCGACATAATTCGTGCGTGATAATTGCGATTTGCGCTCTCTCTCGCCGCGTGCCTAATGCAGAATGGCCTGTTTAAACTTGACTCGATCACAGAATATGAGAAATTAATTAACTGCATTTAATTTTTATTCCTGCTTTATAATTTTTACGTTTCAACAATATTATTTTTTTATGGGTCGACGCGTTAAGTGCGTTTACATAATATCGTCTATTGTTTTCCAATTTTGGCATCGCACAATTTGTGCATTTTCTAGTGTTTTTTTTTTTTATATAGGCAAATATTAGGCAAGTTACCGTTAAACAAGTCATACCACAAGGTCAAGCAAATTAAGTCATGGTCATATTACGCATGAATACTCGAAAATGCACATGTTTACACTACAGTAACACAATGAAGCGAAAAGATTTTCTGAAATTGGCGCCAAAACTCAGTGTCGAATTTTTTTTTATTTTTTAAGTGAAGTAATAAGTATTTATATTTACCCAATAAAATACAATAAGGTCAAGTAGGTATTCAAACGGCAATCCACTCGAAGTCATGCACCACTTGGAAGTTATAGAAACTTTAATAGCAGACTATGGAGATTTAGGTCACGTTTTATATTTCTTTAAATCACGAAGGAATCGGTTTCTTCTAGGCAAGCATGCTCTATCGTAGACCGCATCATCGCTTAACATCAGGCGAGTTAGCGGCCATACGTAAACCTTACATAAAAAAGCTAGATGATTATTGTATCCACATTTTTACAAACAAAAGTCCAAAGTTGAAGCTGGTGTAACATTCGTGGCCATTCGGTATTGTCTGGTTTGGCAGCCCGCTTTATTTGCATGGTCATTGTAGAGAACTGCGCTCGCAATTGCAGTCAAAATTCATATATCAAATGCCGACCGTTATTGATCCGAATGAAGTCGTTAATTCAGGCGAGACTATGCGTAGACTAGACTAATGGCGTACAAACCACAGACATTTACCCAGATAGACACCGTGAGTTTACTACTACGACTTTACTTTGTCTGTGGCCTGTCTTATAGTATATTTTCTCTTTCTCTCCCGTTGGTTGGGCGTCGGTTTGTCAACCAAGTCGATCTCGTCTGTTAGCACTATTAGATTGAATAAAGCTCCTATGCCACATAGTTTGATCTACATCGTCGAGGTAGTAGCACATAAGACGTCAATGCCAAATTTCGCCATATATATAGTAGGTAGGTATATAAATGTAATATGTATGTATGTGAGAGAGTGGGTATGTATGTGAGAGTCGCTGGCATCCAGTGGATGCAAAAGGCAGGCCGTCGTTCAGTGTGGAGGTTAAAGGGGGAGGCCTATGTTCAGCAGTGGACGTCTTCTGGCTGATGATGATGATGATGATGATGAGGTATATAAATTGTGAAAACTCTTCGAAGTCGGTAGGATTACTCTCGTGACGTCAAAGATAGAACAAAAAGCCAACGATCTCAAAAAGGAGTGTTTTCATACAACTCGACGTTCTCTCTCTCTCTCTCTCTCTAAATTGCTCTCGTGACGTCATAGTTGTAACAAAAATGCTAGATTTACATACAACTTGACATTTTGGCTGTCTAAATTAATCTCGTGAACCAAGTTTTTTTTTTTAGTTGGAACCATATTTTTTTCCCGTATTGGGGCTTTTGGCTCCGCGTGATTACCTAATATAGGTAGTTGGAACTAGTTTTCATACAATCATTGTCAATTGTTTATCTCTGGAAAAATGTTTAGATGACAGTCACTTTTACGATGCAACTATACGTCGCTCAGGTTTCTGATTAATGCAGGCTTGCGACGGCAGAGTAAATCTATGTTGACTGTTGAGTGCAACCAACTTATTGATAACGTTAGCTAAAAATGTAGGAACTAAAATTTCCACGGGTTCTCTCGGTATTTGTCAAAAATACGACTGTGGCTCCATGATCCAACATTACAGGTAAGTTGGTTGGGCTGTATTTGAGTGGCACATGTTCGTTGCACTAACGAACAGTCGGTCAGACGTCCGGCAGACAATTAGATGAAGTTAATGAACGAGGCGCCCGGAGTAACGAGGTGACGCGATTACTTACGGCGATTTTGACTCGTTTTGTTTTTCAATTGCAAGAAAAAATGCATACGCATTCATAGTTACGCCCTTTGATCATTATATAGTTTGGATTTTCTTTAAACTCGAGCTAGTACCGAAAAAGATCTGCCAGAAACAGAAAGGGGCGAGGTAAACACGTATTGCACACACTGACATTATTCATACTAGTTCTACAAACGCACACTTCAATGTTGAGCGGCACTATACTGCAAACGAGATGATTAAATAGATGATCAAGGGGGTTATTAGTGCTAAAGGGGAAACTGCAGGTATAACACTTCCATTTATTTTTTCTGAAATTACGTCTGTATGCATTTTTTTCCTTTCCAGTGAGAAGATTTTGGCTCGCACGTCTTGTGCGTTTACCAGTGTTAAGTATTGAAAGATTTTCAAGTTTTATTGAAAATCGTCAAACAAGTCATAGTCACAGTCAGAGTCGAGCAAAGTCACGGTCACACAGACGCGTGCGCGACGACGCGAGTTTGAAAATCTGAACGTTGTAGACGAAACAGGTCACTCATTCATCTTTTTTTACTTCAAGTTAGAAGGAGTCTTTGTGTGTTGAGATTGTCTTTTCGTGTTGTTTCCAAAACTCCGTAGAAGCCTTTAGTAAATAAAGTATCCACCATTTTACTAGGGCATGACTTGGACTTGACCGTGAGTTACTTTGTTTGACTCTGACTGTGACTATGACTTGTTTGACGCCATTTAATGTTATTTAAACTTGTTTGAAATTACTACTGAGTACTGAAAGACTTTGTATCCATGGTCATGAAAAAATATATTATATAAATGCGTGAAACACTTCAAAAGACCGTGTAATAAATAACTAAACAGTAAGCAGATTATTACGTTGTAACAACATATACGACCCGTGAGAAGACTTATCCAATAAAGTAGTCACCTTCCTATATTATTATATTTCTCTGTGCGTCTGGGAGTCTTTTAGCTACACCCAATTAGGTGTAATAGGGAGCTTGACGTAACGAATTCAGACACCTGCCGTCTAACATAGTACAGAAATTGTCTTCTTAATTTCATTATTCGACCTTTTTACGACAAAGGCCTTAGATGCTGGCTATTGTAAAATTCATAAATATAAAGAAAATTAAATCGTTGCTTTTGATGACATCGGTAGGTATACATAGCGTTATAAATGTAGGTTAGTGCAAAAGAGTTTTGTACCTACCTTGAATCGTAATAAAAAAATACAACGCAATATTACTTACTCTCAACAGAAAAAAAAAATTAGCTTGTAGGAAATATCCATTTTAGTATGCATTGACCTAGATATTTTTAATTTATAATTATAGTTAATATATTTGCGTAAGTACCTACTTGACAAAACCAGCTAAATACGTTAGACGTGCGAAGCCTAATTTTAAGAAAGAAAAAGCAATATCTCCTCAGTAGTATATTTTAACAGGGTATATATAAAATCCTTGATTTTAACCAGATAATTATTATAAGCACAGAAAATCAACACCGTCAATCAACAACATCAGGTGAGTTGGCGGTCAAACGCAATAAAAATGGCACAAATTAGAAGAGTCTGTAGAGTCTGGTCACAAAATTAAATGTTGATTATTCTGATTAAAATGTGTTTGAGAGACTATTTAACTACCCACCGATAAATTAACTCAAACTTTCATTAGCTTGGCCGTGCTCTTAGTTAAAACACGATTCTATTTTAATTTTAGTTTACAAGTTTCGAATACCATCATCGCAAAATTGAGAAACGTTGTATGTGTTGGTACCTATGTAAACTTGTAAAGTGAGACCGAAATTTAAGGTTTACCTAATGTTAAGATTAGTTTTTCGGTGATTGAGGCCTTCTCGCTATGAATATAAATAAGCACGTACAATCCCCAGTATGCAAATAAGTACATTGATTCCTGTTCGGTAATTTAATTTAATTTTAATTTTAATTTTTTATTCATGAAACTTACAGTGATATATAACTAATTTAAAAAGAAATTATGATAACTTAGCACTATTAACACGTTTCCGCATATACAAATCTAATTAACAGCTTGTTTACGCTAAAAATTGACTAAAGGTTAAGGTAAGTATATAAGTATAAAATATAAAAAGTATAAAAAATATAGTAGTATAAATGCTAGATAAGTAATGTCATAACATAACCTATAAACGAGACAGTTCAAAATTCGCACCAAACCATTTCTTGAAGACTATAGCTTTAAATTTGTGTGGAGATGTATTTAATAGATCAAATTCAGGAAAATCAAATTCAGGAAAATCATTCAGTAAATTAGGTACCTATCTCAAATCTAACCTTAAATAAACCATTTTTAGTTTAAGGTTTTTTAAATAAATAACTTTGAATACTGTTAATATATTAATAAATAAAAATAAAAGATTAAAACAAATAAAAATCTAATATTTCGCACATATTTTTATTGAATAATTAAAATAAACTTTTTACAAAGTGCCCTACTCAGTCTCAACAATATGCTATTTACAAATAAATAAACTGGGCTATCACTAAATAAAGCATATCTTATCTGTAAGAATTATTAGGCGTGTAAGAATTAGGCGCGTAAGTCGGTTTCGCATACTCGTACGTAGGTTTCGATTCTGGACACTCTTCCCATAGCCACCAGACAGTAATAAGCACCTCCAAGTTAATCAACAGTAAAGAAATCACTGGAATCGTGAGCTTACTTATCAGGGACTTAATCCCTCCTTTGGCTACCAAAAGAGGCTTTATGATCCCGTCTATGAGTATCTCTTTGAAGCCTTTCATTCCTAGGTCATCGCCTGAGCCCGAGAACAGAGATAGGAAGAGTCCAATAAGGCCACTCGCTTTACCGGCTATCTTCCCCGTTACTGGTTTCATGAGGCCGGATAAGTCTGGCTTGAAGGAGAACTTGTTTGTTGCCGGGTGGGGAACAGTAGCTGGTGAGTAGTTCGGAGTAGCAGACGCGGCAGGAGGACTGTAGTTTGGTGCGTTTGCAGGAGGGCTGTAGTTTGATGCCGATGCAGGAGGGCTATACCCGTACGAAGGCGCTGACGGATAGGAACCAGAGCCATGGGCTGGATAATCGTAGCTGCCTTTTACTGCGCGGAATTCGTCGTCTTCAGGCAGGCGAGGCATTTCATTCGAAGAGAAGTTAAGGCCTTCCAAAGGTCTTTCAGGCACGGACGGAGGATGCCCAACTCTGGTGTGGAGTATAGGCTGCGCCACGTCTTGATGTTCCATCATTCTTTGAGGCATGATGGGGTCGTCAACTATGAAGACTCCTTGAGGGACCGCATTTCTGTACATTGGTTGAAACTGTTGAAATGGATGGATGTACTGATTCATTGCCCTTGCTTCGGACGGAAAAACCGCTACGGCGTCTCCCAGAACACATATCGAAACAGAAATTAAATTCAGCACTAACGTAATCTGCATTCGCTCCATGACGACTGAGTACTTTAGACAGATACCACCGCAGAAGTACTTATAAAACTATCGATACAGAATGCAACTAAGCATTTCAGTTATAGTTTGGCTTAAGAATATCTGGGTCACAATAATTCCGAGCGAAGCAACTGCATTGTCCTACATACTCATATGTTGGTAAACATTAAACTGTCAGCTTATATCGACTCCGGAACTACACTCAAGCGACATACACTCAGCAACTTTATCGCCGGCGAAAACTGTCAACATACTTTTAGCGAATAAACTGTCCTCCTCGATATCGTCGATTAGAGAGAATGCGATAGCCGCTCCCATATTGCTGGCCAGCCCGTTGCGCGATGCTCGCTGGATCACACAAGCGACTCTCGGAGAGCAATCCGAGATCATTCGCGATTTATGACTTTTTTTCTTTTTCTTCTTAAAATACTTTATCATCTTTGATATCATCGGCCACATCAAAAACGCCTTGAGACCCAACTTCGCGAGAAGTACGAAAACTAACGGCATCAAAAGCAGTTTTCCTGCCAACATTTTGAGAACTAGAATAACCGTTGCGGATAGCATAATCTTGGCTGCGGCGCCCAAAACGTTAGCGAACGATGTAAGCGAATCTGTCTTTGGACATGACACATAATATCCGGGGTCAGAGTAAGTTTTGCGGTTAGGTTCTGTGAAGTAATTCGATGCACTGCTAAAGAGATCCATGAAAGGGAGCGGCGGGGACTGCGAAGGCAGCGCCGTGCTCAATGACTGGTCCTGAGCACTGGCCTTGACAGCAGCCAACAGCACGGCGATGGCCACGAACATAGCTCACGAACTGTTCCACTTGAAACTTTGCGTTTCATTTAATACCTCGCCCGTGAAATTTGAATAACGCGCGGGACAAATAATTATCTCTGTAATTTAGACCAACGGTACAAGGGTCAGGTCATTTCATTTCTAGAACGAGACCTCTCCAATGAAAGTATTTTAATGGTATTGTCTTCAGTTTCTATGCTTTTACCTTCCAAAGAAAGTGTTGTGAATGATAGCTTATTTTGACCCATATAATTTGCATCTAAATAAAAGTGATGACATTTTTAACATTAATAGGTATATAAAAAATATACTTGCCACAATCTGCAGTAAACGTGGAAATTGTTCATAATTTTTTTACGTTGCTTTTAGTTTTTTTAATTTAGTGTATTATGTGCTTTTAACCAAAATCTACTGTTCGAATTGAGAACCTTTCTCCTTTTATAAAGTTGATTAAAAATAAGTAACACTTTTTCGAAATAAAAGTCATGACTTTTTGCCTATTCAACCACAAAAAAGGTAATAAAAGAAGTATAATTTTGGCTAAATGGAATTCACGGCATTTACCCATTTACAAACAGAAAAAAGTAAAAAAGAAAAAAAAACACAAACGCGGGAAATGTTATTTTTTTACTTTTATCTTTCATAATTTCATTCAATTATATAGAAGACGGTTTTAGTTTATTTATAATTGACTTTCTATTTAAAAAAATACACATTTTCAAAGCAAATTTTTGATAATGTTAAAAAAAAGTTCACATAAAAAGGCCCGTGAAAGTTTTAATTGCAGCAACATTTCAATGAAAAGTTTTATCCCTCCATGGTGCTCAGGTTAGTTCTACTTATCTTTTTTAGATTTGGTTCGCCAAACGAGATTAATAATTCACAAAATGTAATGTGTAATTAAAACATAGACCACAGCACAGACAATACACTAGTTACTTAATCACAGAGCTAAACTCGCCCTCCTGCGATGTTAGTTACTTAATTACATCAGGGAGAGTAACGTAAATGAAACATCCCTGGAACTACCTAGAATCCTAGATAATAACGGAGATTTTGTTGGTGGGCCACAAATAAGCTAGCAAGGTAACCTATAGAATTATAAGACGTCAATGTTTGTGTTTCAAGAGTAGATACTTAAGTATATTAGGCAAAGCTATACGACTAAACTTGATTATTTCTTCTAGTAAGTTAGTATTCCTAATCCCTGTGTTTCAAATGTCTGAAAATATTAATCCAGTGACACAAAATACAAGGCTAAGATAAATAGACAAGTAGGTACTTCGGTAGGTTGGTTCGCAGCTAGCCTAGGTAAGTAGGTAATGGTAACGTAGGTTAGTTTTTGTACGAGTAGGGAGTTTTGGTGCCAACGGGGGAAAAAACATGTCGGCTTGTTGTTTTATTTTCCTAAACTTGTGTATTTTCGAATGTTAATGTGTAATAATGGTGGATTATTATTTAATAAGTGCTCGTAAATGTGCTCGAGTGTGGGCAAGTGATATAACAAGGTAAAACATGTATTTTCGTATTGTTTCCAAAACTCCTTAAAAGCCTCTTGTAAGGCCTCCACCACTTTACTGAGGCATGAGTTTGACTTGACCGTGACTTACTTTTGCTTGTCTCTGACATTGACTATGTCTTTCTGGACGCTATTAAATACTATGTAAACTTGTTTAATATTACGACTGAAGGACGTTATATCCAAGGTTAAATCCAAGGTTCAAGTGCATGAAAAAAGCTTTTCACAATAAGCAAGGATTTTATATATACCCTAAAGGGACCTTCCTTGACAATAAGAGCCTCTTATACCAAATTTGACGGTTTTAAATCAATTTTTTTCAGTTAAATTACAATATTTGAGCTGGAAAAAAATACATGTCACAGATACATCTGTGTTAGAGTCTGTGATTTGGTTCAAAACACGATAGAATAAACTTTCCTCGATCAAAAAAAAATCTGAAACAAAGTAGAATTAGTTTTTTTTTTTTTTGCTCTAATGAAAACTCGTAACAACCTGGAAATTGCATGTACTAAAAGGCAATTTTTTTATTTTATTTTTTGGATAGAATTTTCTTAGTGAATAGTTTAGTTTTTTAGTGAAATTAAAACCGTAAAGGTCCCGAGAATTTGCGCGCGCCGCGTTCAGTCCCGTGCCAGGCGTCATCGAGGTCGGACCTATGTTTGTTTTTGTCGTTGCACTCCCCCCGCGGGCGTCCTGGCTCTAGCGCGGCAATATACATCGTCGCTACAACTTGGCGGGGGCTGAGGGAGCGTTTTGTTGCCTACGCGACTCGGATAGCCGGCCGTACCGGTGCGTTCATAATTATGGATTCCCGGTGCCCTCTCTCAGGCATAAATGCAGACTAAGGGCACTGACTATGGGCAGCAGCGTCCTGTTAGTACACGGTGAACGTACTGCGATCTCCAAGCCGCCTGCCAAGCGTGGGGATTATGGCAACACCCCTCTCTAAGAGGGAGGCCTTGTTCAGCAGTGGACATTTAATGGCTGATGAAGTGAGAAGTGAAGGGCACTGAAGTAACCTGGCTGCATGTAGGTGGGTAGACTAGATTATTTTATCTATACTAGCTAAATGCCCGCGACTTTGTACGCGCAGAGCTGGGCCTTCGGCTTCGCTAATAGATATAATTTTCATAAATCCTGCGTTAAAAATATAATGAAAACTTGTGCAAAATAGCATGCTTCACCGGTAATTTAGGCTATTTCTGAGTCAACTATCTTTTAGACTTCCGAAAAAGGAGGTTTCAACTTGACTGCATTTTTACGAAACTCCATACATAATAGTCGCAAAGCGTGTGTTAGTAGGTATAGCATTTTTATGGCGCGCGCACGGCTTAACGTAATCAACTCATCAGGTGCTGTGCTCTCTTCATCTAGCGTAAAATTAAAATACCTTATCTATTTTTGAACAAATATTAATTTTGTCTATAGGCTATATTTAAGTATGAGCATAGATAAATATACTATACTGGTATTAAACAAAAACTAGGACAAGCCTATTCTAACAATATCATAACTACATAAATATTTAGCCGTAGTCATCGAGATAACCACCATCGAGATACGATTCCTATAGAGTCACAACCTCTCATATAAAACAGTAAAAAAAAACGTCCGAGCGTCATTGTACATACATTGCATCAATTATAATAAAATTATAGTTCACAATGCCACATTTACTCCAATTTAGACGTTATGCCGCTTGCGTAGTGTAACGTTTAACTTTAGTTGTCCGCTATGTCATCATAGCTCTGGCATCGCGCGGCGTTGTAGCGTAGTGATCACGGTTACCTCGTAAGCGTAACTAACCAAAAGTCGGAGCAAATCGTAGCGTGCGCCGAGTTTTGGTTCGGAAATTTATGGCACGATTGTGACTCTATAATATGTATTGTATCTCGATGGCCGTAGTCGAAAAGTAAAAATGCACTCAAATAAAGATATCCCTATTTTTGAAGTCGGTCAATAAAAGAAAGCGTCATCACAGAATACGTAATAATACAAGGCGTCACGTAGTTTCCTTGACTCAAATCGCCAATGCCTCATATTCTGTGTTTACTACATCAGCCTTATTTACACTGCGAGTCAGGGTTTCAGAACCAAATAATCTGTGGAGTAGAGTGAGGGAGCCACAATCGGATTTTCTGCACAAAACTGAAATTTACCAGTTAAACATTCGTTAGTTCCATCATTTGGCCGCCTACAGATAAGGTGGTTAGTACCTACAACCGCGTGGTCAGCGCCACCCTCACTTGTTTACATTTTCATTAAATAAACAAACCGCCAAGAATATCTGATGAGAGTACAGTTTTATTGCGAAAATGTAGGTGAAGCATTTATGTCCAATAGTGACGGTAGTGACACAAAAATCTAGTTCATGAATCTTAATAGAATAGGTACCTAAATTTATTTATTTTATGAATAATTGGCTTGCGCTTCACCGCCAACACGGTGGAGCACGCTTGCCTAGAAGAAACCGATTCACTCGTGATTTGAAGGCATAGATTGTAACTATCTGGGAACACCCATTCAGGCAGCGCATTCCACAGACTAGCAGTATTTTTATTTTTATTCTAAAGCAGGTTGCTTGTTGTAACTGTGAGACTTATTAAAAATGCCTATTCATCATTATCGACACACTGAACGACAGCCTGCCTTTTGCATCCACTGGATGCCAGCAACTCTCACAATGTCGTCGGTCCATCTAGTGAGAGGCCTACCTACACTGCGTCTTCCGGTTCGTGGTCTCCACTCAAGAAACTTTCTTCCCCATCGGTTATCGGTTCTTCGAGCGATGTGGCCTGCCCATTGCCACTTCAACTTTCAAATTTTTATGGACCGAGTATGGTCTGATAATTAGGTTAAAAATTGGTTGTACAGAAATATCAGCAACACAAAAACCAATGCCATTGTAATGCAAATATTTTTAACTCACGTAGATTACACCCCAACACGCAAAACCTAACTTTTCTAATGCAGTTATCGCTTCTGGCACAGAATTTACATTACTAATTGCTAAGTTTGTGTGTGTAGGGTCAGAATAACTGCTTGAGAAATACTTAATAATAACAGTTATTATACAGGGTGTAAGGGGAACACTCTCTAAGCCAAAAGAAAGTAATTGTACTCATCATTATGAACAACTTTTACTATGGGACCAAACATGAAATCGCGAAAAAAAAATCAGCTTTTCCATACATTTTGTCGAGTGTCAATGACCGCTTTCTATAGAACAGCTGATATTTTTTTCGCGATTTCAGGGCTGGTCCCATAGTAAAAGTTGTTTATAATGATGAGTACAATTACCTTCTTTTGGCTTCGAGAGTGTTCCCCTTACACCCCGTATAGACTTTTAAACTGAGATAGGTTGCTTTAAATTGTCACTGATCTCAGTGTGCCTTTCGGTAAAAGCCTCCTCCAACTTATTTTTTAATAACTAGCTGCACATCGCTGTTTCACCCGAGCAGTGATGAAAAATTATGATGATGATGATGATGAAAAACTAGGTTACGAGTGCCTACTAGATTCAATAACCTTGATTGGGCAAGATTAGGCGGGAATCAGATTCAATTCACGGACACAGTTCTCTCTCCACATAACCAAGTTAATGATTCGAGCGGGATTCGTTCCAACTTCCCGGCAGGCATCTCGTTAATAATATTATAATCTGGCCGTCCGACCCCGAAACAGATTTGGCGCTCTGAACAGCTTGCATAATGCAATTGGAGCGAAACACCTGCCATGCCATGAATAATGGCGATGCACAACAAACGGAATAATTATAAACCGAACGTTTAACTGGCTCTGTGGAATTTAGATGTCATGTAATACTCGTGGTAGGTGAAGTGTTTTATTCACAAAATAGAAAAAAAATATGTTTCACTTAAGTTATATGATTATTTACGGGATATTTACCGTGGTAAGGTTGAGCTTTAGTGAAGGACCGTGATGTTTAAAACAATGTTTAACTTAGAACGGCTGTCAAGGCATTGTTGTAAGAAATTTGTTGTAGCCAGTTGCACCTCTAGTATAATATATTTCTCTATGGTTGCACCCATATAAACGAAACGTCAGTCATTCTAAATCAGTTAGCAACTGTGATGCGGAGTTCAACGCGATGATCTAAAAAAGAATGTTCAATCAAGGTTCACTCATAATGCCTGGTAACAGATTTTCCTTCTCATTTCTGTGGTTTTATTAGACTGAACTGTGGATTGTGGCGCTGGTGTTAGCAACTTTGATAAATTTTGTAAAATTTATTTATACCTTCATAAAAAATCTGGGGACAATTCAAGTAGGAAATGGGACGAAACGAGGGTTTTTAATTTAAAATTTACTAAAAATGTTTTAGGGCTGAAACCAGTTTTTTTATGCGATACAAAATTCTGGAGGACGATTCGGGCATAAATCAAATTTAATACTATTATAGGTACTATTGTACTATATTGATACATTGAAAAAACAATCGACTTCAAAACTTCAGGAAGTTCAATAAACAGGATTCATCCCCAAATTTTCGAACATTAGACTGTTTTTTAATCTAACACTTTTTAGGGTTCCGTACCCAAAGGATTAAAACGGGACCCTATTACTAAACCTACGATCTCTGTCTGTCTGCCTGTCTGTATGTCTGTCTGTCAGTCCGTCCGTCCATCCGTCCGTCCGTCCGTCTGTCCTATTAACGGATGTATCTTTCGAACCATAACAGAAAAAAAAGTCTCAAAAAAAAAGTTTTTAGTTTTAAACTGGATATCTTTTACGGTTCAAAAGATGCAGACAGACAGACGGCGGCGTATATAGGCTTAGTAATACTGCGTTGACACCCTTTGTGTACGAAGTCCTAAAAATTATCTCACTAAGTATGCAAAACTTTACATTGGAAAACATCGCTTGCCATTCTATCTGACTAAATACGTAACAACCATTGAAAATGTACGGTAATGTCAACAAATAAGCACAAAGTACCGAACTAACTCTATAAACGGGCTGAGTAATTAAGCGCTGACCATTAAAATATACAGGTCAATCCAGTGCTCAATTTAGAACGTATTAATGTTTATAAACCACGTTCTACGGCTCTATGAATAGGTAATATTTTGCAGAGTTGAATTAGTAACTAAATTAATTGATTTTAATTATGTATTACTATATTATATAACTCTTTGCTATATTTATACAATATTTTAAAGAGGAAAGATTTGTATGTAAGTATGTTTGTAACGAATTGGCTCAAAAAGTACTGCACCGATTTAAAAAATTCTTTCACCATTTGAATGCTACTTTATCACTGATTAATATAGGCTATTTTATAATGTATAACTATAGCCGTGTGGAGCCGGGGCGGACCGCTAGTAGTAAATAAATAAGATAATACAATAAATATTGTAACTCTTTTGCCTATTTGCCATCTATAGCGTAAACAAGTTTATTTCATTAATAATTATATTTATATAAATAAACCAGCCAAGTGCGAGTTGGGCTCGCGCACTGAAGGTACAGTACGACCACAAAATTCAATAGCAAAATTACTAGTTAAAACTTGGTAATGAACATAAATTTGTCACCGACTCGCACTTAGCCATTATTTTAATATTTTTGTTATACTTTAGAGTGTGTACTATAATCATGCCAAGTTTGAAGCTTGTACGTATTACTGTTTTTACATTAGAATTAATTCAAAAATACGTTAAAAAATACTTTTGTTGTATGGTCCCTTTAGTTTTTTACTTTTTGTTTTTTTTTGTTTTTTTTAGTTATTCTGCATTACATATTACATTCCGCATTACTCACATTACATATTCTGTGAAAATTTCAAATGGCTATGTATTACGGTTCGAATGATACAGCCGTTAATAGGTAGGACAGGCAGACGGACAGACAGACAGACATCGTAGGCTTAGTAATAGGGTCCCGTTTTAGACCTTTGGGTACGGAAATCAAAAAATCAACAGGCGCTCGAACAAAATTATGGTTAAAAACCGCTCAGCCAGGCAATGAAATTTATGTACCACCACCTTGAGAGCTTAACGTAGCTAAGAAGCTCTGGAGCCAATATAGAAACAATATAGAACAGTGAAATAAGAAATATTAAGAAAAATATTAGTATGTATTTAAAAATGGCATAACAGTTTTTTTTTCATTGAACCTTATTAATTATGCTGTTGTCAAACAAACAAAAAACTTGGACCGCATAGTTCTACTGACTCATTCAGGAAAACAAATAATTTAAATTATTAACTTACCTTCTCAACAAAGGTAGGAATGGTGTATTTACTTATGTAGGTACGCCTCTACCTAAAATATAGGTAGGTATCACTGAGTAATCATCATTTATCAAAATAAGTTCCCGACGTCCACCTGCTGTAGAATAAATAGGAGACAGTTTTTTCTGAAAGGCAATTTAGGTCGTTCCCGTTTTCATGCAAAAATAATACCTACTTCTTTTGTACCCAACTCGGGTTATTTACTACCTAGCCCTTTAATTAGATACCTTGTCTACTACGATATTTCGGAATGAAAACAAGGTAAATTTCTAAGCAAATTCAGTGATTTCTAGTCGACAAATGGTAGCTATAGACCTAACGTAAGAATTCCAAGGTATTTTCTGTGCGTAAGCAGATCTACTTGTATATTTATGATAGGTCAGTAAGTTTAACTATAGTAGATAAATTTGTCTGTAACAATAAATTCATAATTATATAAGTCAAAAGAAACGTACATAAAAGACAAGAAAAGACCTTTGTAAAAGACGCCACGTATATCGCGCGGTGGATTTGTAACGACAGTTTTTAGGGTTCCGTATCCAAATGGTAAAACGGGACCCTATTACTAAGCCTACGATGTCTGTCTCTCCGTCCGTCCGTCTGTCTGTCTGTCCTACCTATTAACGGCTATATCTTTCGGACCGTAATATTTTATTATGAAATTTTCACAGAATATGTAATGTTACAGAGACATCGTTTTTTTTGTTGTTGAATAATTTTTTTGATATCACCAACCATGTCTTTGTCTTTAAATAAAATCATCTTTTGTGACTCAAATCTAATTAATAATGTTCTACATTTTGTACATAACTAATACATACCTACTCGAAAACTAACGCAAGGTCGAAGCCTCCTTAATTAGTCCAATCTTGTTACTGCTAAGCAAATTACGTCTCAGGTACCGTATTTAACCTACTTTGCAGGAAAACTCACGCCACGAAGAAAACTCTCACCAAACTGGGAAATACAATCCTCCTATCCGGTGCGTAAAAACATCTGGGAATATCTACACAACGGCGAAAACTTAAAAAGCGACAGTCAAGGGCCGAAGAAAACGAATAAACCCAAGAAGTGCTGTGGAAGGAAAACCACGATAATGCTTAAATTGCTATGCATGATGGGTGTAATAGGTAAGTTTTCACTTATGTAGCTTGATTCTAGCTTCCCGTTTCCACTAGATTTACTTACCTATTAGTCTCTTACAGACCCGTATCCAGGATTCGTGTTATTTATGCCATAGGTGACAAACAAGCTAACGGGCCGCCTAATGGTAAGCGATCACCGTCGCCTATAGATACCTGTAACACCAGGGGCATCACAGATATACGTTGCCGACCTTAAACAGCACCTTTGAAGAATCCCATGTTAGAATTACTCGGAAATGTCGCAGGATAGCTTATTCCACATATTGCAGGTGTGAGGCAAAAAAGATCGCGTAAAACGCACAGTGTACGATTTCCGCAGATCTATGATGTTCTGGATAAGCTTTTAGCGTGTTCGGGGGGTGTTAGGAAGTTTTGGACAATGTCTGAACAACATACTAAGCAATTAATAATGCGCGAGCGCAATGATTTTAGATATTTTTGGTTAATTTAGATCACAAATCATCCCGCCATAATTACGGGTCTGATGACAAAACTTACAGAAAAAATAAAGTCGCCTGAGGTTTCAAAGCTTTCCCAACCTCATAATGTAATTATGAGGGTCTGTAATCTTCAATCTAAACTAATGTTGTTAGCGACGCACGCATAATGTAATGTTATTTCTGTATTTCGATACGTGTAGCGCCATCTCTTATAATACTTTTGTACCAAATATTGTGGGTACTCATTTAAACGAATAAAATCAAGAATTGGAGGGTGTGCCTAACATTTTCTGTCAAACAAAGTAGTCTTTTGGATTACGAAGCCGTGTCACAGGCGTAACAATATCTCCCAGAACAAAAATGCAAAATTAAATATATTTGTGCATTATCCATTATGAAAGTCGCGCCGCTCCTCTTCTTCTGTGCCAAGTAAACGAAGAATTTCATTTAATCCTCAACAATTTGGTCTTCGAGCTCGAATTATAGAACGAGTACACATAATGGCGGAAACTCCATTGAAGGTTCGGTCGGAAAGTGGTCGGAAGAAAGGCGGATTGGATAGTACCTTTGTAAATCCTACAAAGAAGATTATTTCCCAAGGCAGCAAGTGTCCTACAAGGCCATGGGAATTATCGACCGTGCATGTCGCCACGCCGATGCCGTGCAAGAAATCGCCACATGGCACCGTGCAGCAATCGACATGTACATCTATTAAAACGACAGTTTGTTCGAAGAGATCCAAGGCGTCTTCGGTAGCACGACGAAAACAGCTTGAGCTGGAAGCAGCCGAAGCAAAAGCCATTATCCAGATGGAGTTAATTGACAAGAAGCTGCAAGCTAACCTTGCCAAAGTCGACGCTGAGAGTGCAAACCGTGCCGACACTAATGATGCTTCAGATCCAGATCTTGGCGCGAGAGATAGCGTGAAGTCACTACCGGAACAGACACGTAATAATAATAACGTGGAGAATTGGCTGGAACGTAACTGTACCCCTATTCAGCCCCAGAAGACTCAGGACGACGGCATCCAGCAACTCGCTCATACGTTGCAGGATCTGTTGAATAAAAATACGTCACCTCGTGATGATCGCCTGCTCAGCCGGCTTGGAACGCCGCGGGACCTACCTGCTTTCAGCGGTGATTATCTCGAGTGGCTCCACTTCAAACATGCGTACAAGGACTCAACTCGCGTATGTAGATTCAGTGATTCTGAAAACCTTTGGAGACTTCGCCGTGCATTGAAAGGTGACGCGAAGGAAGCAGTGACGGACTTGTTAATTGGCAATACGTCACCGTCTACTATTTTAGAAGCTCTCGAACTGAGATTTGGCCGAGCTGATATAATAATTCAGAGTCTAACGATGCAGTTGAAGAAGTTACCATCGTTACCTAATTATTATCAACATGACTTGACCTTTTTTGCCGTTAAGGTCAACAATTGCGTGGCAACAATACGCGCACTGAATGAAGACGACTACCTACGAAGCCCCGAGCTCGCTGCAGCTGTTGTTTCAAAATTGCCGAGCACTCTTATGGCTAAATGGACGGACTTCGCTTATAGTCGGCTACGTGACGGCAGATCTAAGCTAGAATTGTTAGCTACATTTTTGAAGACAGAAGCTGAGATGTTATCAATCGTTGGATGTACTCAGCCTCGAGATTATAAGAAACCGGCAGAAACTGTAGCAGTCAAGCGACCAGCTGACGACAAGTTACGTCACCGCTCTGTCTACACTGCTTCTGTCACTGATGAAAAGAAATGTATATACTGCGAGAAAGGCAACCATTTATTGCCCGCCTGTCGAGTATTCATACGTGCGATGCGAAGAGATAGATGGAGATTTGTAAAATCACATAAATTGTGCTATCGTTGTTTATCTACAAACCAACACAATAGCAACGCATGTCCCGCACCGGTCTGTGACGTAAATAGCTGTGGTATGGCACATCACCGACTATTACACTGGATAAAGCCTACGATGACGTCACAGCCAGCTGATGCGATAAGCCAAGACGGCCCGGAACCAATGTTACCTACGACCGGCGGCGAGACATCGGTAATGCATATCGCACAGAATAGCGACGAGTACCTTTCGAGTTCTACAAAAAATATACCCGAAACAAGCGAAGAATTCGCTCTTATGAAAGTGGTTTCCGTTCAATTACGCGGACCTAAGGGTGTAGTGAACACTTACGCGCTTTTAGATGACGGTGCATCGGTTTCTTTGATAGATTCAGACTTAGCAAATAGCCTAGGTTTAGAGTGTGAAACTTCGCGCGCGATTAAGTTTACGGATGCGTTCGGTATAGAAGTTTACCAACCGGAAGTGCCGACGGTAAAAGTGCAAATATCTGGACAAGACAATGCTTTCTATGACATTAAATTGCATAAATGTGATAAATTAAAATTGAGTGCACAAAATGTATCGCTTGTAAACAAAGTCGATTGTTCGCATTTGGCTCACATAAAGCCATTGATTTGTGCAAAACGAGTAGTGCCTCGTATATTGATAGGCGAAGATAATTATTTTCTTATCGCCCCGCTTGAAATTGTGCACGGAGATAGGAACTCGTTGTACGCGTCACGCTGCAGGCTGGGATGGACCATCCATGGATGTCACAAAGGTCGTACTCACTCCTCGGTAAGTGATCTTAATGTTTTCCATCTCGCTCGCTCTGATGATTGTGATAACGATATGCGTACAACTAATGAGTTGAATGACCTAATTAAAAATTCATTCAGTCTTGATTCGATAGGAATATCGACCTTAAGTCGTGAGAATAAAGATCATGTGAGAGCAATCGATATCTTAGATAAAACCTCTCGTCAAGTAGGTACACAATGGGAGGTCGGATTGCCGTTTAAAAACGATGATTTTATTATGCCCGATTCTTATCGAAATGCTTACTCACGGCAACAGATGTTAATGCGAAAGTTTTCTAAAGATAGCGCGTATGCAGCTAGGTACAAACAAGAAATAACTAAGTTATTTGAAAATGGTTACGCTCGTGAACTAACTGATAAGGAGTTATCAGCTGATCATGTATGGTACTTGCCTCATTTTGGCGTGCAGAATATGAATAAAGTAGGGAAATTACGTCTCGTATATGATGCCGCCGCGAAGGTACAGGGTGTTAGTTTAAATGATTTTTTATTAACAGGCCCAGACTTATATAATTCGTTGTTTGGTATTATGCTTAGGTTTCGCGAGAATTCTATTGTCATAATAAGCGATATTCGTGATATGTTTTTGCGAATTAAAATAAATCCGAAAGATCAACATGTGCTCAGATTCTTGTGGCAGGAGTCTGCAGAAAGTCCGATTAAAGTTTGTGCAATGCAAAGTCTAATATTCGGTGCGACATGCTCACCTTTTATAGCGCAGTACATAAAAAACAAAAATGCGCTCAAATACGAAGATATAAATTCGGAAGCTGCTGACGTCATCATAAATAGTCATTTTATGGATGACTGTTTGTATTCGACATCTGATGTAAATAACGCTATTAGATTAATACGTGATATAACTTCCATTCTAAAAAAAGGTGGATTCGAGACGAATGGTTGGTCGAGCAACAGTAAACAGGTTTTAGATTCTATACCTACAGATGCGCTAGCGCCTACCGCGCTGCAGTTTAAAGACGGTGTAAACAACGTAACTGAGCGCACTTTAGGTTTAATCTGGCATCCTGCTGATGACTCATTCGGTTTTGCGATTAATTTGACTCGGATAGCTAAAGATATTTTGGATGGAATTGTATCACCCACGAAAGCGAAAATGCTTAGCATTATTATGTCAGTTTATGACATTCATGGGTTTTTATCACCATTTTTGATAAAAAGTAAAATTATTTTTCAAGACGTACACAGGTCTGGCATTGATTGGCAGAGCCAGATTCTGCCCGCCGAGCATACTAAGTGGGTCAAATGGCTCGACGAGCTCAAACAGCTGGAACTACTACGAATACCTCGTTGGTATTTAAATGCTGGTACTTGGTCTGAATGTTATCCAGCTACAGCTGGTATACAGGATGTTGACAAAATTATGAAACGTGAAATGCACATATTTTCGGATGCTTCTATCAAATCAATAGCTGCAGTAGTTTACTGGCGTTTGATTCGTAGTGATGGGAAGGTACTTGTGTGTTTTGCAGCCGCGAAGAGTAAAGTCACCCCTCTTCGCCCGGTTTCAATTCCGCGACTTGAATTGTCTGGTGGCTTGATAGCCGCACGTCTCGCTGACACGCTTCAGCGAGAACACAAAGATATGAAGCCTGATAAGCGCTACTTTTGGACTGACTCACATACGGTCTTGCAATGGATTCGTAGTGACCCTAGGAGTTACAAGCCATTTGTTGCTTTTAGGCTTGGTGAAATAGACGAACTGACTATGACGTCAGAATGGCGATATGTACCGAGTAAGCTTAATGTAGCTGATCTCGCCACCAAAGAAGAATCGCCACCACTTGTATATGATAGTACTTGGTTTCAAGGACCTGGATTTTTACGGCAGCCAGAGGACACATGGCCTAAAGATCTTAAGTCTACCAGGACATCTGAAGATGCAGTCTGCGAGACAAGGAGCGTCCACGTGATGACGTCACATGTTATTGAACACTCCTTACCTGATGAAGACCGCTTCTCCTCTTGGATAAGACTCGTTCGATCTACTGCTCGAGTTTTATTATTTTTAAAACGATGTCGACGTATAGATGCTCAATTTAGTGTTGAACTTTTGAATGAAGCAGAAAAATTACTGCTCAAAAAATGTCAACAAGACTCGTTCGCTCAAGAAATTGAGCAGCTCAAGGAAAACAAGCCTCTGTCTTCTACGAGTCGCTTGTTGACTTTGACGCCTTATATTGACCATGATGGAATTTTGCGAGTCCACGGTCGAGTTGATAAAGTTCAAAATGTTGAACAATCAACAATGAGACCCGCAATTCTTGATGGTCACCACAAAATCACACGACTGCTGGTAGAATACTACCACAGGAAAGCGCTTCATGGTGCGCACGAACTGGTCGTAAATGAATTACGTCAACGTTACTGGATTGTAAAGCTACGGCCGACTGTACGCGCCGTAGCTTCGCGTTGTTTGTTCTGTCGGTACCGCCGCGCGGCGCCGCAGCCGCAGCGGATGGCAGACCTGCCCGCTGCACGCTTGCAGCACCACCGTAGACCGTTTAGTTTTGTGGGCATTGACTTTTTTGGACCTCTAGAGGTCACCGTAGGTCGAAGAAGGGAGAAACGATACGGCGTGCTATTTACGTGCTTAACTGTTCGTGGAGTACATATTGAAATTTCTGAAAGCTTGAGTTTAGACTCCACTATAATGGCTCTGAGACGGATGATAGCTCGTCGTGGGACACCTGTACTTATCTACTCAGATAATGGTACAAACCTACACGGAGCCGACAATGAGTTAAAACGGAGTTTGATAGAACTCAACCAGAGTAAACTGCACGAAGACAGCCAACTGCGAGGTATTGAATGGCGGTTCATACCTCCGGGAGCCCCGGAAATGGCCGGTGCATGGGAACGGCAAATCAGAACCGTGAAGACAGCTCTTAAAGTCGCACTCAAGGAACGTGCTCCTCGCCCTGAGACTTTAGCTACTTTCCTCGCGGAAGTAGAAGCTTTAGTTAATAGTCGCCCTATAACATACGTTTCTTGCGACCCTAATTATCCTGAAGCTTTAACACCTAATCATTTTTTGATAGGTACATCGTCAAATGGTCCAGCTATAGGTATATTCGATAACGACGATTTTTGCTTACGTAAACAATGGCGCATCGCGCAACGGTTAACAGACATGTTTTGGGCCCGGTGGGTCAAAGAATATTTACCTACATTACTACCTAGACACAAATGGAATAAGGATCAGAGAGCGTTGCGAGATGGAGATTTTGTCTTAATTATTGAACCTAATTTAGATCGTGGCTCTTGGCGCCACGGAGTAGTGAGTAAGACCCTTAGTGGTGACGATGGTCGCGTCAGAGTTGTTGACGTGCGTACGCGCACCGGTGTGGTGCGGCGACCGGTCACGCGCGTCGCCTTACTCTCACCAGCAGAATGTTAGTGCTAAACTGAACTGCTTTAGCTTTCTTGTAAAAATTTATTGTATTTTTTTTTATTTGTCAGCTCAGCTCAGCACTAGGGGGCGGTATGTTAGCGACGCACGCATAATGTAATGTTATTTCTGTATTTCGATACGTGTAGCGCCATCTCTTATAATACTTTTGTACCAAATATTGTGGGTACTCATTTAAACGAATAAAATCAAGAATTGGAGGGTGTGCCTAACATTTTCTGTCAAACAAAGTAGTCTTTTGGATTACGAAGCCGTGTCACAGGCGTAGCAATATCTCCCAGAATAAAACTGCAAAATTTAATATATTTGTGCATTATCCATTATGAAAGTCGCGCCGCTCCTCTTCTTCTGTGCCAAGTAAACAATGAATTTCATTTAATCCTCAACAAATGTAATAATATCAAGTTCTCGACAGTATGAGTTAGTTAATTAGGTAGCCTAAAATAAATACACAGTTATCTACTAAAACAATAAATATCAAAATATCTACAAATAGTACTACAATATAATATAGTAAATTAGTAGTAGTAATATAATATAGTAATTAATGTACACACCATGATCGGTGAAACCGATTCGGTATAGGCACATACAATCAACTAAACAAAAGCATCACGAACGTCAACTAAGCAAAATACAAGCTAATACTAACACTACAAAAAACAGTTAACTGTTAACAAAAACATAGACCCCTGAAGGTCTAAAGATAGGTAATCCAAATTCTTAACCCCACTACTAGTTGGCGGCGTAGATACGCAGCATGCTGGTGGCATTACCTCGCTGAATGGCAATGCTTATGCGTTGAGCCAAAAACACGCAAGCATTTTGATCACGCGTCGCACAAATTTTGAAAATGAGGTGAGCTCGGTGGTCCACATAGAGCATCATAATACCTATTATGTACATACTTTTTATGAATAGTAGGTAGGTACAGATTTCAGATCAGACAAACAAGGGAGATATACCTTAGTACATTATCGAACGTGTTCAAATAATTATCTCCGTTTCATAATAAATTCTTTTCACTATAACGCTAAACCGCTTAACGTAAAAAACTGTAAGTACACGGCACAATTAGGTAGGTACTGATTTTTCAGGCACACTAAGAAAATTGCAGCGTCACCAATGAACTAAATCCACATGCAAAAAACGGTGCGGCAAGATCGTGTGCTGGGCGAGCTTGACTAAAATCATCAAGCCTTTTTTATTATATTTTTTACTTAATAATAGGCTTGCTTTTGACCGCCAACTTGCCTGATGTAAAGCTACGATGCGGTCTACGATGGAGCACACTTGCCTAGAAGAAACCGATTCATGCGTGATTTGAAAACACTTAGATTGTAACTACCGAGGAACACCCATTCAGGCAGCGCATTTCACAGACTAGCAGTACGCATAATAAAAGTGGAATCAAAACGCTTCGTAAGCCTGATTTAGGCCTGATGCGTTCGCACCCGCCACGCCACCTTACCATATCTCCCTTGTTTGTTTGATCTGAAGTGCAGATGCACCACCGTTTGGTAAAATTCCATGTTTTCAGGATGCATTTGGAACCTATATCCGACCCAGAGTTCGAACATACTAAACGAAATAACACTGAAAACAAAGTTGATGATGGAAAACTTTTTGAAAATGATTCGTAAGTTATTCGGTATTTGTCGCTGATCGCAGTTATTGACGTAGTGGATGCAGGCCGCTTCCAACACCCTTTTAGCTGATGGGGGCCCTTTTGGCTGATGATCGATGGGGGAGGCCTATGTCCAGCAGTGGACATAGGACAGCCATAGGACGGCTGAAATGATGATAATGATGTAGTTATTAAATAAATTTTGTAATGTTATTATGGAAACTGACGTGGTTTTCAATCTTTTTTTTCGTGGTTTCCGGCTTAATCATACGTGAGTAATTCCCGACATTTCCGTGTCACACTAATGTGTTTATTTGACGAAATATACAAAAGTCCATCTGATAATCTCTATCTTTTCTCTACATCTCTTTATCTTCTTTTCTCTTCACTATCTCTTCTCTGCATGGTATAAATTAAAGTCGCTTTCCGCGTCTGCCTGTCTGTATAACCGCTAAAGGAACCGTACATTTTCCGGATTACAAAGTATCATATGTCACTCTCCGGCCCTCCATCTATCTATGCAAAAAATCAAGTCGATCCGTTGCTCTGTTGCTGTCTGAAAGAGACCATATAAACCAACAAACACACACTTTCACATCTACAATATTAGCAAGCGTGCTCCACGGTAGACCGCATCATCGCTTAACATCAGGCGAGTTGGCGGTCAAACGCAAGCCTATTATAAAATAATATAATGTACTAGTGCTAACAGACGTGAGAATTTGGTTGTGTGACCACAGACAGACCAACGGGAGAGAAAGAAATTTTTTTTTTTCTTCCGTTGGTTGGACGGTGGTCCGTCAACCAAGTTCGTCTCGTCTGTTAGCTACTTACCAATTCCTAACTCGAAACAATTTTTTTAATAGACTGGGAAAATTCTTCAGCAAGTGAAGAATGTTGTTATAATATGAGACATCTGGCTCTGGAACTTTCTCGAAAGAAACGAATTCTCAGGTGAGATATTGCATGACATGTTTACGGCCATTTCAAGTCTAGGTACTTTTGTTAAACTTTGGGGCACTATTCGTCTAACATTTCAGTTCAAAATTCTAGGTGTTTTTTATTCTGAGTGAAGAGACCAGCAATGTACTAGCCTGATAGTAAAGGTCATCTGCCACAGCTCAAAATCTCCCGGAATTTAAAACTACTACAGTCTAAAAGTTTCCGCAGCAATTTGCGTCCAGGGGGGTTAGACAAGACCCACTATCTGTTAGCATTAACGCCTACGGAAAGATTAAATCGTATGAAAATGACAATGACATTAGCTTGAGAGATGTTATCTCAAGCTAATGTCATTTTCTCTTTTCTCTTAAAATGTAATTTGTCTGGTGGCATAACTGGTGAAGGGGCGTATACATAGCACTGTTCCAAGCTTACTCCGCAAAATCCCACCAATACAAAGATAATATGAACATGCATATGTGCTTACATTGTAGGTTGTATGACCTAACGGCTTTACGCCTGATTTAGGCCTGATACGTTTGCACCTGCCTTTTTCTTGTTCGTATGATCAGAAAAAATGCTGTGCTTACCCATATACACTACAGACGACCATTTTGCTCGACTCGTCGGTTGTAAAAAATCGGAGACATCTAAGATTTCCTATGGACACTATTGCTACAGGATCGTGGCTGATAAGACGGTACAAACATGGTAGAATTTCGTATTCACCAATCTTTGGAATTCGCTGCCTGAGTGGGTGTTCTTCGATAGTTACAATCTGGGTGTCTTCAAGTCGAGAGTGAATACGATTCTTCTAGGCAAGCGTGCTCGATCTTAGGCCGCATCATTGCTTAATACATCAGGCGAGTTGGCAGCCAAGCGCAAGCCTACTTATAATAATAAAAAAAAAAAAACTTCCCGACTATCACAGATCTATGCTTCTTCTTTTTCTCTGAGTGGCGAATTCAATCAGGGAGGATATACTGTCGACCTACATTTTGCCGTAGGTAGGTACACATTTTGAGATACCGCGCCTGTTCATAGCCTAATGGTCTCAAGAGATTTTCTAACAGAAAACTTGCATTAAGGTCATGTCGGCTGTTAGTTACGTTGCTGACGACGCGGTTTTGCTGCTTCGAGACAACGTATTTACCTACTTATTTAGCTGCCTGCATGTTCACTGTTTTATTATTTTATTTTAATTTTTCATCTAGTTTGATCTAGCCATTTAGAGATGAAAATGTAATAAACAGAAATAGTTACTTTTGGCGATAATATTGATGTGATTTATTGTAGGTATACAATACAATTCTTTATTAATAACTGCATAGTTACAAGTCAAACTTTTCCAGTAGGTACACTTTCTACAACGATGTATATAAACTTACATAAAAAAATATTTTAATAATACAAGCAACATACAAGCCATAGATGTAGATATCAAGATAATGTCCATGCGAACATTTCCGTCCCAAATGTCTAGTACGTAAATTATCCCCGTCTTTCGAAATCGCTGAGCAAAAAGGCTCTTACTAGTGCGCTCAACGACCTATATGTACGTTGAGTGCGCTATATTATGTTTGGGCGCCACTACTGAGTTAGAACCATTGAATATCCATTGGGCCGGTCCTTATAATACACGTCAATGACACAAGCGGATTTTACTTTTATAATTCATGTGCAGCCTTTATATTCACAAAATATTTGCATTTTATTGTTCACTTGCAAAACGTGATTGTTTCTCCATAAAACTCGCTATGATAAAAAATATTATGTACCTACCTAGTATACAGAGACGTGGTATTAAGAGGTGGGAGGTAGTAGTGGTTTTCGTTATGTACCTACTTTGCTGTGTTTTTCCGATCGTTCGATTGTGGAAAAAATCAAAAAAGATACCGTAAGGGACTGTATTAAAATATAGAAATTTTGAATTCCTGTTGGACTAGAAATGCGTAGAAAAACACTTTGGTTTCAGTTGCTTTTAATTTCTAGCTCATGTGCAGTTTTTTTCTACATATTAATGTAAGTTCATCTATACACTTCACGAGTATTACCATCATCATCATCATAATCAGCTTATCTTAGTCTGATGAACCTATGCCTTTCACAAGGCACGCCATCATTCTGCTTGACCTTTTCAATTTATAAATAGAAAGCTTATAAAGCTAATACTAGGGTTACGCGGAAAGAGTGTAACCTACTAACCCGAAAGGGATAGTTTACAATGTTATTGCAACTATCAGAACAAATAAAAATGGTTGGATCGATTTTAGCAGTTCGCACAATGAAACAATGACAGTGAAAGGTAGCGGACGGTGGTCGGGGGAATGGGGAATGAAGCGGAGGGTTCACCTGTCAAATTATAGCAGAGAGAATTTATCAAGGACAAAAACGAAATAAAGCAAAAACTAAAATTTTATTTCACAATTGGCTTTAGGTACCTAGTTTTCACGCATGACAAATTCTGGCAGCTAAAAGCTGAAACGCCGATTCTACATAGAAAAAGTTTTTAAATTAAGTATTTAATTTTTTTAATTTGACGACAGACGTGATTCGAACCTGCGCAATCCGGCCGCCGTAACCGCTAAACAATGACGATATAACACACGGAGTAAAAAAGGGGGAACAATAACGCTATTTGCGAGAGAGTGACAGAGCGTTACGAGACGTGTTTAAAAAAGCTTTTAAATAGTAAGAACAATCCTAAAATGTAGAACATCACTTCAGTATGAAAATTACTTTCAAGCTAAATAAGTAGAATTGACGTTAATTACCAGCCCTACAATACTAATCCTCACACATGTACTTAACGATTAAACCATGAATAAGTTAATTCGAAAGCTGCTGTTTATTTCCTCGAATACGATCGACATAATTCCACTGAAGGAGTCGTGAACCTCACCTACTCGTACTAAGAGAGAAATAATTATTGTGATTAATAAATCTAGTTAATATTTTCAGGAACACACAACTTCGAAATGTATGGTCGAGATACCGAGGTAAATGGAGTATATTAAAATTATTTTTCTTAAACATGGTATTTAAAGTGTTTTTTAAGAAAACACGAAAACTATAATTTACTTCGCTACTAGCTATTTGACTTTCGAGAGGATTTCAGTGTTGCACGTCTGGTGCATTTGCCTGTGTCTTGTATTGGAGGATTTTCAAGTTTTATCTGTGAGTTTTATCAAATAACTATTGTCAAACATATATGTCATAGTCACAGTCACGAGTTTAAGGAAAGGAGGTCCCTTTAGGGTATATATAAAATCCTTGCGGTCAAGCCAAGCAATTAAAGTGGTGGAGACTTTACTACTAGAAGCTTCTACCCATAGACAAAAATGTAACTTTTTTGTCTAGGGTTCTACGGAGTTATGGAAACAATGCAAAATGGTCAAAATAGGGTTTCATAAGTTTAAGGCGTAATAGTGTGTGTCTGTGGCATCGTAGCTCCCAAACGGCTGAACCTATTTTGATTTATAATTTGGACCCGGGTATGTCCTAAAACTGCGACCAGAACCACCGGAGGATGGGCAGCAGCGTCCTGTTAGTACACGGTGAACGTATTGCGGTCTCCAAGCCGCCTGCCAAGCGTGGGGACTATGGCAACACCACTCTCTAAGAGGGAGGCCTTGTTCAGCAGTGGACATTCAATGGCTGATGGTGTGGTGTGTGGTTACTTCATCGAAAGTGTGATTCAGCCGTTTTTTTTATGTTAATTTTTAATGTAAACATAATTTTGTATTATCATATTTTCATTTTTTCACTGACTTCAAAAAATAAGGGTGTTCTCAATTCAGTTGTATTTTTTATGTTTGTTTCCTCAGAACAACGTCATTTATAAACAGAGTTGAAAAAAATAAGATATATTAGAAATTATATACTCTCAGATTGGTCCCATAGAAATTTCATCAAAATCGAATCAGTGGTTTGGTTTATAAATAAAAATAACTGTAATGTTTATAAATAAAATAATCATCCAAATAAAAGAAATTATGTACCTAACTACCTATTTACTAATTTTGAAGTCGATATTTTATATTGAAAAAAAAAACATTATTGCAGAGGTGCCATACGTAGAGGATACATTCATAAAAGACTTGAACGCAATGAGAGGAAGTGAGACCAAGGAGTTGTACAGCCGCAGCGTTAGTCTCTGGGGCTTGGGGCCACTGTGGCGCGAGTCGCCTTCCCCCAACATAGTGCTGTCTGCGAGGGACCCCCTGCCAGCGGACTGCTGGGCTTTTAGGTACACCAACCCATGCAATTATTTCCATCACTCTTTCCTGCCACCGACTTGGAGACCGTGTCTTCATGTAGTTCGTGGGACTGGTGGCAACGTGGTGCCACCAGTCCCACGAACGTGGTACGATGGTGGTCCGCGTGCTGGAGTATTCCCGACACACAGGAAGATTCGAGTGGGGAAGGGCACCAGTGTGCGCCGGCGCAACATATTCCTCTACGCACCCCGCACCCGATAAGCAGCCGGTGTCATAACGTGCGCGCCGCGCGGCGGTCCGTAGTGCAAAGCGAGACGCAGCCGCGCGCGTGAATTCACTTTGAAAAAGACCGTCTAATGCGGTGAAACTATAGTCGGAGTAACCAGCTTAATCTTACGTGAGTAGGTAATTCCCGTGTAATATAAATAAAATCCATCACTCTTCTTAGTCGTCTATATAGCAGTGGTCGTGATTGCGGTGATGGTACAGCAAAGCTCCTCGCTGTCGCCTTCGTCTCTTCCCAGGGCTGCCATTTCCATCACTAGCGCTCCGTTTATTCATTGTTGACTGAAAATGCGGGCGTAAAACATAACTTTGCCTCCAAAAGGAGGTAAAGTAGTTGAAAAAATATAACTAGTCCCATGTCAATATCATTTTTCACATGGCACTCTAGCTATTTTAAAATTAAACTACATTGAGCTTAACTTTTAATTTATTTCGACCATGTAGGTATTGTATAGTTCTGTACCATGTTAGTCTTTGAAATGACGTTAACAATTACTATGTAAAACCTATAGTGGTGTGAACCTGATACTGCTAATTTTTTTGATGGGAAATTAGAAATGTTTTTTTTTTCTTTCTTACCTTAACACTACTGATGAGAAGTAGATAACTTACACACGCGAGTAAGTTATCTTTTACACCTAAATTGAAGCTGGACAAGATACATGGCCAGAGGAAAGAAAAGAAAAAATCCAGACGTAATGATAGATGGTTTTATAGGATGGCGGAGAAGATAGAAAAATTCGGAATTATCTCCTCCGCCGATTGGTTAAGCGCACGATTATCGATACTAACTAAATTTATATTTTCAGTGGGTCTACAGGCAATCTTCACATCTATCTACCGTTCCCGCAACAAGTAAGGAGCATCAGCGTGGAACACGTTCAGCCAGACACTGCTATAAGTGCGCCGAAGCTTTTCAATGTTTTCGTAAGTAAAATGATACAGGTCAAGTCCAAGTCAAGCCCAAGTCAGGACAAAGTATAATGCCAACTTATCAAGCGGCTTTACCAAAATGGTCGAATTTCTTTTCTTTACTCATACACTTTTACGCACATAATTATGGTGCCAGTGTCAACTATTTAAAAAAAAAACAAGAACTTATCGTCCAATAAGTCACAGTCAGAGTCTAGCAAACTAAGTCACAGTCAAGTCATGCTCTATTAAAGTACCTAATGGAGACATTACTAGAGGCTCTACGCAGTTTTGGAAACAACACGAAAAAAACAAAAAACGTGTGAAACATATTTTTCAGTGTTGTTTTCAAAACTCCGTTAAAGATTCTAGAAACCCACCACTTAACCCTTCCTCTCCATCCTAAAGTTGCCTGGAAAAGAGATCGCTCTTCGCGATAAGGCCGCCGATTCTTGCACTACTAAATTGTTTTTTACCATGTGTATTAAATTTGTGGTGTGAACAATAAAGAGTTTAACTTAATTTGCTTTGACTATAGATTGTTATTGCTAAAACGTACATAATGAAATATTTTACAAACATGACAGGCTAAACAAACAAGACTTCTGGGTTGGGACCAAAATTTATAAGAAAAAAAAACTTACCGTTTGTTTTATGCACTTCCCTGCAGTTTGCGCCTATTTTCTTTTTTTTCTTTTACAGGGTATCGTTGACGATGGTGATAATACGAAAATAGGACTTTTAAATGGGGAATACCGTCGTGATGGACCGGCGAAACAATACTTCCCAGTTAAATTTGACGATGATTTTAAAGAAATAATATTTAATGTGCTGTCTAACCATGGCAACCCGAAGTACACTTGTATTTACAGGGTTCATTTGTATGGACACGAAAATCGTTTCTAATTTAATTAATATACATATAAACAAATCTTACCTATTCTTGTTATTAAACCATAAACTACTTTTACTATGGGATGGGACCAACACTGAAATAATGAAAAAATATGAGCTGTTCCATACAGTTCAAGTAAAAAGAAATTGCTGCTTTTTAATCGCGATTATAGTGTTGGTCCCATGGTAAAAGTTTTTTTTTTTTTTAATAATTATGTGGATAATTGTTGACAAATGATGTGGACAAATGCTGAACAAAATATGTGTTGCCAAGTACGTATGTAGTAGGCAAAGTATTAAAGGAGGCAAACAGGTGTTGATAGTTTATATTACCAAAGCGTATGAAGTCGCGGGCAACAGCCTAGTAATAGATCCATAGAAAACGGTCATTCACACTCGACAAAATGTATGGAACAACTGATATTTTTTTCGCGATTTCATGGCCCGTTATGATAGCCCGTTGGTCCAGTTGGTAGTGAAGGCGTGCCTTCTGAGCTTGGGGGCGTGGGTTCGATTCCCACCTACGACAAACATTTGTGTGATGAACATTTGTGTTTGTTCTATATCTGGGTGTTTAATATCTATTTAAGTATGTATTTAAAAAATATGTATGTATGTATATCAGTCTCTGGCAGCCATATCACAAGCTTTGCTTAGATTGGGGTCAGATGACCGTGTGTGCAAAAATGTCCTGAATATTTATTTATTATTTATGGTTATTCTTTTGAGTCGATGTTCCGCAAATTATAGTTTTGTTTTCAAATTAAGTTTCTAGACCAATATTTTGCTACACCAATGGCACTCTCCGTGGCTTCATTCACGTCGTCTAGTGTGCAAGTTGTAAGACACGCTGCACTGCCCATCAAGTGTGTCATTGTCTGTGCCCTTTGTCCCAGATATGAATTTACGAAAACTTTTTTCGTTTTCGTCTTGTTCCATACATTGCTGGTAAAAGGTATACGAAACCTTTTTTCGTTTTAGAGTGAAGCAATCTATACCGCCGATAACTGCCAAATTTAGTTCCTCCACGTTTCCGATAGAGGCGCTTTACTAAAATGTGTGGAACAATACGTAGACGAAAAAAGTTTTCGTAAACTATCAAATCTGGGACTAAGGGCACAGAGGGTTCACACCTCAAAGACATTCGTCAGAGCCCTTTATATAACCCCACTTTGCCATATTATCCCGACTTCGGCCCACTTGGGACCAAGTCGGTTCAGGGTTTTCCAACAGGGGCCTTATTATAGAAGTTTGATCGTGATCGAGATTGCATGCCGTCCCGTTCGCATCTATTTACTCGCACCACGTGCGTAAGTGAGATGGCACGCGATCACAATCACGATCCGAATCATCCATAATAAGGTATCTGGACCATGGTTCTTTATGGCCTGGGGGGAGATTTCATGGTTGATCCCAAAGTAAAGGTTGTTTATAATAATGGGTACTATAGACCCCTTTCGATTTAGTCAAAGATAATAATCGTCATTGGGTTTAGTACACCCTTTACGCGTAACCCTATCCTGCACAGCACCTCATCAGCTACTGAGAAAGGAATGATTGAAACAAGAGATAGTATATTATCAGTTTATATTGAACATACGAAACGCGACGTTTACGTGGCGCTCCAGTCCTGGGCAGAGCCTCCCCACGACGGAGTGGGCGCGGCGGGGGCGGGGGCTGGCGCGCCCGTGGTGGCGGCGGCAGCTGTGCCCCACTCGTCCTGCACCTGCAAACATAACCTCTTTAGTTTTGCTTTTTAAGATAGTTGTAGGTACAGTGCGACCAAAGATAATAAAACCACTTGATCGCGCATGTAGTCAATATCATCATCATTTCAGCTATAGGACGTCCACTGCTGGACATAGGCCTCCCCCATCGATCTCCAAAAGGACCGGTTGGAAGCGGCCTGCATCCAGCGTTTCCGTGCGGTCTCTTTTAGGTCGTAGTCAATATAACATTTTGCAAAAGTAAGCCACGTCGGTCGCGGGAGGGTATAGAATGGCGGCTTGTGATTGAAGTCATTCATTCAATTCGCGCCTAGGATTGGCCTGCTCGAAAGACTATTCTGAATATTTTATACCTTTTCATCACGCGGGGTAAAGGATGAGCAGTCATGTGGTTATATCTGTCATATCTTTTGATCACGTTGACTTAAAGTTTGATTTTTTCACAGCTAAAAGAAACCGTAGATCCGAGTACATTTTATTGTATTTATGTATTTGATATAAATTTCAATTTGATACCTTTACGCGTTCTTGAGAAAAAGAGTTGACAGACGGACAGGCGGAAAACAAAGTGATCCGTTTTTTCCTTTTGAGGTACGGAACTCTAAAAACGTGTAAAAAGCGGCGTTGTGGAGGAAAGTTGGTAGATGTACAACCAATCACGTAAGACTCACGCGGTCGAAATCCCTTTAGCACGCAAGATTATCAATAAATAATATGAAAAAGATACCACCAACGTAAATTTTGAACATATTTGCCGATATCAATAATAACTGATTCACTGTCATCCACTCACAACTTCTCAAGTCAACTTCCTGTCACGACCATTGACGATTACTTCCTTCCGTCCACTTTTGTAACCTTTAGCAAAAACCTGCATATAATTTACCTGTGCAGCCCAGTCTTCTTGCGCGGGCGCTGCGGTGCCAAAGGTGGCGGCAGGCGCTGCGGGCGCGGCGTCCTCAGCCCACGAGGCGACAGGCTCTACGACTGCGTCATACAGGTCTTCGTGCACTGGCGGTGGGACTTCAGGCTTGGCGGCAACCACAGCCTGAGAAAAGTGGGACATTGGCATCGATTCTGATGTTATCTAAACTAAATTTGACAGCTCTAAAATTGTTGCCATCCTACTATCACATATTAAAATGAAAAGAGGCAGATAATTTTAGTCCTGTCAGATTAGTTTAGTTTAGAGAATGGTACAAACCAAACTAAATTTGACAGCTCTAAAATTGTTGCCATCCTACTATCACACATTAAAATTAAAACAGAGGCAGATAATTTTAGTCCTGTCAGATTGGTTTAGTTTAGTGAGTGGTATGACAGAATAGACGCCATTAGCATTCATTCTTAATTTATTTCAAAGTCAAAAACCCATTCGTTATTATTCCATTTGTTAT
This sequence comes from Agriopis marginaria, assembly GCA_932305915.1. NCBI lineage: Eukaryota > Metazoa > Arthropoda > Insecta > Lepidoptera > Geometridae > Agriopis > Agriopis marginaria. Next base: position 6,739,103 of record OW029925.1, on the reverse strand, counting down.
AAATAATATCAAAATCAGTGGATAAACATCTTCGTGATTCCAAAACTCCATAGAAGCCTCTTGTAAAGCCTCCACTTTACTGGGGCATGAGTTTACACTTGATTGTGACTTTGCTTGTTTGACTATAATTTAATTAAACTTGAAAATATTTGAACAATTGACACTGGCAAATGCACTAGAAGTGTGACGTCAAAATCCTCTCACGAGGAAAGAACAAAAAAGAAGTGAATAAGAAGTTTCTTTGACAGCTTTTTAGGCTGTTTCCTGAAGATGTTTAAAACTATAGATTTATCATCGACACACCAAACTCGCAACAAAATGCAGTGCTTACATGGCGGGAAGCTTTTTAAAACCTTTGTGTCCTACATTTTGTTTGTGATCTTAATAACTACTTACAGCCGTAGTTAGGGCTCCACCATCCTTGTTTGCATGATAGAAATAGAAACAGATAAATATAGACAGATGGTAAATATTTTCATAACACTTCTATAGACATCACTCATCTAGTCTACCAAGACACTGCAAAGTGCTCGAAACGCCAGGATTCGAAATATTGTAAAATACTTGTAATAAAATCCATTAAAATTGTTCCTTTCAATGTGTGTTAATCATGAAAACCTATGAAATCATAAAAAAAAATGGAATATTGAAATGTAGAAAAGAAAATGTAGTACAAAAAAGTAGACAGTTTTCCAGTGTTACTGAAAATACAACTAAAATTGTAATCATGTCAGGCCAGTCTTGATATGGGGGGAAGACTTAAAATATGAAAAGTTTCACTTCCAACAACAAACAATAGCTACTCTTATATCTCAGGTTCTAAGGTTATGTTGTAACTTCTAGGTGGCACTGAACTGTTATGAAGAAGCGTGACTTACTATCAGGCGAGCGAGTTGCTCAACTCGTCACTCACTTGAATAAAATAAACTTCAAAATGACCGATTGATTTGGAACTACTGATGGTAACATATCAAATGTATCTTAAGTGCATTGACAAAGCTCTGCAAACGTATCAAATAGAAACAATGGGGCAATAGAATGGCAACAGTATCCCATTGGTAGTAAGGGTGTGAAAGGCAGAGACGAGTGGAGATGTCAGAATCGCCAAAATGCATTGGTTGAATTCCACATCACTTTTCCTTTTCTTCAATGAAAACAGTAATAGCAGAGATAAGAATTGTATGGCAAGCAGAAAAGCGTGGCACAGAGGAGCGGACTAAGCGCGGAGTGGTGCAAAATATATCCATCTGCAGATAAATCTCTAAAGCACAAAAAAAAGTGCATACCTGTTCCTTAGCCTGTTGCTCTTCCTTCTCGCTCTCTTCAGGGTCCCTGTAGAAGAACAGGTCTACTACAACGTCCCAGCGCTGGTCGCGGGCCAGAGTGCCACGGAGACGGAGCACCTCGCGGGCTAACAGCCACCACATCAGACCAATAGAGTGAGATGACTGGAATGGTAAAGAATTGTCATCAACATTACATTATCGGTTTTAAAAAAAAGCATAAGTAAAGAAACTTCTGTTTTAAACTATCACGTTTGCTCACTAAAGTTATATGATTATTTACAGGATTACCGTGGTAAGGTTGTGGCATGAGCTACCGATATTTCGGCGCAGTTACATGCACCATGTTCATGGGAAGACTGAAGAATGCGGGTGATTGGTCGAACAGTTAAAAAGTTAGGTGCTGACTTACCACAATAAATATCCGGTAAACAATCATATAACTTTAATAGAAACTAGTAGTACTATAATGTATTGAACTGTAGTTAACATCACAGAGTAAAGGCAATTTTAATTTTATTTATTTTATACTTACTACTGCTAAATAATGTTATGCAAACTGATAAGTGGTTTTTATTGATATGACACATAGTAGGTAGTATAGTCATTCAAATAAAAATGTACTACTAAATCAGTTGTGAAGTCATAATAGGTGCAAAAAATACAGCTCACTTTTCTTACTTTTCATACAAGTTGACACATTTGCGGTGCCTCTCCTAGTACTAGTCTGACAGATAGTCATTTTGTTTATAAGTGACCTAAGTTACATACCTTGGTGTTGCATGGGATAGCTATGTCAACGAAACGCAGTGGCGAATCAGTGTTGCATAAAGCAATGACAGGAATGTTGACATATGAAGCCTCGGTGATGGGCTGGTGGTCCTGGGCAGGGTCCAGCACAATCAGGAGACGGGGCTCGCGGAACGCCGCTTGAATCTGAAAAGATATAATTATATTACAGACTGTGCAAATACACCTACATTGTGTTACAATTTTGGGAGATATCAGATAGGCTTGTAATCATATCCGCTTGAGCGGTCAGTGGTTCCTTAGTTTGTTTGTCATCATGATAACACTGCAATTCAAATTTAATGTTTAGTAGGACAATAGGTGTCCTAATATTTTTTTAAAGCTCATAAAAAAGCTGATCATAAAATACAGCAGATCAACAAAACCAAATTAAAACTTGTTCAATAACCCCCCCACACGCCACTCGGCCAAGGGCCTTGCGACCACCTCTTAATGCAGGCTCGAAAGCTCTGATACAGTGCAGTACAGAAAATCATGCAAACGTTGATCTTAACGCTCCGAGATACAGTTAACAGTCATATACCTTTTCACAATCACCTAAACAGAACCGCTTAAAACAGGTAGCCATAAGGCCCCTGAGCTTCAGCTATTGCTTTCCAGCCACTGCCAAGTGCCTGACATATTACATCATCGCTGTTTAAATGTTTATAGTGACTTATCACACATTATTTTGTTTAGGTAAATACTCAATACTCAATACTCAATATTTTATTGCAAACATATGTAGGTACATGGAGTTCTTAAATTAACATGTTTAAATATAAGGTAATACATATGACCCTATTTGGGTATGGCAATAGTCGGAACGGAACGATCTATGTTCATTTTGTCGAAATTATCATTAAAAAATTCTTCTAAGTTGTAATAACATTTGGATTCTAAAATACCTTTTAAGTTATTTATAAAGGTTACTTCTTTTTCGATATCTTTTAATTCATTTGGCAATTTATTAAATATTTTAACGGCCATTGATTTCGGGCCAGAGCTGTGTATTTCTAGGTTGGACTTTGGTTCGATTAATTTATGTCTAAATTGCGGCCTAATACTGCGCGATTTATCAGATGCCCTTTTAAAATAGTCTGGGTATTTTTTTACAAATTTACACATTTCCAGAATATATGTTGACACAATTGTAAGTATTTTAAATTTTATAAAGTAAGGCTTGTGAAAATAAGGTATAGTATAGTCGGGGGAATCAATATTAGCTAGAATGCGAATGCATTTTTTTTGGGCAATGAAAAGGTCATTCACATTCACACTGTTTCCCCAGAGTATAACTCCATATCTAAGCCAAGAGGCAGAGTAAGCGTGGTACGCAGTTAGGGCTGTGCTTAGGTCAGTGGCTCGTCTAAGCTCCCTTAGTGCGTAGCAAAAGCTAGATAATTTTGCTTTAATTTTATTTATATGTATTTTCCAGTTTACATGAGTGTCAAGTTCTATACCTAAGAGGGTCGCAGCGTCAACGCATTCTATTTTTTTATTGTTATAGTTGAAATTAATGTCAAGAGGGGGTTTTTGATGTGGTCTAAATTGAATTATTTTTGTCTTTTTGAAGTTCAGGTCAAGATTGTGAAAAGTCATCCAATTATTAATATTATCAAGAATGTCAGTTAAATTATTATTTAAGTGTAGATTATTATTGCTAGATGTCAATATTGATATGTCATCCGCAAAGAGGACACAGGAATCGTTAATTACTTCAGGGAGGGTATTTATATACATTAAAAACATAATACATCCAGTGACGCTTCCCTGGGGAATTGAGTGGTCAGTCTGAATGGGAGTTGATCTGACTGTTTTTATTGAATTGGAGTCGAAATCAAAGTTTTCAATATCGACGTACTGTTTTCGATTTTTTAAGTATGATTGGAACCATTTGTGAGTATTTCCGCGTATTCCCATGTCGTATAATTTGTCTAATAATATATCATATTGAACTTTGTCATATGCTTTGGTCATATCTAATAAAATACCTATTGCGTATTTTTTACTATCAATTATTTTTAGGATTTCATCAACGTAATTAAAGACCGCTAAGATAGTCGACCGGTTTTTCCTGAAACCGTATTGGGAATTATCGAACAAGTGAAATTTTTCGCAGAATGAGATTAAGCGATTTTGCATTACCTTTTCAAAAATCTTTGAAGAGGTAGGCAAAAGTGCTATTGGCCGGTAATTGTCTGGATTAAGCTTTGATGACTTTTTATGCACAGGTTTGATTATAGATGTTTTTAAAAGGTCGGGAAACGTGCCTTCGTTAAAAGATTGGTTAATTAGCAAATAGTAAGGGAGGGTAAGTTCTTCAGCACAGTTCTTTATTAATACTGGTGGTAGTTCATCAACACCATAGCTATTTTTACTTTTAAGATGTTTGATGATTTGGTATATTTCATATGGTTGTGCTGGGCTCAAGAACATAGTGTTATCAATTCGTCTAGGCGGCGGCAGCGGACGGCCGCAAGTCGCCGTCCCGTCTGTCTCGCTTCTCGCGCCGACTGACGCGAAGTGAATATTTAAGGTGTTTGCAACCTGTAGTGGATCAGAAATCATCTGATTATTAATTTTTAATTTTATATTATTTTTAGATTTTCCCGTGTCTTTATTCGTACGCTCTTTAATTATCTTCCACATGGACCTAGTTTTGTTATCAGAATTTTTCATTTCTCGGATATGTTGGTTTCTTTTTGATTTAATTATCGTTTTTTTCAATATTTTTGAGTATAATTTATAATATTTAGTGAGAGTTGGGTTCTTACACTGTATTACAATGGGTTTCAATAAACGTTTATTTTTACAAGAAGTCCTGATACCTCGCGTTAGCCATGTATATTTTTTATTACTTCCTAATTTTATGAGTTTTTTAGGTATACAACGATCCAATAATTCATTTAATGTATTGTGAAATATTGTATAATTATTATTCACTGTATTATTTGAATTCATAGTTAATAGCTTATTCCAGTCTATAATTTTTAATTCGTTTTTGAATCTAGCTATATTATTTTTATTAAATATTCTTTTTTCAATTTTCCATGTTACTAGTTTGTTGTTTGTTTTAAGTGCATCTTTAATATTTATTATTGTGCCCCAGTGATCAGAAAAGCCAAAATCCTTTACCGAAACATTAATTTTCTTTTTGTTGTAATTTGAAAATACAAGATCTAAACATGTCGCTGAGGTACTTGTAATACGGGTCGGTTCATTTACAAATTGGTAAAAATTATTTTCTAACATTAAATCAAGTAGTTTACTAGATTGTGCCGAATTGTCTAACATATTTAGGTTAAAATCACCACCTATTAATACATCTAAAGAACTATATTTTCTATTTACTATTTGAGTCAATGCATTTAATTGATTATAGAATAGATCGCTACGTTTACCGTTCCAATATATAGTTATTAAAAGCACATTTATTTTATTAATTAATACTGCACACATCTCAACGGAGTATTCTATTGACAATTCTGTTATCGCTTTAATCTCGTTATATTCAAAGTCTTCGCGTAATAGTATCATAGTTCCCCCACCCTTTCGATATTGCCTACAATAGGCCGCAGCTATGTTGTATCCTCTGCAGTTTATTAGTTCCAACTTGGCCTTGGAGAGCCATGTTTCTGTCACGCATAGTGCATGGATTCTTTGCGAGTTTTCTTGAAGAAATGCTTGTATAGTGTCTCGTTTACTGAACATACTTTGCATGTTTTGAATTAAAATATTAAAGTTAAACTCATTAGCGACGAAAATTAGGGTTAAGTGTGTGTTGTAGTGAGTGTTGTTGTGCATCGTTCAATGCGGATGGAGGTAAATTATCTCTGGATGTCATGTAAAAATAGATACCTTTTGCTCAATGTTTAAAAGATCGCAAAAGTTTAAAAGTTACTATCGTCATTACATCAAGTCTCACGGTAAATAGAGATCTGTTAACAATACCTTGGTACCAAATTACATGTACTTTGGTACATATATACTGGGTTATATGGAAAGGTTGTACTAAGCTGAAAGGGGTCCCTAGTACCCGTCAATATAAACAACTTACTATGGGAGTAACTTGAAAATTGTGAAAAATATATCAATCAGCTGGACATTACACTCGCTAAAATGTATAGAATAGCTGATATTATTTTCGCGACTTCAGAGTCGGTCCCTTAGTTAAGTTGTTGATAATGATGAATATAACGGACCCTTTTTAGCTTAGTACACCCTTTCCGCGTAACCCTGTATATAGCAGTTATGATGCTGTGACAGACCGAGACACAGGCTGACTGCACGAACAACGATCTTACAAGGGCTCCTTGTTGCTTTGATTCTGCTTTTTCCTATTTTTATCTAGTCTTACCTGGTTAGTGAAGGCTCCAGGGGTGAAACGTCCAGCAATGGGCGTGGCACCAGTGTGGGCTGCGAACTTGAGCACAGCACGCTGACCGAAGGGACGAGATGAGATCACGAACACATCAGCCGGGTTCTCGATGGCTACCACGGCGCGGGCCGCCAGCACCAACTTCTCCCAGGTGCGGCGCAGGTTGATCACGTGGGTGCCGTCGGCGCGACGCTTGTACACGTACGTTTCCATCTGCACATCATTAACCACTTAGAAAAACGGATAATTCTTACTGCGTGATTGCAGTGTAGTTGCTTTATCAGTTGGGAAAATCGATCGTCACAATATTCAGACAATATAATGGAACGGATTGTGTCTCATCACGCATTGTAAACAAGAGGTAAACATGACTTTCGAGGTTATATTTGAAACTTACCTGGAAGTGCACATTCTCGGACCCAAGGTGGGTCGTCGCTGCAAGCATCTTGGTGACATCCTCCTCGTTGAGGGACAGTATGTCTAATCCTCCCGACATCGTTGCGTTTATTTGAGTTACGACTAAACCTGAAACACACCGGACCGCACAGCACTTTAGCTAAAATTATCACTCAGCCGTGATAAATAATATATAATTTGGAAATTACGTGTACCACATAATGTGTAGGAGTAACAAGCAAGGATTTATTGCAAGGATTGCAGTAATAAATAAAGATATTAAAAAATTCTTACGCGTATAATGCCACTGGGAGAGCGATTGGACATGAAAGAACTGTCAAATCTGTCAAACAAAAATGTCAAAACAAATCATCAAGTTTTTTTTTTCTCCCACTGGACAGGCTAAAGCTATTAAAGCCATACCGCCTTGTATTATGTAGCTAACACATGATGTATGGATTTGATACGCCAGACCGCCATCCATACAAAGAGAGAGAGAAAGAGTAAGAATACAATACATTTGCCTCCCTTTTTCTCTCGTTGGTTGACGTCAACCAAATCCACACATCTGTTACTGCTTGCCCGTAGCTAACAGAAGTATGGATTTGGTTGACCTCAACCGCAGTCTGACCAACGGTATAGAAAGGGAAATAATTATGATATTCTCACTCTTCATTCTCTCTTCCGGTGGTAGGACGACGGTCTGTCAACCAAATCCATACGTCTGTTAGATGTGTGGATTTGGATGACGGGGGTTGACACATACACACATGTATTTTATGTAGATGGGCGAGACAGTGCTCATTGTCGAGTGTTTGACTGGCTGAGTTGTGAATTTGTGATGCCTCATTTTAGGGTTCCGTACCCAAATTATAAATTACTAGCGGTCCGCCCCAGCTTCGCACGGGTATAGATTATAGCTAGTATATATGTTTATCTATGCTATTACTAATTATCACTAATAATTATAATCAAAAATCAAAAACAAGATGTTGTCCTCTTTATAATATTAGTATAGATTATAATAATTAGTATGAAAACGTTTTGTTTTGTTCATTAATTCAGTAGTTGAGTGAAATGTCAGCTTTTTAATGTTCCTTACACAAAGGGTAAAAACATGACCCTATTACTAAGCCTACGATGTTTGTCTGTCAGTCTGTCCAGCCGTCCGTCTGTCTGTCTGTCCGTCCTACCTTTAAACTGCTGTATCTTTCAAACTGTAATAGATAGCTAGTTGAAATTTTCACAGAATATTATGTAATGTTACTGTGGATAAATAATAAAAAAGTAAAAACGTTATGGGAATCCCCTACAACAAATATATTTTTGTATTACCTCTAATGTAAAAAGGGTAATACGTACAAGCTTTAAACTTGGCATGATTATAGTACACACTCTAAAGTTTAATTAGAAATAATGAATAATGGCCTAGTGCGAGTCAGTGACAAATTTCAGTTCATTACAAAGTTATAACTGGTAGTTCCTTACTTGGATGACCTTATCATTTCACCGAATCGACATTCCATATTTTACTTATTTTTAAGTCTGTTTTTAAATTATTACTACATATTGTATTTTGTGGAGGTACGCAACCCTCAGTGCGCGAGCCTGACACGCACTTGGCTGTTTTTTTTTTATATAGGTAGCCTAAGATAAGTAAGGATTTGTTTTGTTGTGTGTCTTCTAAGGGGAAACTACAGAAATCTAGTTTCAAACATAAATCACCAATAGAGACATCACCAACCAGATACTAAAATAATAAAATCACAACACTAGTTTTATTTTATTGTATTTATAGGCTTGCATTTGACTGTTTTCCCCCATCTTGGCTGTTTTTAGGTGATAATGTGGTGTATGATGGATCACACTTGCCTCGGCAAAACCAATTTGCTTACAACTTGAAGCAAGGACCATTATTTGAAGTCACCCAGACTAACTATTGGGGAACAGAATCTGATCTGTCTAATCTAATCTGATCTAGTAAAACACCAAAACTAAAAAGCAATTTTGTTTATTACTAGGAAGTTACATGATAATTGTTAACCTAAATTTTATAGTAATAAATTATGATCTTGTAGTTTAATATGCACAATTGCACAGTATTTAAAATTATGATTCACGCCAATGTTGCAGCATATTTAGATATTGTAAGTGTATACAGACCTATCGGTTTATTGAAGATATTTACATGAAAATAACATAATGATTAAAAAAGTGTATTTATTATCAATAAATAAATTATTGGTTATTTATGAGGTACCTATTATAAATAATTTTATTAAAATAAAGCTAGTGCCTAAAATTCTTGCTTGATTTACATTAATTCATTACACAAACAATTTACAGGTATGTGCAAAGATCGGCAATCTGGTTATCCACAGATGAGCACAGAGGTTAAGTTTCTTTGTGAATATATGACTCAAGTCAGTATTACATCATCAGCAAGAGTATTTAAAACTCAAATCAGAAAGGTTTTCATTCAGATTTATGTTCTCCGTCTTCGTCATCTATATTCAGGATGACAAGAGACAATGTGGATATAAACAGAAACTTTTTTGATGGAGTTGTGAATGTCCCTGCAGAAAACTAAAACTTTGTGCATACCTACTTCTAGTTAAATGGATATCCCTTGGTTTTATAAAATGTATAAATGATACAACATTAATAAAATAAGTATACTCGGTAGATTATTTGGCTTCAGCCTGTTCTTTTCTTTGTTGTACCATTTCTCTAATATTGTTTTCACTTTCTTTTAAATTCTTTTCAAGATACTCTTTCTTGTCCTTCAGATCTTTGATGCGTAGCTTCAATTCAACTTCACGTTCTTCGAATTTATGTCTCAACTTGTCCAAGTCTTGGAGAAGGAATATTCTGCCTACAGCTTCGTAAGTTCTCGTGCCGTCCGGTAGTTCCGAAATCCCACGCGCATTAACCATCACCTGTTTCAAAACGCGATCGACTGCAATGATTTCTGAATCGATATCTTGTATTTTCTTGCTTGTTTCGATCATCTTAACTTGAAGTTCTAAGAATGCTTTTTTTAGTTCCAAATCAACAGGTTTAGCCATTATTAAAAACAATTTTTTAGAACAGGAGAAAATATTTTTTGATCGGCTGATCAAACAAGCGACAGTTAGTGACAGAAGCTAAAATATAGGTTAGCTGTCACTGTCATATTATTTCTATTTATCATTGTTACATTTTTTTTAAGTGAAAGCGCCCCCGAAACCACAGAAACTGATCAAATATCAAATCAAGCAACAAGCGATAGTTAGTGACAGAAGCTAAAATATAGGTCACGGTCATATTATTTCTATGTATCGGATGCACAGATCTACAACTGTGATCGGGTGTCTATAAACTACCTCGGGGCACAGATCTACTGTGCCTCGGGGGTATAATTATTAGCGCTAGATTTAGTCTGTGGTTTAGGGCCACAGCTTATATATTAATAATAGATAATTATAAACATCCTTAAAACTTTATTTAATCTGTGATTTTTGAACGGAGATTGAAAAAGATACAGAAAAATTGCCAGTCTCTTCATCTGTGACATGGTAGCCAACTTAGCTGCTTATAAAGTGGTTTAGTGTACTGGAAATAATTATGATGGTAAAATAAGTAGTGACTTGTGGCGTTAAATCGCGCCGGCTGGCCAGTGAACTTCGCTAGTAAATTGGTCACAACTTCGTTATTTCTTTGTTGTAGAACAATATTTTTTGCACTGGATGTTAAGGATTTCTTAGCTCCATATATTATTATTATGTGCATTATCAACAAAAAAAGTTACTGATCCTCCTTGGGCACGATCCCGTTTACACCCTCTGAGTACGGAACCCCAAAAAGGCAGTCATGGGGACTGCCGCCGAAGGAAAAACTTCTTAGTTTATAATAAGATAATTATACACACACATCTGTATATTACTGTATCTGAGCGTGACGCTCACGCGAGTTCAGTGCCTTACCCCCACCAAGAAAGAAGAAGTTTCCAATGTGCTAGAAGTTCTCACTTCAAAAAAAGTTGTCTGTCAAGAGACGCGCGCCCGACAGATGTGAAACATGCCGTCACGTCTGTCACGGAATACTAGGCAGTTTTACTGCCAAGGTGCCAATAGATGTTTAACATTACAAAACTGTTTTGACGGTAGTTGCATTTTTTAGTAAAGTAAACATCTATTTGCCGATTAATATAAGACAGCATCTGGCAACACAGTCTGTGACTGGCTGAACTGAAGTAAAGTGGAGTGATGTGTTCCCTGTGATCAGTTTTTTCGGGAATTTGCATTGGAAGTTAATAATTTTAGATAAATACACGTGACAATACATACATTATGATTACATTAGATCCCTGACTTATATCGTGGTGTAAATATCATATACTTTGTGAGTTATTTTGGAATTCGGTGACATTCCTGTGAAGTGCCTAATTTGATCATGGAGGCTATAGCAAAACACGATTTTACTGCAACTGCTGACGATGAGCTTAGTTTTAGAAAGAATCAGGTTCTGAAGGTATGTTTCTACCGTCTATACATTTCCGGACTGAATTTTATTTCGTATGGTGATAGATGCTTTGTAGAATTTTTGGTATTCCAGATACTAAACATGGAGGACGATATGAATTGGTATAGAGCTGAATTAGATGGAAAAGAAGGACTCATACCTAGTAACTATATTCAAATGAAAAGCCACAGGTATGTACCTTACCTCACCCATGTTTGTAAATAAATTTTCTTTCTTAACATTTTCCTGTACAAAGTTAGTGTTGTACCTTGTTGCAAACTTGCTATCATAGGAGCTATGTTTAGAACCAGCTGTATATCACATAAATCTTATTCATGGAGCAAACTTGTTTGAAATTTTGAATTGGAACTGATTCAAGTTGTAATTTCCAATGGTTAACATTGTAAGTTGGAGAATCTTTTGGGATTCCCAGATAACTACTGTACCTATTCCTTGCTTACATACAATGGTTTTATTTATATTTAGTGACTTTATAATTTCATAAATCTTTAAAATGCTTTGCAAGATTCTCATTATTCTAGACCTCTACTGGATTTTATAGAGAATCAGAAGTATAAGGGACAATAGCTATGATCCTCAATACTTAGAAGCTTCAGAAACTTAAATTATCATCCTCTAAAAACAAACATTTTACTGTCTAATTACCGGTTAACATGGAAAGGAGGTACTGAATCGAAAGGGGGTCATTTATCTCATCATTATAAATAACTTTTAGTTCATGATACATAACATAAAAGAAACATTTTTATTTCACAGAAAATAACAAATACAATATTTGAATAATGTCACATAATAGAGTTTCAGAAAAGTATGGAACCTATCATTAAATCGCGGAAAAATATCAGCTGTTCCATACATTTCTACGAGTGTAGATTTTTCTTTTTGGAATGTTAGTGTTGGTCCTATACTAAAAGTTGTTTATAATGATTAGTACATTGATGTTCTCCCCTATTTTATGTTACCAGCAGGCCTAGCATGGGCTGTGGATAAACTGTCTTTCCACCGTTTCTATCCATGCTTAGACGCAACAAAGCTAGAATATGGATATGTTTGTCTTTTTCTCGTGGGATAAAAACAATGGAAAAACAATTTGTCCTCGGCCCATGCTAGGCCTGCTGGTATAGACATACACATAAGTAGGTATCTGATAAAAAACCGATAGACTAGCAACATTGTGCAATGTTGCCAACATTGTGCAATGTGCCATGCTCAAGACTAAGAAACTTAGTCTGAACTAGGAATTTATTGCTGATTATTTCTCAATAGACTTCAATGCCCTAAGCTGGTCCATCCCAAAGGTGAAAGCAGTAGTCCATGCAAAACCAAACTTGTGCGTGATACAGTGAAAGTAACTAACTCCGACCTGACAGGATACCCAGCTTTTTGCAAAGTTGAGGGTAGAAGACAGAGCAATGCCGAAAAGCTCAAGCTGGTCAGTTATCGTAATGAATACATCCCGGAAAGTAGGGAGCCAGTTGGAACAGCGTTCTTTTGGCGGAGAACAGACATGCCTGGGTCTTAGCAGCGTTGAACTTGACTGGGTTGACATCACCCCAATCAGTGCTTAGTAAAGATCAAATCTTTTACAGTATTCAAAATAATATCAAATTTCAAACACTAGAGATGTTTTTATAGTCAATTATTGATGGTGTTGTGAAATATTGGAATTTAGATCAATATCACAGTTAAGTAAAACTTAAATTTTTTTTGTTTACAACTAGCTGCAACTTTGTATGCATATACTTGCATATAAAATGTCTCCATTTGCCCTCCTTAATTTGGTGATTTCCCAAAACGTTTTCTTGTTTGTTGTTTAAATGTTTGTTTTACCGCTACTATAATGAATCTACCTATTAAATTTAAGCTTTGTGGTTGGTAGTTTTCGAGACATTGTAATGAGTCAGTCAATCATTGAATGAGTGGGTGGTGTTTTGCTTTAAATATATAGATTTTTCTTCTATCCTCCAAATTAGGGAATATTAGGGCGACTATACAGGGCTATGCATATAGACTTCTGAACCGAAAAAAGGTAATTGTACTCATTATTATGAACAGCTTTTACAATGGGACCAACCATGAAATAGAGAAAAAAAATCTGCTGTTCCATTCATTTCGGGTGTCAATGACCGTTTTCTATGAAACAGCAAATATTTTTTTCGTAATTTCAGGGTTGCTCCCATAGTAAAATTGTACAAGTACATTGACCTCCTTTCGGCTTAGTTCAGTCTATATGCATAACCCCGTATAGTAAACTTCAGGAAGGAAGTTCTCAATTCACCCATATATTTTTTTAAATATTTTTTAACTATGTGCTTACTCCGCCATTTGTGCACCGATTTACGTGATATTTTTTTTAGTACGTAATGATAGTTCCTTATAAAAATAATTGGCTTTTGCCAAGTGATTTTCACCAACTTCAATAATATGAATAATTTTGTTAGAGCGCCTGTTGATTTGCCAATATCAATAATTTTATTCAAGCGCTTACTAATGGTAGTAAAGTTTTTTATTTTATATTGATTTAACTTTATCCCTATGAACTAAATTCACCTTATATGGGAATTATACGGACCGGAAGACGCAGCGTAGAGAGGCCTCCCACTAGATGGATCGACGACATTGTGAGAGTCGCGGGCATCCAGTAGATGCAAAAAGCAGGCTGTCGTTCAGTGTGGAGGTTAAAGGGGGAGGCCTATGTTCAGCAGTGGACGTCTTCTGGCTGATGATGAGTTTCTATGAAACAGATGAATTTTTTTCCACGGTTTCAGGTTTGGTCCCATTGTAATATTTATATTTGTATAGTTTGTTCATAATTATGGGTACTGTGGACCCCTTTCGGCTTGGTACATACACCCTTTCTACAATACCCTGTAAGCTAAAAAGCAGTAAAACTGATATGGGCTCGATAACAGTTACCTGCTTTCTAGCTTATGCACGGCAGCATTAATCAATAGTTTGTAGGATTAAGAATTAGAAGTTAGTTTTTAATATCACAATTTGTTTAGTTAATATTGTGCAATATTTCCAGTTGGTACTATGGAAGAATCACAAGAGCAGATGCAGAGAAATTGTTAATGAACAAACCTGAAGGTGGATTTCTCATAAGGATCAGTGAATCGAGCCCTGGTGATTTCTCGTTATCAGTCAAGTTAGTATTTTTGATCCTAGTTTATAACCTTAACAATCATCATAATCAGCCTTTTAATAGTTCACTGCTGGACTTTTAGCCTACTCCCGAAAGGGTGATTGGGCCATATCCACTACGCTGGCTCAGTGTGGATTGGTGGATTCACATACGCCATTGAATTCCGTCTCCGTACGTATGCAGGTTTCCTCACGATGTTTTCCTTCACCGAAAAGCCAGTGGTATGAAAATCCGTACATAAGCTCCAAAGAGCTCATTGGTACGGGCCCGGGGTTTGAACCTGCGACCTCACGCTTTCAAGTGTCTAACTGTCTCCCAAATGGGCTACCACGGCTAACCTTAACAATGTTTGCTATAAAATTCTGTTACGTTAAGTTTCGTCAACAATGAGTGGAAAGTCTTACATTAACTAACTGGCTGGTTATAGGCCTCTCTTGAAATGCCATGTACATTAGTCCTGTGCTAATTGAGTCCAGGGGCCTTACGGCCAGCAGCTAACGCGGTATCAAACTGACGTTAAATCCACTCAGTTGGAAAATCACGCGAACGTGAACCTTAACACGCCCAGATACGGTTTGCGGTCACGTGATTTTCCAATTGTCGGTTGTTGGTAACAATATCGTCGACTCATTTCGCCGCTGGATGACTAGCACTCCTCTTACCATCATACCTTTGTCACCACAGTCACAACCTTATTGCACTTGTCATGCGCGTAGCAAGTAGCTGCAACGTAGATGCAATACTACATAACCTGGTTGCAACCCACTATCACCCACCCACCCCCCTTGACCTGCCTTTGAGCCTTACAGATGCAAGCAGCATTTCTACTGGGTTATGCGGAAAGGGTGTACAAGCCGAAAGGGGTCCATAGTACTCATCATTTTGAACAACTTTAACTTTGTGACCAACCCGAAAATCACGAATAAAATATCAGCTGTTCCATACATTTTGTCAAATGTGCATGACCGTTTTCTATGATACCTCTGATTTTGATTTTGTGATTTTATGGTTGTATTCATAATAATGGTACTATACCCTTTCGGCTTAGTATACTCTTTCCGCGTAACCAGCAGTTATATTACTACCTGGAGTCACACTCTTCCCACTGCCTGCTAAGGTAATAGCGATAGATTTAGACGCGACAGTGGGTAGTTAGCCAGGGAAGCACCTAAAAGTACTGAAAAGTACACTTCAAGTCTTAATTTTTAGTCCACTTCTAGCTATGGGCAAGTGATGTAAATATAACTCCTTTTGTATGCCTGTAACAATGTGACTCCACATTTCTTTGTCTCAATTTGTGAATTGCATTGGATACATTGCACTGGATACAACCAGCTTATCTAGTAATGGAATGGGAGTCAACCGACGTGACGACGGTCTGAAAGACCGGTACCTATTATCTCTATCAGTACCCATTTGCGTTTGGCCATTTATTATTTATTCTGTACTTAGAATACAAATAAGGTATATGCAGTATGGAATATATTTCCATGTATACCTTGTTTATAGACTACTAGCTACCCGCCCGCCCGGCTTCGCACGTAAATTACACCCGTGCGGGTCGCTGTTTATACCTACATATAAACCTTCCTCTTGAATCACTCTATCTATTTAAAAAAACCGCTTCAAAATGTGTTGCGTAGTTTTAAAGATTTAAGCATGCATAGGGACGTCCAGACAGCGACAGCGCCTTTGTTTTATACTATGTAAAGACATGTATTATTATTTTTGTAGGACGACCGACTGTTTTAAGTCAGATTTGCCCGCGACGGTACAGGGGGCTGGGCAATTCCCCGCGCGATCCCCTTTGTAGTTTTCCCCGCACCGTTGTAGCTTCGCATAAAAGCCTATATTTTTCCCGATGCAGGGCAAAGACCTCCCCCTTTCCTTCAATTTTCCCGTTCAGTCTACAGGGTATACATATATAAAAGCAAAATGTTCCCCAAATACATAATATCAATGTGCATTTACTTCTAGAAAATAATTAGAAAGTTATATTATTCTCATGCCATACACCTACATACATACATAAGTATTGATATTTTCCTCAAGCTTGTTTATCTATGTAAACATTGTTCCAGTTTGTCGTAGTATAATCTTTTCCAGTAGTTTGAATACAGCTATCTACTGGTACTCTGTTACCTACCAATTATGAATCGTTGTAATGTAATATTGACATACTGTTCATTCTATTTATACATACAGTGTAAACTCTATATAGGGACACTCGATTTAACGACAAACTCCCTAAAACGTGGAAATGACTCGACTTTGGTTGGTTTACCTGTATGTCCATACAATGATACACTTTATGTAGCATCACATCCACTCTAAATAACGACAACAATGCGTAATAATTAAGCAATAAACAGGATTTCTAACACCTCGTATTTAAAATAAAATACTGGAGCAGCAAAAAACGTCAGACGAAAAGATAACAGACTATACTCAATAAGCGGGTTTTTTGTATCAATATTATTGTTTGTTGTTTCAAAAATGTATACTTCACTAGTAAATACGTATTTGTACATATAGGAGTACATAATATAGTTAAATAATATTGATTTTTTCTTATCTTCATTCAACAACAACTCTCAATAACGCCATAAAATGCATAGTCCCTTAAGTGTCTTTATATAGAGTTTACACTGTATTTAAATGTACATCTTAATTAACAATAAATTAAAATTAAATAAATTAGTTTTTTATACTAAAAATAATGTAAAAAAAACTAAGGTGCCATCGGTAGTTGGGCCCTCTCAAGCTGCCGGTGATCGGACCTACAGACTGGGGAAGTACCTTCTAACAATGCGTGCCGTGTCGAATATTCTTGTTTTTTACAAGAAAAAAAGAACAAGGCTGATAAAAAGAGTTAATTATTATGTACCAGCAGGAATTGTGGTTTTACCATGTGAAATCACGCTGCCCAGTTGTCAGTCCTAAATTCCGAAATCAAATACGCGCTTCCGCATGACTTCCTTTTATCATCTTCATCATCATCATAATCAGCCTTTTTAACAGTCCACTGCTGGACTTAGCCTATCCCTGAAAGGGTGATTGGGCCATATCCACCACGCCGGCCCAGTGCGGGTTGGTGGATTCACATACGCCATTGAATTCCTTCTTCGTACGCATGCAGGTTTCCTCACGATGTTTTCCTTCACCGAAAAGCCAGTGGTATGAAATTCCGTACATAAACTCCAAAGAGCTCATTGGTACGGGCCCGGGGTTTGAACTCGCGACCTCATGCTTTCAAGTCTAGCGGTCTCCCAAATGGGCTACCACGACTCCTCCTTTTATCATCCTTTTTTACTTTTATCATCATACGATAAATTGGCGTTACACCATCTAACAACATTAATCAATAGTCACACTTACAACGTAATACGTCATGACATATTTCACATCCAACAAAATAGGTCGTTACTCAATCCAACCAGCGAGCGGCCACGGAATCTCCAGAAATGACACATGGTGAGCTTCATTCATCAATCAATATTGGTGTAACTTATTTCACATGACTAACCTCGTACATTTATTTCCTCGTGCTAATATGTAAAATACCGATCAATACGGAGCTCAAGCAGACTGCAAACAATTTCCATTAGAGTTTAAATTGGTAGATAATAAAAAAAAATCGTTTCGCGCCTCACCGCGGCTGACTCATGCGTTACTTGCGTACGTTTTATTTCGTCGTGAATATATATTTATTGTGATAACCCCGACCATTCTCTTGTAAAGAGAATTCTAGCGAATGATACATTACAAGTGACAGTAGACAGGGTTACGCGGAAAGGGTGTGCGAAAGGGGTCCGTTATACTACTTATACTAAATTACGATTTATATTATCATTGGTTATGCTCGTCATTGTGAACAACTTTTACTAATGGGACCAAACCTGAAATAGCGAATAAAGTATCAGCTGTTCCATACATTTTGTCGAGTGTCAATGACCCTTTTCTATGGAACAGCTGATATTTTTTTCGCAATTTCAGAGTTGCTTCCATAGTAAAAACTGTTCATAATGATGGGAACTATGGACCCCTTTCGGCTTAGTACACCCTTTCCGCGTAACCCAGTATATGAACATTCTAAATGTTCTATATATTGAGTATAATGTTCTAAATGTTGAGTATTTTAGAGATATGATAATGCTGCAAACGTTTTACCAAACACAAAGGCAAGTCTAATATTTTAAAAGAACAGTTTTATTACGAGAATACAGGGTTACACAGTACGGCGGTTCTAAGCCCAAAGGAGGTAAGGTAGTCATCATTATAAACTACTTACCATGACCATGGGCCTAAAATCGCGAAAAAAAGTATCCATACAATTTTTTAAATGATATTTTTAACTCAACCGACTTTAAAAAAAGGTTCTCAGTTCGACTATTTAGGTATGTATTTGTGAAAATATGTAAAAAAGTTAGTTGTAAGGGGAGCCCCCTTTAGTTTATACTTTTTCTCTTTATTATTTCTTAGTTAATCCGCCGTAACATTACATATTCTGTAACAATGTCAACTGACTGACTAGAAACGGCAACTACGACGGTTGACGGTTCGCAAGATACAGGCGTTAAAAGGTAGGACTGACAGACAGACAGCGTAGGCTTAGTAATAGGGTCCCGTTTACATCCCCCCTTGGGTACGGACCCCTAAAAAGAATGCTCTGAGATATAGTGGTAGACCCCAGATCATAATTATGTACCTGATGTACTAGTGTCATTACACAGATTAATCATATCCCAGACCACGACTATAGGTCTGTGTCCCAGACTAATCGAGGCTAATTAAAACTGGTTTTACTAATTAATTCTCCCATAGAATGTACGTTGAAAGACAAATTATAGGTTTGCTTTCTTATTTAGTCAGGTACCTGTTGCTGACAAATAGACGCGTATGATTCATGCAGTTTTAGAACTGGTTTTCGTTATAAGGGGCCCTCGTGTCGGTTGATTCATATTGAAGAAAAAACTTTATCTAGCACAGATTAGGTTCTGTGAACCAAATTATTTGTATCCTGAATGAACAAGGCGGATGACGTCCATTCTAGATACATAATAAACCATTATATCGAACTGCTAGTTTTCCCGCTTTCTGATTTAATACATAATGTGGAAATAAAGACTATTTTGTTTATCATTTATGTGGCACATCGATCAATGGGATACGACACTGCTAGTTTATGATATTAATGTGATCTCGATGTATATCGTCATGATGCTATTTCTTCGCCAAAATTTCATCATTATTGGCTTAGGCTCACTGTTCGAATCGGACTTACTCACGAACCGGAACGCATTTCCCTTCAAACCTTGCGAACTTTTAGCCGACTGTCCAAGGAGAGTAATCTTTTTGGGTTGTATGTATGTTTCTGGGTTCCTGTAGTACCTCCTGTAGCCACAACGGCTTGACCGATTTTGACGAGTGAGGTGTCGTTGGATTCCTTTACGAAACGGAACGGTGATTTCACGAATCGGTCCAGCGTTCCGGTCAATTTCGAGCACTGCTTAGGCTTATGAAAAGCTTGCAGGATGACAGACATATTTTAGGTACATTGCGTTTAATTGTCAGTTAGTGTGATAAACGTATCGAAAAACCTACTCATATGAACCGTTCGGGAAACAACCGCGTCTTTGAATCATTTCTTCAATAAATAAACCAGTGATTGTACACAGTTCTAATTCGAGTCTAGGTCAAGTGACATGGGCGCCGCAAACTACGGGGAACAAATATTTACAGATAGTTTGGAATCGATTTGTTTACAGAACCAACGTCGCTCCGTCGTTATTAAAATCTATGCATTGCGTCAGCTTTTACCCGGTCCTAATAAGCCTGATAAGTGTAGGCTTTCTTGGCTATTGCTGTTTTACGTATAACTTCATACATTCGTCTGTCCTTGATATACGATCTTAGACAAAATACTCGAAGAGGTATAACTCCATTATATGGCCGCTGAATCTGTCACAATTTCACCTACCCGCACCTACCCGACCTTATGTGGTCACTTGTATAAAGCCTCGTAGGGAAGGGGCCTCGTGAAGTGTTTTGACAGTTTTATAAACAAGCCTCAGAATGTCTTGAGTCACACACATCATTAGCCAGTAAACGTCCACTGCAGAACAAAGGCCTCCCTCTTAGAGAGGGGTGTTGCCATAATCCCCACGCTTGGCAGGTGGCTTAGGGATCGCAGTACGTTCACCGTGTACTAATAGGATGCTGCTACCTATCCTTCGGTGGTTCTGGTCGCAGTTTTAAGACATAAGCCCGGGTCCATGTCATGAGTGTGAATGAAAATGTTCTATGGAACAGCTGGCTTTCTTTTCACGGTTTCAAGGTTTGTTCCATAGTAAAAGTTGTATAAAATCATGACTGCGCTGATTATTAGAGGCAGATCTTGAAGCTCTATACGTAGTAGGTAAATGTTAAAATTCTCTAGCCTAGCACTAGAATTTGTAGAAACTCCGTCTTGTAATCACCTTGCGCAGAATCGACAAAAGTGGCACCGAAGTGTCCGAATGAAAGACGTCTTTTGCATCATTGAGCACAAACAAAGTTTCCTAGTCACGAAGAATATAACTTTTTATTTTGTTCGTAAAAGGAAATAAATGTGGTCCGTCCGGAGTTATTTCATTAGTATTTTATTCATCTGATCTATGAGGGACTTGGTCCGTACAGCCGCATATTGTGTGACTTCGAGCAGAGCTAACAATCAATTTCACCGTTCCGCAGATGTCCAGACGGCGTCCAGCACTTCAAAGTCCTACGAGACGCGTCGAGCAAGTTCTTCCTGTGGGTGGTGAAGTTCAGCTCTCTGAACGAGCTCGTGGATTATCACCGCACGGCATCCGTCAGCCGCCTGCAAGACGTCAAGCTACGAGACGTGGTGACGGAAGAAGTGAGTACAGTAAGCATTACCCTTTTATACCTACTTATTTACCTTATAAGAAAGGGCTTAGCCTTATTACACCTATTGGCCAGTGCGTCTTGGCGAGTTTTCTTCCAGCCACTTTGGCCTGCGGCGAGTGATGCTACATAACTCTGTATAAGTTAATTGTTGCACGTATACCACAGTTACCTGGGCAGGACACGTTGCTAGGCTCAGAGATGCTAGGCTCACTCACTGACTGACTGACTGAACACTACTTAACCTATGAAGCAAAAAATTTTGCAGGTAGATTCCTTATGTGGTATAGAGGTCCGCTGAGAAAGGGTTTTGCTAAAGGCCAAACTAAGGGGGGCAAATGGAGGTTCAAAATGTATATGAAAGTCCTGTGTTTTTGATATTTGGGACATAAAATAAGGATTTCAGGATAATAGTTTAAAATAAATATTATAAATACCGAGTGACTGTAGTGATTCCTTATGGGGTATAGAGTTACGATAAGAAATAATTTTACAAAAAAGCTAAATTAAGAGACGCAATGGTCCAGTTAGTAGTGAACCTACCTTCTGAGCTTGGAGGCGTGAATTCGATTCCCGCCTAGGACAAACATTTGTGTTTGTTCTATATTTGGTTGTTAATATAATTATATTTAAGTATGCAATTAAAAAACTATATAATTATGTATGCATATCAGTCTCTGGCGGCCATATCACAAGCTTTGCTTAGTTTGGGGTCAGATGACCGTGTGTGCAAAAATGTCCCATATATTATATGAAAATCTACACCTACGAAGTCGCATGCAACAGCCAGTAAATCTATACAATATGTTAGTAGGTAGTTACGTTATTTTCCTATCAAGCTACGCCGTTTTACATCAAAATCCTTCTAATATAATACATTATTACAAAACGGTTTATTATAAACTTCTTGGAACACGAAAGTCATGTTCTGGTTTCCAAATTGTCCCATCGACTTTCAGTACGCTAGTAAAGACAAACGGCCACTTCAGACTGTGTTATAAATATATAATGCAAAAAAAATTAAGAATGAAAATGAATAATGTGAATAATAATATATAAGTCCCGATAAACATTTAAAACATGTGATCAAATCGCGAAAGTTTAAAAATTACTAATAATATATCACTTTATTATACACCGAAATACAAAAGTAATTTAAAAATGTATACAAAACCGGCAGTATAATAGGCGCCCTCATCGCCTTCTTCCAGGCAACCTCAATCAAGAGGGGGTCAATGAACTCTTATCATTATAAACAAGTTTTACGATGGGTCCGGCCTTGGAAACGCGCATAACAATCAGCCGAATCAAAGAAAAAAATAATTTTAACTCAATTAGAGCTAAAAGTGGTACAGCTCATTTTTTCGCGATTTTAGGATTTGCTAGTAGCTAGACAGTAAAAGTTTTTCACAATGATTAGTGTAATGACCATCTTTTATCTTAGCTAGCAGCTCTGTCTAACCTTGCATATTATACGCTTCAAAGCCAAATAGTTGCTCGCATACATTTTAGATGACATATTATCACTTCCCAATACACTGTACTGAATCGCGGGAAAGCTGTGACGCGAAATATTATAGCTTAATCTGAAGGATCCTTAAATTCATTTGTAATTCCATCACGTTCGATTTCCATTAGAGTAAGCGAGCAAATAGACCTCCGATATACATTATGAAAACCACAGCCGGGACACTGAATAACTTCTGAGTGAAGGAGACATACGAACCGTCATTTGTATCGGGAAGCTTTGGAGAAATTTTACCATCACCATATTGAAGTTTGGAAGTCAGTAGACCAAACTTCTTGGGATCCAGCCAATTACGTCTCAGTCGTCCTGGGCTTCTCTTCATTCCGGAATTATGATTCAACCGTGTGAATTCATAGAATCATCTTTGCATAATATGTCCGAAGGCGACTTTCGTCCATTATTGCAGACATAAGTTCTCTTTTGCGGTTATACTTTTTAAGTAACTTGGTGTTTGAGATAAAACAAGTTCAGATAATTTTGAACATTTTGCGTTCCTCATCTCAAACGCCCAAAAGAACTATATTCGCATTCATATCCGACATCAGACGTAGTATAGTATCTTACTTAGGCGCGCGCGTAGTACTTTGGACATTTTATAATATCACTTATAGTCATTTCAATCCTGGAATATGGACTCCATCCTTTATCTTCGCTTACGCAATTTGTGCTGCAATTGACGTTCCTGCGATCAGTACGCAAAATTTTGGTTGACCATTGTTCGATGCAAAAGTACCAGGCGAACATGAAATCGAACGTTGACGATCTCGCGGTTTTTAGCCTACTAGACCATCGCTCATAAGCAATGGTCAAGTACGACACTGTATCACAAATTTCTTAAGAAAAAATGTATGGGGATCGAACTAGGTACATTAGTAATGTAAACCGCACCGCGTTGTCTGGGCAAATAGTACGGGCGCGGTGACCCTGATATAGTAACCGAAATAACCCGGTCGGTCTATAATCTCCAGTTGCAAATACTGCCTTACCAAATAGCGCGTATGTTTTATTATCCGGGAGTATACTTTCGATAGTGCTGTTCCTTGATACGGCGTTGTAGAAATATATACTTCAAAGAATAAGGTGACAATTTTTTTTAAAGCCCTACTTACTCAACCTAACTTTAAAACCCGACAACGATAATTTTGGCAGATCACATTTCGCAAACGGTTCACCTGAACAAAAAATTATATACAACTTCACTTTCATATTAAAAAAAAACCATACATAAAGAGGTCAGAGTGCCACGTGCGAGTTTTTAGAGTTGCTTTTACCTATTCGATCGCGGTATGAAGTAAAAGCAGCGCCATCTACATGGCGATAGATAGCGTTGCTCTTATTTCATACACGCATCCTTGCACGATCACGCTTCTGAAAACGAAACGAGAAGCGCACCAACGGCAACGTCGCTACTATAGCCGCAACTTGACTTCGGTGCGCTTCCAACAGAGCCAAGTTGTTATTTGTTTATTATGTGTATAATGACCTCCAATCGGTTTAGTACCATTGTTGTGAATGTAGGATTCGATTTTTGGCTACGGAAGATTCCGTATGCCAAAATAGAGTATTTGTTTATATAGGGTGTGGAACATCACTACACTGAGATAGCTACTGATAAATATTGACGTTACGTAAAGGCAAGCGCGCAATTGGATAGAATATATTATAAACCTAGCGCTATGTTTTGTGAGCTTTTTAATGATTCTCATGAGACTCGTTCTAAGTGCCCTATGCGGAAATTATCATTTCATGCTCTGATTTTCGGCAAAAAATTCTAAAGAATACCTTCATCGTCGATGCTCGCGTCGCTCGTCACTTTCAGATGTCTGATTTCAACGATTTTTAGACGCATTTCGTTCCTTTAGATATATTTCGGAGAGTGCATCAGATCTGCATGATCTAATTTCCTCCTGACTTTTTTTCTATCGGACGGCCAGGGTGGGGCTCAAAGAGGCGACACCGTTTCATGGTTGATATTTCGAATAGCGTATTCCGGTACAAAGCGCTTTGATTCCACTTTTATTGTGCGAACAGTAAGACTGTAATACGCTGCCAAAATGGGTGATAGGTGCCTTTAAATCACGAGTGAATTGGTTTCTTCTAGGTAAGCGTGCTCCATCGTAGACCGCATCATCGCTTAACATCAGGCGAGTTGGCGGTCAAGCGCAAGCCTATTATTTATTAAAAATAAAAATAAACATTTTGCGTCGGAAGTAAAAAAACAAGGCCGCCAATCTTGCGTAATTTTTCTGTCATGGTAAATGAAAAGTAATGAGTAAATGTTCCCCGTTGGCATTGCAGGTGCTGGTACAAGCGCTGTACGACTTCACGCCGCAGGAGGCGGGCGAGCTGGAGTTCCGGCGCGGGGATATCATCACGGTCACCGACCGCTCCGATCAGCACTGGTGGCAGGTAAGCCATTATAACTTTCTTATGGCGGCTCCACACTAGTGTCGTGAATTCACGGCTCAATTCGTGCCCCCCACATTCACGGGATGCTCACAATCGTTCGTGAAATCCGCCGCGAAATGGACATAGAAGCTGCTGCTGCAATGCCTTTGTAGTCCGGAGTAAACTGGCGCGTGGGCGCGAACCTTTTGTCGCAGGACAAAATACCGACTCTGATCGGGGAACAGACGTGAACGCGCGTGAAATCCGCGAAAACCGTTCTCGTCTGTTTACGGAGCACTAATGTGGAGCTGCCATTACAGCGGCCGCGGCCGCACACATAACCACAAAACGTGACCACTCGAGACCGAGTCTAGAGAGCAAACAAAGCCACTCAATGGACACGATTGTTGTTTTAGGTCAGATGCGTTCGCACCGGCACGCCACCTTACCATAAGACTCATCATCAGCTACAAGATGTCCACTGCTGAACATAGGCCTCCCCCTTCTAGCCCTGGCGCCGGGGCAATAGAATACGGCACCGGTAACCCCTGCCTGTACTAAAAGGGGACCTCCGGGCTCGGGATGGTTAAAGTTGGGGCTCTGACCATCCACTTAAGCGTGCCCAGGGAGAGAACGACAACGTTGTGTGACCAACGTTGTCGTGGGCGGAGGGCCTGAGACAACACGGTTGTCTCGGGAGGAGCCGTAGCGCAGTGCTGAGGGCTCCGGTGCGTTCCTCTGGTGATCCTGGAGTCCTCTTATCAAGTACTAAGGCTGGTCACCCTGCACTCCAATGCAGCCGGTTATCTTTGAACGATTTCCCCCTGGAAAAAATAAAAATAAAAAAAAGGTCTCCTCCCCCTTTAACCTCCACACTGAACGAAAGCCTGCCATCTGCATCCACTGGATGCCCGCAATACCACTACCATAACAATAACATAACTTGGCTTACCATAGGAATATGATATATTTATTGCCAAAAACACATAAAAAGAATGGACATACATATATTATTAGAAACACAAGTAGAAACAATGGCATCGATTCTGATGTACTCTAAACTAAACTTGACAGCTCTAAAATTGTTGCCATCCTTCTCTCACATAACAGACAGATAATTTTATTCCTGTCAGATTGGTTTAGTTTAGCGAGTGGTATGCCAGAATCAACGCCAATATTTGGCCTTTTTTTTTAATTATTTAATAATATAGGCTTGCGTTTGACCGCAAACTCGCCTGATGTTAAGCGATGATGCGGTCTACGGTGGAGCACGCTTGCCTAGAATAAACCGATTCAATCCGATTGTATGTTGTATGGACTAGTTAGGGTAGTGTAAATCCAAATTTGCAACTTTGAAAAAATTGTGCTTGCTGAGCACTACACGAAAAACATTGCAAAATTTTGGAACTTTTTTCACTTTTTGCTCTAAATGCCATAAATTATGCGTCATAAGTTAATACTTGCCATAGTAAACGCATAACCATCTGAGTCGTCAGGTCATAAATCATTGCTCATCTCATCTCACTCGCACCCACATGTCATATCTGTCTATCTCGCTCGGACTTACAGGTCTTATGGTATGACGTTTATTGCTCGACGACTCAGTTGGTAACGCGGTGACTATAATACTTAAGCCCAACCGCAGCTCTATAAATCCTATAGGGACCAAGCTATGGTCCTTCGAAGATGGGCAAATTTGTACTAGGCTACAGAGAAATATGTAAATTTCCCGTATCATTATATCTGTTTTGTTGTTTTCAGGGAGAGATAGCGCACCGTCGCGGCCTGTTTCCGTCTTCATACGTGACGCCCTACCATTCATAGTGGCAGCGCGCCACGATCCCTTGCCTCTCTATCACCGCTAAATCGTGTTGTGTGTCGCCGCCCTTACGTACCCCCTCCCCGGACCCCCGCGAGGCCTCCCCCACCCCCCGACATCGCCTCGACAACTCGACTAAATGTAGACATCGAACATTCAATTAGCTTAAGTAAAACTAATCAAGGAAACGTTATAGTTTTCTTAGCCTCATTCGCGCGTATGTTAAGGAGTTAGCAAATTTTGTAGCTATTAGCGAGTTGTCGAGTAGGTAGCAGCCTCCGGGGGTTTAGTCTTCAATAATTATTTCGACGAGTAATAAGTAATAAGGTGCTTATCCTACAGCTATTTGATTACGTATACTTTTTTTTTAAATAATAATTTTGTAATAGCGTTATCATTGTCATGATAAACTGCCTTAATTTTTGCAATACTTGTAGGATGTTATACGGTAGTACAAAAAGTAACTGATTGTGACGTTTTCGTCGTTTCGATGTTTTGTAACGAATTTATTGTGTTTATCATTGCAATCGTGACCGTTCGCTAGATGCAGTGGTATTATCCTCAATGACGTGCCACAGTGTTAATTGTAGTTTGAAATATTTTAGTAATACGTGGAAATAAAGGGATCAACTCGGCAGCCGCTGATTTTCCCCTCTTGAAGCGAGTAGATTTTTTTATGTGATTTTTAAAGTATGACGATTTATTTATCCATTTATTAGTCTTTAATGCTCATTTTAAATATTTACCAGTTATAAATTAGTTTAGGTGTATTTTTTAGGTTCGACTTGTATTTCGTTTTTAATTTTAGGGGCCATTCAAGTATTACGTAAGCAGATTTTTTTTTTCAATTATTTACCCCCCCCCCCTCCCCCTTCCCCTTGTCAGCAAAAGTAAGCAAACCTCTTCCCCCCCTCCCACGCTTACGTAATCATTGGTACCTATATGCATTTTTCTTTTAACGTATTCTGTTTTTTTATTGATTCGTGAGCAGCAGACCCCCCCACCCACCATGTCATCAAAAATAAACAATGTAACCCCCCCTCAAGCGCTTACGTAATACTTGAACGCCCCCTTTGTATCAGCGGTATGTTATGAGGTACCATAGTCATGGCAATTACATTAGCGCCCTCAGATAGGTCTCGATAGTTGGCAGGTCTAGAACCGACGAGTTTGTGTTACGCACAATTTAAAATGCCCTTATTACGTACTTTGTATGGATTCTATGTTTTGATAGGTTATGTATTTGTACAGTGAAATGTTTTACGACTGTATGTATTTTGTAACAATGCTTTTTTCGCTTTTGACGTGTTCATTTTGATCGTACTAGATGACCCATTTCATCGGCCATTAAATATGTAAAATTTAATTGTCTAAAATGTTTAACGTAAAGATAATTCGATTAAGAATAGTGAGTCCAAAGAAACATGGAGACGAGAACCCGTGAAAATATGGACCTTGTAAATAGACATATAGTACGCAGTCTAAACTATTATTGTGCCTTTAAACGAGCATATTATTTCGAGATAATGTTTGTCTGGTACTGATTCGATTCTCAGGCTTACACAAATACGGAAAATCCATCTGTGGCGCTTTCGTGCTGTTGGCAACTTTCGCGGCTGCGTATAATATTTTTTCATCTTAAGACAGTTCTCTTATTTTAATAATAGGAGCATTGGCGGATCCAGGGGGTAGGGGGCATGGCCCTCCCCCAAAACACCTAGCAATTCCATACATTCGACTCAATTTTTCGATTTGATTCCTTCGAATCTTGTCAGAATGGCCCGCCTTCTAAAATGAAATTCTGGATCCGGCCCTGAAGAGGAGTATCAATATCCTAAACATCTATATACAGGCTACGCATCTATATCTCTATGCTATGCATCTATATATAGGCTACGCGGACAGTGTGTACTAAACCGAAAGGGGTCTTTTTTTACCCACCATCATAAACAACTTTTACTAATAGACTAACCCTACAATCTCGAAATAAATATATCAGCTGTTCCAAAGAAAACGGTCATTCACACTACAAAATGGATGGAGAAGCTGATTTTTTTTTTAATATCTGGGTTGATTTCCTTAGTAAAAGTTGTCCATAATATTGAGTATAATGTACCCTTTCGCCTTAGTACACAATTTGAGTAGCTCTGTATAAAACATTGTTAGCAACTACACGGCTTGAAAACTACCAAAAATCGAAAAGTAACCAACAAATATGTGTATCTTATTAGATGTGTTTTAAATTAGAGTGAACACGCGAACTAGGAAGCGTGGAACCAATCTATTCACTCTCGATTTGAGAATACTTTTCCGAGACTCCGGTAGAAAGTTCAACAGTCGCTGTGCGTATAAAGTATTTGGAATCTGAGCGCTTTGTGCGTGCGTGGAGAATGTCCACCATGTCAGGATATCGTTGTGCCATGTTTCTTTGGTCTTATATACGGCAAAGCTGCCGGCCTAATACTAACCCGGTAACGCGGTCTCCCCGACGTGAATCGACCATCGTTTCACAAGGGACATGTCATTGTACTTAGTTAGCGTTAACATATAGTCAAGACTTGAAATTAATAAATAAATCTTTGAGTGCTCGTTGACCCAATGTAGATATTTATTTTTGTTATCGTATTGTACCCAAAATTACTATATTTATGGAAACATGAGAATTTTAATAATTGACGAGTTTGAGATCTTTAATACCGCGTAATTTTAAGGACAACCTTTTTTGACCTGATTATTTTTAAACTGGAAATAATTTTCTGCGAAGCATTTAAACTGTGTGTAATATAGGATTAGGTATGGTACACCGTATGGAACGCATGTGGAGAGAAACTAAGGAAATTAATAAAAATTATTGTCCATATAAATTGTGCTTCTCGCTGTAGACAAATAAGTGCATGAAAGCAAGTAAGTAATCAGAAATGGAAAGTGCTATAATCATATATTCAAATATTTAAATAATTTAAGTTACGATTCTCCAATATTGTGGAAGATGTATGATATTTTTTACTAATAAATTTAATATTGTAATTTGGAGTTTCATTTCTGTAGGTAAATAATACAAAACGTTTCAACAGTCAATATGATTTTATTTATTGAATTATATATATATAATATTATTATAAATAACATCACAATTATTCTTACTGACTAAACAACGATTACACTTTAATTCTACTTCTACAAGCGCATATTGTTGATATTGTCTAACAAATACATATATTATTATTTCTCGTATCTACTTATACCTACATAATTCTATGCATTATGAATCACAGTAATTTGTCTTAATTTTGTGATAACAATTTAGGAAAATAACGTCATATGAGACCACAAAGTTACTAAGAAGTATTTCTAGCACAAAGTACAAAGAGCAATATTCTTAGGTCCTGCAAAAAGCTAGCTCAGAAGAAAACGATTGAACTGATAGCATCTGTCGACGCTGGGCCAAAACATCCTTTATACTTAGTTAAAGAATGTACCGTTAAAAAAAGCACATTCAAGCAACAAGTATAGAGTCTGGCTAATGAAAGTAGAGACTGAAAAAACGTGGCAAGTTTAAAATCATCAGCATTGGAACCCCAAAATTAGTATAAAATGCCTGGAATTATCGCACTTGATACTTGTATTTTTTTTTTTATTGTAACAGTAATGTATGCATTTCATATAAATTTTGGGGTTGCAATGCGGATTTTTTTAAAGTTGGCACGCTTTTTCAGTCTCTACTTTCATTAGCCAGACTACCACATGATGTGCGCAGTGTTTCCAGTATCCACGCCCTATCATATAAGTACTTTGTGCATAAATACTTCATTGTTGTGAGGTTTTCACTAATTCATAACGAGGAACATAAAATTATTCCCTACACTAACCTAACCCCCATTAAGGTACCGGTGCCATCGTGTGCCTAATTAATCATTTCGTGTTATTACTTGACGACGCAAAGCAAAGGATATGTGTGTTTAACGTATGTATGTTTCCACCTTAGAACGGACAAGTTCCTTGTTTCTCTAATCTGAGTTTTCCACCTACATGCTACAGCCTAAACGCTTCAACATATTTTGTTGAAGGTTTCGATAAAGTACAGGGGTGGTCACTGGGAAGGTGACGTCATCATGACGACGATGTCGTGAAAAGTGAAGAAAATAAATTTAACTTTTATGTGACGTTTCATTGAATAGGTTTTTTAAAATGAAGCTGAAGATTGATCCATAATTTTATGATTAGGTATACCTTTTACGGAATACGGCCCACCAAAACAAACTGGTCCTTTTTAGAAAGACGCTTGCGTTACTACAATTCTATAAAAAAAAAAAAAACAGAAAAAAAGATGGAAACGGTGTATGTTACTATTTCAAGGTTATTCTACGTTTATCAATAAAGGGGTATATTTATTCATAATAAATTCATAATAAATAACACATAATTTTTGATCGTTTTCCAAGTCTGCAATTGATCATTTAGCCAACTTTGTTATAGTTAAATTATTATTTCAGCGTACCCTTTCACCTTGACTGGCTTTGTTCCAACTTAGTAAGATAAAGCACTGTTTGGGCCGCGTTGCTTATGTCCCCCTAATGCATCGTTTCTCAATCTTTTAGTGGGACCCTAGAGATTGGCAAAAACAAAATACGATGCTATCTTTATATTTTCGGCAGGAGTGGGCCAACTTGCGACAAATTACATAAAAGCCCTCCACCGCGAAGATTTTAAGTAATTTAATAAAGATAATATAAATCATGATACAATGATTATAACGGTATGTGACACTAGGTAATTTAATTTATATGCTCTGTGACACTATATAGGTAATTTACACACATAGGCGTTATCAGTGGTTTTATTTGTTGTTCCGTCTATACTTTCTCCGACACATGCCGGAGACATTGTTAGACCACACATATTGGATAGCAGTTTACTATATTTTTTAGATTATCGGCGATAATCACCTTTCATATTATAATTTGATAAACACATATATATTATACAAGTATACATAATTAGTATTACAATTATTGCAGTAGTTATCAGTGGTATGTACCTACTCTAGCTTCTACCTCGTAATACAGGCATCATATTTGCCGCCCCGGGGTAATGCCCTCAAGCTACGCTACCCTAGTTTGAGAAACGATGTCTATATGTTAATCTTGATTCAAAACGTCTTCCCCCCGATAGCGAGCATAATGTTCTCGAACGCGATCCAGTTGATAAGCGCCCAGGGGCCTAGTCGCATCCAAAGCGGCAGGAACCCCTTGTAAAGCGACAGGATCCCTTCGTTCCTGACGGATTGCTGCAGACAATCGATCATGCCCCGGTACAGTGTTCCCCTGAAATGAAAGGGATGATTAATTGATGCAGTTATAGAGGATATTATGTTGGGTTCTTGTAATTTTAACAGATAAGTACTTATTGGAATTTTACATTATTCATTTTAATTTAAAAGAAGGATGGATGGTTGGGTTAACTTGGGTTGTCGCAAAGAGAATTCAGTACGTATCCACAATTTCTTTTCTACAGATAACACTCAAGCATAACTGTCATTATTTTCTATTGATAAAAACCTTGGATAGTTTTTGTATGTGTAGTGTGTAGTAGGCATTTTAGAGATATACATAAGAAACGAGTCCATGATTCGTGCGTTTTTTACATCGTCTACATCACAATATTTTCGAAAATTCGAATAAAGAAAATTTTAAGTATAATTTTCACCCGCGGCTTTTCCTTTTTTATGGTGCACAATCTCATCTGGGCTGATATCGGATTTTACGTACATTCAATCATTTTAAATGTTTATTGTTTCTATGTTATGAAAAAATTAAATAGTTTTTTTTTTATTTTTTTTTTTTAAGAATGGTCAATCGGTATACCGCATACCAACAGTTGTCACTTTAGCTCTTACAACCCTTGGTCGTCCATTTACATCTCGTTTTCAGTTGTGCGCAGCTCAATATTGAAGTGTGCGTTTGTAGAACTAGTTAGAATATGTCAGAGTGTGCAATACTTGTTTACCACCCACCCTTCAGTTTATTTCTTTCCGTAGCCGAAGCCATCATCATCATCAGCTGCCGTGTGACCGAAGATAAGTCCCTATACATAGCTTTTGTTATCTTTACACCAACCCGCTTCAAAGGTCTCCTTGCATAAAAAAAATTGAATTCAAATTAACATCTCGTGTTCCTACTTCGCCACTAGGTTAAGTAGGTATCTATAAATTCAATTACTGAAGCATTAAGTTTCACTAGCTCGAGTTTAAAGCAAATCCAAACACCTACATGATCAAAATAACAACAGACGAAACGGCGGTCAAGCGCAAGCCTACTTATCTTTCAATAAAAATTGCCAGTGAATTCATATTACTATTAAGTCACTACTTACATCACGTACCTACTAGAAGCCAGAGTTGATGAAAGATACAAGCTTAGAATAAGGTACAAGTTACAAAATATAACACAAAAAATAAATTGCTTTATTCTCTACCACTCATACCCACGTGCTGGTTTTATAGGCAACACACCTCGCAATCAACAATGGTAATTTACCATCTACGAACCTCATATTTTCAATCTTCAGACTAAACCCTGCCTTAACTCCTAGCATTACGATTTAATTTTAATAAAATATGCCAGTCTATTTTTAGCAGGTTTGGTATGATCTTCAAAGGATACAGCTGTGAGCAAGTATCTGTTATTAGAAACTTAGCGAGCTTGAGATAAAATATTATCAATCGCTGAGCATCTCATCGCATCTAGTTTGTTGAATCAGAAACACATCAAGCTTAGAATAACTACCTACCTGACGTTCAAACTTGATGTCTTAGAATAACTACCTAGGTATTAGTTATTCTAAGACATCAAGTTTGATCATTTTGGGGCCATTCAAGTATTACGTAAGCAGATTTTTACAATTATTTACCCCCTCCCTTCCCCTTGTCAGCAAAAGTAAGCAAACTTCTTTCCCCCCTCCCATGCTTACGTAATCATTGGTACCTATAACTATATGCATTTTTCTAAACAATAAATAATAACTGCTGACGTAATCACGATATCGACACCCACCATGTCATCAAAAATAAGCAAAGCAAAGACCCCCCCGCCCCCCTCAAGCGCTTACGTAATAATTGAATGCCCCCTTTAACAAAAAAAAAAAAAACAACGACCACGAAATAATTATGACCTCACCTCATTTTCAAAAATCTTTCAGATACGCGTGACCAAAAGCTGACGTGTTTCTGGCTCAACGCATAAACATTGCCATACAGCGTGGCAATGCCGCCAGCGTGCTGGGTACGCTGCCAACTGATAGTGGGCATTTGGATTGTCTTTACTTTAGACCTTGAACAGTGTAGGCTAGGAGCAGTCCAAGTTTTTATATTGATATTTATTATTTGCCTTACCGCTAAGGCGTCAGCGGAGAGTTTCTTACAAGTCTTGGCCGTTTGAAAATAAGTTCATTCAATTTTTATTTTCTATTATTTATTTCAATAAGTTAATTCAATATGTTTTTTGAGATAATCAGCCTTCGAAAAACTGGTTATCAAACACATTATTATAAAATAACTACAGAGTACCCAGGTACCTAGGGTACCTAGGTCTAGACTGCCCAGTACGTACCTACGTCATTGGCCAGAATAGCTGTAGATTTACAGAAAGCACCTATACATACAGGCATACGAGTATGTACGAGCATTAAACAGAACTTTCACTCAATACAAGTGTTGTCTCTTTTACACGTCATGCATTAGAAAGAGATCAAATTCAGGTTTGTAAACGTACGTTTGTCCTACGCAAGCTCGACTTTGACCCCGTTCTTTTGACCTCGACCGATGTAACTTTACTACTTCCAGCTGCGACTGCGTAGTAACTGTTATTGAATCTGTACCGCACTCGTTAGACAAACATCTATTGTTGTTATGGACATTGGACCTAATCTCTGTGACACATCGCGCTTTATCCATTCCTTTTTCACGCAAATCTTGGAAGTTGATTTTTCGTATCGATTTCAAACTTTGCTAGTAGCGTGTTTTAAACTAGGTATAATAATAATTAATTTCATTACGAGAAAAAGAGGCAGCACCATACATACTTCCCATCTGGTCTCGCTAGTAAAGCCCGTTGCAGACCATGCGAAGTAGCTTGCGCAAGTACTTGTGCAAGTAGTCGCGCCGGCGGCGTTCAAACGTAACTAGCCACTCGCGTGGCGACGCGCAGAACTCACGTGCGAGTGCGTAGGTACTTGCAGAAAGCTTCTACCGCATGGACTATGGCGGTGTTATATACAACTCTTTGACCAGGAACTATCTGCATTTATGTCATAATATAAAGAGAAAGTCCAACTTAGGCAAAGAGGTCGCCCAAAGAATCTAACTCGGATGGGCAGCCTCCGGGAAATTGCGTGACATCTTCTCGTCCAAGATACCACAGTGCCTCAAGACGAAGGTCTTTGACCAGTGTGTGTTGCCAGTGATGACATATTATGGTACTGAGACGTGGTCCTTAACTGTTGGCCTTTTGTAAAAACTCAGTCACACAGCGGGCAATGGAGAGAGCTATGCTCGGAGTTTCTTTGCGCGATAAAATCCGAAACGTGGATATTCGCCAAAGAACCAGAGACACCGACATAGCTGTTAAAATTTGCAAGTTGATGTGGCAATGAGCAGGCCACATCGCTCGAAGAACCGATAACCGATGGGGAAGAAAGTGGAGTGGAGACCACGAACCGGAAGACGCAGCGTAGGGAAGCCTCCCACTAGATGGACCGACGACATTGTGAGAGTCGCGGGCATCCAGTGGATGCAAAAGGCAGGCTGTCGTTCAGTGTGGAAGTTAAAGGGGGAGGCCTATGTTCAGCAGTGGACGTCTTCTGGCTGATGATGATGATGATAAAGAGAAAGTAAGAAACATACCTTCCATCTGGTCCCACCGGTTGGTTCATAAGCCTTGTTTTCATGACATCTGCTGGAGTCCCCAGCACCGCTGCCACGAAGCCGGCAGTGAAAGCCGCTGCCGCGTGGACTATAGCGTTGTCTGCCATTTGGAACTCCTTGATAAGGAACTGCTTGGTGTAATCGTAGGCAGCTAAATCACCCATGTTGACTAGGGCAGCTCGCTGCACGTTTGGTATCGCCCCTGGAATATTGACAAAGCAGAATTGTTGGTTTTTTACAAGCTTTTATTAAACATGCTATTTAACGTATCAAATCTTGCAACTAAATTTTAAACAGTCATCCCCAAACGATTGAGCATACACATTTAATTTGGATGACAATGGCGTCGATTCTGTCATACCACTCACTAAACTAAACCAATCTGCAGGACTAAATAATCTGCCTCTCTTTTCATTTTAATATGTGAGAGAAGAATGGCAAAAATTTTAGGGCTGTCAAATTTAGTTTAGTTTAGATAACATCAGAATCGATGCCAATGCATGGATAAGCTAAGTGAAGTCATTCTTAATCCAATATGGCGGACCAGTTATATTTATGTACCCCCATGATAATTATTCTTATCAAATGAAAGGGTTTGCTGAGAAGAATACGAAAAATAAAATGACATCACACTAAATTCAATATGGCGGATGCCTAAAGGTCGTTTTTAAAGTTTTTCTTAAATTAATAATTTTATTCTATAGATTGTTACAGCTAGTGTTGGTCCCATTGTAAAGGGGGTCCATAATGATGAAAATAGGACCAACCATGTAAAAACTAATAATATTAAAAGCGGTCATTAAAATTCGAAAAATATTATGGATATGCAAATATTTTTAAACGCGATTTCAGAGTTTGTTTCATAGCAAAAACAACATAATGCTGATTAACAAACCTCTTTCAGCTCAGACATTGGACTGTGTCCTCAGACCAGACAAACAAAGGAGATGAGACTTAGTACAATTATCGCTCGTGTTTAAAAGTCTCCGTGTTTCTTCTAGTTTTTTCACTATCACAAACGCAAAAACAGTAGGTACGGCACACTTACTCATTTTCTTACGCACACTAAACAAACTGCAAAAAGGGCAGCCAGCAAAGCCGTCTGCAGGGTACAGGGTCAAACTGACAGAAGCTTGCATCAAGTCAGATTTAGGCCACGCGTTCGCACCCGCCTCGCCACCTTACCACATCTGCCTTGTTTGTCTGATCTGTGGCTGTGACATTGGTCTTAGTCTTACCTCTCCAGAAGCCCAGCAGACCGCTCTCAGCATACAACATAGCGTACGCTTGCCTGCAGTTGTTAAACCGCGCCTTTTTCCCTTGCAGCAACCTTCTACCTTCGGCTTGCATCTGCACCTTCACCAGGTCAGTTGGTGACGCGATCAGCTGCGCCAGTGAGCCCGCCGCCAGACCGCCTGTCGGACTTCGGCCGAATTACATAGTGTTAAACAGTGGCATGATGATGGAACTGAGTCTACTAATACGAGGCTGATATTTATGTTAACCAGAAAAAGACATCGGTAGGTATATCAACTTTCTGAAGACTAAGGGTTGTTAAGATAGCACCTAAGCGTCAATTTTTTTACTGCAAATCCCGAAAAGTTGTTATTATCAGTATTAGTTCGCAAACAGGCTTGTGCAAAACGCTTACACAATATTTTTTACAATCTATGGTTAATTTAGGATGCACAAGTAATTTTTATTTAAGCTATTTTAGTAGCGAATTTTTTACACACAAGTGTTCATACTAATATTATGTTTATACTTTGATACCTCAGCGGGTGGATTCAAGACGAGAAAAAAATAGCTTTGGCTCCACCGGTGGAGCGTGGCGGTGGATCCAAGTGGCTGGAGCCGTATTATAAGTTTAACTTGTCAGTGGCATTGTAGCTCCTAAACCGATTTTGATTAAGTGACTTGATCGGGAGTTCTTAGTTATGTTTCAAGAAAATCTGTTCATTGATAGCGGGAATATACTTGTTTATTAACGACATGCCCTTCATTGTGTAAAACCAGTAGTCTAAAAAATTAACCAATAAAGAGTATAACTTTTTGCCGAGTTTCGCCGGGTAAAAGTTCAGTTAAGCCGTTGAGTTAAGCCGTTAAGTTAGGGTCTGTTTCTGGTTAACTAGTACCAAAATGATGAATGAATTAATCAAGTAACTATACATTCTAAGACGAGGTTGCTAAATCACTCAGAACGAATCAGCAAAAGCGATCTTTTGAAGAATACAATTGCTGCTCTCTTTTTGGTTGATTTATCAGTCAACGCCTGCCCATAGCTTGCTTCTGGATCTTAGCCATGTTGGTCATATACGCGATCGATTAGGTACGCCAGACTTTCTTCTGGTTGCTGGTTAACCAGTAGCATGATATGGCTTAGTGAAAGCGAAGGCTGGTAAACTCACAAGAATGAGATAGCAATACAACAACAATCATCAGTATCTCGGATCAACAACTGGGGCCTTACGGCTGGCTGTTTTAAGCAATCCAGTTTAGGTGATAAAAAAAAGTTTCGCAATCGCAAACTGTATCTGGGCGCGTCCAGCTTCATGTTCGCGTTTTTTTCCGAACTGCGCTGTTTTAACGTTAGTTTGAACCGCGTAAGGAGTTGGCCATAAGGCCCCTGATCTGAGCACTTTATGTTGGCATCATGTAAGAATTGTTGTGGAAATACACGGGTGTAGATAAGAGACTGTGAGGAATGGCATAATAAAAGGAGGCCTAACAACCTATGCCAGTCAGTTATTCAAAGTTGATAATGTTGGTGATGATACCTAGATTAATATTGCGCTTGGCGATGATAAAATTTCAATCGCCCACCTTGTTTAGGCGTTTATGGGAGGGGGTGGATATTGACACAAAGTGACTTATAAATTAGCCAATACGAAAGGCTTTATAGTCTAAACCACCGTCCAAAAGTTCCTCAAGCCTCGCAATAGAGACACCACTCAAGTTATTTATAAATCTAATCAATTTAGTAGACCACTTCGAAGGTCACGCGTGACCACGAGCCACTAGCTGTTTACGCTTCTCATTAGAGACAATAAATTTGCGTGTCCAAGGCAGAGTGCCTTTGGACACGCAAATTTACTGTCTAAATGAAACTGAATGATGGATGAGGATGACGTCAGAGCAGTTAGTAACTTGTGGCAGTTGCTAGCTTAAAGCTCGAATAGCAGTTTTCAAGCCACTCAACCGAAGCGGACGGAGCTAGGTAATGGCCGAGACACAGTAGAGGGTTGCGCGACGTTAGTAGGTAGTTGCGATACAATGAACTTTATGATAAGAGAGACGACACACTAGAAGCGCGTTATCATTTCGCTGCGTGTTACTTCTTATAGCATTAGCAGCACAATACTGTTATTGTGCTATTGGGATTAGCTTCATCTACTGGGTTACGCGAAAAGGGTGTACTTAGCCGAAATGGGTCATGTCATTATAAACAAGTTTTAATATTGGAGCAACTCCATAATCGCTAAAAATATCACCTGTTCCATAGTAAACGGTCATTCACACTGGACAAAATGTATGGATGGTTGGTCCTATACGGAGTATAACCGACCCCTTTCGACTCAGTACAGCCTTTCCACGTAACCCTAGAGACCAGAGTTCCCAATAAATGTTTTCTGCGTACCACTTCAAGAAAGACCTCAAACTCGCGTACCCCTCGAGCTCGACTCAATCACATCAAATGCAGTCCGGTCAGGTGCAGACTTAGATTATGAGATCCAGTAAAGTATGAAACGCTGTATACATGCAGTCAGTTGGACTGCAGGCGGACTACAAAATGGACTGCATACAGTGTGACGTCTTTCATAGAATTTCTCTTAGTGAGGAGATTGCCGCGCGTACCTCTTGATGCAACTTCGCGTACCCCGGGGTACGCGTACCACTAACTGGGAACCACTGCCCTAGACGAATGCTGGCTGCTGATTTTTCCTTTAACTCACCCAATGACGCATATCCAAGCGACATCTTCCCGTGTTCATCCTTGAACACGTCCCGGAACTGCTCGTAGAATATAAGCCGGCAACCGGAATAAATAGCGTGACGTTGGAACATGGGCATGAGGCCGGTCCATAGCTTGAGAACACCTTCTTGCTTCGCTATGCCGACCGCTGTCTTGATCATGCCGTGATTTTCCAGCTGGAAGATAATGGTGGCATTTTATTAGAATAAAGGTCGCAGTTCATTTATCGCCTCAGCACCAGACCAGGGCTATCTCGCTTCACAACTGACTAAGCGAAATGGTAGCGAACGTAAGTACACTTGTTTGACGGTAATGCTTGCATACTCGGCGTCATCATCATCATCATCATCATCAGCCAGAAGACGTCCACTGCTGAACATAGGCCTCCTCCTTTAACCTCCACACTGAACGACAGCCTGCCTTTTGCATCCACTGGATGCCCGCGACTCTCACAATGTCGTCGGTCCATCTAGTGGGAGGCCTCCCTACGCTGCGTCTTCCGGTTCGTGGTCTCCACTCCAGAACCTTTCTTCCCCTTTATCGGTTCTTCGAGCGATGTGGCCTGCCCATTGCCACTTCAACTTGCAAATTTTAACAGCTATGTCGGTGACTCTGGTTCGTTGGCGAATATCCACGTTTCGGATTTTATCGCGCAAAGAAACTCCGAGCATAGCTCTCTCCATTGCCCGCTGAGTGACTCTGAATTTTTCCAAAAGGCCAACTGTTAAGGACCACGTCTCAGTACCATATGTCATCACTGGCAACACACACTGGTCAAAGACCTTCGTCTTGAGGCACTGTGGTATCTTGGACGAGAAGATGTCTCGCAATTTCCCGAATGCTGCCCATCCGAGTTGGATTCTTCGGGCGACCTCTTTGCCTAAGTTGGACTTACCTAACTGAACAATCTGTCTAAGATACTCGGCGTGCGCGCTTTCAAATATTTTTAATATAATTTTTTTCATGTCTACAAATAATCTTACGCTTTTACAAAAAACTGCGACCACTACAGTATTTGAATGATTGTTAGGATTACACACAATTTTTTTTTGTAAAAATATCTTGTATAGAATCTGAATGAAGTTGATTCCATCCATCGAAGGCATAGAGATCGAAGGGAACGTAAAAACAGACGTTTTTTTTAGGAAAGTTTACACTTTTTCCTATCGAGACAAATTTCTTTAATCGTGTATCGGTGAACACATTCGAATAAAATATTTTAAGAATGATGATGATGAGGAAGATCGTAAATTTTAAGCATATTTCGTCTTAAGTTGTGTGGCATAAAGTCTATTTTAAATTTGTAAGTGAAATAGTAGACAATGCGAGGCACCGCGATGTCCACCTGTG
The DNA here is from genome assembly GCA_932305915.1 of Agriopis marginaria. Classification (NCBI taxonomy): domain Eukaryota; kingdom Metazoa; phylum Arthropoda; class Insecta; order Lepidoptera; family Geometridae; genus Agriopis; species Agriopis marginaria. The sequence goes on along the minus strand of OW029925.1, from coordinate 6,697,701 downwards.
CCCTTAGTCCCAGATTTGATAGTTTACGAAAACTTTTTTTGTTTTCGTCTTGTTCCATACATTGCTGGGCTAAAAGGTATTCGAAAACTTTTTTCGTATTAGAGTGAAGCAATCTATACCGCCGATAACTGCCAAATTTAGTTCCTTCACGTTTCCGATAGAGTCATTTTACTAAAATGTATGGAACAATACGTAAACGAAAAAAGTTTTCGTAAACTATCAAATCTAGGACTAAGGGCACTGATATCGATCTGTCTAGTCGACAACGTGTCGTAGCGCCGCACGGACAACGCGCGGGCGCCGCCGCGTGGCGTGGTGCATGACTTCTCTCAAGTTTTGCTGGCTGAGCTGTGTGTGTGCTCAAGTGCGAAAAAATTCGCAATTCCCGTCAGAAATAGACAAGAGTTTCAAAGAAGTTCTTTCTGTTATTTTATTCATTTATATTTAAACAACTCTGATAATTTTATTTGCTTCATCAAATTATCAATATGTATTGTGATGGAATTTCCACAGTACACAAAAATACCGTCGGGGGGGGGGCGTGTTCCCGTGCCCCCTAAATCCGCCCTTGAACCCGTCGCTACCATATATTGACGGCAAAGGGACGCACGATCTTCTGAGATTGTGCTAATCGGGTGCTGTCCGAATATGGCCAGACTTGCGGCCTTCCGATTTCGTACATAATTTGTCCAGCTTTTTATTTTATTTTTTGTTTTTAAGTTATTTTGGAGTCAACACGGCGCGTGGGTCTATTTTTTTGTTAAAAATATATCCTTAAAATCAGGACTTTAAAAAAAAAAAATTGAATAGATGTTTTATAACTCTCGGCCCAACAGCATGTCCACATTGTGTTCCAACAAACGAGCTCAGATGCAAGCAACGGATTTGCATGCATTACAGTCACGTCACTGCGTGAGAAGGGCCCGTACAAATCGACCACTTTAAATGTACAGTTGAGTAGAGGAGCTACTATCGTATTTTTGAATCAAACTCCCGCGGAGTATTTTCGTTCAGTCATTTCGCCACTTCTACAAACAAGCTGTTCTCATTATACAATGTGCGTGCATGCGGACGGGCAAGGCTTTATCGTAGCGTAGTTTATCAGATTTCGACTACAATCTGTGGACCAATATGAAGCCAATCTTATGATACTCGCACAATGTAGGTATATAATTTATTATAGTTCCTTACTTATTATTGTTCCTTATGTAGATGGGTACATAAACGATACGAATCCGTTATTATAATAATTTTGTACGCATTTGATATGAAATTCATATCGAATGCGTACTAAATTTTACCTTAAATTCCTTTTCTGAGAACACATGATTATTCTGCAGTTAGAATAGTTTCTAAGTACATGTAAGCACGCACATGTTTTTACATAATATCTTAGTCGTAGAAATGACTAATTTTACCGGCGAAAAACACGATCCGAGACATGACTTATCAAGTCAACACGTGTTTGTTTGTTAGTTTGTTCCTCGCACAGTCACAGGACATCGGATCCACCTGATTTGCACAGAGATAGTTGGGAGGGCCGGAGAGTGACGTAGAATACTTTCTATCTCGGACGAAAACGTGGTTCCTCTTGGATAGTAGGTAAAACCGTGGCGATGCAAGTAAGTATTCAATTTCGAATCAGATTCGATCTCGAATTCCCGGTTCGATCCTCGACCCTGCACATGGCTTGTACATACGTTAATTATGTGCAGTTTGATACCATCGCGATGGCGGACAAACACAGGCGCAATTATTATAAAAAAAAAAAAGTGAAGGAAAAATCGTGAGAAAACCGATATGCCCAAGACCACCTTAAAGTTCAAACACACAAACACATATATGACATTCACCAACATGTTAGCATGGTGGATTAGGGCTCATTCTCATTCTCACTCTCACTTTGAGAGAATGCCTGTATCCCAAGAGTGGGAACATGATAGGCTAATTTTAATGATCTGGGCCCGATTCTACTAAACCAATTGTGTTTAAATTGCAATTGTTTTGATTTTAATTTTTAAATAATTACTTCAAAATTTTTATTTTTTTATACTAGAAAAATACCACCACCTAATATTATAACTTAGTATAAAAAAACTGTAAATTTTGAGGCAATTCATTAAACAATTGAAATTAAAACAATTACAAATTAAAAACAATTTAATAGAATCGGGGGCCAGTAGGTAGGTACTAATAACATGTCAATTATCTCTCTGCAAAAACCCTAAGCAACAGTACCTACTAGTCAAGTCATATGTGCGCCTCATGTGTCAGTTCCACGTTTTTTACTCCATGTCGAGAAGTCGTCGACCTTACGCACCTTGTATCCATGCTTGGCAGCTGCCACTTCCGACTGTATCTGGAGCCTCGTCTTTGTCAGGTCGAACGGGTATGTTGCTGTAAATGGAGAACTCATGTTAGCTAGAACTTAGAAGTCAACTGGTTAAGTATATATGGCAAAGGCTGGCTTGATAATAAAAAAGGAAAAAAACATTTACCTACATAGGTATATAATATGTTTAACCTATTATATAAACCTTAATATTATGTAGAAGAAACCGATTCACTAGTGATTTGAAGACAAAACTATCGAGGATACCATAGAAAAGAGAATTTAAACAAAATAAAACCGGACAAGTACGAGTAGGACTCGTGCTCTGAGGGTTCCGTTAGACGGAACAATCAGAGCGCGAGTCAAAAAAAAACTAACTGATGTTGAAATATTGAAAGACAAACTTAACTTTGTAGTTGACAATAAGGTTCTTCAATACATAAGAACTACAAAATGTAAGTTTGTAATTGTAAAACATTTTTTTTATATGATATAACTTTAAATTAACATTTTTCAGTTTTTTTTATATGTGCTGTAAGACCTTGCCTCTTGCCAAAATTAATGACCTAGAATCATAGATTTTGATTCCCCTGTGAAGTCGCAAATTATGCGACAAACGTTCATATCTTTTGATTGCGTTGACTTACAACTTTTATTTTTAACATCCGAAAGAAACCGTAGATTCAGTATAAATATAAATATAGTATTTAGTATAAATTTCAACTTGATACCTTTACGCGTTCTTGAGAAAAAGGGTCTTGACAGACGGACAGACGGATAGAAGGACAGACGGACAGACGGACAACGAAGTAATCCTATAAGGGTTCCGTTTTTTTTTCTTTTGAGATACGGAAACCTAAAAAAATATGTTCTGTGTGCAACACCCACATCCCATTCATGCAGTTATTTTGATTTAAAAACCAAACTACCAAACCAATTTTGATGAAATTTCTATGGGACCAAACTGAAAATATATGATTTCAATTAAAAAATAAACAAATAGGCTCATAAATGAAGAGTTCTGAGATAACAAAGATAAAATAAACAACCTAATTGAGAACCCCTCCCCTTTTTTTAAGTCTGTTAAAAAGATAGAAGACAGTGATGGTAAGTACCTGCTTCAGCCGCCCAGGCGCCGAGAACGGCGACCCCATACCGGGTGGCCACAGAGTCGTTCAGCTTCCACTCGGGATGGTCCGTGTTGCGTAGCACCGGCATTGTAGTGTGGTCAGCTCACTTTAGGTACTGTTGTGCCCATAATATCTGCGAAAAAAAGATACGGCTATTAGATTTATTAGGGTCCCAGCATCAACGGGTCCCACCTCTGCGGGGTACCACCTTCGAGGGATACCACCTCCGAAAACCCATACGAAGCGCTTTGATTCCACTTTTATTATGCGTACTGCTAGTCTGTGGAATGCGCTGCCTGAATGGGTGTTCCCCCATAGTTACAATTTGGGTGTCTTCAAATCACGAGTGAATCGGTTTCTTCTAAGCAAGCGTGCTCCATCGTAGACCGCATCGTCGCTTTAAATCAGGCGAGTTGGCGGTCAAACGCAAGCCAATAAAAATATTTAAAAAAAAAAAAAAAAAACTTCGACGGATCACTCCTTCGAAGGTGTACCAGCCTCGATGGGTTCCATAATATAGGAGTTTTTGTAGTCAGTCGAGGAAGAGGTTGGTAAAGGATTGCTTTATGTAGTGGAAGAATTCTTAAAGAAAATGTCATGTCTTTTTTGTTGTAAAGTTTTGGCTTGTTGACAAAATAAATTGCCATAGGTATTTATTAATTGTATATTTATGTAATTAATTTGCCATATTTATAATACTAGTACCTAATACTAATTCAATTTTGCACGCCCTTAGGGCTGTTAATGGATGGACATTTATTATTATAAGACCTTGTATAAACATTAGAAATAAAAAAAACGTTGACTATTTTTTTTTGTTTACCCTATTGGTATATAACGTCCTTAGTTCAATCATTAGAACTAAGTATGTGGATTAGGCAGGTACCTTTGATCATATTTTGAGCTAGGCACACGCGCACTTAAATAAATAAACTTATCATGAACAAAACCTTACGTGGACACGTCTTCGTGGATCGAACTATCTGTAACCAATGACACCATACCACAGATAACTGAATAGTTAAAAGCTCTAACATATTTATTCGAAGGTTTCAAGTTAAACCATACGAATAATCAATATAACCCCTATTATACGACTTGAAGATAGCAAATGCGCAGTTCGCGCGAAGCCAAAAGCTACAGTAGAATATAATAAAATCATATGATATTATCGTTATAAATAAACTTAATTCGTAAGTTCATATTTCGTCATTTATCTCGGGAAACAGAACCTAATTAAATCACAATGGAAAATATAGCTATAAATATATGTCCCCTTTTGTGGACGAATATTTCAGACTAGCTATAAAAAAATATACTTAGGTACTCTTAAAAATATAATTAGTATCTATAAGTACCACATTTACCTATACTAAGTTTAGTGTGTAATCTCAGTAAGTGAATGATAATAAAATTGTTCATATGGGATTAATAAAGAATTCCGAAACCGTTGAAAGTAAATATTTCATTGTTATCAAGTTCTGATTAAAACTCATTGGTAAAAATCGATTTTAAATTTTATACTAAACAGACATATAAACAAGTTACTAACAACGTAATAAAAATACAACAAAAAGTTTCGTAATGTCATCTTTGCCTCGAATGGTTACAATAAAATTTAATAAACTCATGGTGTAATGAACTTTCAATTCTTATCATAGTACGTCTTATCAATAAGGCGTTTAACTAAGTTACGGAAGAAATAATAGTACAAACATAGTATAAATTCTTTCAACAAATCATTCAGAAAATTAACAAGTAACCTCCAGAAGGACCTCTTTAATCCGAACTCCAAAAATTTACTCCTCGTTCGGATTCGTGGAGCGTTCGGGTTGCAGTACAGACGATTTATAAGGTATTTTATCTATACTAATATTATAAAGAGGAAAGATTTGATTGTTTGTTTGTTTGTTTGCATTGAATAGGCTCCGAAACTACTGAACCGATTTGAAAAATTCTTTCACTGTTGAGATGCTGCACTATCCCCGGTTGACATAGGCTATATATCCCGGCTTCGCCCGTGCGAAGCAGGGGCGGCCTACTAGTATGAAATAAAACTAAATTTCAAATGTATATTCATCTATAAACATAACATATTTAACAACGGCGAAAGCGAATATAAAGTGGAGTATATAAAGGAGTGGGACGTTCAGATTACAGAGGTGTTCGGATTATAGAGGTCCTGCTGTAATTAGATTCATCATCATCATCATTTCATTCTATCATGTTCCCACTGTTGGGACACAGGCATTCTCTCAAAGAGAGAGGATGGGCTGTAATCCACCATGCATACGGCACACAGTTCGACCCTCGGCCCATGACTTAATAAATTATGTGCAGTTTTGAGGCCATCGCTCAAAAACAGTGAAGGAAAACATCGTGAAGAAACAGCTATGTCCAACAAGTAGATAATCAAAAGAAAAAAGAAATACCCGACTGCAAAGTGTAGTCTTTTTGCAAAATTATTTCGCTGATAAAAAGCTACAACCTTGAGTGACATGCCTATGTTTTGTTCACAACCCAGGTTCACAATTTTTTTTATATCAGAAGTAGAGCCATTTTTGAAAGAACAACGGGCCTGTATACAGGGTTACGTGAAAAGGTTGATATTTATTTCGCGATTTCAGAGTATGGTAAAAGTTTTTAATAATGTTAAGTATAACGGATCCCTTTCGTCTTACACTCTTACGGCGTAACCCTATTTTTGTGTAAAAAGAATTTTGAGGAGGCCTGTATATTTTTCTCGCGACCAATGGCGTAATGTTAAGTCCATAAATAGGTATCATGAATGAAAAAAATATTTTTGATACTGGCCTTTTAACCTGCGATAAAAAAGCGTAAAAATAAAGCAGAAGCAGGCATTTGATATGATTACTTAACCTGAAATAAATGTTAATGTATAAATCTGACCTAGTGAAGATATACTTCTTATTTGCGATGGCAACAGCTGATAAACAAGTCCATAAAACAGCATAATGTAGGTAGGTAGATAATATTATCGAAGATCAAGGTGACCTACCAAATAGTAGGTAGTATGAAAGAACTGAATTTCAACCTTCCCTTCCTTCAAAAAACGAAGTTCCTAATTAGATTGAATTTTTGGTTGCGCTATCTCCGCCGGTTAAAAATCGTTTTTTTCTAAAATTGATTGATATATCTTCTTTTTTTTGTCAAGAGTGTCGAAAATACATCAAATCTGATAATCTAATCTACTACTTTCGGTTAGCCGGAGAAAAACGCATTTTTTGGACAAAAGTATTCATTAAATGTTCTCGTTTGTTGATAATGGCAATTCATTCTAAATCTAATGTAGTGGTCTGTCATCCTTGCAAAGACCGCACCCTCCGGTCAAGTTTGTCCACTTCCAAACTTGTCCATTTCCAAATTTGTCAACTTCCTAACTTGTCTTCTTCCTAACTCGTAAATTTTCAAAACTGCCACTTCATACTCGGCTGGTACATCTATCCTACCAAGGTATCCCTGATAGTAGGGATAAGTGGAAAAAAATCCACTTAGATCTACCAGCCTTGTGATAGGTGGAAACTCGTAAGTTCACTCATCTCTACTATAAAAATAATATTATTCATTATGTTATTTATCACATATTTATATTTCTTCTTAGAAAATAATTAAATAGTTCCGCGGACTCCGCAGAGCTGTCGGGACTCGAGACCATACCTATCCTCGCTAATTGATTTGCCTTTACAAGAAGTACGCAAATACAAGCAAGTTGGTAAAACTTATAATAAGTAACTATAACAAGAGGTTTTTGAATTTTGAAAAATGTATGATTGTATATTTGTTATTGTTCAATCAAATACAAAGGATGTCTCTGGGCAGCACGGGTCAACTTCTCAGTAGAGTTGGTGAATATACAGAACTAAATTTTTTCACGCGAGTCTTCCAGTGTTGATCAGATTTTACGATGGTGGCTCCCTCGCTCAACTCTACCAGTTACGTCGTTCGCGTTGTTTGCGCACTTTGAGTTTTGTTCATTCAGCTACTTTGCTTTGTAAATTGATTGACCTATGCAATATGCACTTACGATGTCATCGGCCCAATGCTTGCGTTCCTACTTTAGTTCGGACTTTGAGTCGGATAAATAAAAATACCTAGTTACTACCAAAAACTCACATAACGTTTGATTTGCCTAATTATATTAATAAATATAAAAACACAGTTACAATTGTGTACAATTGTGTTACAATTGTTAAATACTTGTATTCTGAAATAGAAAAACAATAGTATAATAATAGTCAAAAGTAAAATAAAATAATCAAAATTAAATTAATTTCATCTTTGTCACGTCATTGAAATTATAGAATGCCTGTTCGACAAAAAAGTTACAATTTAGATATTCTAGTAGGTATCTCGTAAGTAGCTGTACTAGATGAAACTTGTCACTGGTGCTAGATTTGAAGAAACCCATTATGTATAACCTATCGACAAGGTATACATAACGTCCTTGCCTATCGATCATCATCATTATTATGTTCCCACTGTTGGGGCATAAGCATTCTCTCAGAGAGAGAGAGGATGAACCCTAATCCGGCATGCTGGCCCTGTTGATGTCAGTGAATGTCTTATGTCTTTAAACTTTTGAGGTTCTTGGACATACCTAACCTTACCTATATACCTATACCAAACAAAATACAAGTAAGCCAACACAAAATTTTAATATCTAATCTACTTATTCTGATACAAAAAAAGTTTGGTCGTATGACTAATTAAAATAAAAGCCTAATTAAGTACTCAAACCTAAAACATCAAAAATAATGACTTAAGTAATTATAGTAGATTTTTACACAAGGGATGTAAGTAGGTGATCTTTTACACACTAGATATTTTGATAGAGATATTCATCATTAGTGTAAGAAAAGAAAAAAGAATCTGAGAATGAAATTCAGTTTAGTTTCATTTTTAATTTCCCCCCAAAAAATGAGCAAAGCACCAGGTTCACACCACAGAGGTTTTACATAATTAAGAAGAAGAAGAATAAGAATAAGATATATTTATTGCCAAAAAAACAAAAACAATGAACATGTACTATAATTGTACATGTACTATATTGTAGTTGTTAACTTCATTTCACAGAGTAAAAAGTTTCTGACATAGTGACCTACACGGTCGAAGAAAATAAAAAGTAAGCTCTATGGTATTGACATAGGACTAATTAAATTTTTTATTACTTTACCTTCCTAGGCAGACAAAGTGGTATTTACCGTCCGCATTTGGAGTCGTTAATGACGCACTTAGCGAGCGCTAGTGATGAAAAATAAGTTTCATAATTTATGCCTAGTATTATTTGAAATAATGCTCTTCATGCGTCGAACAAGACATACGCTAGCACTGCTTGATACCTATTCATAAATCAGCTGTCTTGTTCTTGAATCTCGTTGCTTGTTCTTGACAATTTTGTACAGTACGTATACACATAATACAATGTTTAAATATATATGTATTGAACAGTGATTACCTCAACGATGTGCTTGTCAACTGTTATTTAACTGGCAAGCTCATCATCACGCCAAATTGAAAATAACATATAGCCTCATTGTATTATTTTCCTAAACTTGTGTATTTTTGAGTGGTAATTTGTAACAATGGTGGATTATTATTTATTAAGACGTTAGTGTTCATAGACGTGCTCTAGTGTGGGCAGTGATATAACGTAGGGAAACATTATTTGTTTTCATGGTGTTTCCAGCAGACCTATATCTAAGTAGACTTCACAAGCGGTCCAAACTGTATGAAAACTAAATTTGCCGTATTAAGTATTAGAAATATGACATGCAAGGTAGGTCGACTTGTAGCGTCTACTTGGATATAGGTCTGTTTTGTTTCCAAAACTCCATAGAAGCCTCTTGTAAAGCCTCCACCACTTTACTATGACAAGACTTTGACTTAACAGTGACCTACTTTGCTTGACTCTGATTGTGATTAAGACTTGTTCGACGATGTTTAGTAAAATAGTAAAATGAATAATATTTTAACACTTGACACTGGCAAATGCACAAGCAGCGCAACGCCAAAATCCTCACAAAGAAAACTAAAAAAAATAACTAATTAATTAGACCAAGCAGTTACAGAAGAGAAAATTGGCGATGATTTGTCTAACTAAAACCGCTAAAACAAGCACTTGTATAACAAAAGAAATTGGTAAACATTTTCATAAATTCGTGAAGTTCTGGCAGATCGTTTGGCTGAGTGAGCAGCGCGTGATAAGGAAGTTTAGTAAGTTTGGACGGCAGCCAGGCGCCTCGCCTCTGCAGTGGAAGCTCTTGTCATGTCGAAATCTTTTGCTCTCATCGGACGTCTTTGTTTGGTTGTTATACTGAGTATAACACATTGCAGACAAAAAAAGAGTCCCTCCGCGCGGAAGAAGTTATACTTCAACAAGGAACCCTAAAATTATAACTAGGGCAAAATATCAACAATTTAAAAACATTATTTTCTCGAGATTCGAACCTAGCTCCTTAGGCTTCTCAATCCATTTGCGACACCATTACACTACCGAGTAAAAAAAAGGCGAGTGCGCGATAAAGGATACGCATTTCGCAACCATACGAGAGAGAAAAATTCCCCCTCCATGGTAGCGTTAAACGTTTAACGCAACCTTGTTGCAAGTCGCATAAGAAGTATAACTTCAAAAATAAAAATACTTTATACATTTTAAATCCACCCGGAAAGGTATGCAAAGGTGCTCACGAAGGGGTAGACATTGGCCACCGACGACGGACGACAGACGAGCACAGAGCCCCAGGGGGTTAGACAAGAGTCATTTTCTATTAGCTTTAACGCCTACACAAAGATGAAATTGAATGAATTGAGAGATGTTCTCTCAAGCTAATGTAATTTTCATGGAAAGCCCTGAAAGCGTTGGCGGAGCGTTTTATCATGAGTGGTCCCAGTCAGCAATAGAACGTGAGAAATGGGAGAGACCTACGCCCAGTTTGAATTTGGACATACACTTATTATATGAATTACTACATAAAACAATAAAATAAAACTGCTGACCCTACTGGCTGAATAGAGCCATTGAGCTATCCGATTTAAATTAAGAAAAAAACAAATCGTTTTATTTTTTAATAACCAGACAGTAATTTATTATTTTCAAAAAGTTGAAAACTTACGATAGATATAGCAATGGCCGTTGAGCACAGCACTAATTGCCACACATTTAAATCAATTACTCATAAAGAGAGTTTCTAAATGGGTTTTACTATTCTTTAGTTCAAAAAAATACTCCGTCGTGTTTTAGTAGTTAGTCAGCTACTACTACTACTACTACTACTAGCTGTGCCTCTCGGTGTCACTCGCGTGGATATTTCCTTCTCTTCGAGATAAAAAGTAGCCCATGTCACTCACCGGCACCTCAACGCATCAACGTAACGAATTTGAACAGAACTATTTCTTAAATGTTTATCGGGACTTATCGCGCATTATTTTATTTAGGCAAAAATAGGTACTTTTCGCTCGACGTTTCGACCTAAATAAAATAATGCGCGATAAATCCTGATAAACATTTAAAAAATGTTCAACGTTCAGATCACTAAAGTTTAAAAGTTGCTTTAGAAATATTTCTTTCTTTCACATATTGTAAGTACGCCGCACCTGGCAAGGACATGAGATTTAAAATTGCAATTGGTACGACCCTGTATGCTAATTTTTTTATATTTTCCATGAATAAATAAAAATTGTCGGCCCTAACCACCAAACTGAGCGTTAGCCCGTATTTTTGTAGATTTCCTTCCAAGTTGACTTTAGTACTTTACATTTTCGTAGATCTATTTTTTATGGGCAGATTAAATTAAATTAATTATCTGATACCATTACGAAAATACAAATATAATTATTTGTCTCTAAATAATAGATAAAAGTTAGTCAAATCTCTGACTGAAGCATTGATTAGGTATATTTTATTGTCCTGTTATAATTATTTAAATTAAACTAATTTATGTAACTAAATTATACAATCGGCGTGGTAATGCCGCCAGTATGCTGGGTACGCTGCCAAAGGTTAGTGGGTTTGCGCATTCGAATTACCTTTAGATTTTCAACGGCCTGTGGGCAGTCAACTGTTTTTGTAGTGTTAGTGTTAGCTTGTATTTTGTTTAGATAATAAAAGCACTTGCTATGATAAAAAAAAAAGTAACTAAAAATAAGACATAAATAAATTAAACATAATCAACATGCAACACATACATACAAATAAATAATAATAAGTTTTAAATAATATGAAACTTACGTCGATCACTAAAGAGACCTAAAATTTCGTTCGATCAAAGATTCTCACTTACTAAAACGCACCGACCCAGGTGGTGTTCCGAACACTACTGATAAAGTCACTGTTAGGTTATACTCTACATGCAATGCAATATATTACATGATTGGCCTTAATAATATAAACAAATGTATTCGTACTTTGAACCGGTGATTATCATTGGTGCAGTTAATTGGACTTCCGAAATTTTAGGTAATTTAGGTGATAATAGTGTTATTTATGACATGATTAGCAAAACTTGGCTATTTTTATCTTACCCCTGTGAGTTCATGAAATTTCTGTGTTAATAGACTTTTAATCACTACTTCTCTATTGTCTGCATAAATGTTTAAAAATACAATACTTTATTAACCATTTTTACCATCGAGATACAATTCCTATAGAGTCACAATCTCTCAGTGAAAACAGTCAAAAATGTTCGAGCGTCATTGTATCAATTATTATACTCCACAATGCCACATTCACTCCAATTTAGACGTTATGTCGCTTGCATAGTGTTCAACGTTAGTTGTCCGCTATGTCGGCGTAGCGACGTTGTAGTCGGATCGCGGTTACCTTGTAACTAACCATAAAGTCTGCGCAATTCGTAGCGTGCGCCGAGTTTTGGATCGGTCATTTTTTTGGCACGATTGTGACTCTATATGTATTGTATCTCGATGAATTTGTGTTAAGTGTAATGTAAGTGTAAACTCAAGGGTTCGTCTGAAAACCGGCGCTGATAGTCCTTGACTTTCAGCATTTATACCGAGACGGACCCATTCGACACTGATTGTATCCTCTAGATATAAGTTTTTTGTAAAGGTGTCGAATAAAATTTATTTTCTTTCTTTCTTTCTTATATTTACATGAAAATTGAGAGCTGAAAAAACACTGTCACACCTTTGATTTTCTGTTTGCGCGGACAGATAATATCATTTTAATTGTTTTTATAGGGCTTATAATGCTCTTTTAATTTAAAAGGTAAAGAGCTAATTATGGCTAATTAATAAAAAAAAACAATACAGTTTCACACTGTTTTAATAATTTAATGAGTATAGAGACGACTCTACTTCTTGTAACATAACATTGCGAAATGAAAAGCGTGCTGCACTATAGGCTATTTAACCCAATCGAATGTACTTCGTACCCAATATAAAATAGGTATAGTGGTTATAAGGAAGTTGTACATTGTACGTTTGACGTAACATCGACCGGCCTTCACCCACTTATTTTATTTTTGCGTTAATTTTCCTTGACACCCAATTAAAGATGTCGGACTTGAATTTTAGGAGTTTAACATTTTTCCAACTTTTTTTGAGACCATCGAGATATGATTTCTGGCAAGTTACTAAACCAAATACACGGAAACTAACAATGTGGTCGATTTTGGAGGTTTTAGTTGACATAACTAAGCTAACTTAAATATAACAGTCTTTATTTTACTTGCCTGATAGAAAAGGGACAGCAATATTTTAGTTCTGTCAACTAAAGCATTCAAAATTTACTAGGTAAATCGAATACATAAACTATTATACAATAAACTGTTGAAACTCAAAACTCATAGACCGTTGCAGGTTTAAAAAGATAATCCAAATGATCAAGCCACTACATAACCACTTTGCCAGGCCTAGCACGGGCCGTGGACAAATTGTCTTTCCACCGTTTTTATCCCGCAAGATAAAGCGAAGCTAGAATATGGATACAAACGTATCCATATTCTAGCTTTGTCGCGTCTAGGCGTGGATAAAAATGGTGGAAAGACTATTTATCCACAGCCCATGCTAGACCTGCAGCTAGCCTAGCATATTTGCTGGCGGCAAAATATTATAAAGTAGAATGTTCGAGATGTGCAAAATACAAGTCACTATCGGACGTTTACCCCTTGCCTTTCTAATGCAGATGCACTTATCATTGGCCTTCAATATTATCAGCAAATTACTTGACCACAATGACAATATAATATTATATCTTTGCTTGACAGCTTCGGTACTTGGCAACAGCAACAGCATAGAGGTACCAAGACCAATACCAAGAGAGGGTCATCCGAACATTACGTGCATTATGTTTAGATCTTGAAAATTGTGCGTCTCTTACTTCGGCGCATCCTACTGTGTCTATACGTGTTTAATATGTGATTTATGTGTGCCCTCGAGAATGGCACTACACCACAGAAGACATAATAGCGCAAGGACATCGCATCAACATAGTCGGCGAGTAACTGACTTTAAACTGGTGCGCAGTATACTTGTTAGCACCACTGAGTTGAAACCGTTGGAAAAGTTCATTCGCTTGAATGACTGATTCTTAAACGTAGTACCTAGTTATTATGCTGTATAACATCCAGACGGACCGACCACGGAAAGACAAGTAATAAGTGCAGTGATTCCAAAGTTACCGTTTATTCTGTACTAGCTGCGCTCCGCGGTTTCACCCGCGTAATAAAAATGGTGATGATGCTGATGAAAAGCCTATGTCCGTCTCCTGTTTCTAAGCTACCTCCCCACCAATTTTCAGCCAAATTGAGTTCTTGAGTTATAAATAGTGTAACTTACACAACTTTCTTTTAGTATATATTATATAGATTTGCAACTTAGAATAACTACACAAAGAAACCAAGTACATTCGCAAAATTTAACCACCAAATTTTTTTCACCATTCAAATGGTGTCACATATGGCTCCAAAAATAATATATAAAATTTACTATGACAATTTGCGCGGTGAAATCGTACCACAACAAATCAGAAAAGCAGCATAAGAGTTATGGTGTGACATTCCACAGGTAATCCATTAATTTTCTTGATTAAATCGTTTAAAATACCAATCGAAACGTAAGCTACAAAGCGAATTTGTAGCTTACGTTTTGAGAAGGCGTTATTTGGAAACCTACCTTCTCTGAGTAGTTATTCTAAGATTTGCTACCGATTCGAAGTCTGTGCCATCTGATTTTTCGGGAGAAAACTGAAGTTTATTAAGAGATATATTATTTTATATTTTGAATGAAAATATTGCATTATTTATTCATGTACTGATTTTAAGTATTGTTTACGAATTTGTCTTTTGACTTTCGGGAACAACAATAAGGGTTTTTTGTTGTACGCAACGGAACTCTATAAACTATCGACGCTACTCACAAAGCAACAGGAGCATAAAAGTTATCAAGGTTTTTGATAAGTACAATCGTAAAATCTAGTGATAATATTCTATTAACATTAGGTAAGTAGATACATGATCAATAAATAATAATAACGCAAGTGACGAAAAATGGCTAGTTTTTACATATTTTGAGTTTATTTTTTCAGATAGGTTTAGGAAAAAAGAACCTATATTCCGAATGCACCTCTATATAGGTATATGAACATCGACTTTCAGATAAAATTGTGGTTTATTTCTTCTTCAAAATGTTGGGGTTGATTGTATGTTATGTAAAATCAAAATTCCTCTCAGGAAGATCTTTTTTCAAGAAAGAAAATTTGGCCTTGCGCTGCTTGTGTATATATCGTCCTAAACTCAAGAACCTTCTCTGGCATTTCATGTTAAAGAAACATTCAAGAAAAGGATGGGGATCATTTTCAATATGTCATATTTCATTTAGAGCTGTCTAATGGTAAGCAGTCACCGTCGCCTATGGATACTTGTAACACCAGAAGCATCACAACTACGTTGCCAACCCTTTAGAAGCCTTTAAGTACCTTAGTAAACATAGTTTCTGCTATGTGACTTAATAATCGATTAGACGTTCATGGCTGACCGACCGAAGCGAAAGAACACTTACTTTGTATCAAACAATGCCTTGTACCTATCGATCGAGTGTGAACAAACAAAAGCTTGATTAATCGCTTATTCACGCTTATCTTTTGTTTTTAATTTATGGCTTTTCAAGGCCAGATTGAATAGGTATCTTCTAAGTCTGCGTGCTTCATCTTCGACCACGTCGTCGCTTACCAACAAGAGAGTTGACAATTTTTTTATCTTAATTTTTTTTTTATCATTTGACATAGCGAGCGCCGCTAGCGCGACCGGGCGATTGTAACAAAGGCGAGAATAAAATAAACTCAGTTACTGGAACGCCTGCATCTATATATCTATAATGTGTACGGGGCCTTATGCCCATTCTATAAGTTACTAGCGACCCGCCCGCACGGATGTAATTTACGTGCGAAGCCGGGGCGGGTCGTTAGTTATATACATAAACATTCCGTGAAAAATTATCTAACTGATGGTGAAAACTGCATCACAATCAGTTACGTAGTTTAGGAGGAGTTAGCGGCCATACAGACAGACAGACAGACGCGGAAAGCGACTTTAATTTATACTATGTAGAGAAGATGTGCATTATAAAAACGGACATGGGCGGACCCGGAAATCGCGGGGAAAACCGCGGGGCATAGCCAGCAGATAATAGTTATAAACTTGTATAGGTATTTCTATTTCCTGAGTTGGATGAGAATTACGCCAATTATTATTATGAAATATATTATTGCTATTGTACGTTTGTTTTCTTGCATGTCAAGTTACTCTGGGAGTATGGCTAAACGCGTAGCTAGTGCGTATTCTATTAGCGGGTTCTATTGCAATGAACTTGAGCAAATCAATACCTACTAAAAGTACCTATGCCAAAACAATCCGGAAACCAATGGCGTCTTGCCAAGCGTGGCCTGACAACTAGAATACTGGTCATTCATATATTATACTAGCTGCGCCCCGCGGTTTCACCCGCATAGTGATGAAAAATGGTGATGGTGATGAAAAGTAGCCTATGTCACTCTCTGGAACTATACCCATGCAAAAAATCAGGTCGATCCGTTGTAGCGTGAAAGAGGAACAAACAAACAAACACACTTTCGCATTTATAATATTAGTATGATTACCTACATGTTAACTAGAAAAAATCTGGAGTTGACCTATTTTATGTTAGTAGCACCCTTATAATATTTATACCATGGTGAAATCGACCTACTTCGAGGTGACCCAGGGTAAATTTCGAGGTCACTGGGTCGCCCTTGCGGCCAAATCTTTCCGATACAAGAACATGCTTTTTTATTTATATTTTCTCATTACACACAATGAGAAATATAAATAAAAAAGCCTCTAGCTAAAAATGATTTACTGCATAGCTACCAATATGCTCCCTATCTAGTTAATTTACTATTCTCTTCTTTAATTTTGGCTCGACACGGATAAAATATACAGCTCTAATTGAATGTAAACATGTTTGAAATCCCCTGGAATATCCTTGATCTCTTATGAAAATAATTTTTCGTGCTTGCAATTTTTTTACCATTTTTGGCAAAGGCGCGAATAAATATTTAGCCGATAATATTCACTTAATGTAGTTAGTTTTATTAACTCACCATACGTTTAACTTGGTTATTGGCAATGTTGGTATGTTAAATAAAATTATTACTACTTGGTAGATATGCTCGGTTTCACGGTCAAAATGATAATGGTAGGCTGGCACAAAGTCTGTTAACATTGAAATGTTACCAAAATAAACACAAGGTAGGTGTAAATTAGACAAATTGTCGTATTCTCACGTGAATTTCATTTAAGGTACATCTGATGGTACACAGTACAAAGTTGTTTAAGTTTAGAACAACTTAGCGACCATCATTTATTAATTTGCTTTAAGTAGGCAGTTTCAAGCGCGTCACACATTCACTTTCTTTTCCTCTCTCGTGACAACTTTCATGGAGTTTTTATGAATATTCTATAAGAAAATAATTACCCAAATCGCCGGCAGTATCGTTAGGCGACAGCTTATCAGGAGCACGTCGTTTATTTGTGTCCATACGTCACCTGATAGTACGAAATGTAAACATTGGGATTAGATAAATTACCGCAAAGCAACACGAGGGGGAAAGAGACGGATAGATGTGGGGAATTAGTGCTAGAATAGGAAAGGTCTTGGCCCAAATTCGCGGCGCGAAAGAGCGCGAAGCGTGAGGGTAGCGACCGGCTCACATCGCTACCGACTTGTGACTATGATCCTGAAGTGACTGTTCAGTTGAACCGGTAAAGCAGGAGGGCTATTCTCACTGATTTATCAGACGGTTTTATGTGATTAGATAAAGAGTTAAAGAACGAGTTTGTACAAAATTTTATGTTCATTCTAATTTCAAATATTATGTGCTAACGTCGTAACAACTATGTGTAGAAATATGTGATGGGTCACAGTCAATTTTCTGAACAAAAAACATACTGTCGAATTGATAACCTCCTTCTTTTTGAAGTCGGTTAAAAATGAAAGCCTGCCATGGAAAACACCGATTCCTTCATTTGACCATCTCCAGGGATAATATGGTCGCACTGTAATTAATAACCATAGACAATATTGGCTAGACTGAATCCAACTCCATTTCTAAAAAAGTTTTTACCTATCCAACGTTTTGAAATATTTTATATTGTAATTTGTTGGGTTTTGAACTAAGCTTCTGAAGCGATTTTTGGTTGTACCGCTAATTATTGTTTTTGATCCGAGAACATAATATACATGAGAAGAAATCAGCTTACTTAGCTAGTAGTTTATACTTAACATGGTATTTTCTGGATCATCCGCATGGACTGGAAGTCATATAACAGCGTCAAAATAACTCTACAGATTTTCAACAACCGGAATTCTGGAAACAAAAAAAAATAGAGTCAGATAGTAAAAACGCTAATGATGTTGATTTTAGAGGTTTTTGAGAACAATTTTTGAAAGTTGGTATAGCTTTCTTTTTCAGATTCGACTATTAAAGAGAGCAGCAATACGTTTAGTTTTTTTTTTTTTTTTTTGGGACATTTTTGCACACACGGTCATCTGACCCCAAACTAAGCAAAGCTTGTAATATGGCTGCCAGAAACTGATATACGTACATATATATTTTTAAATACATACTTAAATAGATATTAACACCCAGACATAGAACAAACACAAATGTTCATCACACAAATGTTTGTCCTAGATGGGAATCGAACCCACGCCCCTAAGCACAGAAGATAGGTTCACTACCAACTGAGCCACCGGGGCAGTAGTTGGTGACCCATAGTGTAAAAATCTTTTTTTTTCCTTTCTAAGGATTTAATAAGAAGGCGTCGAACTTATATGCATTTCCCAGTGTCAATAAATTATTATCAAAATTTAAAAACCTTTTGAAATAGAGATAATTATTCATGAAAGTTGAAAAAAAATTACAACGAATGCATACAGCATTAGTTTTTTTTTTACGTTTTGGCTCCAGATATCTTGTCTATGTAGCCAATGATATAGTTGACGAACAAAAAAGCAATTTCACAGTATAAATATATTATGTAACGCAAAGAAACTAAAGCAGAATCACCCTGCAATCAGCTGACGCCAAAGAAAAAGCCCGATGATCTACATAAGTATACATAACCCACCAATAACACACTACCACAGCTATAGGTGTGTAGCGCCGTGTGACGTCACTTCATTCAAGAAAACTAGCAAAACTCTCAATGGAGTTGTACGCAATTTGTAATTCTACCAATAACTTAGGTACCTACCTAGTCGGCGATTTACTTTCGTTACAGTCGAGACGGTATTTTTAATCTATTTTTAACCGGGTTTCGTAAGTTTATTGTGAGTCAACGACATGAAGTCAAGTTCAATTTGTGGTACCTAACTAAATATGTCAAGGTTCTAATTAACTTGCAGTTGTGTTATTATGTAACGTGCAATGGAATGCAAGTAAGGTCTGTATACGGTTTTGTGACGCATTTGATGCATTCTTCACAATAATATGCAAGTTGTTCAAGTGGTCCAAGTTTTTTTAGCTCTTTTTACAGCTGCCGTAGATGTTATGTTTTCATTTAGATTTTTACAATTTTTATTGCGGCTGTCAGAGCAAAAAAAACATGGGCAGAGTATAGGTATGACGAGTGGTCCAATTATTTTAAAGATCTTTTTACAGCTGCAGTAGGTAGATGTTATGTTTTCATTCAACTTTTTACAAAAATTGTTATTGCGGCGGTCAGATCAAAAACCACTTGAACAGAGTACCTATATGTATGACGAGAGCCGCAATAGCACAGCATATAATATTACGTATATAAATAACATAAATAAAAATTCAATCCTACTCTTCGGTAAACGCATCACTTGAGAATGGCTGGATTGAGTTAGGTAATTTTTTAAATAATTTCGCTGTCGTTCCAAGAATATTTTAAGAGCCCTCTCAATTTTTTTTACGAAAATGCAACTAATACTGGATTTTTGGCGTTTTGCTACTATCAAATAGAAAGATCTATAGAAAAATATTTTTTTGTAATAAAAGATCTGTATTTTGTATTGAAAATTACGGCTTCAAATTTTTGAAAAACTTCATCATCATCAGCCAGAAGACGTCCACTGCTGAACACAGGCCTCCCTCTTTAACCTCCACACTGAACGACAGCCTGCCTTTTGCATCCACTGGATGCCCGCGACTCTTACAATAAATATTCGGGACTCTAGTGGGAGGCCTCCCTACGCTGCGTCTTCCGGTTCGTGGTGGATTGAAAAACTCAACGTAGGTATAACATATTATTATCAACTTATAACCTTCTATTTACAAAAGTAGTTTTTCGTAAAACTCTGGAAGGGAAAGTTTGAGAGTGGATTTCGTTACATTACTGACATAAAATAAACAATTTAGGTACTTGTTTTATGTTAGTATTGACGGCTTTATATGTACCTACGTTTTATGCCCAAAAATCCAGATACCTAAAATGCAATTATGTATTTTGTAATACGGCTATTATTAAGGGAAAGGAAAAAAATTTAATATGCCTGGAATTTTTTGAAATATGCTTATATTTAAAATAACGTTGCAAATTGTATTTTTAAAGCAACTTTTGTGTAGAATTTTAAAGGATGGCGAAGGAGATCGAAAAATAGATATTTTTTTAAATTCCGACAATATATTATATCTACCAAAAATACTTTAAAACGTTTTCTATGACACACTAAAAATCAATCATCAAACGTTTTCAATTGTATTCGAAAAATAATGAACAATAGTTTTTTCCCATTCCTACTTAGCGAATTCTTATCTTTTGAAATATTGAAAATGTGCGAAAGAGCAGGCTCATTAGGGTGAGCGCGGTCATAAAATTAACCAGTATAATAAAAAAATACGATAAAAGATCTGATAAACTTCAAACGGCAGAACTGATTTAAACACTCTCAATAAAGTAACCTTTCAAACAAAACAAAAACTAAATCAAAATCGGGTCAGCCGTTTGGAAGCTACGAATTACGATCCCACAGTCAGACACACACACATATAGTTACACATATAGTTGAACTTATAACTCTTATTTTTGCGTCGGGGGTCAAAAATTGCTAAATCGATCGTTATGAAATTTGGCAGAGGTATTGCGGCAGCATGAGTCAGAAAATTGTATGCCAGAGTATGAGGGGGAAACGCGCAAGTTGGCTATATGCCACTTTTATACTTGATCCAAGTGTTTTCAAGCTCTTACTGCTGAATACTGAATTTTATAAAGCTTAAATGAAAATAAATGTCAATTTAAAAACATCAAAATGAGTAATATACGCAATTTCGTCCGCAAATTTTCCAGTTCTTTAATTTAAAAACAAACTACAGAACCGATTTTTATGAAATTTCTATGGGAAAAATCTGCATGTAAATCTTTTCAGGCAAAAATATTTTTACAAATCGAAATATAAATGACTTAGTTCTAAGGTAATGAACATAAAAAAACTAATTGAGAACCATAGAATTTTTTGAAGTCGGTTGACTATAAATTGACTTTAATTTATTGAATAAAACTTAGAATGTAAGTTTGTGGCCGATAGCCGATAGTTTCATATGTTCTAACTTGTTTCATATAATAACTTTTAGTATAATTTCATTTGGCCTAACAACGTTTGGTATAATAATCACTATGTATATTCTTTGTTCAAATAATTATTTTTTGTTTTAAATAACATTTGTTTGATAGAACAACGGTAGCTCTAAAATTCAAATGGTATAATATTTGTTGGTTATTGATTTTATACGAACTGAAATTATAAAAAGAAAAATGATATGAAAAGTTATTATATGAAAAAAGGGAGAACCAGTTTCATAGTATTTTATTCATAACAAGTCGCAGTTACACGCCATAGAGATGATAAAATTCGCCAATCGCAATAAATCCAAGTAAGTTTAATCAAGGTAATACAAATTCTAAATTATTATTTACACATTCCATCAACGTATTTTGTATTCAACAGGGCCGGTGTTGGCTTCGGCCCCACCTATGCCTATCAAAGCCCGGGCTAGACCCGTGAATAAAAAACCCATTTCAAGTGACTTTGAGTTTTGGCATGTCAACGAACTTAAAGAATGCCAAGTTCGACAAGCTAATTTTTAATTTTCGTTTTAACGACTATCTCAGTGCAGCACCTACTCTACTCTCCTCTCTTACCTCGGTACACTACAATTTAATTTTCATCTAGCTTTCATAAGTTATTGCAGTTATTTAAATGTAAAACACAATTCAAAAATAAATAATAAATAATTGAAATGAGACAGGATAAGGGAGGTGTCGTTTCACTTCAATAGTCCAGTACATTTGTTACCCCATAGCATCAATAGTCAAATTAGTCAATTTACTAACATCATCCAAATCCACATAATTTAATTTATTTTCATACTCAAAAAGGCCTCTCAGTGTTAGCTTTGGCCCCATAAATGCCGCATAAAGGTTCGGGCTAAGCCCGTGAGTAAAAAAAATTATTAAGCCTTTTTTAACACGAACAATAATTATACAAAGGCATATCTCCCTTGTTTGTCTAATCTGAGATTTGACCACACTCCCATTCTTTTAGTTCATGTGTTCAAAACCGTCCTATCACTACAGTAGTGAGTCAGAATTACAGCAATGTTTCTCACGTACACGGAAAACCGCAGCTCTTGCCAGTAACGTAGAATGCGTCAGCTACGTCCTGGTTGCAACATCGTTCTTATATCAAAGGACTTTCACTCACTCACCACTGGCAATCTTCACATGATCTGAGGAGTCATTGATGTGGAAGACAGAAGATGTAACTTTTTATATGTTTTGTTTTTAATTTATCGGGAGTCTCTTCAAAACAGCTAACTATTCGTCTGATGGAAAATAGCAGGCCTGGATGTCCCATATTTTAAATTAAGTAATAGGTGTAGGTCGGTACTTTGCATCGCTCATGAATTCATGATCTTTTTTCTTCGTAAAAAGAATTTGCGTTACGTATTGAGGGTCGTATCAGATTTAGCTTTATTTTCGCCTGATAAGATAAAATATGGTTATATACGACTCCAGCGCAATGCTTTATAGGTAAGGTTTAATCATTCATTGTTTTTATAAATATATTATTTATAAAATAAGTCACAAAAGTTTCTTTAATACTTACAAAACCATAGTGAGTTCTAAAGGCTCTGTTATTTTTTTTTAAAGTGAGGTCTTAAAAATCTACACGCAACAATAAAAGCACCATAACTTAAATTTCCCACAAAAACTACGAGCGATAGAAGTGTAACGGTACAACGACAGATGGCGTTAGGAGTCAGTTGGACGGTGGTATGCGGTTATAAAAATATCTCGATTCCTCGTATCGCGGCAGCGCTGGCCCGAGCGCACGTTGTGATTATCACAAGTCACAACTCACTGACCTTGGGGCAAAAAGGAGAAACAATTTTAATTCCAACTGCGGTGTTTTTCTACCCGAGAATACTAATAAGGCGAGAATCATTCTTAGAAGTTAGTTTACATATAGATTTGATAAAATTTTGCTTTTCCTATTTTATAGCCCACGGGTTTTATGGGATTTTTGCAAATAAGTAGTTTTAACCTCTAATAGGTGGCAGCTTTGAGAAGCTAAGAACGTATCTCATTTAATCTTTGATCTAATATGTACAGCGCCAGCGAAAACTTCTTCATCCAATTTTAATGTTGAATAACTCGTTTTTAGAATTAGTTGGTTAATTAGTTTGGGGTTCTTCAAAAAGAAAGTTAATAGATTCTTAAATTGTCGGCAACGTACCTAGTTGTGATCCCTCTGAAGGCGACGGTGACTGCTTACCATCAGGCAGCCCGTCTTGCTTGTTTGCCACATATGGCATTAAAACAAATTATATTATCTACTGTGATTTTATACCATTCATTGTACATTTTGGTATGGTTTTAAGATGCCTAACATATTAATTTTAGTTACAAAAGGGGCATCCTACGGTTGATACCTGACGTGTGTATTTCGCTCCTCAACACCGGTGTCCGCTTACCGACCGCCAGGTGCCGTCAGGTTAACATCCTTCAACAGCAAAAAAGTGGTCATGAGCGAGACGATTAGCCATGCGACGGGTTCCATATCTATCTTCTAGACCCATTTTTCTTCTACTGCTATGAGTAAGAATGAGATTGATGTTTATACTTATTATATTTTCTTCTTTTGTTGAAATGATTATACCTATTAATATTTAATTAATTATGTCATTAAAATGAACTGTGTGGACGTTTTATCGAAGTGCTTAATTTATTTCGAAAGTATGACCTAAATATTGGGAACTGCCGATCCACTCTGCAATAAACTCCTTCCGAGAAACGGCGTCAACAGCTCCATTGTGTGACGCACCGACTCACAATTTTATTTACCGTAAATGACCGTATTCTGACAATGGAGGGACCCTGCTTTATAGCGAGGTACTATTGTAAACAATAGCAATTATGCAGCAAGTAATTTAATGAGAATTGTGGACAACCATAGTAAGGTTACCTACTTTTCGACTTTTTTTCATAAGACTTATAAAATATTGCAGAGCGGTAACTTCGTTACATAGGAGCTGTTGAGTTACAGCAGATGGCTTGAGCAACATGGCCCAAAAGTGAACGTGAGCGACGCATAGCCGCGGGCGTGTTTAAGAATGTTCAATTAAAATTGGCCTAGTACCTACCTACTTTAAATCAATACTCGACCGCAATGAATTGGCATAACATTGTACTTAGCTTAATTTCGACATAAACGTAAACGCAGCATTTAAAATTGTATATTTATTTGTATTGTTCGATGTAGTTTCGTTACACACGTGTAAGTATTGGTCACGTAGAATACAGTTTACAACGACCAATTATACTCTTTTTGGAAGAGCAGCGGTCGTTAAATGACACTCGCTGATTGAAAGACCCTCATCCCAGTTTATTAACCATAAATATGTATACAAGGATTTTTTTAACGAGGAACTTGTACTGCTAGATAAATCAAAAATTTACCTACATACTTTTCACTACAATAGGTACGTACTATTAGTCAATTCGCTATGGGATGATATCTGGCAGGGTAAATCTAAATTATTTCAATACAGTGTTACGCGGAAAGTATTATACTCAGCCTCAGCAGGGTTCGTTTCACTCATCATTATAAACAACTTTGACTATGGAACCAACCTTAAAATTGCGAAAAAAATATCAGCTGTTCCATACATTCTTTTGAGTGTCAATGACCGTTTTGGAACAGCTGATATTTTTTTCGCGATATCAGAGTTGTTCTCATTGTAAAAAGTGTTCATAATGATGAGTCGGACCCCTTTCGTCTTAGTAGGTACACCGTTACCGCGTAACCCATTTATTAAAGATAATCAAAACTTTTTGCTATTTACCACAGCTACCAGCGATCATCCGATATTGTATGAACTATAGCATAGAAAGGCAGGTATGTGTTGTAGGTAGGTATCTACTTAAATTGTGTCATTGTTATGTCAGTGTGTTTCTGCCCTGATAAGTTATGAATACATTACGTAACTATTCATTAATGTCAATTTATTTACATTTTTATGAAGTGCAATCGAAATTAAAATATACTCGAATAAAAAGGTACCTAGTAGTTATTTTTTTTACAGTTTTTGAGGGTAAGTAAGTACATTAATTGCATTTGCTTAAAAACGTCAAATAACTTACTTATAATGTTAACTGATTCCTACTAACTTTTCCAATAAGGTAAGGATACGTTTAGTGACATTTTAGTTAGGTATAGCTATTTAGCTAAAAACACAATCATATATTATGCGTCGTTTGTATAAACAATAATAAAACAGTTCAATCAAATGTTTCATTTCAAGAGAATCAGAGAACATAATGTCACGCCTCCGCAACGCAAATAAAATATGTTCGCATTCTATAACATCAACAGTCAGTGATATAGCGCAAGTCTGCACAACACGCTGCATTCGGCAGACTCCCAGCGGGTAGCCCGTCGGCTACACTACAGCAGACATAAAAAATAAACCTTTTCGAACCCTCGCTCGGTGCTCGTTCCCTCAGCTTTTTGTGCGTTCGAACCCTCTAAAGTTCTCTTTTAGGGCCCGCCCGTGACGCCTGTCCCTGCATTCAATACGCACCCTATTGAAGCTTGAAGCCATAGAGAGCCGAGTAAAAATACCAAGCGACCGTCGCCGTCGTGCGATACCATGTTATCGCTCCGTTTGTATGCCGCTGAACAAATAGTGTGCTGTTTTCTTATCTGCGGATTCGAATTTCGAATAAAATGTTTTAGTTTATGAAAGTACTAAATATTCATAGGTAGATTTCTGCAGAAAAAACCGCCAATAAATCAAAACATACTTTATGTACCTACTGCGAAACATTTGAAACAAATAGGTTGCACTAGGTAGGTAAGTATGTTTTGATTTATTGGCGGTTTTTATTGCACTTACAAGTTGTATCACATGTATTTATGACAAGGAAATTTACTTTATCTTTACAACAAGTAAACATTCCCACAGTTTGAAAACTAGAAAAAAAATATTGTACAATTAAATAATTCGAGTAATTATTTTTATAGTAGCCGCGTATACTTAAATATGCAAACGATCGTCACAACACGATCCTATAAACGAACGGTGAAAAATTACAAAAATGTAAATGAGGTTTACCCCTTTTTGTCCGTCGCCAGCAGATAAATGATTTCATTCATGATTCGCGGACAAATCGATGTTTACAATAAACAGTAAAAAACCGGACAAGTACGAGTAGGACTCGTGCTCTGAGGGTTCCGTTGGACAGAACCCTCAGAGTACGAGTCCAAAAAAAAACCTAAAGTTGAAATGTTGAAAGACAAACTTAACTTTGTAGTTAACTATAAGGTTCTTCTATACATTCCAACTACAAAATGTAAGTTTGTAATAGCAAAATAATTATTTTTAAATGATATAACTTCAAATTTGTAACTTTCAGATTTATTCCTATATATGTGCCATGAGGCCTTGCCTTTTGCTAAATTTCATGATTCTAGGTCAACGGGAAGTACCCTATAGGTATTGACTTCCCTGTGAAATCGCAAAATATGCGACATAAACGTTCATATCTTTTGATTGCGTTAACTTACAACTTTTATTTTTTTACAGCCGAAAGAAACCGTAGACCCAAGTATTTAGTATAAATTTCAACTTGATACCTTTACGCGTTCTTGAGAAAAAGGGTCTTGACAGACGGACAGACAGACGGACAACGAAGTGATCCTATAAGGGTTCCGTTTTTTCCTTTTGAGGTACGGAACCCTAAAAACGATGAAAATGTAAATGGGAGTTACCTCTTTTTGTCCGTCGCCAACAGATAAATTATTTCATTCATGATTCGCGGACAAATCGATGTTTATAGTAAAATTAAGTTTATATAAGTACCTATGTAAAATTATTACAAGGAGTTGCTCTTTGCAAGAAAAACTTAATAGGCTCCCGGAAAGATGTTTAATTTGTTAAAAATAACAACCACCAAGGCCTTACTGAAGAATTTAATTAAATGTAATACGTATACTACAGTTTGTATACAGGGTTATTGGTAATCAGTTACAAAGTTAGCATCTTAAGGGCGGCCTCAGTACATCAAACCAAACAAGTTCTGTTCTACGACGGCGACGTTATAAAAATTCGCGGAAAAAAAATAGCCGTTCCATACAAAAAGTTTATTCACTCCCGATAAAATATATCAAACAGCTGATTTTTTTCCGCGAATTTTTATAACTCGTGGAACTTGCGTAGAACATTTTTTTTTTGTTTTGATTTATTTAAGCCGCCCTTAAGAGAGCGAGTATATAGAGAGTATGCTAACTAGGTAATTGTATCAGTAACCTTGTAACTCCAAAAGTTCTAAGACATAAAATATGACAGTTGACAACCAGCATGGTGGTTCTAATCTTCTCTTTCCGCGAGAAGTCCTATGTCCCAATAGTGGAAACATGATTGGCTGATATCTACTAAACAACAACAAATAATTTATTTTCTGTGATATCTGCTGATAAGTAAACAAAATAAATTATTTAAATCAGTCACCTAAGTGCTAGTTTATAAATATAAGCGTTTAACGTTTTTGGTCGGACTCGGAAGGGATGGAAATCTTTTCCCGCAAATCGAGTGTCAGTGGTGTCAGTATGGAATTTGTATTGCTGACTCTAAGTCAGCAACGTCAGTGACTTCATTTTGTAAGTATAGTACGCTAAAGCAAGACATCGAAAAAAATATTAAAATCAAAATCCATTTATCAATTCGGACAAGTGTCCGAGTCCGAGTCGTCAGTTACTCAAATGCTCATATCTTATTTCGAACATAGGTACCTATATGTTTTAATTTTGTTTTCAGTGATCGGCTGTATTTATAATATATTTTTTTAACCAAATGAAAAATAATCTGCCAGTAGCCTATTATGACAAATATTTCGGTTAAATAGGCAGTGTAAATATTTACGGTAGATCGCATATAATGCATTGTTCTGCTCATGATCAGTCATTCGTGCGAGGATAGTAGGTATCTTTTAATCTATACACACACACAATCACATATATATATATATATAAGCGAAATTCACCTACTCACTCACGAAATCCCTAAAACTACTTGATCTACGAAGCTGAAATTTGGCAGGTAAGGAATCTTATGGGGTGTAGAGGTCCGCTAAGATAATATAAAGATTTTGTGAAAGGGCCGGATTAAGGGGGGCAAATGGGGACTGAAAGTTTATATTAAAGACTATGCGTACAAAGACGCGGGTAACAGCTAGTCTAATAGAATATTATTAGTAGAATACTGCAGTATCTTGGGTAGGTACTGTCACTACTGCTGTACTGTCGTACATAATTATAATCTGCAGTCATAGGTACGTATATTTGCTGCGAACGTCGCGGCCTTATCGGTCGAAGCGGTTTCTTTCACATAATCGCGTAGATATCGATATATCGGGTAGAATTTAATGAGATAGAATTTAACAATCTCAAACGTAAAAGTATGCCTAACACGAATGTAAGCCGTTTTGTCATAGTCTATCTATATTTTTTATATATAAAAATTACCTTGGTCACTACACGCCATAACTAAACTTGAGAATGACTTTACCGATCACATTCATCTTTTTTTATAAATTTTTCAATACTTTGTAGAAGGTTCTTACGGAAAGAAAAATTAAGAAAAATGCTCAGAAAATTGATTTTTTTTAGAAAACTTAACAACGATTTTAACTCGCTGGTGAAACCGCGGGACGCAGCTAGTTTTTTAATACAGGGTAACATTTATGGACTGTACTAAGCCGAAAAGAGATAATTTAATTGTACTCATTATAAACAACTTTTATTAAAGGACTAAAACTAAAATCGGTAAAAAAATACTGCTGTTCTATACATTTTGTCGAGTGCCAATGACCGTTTTCTATGGAACTGCAGTTTTTTATTTTAATGATTTCAGAGTTGGTCCGATCCGATACCCTTAGTAAAAGTTGTTTATAATGAGTAAAATGACCTCCTTTCGGGTCTCAAAAACAGCTTGACCGCTTTGTTTTTTGTTGTTGTTTTGTTCGCCCCAAGTTTTAGAAGAAAAAAAATATTAAAAAATTTGCCCGGAAAATTTGAAAATTGGGAAATACTGAGAGTGCTTTTAATATGGAATTTGTACAGGACAACGTTTCTCGGGTCAGCTTGTTTATAATAAATCCTCACGAGAGTTTTGGTGAAGTGATTTAACAATCTTTTGGGCTATTTTTTTCAATATTTGCTAAGTTTTAATGTGTATTTTTGCCTAGCACTTACTAGAATGAAATAATATCGTTATTATTTCACAAACACCGGTTAAATACCAGCCGGGAAGGCCGGTATAATATGCCATTACACAAGGTAAACCTAGTTTGGGTACAAAACCTGATTTTTTCATCACCTAAACTGGATTGCTTTAAACAGCTAGGCGTAAGGCCCCTGGGGCCTTACGGACAACTGCTATTGCGGCACCAAACTAACGTTAAATCCGCTCAGTTGGAAAATCACGCGACCGCAAACCGTATCTGGGCGCGTTAAGGTTGTACTATTATGTATTTTGTGGGTTGGTTTGGGTACCAAAGTCATCCAACCAGAATTATCAACTAAGGACTTTTATTTGTATATGTTTTTGTAATTTCTTTCACGTTGGCACCAAAACTCCCTAAAATTTGGTTAGGAAGCAGTGTTAGCAGTACGTACGTAGGTACATTTGTCCCACTAAAATATGGACTTCATATTTAGGTACCAAACATATTCGAAAGGTACTTTATCTAGCAGTCTAACATGTATCAAAATCCGCCGAGACCGTTTACCAAATACGGGATATCTGCAGACAAGCCGTGTCTACTGCAAAATTGTCTGATTAGAGATAAGCAGAAACGGGCTAGGTTGGAGCACAAAAAAGGAGGTACCTACACGTGGATATAAAACTTTAAATAACATTGACTTTTTTTTTTTACATATGGGTACCTACTCTGTTTTTTAATTCGAGGGCTTTATAAATATTCTTTTGGCAATTAATAGGTTTTTAAGCAGTTTTTTCAAGATTTAGATTTAGATATTTTTTAAATCGAGAATGCAATTTCTTACTTGTGAAGACGTAGTGGCAAAAAATTAAAGAAAAACTTTCTTTTTGACGCACAAAGTTTTTCAGTAGCCAAATTAATTAAGCCTATAGAATGGATATATTGTATAGATGAACTTACACTAAACTACGGCGATTTACAATAGCTACTTAGAATCCTAAAGAAGTATAAAATTAAGTCCGGATATTGTATTGTATGCCGAATTAATAATTATGATTTATACTTTAAACCATTAGATCTTTAAAATCAGCTGTTGTTATGAAATTTGTTACGCGTTAGATCAGAATTTACGTAATTTGCTAATGAGACACTGCAAAAAAAAAAATTTTTTTTTTACATTACTCGTACTTATAGAATATCGCCAAGTATTTACATGCATGTTATAAATGATATGATACATTATTATCAATTTATTATCACACGTCGAAAAAATATTTTTGTTTTTAGAAAAAGTATTAGTGAGAATTGCTAATGTTTTTAAATAGATTTTGAAGCATGCACGTTTTTGTAAACACGCTTATGATGATAAAATTTGTAGATAAATGTTAGTAAACAACAAACAGCTGCATTTTCGAAAAATAATAGGTATTAAGCAAATTGGTAGGTAAGGTTTGTATCGCATACTTACGAGGCAAACAAAAAACTGAAAGTTACAAATTTTCAAGATAAAATATTAATAGTGAAATCTACTACCTACCTACTTACTAAATACCTTAGAATATGTTGTAGTTAATCTAAGCTAAATACATAGTGAATTTAAATTTACTTGATGTACTTAGGTACTAAGGTTGTTCAAAGGTTGCTTAGGTGTCTGGTTATAAATAGATACCTAAAATAAAAAAGTATAACTTAATAGGTGCGAATATCAACAATTTTTTAATTTATAATGGGAAAGAAGATTTGGAAAATAGGGTATACACATACAAGCCTGTTAGGCGAGTAATGTTATCACAATAAATTAATAAATTAGGCAGAGTTGAAAAAGTAAGGTAGTACAATATAATGTAGGTCTCTAATCCACTAATTGGAATACTGCTGATTACGATTCAATACAGAATAATTTGATTTTACTACAAGGAGCTGAAAAAGATACATTAAAAGAAAACTAAAACGCCGCACGCAAAACAAAATCTATTCAATAAACGATACCTCTTCCGAAATTAGAGGGATCCAAAGCACATGGCGATCTATCTATCAAAACAACAAAGCCGATTGGTGTGACGTTCCACCCCGGTGATATGTACGTCCTACTACCTAAATGCCTTATGTACACCGCTAGTAACTACTTCATGACTACTCCGAGCTCAGTGTGTACTGCAATGCAACGGAAAATATGCGTGTTTACCAAAGTCGTTTCGGTAGAACGGTGTCGTGTGTTGCGTCACGTTTAAGGAAATTGATAGTGCGCCGAGGTCGACGTGACTAACATTATCGTGCATTGTGTTCCATTTGTGGTGAATTTTACAATTTTCAATTATATTTCCCAACAGTGCTGTGATTTAAGATCGAAATGGAATTTAATTTTTCTCATCCCGTTTCTCCCAGTGGGTGGAGGCCAGACAAATGTCGGACGTTCGCCTCGCTGTGTGTCCGACATAACCTTGTGATGTCGAGTGAGTATATTTTTTGTTCTACTTGTGCCTTTCAAGGGCCCGAATGTGACAAAAACAGGCTAAATTTTCAATAATATAGCTGTTATATAGGATTTTATATCGAATGAAGAAGGATTAATGCATAAATACGCAAAAAATAAGCAAAATAATTGGAATAATAATATCGAACGTCAGAGCGCGTTCAGTCGACAAGATGGCGGCGAGTGGGGAGAGGGCGCCCAGTTGGCCAGGTGCTGCCGCCGCGTCGAGTTCGGCGCTATAGCTAAACTACGCAGTGTTGTACATTTAGAACGTTCACAATGGCTACCGCGAAAGACACGTCTACTTTCTTTCTGGAGGCGAATGCAAAAGATTTCGATAGTGTTTTGAAGCTATATCCACAGGCGATTAAAATTAAAGCTGAACAGAAAACAAAGAAACCAGAGGAGCTCATAAAATTGGACAATTGGTAAGTGAGAACGCCTCCGAAAGGAGAAAATGCGGCCGTGGCGTGTCAATGAACTTGTATTGTGTGTGTATCCGTGCAAACTGATTTGATAGCTACCTCCCTCGCGGACTGCATCTCTAGTCCGCGGTCGGCTCATTAAAATCACTGCGTCACGTGGGATCGATGTCAAATTGACACGATCGTTTTTCCTGAAGCCAGTGTGAAGGAAAATATCGCTGCGCTCAGGCGTTATAAAATGGTGGCTGTCCTTTACGAATCATGACTCGTTTTGATGCATTTACTACCATGTTTAGGACCGCCAGACTGCTAATTCTCAATATTTCTTAACTAAATAGCAGCCTTGAATGTGTACATAAACGACATGTTGTATTTCTAACAATATTCCAGTAGATTTTACAATGCTTTGTTGAGTACAACTCACATCCGTTCAAAATGGTGACTCTGCTTTTTAGATTTCGCTTTAATATACTCTTACCCAGTTTAACTAGTGAGTTTTAACCGATTATTCGATAGTTAATTCAACAATACTAATAACTTCATACAATTATTACCTCATTTAATATAATATCTTATGATTTATATTTTTCATATAAATATTTAATGAAATGAGTCATCTTTCACTTTCGGAATTCTAGAGGTTTACAATTTTATTTTGTTGATAATTATATTCCCTGTGTACATTGATTTTAGTTATTAATTGGTACAAACAATAATAATCAATTTTTTAAACAACTTATTTAGTTTATTGTAAATAATTAAATACAGTATAGCTCAGAGGTTAAGTAGGTAGGTAATGGTTTGCTAGATTTTAAATTTTGATTACGAAATCGGTATTAATAATCTACCGACTAAACTTAATACATTTAAATTTATAATTCTTAATAATTCGTTAATTCATTTAGAATATATGAAAATATTGTATTAAACCATTAATAAATATACCATAAAAATATAATATCAATATAATTTTTTTTTCACTTATTACTATCAATGTACCTATACAATATAGGATATAGTTCGATTTAACAATTTTTTACGGGTGACGTAACGAATTATTGAACGTAATTTACACGAAATAAATATAGTAGATATATAAGTGTTAAATAAAAAATTGTGTACAATGTCTATGAAATTTAAACATAAACAATACCTAATATAAAAAAATACCTAGGTATAGTAAAGAAAAAAAACTCAACTTGAATTAAATCGGATTTACTGAATATGGTCTGTAATTAAAACAAACTCAATTTGTGACCATTCTTTACAGCACTGGCAAAATTTTATTGTTAGTAATAAAGAATGTGTTTTTTATTTATTATTTAATCTTACTATTTTATCTTTTTTTCCTGGGCAAGCGCCTTTATTAACTAAAAAAATACAAACTAAAACTACAAATACAGTTAGACTGCCCATAGACCGTTGAAGGTCTAAAGACTTTTTTATTAATTTAAAAATATATATTTTATGTGCGGCGTGGTATTTATAAGTTTGTCAAAATATTTTTTTGCGTCACTTTGACAAAAATAATTGTATTTCATCTAAAACAGTTTGACCGAAGCTTCATTACTGTATTCTTAATCCAAAAGCTGTCTTGAAGAGATAAGACTGCACTTTTTTAATTTACATAAAGTTTTTAGCCAAACAGAATTCCAAACTAGACTGGGACTGCGTCGGGAGCAATGACGAAATCTATGACGATATAATTATATTATCCACGAAGTAATCTATACTCAAAAGTCGGGAGCCAGTGGCTTCTAATGTACATGAAAAAAAAAAACAGGGAATAATGGTGTTAAAATAATTTTGAATTAGAAACATTAAGAAAAATAATAAGTAAGAAAAAATAAGTATATGGATCTGTGAAGTATATCAACCTCACTGACAGATTTATTCCCGCGAATTTATGCAAATTAAAAATAAATTTGCTATGGACCGTTTTAAACGTTGCCATAATTATAATTTATGTAGTAGTACCTAACCTACTTTGTTTTAAAGAACAGGGACAGTGTTATTCAAACATTGACCGTCCGCTACACTCTGTGGCTACACTAGTAGGTAACAGATGTTTGTATCATCTCGAGATGTGGCGAAAATGTATACACCAGTACATTGGCCGGTAGAAACGTTTTACAGGTGGCCTTAGCATAGGTAGTTATTTTTATATTTTGTAAATGTCTTATAGACAAAATATGTAATACTGACAAAATTCACAAAGGTACTAGCTAAGCTAATCGCCCCTTTAGCAATTGCAAACCTTATTATCTCTGCTGTAAATGTTTTCTTGTGCACATATTATAAATACAAAAGCTGTCATACTAAATTCATTTGTCATTTCAAATATTAGCCCCAACATAAGATATCGCTCGCTTTACTACTTTTGCCAGAATTAGTTACAAGTACAACTGATAAGACTAAATGAATTACTTAATTCTCATTGATAAAATTAAAATAAATTATCAAGGTCTTATTTACTACAGTCGCTAGTATCGGTATCACTACAATGAAGATAGTTTTTTTCAGTGTTACGTACCACATGTTTTAAGCCGCAGTTTAAAACACATGAGCTTATGGAATAATAATTATTATCCCTGAATCATTGAGACGATTGTCCAGGCGTTTTTACGTCTTGGTATAAATATATTAATGTATATACATACATTCAACTGATGTGAACTGATGATTTTCATATAAACATCTATTTAAAAATCCAACCATATTGCTGTACCGTTTAGTGCTTCCAAGTTCCAATATACGAAAACGCTGCGTTTTGTTCCAATTTTAGTAGTTTTTAACAGACTTCAAAAAAGAAGGTTTTCAATTCGATTGTATGTTTGTTACGCGATTACTCCGTCAATTATAAATTGATTTTCAGATTATTTTTTTGGTTGGTAGATCATATTTCAGAGGTGTCCCCATACAAATTTTATATAAATTTGTTAAGCACTTTTTGAAAAAATCAACTAAAACAAAAACAAAATTTGCTTAATTTTGGTTAATTTTTATTTTTTAATTAGGTTTGGTATAATAATTTTGGTTTGTGGTTCCCGTTAGCAAAAGTTTTGATGATCACTTTCAATTTCTGTTTTTCTTCTTTTTAATTTAATTATGATTATGTATTTAATTTTTGTTTTTAATTTAATATTGTTACATTTTATCTTCTCTAGGTTTTAACTTGGTAGGATTTTACTTTCGTATTTTTTTCTTTGATCGATGAATATTTTTCTTGGTCACCTCTCCCTTTCTTTTCTTCTAACTTTCCTTGTACGAAAAAATAAATGACTATTTAAAATTACCTTTAACTTGTTCTAGGTACCAGAATGAATTACCAAAGAAGATCAAATCCAGAGGGAAAGATGCCCACATGATCCACGAGGAGTTAGTGCAACTGATGAAATGGAAACAAGCTGTGAGTATCTATATACGTACTAATTTTACCCTTATTTTACGTAAACAGCGCCTCCGTCAGAAATAATTGTTAAGGAAAGACAGAACTTGATTCTGAGGAAACAATTAATCACCTACATTAAAAAAAAAAATAACAAACGACATCGCGGGAATTTCAATAATCGGGATTCATCCGCTAATTTTCCTCCCTTAGAAGTTTAATATTTTCTTTAAATTACAATGCGAC
Source organism: Agriopis marginaria (assembly GCA_932305915.1). Classification (NCBI taxonomy): domain Eukaryota; kingdom Metazoa; phylum Arthropoda; class Insecta; order Lepidoptera; family Geometridae; genus Agriopis; species Agriopis marginaria. The sequence continues at coordinate 6,661,443 of OW029925.1, read as the reverse complement.
CAAACTAAACTTGAGATTATAGCCTATTCTAAGCCTATTCGATAGAAAAAGATAAATAATAAGATGTCTTCAATATTTTGTTTTTAATCTTAAACTAAAACTGTTACATCAAAACGTTAATAATAATACCGTCACTAAAATTTATTTGACGGTTCAAAAATCTACTTATAACTATAGATTAGGATAAACTCAGATATTATTTTTTTATGTGTGTAAAAAATGCGATGTCTGTTTATCCTAAAAGTGGCTTCAATCCAACGACGTTGTATACAGGGTACAACGTCCTTGACTCAATCAGCTGATTATCAAAGCGGCTATTTTGAAAATATCAATTTATTGTTATGTCATTGCTAATGTCAAAGGTCTGTTTGTACCAAGGAATCCCTTTAGGGTATATACGGGGTGTAAGGGGAACACTCATCTTGTAATGCTTTTCCATTTTACTCGGTTCTTCACATTTCGTGAACACTCTGTTATGGAAGACTTAGTTGTCGTCTTAATGAGGTCCGTCCAGCATTCCGATCTGCCTCAACCTCTTTCCTGCTACCTGGCCTTAGACTACTAGTATTTCCATTGAGTCTTCGTTACTGGAGATGTGTCCGTAGAACTTCACTATTCGTAATTGAAACGTTGGTGAGGAAATTAGTCCATGGGATCTTTAGGAGGCGATTTCAACACTACATCTCCAGGGCGTCAATTTTGCGAGAGAATATCCTTTAGCAACAAGTTGACAGCCAGTTTTAGCATTGATATTAACTGACGTTTGAAAGTAAGGCGCACTATCAATACCCTAACTCTGCAAAAGCAGACGTTTAAAATGTAACATAATATGTTCAATATTTAGCTAAAATTCCATATAAGTATGAAGAATGGATTGAGTAATAACAATCAATTAATTGGACACGAATATTAAGCTTTTAACATAAATTTTCATAATAACAAGCACCAGTGATCGCTTTCTTAATATTTTTTTTACAAAAAGAGCTGTTAAGATGCATTCGGTCTGCCTGATAGTAAGCAGAAACTACCGCCTAAGGACACCTGCAACACTAGCGGTGTTGACGGGGCTTTGCAGCCCGGAGAGGTAGTTGTAGACGCCCTTTTTGAAACGCTTCATGTTGAAGCTCGGCGGAAATACCGGGATCCTGTATTACTTAAGCAATTCTGCAGTGCAAGTAATGTTATTTATCGATCGTCAAATTCGATAAAATGCCATAGAATCGATCATAGCGAGTACTGATCAAATGGCATTTTTAAGAATTTGATGATCTCAACTGTCAAATTTGACGATTGATAAAGAAAGGTGCACTGCTGATCGTAATACCATATTATTATGTAAGTTAGAAGATCATTATTTAGAGCTGAAACTCAGCATCTCTTATGAGTCACCGTTGAATGCATCACCTAGCGCATAATTCGTGTTTACACCACACATCATGTTTTATTCATCGTATAAGCAATATCTGAGATAGTTTACGTTTATTTTCATAGATTTACATCATAGAACAATGAGTGAATAATTTCAACATTCCATTACAGAGAGGGAAGTTCTACCCACAACTGTCGTTCCTCATAAAGGTGAACACACCAAGAGCGGTGATGCAGGAGACAAAGAAAGCGTTCAAGAAACTGCCTAATATAGAATCTGCGATGACTGCATTGAGCAACTTGAAAGGAGTTGGAACAGCGACGGCGTCGGCGCTTCTTGCGGCGGCGAGCCCTGAAATAGCCCCTTTCATGGCTGACGAGTGCGTGCAAGCTATCCCAGACATGGAGGGAAGCGATTACACTGGCAAAGAATACCTCAATTTTATAAACCACATAAAAAACGTCTGTGATAGATTAAATACTGTGAGTTATGCATCATTTACAAGCAAATGGATGTTGGGTCTAGCACAAAATTTACGAAATAAGTGTTCTATTACCTAAGTATATACAATTTAAACTTGGTAATTAATATCGCTATGTCATTATGACAATGTCTAATTTAGCTTGCAAGTAACGTAGATTAAATGCACCGATTACCATAATAATTAAGGTACTATTATGGCCTAATAGTTAGTAAGGTCTAAACCAGTCCATTTTTATTTCGGAAACTTTTGAGCGCTGCCCAATATCTACAGTTTTAAATAACTTTAGTTAAGATTTCTGATTGCTAGAATGGACACAGCACAGCTTTGTTACAACTTAGCCTCGGTCCAAGCATTTATTTGATATAACAGCTGCAACAAAAACCTAGCGTTAGTGATCAGAATTTGTGGTTTTCATTCTGCTGTTTACAATGTTATTATTGCAACTGTTACAATCTGGGTGTCTTCAAATCACGAGTTAATCGGTTTCTTCAAAGCAAGCGTGCTCCATCGTAGACCGCATCATCGCTTAACATCAGGCGAGTTGCCGGTCAAGCGCCTATTAGTTAGTTAGTACCCTATTATTTATATTAAAAAAAAAAACTATCAGCAAATAAATTTTTGGATAGAGTTTAATTAAAGTTGTCTAAACAACAAAATGCTTTAACTATTCTCGAACTCGTTTTCTCTCAATGACTGTAAAAGCGGTAGAAGTTAAACACCTTTCAACAAAGTACAAACTGAAGTTGTTGTTGGAAAAGAAAAGGTTTAATGCAGGTCCACACGGAAATTCAAATACATGTAAACTGTAAGTGGTCTCAAATTGTACGTCCATTATGTGTCATTTCAGTTCGGACATCCAGGCAGTTTCGGTCTGAATTACCCTAATTATATTGGGACGGCAACATTGTAAACAGTTATGTTGACAATACCACTTGTGAGAGGCAAACCTTCCAATTTGTAGGAAATCATACGTCTATATTCTGTTGGTATTATCCAGTGGCGGATCCCGGATTTCATTTTGGGGGGGGGGGGGGGGGGGCATTCTGACATTTCTGGTCAAGGTTCAAAAGAATCAAATCGAAAAATTGAGTCGAATGTATGGAATTGCTAGGTGTTTTGGGGGGGGGGGGGCATTGTAATTTTTTGATATGTAAACAATGATCAAACCTACCTAAACCGGATCTTATATAAATAAAAATAAAATGCTATTCGTTGGTAAGCTCATCACTTGAGAACGACTGCACATTTTAGCATTTTTTTAAATGTATAATAGTCCGAATTAGGAAAGAAAAATTGGCTCGGAATATTAGTAAATTCGGATAAAAATTCAAGTGTGATTTTTTCTATGGAATATTTGTATGAACTCTAGACCATAGATCAAACAAATATATTTAAATTTGGACCGGTCAAGGCCAACAAGCTGACCCAACAGTTAGTTTATTATAATGGTTGCCTGGATGAGATCGCTTTTAGCGATAAGGCCGCCACTTTTGGCACCAGCTCGATGTGTTTTCTATCTGTTTTTAAGTTTTATTTCTGGTGTCAGAGCTAACAAATGCTTGGACCATGCAAAGAAAAGGTTTTTTTTGTTTAATTTAGAACGGCTGTCAAGGCATTTTTGTAAGAAATTTGTTGTAGACAGTTGCACCCATATAAACGAAACGTCAATCATTCGAGATCAGTTAGCAACTGTGATGCGGAGTTCGACTCGTTGATCTAAATAAGAATGTTCAATCAAGGTACACTCATAATATCTGGTAACAGATTTTCCTTCTTATTTCCGTTCTATTTACTTCTCTTTTCTGTGGGACCGTGTTTAGATGTAATTCTTTGAACACACTGTCACTAGTTCACTACAATCTGCTTGTAATAATATCCTGCATACTAATCTTATACACTTTTCTAGGAACAAAACGGTTGCGGCAACAAATGGTCCCCACACATGGTCGAGCTCGCGATATGGACGCACCACATCGTGTCAGACTTAGCGCCGGAACTGCTCGGCAAGGAACGGGTCGTCAGAGCGCCCGTCAACGGAGGATCACCGCTGCCCAGCGACGAGAGCAACTTAGAACCACCTTCCACCAATGGCAACGGTAACAAAATATTTAAACTTAGAAAAATCGCCCTTAAAACCTGTGAAGCAGATTCTAGATAGCCCGTTGGTCCAGTTGGTAGTGAACCTACCTTCTAAGCTTGGGGGTTCGATTCCCACCTAGGACAATCATTTATGTGATGAACATGTGTGTTTGTTCTATATATGGTTGTTAATATCTATTTAAGTATGTATTTAATACTATACATGTACTCGTATGTATATCAGTCTCTAGCCATATCACAAGCTTTGCTTAGTTTGGGGTCAGATGACCGTGTGCGCAAAAAATGACCCGAATACGAGTATTTATTTATTTATTATTTAGATTTACAAAGGACCGGATTCTTGACCTAACTGATCTTTTCAAGTTCAGAGATATACTTATCTTCTAAGCCAGCATGCTTCATCGACCAAATCTTCGCTTTTCAATAGACGAGTTGGTCAAATGCGGCTTTATATGTGACAAAAAAAGAATACTTGGTCATGACTGGCGTAACCAGTGGATTATTACTTCCTAGAGACGTCCTTCCACCAATGGCAATTTTAAGAAATCTTAAACAACTATTTCTCGAATTTTGGAATGTTAATAAGCTTACAGAAACAAATAAACTTTTAAAAACCCACGGCGGATTCGGAAAAGAGCATTAAGTTTAAAACGGCTATACCTATATGTTTTAAAAAACATAGCTTGGAACCATCGCTATGATACCTTTTAAAACAAAAAAAGCGCATTTAAATCGGTTCAATCATTTTAGATGAATATTGTAATGGTGGCACTTCACATTGCTTAATCTTACCAAATAAAAAGAGACGCAGCTATGCAGACTGCATAGCTGCGTCTCCTCTTATTCGGTAAACATAGGGAATGTGAAGTGCTAACATAACAAACAAACACACCACCTTTTACCGCGCGCATATTGTGTAAAGAAGCCAATCATGATAGCAACCTTAATTACGTGAGACTCGGCACTAGCGAACTAATAACAAATTGATTTTTAAACCCACGATAAAATTGCTGATAATCTACAAACGGCTGAACAGATTTCTTGAATCATAGCTAAGAACAATCTCGATCAAGTCACTTAAAAAAAGACAGTTTATGAGCTACGGTGCCATAGACAGACACACAGATAGGTAGACACGTTAAACTTAAAACACCTCTCTTTTTGCGTTGGGGTTTAAAACAGTTTCATAGGCTAGAAAACAACGATCACTGCAGAACTACGAACTTGTGGTTAGAACAATACAGAGTTTATCTATCTATCTAACTACGAGAAGAATTTTACACGGTCATCAATCAATCATAACATTCAATAATCGTATAGATATGAATTGCTGGAACCATCTTAACAATCTTTGATTATTTAAAGACTAGAGAAGCATACATTTATGATTAGCCGCTACAGTTGGAAACAACTTTTTGACGACTTTTCTACTTTTGCAAAAATTCAAAAATACACATTGAAACAAGTATATTATTAAAAAAATATACAAAATCCCCAACTGCAAAATATAGCGGATATTCCGGACATACAGACGAATCTAAGAACATTTCTAAATTATTTAAAGTACTTTTTTGGTGAATATCTAGTATCAAAGAAATAATAAAACTATACAGCTTAATTAAAATAAAATCACTAGGACGTGTCAAAATCTTAGATCAAACCTCTCATCAAAACCTTACCGATGCGCCGCGAGGATGGCGGGCAAATTTTTGATAGCTCTTGGTTAATTGTTTCAATTGAGAAATTAGACTAATTAGATGTAATCATTATTGCAGCTATAAAAACACGATTTGATGATAATGGTTGTGACACGAAAACAGTCTCAATACCATAATCAGTTTTAAAACTTATCGTTATTGTTTGTCATTGATTCGTCAACCTAAAAATGTATGGTTTTATGCACAGAAAAGTTTTTGTAGCCAGTTGCACTTGAGTTGCACCCATATAAACGAAACGTCAGTCATTCGAAATCAGTTAGCAACTGTGATGCGGACAAAGAACTTTGAGACCTAACCCAAAAAGGTAAGGTCCAAGTTCTTTGGATACGGAGTTCAACGCGTTGATCTAAATCAGAATGTTCAATCAAGTTTCTATCATAATGCCTGGCGACAGATTTTCCTTCTTATTTCCGTTCTATTCTGTGTAGTACTTCTCTTTTCTGTGGTTTTATAACTACTCGGGGTTACATTGTCCAAGATAAAAAATTGCCAGGATAAAAAGATATCACTCTTTTGAGCCGTCCAAATTAATCTGTGCCAAAATTACGTGGATTAGGTCGTTTGTTATTGCGTGAAAGAATTACAAACAAACTAACAAACACATAATATTAGTAGGATAGGATTAGAAAACAAAATGAAATATTAATGTTTTCAAACATACTAACGAATGGAAAAATCGGTTATTACTGTTGCAGTAATTCAGTATTCAGTGAATATTCTACCTGTGTTCGAGAAAACTACTACATAAGCCTTGACATGCTTTTGCTTCGCCATCATCCACGCCCGTCTGCGTCTTTATTGCCTACCGCATGAACAATGAACAATGTATATATCTCAAGCTAATCAGCCAGAAGACGTCCACTGCTGAACATACGCCTCCCCCTTTAGTCTCCACACTGAACAACAGCCTGCCTTTTGCATCCACTGGATGCCAGCTACTCTCACAATGTCATCGGTCCACCTAGTCACTAGATTCTAGTGGGAGGCCTACCTACGCTGCTAATGTATATACCTACTACGAGTATATTGCCGGAGCTGAAGCAGTTGAGAATGGACGCCGACTTGAGGAATAAAAAGCAATTAAGATTTGTTATATGAGGCGCGAACGAATTAGACCGCTCCGTGTGACGGCAGATTTCACAAGTATATCTCACTAAATGGCATTATTATTGTTGTTACAGGGAAACTAGCGGTGGACTCAGTGAACGAGGACACGACGACGTCGTGTACGGAAGACTCTTTGGACGCGAAGGGCGCGTCACCCGCTACCCCCGCCACCCCTGCCTCACCCTCCGACAACTCAGACTCCGCGCTCAGCACGCCGCGCGCCAAACGGTTAGTTACTATTACCCACATTTAGGTGGATTCTGGGAAATATTAAGACCCGCATTACAAAATGATTATCTGGATTTTTGAGCATAAAACAAAAAAACAATGCCACAATTGACAAGAAGAATATAAAACAAGTCAACCATAACATTAATTTATTTTATTTTAATGTCAGTAATTTAATGTAATCCACACTAAAACACTGTTTTAAACTATTACGGTTGTTCACTAAAATTATATGATTATTTACGGGATTTAATCCACACTAACTTTCCCACCGAGAGTTTTTCGTAAAACTATTTTTGTTAATTGGAGGTAAAGTTGATATGTTTAGTTTTTCCGTATTTTGAAGCTGTTATTTTTAATAAAAAATACAGATATACCTATTTATTACAGAAATTAAATATTATACCTAGATCTTTTCTATTTGATAGAATCAGAATGTACCATGTAACCATACATCCAGTTTTCGTTACTTTATTCGCAAAAAAATGTGAGAGCGCTCTTGACGGATAACTTTTAAGACTTGAAGGGCGACAACTCAGTTTAAACTTATAACTACCCGCATTTAAAAGTGTTGATTTAGTTGTGTATAACGTATCTGGTAGATATCAACATCTATTTATTTTGTAATATCTGAAGAAAGGGCTGACAATGTTAGAACTGTAAAATTTAGCAGGTAAAATTTTGATAGGTGATAGAAACAAATTTTAGCCATAACTACCCGCATTTTTACTCATAATATGTACTATAAAGTACATAAATGGTTATGTAGGGATGGATAGTGAATACGTGCCTGCACAAATGGGTCGACAATTTTCTACTACATTACAGTAAGACAAACTTTATGATTCAAACGTGGAGATGTAAGAAAGTGGAATTGAATCTTTATCAAGGTACTCATGACTTCCATCATAAAATTTGTAGGCTAACAAAGATGGATGGTCAATAATGTTGATTATATGAATAATAAAATTATAATCAAACAAATGGACTGACGATCGGACATTGATCGATGTTTTGTAAACTGTGAGTCGGAAACCAAACTAACAACGAATACAGTACTGTGAAACAAACATTACTATATTAGAATACCTACAATTTATGCTGCATTGAAGTATATTATAAGGACTGGCTCAATGAACGGGTGTACACACAAACTATGCTATATGTTAGTAGTTTGTTCACACTTAAGAGGGCTTTTCCTTCCGCAGTTCTCTCGCTCGGGCATTTTCTCATTATTGAAGATATAAAATCACTCCATGACGAATGCAAGGAATTGGAAAAAAATATCTATCATCATTATAATCAGCCTTTCTTAGTCCACTGCTTACGATGTAGATTGGAGGGAGGTTGGATTAATACATAGGGACAGAATAAATATTAGTACAAGTACAGAAGATTCACTCAGCAAAATCTTTTAAATAAGTAGCGACTCTTGCTACTACACAATAAAGTGCAATTCAAGACGTTGGCGCTTGCACGTCTTGCACTTACAGCTATATTAACCTCTATGTCTATCGCGCGGCATTTTATCTAGACTAGACAGTTCCCGCCAAGTACGTGTAGCCTAGCTTCATACCTAAAGTGCAGAGGGAGCCAGGCCTGACAGGCAATTTTTTGTCCTAGATATTTATTGTAGAATGGCGGATAAACCGCGGGGCGGTGTTAGTAAATTATGTGATCAAAGATACACATAAGTGCAAGCCATGACTGATCTTTAGACAAGGTGGAAAACAAGAGAAGGGATGAAGTTAATCGGGTTTATTGTTTGTTACAGACAAATAGAAGAGGCGAGTTCGGAAGAGAACTCTCTGGGAGACTCCCTGGACGCGCCGGCGACCAAGAAGCTCCGGGAAGCCCCACACTGACACCCGCGCACTCCCACCAACACCCTCGTGCGCCTATAAATAGCTTTCTAGACTAAAATATTGTACCTAGGTAATTTATTTTTCAATTCCGTTTAGTTTTAACTTAGCCCTAAGTTTAAGAATACCGATCGGTTTTGTAAGTTTTATAGGGTATTAATATTTTGGATGCGTTTGGACGCGGCTCTTCGGGCGCGCTCGAGTATGAGATTGTACAATATTTCTATGTGAGTGTATGGGAAGTGGCCTCCGGGCCTAGTGTTAGGTTTCGTTTGTAATAAGTTTAAACGTTTGAACGTTCGCATCCCGCGAGACATTCCAATAATTGTAAACACGTTATGGCGGCGAAGGGTACGCAGGGTTGTGCAGTCGCCGCGATCATCCGGACCAGATGCCTTGACTTGGCCGAGGGTACGGCCCACACTCACCAATGCCTCGACTTGGCCGTACTCTCGGTCGTCACACTCACCAATGCCTTATGACACAGTCTGCCCGCAGAGTTTATGATACAAGATAATACAAAGGTCGTGTTACCCGGGCACCGGGCACACGGGCCCACAATGTAGTTTTTATTGAACAAATATAAGATATTAATTTTATAATGTAGTGTTTTTCATTTATGTATAACCCACATCATATGTACAGGGTGTCCCAGAACTCAACGTTAAGCGGGCACGGGGCAAGAGAGGGGGGGGGTCATACCAGTTCCAAGAAAAATAAATTAAAAAAAAACATTAATTGATTAAGTTATAATTGGCAAATTTATAAAAAAGAGGAAAATCGACACCTTTATTCATATCTTTAGTTATTCTGACCTCAAAGTTAACTATTTTAAAGTTAGTTTTTTTTTAGTAACGTGGTCTTTAATAAACTGTAAAATTTAAAAAAACTGTATAATAGTTAACTTTGAGGTCAGAATAACTAAAGATATGAATAAAGGTGTCGATTTTCCTCTTTTTAATATATTTGCCAATTATAACTTAACCAACTGATATGGAATTATATTTTTATTTTTCCTGGAACTGGTAGGACCCCCCTCTTGCCCCGTGCCCGCTTGACGTTGAATTCTGGGACACACTGTATAATAGTCGCGCATGTCGACACAAGAATAAGGCTATTCGTACCAACCGGACAGGCAAATATGCACCACTTTGACCTGACTGCTTATTAGCCCAGAAGCGGATTAACCTTCCTAAGTAGACCTAAGGCAAGTTAAGATAAGTGTCTACAGGCACCAAGGAGCAGGGGGGGACTACGACTACAAGTATAAATAAAAATTAACCTACCAAATAAATAAATAAATTATGCTGTTGCGTTGGTAAGCACAAATTGAGAATCGCTGCACTAATTCTTTGTTTTAAAATGTTCGTAATAGTCCAAATTAGGTTTTTATGAAAAGAAAATTTTTAAAGTTTTCCCCGATCACTTGCGCTTGGGTTTTGAACATGTATCTGGTAGCCGATATGCTACAGTAAAAATTAATAGAAAATGTTTCATTCTGGTTTTAGCAACGTTATCGCAGCTGTCAGAGTTAAAAACTTAAGACCGATTATGAAGTCTAATCGTTCGTAGTGACTGACTGACGCGATGTTACGTCAGTTCATTTCAATCTTTTCTCAAAGGTTCATTTCGATTTAAGCTGCTTTTTGAATCACTTTAGTCATTGTCAAAGGCATATAGATCAAGAGACCTTGATATCCACACAATGTAAGATTTTCTATCAGATTAGGCGGCTTATTCCACTATTCCCCCTGAGATTAAGCAACTCAGGGGGGGGAACTAACCCCTAATGTGGCGAGTGAAGATAAAACTACACATTGCTCAAGCCTCTATAAGTAACAGATGCTCTGTTCGTAGTTATCTTAACAATCTTTAATCTCAAAATTTACTTCCGAATAACAACAAAATTGTGAAAAACAACATATTTATCAAAATAACAGTGATTAGGATGTTTCGTTCGGAAATTCTATAAATAATACAGAGTAATCTCTTCAATCTGTTTATTTACACTGGAATACACGTGTTTGATATTTACAATTGTTTTTTTTTTTACTATATCATTGTAATACGAATAAGAAAGCAGACTGGATTTGAGGCAGTTTTAGCAAGCGGTCATAGAAAATTTGACTCTTTTCAGCTTACGCTCGGTCCATAATAGGCTAGTTGACATGTTTCATTTATTAACACAAATAACAAGCTTATCGAAAATATAATTAAATAGATAACCCATACTGAAAAAGATACTTAAATTGGCTGATAATAATCTGAGATATAAGTTAAAAAAAAGAAGGTAGTTTTTGGTTGTGATTGAGAGAGGATACTCAGTCCTTTAAGGTGGTTCGATTCACCTATGGCGGGAAATTTAAATTTTAAACAGTTTTTTGGTCATAGTAGCCAGGCCAGGTAATTATTTTTAAATAACACAGTGTTTGCGCAAAATGTTGGCTGTTCTTTACATTATAATGTACAATTATTTAACAGTAACGCACCATATTACTTACATTTGTGAATAAACCGTTTGAAACAGCAAAACTTTGTTTATTTACAAATGTAAGTAATAATGGGCATTAGAGATAAATAACTTTACATGATTTTGTAAAGAATAAAAATCAATCTGCGCAAACATCATGGTTGTTTACAATAATTACCCGGCCTAGCTACAAGGACAAGAAAACTGTTTGAAATTTGAATTTCCCGCCATTTGTGCAACGAACCACCTTAACTACAAAGCCTGTGTTAGTATAGCATTTGTAAGGCGCGCGCAAGGCACCACGTCATAACTTGCTATAGTGCGCTCTCTGTCTAGCATGAAATTTAAATATAGCTTATTTATTTATAAACAAATTTTAATTTGGGTTTCGTTGATGGGCTCTATTTATGATCAGCTTTTTTATGAAGTAATAAGGTAGAAGTCAGCTCGATTAGCTGTAATAATATGTGTTACGTATATAATATGTATAATAAGTACATGCGTATACATAGCAAGCCTGGAATTGCCAATGAGTGTGTTTTAGTGTCATTCTTCAGTGTTCCACACATCACTCAATCATGCTATATTCAAACAACGCCAGAATAATTTCAACATTTTTAGTTTTGCGTCTTGACTCCTTGTTGCAATCTCTGTTATAATATAGCGGGTATATTTCCTGCAGGCATTCTGCCCGCAAAGTCCGTCCTACGAGCAGGTCTGGAAGCACGTAGTTAAGCGCCTAGACCATTTCTCGGTGCCTACGCATCGCTGCTAAAATATTAAAATAACGCTAGAATATCTTGAGACTGTATAACGTTTCTAGTTTTGCGTCTCGACATCTTGTTGCAATCGCTGGTATAGTATAGTATAGCGGGTCTATTTCCTGCAGCTTGTTCGCAAAGTCTGTCATACGAGCAGGTCTAGTTAAGAGCCTAGAGCATTTCTCGGTGCCCACGCATCACTGCTGAAATATTCAAATAACGCTAGAATATCTTGAGACTATAAAATTTCTAGTGTTGCGTCTCAACATCTGGTTGCAACTGTTGGTAAAGTATAGCTGGTCTATTTCCTGCAGCCATTCTGCCAGCGAAGTCTGTCCTACGAGGAGGTCTGGGCGCGCCTAGTAAAGCGTCTAGAACATTCCTCGGTGCCCAAACATCACTGCTACTGCCGTTGCCAGCACCCACGGGGGAAAGTGGAGAATCAGTGGTCGCTCTGATCACCGTAGCTCGAGACTCTCCTGCAAAAATAACAGATTTGTCGTAATTATAGAGAAAGCCTTGAAGAACATAATTATGTACAAAGAAGTCTCTGGAACTGGCAACATTTCACCAACACTGATACCTTACGCATTCAACGGTATATTATTTGAGATATAAGTAACATGCAGATGGGAATTGGACATTTGAAAGGATGAAGGGTATAGTTGTTAAGGCGAGGTTTCCCACTTTTAAGCAACGCTTATTACTACAAATGACCATAAGGCTTGGTTTATTGTATTAAAGTCGCATTCATAAATTAAATTAATTCGTAAATTATATAGTTTTTTTTAAATTATGAATAGGCTTGCGCTTGGCCGCCAACTCGCCTGATGTTAAGCGATGATGCGGCCTACGATGGAGTATGCTTGCCTAGAAGAAACCGATTCACTCTCGACTTGAAGACACCCAGATTGTAACTATCCTATCGGGGAACACCCACTCAGGCAGCTAATTCCACGCTTCGTACAGGTTCTCGGAATATCACCCATAAAGCGGTGTCGATTCTTCGTACCCACTCTGGCAGTCCGATAGAAAAATGGACAGGAGGGAAATCAAATCATGCAGATCTGTAGCAGATGTGTTTCTGTAATTATTAATTTAAGAACTATTTTCACCTCGACCTGGACATTAGTCCAGGTCGAGCGAGGGATGCGAATGCACTATGGTCAGACTAGCGGTTCGCACAATAAAAGTACAAGAATAATTAATTTCGGAACAGCTGATATTTTTTCGCGATTTTAGGTTGGTCCCATATTGAAACAAAATTACGTTATTGTAAGTCGATGATCGCCTCTCGGCTTAGTCCTTTCGGCCTCTCCGTGTAACCCCTTAAATATTATGCCTGTGCCCAATGGCGAATGCACCGGATTTTGTCATTTCTTTTATAACCGCTATTTGATAGGAAAGGATCATAGGACAAGGAAAAACTTAATAGTATTAATACATTTTAATAAAATACATGCATAAAAGAATGTTAACAGAAGCGTCCATACCTTTTTAAATTTAGACAAGCATAATGCTGAGCAGTCAATCTCTCATCACATTGAAAAACAAATATTAATTTCTCATGCAAAACACAAAACACGAATTTTTTTACAACATTAAAATTGGCAACTATACAAAATATTTAAAAAAACAAGAGCACTTTTGTCACCAAGCAATTTTTTTTGCCTGGTGACTGCAGTAAATTTAAAGTTATACTCAGTGAGGTGTAATAATAGGGACGTTATAGGCGAACAGCACGGCTTTAAAAACTGACTAAACGCAGCATTTACTATAACATAGCATAGCTTTACGCATGTATATGTGTATTTTGTGAAATAAGGAAAAGACTTTTTACGCTATATCTGTTGTTAGAAAGAGAGAAAAATACAATTTGTTGTGGACAATTTGGAGTGTGTGACTGAGAGACGGCTGAACGAACCCTTGCATTCGTCTAGCTAGTCAATATGGCGGCAAGCTGCTAGAACCAATTTGGCACTTAACTCCCCTACACAAAGATTATGTCGCACCTATAATGAATTTAACGTTTCCTTGAGTGATCTGGATGTATTTAATGATTCTTTATGTGTTTTTAAAAACAAAATAGTAAAGTCTCTAACTAGAGACAAGTAATGTTAAAAATATCATATAATTATGTTTATTCGATTAAGTGTCTAACCACTTTTATGGCGAATGTTGTATACGCCTGTAAAAGGTGATCATATCAGATCTTGTATATATATTTTTTTGTATTTTTAAAAAATGTGTAATATATTGACTGTTGGCGTATCTCTCTCAATAAATAAAATGAAATATAGTGGCGGGCACAACCTATCTACAGGTAAAAATATCTTAGCTCAGAATACGTTTTTTAAGCTCTCGACAGCCACAGTATATCAGGCTCCTAGACGTGTCCGCCAACGGCGAACCTGACTAGCGCCGCTTCTGAGCGCGTATATGGCTGGCATAACCAAACTTGGTCTTAAATAACCAGTACAGTTTAGTGGTAACCTAAATGAATGAATAAATTCTGATCATTTGGGCTTGGTTTTTGAACCGAATCTAAGATTGAAGCAGGTTACCGAAACAGGGAAATATTATAATAAAATGTTTTCTTTCATTTTTTCACGATGTTATCGCAGCTGACAGAATTAAAAATAGCTTGGACCAAGCTTAGTGGAAAGAAGGAATTTAAGACCTTCGTAAAAAGGAAAGCAAAAAGAAAAATACACTTCTACACTAATATTATTTATATCCTTTGCTAAGACTGTTTTTGTAATAAATTAAATACCAGTCAACTAGCTTATTTGTATAGTGATGTAAACACAAATATAATGAAACAGTATTCAATCTCGTTACGAACACATGTTCAAATCACATTTCCACACATTCACTGTGAAGTAAATCATAGATTAGTTAGATTATTTTAGTAGATTAGTTAATTACCAAGCCAACCACATTAAAACGGTGCAGTGCAAAGTCCAAAAGCATATATTGCACGTATCAAATGAACCATTTAGCAAATTATTACAAATAAAATAATACACACAGCAAAAAGAAAAAATCAATAAGAACATAACAATGTTGGTATTAACAAATTTTACATAACTTTTATAATGCTGGGTACTATGGACCCCTTTTGGCTTAGTACACCGTTTCCGCGTAACCCTGTACAGTGTACATAAAGTGTGTACTGACCGTCGTTGTTATGGTTGTGCGCGCGACACTCGTGCAGCACGCGCAGCAGCGTGCGGTGCGCGGCCGAGGCTGCGTGCGCGCGCACCAGCGCTTCCAGCTCGCTCCACACCTGCCGCCACTGCTCCTCGCGCCGCCCGCTCGACTTACCCCTGCAATACAAAAAGTATCATCAAAATCGGACGAATTTCACTAATTTTTAAACTTTCGCGATTTGAACACACGTCGACCGTCGAGCGAAAGGTACCTACATCATCAGCCAGTAAACATCCACTGCTGAACAAAGGCCTCCTTCTCAGAGAGGGGTGTTGCCATAATCCCCACGCTTGGCAGACAGCTTGGGGATCGCAGTACGTTCACCGTGTATTAATAGGATGCTGCTGCCCATCCTCCGGTGGTTCTGGTCGCAGTTTTAGGACGTACCCGGGTCCATACTTTCTATACAATTATCTTTAAATATTCAGGACAAAAATTAGGCGTTACAATCTTACCCACGTGTAGCCGTAAAATCAACCGTATGTCCACGGCAAACATCTCAAATCAGTTCAACCCTTACGGAGCCTATTTCCTATCCTTCCTTAATTTTGCTATTTCCGCGAAAGGTACCTATTTTAACCTAAATAAAATAACACGTGATAAGTCCCGATTTAAAACATCCCCATTTAAAACACAGACTTTCATCAGCAGACACTGCGAGCACGTCGATTTGTACGAAAACCAAGACAACTTTTTTTTACCTACTACTTTGTATCATACAAAGGAGTAAGGACTAGTAGCATAGAAGTAGTGCAAATTTAGTATAGAGGAATTAAACATGTTACATTCTTTACTCATATGCCAAAATTGTTGTTACCAGAACACACCATCAGCCATTAAATGTCCACTGCTGAACAAGGCCTCCCTCTTAGAGAGGGGTGTTGCCATAATCCCCACGCTTGGCAGGCGGCTTGGAGATCGCAGTACGTTCACCGTGTACTAACAGGACGCTGCTGCCCATCCTCCGGTGGTTCTGGTCGCAGTTTTAGGACATACCCGGGTCCATGTTACCAGAACGAAACAGATATATTTTTGACAGGACGGTAAATTGCGGGGTTGTACACTGTTTTAATGTACTAGGGACCTGTAAAAGGCTCCAAAGCTACATACTATTTGACAGATGGCCTTGTACGCTTTATAAATCACGTGACGGATTCTATGCTTGTCCATTTTCTTAGCTGCAATCGCACGTTTTTCGAAGAGATTCGTGAGTGAGTAGCTGAATTTCGCTTTTATACATATTTATTGGTCGTTTTTACTTTTGGACATTTTTATTATTAGACATTTTTACTTTTGTACATTGGCTTTAGACATTTTTATTTTTTGACATTAGTTTTGCAAATTCAAATTTCATTTAAAATAACCGTACTAAGATTTTTTTACTCATTTATTCGCACGGGCGAAGCCGGGATATATAGCCTATGTCAACCGGGGATAGTGCAGCATCCCAACAGTGAAAGAATTTTTCAATTCGGTTCAGTAGTTTCGGAGCCTATTCAATGCAAACAAACAAACAAACAATCAAATCTTTCCTCTTTATAATATTAGTATAGATGAGCCCTTCGGTCTCACCTATCATTCTCATTCAAGTTCTAGAATGTTCTTACCTCAAGGTAGAAGGCAACTGGGTAGAAGGAAACTCGTGCCGCGACTCCATGCCGAGTAGCGAAAGTAGAACATTGCGACACGTTTCCACTTCGTCATCAGTTAACGACTCTTGGACCACCAGCCTGGTTAGGGGTTCTATTACCTGCAAATAAATCGGAAGTAATTAAAATAAATAGAATAAAATTAATAAATATATGGGACATTTTTGCACACAGGCTTTTGACCCCAAAATAAGCAAAGCTTGTAATATGGCTGCCAGAGACTGATATTCATACATATATATTTTTAAATACATACTTAAATAGATATTAACACCTAGATATGGAACACAAATGTTCATCACATGAATGTTTGTCCAACGTGGGAATCGAACCCTCGCCCCCAAGCACAGAAGGCAGGTCCACTACTAACTGGGCCAACGGGGTCATCAAACTCCCTGCCATCCTCCTTGTTTCCTGAGAACTACAATCTAGGCCTCTCTAAGGCTAGAGTGAATAGATTTCTTCTAGATCAGCCTTTCCCAAAGTGGGCGATAACGCCCCCTTGTGGGCGCTGCAGGCCTAAAGGGGGGCGGTAAGAGACCCAGAAAAAAATGGGGGCGTTGTGTAGAGGCTTGGGGGGTGATTTGTAATTTCATTTAGCTAGGAGGCCTCTTAGACACCGACTGCATGAGCTCTCGACTCTCAACTACAACTTGTGAACATCAACTAATATTAGTTAAGTTTGAAGTTATAGTGGTTTTTAAGTAGGTGAAAAAAAGGGGGCGCTAAAAAATAATTTATTCTCAAAGTGGGCAGTAGACAAAATAAGTTTGGGGACCCCTGGCCTAGATCATCGTGTTCCATCTTCAGCCACACCGTCGCTTACCATCAGGCGATTAGATGGCCAAACGTAGATTCTATATAAAAAAATATCTAAAGACGCCTTACATGTTACCGAAGGATACACATTATAGGTAGTTAATTATCTCTAGGATTTACCAGGCCTGGCACTCTTTAGGTATGAAGCTAAAAGTAGCAGACTTGTCGGACTTGCCGCGCGATAGACAGAGATTACGCGACAAGAGTTACGCGATAGACAGAGAGGCAACTTCTAGGTTAATATAGCTGTAAGTAGTTAGCGCTCGCACGTCCTGAATTGCTTTATTGTGTAGTAGTAAGAGTCGCTACTTATTTAAATGATTTTGCTGAGTGAATCTTCTATACTTGTACTTATATGGATTCTGTGAATCTACGTACAACATGCCATCGAAATAAGGCAAAACCCTGATGTTATTTATAATAGGTTACGCGGAAAGGGTGTACTAAACCGAAGGAGGGTTATAGTACGAATAACTATAACTAAATTGGCTGTTTCATAGGTCACTTGAAATGAATGGAATAGATGTTTTTTTTTTCACAAGATCTGGTTTGGTCTCCTAGTAAAAGTTGTTCATTATTAATGATGAGTATATGAAATTGTATGAAAATTACATTAGCTTGAGATAACTTCTCTCAGTTATGTTTATACAATTTCATCTTTCCCCAGGCGTTAACGCTAACAGAAAGTGGGTCTTATCTAACCCCCCAGGACTCAGTAATGTGCTACACACAACACAATACTGCTTGGCGGGTCAAAGGAGAGGGGGGTCTGCAAAAGAGCGAAGTGAATGAAGGGCGTTATGCACCCCCAGGATCTGTTAGAAGATCGGTTAGATTCTCTCCAAATAATCAATCAGTTCAACAAACCGCTAGAGCTCCAGGGCACACCCATTCTGGGGTGCCTGAGCAAGTCTGATTCCCACTCCCGGCGACGGCCCGAGGTTCGTACCTTCGAGGTGCCCTTGTGCTAGTCGCCCAAAACTTAAATCACCAAGTTATGACAAAAATTAAAAACTGGCTTATCGAACAGGCATTCTATAATTTGAATGATGTGACAAAGGTGAAATTAATTTAATTTTGATTATTTTATTTTATTTTTGACTATTTATTAATATACTATTGTTTTCTGTTTTGTTTGAAAATGTAATTTCTTTTATTATTATTGTAATAATTTTAAATAATTTTATTATCATTTATTTTCTGTGACGTGTACCTGTAATTTGTTATCAATAAAGTACTAAGACTATGACTGCCGAACGCACACTGCGTTCGCTAACTAGTCCGGTCAAGCTGTAGAGGCCAAAAAGCCAACACTATAAGTCAATATAAAAAAGGGCGTTATGCTAAATACGTACGGTACCCAAGTTGAATATAAGCGTGGAGGATATAGTGAGCGGCCAGTAGGTAGTGTGCCGCTGTAACCGCGCCCGCGACCGCGAGTTAGCGCCCGTTGTTCGCAGAGGATACAACCTGTTCTGCTGCATCAGCGCTCCGAATTCTTTTATCCTGGAAAAAATACAGTAGGTGCAATGTACAAAGCAAAGGATCTCATCAACATTTCATAAATTTTTGGTTCAAACGTGAAAGAGCCGGCCAAACAAAAATAATGCTATATTTCGTTAAAACTTATCCGTCTAAGCATGGCATCAAAGCTGTAGGACCATTGTTCATTACTACATTACATGTACTAGGGTGATGGGTGACCTGGGCGGGATGGTGTTTTTTTCCACTACTTTTTGTAGTTTAGTAATTAACAATTTATCTGGTGGTACCCACCAGCGGAACCCTCAGTGCGCGAGCCTGACTCGCACTTTGCCGATTTATTTTGGTATCGTATCACCAATTCTCCAGTTTTCATTTTCGGGAGTGTTTCCTTTACTTTTTCCTATAGTTCTAATCAGTGCTCGAAATGCACCGGAACGTACTGAAACGCCGTTCCGGTTCGTGAAATCACCGTTCCGTTTCGTACCAACGATACCTCACTCGTCAAAATCGGTCAAGCCGTTTAGGCTACAGGAGGTACTACAGGAACCCGGAAAAATACTTACATGCTCACACACAACCCAAAAAGATTACCCTACCAGGCATGGCGCACTCCGGACTTTAGGTATGTTCGGCCGGTGTCCCTTCCCAAGAGGGTCATATAGCAGGCAATCAGTGGCCGCTCGGCTCTCGCCCGGCCTGCACGCTACGCTAGCGTCGCGCGTAATTAAGCATCATTTCTGTCAGGGACCTTAACCAATTATTTTCAACAGAATCTGCTAATTAGAGCTCCCAAATGAGGTCTCCATGTTTCATGTAATTTTTACCTAAATATGCATCGGGATTGTGATCTTGTAATAGGCCTCTTAAACTTATACTTATGCACGATTGTCATTGGAGCAAATTCAGAATAAACATTAGTTTTTTGTGCAGATTAAATGCCATTCCAATTAAAGGAGAATATAAGTTGTAGGTACTACATAGCTGGTAAGTAAATAGTTAAATACTAATAAGTATTCTGTGTAACACCCCTCTCGAAGAGGGAGGCATGTGTTCAACAGTGGACGTTTACTGGCTGATGATGATGATGATGATTCTGTGTAAATATCAAGAACACAACCTTAACGTTACACGTGCAGCGGAGGAGAGATAGAGCTACGTGAAAGAAAGCGGCCTTCTAGGTGAATATAGTGGGCGGTATCCAGCGCTGTATGAGTTGAATTGCTACTTTACTCTCTCGTAAATAGAGTCCTTATTTATTTAAATTTCTTCTCGGAGTGAACCTTCTGTGTCTATTATGTATTCTGTGACCCACCCTACTTCTTGGATAGTCAGTTAAAGGTTCGCAAGTTTGAAGGGAAATGCATTCCGGGTCGTAAGTCCAATTCAACCACTGGTTTTACAAAAAAATCAAACTTACCTATAATCGGTAACTCGTCCCCCTGCACCCTCAGAGAGGGCGGGCGGGTCGTCATACGGCGTTCGGCCGCCAATGGCACCAATCCACAGCTCACCACCTTGCGCAGCTAGTATATGGGACGCCGATCTGCCTCCACCTTTCCTGTAAACATTTAACATTACCATCATTTTAAGCACAATTTCGCCATCGAGCATAAAGACACTTGTCTCACCGCCGGCGATGAGCGAGAAGCGATTAGAGCTAGAAACTAGATACGAGTTCGCGATTTTGTACCTACGCGGTGCATTGAGCCGAGTTTTGTACGCTTTACATTGCTGGTTTGCAAAATACTTAACCACTAAACAATAATTATAAGGCAAATTAATATTGGTATTCGATTGTTTGATAGCCCGTTGGTCCAGTTGGCGATAGCCTATTGGTCCAGTTGGTAGTGAACCTGCCTTCTGAGTTTGGGGGCGTGGGTTCGATTCCCACCTAGGACAAACATTTATGTGATGAACATTTGTGTTTGTTTTATATCTGGTTGTTAATATCTATTTAAGTATGTATTTAAAACTATATATGTATGTATATCAGTCTCTGGCAGCCATATCACAAGCTTTGCTTAGTTTGGGGTAAGATGACGGTGTGTGCAAAAATTTCCAGAATATTTGTCCGAATATTTGTTTAGATAGTACAATACTAGCTTTTCAGCTTCGGTGACGATTCCCTCAAACCCAATGTAAAGCATATTTTATCATGGATTTTAGTACATTTTGTATTATTACATTATGTTTGTTCCTGATTAGTTACTTCAAGTTACCTGGGTACTTCAAGCGTGACAGAGCGTCCATTCAAAAGGAAGTTGACGAGACAGGCGGAGGGACGCGAGGCGACGTCGGAAGGCGTCACGCGCCACAAAGGACCGCTGCAGCCTCCAGCGCCACCTTCAGCACCTCGCGGTGTCCACCAGCGGAGCACTACCTGGTTATATCAGTAAGAATATTGTAAAAAAAATGCTTTTAACCTTAATAAAGAAAATGTAAACCGCCATCTTAGAGCAGCGGCCATTGTGTCTATTAGTGTGATGTCACTTTACCGTTTCCTACTCTTCAAGCTCTTTCATTTGATACATGGGTATCAACCCAAGGTGTGGGGTGGTATGTGGGTGGGTACCCAAAAAAATACCCCTTCCACCATAGGCCATTTAGAAAATATTGCATATTGTATCAACCCAAGGTGTGGGGTGGTATGTGGGTGGGTACCCAAAAAAATACCCCTTCCACCATAGGCCATTCAGAAAATATTGCATATTGTATCGTCACTAGAACTAAATGTGTATGCAAAATTTCAGCCAAATCGGTTAGAAGGAAATGGTTCTAATTCTGCTTGCAAGATTGGCCTAAGCAAACTAACATACAAACAATGCAAATTAAAAGCACTTTCAGTTTTTCCTGAATTTTCCAGGCATTTTTTTTAAACCACCCATTCATTATGTTACGTAGTACATAACTAACATTATAGTATTTCTTACCGACTCTAGGGCTTCAGCGGGGGTTTGCGCCGCCCGCAGCCCCGCGTGCGCATCCGCTGAATGAATGATTTCCACGTCGTAGTTCGCGCTTGAACTGGCGTTTTGTTCCTCCTGTTCATAGCAAACAAATATAGATGTACAACTATTTAAGAAAACAATTGATTTAGTAGTGAATACAGACAATCATCAGGCTCTATTTGAATGTTATAGACAATTAAAAAATTCATCAACCGACAGAATTCTAACCAGTGCAAAGATCTAAGTATACAATAAATATCCCATTGTTCTTAGCCACAAAACTGCGGCCGTGTTCCTGTCGTATATGGTTCAGGGATTACTGTGCACTGTCTTACCTTCATAGGGATGCCAGTGACGGTGGTGACAGCTAGCTTATAATGCGGCAACACCAGCCGCCCAAGCAGGGCTGCCAGTTGACTGGCGTAAGTTACTAACACCTCTACGCCCATCAATCCATTGCCCATCTGTGTATCATTACAAAAATATTTATATATATTAAAATAGTTCCGAATTAGTATAGGTGAGTCTATGCATACTACTCAGCCCACCTTCATCCTCTGTTGGACATATGCCTCTCCCAAGGAACACCACTCGGCCCCATCTTCGGCTTTTCGCTGCCAGCCGCAAGAAAAACACAAACATATCCATATACTAGCTTTGTCGCGGATAAAAAGGTGGATAACATTTAATTGCGGCGCGCGTAATAGGCCACTTGCTGTATATCTTCATCTGGCCACTTCCTGTATGGTCCTACTTGTCTTACGCCTCAAAGTAGATGGATATGTCTAGTTTACTGGTTAAGGTGACATATGTTGTGTACCTTCTAAATAAAATAAAATAAAATAAAAATATGGTACTGAGACGTGGTCCCTAACTGTTGGCCTTTTGGAAAAACTCAGTGTCACTCAGCGGGCAATGGAGAGAGCTATGGTCGGAGTTTCTTTGCGCGATAAAATCCGAAACGTGGATATTCGCCAAAGAACCAGAGTCATCGACATAGCTGTTAAAATTTGCAAGTTGAAGTGGCAATGGGCAGGCCACATCGCTCGAAGAACCGATAACCGATGGGGAAGAAAGGTTCTTGAGTGGAGACCACGAACCGGAAGACGCAGCGTAGGTAGGCCTCCCACTAGATGGACCGACGACATAGTGAGAGTCGCTGGCATCCAGTGGATGCAAAAGGAAGGCTGTCGTTCAGTGTGGAGGTTAAAGGGGGAGGCCTATGTTCAGCAGTGGACGTCTTCTGGCTGATGATGATGATGATGACTGGTTAAGGTAGATCACTTAATAACAGCCATAATATATGGTGTCATCATCATTCTATCATGATCCCACTGCTGGGACACGGGCCTTCTCTTAATGAGAGAGGATGGGCCCTAATCCACCATACTGGCCCAGTGCATATTGGTGAATGTCATATGTCTTTGAGCTTTTGAGGTTCTTGGACTTGGTTTCCTCACGATGTTTTCCTTCACCGTTTTAGAGCGATGGCATCAAAACTGCATATCATCTAAGTACTTGATAAGTCATTGGTGCAGGGCCGAGGATCGAACCAGGTGCCATCAGATTGTAAAGCTCACATGATACCGCTCAGCCACCATTGCTCACTAAAATATGGTGTGGTAAGTGATAAATGACAGCGCATTTCGTTGATTGAGCGAAGTAAAGTTCTCAGTTTATGGTAGCCAACAAAAACGGCAAAAACGGGAGCACTCAGTATTTGTATATGTATGTGTTTATTTGACGATACCATGGTATATTTTATTTCTTTCTTTCTTTATATACTTGCATACTGTTTATCTGATTGTTCTGAAATTTGATAGCATCATCAGCCTATGTTATACCACTGCTAGACATTGGCTTCTTCAAAGTCACACCACTCAGCCCAATCTTTAGCTCCTTTACATATAAATTATCTTGAGTCTTAAGGGCGTTCTATGCTATGTTTGACTATTCGCGGTCTCTGCTAACGGTAAGAAATGTGTAAGTTGCATAGGGTTTATTATTTACCTCAAATACTGGTTGGTTGTTAACCTTTGTTTCTGTGTTCTCTGGAGTTATATTTATTATTACTAGATGACAATAGTGCACCACCGTAACCCTGAAATATGAATAATTTTACCTGATAAGTCATGATATTCAAAAATGTAATACATGACAAGCCTCATAAAATGTAGTGCAGTAAAAGGTTTTACTGCACTATAAGTAAGTAAGTAAGTAATACATGCTGTGCTTCCTTTAAAAGGTAACACATTTAGCTAAGTTCATTCATAGGATTTCAGTGTATGTAATAATGTAGTTATCAATGTGAAGCCTTAATAAATCAATAAAATAAAATAAAACTATTAAAGTACATACATAAATTGTTTAAATTATATTTTAAATCCTAATTTAGAATACTTTCCGGCTAATATCTTGAGCAAAAAACGGTGTAGTCACAACACTCATGTGTTGCGGCTAAGAAGGAAATATATATTTTGAATTTGTCTGCTATTCCTTGTTTTTTTTTTTTTTACATTAATATAAAGAAACCATGACAGCTCAGCCGCATACACATTGCATCTCGTGAAGCTTCTTTAGCACGACAACATACAAATGTCAGCATGAAGAAGCATTTGGAAACACGCAGTAGAGGCGTAACATTAACAAATAGGATTGTAAATGTTCTCTTCTATTGGCTAACATCTCGCCACCGCAGCTCTGCTTCAGTGAACAGTCACCCTAATTCTCTGTTTTAAATGTTTAATGTCATAAGTAGATCACACAATGGGTGCCTGAAAACGGACGAAGGAGCCAAGATAGGCCTAGAAAACGCTGGAGCGATGACCTCGACACATTCCAGATACAGTGGTCAAGTCCGGAGGGTGATCGCGCTGTCTGAAAAGAAATGGGGGGGAGACCTTTGCCCAGGAGTGGGACAGTATTGGTTAATAAAATAAAAAATAAAAAGTAGATCATACGGTAGAACTTACGGTAGCGTAGCGTCAGTACTGCTGGCATTACTGGTTGTAGAGGCTGTCTGTGTTTGGGATATTGCTTTCTTATTCTGCTGGTCCAGTGTGTTGAGCGCTATCTTCGCTAGACTTCTTATAGAGTCATCGTCTCTGGCACTTGTGACGCAGATGATTCTGCCGCTGGAATAAGTGAACAATAGAACATTTTACGCTTCCCAGACCATGAAGTGTTTGCTGGTATGTACACTGGGCGACCTTTGCGAGGCCAACGTTGCTCCAGTTTCTGTGGCCTCCTCCTGGTCAGATGTAATATAATGACCTGCCTGTGTAAGTGTAAAAATAAGAAGGCCAATGTCCTAATGTTTCATTTATTACAAAAAAAACAGGCTTGCCAATTTTTTTATTAAATACATTATACATATACTGAAAAAAGAATTTAATTTGGTTGAAACATTTCTGAGATATAAGTATTTAAAGTTTTTGTTAGGGATAGAGTGGATGTTCTGTCCCTCTTCCGCAAAGCATGTGTTAGTATAGCATTTGTATGGCGCGCGCACAGCTTGACGTCATAATGTGCTATAGTGCACTCTCTGTATAGCATGAAATCAAAGTACATATAACTTACTAGCTTCCGCCCGCGGCTTTGCCCGCGTTGTTCTAGGGAAAAATTATGAAGTTCTCAGCAAAAAGCTTTATTTTAGGACGCTACTAAATACGTTTTATGTATTTCATCCTGGATATTGATGGTCGGTAGGTACACGGTGCTTTATGAGCAGGAGATCTAAAGTTAAATTCCTGGCCTGGCTGGGCCGCTTGCGGCCCAGCGAACCACGTGACTTAGAAAGTTTTTTTTTTCTTTTTTGTACGTCACTTGTGCTTGACACTCGCCCTCGCGGGCCGCATGCGGCCCAGCGAACCACGCAACCTAGAAAGTTTTTTTTTTCTTTTTTGTACGTCACTTGTGCTTGACACTCGCCCACGCGGGCCGCTTGCGGCCCAGCGAACCGCGCGACCTAAAAAAGTTTTTTTTTTCTTTTCGGTAAGTCACTTGTGCTTGACACTCGCCCTCGCGGGCCGCTTGCGGCCCAGCGAACCACGCAACCTAGAAAGTTTTTTTCTTTCTTTTTTGTACGTCAATTGTGCTTGACACTCGCCCTCGAGGGCCACTTACGGCCCAGCGAACCACGCGACCAAGAAAGTTTTTTTTTCTTTTTGGTAAGTCATTTGTGCTTGACACTTGCCCTCGCGAGCCGCTTGCGGCCCAGCGAACCGAGCAACCTAGAATTTTTTTTTCTCTCTTTTTTTACGTCACTTGAGCTTGACACTCGCCCTCGCGGGCCGCTTGTGGCCCAGCGAACCGCGCGACCTAAAAAGTTTTTTTTTCTATTTGGTAAGTCACTTGTGCTTGACACTCGCCCTCGCGGGCCGCTTGCGGCCCAGCGAACCGGGCGACCTAGAAAGTTTTTTTTTTCTATTTGGTAAGTCACTTGTGCTTGACACTCGCCCTCGCGGGCCGCTTGCGGCCCAGCGAACCACGCGACCTAGAAAGTTTTTTTTTTCTTATTTGTACGTCACTTGTGCTTGACACTCGCCCTCGCGGGCCGCTTGCGGCCCAGCGAACCGAGCAACCTAGAAAGTTTTTTTTTCTATTTGGTAAGTCACTTGTGCTTGACACTCGCCCTCGCGGGCCGCTTGCGGCCCAGCGAACCACGCGACCTAGAAAGTTTTTTTTTTCTTTTTTATACGTCACTTGTGCTTGACACTTGCCCTCGCGGGCCGCTTGCGGCCCAGCGAACCGAGCAACCTAGATTTTTTTTTTCTTTCTTTTTTTACGTCACTTGAGCTTGACACTCGCCCTCGCGGGCCGCTTGCGGCCCAGTGAACCGGGCGACCTAGAAAGTATTTTTTTCTATTTGGTAAGTCACTTGTGCTTGACACTCGCCCTCGCGGGCCGCTTGCGGCCCAGCGAACCACGCGACCTAGAAAGTTTTTTTTTTTCTTATTTGTACGTCACTTATGCTTGACACTCGCCCTCGCGGGCCGCTTGCGGCCCAGCGAACCGCGCAACCTAGAAAGTTTTTTTTTTCTTTTTTATACGTCACTTGTGCTTGACACTCGCCCTGACGGGCCGCTTGCGGCCCAGCGAACCACGCAACCTAGAAAAAGTTTTTTTTTCTATTTGGTAAGTCATTTGTGCTTGACACTCGCCCTCGCGGGCCGCTTGCGGCCCAGCGAACCGTGCGACCTAGAAAGTTTTTTTTTCTATTTGGTAAGTCACTTGTGCTTGACACTCGCCCTCGCGGGCCGCTTGCGGCCCAGCGAACCACGCGACCTAGAAAGTTTTTTTTTTTCTTATTTGTACGTCACTTATGCTTGACACTTGCCCTCGCGGGCCGCTTGCGGCCCAGCGAACCACGCGACCTAGAAAGTTTTTTTTTTTCTTATTTGTACGTCACTTATGCTTGACACTCGCCCTCGCGGGCCGCTTGCGGCCCAGCGAACCGCGCAACCTAGAAAGTTTTTTTTTTTTCTTTTTTATACGTCACTTGTGCTTGACACTCGCCCTCACGGGCCGCTTGCGGCCCAGCGAACCACGCAACCTAGAAAGTTTTATTTTTATTTTTTTATACGTCACTTGTGCTTGACACTCGCCCTCACGGGCCGCTTGCGGCCCAGCGAACCGGTCGACCTAGAAAAAGTTTTTTTTTCTATTTGGTAAGTCACTTGTGCTTGACACTCGCCCTCGCGGGCCGCTTGCGGCCCAGCGAACCGTGCGACCTAGAAAGTTTTTTTTTCTATTTGGTAAGTCACTTGTGCTTGACACTCGCCCTCGCGGGCCGCTTGCGGCCCAGCGAACCACGCGACCTAGAAAGTTTTTTTTTTTCTTATTTGTACGTCACTTATGCTTGACACTCGCCCTCGCGGGCCGCTTGCGGCCCACCGAACCGCGCAACCTAGAAAGTTTTTTTTTTCTTTTTATACGTCACTTGTGCTTGACACTCGCCCTCACGTGCCGCTTGCGGCCCAGCGAACCACGCAACCTAGAAAGTTTTTTTTTTATTTTTTGTACGTTACTTGTGCTTGACACTCGCCCTCGCGGGCCGCTTGCGGCCCAGCGAACCGGGCGACCTAGAAAAAGTTTTTATTTTCTTTTTGGTAAGTCACTTGTGCTTGACACTCGCCCTCGCGGGCCGCTTGCGGCCCAGCGAACCGCGCGACCTAGAAATTTTTTTTTTTCTTTTTGGTTATTCACTTGTGCTTGACACTTGCCCTCGCGGGCCGCTTGCGGCCCAGCGAACCGAGCAACCTAGATTTTTTTTTTCTCTTTTTTTCTTACGTCACTTGAGCTTGACACTCGCCCTCGCGGGCCGCTTGCGGCCCAGCGAACCACGCGACCTAGAAAGTTTTTTTTTTTCTTTTTTGTACGTCACTTGTGCTTGACACTCGCCCTCGCGGGCCGCTTGCGGCCCAGCGAACCACGCAACCTAGAAAGTTTTTTTTTTTGTACGTCACTTGTGCTTGACACTCACCCACGCGGGCCGCTTGCGGCCCAGTGAATCGCGCGACCTAGAAAGTTTTTTTTTTTTTTGGTTAGTCACTTGTGCTTGACACTCGCCTTCTAGAATACCACGCAATCTAGATTTTTTTTTTGTACGTCACTTGGGCTTGACACTCGCCCTCGCGGGCCGCTTGCGGCCCAGCGAACCGCGCAACCTAGAAAGCTTTTTTTTCTATTTGGTAAGTCACTTGTTCTTGACACTCGCCCTCATGGATCGCTTGCGGCCCAGCGAACCGCGCGACCTAGAAAGTTTTTTTTTTCTTTTTGGTAAGTCACTTGTGCTTGATACTTGCCCTCGCGGGCCGCTTGCGGCCCAGCGAACCGAGCAACCTCGAATTTTTTTTTTCTTTTTTTACGTCACTTGAGATTGACACTCGCCCTCGCGGGCCGCTTGCGGCCCAGCGAACCGAGCAACCTAGAATTTTTTTTTCTCTCTTTTTTTACGTCATTTGAGCTAGAGACTCGCCCTCGTGGGCCGCTTGCGGCCCAGCGAACCGGGCGACCTAGAAAGTTTTTTTTTTCTATTTGGTAAGTCACTTGTGCTTGACACTCGCCCTCGCGGGCCGCTTGCGGCCCAGCGAACCACGCGACCTAGAAAGTTTTTTTTTTCTTATTTGTACGTCACTTGTGCTTGACACTCGCCCTCGCGGGCCGCTTGCGGCCCAGCGAACCGAGCAACCTAGAAAGTTTTTTTTTCTATTTGGTAAGTCACTTGTGCTTGACACTCGCCCTCGCGGGCCGCTTGCGGCCCAGCGAACCACGCGACCTAGAAAGTTTTTTTTTTCTTTTTTATACGTCACTTGTGCTTGACACTTGCCCTCGCGGGCCGCTTGCGGCCCAGCGAACCGAGCAACCTAGATTTTTTTTTTCTTTCTTTTTTTACGTCACTTGAGCTTGACACTCGCCCTCGCGGGCCGCTTGCGGCCCAGTGAACCGGGCGACCTAGAAAGTATTTTTTTCTATTTGGTAAGTCACTTGTGCTTGACACTCGCCCTCGCGGGCCGCTTGCGGCCCAGCGAACCACGCGACCTAGAAAGTTTTTTTTTTTCTTATTTGTACGTCACTTATGCTTGACACTCGCCCTCGCGGGCCGCTTGCGGCCCAGCGAACCGCGCAACCTAGAAAGTTTTTTTTTTTCTTTTTTATACGTCACTTGTGCTTGACACTCGCCCTGACGGGCCGCTTGCGGCCCAGCGAACCACGCAACCTAGAAAAAGTTTTTTTTTCTATTTGGTAAGTCATTTGTGCTTGACACTCGCCCTCGCGGGCCGCTTGCGGCCCAGCGAACCATGCGACCTAGAAAGTTTTTTTTTCTATTTGGTAAGTCACTTGTGCTTGACACTCGCCCTCGCGGGCCGCTTGCGGCCCAGCGAACCACGCGACCTAGAAAGTTTTTTTTTTCTTATTTGTACGTCACTTATGCTTGACACTTGCCCTCGCGGGCCGCTTGCGGCCCAGCGAACCACGCGACCTAGAAAGTTTTTTTTTTTCTTATTTGTACGTCACTTATGCTTGACACTCGCCCTCGCGGGCCGCTTGCGGCCCAGCGAACCGCGCAACCTAGAAAGTTTTTTTTTTTCTTTTTTATACGTCACTTGTGCTTGACACTCGCCCTCACGGGCCGCTTGCGGCCCAGCGAACCACGCAACCTAGAAAGTTTTATTTTTATTTTTTTATACGTCACTTGTGCTTGACACTCGCCCTCACGGGCCACTTGCGGCCCAGCGAACCGGTCGACCTAGAAAAAGTTTTTTTTTCTATTTGGTAAGTCACTTGTGCTTGACACTCGCCCTCGCGGGCCGCTTGCGGCCCAGCGAACCGTGCGACCTAGAAAGTTTTTTTTTCTATTTGGTAAGTCACTTGTGCTTGACACTCGCCCTCGCGGGCCGCTTGCGGCCCAGCGAACCACGCGACCTAGAAAGTTTTTTTTTTCTTATTTGTACGTCACTTATGCTTGACACTCGCCCTCGCGGGCCGCTTGCGGCCCACCGAACCGCGCAACCTAGAAAGTTTTTTTTTTCTTTTTATACGTCACTTGTGCTTGACACTCGCCCTCACGTGCCGCTTGCGGCCCAGCGAACCACGCAACCTAGAAAGTTTTTTTTTTATTTTTTGTACGTTACTTGTGCTTGACACTCGCCCTCGCGGGCCGCTTGCGGCCCAGCGAACCGGGCGACCTAGAAAAAGTTTTTATTTTCTTTTTGGTAAGTCACTTGTGCTTGACACTCGCCCTCGCGGGCCGCTTGCGGCCCAGCGAACCGCGCGACCTAGAAAATTTTTTTTTTTTCTTTTTGGTTATTCACTTGTGCTTGACACTTGCCCTCGCGGGCCGCTTGCGGCCCAGCGAACCGTGCGACCTAGAAAGTTTTTTTTTCTATTTGGTAAGTCACTTGTGCTTGACACTCGCCCTCGCGGGCCGCTTGCGGCCCAGCGAACCACGCGACCCAGAAAGTTTTTTTTTTCTTTTTTACACGTCACTTGTGCTTGACACTCGCCCTCGCGAGCCGCTTGCGGCCCAGCGAACCACGCAACCTAGAAAGTTTTTTTTTAATTTTTTGTACGTTACTTGTGCTTGACACTCGCCCTCGCGGGCCGCTTGCGGCCCAGCGAACCGCGCGACCTAGAATGTTTTTTTTTTTTCTTTTTGGTAAGTCACTTGTGCTTGACACTTGCCCTTGCGGGCCGCTTGCGGCCCAGCGAACCGAGCAACCTAGATTTTTTTTTTCTCTTTTTTTCTTACGTCACTTGAGCTTGACACTCGCCCTCGCGGGCCGCTTGCGGCCCAGCGAACCACGCGACCTAGAAAGTTTTTTTTTTTCTTTTTTGTACGTCACTTGTGCTTGACACTCGCCCTCGCGGGCCGCTTGCGGCCCAGCGAACCACGCAACCTAGAAAGTTTTTTTTTTTGTACGTCACTTGTGCTTGACACTCACCCACGCGGGCCGCTTGCGGCCCAGTGAATCGCGCGACCTAGAAAGTTTTTTTTTTTTGGTTAGTCACTTGTGCTTGACACTCGCCTTCTAGAATACCACGCAATCTAGTTTTTTTTTTTTTGTACGTCACTTGGGCTTGACACTCGCCCTCGCGGGCCCCTTGCGGCCCAGCGAACTACGCAACCTAGAAAGTTTTTTTTTTTTCTTTTTGTACGTCACTTGTGCTTAACTAACACTCACGGGCCGCTTGCGGCTTGCTAAATCTGTTAAACAGTCATCGAGTTTAGTGATTGAAATTATCCTACAGGAACTTACGTATTGTCGGTATAAAATAGCCTTAGTTTTAATCCAGGGAATATTCTACCTCCATACCAAATTTCATCGAAATCCGTTAAACAGTCTCAGAGTTGAGTGATTGATGTTATACTACAGGAACCATAGATTTTTTCCGGGTAAAAATAACTCATGTGATAGTCCAAGGAATATTGTACCTTCGTACCAAATTTCATCAAAATCCGTTAATTTAGGGAATATGCTACCTCCATACCAAATTTCATCGAAATCCGGAGTTAAGTGATCAAAGTTATCCTACAGGAACCACTCATTTTCCCAGGATCAGAATTAGGTTGTTATAATATTATTCAGTGTATAATCCACCTCCATACCAATTTCATCAAAATCTGTTTAACAGTTACAAAATTGTGTGATTGAAGTTATCCTACAGGAACTTTAAAAATTTCCGGGATACAAAGTATTGTGTGTTTTAATATGGCTCCTTGTCTATTTCTTTACTAAATTTCATATTTATTTGTTGAGCCGTTGTGAAAAAGAATGATTATACCATCCCACGGGAACTGTAAAATTTTCCGGGATAAAAAGTGGCTTGTGTTGCAATGTGGCGGCTTGCCTGTTTCTATACCGAATTTCATACTTATTTGTTGAGCCGTTGTGGAGATTTGTGTAATTGAAATTATCCTACAGGAACCGTGCATTTTTTCGGGACAAAAAGTAGCCTATGTGTTAATCCAGGGTATAAGCTATATACATTCTAAATTTCATCTAAATCGGACCAGTAGTTTCGGCGGTGACTTCAGCCAAACATACACACTTACACACTTACACACTTACACACAAACTTTCGCATTTATAATATTAGTAAGATTTTATTTTAAACAAATTTTAATTTTGTTTTCATTGATAGGGTGATTCTATTTATGATCAGCTTTTTAATGAGGTAATAATTTATTTTAGGACATGCCTATTATCGCATCGCTGACTTGAAAAGAACAAAAAAGAACACATCTTACCGATTCTGAAAATGTCTTTCCGAAGCAGGTCTATCAATTTGTGAAGGCGAAGGTTCTCCAAGAGACTCTATCGCTGCAACGAGCCCTACTACGTCACCGCCTGCCCCTCTGCGGACCGGTCCCACCAGACAAAGTCCATTGAGGACCTGGGGAAATAATTGTAAAAAAAATTTATTTGAAAAACAGGGCCGTCGGTGTTTGAAATTATGGAACCAGCCATAACTTCAAACACGCACCTCTAAAAGTTGGCCTGTATTCCCTAAGAAATAGAGGAAATTTTTTTACAGGTTAACTTTAGTTAACCTTACGTTAATATTACGACTAAAGGACATTGAATACATGGTCATGAACATTATAACAAAAAAAAAAGAATCAAGAACTTTGCCAGCCAGGAGATGTGGATGGAGGATGCTGGAGACATCCTTTTTGAAATACTCCATGTTGAAACTCAGTGAGACGACCTTCGAGGAAAGCACATATAGATACACGTAGATCTATACTATACTAGCTGGTATCACCAGTGATGAAAAATGGTGATGGTGATGATGATGATGATGATGAAAAGTAGCCTATGTCACTCATCGACCCTTGAACTATACCTATGCAAAAAATCAGGTCGATCCGTTGCTCTGTTGTTGCGTGAATGAAGAACAAACAGCACACTTTCGCATTTATAATATTAGTATGATATATTTTTACATGATGCTGTGACTGCTGTTCTGGGACGAACACGGAAGATCTTGTGAGGGTCTCTTGTTGTACCACCTAAAAACGAATACTTACATGTGTAAGGTTTTGTTGTGCATTTATCCAAGTATTCAAAACATGTGCAGATGAGTCACTGACCACAAATCGGAGCTGCAACAAACAATGTATAATTGTTAACAATCTCTTTACTATAGTAGCTTTTACATTTCAGTGGGGTTAGCAACTTACAAAGGGCTTTGCTCGGTCCAAGCATTTATTTGCTAGACAGCTTTTTTTAAGGTATAGATTTATGTTTGGCCACCAACTCGCCTAAAGGTAAGCAACATTTTGGCTAGATAAGAAATTTATTCACATTAGCCTTAAAGATGGAATAACATTGTGAAAAACCGAATAAACCGGTATATTGGGTACCTGCTACAGTCTTACGTTCAAAAACCTAGCGAAAATTATCAGAATTAGTGGTTTTCATTCAGTTTTTTTACAATGTTATTGCAGCTGTCAGAGCAAATAAAAGCATGACCCGACTACACACTTAAGCCGGGTCTCCTGCGCCCAATAATATAACAAAACATGTTTAGCTAATATTGGGCTTATTATGGATGCCCATTCGTGATTCAGATTGTGATTGTGTGCTATCTCGCTCACGGACATGGTGGGATAAAGTACATGGAACGGGACGGAACACTATGATCACAATGGACATTCTTCATAAGCCCAATGTTAACTAAGCATGTTTGAATTTGGGCGCCAGAGATCAGACTTAAATGATAAAAAAATCTTAGCTTGTACCTTTGTTAGAGGAATTTTGTCATTATGACATTTACCAAATACAAGAAACTAATAAATAAACAACTTATATTTGCTGCTACTTAACTAAAACTTGCGGACATAGGGTTCCACACCCTAATACATCTTTCATGATTTGAAATGACATTCACTTCCCCTAGTGCATCCCTCTTCATCCAGCACCATATCTGAGTTATTGCGCTGAAAGCGGAAGCAAAAGCTAAGTAGCAGGTGGAAGTCAATGACTCAATACAAGTATGATGAATCAACCAAAGACCTTTAGCCAGAGTGAGAATTATCAGACTTCATTTTAGGTTTTTTTTGGTGGTGATCCATTTTTTACTTATATTTATCTGTTAAACTTCCCACAACCTCAACACAGCAGCAAAGATTTTTTATTTTATTATTATGAGCACGCTTGCCTAGAAGAAACCGATTCACTCTCGATTTGAAGACACCCAGATTGTAACTATAGGGTAACACCCATTCAGGCAGCTAATTCCACATAATAGCAGTTCGCAGAATAAGTGTGGAATCAAAGAGCTTTGTATGGGTTTTCGGAATATGAACCATAAAGTGGTGTCAATTTTTCGTGCCCGCTCTGGCAGTCTGATAGAAAAACGGGAGGGAATTAAATCATGCAGATCTGATGCACACTTTCCTTAATGTATAGGATAAAAAACTGACAGACTAGCAACTTTGTGCCGATGCTCAAGACTAAGGGACTTAGTCTGAACCAGGGATTCGTTGCTGATGAGCCTCTTGGCAGGATTCTTAATAGACTCTAACGCCCCTTGCTGGTGAGAGCAGTACTCCATGCACAACCAAACTTGTGCTTGGTACAGTGAAAGCAACTGTTCCGACCTGAAGTACCGTCGCACCTTCGATAGGATATCCAGCTTTTTGGCAGCCAATTTAGCAATCTTAGTGGTAACATTTATATTTTTTTTAAATGAGTTTAATAAGAGGCTAAGTATAATATGCCTGTCCTTATGACGAGAACTATATCCATTCTAAATTTCATGAGAAAGTAACAAACAGAGAAAGAAAGGACAGAAGAAAAAAAGTTTATTTGTGACCAAATAACGTTTTTTTTAAGTGCCTAAACGACAGGTTGTAATGTCACAAATCGGCCCCAACTTAGCATAATGCCGGCTGTTAACCAGCGCTGGTCTTCCGTTGGAGCCGTTTGGTGGTGTCTCAGTACAAACACACATACAGTAAACCATTACGTATAAAATAAAATAAAATAATATAATGAACTACATAAAAATAAACTATCTAAAAACAAACACATAGGTACTAATAATGATGACAATAAGGTAGGGGAATAGTATTTGTATTTTGACCTTACTTACCAACTTCCCTTCAGGAAAGAGATCCCAAACTATCCTACAATACTCCACAGCGGCCTCGACGCTACACGTCCATAAAGACTTGGAAACGGGTGGCAAGGGCACATAACCTGGACCCCGGCTTTTACTACCAGAGTCGAAATCTATTGGATTTTCGCATGATACGCCGAAATATGGCGTGTGGTCCAGCACGAATATTGTCTTGTGGTTAGTAGGAAACATGTCGCTACAACATAATATAACAGCTACAAAGTACAAACAAGAAGTAAAAGAGTAAAACTGTTGCAGAACTTGCAGAATGCAATTATTGTTTGTTAGGGTATATTATAACGTCCTTGGTTTCATTGCATTCGGTAGCGAGTACGAGTAGTATTTGGACACACTACTATATAATTTGTGAGTAGTATATTCCTTTATTTTCGGTAAAAACTTAAAAAGCAACGAATTTGGTGCACAATACTATGACATGACAATGACAAAACAGACAAACAGACAGGCAGGTACTACTTTTTTAAAGTATTTTCATGACTTTTGATACAGCAGAGTCCATCAGTCGTAATATCAATCAAGTTTACATCTCCGAAGAAGGACTAAATCCTGTTGTTTACATAGAAGTTACAAGGAGTGAGTCTAACACATTTTCCTCTCTTTCTCTCCCGTTGGTTGAACGGTGGTCTGTCAACCAAATCCACACGTCTGCTGAACATATGTGTGGATATGGTTGATGTCAATCGCTGTTTGACCAACGGGAGAGTAAGAGAGGGAAATATTATGTCATGCTCACTCTTTCTCTCCACTGTGGTCCGTCAACCAAAT
Source organism: Agriopis marginaria (assembly GCA_932305915.1). Lineage (NCBI taxonomy): Eukaryota > Metazoa > Arthropoda > Insecta > Lepidoptera > Geometridae > Agriopis > Agriopis marginaria. The sequence goes on along the minus strand of OW029925.1, from coordinate 6,624,812 downwards.
TCATACGTCTCAGACGAGACGGACTTGGTTAACGAACTACCGTCCAACCAACCGGAGAGAAAGAAAAGTTTTCTCTTTCCCACTCGTTTTGGTTGGACGGTGGTTCGTCAATCAAATCCATACGTCTGTTAGTATTATACAAAGAGCGTACGTGGTACTATATATGAGTCAAGGCGCACGATGCGTAGCGTAGTACATTTTGCTTAGTGCAAGTTTAGTGGCAGTAGCAATGAGCTTCCACTGCCACTTGCGCTAAGCAAAACTGTCTATTAAGTCTTTTGTGGCAAAACGATGCAAACGATGCTTAGTAGCTATTTTGTACATGTACTACGCATCGTGTGCAAGTGCTAAATGTAAGAAGAAGAAGAAGCCTAAGTTATTAGACCTTACTTGCTTGGATATTTCATCCCCGAAGATCTCCGTGTAAAAACCGGTAAAATAATTGAAACATTCTAGATGTGATTCAAGTACAACACTACCGTGATGTGAGTGTACGATACTGAACAGAATTTGAACGGAAAGAATGATCGAATCGAATGAAATGAATGAATGAATATGAGAAAATAAAAATGGTGGTGCATTCGTAGATCAAACCGGGCCACACATCCGAAGCCAGAAATTAAATTATCATCCACCATTTTGTTTATTTTCGCGTATCTAATCTCCACCCAAGAAGTTAGTGAATATTCTTATTTGGCTAGTACACGACAGACGTGGTTGAACGAATCCGGCAATGGTTTTATGATTAGGAATGTGCTTTAGCGTTCCTATAACTTTCGGGCCCTTGTGTTGAAATTTGCAGACATCGGCCGTTCCGCAAGTAAACACTCTTTGAAAATAAGCACGATATCCTCAAAGAAAATTAAGAACGCAAGTGCGCAGGGAAACCGAATCGATGAGAAAGGTTCGCTGAAATTCGTTCAACGGATTCTGAACAAGTGCAAGGGGAGCAATCCCGTGGCGCTAAAGGTATTGATGAAGTGTATGTTGTGCTTGTGGCGGTCTGTCGGTCTCGATTGTCGTGTTGCGAACGAAGGTGCTAATTGTGGGGTTTGTGCAGGAAATATCGCGAGGGTGCGAACGGGAGTCCCCGGTGGCGCGCCCGGCTAACATGAACCACACGCCTGCCCCTGACAGGCCTCACACCGACTCTAATGTGAACCAAGTTGAAGAGATGGAGACTCAAGACGGTATGTGATGTCATTGTTGTCACTTCTCTTGGTTATCGAAAATGACAGGAGTAGCCTCGTCAGCTGAACCTATTTGCATGCCAAGTTTACATCGTTTTTGTTGTTTTGTCACATATTTTGGGATTTGGAAGTGCTATCATGTGTTTTTGTATCAATTAGCGACACATTAATTCAATTTAATTCAATTGTTCACATTAACCTCAAAATGTAATATGACTTGGTATTTTTGCTGACATTGATAGTTGTGTTTGTGTTGTTCTACAGTAAAATTTATTACAGAAAAAAAGTGATCAACACCTGCAGTGCACTAGTGTTCAGGAGTATTGTTTGAGTGCTCACATGCCATTGTTTCAAAACTGCAAGTTGTTGCACCAAAATACATTCTAAAAATAGTGTCTTTGTTCCAGCCAGTACTTTAAAACCATAATATTTTATCATAGAATAATGATAGAGTGCTAATGCTTACTTTCTCTTTGTAAATTTTAGGCATACTAAACAAAAAAAATGTTGACATACCTATCTTATCTGATAACTAGCTATACACATCTACTTGTCTAAAAAGTAATGCTTATGACAAGTATTTTAGAAAACATGATACAGTTTTTGCCAAATCATTCTATGGTACAAACATATTGGGTTATGCAAAAAGGGTGTACTAAGCCAAAAAAAGGTCATTGTACTCATCATTATGAGCAACTTCTACTATGGGACGAACCTTGATATCAGCTGTTCCATACATTTTGTTGAGTGTCAATGACCGTTTTCTATGGAGCAGCTGATATTTGAAGGGTCCACTGCAATAATGATGAATGTCCTTCATCTTTAGTTTTGAGATAATTGGGCTTTAAATTTATAAACGGTGTATAAAATTATCATTATTGTCATGAACACCTGAGATGTTGAGCGTTCTAGCCGTGTAGCCAAAATATTTAAAACATATTTATCATGGCACTGCAAGCGATATTGCTAAGTTTGCTAACAAGATTTCTAAATATAATTTCGTGTGACCAAATGGTATTACTCGTTAAGATAAAAAAAAAAAATGGACATTCATCATTATTGCAGTGGACCCTTCATTTGTTTCACAATTACTGGGTTGGCCTCATAGTAAAAGTTGTTCATAATGATAGACTCCTTTCGGCTTAGTACAGTATATGAGTACCCCAAACAAAAAAAATTATGATAGGGTTGCTTCTGGACTGTCTTCTCACCTGATGACTGATAAATAATAGTGAGAGGGCACAACATTTTAAATAAGGGACTTGAGGAATGCGGCTGGCCCACAGAAAAGAAAATTTTCTGGCTGATGTCGGCTGTCAAGGCATTTTTGGAAGAAATTAGTTGTAGTCAGTTGCACCCATATAAACGAAACGTCTCTAAGCCGTGGTAGCCCATTTGAGAGACCGCTAGACTTGAAAGAGTGAAGTCGCGGGTTCAAACCCCGGGCCCGTACCAATGAGTTCTTTGGAGCTTATGTACGGGTTTTCATATCACTGGCTTTTCGGTAAAGGGAATCATTGTGATGAAACTCGCATATGTACGGAGAAGGAATTCAATGGCGTATGTGAATCCACCAATCCGCACTGGGCCAGCGTGGTGGATATGGCCCAATCACCTTTTCGTGGCTAAAAGTCCAGCAGTAGACTGTTAAAAGGCTGATTATCATGAAACAAAACGTCAGCCATTCAAAATCAGTTAGCAACTAAATAAGAATGTTCAATCAAGATTCACTCATAATGCCTGATAACAGATTTTCCTTCTCATTTCCGTTCTATTTACTTCTCTTTTCTGTGGGCCGGCCTATACTAACTACACAGCTCTATTCATGAAATTGAACAATATACATACTTTTTTACCCAATTGAGGCTGTAATCAAATAAGGCAGGTGTTAAAATGTTTTCTTGGTGTCAAGTTTTGACATACAGTGTCATTGTGAAAAATATTGATTGCTATTTTTGCATAAAGTTTTAAAGGTTTCTTTGTTATTTAGTTGAAGAGTAAAAAGTAACTGCAATTTACCTAAGGTAAGAATACATAACCGGTCAATAAGTTTATGCAATAAGTTTGTCTTAGAACATGGTCCTATTTTGTGCTTTTATTTGTCTGTCGAGCCAATCCAAGTCGGAACCATCGAGATACAATTCCTATAGAGTTACAATCTCTCAGTGAAAACAGTCAAAAAACGTCTGATCTTCATTGTACATACATTGTATCAATTATATATTCCACAATGCCACATTTATTCTCTACTTATTTACACTAAGAAATGGTTCGCAGCAAACGGTTTTGCTCGTAATTTGGTCAAAAATCAAAAAATTGGAAAATCACGCGACCGCAAACCGTATCTAGGCGCGTTTAGGTTCACGTTCGCGTGATTTTCCAACTGAGCGGATTTAACGTTAGTTTGGTGCCGCAGTAGCAGTTGTCCGTAAGGCCCCTGGCCTTGCCTTTATAGCAAGACTTGGCTTTGAAGTTACCCGGTTTTTATGTGGATCGTGCGTTAAAATTGGATATCCAAGACGCATTGTGTTTCGGCCACAGCCGTGTGGCGGTATTAGCTCCCAAGCATACTGTGTTAGCTACTACTTTGCTATAATTTTACTCTTGTACGCAACTAAGCTATGGAGGGATGCGGCGGAGTCGAAGCGACTGTTCATACTGCAGTACTAATTGTAAGAGCTAAGAGGGCTGGTACATATAATATATTCAACCTACCAGAGAACATAAAAATGCACCCTTTATGTAACAACTAAAGCTACTATCATATCACTTATTAAAGGGCTATGTTGACGTTAAATTATAGTCATATTTTACTACGTATAAGTAATTTACGTAATAAAAACTTATTATTCACTTTCAAAACTTCAACTTTATTAATAACTAGCGACCCGCCCGTCTTCGCACGGGTCTGAGTTTTATTATATATATAAACCTTCCGTGTTTTTTTTTTCTAATTGATGGTGAAAACCGCATCCATATCCTCTGCGTGGTTTAGGAGGAGTTGGCGGATATACAGACAAACAGACGCGGAAAGCGACTTTATGCTATGTAGAGATGAATCTGTGTTGCCCCACAGTGTCATCCCCGTGAATTCCTACAGGAACAGTACATTTTTCTGGGATAAAAGTATCCTGGCACTCTGACCCTCCCAAACATTTAAATGAAAACAAAAAACTTATACTTCGATTCGTTGCGCTGTTGCTGCGTGAAAGAGGATTAAACAAACACGCTTTCGCAATAATATTAAGTAAGTAGGTATGATACTATACTTACGTAAATTGTTTTTTATTTCCAGTAGAAACGGTAGATCCAGATGTAGAGAAAATGTTGGAAGACGACAGATCCGCGTTGATGAAAGGAAGGAACGGGGAGGTCGTCGTGGACGCGGTCATGAAGAATCAGGAGACCACTTCTTGCGACATGACGGTAAGTAAATATTGTACTCATAGCACAGAGTCAATAATAGTAGAACAAGAGGTGGAAAAGTTGGAGCATGTGCGCGAACTGTAGCAGTCGTAATCCCCTCGTACCTCTTTTGGGACGCCTAAAAATCGAACATTAAGCAGTCCAGGAATGTTTTCTAGAAATTTGCAGAATCTGTCACCTTCGCACTTGTTAAGTTAGATGAAAACGCGCCTCGCAGATAGTCAGCGGTCATAGGCTTACAATACAGTTGTAAAGTACTCACAGGCATGCTCATTTCTAGCCTAAAAGCATGCTACTAAGTAGTATGCATGCTACTAAGTAGTATGCTTATTAGCAAGAGTAGTATGGTTATTAGCAAGAGTGATGATGATTTGTAGCGACTTATTGAAATAGCATGCAGTAGTAGTGGCTTATAGAATTATTTAGAGTGGCAAATGTATCAAATTAACATCTCAGCGATACCTAGTAGGCGTAATGTCAAAAGCTGTGCTTTGATTTGTTTACAAACAGCAGAGCCCTGGCAATGTATTCAAAAAGCGTACTTATTTATAGCTTTCGTTTTCCAATCGAATCACACAAAATGTATCCACACTGAGTCAGATGAAACGTTCACACCACTTATCATAAAAACAATATTTCGATTCAAATGTCACAAGGCAAGGACTTGATTGCCATCCAGTAAGGACAATGCCATCGAGGTAAATTATTCAATATCATCAAGGTAAATTATTCAATATCATCGTAATCCAGTAAGGATTAGAAAAATGCGTGTTACATATTGTTCATGGTGACATTGACGAAACTCAGGATATAAATAATCAGTAAAATTCTTGTTCTATGATTCACAGACATTGGGATAAGCTCAATATATGACGCGAAATGTCGCTGGAGTCAATAGGACGCATTTGGATTTGGTTAGACTCTTAGATAGATAGAAACTCTTTAGTGTGTACACTAGAAATAAAAATTACAAACAGAGAGAAAACACTAAACACTTACGAGCTAGTGCCACAAGTGGCGGCCTTATCGCTAAAAGCAATCTCTTCCAGGCAACCATTTCTCTTCACAAGACTAAATAATCTGCTACACCGCAGAAGCCACAAAGAAATGTTAATAATACATATTAATATTTTTTATTGTAAACTCCAATAAGCATGTGTGACATCTCCGAATACGACTTGCTTGCTCATCGGACCCAAAGACACAAGCTGAGCCGAATTTGAGATAATTCGATGCAGTGCTCTCAGAGCAAATAAAAATATTATTTGTTCTGAGGCAGTGCTAAAAACTTTCTGCTCAATAAATGATTTTAATGTTGAAGTTATGATGCACTCATAGCGGCCCGTGGCTATCCCGCTATTCTACAGGAATCATGTTTTTTTTTCGGGATAAAAAGTAGCTTATTTTAATCCAGGGTATAAGCTACTACCATTCCGAATTTAATTCAGAACAATACTAGTTGATTTTGGCATATCTTAGCGATCGATACGTCATTGCGTATTACTTATGTATGTCATTATGTACTTGTATATTACTTTATATGGTGCAATCACCTTGAAATTTCCGTTCTTGCTAATGAATCAAAGTCACATCTGACTGTTGCCCTTACTGGAATTCATATTTTACTGATGCAAGGTGCTAAACAACGATTGCAGCCTAGGCATCAAAATAGATTCGCGAAACATACACACTTGGACAGGAGTTATTTACTGTGTCGCCTACGCTATTGCATCGCCATCATCGGTAAATGTATCGCGACTGCGCTTGAGCGTTGCGAGCTGATTAATTTTATCAGCCGATATGCTTGTATTTTACTCAGTAGATTCGCTACAAAATGGAAACTGCATTAAAAATATATCCTATGCACAGTTTTTGCCGAGGTTAAAATGTAAAGACTTGTTAGATTATTTGGGCATCAACCTCTTTAACATAGATGATTTCTATGATGCTCTAATGGTTAGGAAGGTGTAGTACGGTAGTCTGAATGGCTACCAAAACAGCAGTTCAAGTACCGTTCTATATCGATCGTCAAATTCTACGAACGTATCGTACGTACATCTTGATGCATACTACTTCTTTGTCAAACATCAAATCAGTTCAGTCGCTGAGACGGGAAAAAGGAAACTAACAGCCGCACTCAGAGACGTTACTTAAGTTAAGGAATACTTAAAATTGCTCTGTCTCATTTTCATGTGTGACAATATCCGTCAACTAGAACTTGACAGAGCAATTTTAAGCATTGCTTAACCGAAGGAACCTTTCTGAGTGCGGCGATAATAGACACACTTACAGTTGCATTTGATTTGAAGAAATACCGTCAAAGCATAATTAAGGCTTGCACACTGCGATATCCTCGCCCCAATATAGAAAGCTACACCTTCCAGATGCCATACCTCGACACGGAGATGGAAGATGACGAGGCTCGCTCGGAGACCACCTTCCGCTACACAGTCCATAACTTCCGCAACCTGAAGGACTCGGTGCTCTCGCCGCCGTACTACGTGCGCAATCTGCCATGGAAGATCATGGTGATGCCGCGTCAGACGCCATCGCCGGACAGGCAGCAGCAGAAGTCTTTAGGTAAGGGCACAAAACGGACGTTTTTGTACACGATGAAGCTAGAAACAAATTATCAGACGCGATTTACGTATCGTATCTGGCCTGTAACATTTCATCTAAACGTGCAAACTATAAGCAATAAACGATTATTTACGGAATATTTACCGTCATAACGTTGTGGAATGAGCTCCCGATATTTCGGTTCAGTTACATGCACCATGTTCGCGGTAAGACTGAAGAATGCGGGTGGTTGGTCGAACAGTTAAAAAGTTAGGTGCAGACATAACGATCTACCCTCTTTCTTTTTAACTGTTCGACCAACCACCCGCATTCTTTAGTCTTCCCGTGAACATGGTGCATGTAACTGCGCCGAAATCGGTAGCTCATTCCACAACCTTACCACGGTAATCCTGTAAATAATCATATAACTTTAGTGAACAACCGTGATAGTTTAAAACAGTGTTTTATAAGCAATAAGTCGCGGACACCACCTCGGACGCACGGGACGTCCTATAGATATCTGACAGGTAGCTGATATTTTTTTCGCGATTTCCGGGCTGGTCCCATAGTAAAAGTTTTTCATAATGATGAGTACAATTACCTTCTTTTGGCTTCGAGAGTGTTCCCCTTACACCCTGTATACTATTTTTGTGGTCAAACACTTGTTCCATTGTAACGATACAAATATATTTCTAATGAATAATGTTTGTTGTTCCAGGATTCTTCCTGCAGTGTAATGGCGAGAGCGAGTCGTCCAGCTGGTCGTGCTACGCCATGGCTGAGCTGAGACTCATCTCGCACAAGCCCGACACTGAACCGTTCTCAAGGAAGATCCAGCATTTGTTCTACAGGTATGTATAGAAACCTAGGAAGCTTTGAATCGTTTACTATGGAAACTGATGTGATTTTCACATATTTTGTTTAAATTATATGGGAATTACTCACGTAAGATTAAGCTGTTCGCTACAAACGTAGCTGTAACCAGCCGCGTTCAGCTTGTGCCAACCCTAACGCTCTCCCGCCGCGTCTACAGATCTAGTATGTTGATTCATTGTCAACCTACTGCTTCCATACTCTCGTGCCCTTCTAGGGCTCACTGCCCTGCTAGGGCTCATTGCCCTGCTAAGTTAAACTATTCTCTGCCAGAGCTCACTGTCCTGCTAAGGCTCGCTGCCCTGCTAGGGCTCACTCTTAATTGCTAGGGATCACTGCTCTGCTTAGGGCTCGCTGCCCTGCTAGGGCTTAGTCCGCCCTGCTAGAGCTCACTCTGGACTGCTAGGGCTCACTGCCCTGCTATTGCTCACTCTGCACGATATGCAAGCGAGCATAAGCGATACCATCCTCACACAGCAAAATCATTGATCAAAACATTCTCTTGTTGATCTGATTGTATAAAAAATCTTATTTATTATACAGCAAAGAGAACGACTGGGGCTTCTCTCACTTCATGTCATGGAATGATGTAATGGATCCTGAGAAGGGATACATGAAGGATGACACAATCACCCTGGAGGTTCACGTGTCGGCCGAGGCGCCGCACGGCGTCTCTTGGGACTCTAAGAAACATACTGGATATGTCGGTAAGAAAAAAAGTATACACTTGCGACAGTACTGGAATTATAATATATTGTTTAGGTGTAAACATTATAAAAAAAAATGTGCGCCCATGACTTCGTGATAGTAATGTACTAAATGTAAGCAGAAAAAAATCAGCTGCTGCAAAATACGCTAATCCAGGGTTTAACGCAATTTCATGTCTAATATCGTCCACATCAGTTCAGGGCCCTGATTCCATAACTTCAAATACGCGCGTAACGCGGCGCGTTAACCTCTAAAAGTTGGCTTTTATTCCCTAGGAAATAGAGGATCAAATTTTTAAGGTAAAGTTAACGCGCCGCGTTACGTGCGTATTAAAGTTACGGAATCAGGGCCCAGCAGTTTTTGCTTAATCGATTGTTATACAAAAATTCGTTATTATAATACTAGATTGAAGAATATAAAGAGTGAAGTGTAATAATTTATTTCCAGGGCTCAAAAATCAAGGCGCAACTTGTTACATGAACTCCCTTCTACAAACGCTGTACTTCACTAATCAACTGAGGAAGGCTGTGTACAAAATGCCTACTGAATCAGATGATAGCACTAAGTAAGTATCAATAGCCTAATCCTTGTAAACAAGGGACTTAATACCGAAAAAAAAACACACTGCAAACGTGTTATAAAACAGTTCACCAACACGGTAATTACATAAGTGAAATCAAACGAGTCAAATGAATCAAACGAGTCTTCCGATTGGATACTAAATTCTGTGGACAAACGCGCACGAAACTTGTTAGCCCATATTGCACATTATTTTGACTGTTAAAAACGAGCGCGCTACGAACCTTATCGTGATAGCAAACTTACGTGACGCGGCCGCGTTGAGAGTTTATGTGGTCATAGGAACTAAGCGCACTGATACCACTTTGGACCTAGATAAATGATGGTTGCACTATCCGTAATAAACGCAAGTAGCTCTTCCCTTACATTACTTTCTTTCAAGTACTGCTTTTGCTGCCAACATAAGACCCATCTGCAGGACTGTTATGGTTTTATTTAATTACATACTTGGATAACAAGAATTAATATGAGCTGGTTACTGAGGTACGCGCTACTATAGACTTTACTGAAGGAAGTAATAATAGTCTGTGAATCTCAGAAGGTACAAAATATTAAAAAGGATTAGGCTGTGGCTATCACTTGCCAGAGCTAGGAATCGTAGAGTCTAGGCCTAAATGTTTTTTTTTTTATAAGAGGTTTGCACACCCTGCCTGATGATTAATCGATTAACAAATCTGCCGTGAAATTACTGTTATTATCGATCAACAAATTTGACAGTATAAATCGATAAATTCGTTAAAATGCCATAGAATCGATCGTAGCTAGTACGGATCAAATATATTTGATAGAAATTGGCGATATCAACTGTCAAATTTGTCGATCGATGAAGAACTTATTATGCATAGCTTATGTTACTTTTTTTCGAATTTTAGGTCTGTGGCGCTGGCTTTGCAAAGAGTTTTCTACGAGTTACAGTTCTCAGACAAACCCGTGGGCACAAAGAAACTTACAAAGAGCTTCGGATGGGAGACATTGGATTCTTTCATGCAACATGATGTCCAGGAGTTTTTGAGGGTAACTTATTTTTGAGGCTTCAGACGAGATCCAATTTAGTAATAGAATAGGAATACCAATTTTTTTTGTTGCTTATAATCTATTGATGAACACAATAAAATTTGTTTTAGCTGTTTCTGAGATATTTTGCATAGGCATGAAAAGTAAATTGGTCGCTATTTTATACGAAGTGGTTAATTTCACTGCTAAAAAGTAAGAACTTTCTGTGGAAAAGTTTGATTTCATAGCATCTATGACATGGGGCGTCGCGTAAACACTGCCGCAAGCACCAAAAACGGCAACACCAAACCTATGTGATCACTACAAATAGCCGTACGTTTGAATTAATCTCACCATGCGCCGCATAACGCCCTGCGTCTCTATAAACGAGACCTTGGGCCTTACGGCTAGCTGTTTAAAGCAATCCAGTTTCGGTGATAAAAAAATATTTCGCGACCGCAAACCGTATTTGGGCGCTTCAAGGTTCACGTTCGCGTGATTTTCCGAACTGTGCGGTTTTATCGTTAGTTTGATACCGCGTAAGCAGTTGGCCGTAAGGCCCCTGATGGGTAACTAATAACTGACTAAATAATAAACTTGTGTTTGACCGCCACCTCCTCTGATAAGCGATAATGCGGTCTACGAAGAAGCATGCTTGCTAGAAGAAACAGAAGTTAGCATAAAATAATAAATATTCAGGACATTTTTGCACACACGGTGATCTAACCCCAAACTAAGCAAAGCTTGTACTATGGCTGCCTAAGATTGATATACATACATCTTTATTTTTAAATACATACTTAAATAGAATACTTGCTAGAAGAAACAGAAGTTAGCATAAAATAATAAATATTCAGGACATTTTTGTACACACGGTTATCTGACCCCAAACTAAGCAAAGCTTGTACTATGGCTGCCTAAGATTGATATACATAAATCTTAATTTTAGATACATACTTAAATATATATTAACATCCAGATATAGAATAAACACAAAGCATAGTTAGTATTAGTTAGCCATGGTCTTATTTATCTAAAGTTCGACAGATGTGTTCAGGAATGAGCGGGAGTGTGCTACGCTATGTAGTTCTGTGTTATTATATGTGTAGTTCTAGTTATAGACACTAAACGTCTTATGTGCATTTACCATAATGGGTCACAACCACAGAAAATAAAAAAACTTAAAAAAAAAACGGCTGTCACAGCATTTTTGTAAGAAATTTGCTGTAGCCAGTTGCACCCATATAAACGAAACGTCAGTCATTCGAAATCAGTTAGCAACTGTGATGCGGAGTTCGACGCGTTGATCTAAATAAGAATTTTCAATCAAGGTTCACTCATAATGCCTGGCGACAGATTTTCCTTCTCATTTTCGTTCTATTTACTTCTCTTTTCTGTGGTCACGACCCCCCACTTCCGCCAAGTACTGAAGAAACGACGCAAGGTGGAATTATATGGATACACTATAATATTTTCATTTTATTTTAGGTTCTATTGGATAAATTAGAGAGCAAAATGAAGGGAACTTGCGTAGAAGGCACAGTGCCTCGTCTTTTCGAAGGAAAAATGACGTCGTACATTAAATGCAAGAATGTTAACGTGTCCAGCACTCGCGTCGAAACCTTCTACGATATACAGCTCAATATCAAGGGGAAGAAAAATAGTAAGTGAACAATTTTGTTTGTATGAATTGACAGATAAAAATAAAAATTATTTATTTGCACAAAACACCAGTAAATCATACACACTTAAAAACGCATGCACAAATAGGTGGGTTAAAATATTTGTCACTTTGTATCATGTTTGATCTCATCTCTAGATTTGTACGCCTACAGGCGTACAAATCTAGAGAGATGGTATATAAAAAAGTATTAATTACAGGAATTAATTATGTCTTTCTTGGTAACAAACAACAACCTACTTGGGAGACCACTAGACTTGAAAGCGTGATGTCGAGGGTTCAAATCCCGGGCCCGTACCATTGAGCTCTTTGGAGTTTATGTACGGATTTTCATACCACCGGCTTTTCGGTGAAGGAAAACATCGTGAGGAAACCTGCATACGTACGGGGAAAAAATTCAATGGCGTATGTGAATCCATCAACTTGCAACTGGGCCAGCGTGGTGAATATGGCCCAATTGGTCTTTCGAGGGTAGGCCTAAATTCCAGCAGTGGACTATTATAAGGCTGATTATGCATGATTATGTCTTTCGCCCACACCGTTAGCAAAGTCCATCTCGTCTGTTAACTCCTTTAGAAAGGATTTTGTGAAAGGGCCGGGAAAGGGGGTTGAAAGTTAAGATAAAGCTATAGCAGGTGTATTTTTTTATCACTTATATTAGAGTTGTGCTACATTCCTACATCCTACTTCCTACTATAATATTATAAACGCGAAAGTTGGTAGTTGGGAGTGGGCATGGGTATAGTTTAAGAGCCAAAGAGTGACATAGGCTACTTTTCATTATCATCATCACCATTTTTCATCACTAAGCGGGTGAAACCGCGGGGCGCAGCTAGTGAGATATAATCATTCAGTTTTAAATCACACCATCTCCAAACTTGATACCAGGACCTGCAATTCAAAAGATTCAATCTGATTTAGACCATTGGAACCCTAAATTTTAATATCTTCTAATCGAATGATAATACGGGCTGGTAGAGCGTGAGGCGCGATATCACCCAAGTATCGGAACGTCACTATAAAATGACCATTCTCTTCCAGTCGATGAGTCTTTCAAAGACTACATAAGCACGGAGACACTGGACGGAGAGAATAAATACGATGCTGGCGAGCACGGACTGCAGGAGGCGGAGAAAGGAGTTATCTTCGCAGCATTCCCACCTGTGTTGCATCTGCACCTCATGCGGTTCCAGTACGACCCCATCACTGACAGCTCTGTCAAGTTTAATGACAGGTTAGTCTGACTTAAACGCGCAATGACCATTGGAAAGTCAAGGCGGCGTCGAGCCGTGAGTTTCGATGCGCCATGACCATGCCTTGCCTTCTTTACACTGATTCAAGTACATTCACAGGATAGCGTAGTTATTTGTTGTGTGTTCGCCGTGACTGTAGAAATCTCTCCAGCCTCCGGGCGCCTATACGGCTGTACGGGTTATTAAAGATGGTTTACATTTTACAAGGATAAGGTAACTATTTATTTAAACCCCAGGTAACGTCCCAAACAAAATGCACCATACAAACGACTTCTTTCAACAAACTTTTCCATGTATCATTGTTGCAGTCATGTTCAGAAATGTCAAATAGGCTTATTTTAGCCAAAATGTACCTTATATCGATTTCTCTCATGTCACTTGTTCTCGTCATTGGGAAGTTGAAGGACCCAATATAGAGCATGGATTAGCTTATCAAAACTTGTGCATAGACCGTTCGTACAAATTCCTTTTGTTTTCTAGATTTGAGTTCTATGAGCACATAAACTTGGACGCGTACTTACAAGAGAAAACAAAGACTCCCGCCGACTACACACTGCATGCTGTGCTGGTCCACTCTGGGGACAACCATGGAGGACACTATGTCGTCTTCATCAACCCTAGAGGGGATGGAAGGGTATGTGAAACGAATTCATATTCTTTAGCCATTTATTCGTAATGTAAAGAAAGACTTTCGTGGACTATTTATATTGCACGACATGCTGGTTCACTTCTGGGACAACCGTGGAGGGCACTATGTCGTCTTTATCAACCTTCGATGGGACAGATGAGTATGTGACTATTTGAAAACTGCTTCGGGTTAACAGAGGGTAACACTATCTTCTAGACCACATGAATAACAAAATTGAAAAGAAAGCAGTTATTTTTAAAATCAAATAAATAGGCTTGTGTCTGACCGCCACCTCGCCTGATGATAAGAAATGATGCAGTCTACGATGGAGCGTGTTTGTTCAGAAACCAATTCGTTTCAACACTTTAATAGATTAATGACTGTTTTACTTTTATTCATTCAACATTTAAGAGCGGACCTCTTGTCGGTGGAGTAACTTCCAAGCTTGACGGTCTTCTGCCAGTGTTTTCACATCCTAATTACTTTACTAAATTGATCTTTTACCTCTTATTTCAGTGGTGCAAATTCGATGACGACGTGGTATCCCGCTGCACGAAGCAGGAAGCCATAGAGTATAACTACGGTGGACATGACGAGGACATGGCGTTGACTGTCCGCCATTGTACCAACGCTTACATGTTGGTTTATATAAGGTATGAAACACAATACATTAGGACAAATGAACAGGAAAACATCGAATGTCTTCAAAATATTTGTTTTGAAATAGCTATACAACAAAATACGATTACCAAGTATAAATGTTTTTTTTTAAACCCCCGATAAATGAGCTGATAATCTTCAAACGGCTGAACAGATTTTCTTAAATCATAGCAAGAACAATCAATTCACCTTTCAAAAAAAAAGAGGGGGGGGGGGGAAGGGGGGGGGGTATCGATCGGCGCTTGTGATTGGAGACTCAAAAGCCATTAATTCCAATCGCGCCTAGGATTTCTCCGCTCGAAACAGATTATGCTGAATATTTTGTACCTTTTCATTGCGCGGGGAAAGGATGAGCAGTCAAGTGGTTATGTCGTCATTGGACGAAAATGCACAATACACCCAGTGCATTGCGGGCGGCACAGCGGTACGTCAGTTAGACTTATCGCCCCCATCTCAAATAAGAACTTTTTTGAAACAATCCATGTTAGCGGATATCTTGCAGGTCTGCAGAAGAATGAGCAGAAAACCGGATATGGGGTTTCTAGTTTTACAAGGTGTGGAGGTGATTCTTTTGATGATGTCGGGATGTGCGATAGTGGAATTTCGACGCAGGAATGAGTGTGCAGTGAGACTTCTTTCATAGAATTTCATACATTTACTAGTCCATACATGCACCCGAAATGCACATGCACAGCGACTAGATTAGATGTGACCAGAAATCATGTCGATTCATTTCTCTTGACATGAATATAAGAAAAATATGCTGACAAAGTTTCACATGATGCATGTACTAGGAATATGTAATAAACAGGACTATTTCAAACCACAGGGATTCAGAGTTGAAGACGGTCCTCCAAGAAGTAACCCAGGCTGACATACCGACTGAGCTGAGCGAGCGGCTAGCTGAAGAGAAGAGGATTGAGACGGTAAGTGCCTTTTTATGCTTATTTTTATTATGTAAAAATATTGCTAAAGTGCAGTTTAGAAGGACTGGACTGACCAGATCGCGCAAAAAACGACTGTTGACTAAGCTGTGATACATTGCCACAGATTAGTATATAGTAAAGTTTAGCTCGGGGCTCGGGTCCGATGTGTACAAAGCGGAAGTAAATACCTACATTATACCAGCAACAACTACTGTGCTGTACAGCAACTGCCTAATCAAACAAAAGTAGTTCCGATGGAGACGGACAACAAAAGCCTACGATGTTTGTCTGTCTGTCCGTCCGTCTTACCTATTAACGGCTGTATCTTTCGAACCGTAATAGCTAGCTAGTTGAAATTTTCACTGAATATGTATTTAATGTTACGGCGGATTACCTAAGAAATAATAAAAAAGTCAAATAGTAAAAACGATACAACAAACATATTTTATAAACATATTTTTGTATTAGCTCTAATGTAAAAACGGTAATACATACAAGCGTCAAACATGGCATGGTAAACACTCAAAAGTATAACAACAAATAATAAAAAATGTCCAAGTGCGAGTCGGTGACAAATTTCTGTTCACCACCGGTTCTCGTACGATCACCGAAGTGAAGCATCGTCGGGCGCGGCCGGCACTTGGATAGGCGACCGACTGGGCGTTGATGGGATGTTGTTTTTTGCACTATTTTTTTGTACTTTAGTATCTAACAAGTTATGTGATGCTACGGAACCCTCAGTGCGCGAGCCAGAGTCGCACTTGGCCGGTTTTTTTCTTTTTGAGCAACGGAATTGCTTAGGTTAGGTTTCATTGAAAAATCGAGTTATAGTATCGATATTTTGTTTATAGATTCGTCGCAAGGAGCGCAACGAAGCTCACCTCTACATGAATGTGAACGTCGTTCTTGAGGAGGCGTTTGACGGGCACCAGGGCAACGACCTGTACGACCCAGAGCGTGCCCACTACAGGGTGTTCCGCGTCAAGAAACAAGCCACCGTCGCAGAGCTCATGGAGATGCTTGCGGAGAATTTCAAGTATCCGCTCAAACATCTGCGCCCGTGGCCTTTCAGTGCGCGCTCTAATCAGGTAAGAATTTTACCTGACTACAGCAAATAAGGGTTATATTAAGTTAATGCGCCCTGCGGTGTTATCTGTAGCTTTTGAGTTTCCTTAGTAGAAAGTATCCTATTTTTCGTCCTCCAGAGTCATCAGAAGAAGATATATATGTTTATAGCCCATTGGTTCATTTGGTAGTGAACCTGCTTTATGAGCTTGGGGGCGTGGGTTCGATTCCCACCTTGGACAAACATTCATGTGTTGAACATTTGTGTTTGTTCTATATCTGGGTGTTATTATCTATTTAAGTATGTATGTATTTATAAATATATATGTATGTATCTGTCTCTGGCAGCCATATTACAAGCTTTGCTTAGTTTTGGGTCAGATAACCGTGTGGAAAATTTCCCTAATATTTTGTATTTTTTATGTAATAAAAAGAAGTTAATTTACTGAACCCCGGGCCCGTACCAATGAGCTCTTTGGAGCTTATGTGCGGATTTTCATACCACTGGCTTTTCGGTGAAGGAAAAACATCGTTAGGAAACCTGCACGCGTTCGGAGAAGAAATTCAATGGCGTATGTGAATCCACCAACCCGCAACTGGGCCCCCTTTCGGGGGTAAGCTAAAAGTCCAGCAGTGGACTGTTAAAAGGCTGATTATGATGATGAACTTACTGGAGGGCACAAATCTACACTCAAGATCTGCTTATAGCGCAACTGATCGCAGATATACAAACAGAACTTAATTGTTCATCCTCATTATGTGTAGTATTTCCTTGTCATATTCAATCGATTTTGGTTCAGCAGTTAAGCCGTGAAAAGTACAAACAGAAACAGGAAAGATAGTTACTTTCCCTTTTATAATAGTAACATCAGTCTCACTACGCCGTGAAAACTCACGATTAGTTCCTATTACGCCGCTTTGCGTTTCCAAGTTTCACCATGTCACGCAATGGTACGCAATAGTAAATTTCCCATAATATGCCCCTTCATTTAAGGCGCTGAAATCTGGAGGTCATTTGAATCCGGCGGTGTATATGTATGTATGGAAATTGTGCTTTTTTGGAGCCCGAAATAGTTGTAGAATGATCATGGGTGTGATTTGGTCAGGAGGTTAAAAAACTTTAGCCAAATGTTTTAGCAAGACTTTCTGCTTGTAGGTATCATTTGATTTTTAGGGTTCCGTACTTCAAAAGGAAAAGACGGAACCCTTATAGGATCACTTCGTTGTCCGTCTGTCTGTCTGTCTGTCAAGACCCTTTTTCTCAAGAACGCGTAAAGGTATCAAGTTGAAATTTATACTAAATACTTGGGTCTACGGTAAAAAAACGGCTGTAAAAAAAAAGTTGTAAGTCAACGCAATCAAAAGATATGAATGTTTATGTCGCATATTTTGCGATTTCACAGGGGAATCAAAACCTATAGGGTACTATCCCATTGACCTAGAATCATTAATTTTGGCAAGAGGCAAGGTCTTACAGCACATATAAAGGAATAAATCTGAAAGTTGTTAATTTGAATTTATATCATATAAAAATATTGTTTTACAATTACAAACTTACATTTTATAGTTGTTATGTATGGAAGAACCTTATTGTCAACTACAAAGTTAAGTTTGTCTTTCAATATTTCAACTTCAGTTAGTTTTTTTTTGGACTCGTGCTCTGATGTTCCGTCCAACGGAACCCTCAGAGCACGAGTACTCGTACTTGTCCGGTTTTTTAATTTTAATCATATCTACAGACCTGCAGACCTACCTGCCTGGACATTACCAGCGACCAACACAAGACCATAGCAGACATATCGGAGAACATGAACCCGTGGAACATATTCCTTGAAATGCTTCCCCCGGACTCGGGCTTCAGTACGCTGCCCAACTTTGACAAGGAGAATGATGTGGCCTTATTCTTCAAGTTCTACGATCCGAAGCAGAAGAGGATCCATTACTGCGGACATCACTATCTGCCGATTGCTAGCAAGCCAGCAGACTTGATACCGATTTTGAACAAGCGGGCAGGTTAGATTGCTTTCTTCATTTGGCTTATTTATATTTATAGAGTCGCTGGCATCCAGTGGATGCAAAAGGCAGGCTGTCGTTCAGTGTGGAGGTTAAAGGGGGAGGCCTATGTTCAGCAGTGGACGTCTTCTGGCTGATGATGATGATTTTATTCACGAGTCTTAATTTAAAAACCTGAAACCTAACTTTATTTACAGTAGAATACGTTTATTATGACATCGAAAGGAATTGACAAACACGTCATAATAAGCGGACGTCATACAAAGCGTTTTGTGAAAGAAAAAAAAACTTTTTTATGTGAATATGTACTTAAGTATTTATACATACATATTAAATTAAAATTAAAATTGCACGTAATGCAGTACATACATATTTTTTTATGTAAGTAATCTGTAATTTTTGTCTGTTTTTGTTTTTTAATTTTATTGTAAAAACAGTCTCTAATACTATTGTGTATAGAAGACATCGCCATGTCGGTCATTATAATCGGACATAATTTATAAAAAATGGGTCGTAATAAGCGACATGTCACTGTAAGGGAAGTCATTATATCCGACTTTTTTATAAAGAATTTTATATGAAAACCAAACTTCGTAGTGTAATTACGTCATAATAATCGGTTGGTCAATATAGGCGGAGTCATAATAAACGGATTCTACTGTAATTATATTATTGGTATTATCAAAAAATTTAGCTTGTGACTCTGGGCATGTAGACGAATCTAATGACATCTTACACATCAAAATTGGTCAAGCCGTTTACGCTATAGGAGGTAATATGGAAATTAAAAAAGTACAAACAAACAAACATTCATACGAGCAGAGCCTGCAAATAATTACAATCCTTGGGCAGGCAAATATTCTATATTTTTACCCAAGGATGGAAACTTACATGAGTTGCATAGGGTTCATCTAACCAAAGCTCATTTAAAAGCAGAATGCAGGTACTGCTTTCGCACTTGCGCCCTTGTTCTAAGTTGAATAGATTACTTGCATCGTGTGCAAGACATAAATAAAATTTGTTGCCTCAAAAGCTTGTTTTGTTTTTAATCATAATAACATAAATTTTGCTATTTACTGTACACCAATGAGAGCTCTCTATGAGCTCTTAATGAAATCAAGTGATAAATAATATTAGAAATTATCCACTATCAACTCATTCCTATATTTTTTTGTATCAAGTTGGTTGTAGATCGGTGAATGGTCGATTTGTTATAGTTTTTATAAGAGAAAAAATATTCTACTTTAAAAAAAAATATCATTTCTGCCAATTTTAATATACTTACAAGGTCACATCTTAAAGCTTTGTTTAAATTGCTAAAGCTTAAGTTCTATGTGCTGGTTTGATTTTGATTGTTATAGTTTGCTCAGTATGGTGTTCTATGGCGGGCTTTGTTTTGGGGCCATCATTGTAAAATTCTATAAAACACCCCCCATCCCGTCCCGTTCTCCATCCTAACCTACAATTTTGATAATCTAGTTGTAAAACGAATGCATTTCAAACCTAATGTTTATTTTACAGGATTCCCACTTGACACGCCTCTGAACCTATACGAGGAAATCAAACCTGACTTTGTTGAGAAGATCAGCAACTACAACGAGCCCCTGGAAAAGGTATAATTTATCACGTTTACCTAAACAATGTATCAGACTTATGGTACAGTGTGTACAAGTATTCCAGTGCACACGAGATACTTTAAACCGTCAAACATGGTTACGCTTGAACCTGGTTTACGACTAAATATGTGCACGCAATTAAGATTGATGCAAGTTCGCTTATTTATCAGTTATCGGCTATACTTCATTTAAATGTTGGTGTACCATGAATTTTATAAAAAGCAAAGGGCAATGCTGAGTAATTTCATCGATACTCTTGTTTCAAATGCGTAGACGATTAGCTATAAAATTAGAAGCAATAATAGTAGTATTAAAAGCAATAGTAGACGTCCTATTTTGTCAAAGAAAACAGTCCTTGCACATCTAGTCGTTTTTGCACATGCGTGTTCTCTAAAAATATAATATCTGGGCTGCTGTAAACGAAGAAAGAAGGGTGAATAGAGTCCTGAAAGGTAGGCAAAGCACTGACAATGCCCCATGTATTGTTGGTACCCATAGCTGGCGGTGACCTCTAACCATCAGGAGGCTTGTTGCTTGTTTACCACGATCTGGGTGTCTTCAACTCACGAGTGAATCGGTTTCTTCTGCGTGCGGAATGTTAGACCGCATCATCGCTTAACATCAGGCCCCCCGATTCTTTTTAAATTGTAATTGTTTCAATTTTATTTTTTAAATTATTGCCTCATAACTGACAGTTTTAAATATTTTTTTATGCTAGAAACCACGCCCTAATATTATAACAGAGTATTAAAAAAAACTTTAAATTTTGAGGCAATTATTTAAATAATTAAATTAAAACAATTTCTTTAGTAGAATCGGGGCCCAGGCGTGTTGGCGGACAAACGCAATCCTATTATGTATTAACTAGCGGTCCGCCCCAGCTTCGCATGGGTATAGATTATAGCCTATGTCACCCGGGGATAGTGTAGCTTCCCGTCAGTGAAAGAATTTTTCAAATCGGTTCAGTAGTTTCGGAGCCTATTCAAATCAAACAAACAAACAATCAAATCTTTCCTCTTTATAATATTAGTATAGATAGAAAAACAGGCCGCGATTTCTCGTAGTAGCTAGGTCCCCAAGTGCTGGTTCGGGCACTAGCCATATAGTTCTATCGTGGGATTGAGTCGTGTGCACGGTCCAGGTGCTGGACGAGCTGATGGACGGCGATATCATCGTGTTCGAGCGCGCCGACACGCGGCTCGAGGACACCGAGCTGCCCACCGCGCAGGACTACTTCAAATACATATTCTACAAGGTCGAGGTGCACTTCCAGGACAAGAGCGTGCCCAACGACCCCGGGTGAGTAGACTACCGGTTGATCACTGTTGAAATGAAAATGAAAATTTATTGGTAACAAACGTCTTCTTAACCCGTACCGCGCAAGGGGCTGAGTATCCTCGGGTGCCAGGAATGTGAGAGTCCAACCGAATTTTCGAAAACTGACCGGATGTAAAATAAATAAATATTTTTTTTGCTATCAACCAACCGAATTTTCGAAAACTGACCGGATGTAAAATAAAAAATATTTTTTTTCCTATCAATTTGACACATATATTATAAATCATATTCTTCGTCTTGAATTGCTGTATGATATTTTCAATTGATTATAAATATCTAAGTACCATTAGTACAAAATCTCGTGATGAAATTAATATTTTTTATTTTTCTTGCGCCATCACGCACTTGTTGATAAAATATGCTAATATGCAATTTTTTTTGATGAATTTACTATCACACCACTTTCACAACAAGGGAGCACTATTTCCGCAACTTTTAAACTAATTACTTGACACAAATAGGCAATATTCACTTCAAAAACTAAAACTATATAGCGAACCATTTTTACGAAATGTTTTCGCCATATCGGTTTGCCGAACACTGGCTAAACGGGGAAATCCTCTCTAAGCCCCCTGACACGGTAAGGATGCATCGATTCTTGATTGAAGTAAGATTGAAGTAAGCTAGAGGCGAAAGAACTTAAATTGTCTTTGGAACGTTCATTCGAGCGAGAATAAATTGACGAATAGCGGTGATTTCCTTACGCACCGCGCCGGTGCCTAACGCGCGTCGAGCACTTGTCGCTTACGCCGACATGCGGTGCGTAACACATTTGATGGGTTAAATTATAATACACGGTGTCATTACATATTAATATTCCTAATGGAAGTGCATTGGTACCCAAACTAGGAAATCCTGTGAGATGGCAGCTACTGTACAAAGAAAAAAAAAAGGAAAATAAAGCATGCAAAAACTGTGGAGATGTTAATAGGTCTGAGTTAGACATTGCCACGCAGTTATATCCCATATGGAGTTAGACTGTTGCGACATTGTCATCATAGCTCATAGCCTTGCTTAAGTAGCCAGCTTTGGACGGATTTTTTGCAGGGATATCGAGTCATAGTGTGGAAATGTTAAATAATGTTTGCGAATCCTACTCATATTTTTACTCAAACTCTAGGGTGCTACAGAGCCAAGCGACAGTGGTTAGAGTTGCAAAGTGCAAAACCTTACATTGATCTTACTGTCTGTAAAGAGCCTTGAGTTGACTCTCCAGAAGGTAGCTTTAAGGGACAGGTGTGGAATGCAATCATCTTCGATAACATTTTGCAGTTTTAATTAATGTTATTTATTTTTCATTTTAGTAAAAAAATATATTACAATATGAATAAATATAATATATAAATGTTTAAAACTAGGATGCGGCTTTAGAAAACTAGAGGGATTTTCATTACAAGTTTTATTATTATTCTAATCTTTAATATTGTCTTTATTATTTATATATCTCTATTTCATTTAGAGTGTAATGTGTCTGAACATTTTTTGTTTATTATCTGTGTCTATTTTTGATTTTCTATTGTAATTGTAGAATTTTTGTGTAATAATATGGTATCCAGGCCTAAAATAAAGATATTTTATTTGTTATTATTATTTACACCACAGACTTTGTAAACGCATTTATTGCCATATTCAAGCAACCGTTATTTACAGTCTTTAATTTATTATCTCTGGCTAGTATAAATACTGTGAGACAGACAACCCCGTCTCAGACCCTTGCACTTGTTAACAAAACGCATAGGTTTTTCATTTGAACCTTACTCTCATAAAATTGCCTTTGTAAATTACCCACTGTTAGGCATAAGCCTCTCCTAGATTCTGACACTCGTCAGTCATCAGGCCTGCGTAGTCTTGATATCCAACCTAATACAGCTCTGTGTTACTATCCGTTTATTGCAATGACAATATAACCACTTGACTGCTCATCCCTTACCCCGCATGAGTCAAAGGTTCTAACATGTCAACCTAAACTATTTCGAGCGAGGCCAATCCTAGGCGCGAATTGAATGAATGACTTTTGATTCACCAATCACAAGCGTCGAGTCGCGTCGAGTCTCCAATCACAAGCTGCCCCCCGCGACCGCCGTGGCATCATTTTGCAAAAGGGATTTTTTTTTACTACATGCGCGATCAAGTGGTTATAATAATATTGTCTTTGGTTTATTGTCATATTTCTGATGTAATTGGACAACCAAAAGAATTTGTTTTATGTGTTTATATCGCAGATTTACAATGGAGCTGTCGATGCAGATGCGCTACGACCAAATGGCACGCGCGGTCGGCCAGCGGCTAAACGTTGACCCATACTTAATACAGTTCTTCAAATGTCAAAAGTGAGTACATTTACCATATCAGAAATATGTTTCTCTATCTGCACGTAATTTTTATTTCTGGTGTGCACAATAAATTTACGTCTATTTTTCTATCATATCAGCTACATTTCGACCTATTTTCGAGAGGAGATTTTCGTCGTGTTTGTTTAGTTAGCTTTTGTGAGCTTTTCTTGGCTAGGAATGCAACAGAATCGTGCTGAAATGAAACATTTGAAAGATTCAATACCAAATGCATAGATTTCACCCAGGATTACTTCACTTGTTCGCAAGGGAATTTTTGTTCTCGGTTCAAACATGCAAACATTAAGATTAATCTCTTAAATTTTGTCTTTTAAAAATCAGGTCTCTTCAATTTTGAACGTATGCGCGTGCATTTGATTCTAAATGTAAATTATAAATTATAACTGTTTCCTTTGTATCGTTTCAGCTACAAAGATACACCCGGACTGCCCCTGAGATACTCATATGACGGAATACTTAAGGATTTGCTGACTTATTGTAAACCAAAGTGCCCTAAAAAGTTGTTTTATCAAATATTATCTATTAAAGTTAATGAATTGGACACCAAGAAACAGTTCAAATGTTTATGGGTAAGTTTTTTTCTTCATGTTACAAAGCACATTCATCTCTTCACTGTTTGGAGAGATTTTACTGTATTGTAAAATAAAAAAAAACTAGTTTATTAAAAATGATATGATTATTTACGGGATATTTACCGTGTTAAGGTTGTGGTTGGGAGCTCATTCCACAACCATACCACGGTAAATATCCCGTAAATAATCTTATAACGTTAGTGAACAACCGTGATAGTTTAAAACGGTGTTTTAGTTTTTCTTTTTATTTAATTTTCTTTCCTTTGAGCAGCGTATAGTCATAGTCTTTTTATTGCTGAAACATGCTTTCCGACAATACTTAATTTGTTTCTGCTCTGTTTTCCAGGTGGGTCCAAACTACAAAGAAGACAAGGAACTAATTTTATATCCAAACAAAGGCGGCAAAGTTGCGGACATCCTCGAAGAGGCAGCTAAAGTAGTGGAAATGTCTCCAGAGGGATCCGGCAGGTAAATACTTACTATTAAACGGCATGCAATGCAAAGCATGGTGGCTCCATTATGAAGGCAAACATATAAAGTCCTCCAAGTCGATATCATCGATTATATTTATACAATACAACTGAGATAGAAACATCTTAAAACAAGGGTCTGGGGCTGTTTAAATTTAAGCAGTGGATCAAGATCAGAACGCACTACCCAATGTAGGAATGCCACCATAAATGTTCACACAAGCGACCAGCTTCTTTATAAGAAAACCTTTCTTCTTCTTCTTTCGAGTCGATGTTCCGCAAAATACAATTCTATTTTCAAATCAAGTTTCTAGACCAGAAGTTTGCCATCCCAATGGCACTCTCCGTGGCTTCATTCAGGTCGTCTTTAACCTTTACGGTTACTGCAGTGTAAGTACCATTCTTATCGATCGGCAAATTTTACAGTTGAAATCGACAAATTCGATAAAATGCCATAGTTTGCCTTTTTATCGAATTAACGATTTCAAATGTCATTTTTATCGATCGATAAAGAATGGTACTTGCACTCCTGGTTTATGATGATCAGGGGGCCTTACGGACAGCTATTGTGGCACCAAACTAACGTTAAATCCGTTCTGTTGGAAAATCACGCGAACGTGAAACTTAACGCGCCCAGCAGTGCAAGTACCGTTCTTTATCGATCATCAAATTTGACAGTTGAGATCGTCAAATTCGATAAGTACTTTCTATGATCGATTCTGTGGCATTTTATCGAATTTGACGTTCGATAAAGAACGGCACTTGCACTACTCATACGGTTTACGGTTTGTGGTTGCGGTTAGCAGTTGTCCGTAAGGCGTGTTAAGAAAAAGTCTAATAATTATAACATCTGTATTGTTGATTTCAGGTTAAGAATCGTGGAGGTGTCGTGTCACAAAGTATTACCGGGACCAGACCCAGAGCTCACTCTCGACATGGTCACCATCGCTCCGCCCCGGCTTTACAGAATAGAGGAGATACCCAGAGATGAGCAGCACTTAGGGGTATGTTATAATATACACTCTGAATGAATACTCTTCCACATGGGTCTGTTTATTAACCTGGTCTGTAGCGGCTCTAGGAACGGTCATCCGAAGGAGCCAAAAAACAGATTAAGGTACAGTTACTAGTGTTACTACGTAGACAAGCTCGTCGCCAGTAGCACGGATCCTCAATATGGCTGGCAGACCAATCGTAAGGGGGGTCCTGATGGTACGTGGAGAGATAGAAATAGAAGAGTATCTATCTATAACCAATTAAAAACTTTAGTACTAGTACTGTTGGCCTTTTGGAAAAACTAGATTCACACAGCGGGCAATGGAGAGAGCTATGCTCGGAGTTTCTTTGCGCGATATAATCCGGAACGTGGATATTCGCCAAAGAACCAGAGTTACCGACATAGCTGTTAAAATTTGCAAGTTGAAGTGGCAATGGGCAGGCCACATCGCTCGAAGAACCAATAACCGGGGAAGAAAGATTCTTGAGTGGAGACCATGGACCGGAAGACGCTGCGTAGTTAGGCTTCCGACTAGATTCGCCGACGACATCGTGAGAGTCGTGGGCATCCAGTGGTTGCAGATGGCAGGCTGTGTTCAGTGTGGAGTGCTTAGGAGAGGGCTATGTTCAGCTGGGGATGTCTTCCGGCTGATGATTATGATGATGGTGATGATGCATTGATTAGATTCAGATTCAGACTACTATTATTATTACTAGCCCTACGCTACTAACTTCTATTTATTGGAAAACCAACAGCTTTTTACACTAAAAATATTCAATGGATAAACTCAGCCAATTACAGGTTCTCACAAATAGAATTGTCTAAATTATCATCATCCGCAGCCTTCCTTATTATTGTTTTTTCTTTGTTAAAATTTTCATGAGCGTGGATTCAATGTTCTTTACTCGTAATATTATTCAGTTTACATAGTATTAATAGCGTCAAACCAGTCATAGTCACAGTCAGAGTCAAGCTAAGTAAGTCACGGTCAAGTCAAACTCATGCCCCTGTAAAGTGGTGGAGACTTTACAAGAAGCTCCAATGGAGTCTTGGAAACAACACGAAAAGACACGTTTCACCTCGTTATATCACTTGTCCACACTCGAGCACGTTTACGAGCACTTAATGAATATTAATTCACCATTTAGTACACATTAACACTCGAAAATACACAAGTTTAGGAAAATAATCCAACAAGCCGACATGTTTTTTTCCACGTTGGCGCCAAAACTCTCCCTTCCTTATTAGAATCCTCTGTCTTGCCATATCGTCAGTTAATTAGTATCGAATTATGCAGATAAAATAATGCTTCTTTCGCCCTATCCTTGACACATAATCTTTGAATTCTTCTAGGAGGAGGAAATCCTAGTGCCGTGTGCACACTACCACAAGCAAGTGTATGCTACGTTTGGCATCCCGTTCTTTGCACGAATAAAGCACAACGAGCCCTTCCAGGCGGTCAAGGAGCGACTGCAGAAGAAACTTGACATACCCGACAAGGAGTGGGAAAAGGTAACATTACTACTACTTGGACTGTGTCAAACTACCTTATCGATAATAGTTACTTTTATTGAAACCTAAGCAAGCGAAGGATTCTAGCATTGATTCAAATATAGAATCCTGGGCGTGGATTCAAAGGTACGAGACACAAAATAGCTTTGCTGCCAAGCGAAACACAACTTTTCATCTCACCTTAGCGAGGAAAATATTATATTTCTTCTGAGTTAAGATAGGGACCTTCTTGAATCAAACTATTTGAGGAGCTATTCAAAGAGGTTGAATTGTTTTAAAACTGAAAAATGTAAAGGTTCGACAAATTCATTTAAATTTCGATTTTACTTTCCACGCTAGCAGCCAAAAACTACTTTTGTGTGCAGATTTTAAACAATAAAGAAAGCCTTTCCGAGCTGGTGAAATGAAAAAATATTGTTTGATGATAGAAAGAAAGAAAGAAAGAAAGAAAATAAATTTTATTCGACACCTTTACAAAAAACTTAGTGTGATTTGATCCCACTTCTGAATTTGATATGAGAGACTTGAACCTATCATAGTGAAATTTTTGTAGGAAAATTCATGTAAATACAATTTTTATGTCAAAATCGTTCGAGAGATTGTGAAGATAATCTCGCAATAGGCTGATGTTTAATTTATTTAAAGATATAATTAAATACATTACATATACTGAAAAAATAATTTAAATTGGCTGATCATTTTTTAAGATATAAGCTGTTAAAGTTTTGGTGGGGATTAAGAGGGGTTGCTCTGTCCCTTTCCCGCACAGCGTATGTTAGTATAGCATTTATATGGCGTACGTGCAGCTTGACGTCATAACTTGCTATAGTGCGCTCTCTGTCTAGAGTATTAAATTAAAATACTTTTAACTTGCTTATTTTTGACCAAATTTTAATTTTGTTTTCGTTGGGCTATATTTTTATGATCACCTTTTTTATGAGGTAATAAAAAGAAATATCCAACATGCCTATTTGCTGCAAAAAACTTACATATACTTAGTAAAAACTTATTACTAAACTTATTATTAAAACTTAGTGTAAAAGGTGCCCATTCTATACATTTTGCGTTACCCAGTATGTAATTTTTATTTTCGTTTTCGCAGTTCAATTTCGCTGTGGTTTCCAACGGGCGACCAAACTACATCAGCGAGACAGCGCCGGTCAATATTTACGACTTCAGATTACCTAGTAATACGAGTAAGTAACTAAGAGTAACCACGAGTAACTGCTGTAACAATAGTAATGATTTCATATTTTGAGAAGAAAATCAATTTTATAAAAAACAAAATTGAAATGTTCGATTTTATTAATCATTTTGGATTTCATGTTGACCTAACCTAGTAAAGAGGTAATGCCAGATCAAACATTTATTTGTATGGGACATAATTTGCTAGTAGCTTTACAAAGTTATGTCGTCAACTTTGTATCATCATCATCAGCCAGAAGACGTCCACTGCTGAACATAGGCCTCCCCCTTTAACCTCCACACTGAACGACACCCTGCCTTTTGCATCCACTGATGCCCGCGACTCTTACAATGTCGTCGGTCTATCTAGTGGGAGGCCTCCCTACGCTGCGTCTTCCGGTTCGTGGTCTCCACTCAGAACCTTTCACTTTGTATGCGCTGTCAAAAAGCGATTAACGTAATGGACACGTTTTATATTGTTTCTATAGTGGACACACTATAGAGACAATATAAAACAGACAACCCATATCAACAAGAGGAAAGAGAAAACGATATGTAGCTATCAGTCAACCATGTGAGGTAATTTTGAACTGGCATTCTATGGGAGTAAATTTTTTGTTACCCCAAAAAAACTGTGTTCCGTAATGATTTCCAACCACAGACATTTAGCAAGTTAGATACTGCAAGAACTTCAAATTCTATGAAAACCTAGCGTGTCGCATTTTTTGTACGTCGAGAGAGTAATTTAGTGGTAGTTTAACTCCATTCGCAACTGTTTTCGAAGTGTTTATGTGTACATTTTTGTATTGACATCTGACGTGATTCAGATGACGTAGATCGAATTGAATTCACTTGGGGCATTAGGGCCTTAGGCCTACTTGTTCCGGCCGCACGGCCGTAAAATGTAACTCGGTGCGGAACGTGAACCGTATCACGTTCCGCGTGATTTTCCGCACTGCGCTGTTTCAAGCCCACGTTAAGAAGTTGCCGTTAGGCCTAACCTATCCTAATCTGATCTAACTTATTCTATTATTATATTATTCTTTACAAAATCATGTAAAGTTATTTATCTGTAATGCACATTACTACTTACATTTGTCAATAAACGAATTTTTGCTGTTTCAAACAATTGACAATTGTAAGTATAATATTGCGTTACTAATAAATAACTGTACATGATAATGTAAAATACACCCAACTATTGTCGCAAACGCTGTGTCATTTCAAAATAATTAACCGGCCTAGACACAAGGACAAAAAAACTGTTTGTAAATTTGAATTTCCCGCCATAGGTGAAACGTTCCACCTTAAGGCAGGTCAATTGTTCATGGATCAACTCATATTCAATCGGGTACATTTGTCGTAGAGCACGCGCTAGAATTAAATAGATATGACACTTCCAGATCCGACGGGGCGGCCCTGGCTGGGACTCGAGCACGTGAACAAGACTCCCAAGCGGTCCCGCGTCAACTACTTAGAGAAGGCGATCAAGATCTACAACTGAGCAACCACCGTGCGACACCGCCCGCCCCACTCCACGCGGTAGTATCGCGGCATTCACACCGATCTCAATAAGCATTTCGGCGACGATCGACGAGTCTATGTGTCGCTAGCTCACTATTACAAGGTTCTATGTTATTTTCTTACACGTTCTGTAATTAAAAATTTAAAGTTTTTGACCTTTATAAATATTGACTTAGCAGGGTTTATGCTTGAGAGAGATACTTTCACTCAAGCATAAACCCTGCTAAGTCAATATTTATGAAAGTCAAAAAAAATTAATTGAAATTACTGAATGTGTAAGATAACCTTGTAATAGTGAGCCAGCGATGTGTAACCTAACCTCTACAGATTCTCGCGACAACACCAGAGAACTTAAAAATCGTGAGTGGAGCTTCATTTTTTTCGTCTTACAATGGGCATAGCTACACAAAGCCAACTAGCGAAAACTTGCTTTGCGCAGATGTATCCTAAGGTGGTACGATTCACCTACGGCGGGAAATTCAAATTTAAACAGTTTTTTGGTCCTAGTAGCCATGCCTGGTAATTAATTTTAAATAGCACAGTGTTTGCGCAAAATGTTGGCTGTTCTTTACATTATAATGTACAATTATTTAACAGTCACGCGCCATATTACTTACATTTGTGAATAAACTGTTTGAAACAGCAAAAATTCGTTTATTCACAAATGTAAGTAATAATGCGCATTAGAGATAAATAGCTTTACATGATTTTGTTAAGAATAATAATCAATTTGCGCAAACATGATGGTTGTTTACAATAATTACCCGGCCTAGCTACAAGGACAAGAAAACTGTTTGAAATTTGAATTTCCCGCCATTTGTGAAACGAACCACCTTAAGTCCAGTATGTTCTGTTGTAAGTGCCTCGCTACGTAACAGTAGAAAGTGCTCAAAATTGTTAATGGAGTGTTTGGGCGGATTTTCTCCCGAGAGTCTGCAGGAGGCTTTATGAGCGGTTCCTGATCGTCATTATCTGATTTATTGCGATCGTGTTACCTCCTAGTTAGATAATAGTTAATTTTCAGGCCGCGATGCTCGTACCATGTTGTACCGATCGTCTCGGTGCTACTTTACTATCGTGCGGAAACTCAGACTAGCTTTATTTAACACAGCGAACACCGATTCGAATTATTTGACCCGCTCTGATCGATTTTAATCGAATATACCGTCGCAGGAAATTTGGACCGCTGTAGTGCCCCAGTAGTTTTTGCTAGATAAATTGATTTGTACTGTCGCCTCGTCGGTTGGTATCTTTAACGCACCAGCTGTGTTTAATGATACCCTAACGCAATCTTTACATAATGGACGCATGTGCATCTTCTACGCGAAAACTGCTGAATTTATTTATTATTTTTGACTTTATATTCCATAGTACCAAAGCGTTTGACTAGCAAAAGTAAATTACCAAATTATGATTGGATCTGTAAAGAAATAACAAGGGTGAGAAATAATGGTTAAACAAATACAATTAAAGTCAGTGAAAACGCACCCACCTTCGTCTATAATGTGAAAGGGCCTAAGGGAGGCGGTATTATTAGTAACAGCTTGTAATATGTTCGTGTTGCCAGTTGCCAGCCTTTTTTTAGGTAGGTATTTATTTAAATTATTAAACATTTAGAGCTTCAATGCCTGGTGAATATTACGCAAAATTGTAGAAGTTGCTGGTAACTTACTAAAGAACTATTTTTCTAACAGTACATAAGGACTAAATACAAAAAAAAATTTCCAAAAGGGCTGTTGAATGCAAAATGAATATGGAATAAACAAATTAATAACTAAATAAAATACCTATGTAATGGTCATTTTTCATTTTTTTCAATATTTACTAACAAATGTCACTCTAATATCTGTCATTTTGAAATCGTTGAAAAAAATTGGCATCGTGATATTTTATACTTAGAATTATCTTTGTTTTAGTGTACATAAAAGCGCTCCGTCTGGAAAATTCATGGTGGAATTAAAATCACAGTCCGGATTTGTGCTCACCGGACTATCTCCTTCGTTTGATGGTCAATCCCAATACGTAGCATTGGCGAAATTGTGGTGGCTCCTCCACAAAAAGCCATTAAATAAGGAGTGATGTTTTAGAAATATATTTGTTTTGAATTAAAATACATAATTATATATACATATATTTTGGGGAAAAAGTTTTTTGTTACTCGGTCCTAATGTCCTTTGCGCATAATTTATGCCATACTAGATTTTGTGATTTCAGTGCACTATTCAAACTGAAGTGATACAAATATCAAAGCAGTGTGTTGCTTTTTTTGTTAATAAAATTACCGAATTAGTTCCAGTCTGAGCAGAACTATAATTTCCATCGTCTTGAAATACTTCCTATACCTATACCTACACAAATTTTCCCTGCTATGCCAATTGTTTGACTTTCGCTATGATCAGTACGGTTTTGGTAATTCGACCAAATTAAATTACTAGATTATACAAAGCACTCTAAGATTAGAGATTTCTACTGCGGTATATGATGTATAAAGTATAATAATAAATTATAATCGATTGTGCCTGTGGTTGTGCGAGTGGTAGTTGTCTATAGTGGCAATAAAGTTCAAACTACGGCTCCCTAGTTTTTAATTTAAACTTTGACATTTGTATTCTAACTTTTACCATATAATTTTTTTTTGTAATAAAATTATGGTTCGATGTAGTCTTATATTTAATTAGTTAACTATTGTATGAAACTGCAATAAAGTGTTATTCTTACGGTGTATCTATTTCATTACAGCTGTGAATAAAAGGCCTTAGAATTTGTTTTTGTTTTTGAAAGCTTTTCCTGAGTTCTTCTGGAACAATCTAATTATTTTCACAAGTGCATACAAGTGCATATTAGGAACGTGATATTTCAATATTCTTGTATAGGAATGACAAATACGCACTTTAATTAAAAAGAAAACAAAATTGACATAAATTATGTATTTATTTTATTTATGTCGAGCATAATTGATACAAGTGTCTATTGAGTTTACCTTACATATATTTAAGTACATTTTAGAAATACTGTTTAACTAATTTAAATCCTGTCTAATTTAGCTTGCAACAAATGTACAGATTACCAAAATAACGAATAAGAGTCCTACTAAAAAAATGCAATAATTCTATTTGGTAGAATCAGAACGGCAAAAATATAGGTTTCGTCGCTTTTTTCGTCAAAAATTTTGAGTGTGCTCTTAACAGCACCATTATTATTAGAATACTGAGTATAATTGTATTTCTGTTCCCATTAGTACAATTATCAGTTCCATTGACTGTACTAGTGGCACTTTTGTGTCTCATTAGTTCAATTAATGGCGGTCGACTGAACTGCAGAGACATGTTTATTCCCTTTGGTACAATTATCAGTTCCATTGACTGTACTAGTGAAACTTTTGTGTCTCATTAGTTCAATTAATGGCGTTCGATTGAACTGCAGAGACATGTTTGTTCCCTTTAGTACAATTATCAGTTCCATTGACTGTACTAGTGAAACTTTTGTGTCTCATTAGTTCAATTATGGCGTTAGATTGTACTGCAGAGACATGTTTGTTCCCTTTAGTACAATTATTATTATTTCTATTGACTGTACTTATGGTTTTAGTTTACTTTTGATGTTGAAATTTTTGAGTATCGATCCGTTATCCATAGTTTTAAATATCTTTGTATAGAAATGACAAACTCGCACGTAAGTAAAAAAAATAAGAAGAAAAAACCAGATTGAACTGAGAACCTTCCTTCTTTTTGAAGTAGGTTAATTAACATAATATGTCAAAGGTATTTAAAACTGTATAATTATTCGTTAAATGCTCAAAAATATTCGAAATGAAAATCATAATAAAACCATACTAACCATTAAAGTATAACATGTGCATTTATTATAAATGTATGGCAAGAGACTTTGTGTTATTATTTTGTCAGTATTTCTAAAACATATCTAAATTTGTATTTGTAAACTCGGGACACTTGTTTTGTAAATTTTGTACTAGATCCACGTGTTTTGTAAATCAATGACTAATATGTATTTATTTTACGTCGATCATTAAGGTAATTTTACAATGTTGCCCTCCATGCTACCAATGTTGCCAGTTGGTAGATATTATTATAATATTTATACATTACATTATTACGAGATTTTGTTCTTGAAAATCCTTATTATGTATATTGGAAATATTTCAGTATGGCAATGACAAATAATGCAGAATAAGGCTGGGTTTATAAAATTAATTTACTTTGCGGTAAATTATTAATTAGTACTTAAACAATTGCAGGTGATCAAAGGATACTCAAATAATAATTTAAATGGAGTCGCCTATTATCATATTGCCAGGTGATTATATTCCCAGGTGAACAAAGTCGACTAATGAATCTACTTTTGTCACCCAGGTGATTAAAGTGGAATATACCGTTTCTTGGCAATATAATTATTATACTTCCACGAAACATAGTATTGGTTGAAAGCAAAAGTGCACTAAGCAAAATCAAAATCTCGGAAGCAAGTTTTTTTAAAAAATATTTTCTTTAAATTATAGAGTATTATTACAATGTATCATGTATTGGAAAGTTTGTTTTGAATGCTGATGGTATTGTGATAGTAAAAATGTTAGTAAAGCTTGTATATAGCTGATGCACGAAAAAAAATTAAAATAAGAAACGTGTAAAAGTTTGTGCTTTTGTATAAAATTTACGACTAGCTTTTTCTGCATATTGTATGTATACGTATAACTTGTTATAAAAGTTAAAGGCAGATTATTAAACACTTGAAACGTTAAATTAGTCGAATTACCAAAACACATACAAAACCAGCATTTTTGTAAGAGCTTCAGATCCTATAGTCGCGTGGCTGCCTAAATATCTCGGAAAAGTTATTGTGCAATCTTTACCCTTTCCTTCGTTCGCGTACATTTGAATATCTGAGGTGTATAAATATTGAAATGTTATAATATTGAAAGCTTTACAAAATAACTATAATTTTAATTATATAACTGTGTGCATCGACGGCATCAAATGGAAGCCAGGTTTAATAATCAACATTAGCAATGTGATTTTGTTAGTTCCGGCTAAAAGCCCTTTCAACGCCGAACATATAAACTGTTAATTTTTAATTTTTTTACTTGACCTGCCAGAGAAATGTTACGTTTTATTGATAAATGATAATGTCGAAATTATGTATATATACCTATATATTATGTAATAAATTAAGAAGAAAAAAAATACAATAAGTTTTCGTAATGATACCTTAGAAGTTTTAAGACATTTAATAATTTCAATGATACTTACACCCTTTAGTTTTTCATAGCAGCACTATCATGTTTACGCTATTCAAAGTAGAAGTCGTTCGCTCGCTTTGTTTTTGTTACGATGATATTAAGTCGGGAGTTACATATTATTTTAACAATGTGTGTTGGTTGCGCTATTTTCATTAACACGGTTTGAGGTATTCGAGAGGATCTTAGTAAATATAGTTGCTTAGAATACGCGCCGATAATATTCCGGCAAAATGGGATTATAGTCTTAATTTAAGTATTGAACCGGCGGCTGATTAGTTGTGGAAGCGACTGAACTCGCCGCGCAAACATGGAGATGTGTCCATGCTTTGTGTTCGATTTGAATGTTTCACTGAATATAATCCTATATTTGTTTATTTTGGTTTGTTTTACGAGGTCACCTTTATTAATACTATTAGGGATAAACAACTCTAACGCACGAGTTTATATCAACAGATTTTATACTCTAAAGTAGGATCAATTTTACTTCCATATTAAATGTCCAATGACAGTAGGCTAAAAGAAATAACAGGAACATATTAGGTACGAAATTATGAATAGACCTTAAAATATACAACATTTTGCCATCTTACAGCACACTATCTTTATTAAAAACCTCGTGCGGTATTTTACGAAACTACAAACTTAATTTGTGATAATAATGGAGAAAATCGACAGGAGCTGTGTGGAGCGGAGCTCAATTTCTTTACTCCAGTCTTTCAAAATACTTAGTCTTTTCAAAAAGGCATGTTCACAATGCCTGAAGTTTTTGCTCTAAACAAACATCGAGTAACATTGTTAGGCATTCACAGATTACTAATTATTAGGCTAAAAGAGGCTAGAAACGAGCGAAATTCTACTCAATATTTTTACCCCATGCAGAGTCCAATGTTCGGAATTTCAAGTTATTGATGGTTGACAACATTTGGGTCTAATAAAGAAGAATACATCTCTATTAAATCGAAATTGGTATCAGTGGTATTTCGCGAAACGATAGAAATGGAAGTAGTGCTGTACGTAGTAGGTACTACCTACCCCCATTTCTATGCGAGAGAAGACAAGATAGAAGAAGACAGTAGGTACGAATCAGAAGTGGGATTTCGGTACGACCGAACAACACAAAAAA
This sequence comes from Agriopis marginaria, assembly GCA_932305915.1. NCBI lineage: Eukaryota > Metazoa > Arthropoda > Insecta > Lepidoptera > Geometridae > Agriopis > Agriopis marginaria. Next base: position 6,588,316 of record OW029925.1, on the reverse strand, counting down.
CGCAGTGAAGACAGAAGCTACGTTAATGGAATGAACATAGTAGAAATAATTATTGTAAGCAAATCTCAACCATTCATCGATCCGCTGCCTGTCATTTTCCCCGCAATTTACCATCCAATGTCTACTGTTATTCCTCTCAATCGGTCTCCGGATTAAACAATAATACCCGTAATCCGATAGGCAATTGGTTGCGTCGCATAACCGTAATGACAATCAATTATTTATCGGCGCCGGCGGAATCTACCCTTAATCCGGTCTCTGGAGACAAACGGGCGGAGACCAGACGATGAAAAACTATACTAATTAATCCTGAAGCCTGTACTTACTAAAAAGTCGGCTTGGAAATTACGTTTCTCGTTAGGCGCATCTCTGGGATGCTAATTGCCGACATCGGTTCGTCCTTTGACATGAAATGGTGTGCAATTTCACAACCGTGAGGTTTTTACGTTAGTGGAAATTTTACTAGCTTGATAATGCGCGGTCTTGTCTACACTCACGTGGTAGGTATCTAAGAGGAAAACATTGTTTTAGGGTTCCGTATCCAAAGAGTGTAAACGGGACCCTATTACTAAGTCTACGCTGTCTATCTCTCCGTCCGAACAAAATAAAAAAGTAAAGTGTTGTTATATTACTATAGGTATAGACCTCATAACCGTTTTTCTCTAGTGTAAATACGGTAATACGTACAAGCGTCAAACTTGGCATGATTATAGCATGGACTTGGATGGGTGACCGCTTGGGCTCGTATCAATTGAGCCGCGGTCGGCACATTGAGAACCTCCTTTTTTGAAGTCGGTAAAAAATAGATCTGTGTTTTGGGTTTAGTTTCTACTAAGCTTCAAAAATATTGCCCATTAGCAAGCAGTGGACGCGTACCAAGCTAACAGCGACAATAAAGTTAAAACGGACGGTCGTAATATACAGGTGTGTGTGTAAATGTCCAGAACGCGTCTCGGTACCGTTTATCAGTGTCGGGCAGGCACCAGGCAGGCTGGACACGCAGCGAGAACGTGGCTAGCTGCGGCGACCGGACAGAATGGTGCGTCGTTAGCGTTAATCCGATTCGGGCATTGGGGCATTCGAGTATCCGGCGCTTCGGCATTCAGCCAGCGCGGCCCCTCCCGCTCAGCAATGCGAGCCCAGGAATTTGAATGCAAATTGAAAATGCCATTAGATCAGCAAACATTTAGTTTCCCTATCAAACGTTGCATTGTGCTCCGGTAACCGACAAATACTTATTCGCAGCGCCATTGGAAGCGGAACGAATGGGTTGCTCTCTGTTTGCTGTTAGAGCTTATTTCTATTTCTTGCTTTATTTCTATTTCAGGCGAGATTTTGTATGAAACCAGCAGTTGCAGCACTTACATTCTTTATAACTTGTAGCACTTGTTACCTACGTTACGAAACTACCTACGGCAAATCGATCGACCCAAGTTGCTCCTAGTGGACCATTTGCAAGGGCGATAATGTTTTATGTGCAGTATAAAGTTCTCGATGTTGTTTTTATGGTTTTTCGCTGGATACATTATCGTAACAATACCAAAATTACACCTCTCCGTTGTTTGAAATGCACATTGTTTTGGCGATCGCTCAGCTAATATGGGCTTTTTCGCTTTGTGCGAGCGGAGACCAGGAAGTGACTCTTACTACTGCTATTATCTGGAATAATCCAGCTAGTGTGAAGCCTACGACATTGTATAGAAGGATTGCAGTGGACAGAAATGCAGGAGAGCGATCCGAGGTCTCATCTGACATATTCCACACGATGACTGTGGACCGTAGGAAACGAAGTTAGTACATAAGTACCTAGTGAAATCACCCCCAAAGATCTGTGTCAATTTCAGGCCCAGTGAACAAAAAGTTCCGATGCCATCTCAACAACGGTGAAGGAAAACATCGTAAAGAAACCGGTATGTCCAAGAACCTTAAAAGTTCAAAGACTATGACGTTCAACAAAAAGTTCAGAAGACACAGTACAGTGATAGTATCTGTACTAAGCCCAACCCAAAAAATGTGTAGTAAACTGGTAGTAAATTATCTTTTACAATAACCACAAAACCCAAACATTCTAAGTTAATAGGCCACTACCTTAGGCCACTACAAAGAACAAAATATTTTTACACGGATTGTGAAGTCGGCGGGAACTATTATTTTATTACCAAACTTAGATTTAAATTTTTCAAAATTTATTTTGTAGTGCCCATCCTAAAACTATTAATTATGATCTTTATTGTAGTGGCATATTAACTTAGAATATTGTGTTTTGTGGTTTTTTAAAGTCTGTTTTTTTAAGGATAAAATTATTTTAGAATTTTTGTGCAACAACTATGATAGTGAGTGCTTAAAACCTTTAACTCTGTTAGGGGCGAAACACTAGTTTATACAGATACGATTACCACCACAGATTACCACGCATGAATACCCCCTTGTTTTGACTTAAACAAAACAAAAGTATTGTAGTGATTTGTTACTGCGAAATTCGTAGGCGCTCTAGCAAAAATCCATATTATTTGAGCTGGTTTAAAAACTACTAAACCCTAATTTATAAAATTTTTGTGGGACCAGCTCGCGGGTTTCTTCTACATGATAAAAAAAGGAAATTGGTTTACAGATCGCTGCACATACATTTAAACAAACCGGGCCGAATTGAGTACCTTCCTCTTTTTTCGAAGTCGGTTAAAAAGTGGATAGTGTCGATTTTGGTAGTCAATAAATATTTTTATTTTTAGATCATGGTGATATTTGGAACTGGGACTATTGGTGTCAGTTTCAGCCACAAAAAGGGAACTGTACAACAAATGTTCAGAGGTAACTACCTCTTTTATACAGGGTTATTTTTAATATACTGCAAACCTCTCGGAAGCAGCATCCCTCCATCTTAATTGTAATTTTTTTTGACTTATTTAATTAGCCTTTTTTTTCTACGTTACAACATAAAAGTAGGTATTAAAAGTAGTGCTCTAAATGACAATAACTTTACGTGGTCTCAAATGAAAAGGTAAGCGGGGGCACGGGCAAAGCTCAACCCTCACACCGACAAAATTCAAAGAAGTAATTTTTTTAAACACTTTAATTATTTTATGTCAAAAGTAGGTAAAACTCATGAAAAAAAATATATTAATATGATGGTTGTTATATATGATGTGGAACTATTTATAAAATAAAGTCGCTTACCGCGTCTGCTTGTCTGTATATATCCGCTAACTCCTAAATCACGAAACTGATTTTGATGCAATTTTCACCACCAGTTCGATAATTTTTCACGTAGGTTTATATATTATAAATATTTATAATAAAACTAACTTACACCCGTGCGAAGCCGGGGCAGGTCGCTAGTTAAATAACCCTGTATGTTTCGAATGTACAGCCTATCCAATTTTAGTTTCTATGACCATCGCAATATTTTTCCCATTTTCCGCAATGTCTCGTTTCGCTGAGCATTAAAAGGACCATTCCATTTCATCGGTAGGTAATGAAAGTTTTATCCATTGAAATTGGACGTTCTATTCATGTTTCGTTCAATAAGCTTCCGCCCGTTCTTTATGCTTTAACTGTTAAACTAAATTATTTTTGATGCCTTCATTTTGTTTCGCAGATACTATTATAACTCTCAGCTGGACCAGTGCGAAACGTTTAGCTATTCGGGATGCTTCAGCAATAAGAATAATTTTAAAACTATAGTACACTGCGAAAGATATTGCAAAGGTAACATTTTCGTTCAAACTAAACTGATAGATAAGAGGAGGAAGAATATTGCAGGAAAGGAAGTGGAGAAAGGTTCTAAAGTTTAAAATATTGTTTAGTTGAGGCGTGCTTGCGATGGCCGGTAGAACGTCGTCCGGTAGGGCGTCATAAGTACTGCGGGGCTTTACGGCTAATTCCAACTCAAAATAGGGGTGGTATGACATCCCGCTTGTATTGTGCATTTGCCCCTGCCAACCTACCCAAACCAGCCGAGCTCTTTAAAATAACGGGCTTGGGTCGCTGACTAAACTGTTCTCCCCCTATTTCGCCAGGTGATGTGGTATTGGGGACTTGTTGTTGAGATTCTTCAAGGAATCCCGACCTCAATCGTATATCTTCTGTGGCCTTGCAATGCAGTAGTACATGCTCCATGGTCTCGTTTTCCTGTAGACAGCCTCGGCACAGAGGACTGTCTGCATTGAGCTGTTTCGAGCGAGGTAGCCGTAAGGCCTCAGGTCTCCGCTGCCCGGTTGGTATGACGTCAAACAGTAGGTACTGTGAGGCGTGTATTTTTATTGTCTGAGCTCAAGATTCTCTTTGGGGTCATAGCACGAAGCCTGGATTTTATACATAATCATGAAATTCGTTAAGGTAACAATGTGGGCAAATTCTTAGTAGTTAACTACTTGAATATTTTCAGGAGCTGGACTTATGACATTAAAGCACGTAGATAGATCGATATCATGTGCTTTGCAACCCAACGCTGGCTTATGTGTTGCGCTATTTGACAAGTAAGAGATATTCAGTACTATGCAATCAACAATATGATTTTACTAGTGCCATGTGATTGACCCCTGATCTTGGCCCTTGTGGTCAGAAGGGTGAAGTGAGGGTCAAGTCTGGTTAAATCTAATTATATGAGTGACGACCTCAGGGGTCTTACAGCTATCTCTTAACACAGCGCAGTGCGGAAAATCGTGCGAACGTGAACCTTAACGCGCCGAGATACGGTTTTCGGTCGCGCAACTTTTCGCTATCACCTTAAACAGAATCGCTTAAAACAGATAGCCGTAAGGCCCCAGTTCACTGCAGAGGTTTGAATTACTGTAGTTCAAAATTCTGAGTAGCACTGAACTGTTATGGGCATGTGATGCTTCCCTTTAGTTAAGCGAGCGACTTTCTCGTCTCGTCACGGAAAAATTGTTACAAACGGCCTTTCAAATTCAAATGTAATATACTGGGTAAAGGGTGTATTAAGCGAAAGGAGCCATAGCACCCATCATAATGAACAAGTTTTACTGGGAGCAAATCTGAAATCGCGAAAAAAAAATCTGCTGTTCCGTAGAAAACGGTCATTCACGCTTGAAAAAATGTATGGAACAGCTGATTTTTTTTTTGTAATTTCAGGCTTGGTCCCATAGTAAAAGTTTTCATAATGACTACGTTTACGGTACGTTTTGACTAAGTACACCGTTTCCGCGTAACCCTGTAAATGCGTTCCGTTTTGTAGTTTCGAGCATTTGCCCTTATATAGGTATGTACGTAAGTTATATGATTATTTACGGGATATTTACCGTGGTAAGGTTGTGGAACGAGCTCCCGATATTTCGGCGCAGTTACATGCACCATGTTCATGTTCACCTACCTACCTATTAATTTTTTTGTACCTATTTTATATATTGTACGTGAGAATATAAACTTGTGTGTGAAAATAATAATAATTTCAAGGTTCTACTACGATGTGAACGAGAAAACATGCAAAGAATTCGTATACAGTGGATGCGGCGGTAATCAAAACAGATTTGCGTCTCCGCACCAGTGTGCCCTGAAATGTGGAAGAAAGGGTGCGATTTAGTACAAGTAAATTTTGCCATTCCAGTGTGTTTTTTATTAGATACTAGTAGGCCGCCCCTGCTTCGCACGGGCGAAGCCGGGATATATAGCCTATGTCAACCGGGGATAGTGCAGCATCCCAACAGTGAAAGAATTTTTCAAATCGGTTCAGTAGTTTTGGAGCCTATTCAATGTAAACAAACAAACACACAATCAAATCTTTCCTCTTTATAATATTATATATAGTATAGTATAGACAACTTCTGCCATCTTGTAAATCATTATGGGCCATTTACACCAGGCCGTTTGTTAAGCCATTCTAGTAAGACAAGCCAGTATTTATAACATGTGTAAATAGGTAAATAGAGAACTGTGACAAAACGGCTTACACTACAGAATACATATAAGTACAATCTAACACTAAGATTGTTAAGCCGTTTTGCCGAGACGAGCTCTCAACCTGTTGAGTCATTGGAGCTACTTCATCAGAGAATACGCGCGCTCCCGGAAAATTTAGAGTCCATTACATGGCTGGATGTCAAGTCGACAACGGCAATCACAGAAAAGACGATTTTTTTTCTCTTCTGTGACGGCAATCGACTGGCAAAAAAAAATTGGCTCGTCAAATGGCTTGATGTAAATAGTCCATTATGGATACCTATGATGGATACCCTTTGATTATTTATAGTGGATACCACGTCAAACTGGACACTGATCTTTCAAAAATGTGAAAGTACTTTTGTATCGCTGTTTGTTACCTCTTTGCATCAAATTAGCTGAACCGTATTTTCATGAAATTTTGCAAGAAAGTAATAAATAAAAAGTTTCAAATAGATATTTGTTGGCACAAATAGAACAACCGGGAAATATTATTTCTACTTGGTCTATTGGTAGAACAAGCAGTAGAACAGGTGGTAACGACCCTATTAAGTAGTATGTTTGGATTATAATGACTGACATAGACACACATTTAATTATCCCTAAAAATACATGAATAGATTTTTTTTTATGTATAACTATTATTAAATCAACTTTTACTATTGGACCGACCCTCAAATCGTGAAAGAAATCAATGTCGCGTAGGTACCTAGGTACCTACACTTATATTTAACGAAATTATATTTTAACACACACAGTGACACAGCTGATATTATTCGCAATATCAGGGATAGTCCCATTCAGGATGGTAAAAGTTGTTCACAGATATTTTATAAGGACAAGAGACATCGTTTATTATTTAGAACAAAAAAAAAAACAACAAAAATAATAATAAAGAACAATGTTTTTTTTTGCCCCACCTCAGCATGATGCCGGTAGTAGACAACCGACCTTCTTTCAGCCTTCTTTCCTTCTTTAGTATCGCACTCAGTCCAGACACACATTAATGTACTACCTAATTCTTTCAACGAAAATGCTGAATAGACTAGGTAAACCTTTCATCAAAATGTTGCCGACGACATTTTTATCCCGGTGAAACAAATTGCCGCACCTGCCTATAAATCTAGACCCCAGCTAGACAGATTTCGCTAAGGCCGTTCAAACAGGAATAGGTAGTCGGGCGCAGTTTGGAGAGGCAATTCCCAGCCCTCGTCGGCATGTTGGAAATGTAGGACAGTGGCTCATCTTTGAACTTTGCTAGACTTGAGCACAGCTTGGCCACAATGTCAGATAAATTGAGGAATACGAGTAGTGAAGTCGTTTAGATAGTGGAAGAACAAGTAGGTATTTAAGAAAAGTAACTAGCACCGTATCATGGTTGATATTCCGAAAGCGATTTGATCCACTTTATGGACACCACACATTGGAACTGCTAGACTGGAATGCGTTGCCTGAATGGGTGTTCCCCAATAGTTATAATCTGGGTGGCTTCAAGTCGCGAGTGAATTGTTTCTCCAAGGTCAGCGTGCTCCAACGTAGACAGCATCGCCAGTTACACTTAGCCCTACAGGTTCATCTTCATTTAGGTACACCAGGTGAGATCAGACAGTGTCTGCCTACTACTGAGAGTTTGTATAAAGGCATCAAGCCTGATTTATGACTGATACGTTCCCTCCGGCCACTTGGATCCACTGCCAGGCTCCACCTGTGGAGCCAAAGCAATTTTTTGCTCCTATTGAATCTACCATTGGATCTATAGGTATTTTCTTTGCCTCTTAAATACATTGGTGAATCTAAATAACCCGCCATGCCACCTTGCCATATCTCTTTTTTGTCTGACCTCAGTGCCAGCCTGTAAGATTTGTGTGAAAGTTAGTCGGTCGTGGATGCCTTCGACATGCCGGGTATAATTTATTATTTTTCGTATAAAAAACCCAAACAACGAAACGCGTCAGTTTACCTACTATTTTCGATCTACTGTCGTAGTCCTTAATCCTCGTGACGAAGAAAAACTCCCCTAATTAATAGTGCAGCTTCTGGATTCATTAGTGGGATCTGCCAGCTCGGGCGCTCTCATTATTTGAAATTCGTTACTTATTTCATGGCGGAATATTTTACTTTAAAAGAAAGTATGGACTGTTGATTAAGGGTTTAGTTAAATTTCTTAAACAAAATTGTTAACTATATCTACGACTTATTCTCTAATAATTTTTAGGTAACTCGATATTGCACGTTTTACCCGGGTCATAGCAGACATGGTGCGATTAGTAGGTTTGGATTTGTACCTATCGAATTTAAGATTTAATTTAAGAGTTACACGACTTCAAACCTATTTGTTAATGTGTGACTTACATGTTAACATGACTATTTGTAATAATATTTTAGATTACGCTTAAATTATAGAATGTTTTTAACTTTTCATAAAAATTTGTTAACCCCAAGAAAAGCATCGTACTTAGTTTTATACGAATTCATCATCATCTTCCTACCTAAATATTGCCCACTTGAGTGCCTAATCGTATTACCTACCTACTCTACTTCTAGTACCTACTTCTAGAAGTACCTTATTGGATTTAGGAACTGATCTTTATGAATTTAATAGCGAAACACTCACAGTCTGAGATAATCAAGAACTCTCGAAAACTACTCGACCTACGAAGCTGACTATTAGACCGATTTTAATGAAATATCTATGGAACCAATCCGAAAGTATAAAATATTTTTTTATTTTATTTTATACTTTCGGATTATAAATGACGAAGTTCTGAGGTAATAAACGTCTTAAAAAAACGAATCGAGTCCCTCGTCTTTTGAAGTCTGTTAATAAGAAGTTTACGACAAAGACGAATAAAATTAATGGGGGAATTGTAGGTACCTATTATTATTTTTATTAGTTTATATCCTCGATTAGTACATGGATAACTTTTTTTATCCCGGAATCGTTGTCTGTACAATAGTTTTCAGAAATGAAACGCGCCGAAAGACAATCTCGCTCTGGGGCCTTACGTACAACTGCTAATAGCGGCAGCTAATCCGCTCAGTTGGAAAATCACGCGACCGCAAACCGTATCTGGGCGCGATAAGGTTCACGTTCGCGTGATTTTCCAACTGAGCGGATTTGGTGCCGCAATTAGCTGTTGTCCGTAAGGCCCCTGCCCTGCCTGGGGCCTTACGGCTACCTAGTAACGCGGGCTCGAAACAGCGCAGTTTGGGGTCGCGCAACTTTTCGCAACCACGTAAACAGAATCGCCGTAAGGCGCCTGATCAAAGGTTGGGCCGGCGCTGCACCCTCAAGTTGAAATTAATGGTGCAAGTCAATGGTGCAAACGGTACATCGGGGAAAATCTGTCGCCAAGCGCCTAACGGCTCGTTCCGTCACCATCACTAGAGAGTCAACTCCCATTCCAGGCCAGGCGTGCTTACCATATTCGACAACACCATCAGGTGAGCTGTGGACAAACGCCTAACTTATATCACGTCTCTCTCGCGTGTTCTCTCACAATCTCCTTTTAGCTTATTGAGCGTTTATACGTAAGAGGGTCGTATTATACACAAATTAGGTATCTGATTTGAATACTTTATGCAATTTGGAAGCGTTGTTCGAGACGACTCCAAAGAAAAGTCCAAGAACAATAGAAGGTAGTTAATTAGTCGTAATTTCAAATCCCTCTGGAGGCATTTTGATCAAGTTGATTGATGTCCCTCGGGACGATTCATTAGAGAAAACAGCGCCGATTGTTTCAGCCTACTAGGCCCTTCTCGTTTTGACAACTCAATTCTATTGTTGATGACTAAGGCCTCGTTTATCGAGACGCGGGGCGTTGGGCAGTCCACAAAGAGATTTTTTTTCTTTTCTGTGGGGCAGTCTTACGCGCGGTGTTTAATCGTATGTTCCAGTGATAAAATTATAGATGACGAATCAGCGCCCAACCTTTGGTCTGAACCAAAGTACTACTACTAACTAGTAAGGTAATCTGTGTATAGTTAAATTCGTTTATTCTCAGTAGTTCAATTGACTGACCTACTGAGATTTTTAACCTCTAGTTTAATTCTAGTTTAATAAAATATTTTGATTGAACTAGTGAGACTCAATTAGTTGCAAGCTAGATAAACTTAAAAAAATTACAAGTTTACATAAAAGTTACAAGCTAAACTTTGTTACAACGACAGAATGGGTACCTACTAATCATTATGAATGTTTACTATAAAAATATTAGCTGTGCCATACATAATAGGGATATTGACGAAATTTTACAAAGGCCTTAAAATTAAAGAATATGGTCCATATTTACTAGAAAATATTTTTTTATCTTCATTAGTGTACGTAGTAAATAATTATAAGCTGTTTTTATTTCAAATTTTATATGATGCACCAAAAGGCGCCAAAACGACGATCGCCATTTTGTGACGTCAATTATTAGTACTATGACAGAACAAAAGTCAAGTACTGGGTGAGTACTGACTTGCGTTCCAGATATTTTTTTGTTAAAATTTTCATGACCGTGGATACAATGTCCTTTAGTCGTGATATTAAACAGTTTACATTGTATTAATAGCGTCAAACAAGTAGTCATAGTCACAGTCAGAGTCAAGCTAAGTAAGTCACGGTCAAGTCAAACTCATGCCCCTGTAAAGTGGTGAAGACTTTACAAGAGGCTCCTATGGAGTTTTGGAAACAACACGTTTCACCTCGTTATATCACTTCCCCACATTCGAGCACGTTTACGAGTACTTAATGAATAATAATTCACCATTTAGTACACATTAGTACTCGAAAATACACATGTTTAGGAAAATAATCTAACGAGCCGACATGTATTGTTTTTTCCCACCTTGGCGTCAAAACTCCCGCGTTCCAGAGATAGGTACGTCTGGGTGTGACTACATCATTCATAACGTCATCATCCGTGTGAAGAAAAGAAAGATCCGAAGATTACGAGAATTTTTATTATTGAAGCCACATTCAGTATAGTTAATAACAATATAATTCGTGTAATGGACGACTGTGTAACAATTTTATGTGCACTTATTAACCTCCAAGACAGTCTTATCAAAAAATTTGAATTTACAAAATAAAATAATTAATAGCAATACATATTTGTTTTATTTATTTCGTGCTTTCATACAACAAAGGATATAATTATATATTAATCCAAAAGGATGTTAGATCCTGGATAGTATTTTTGACATAGGCTTGATCATAATGTGTGAACAACTCCATTATTTTCAAAATTCTAGATAACTACACAAAAGTAAAAAATAAATAAATTTGATACAAACATTTGTAATAATCATTAAATAAACATTTGTTTGTCTCGCTAATGGTATTATCTTCTTTTGTAAAACATTTAAAAGTTTTTTCCGTGTATGGGCATTTTATTTCTATAACTATGGTTTTATCACAGATTCCATCTTGAGGTGCAGCAATGTAGGGCTAATGTCGTGATATTATCAACCCACCCTGTTCTATTTTCTTGCCTGGTTGCTTAGAGACACATTTTTTTTTACTTCTTCCAAACTTCTTCTAAAGCACGTCTCCTTTTCATAGCTTTCCATTGTCTCTGGTGTCCTAGCTCCCATAATAGTCGCTACTAATGTTCCATCCACAGTTTTGCATCTGCTGACACTATACCTCCGCTAGGAGTAATAGTGTTCCTTGCACTATACATATGCAATAGAACCAGTTAGATGTTCTCCCATACCATACCTCATTTCATGCAACAAATTACTTTCATGTTGACTCCGTGTATCTTCTTCAAGTTTTGCAATCACGGTAACTGTATTTATTAATTAAATAATGTAATGACAGTTTTTGCAAATCTGGAACCTGAAAATTTGGATGATGTTTTAGTATTAGGCAAGAATTAATATTTCTAGTTCCAGCTTCTTTTACAAATTCCGTAAATAACAAATTTCCCGATGTGTTCTGTGAGCGAGTAGGCACTGCTTTTGAAAGTTCTTTGGTCGTTATAAATTTTAAAGTTGTCCCTACTTGGGCCAATGTAGATTTCTTCCAATAGCACTCTACAGAAGTACTAGATGGTTCTTCACTTCTTCGGTGAACCCACAACAGGAATGCAACAGCATGATTACATGCACCCTGGGATCCAGCACAATCATGACACTGTACACTCACTACTTTTCCCTCCTTCTCATCCACTGTCATAGTTGCTGCATAGGATTTTGACCGTGCTCGATGTTCTGGACAAACTTTGCACTTTAGTGTACACACATTCGAGTCTCGTTGCAACTGTACATATCCACTCGCATCATCGCCGTAAGACTGCCTTGACGATCTGCAAAAAAACATATATTTAGTACATATTATTAGGTATATAGAGGTCATACATGTAAGGAAATAGCCATTATAACCTGAAATATGATGCAAATATTTTACTGGAAACTTAAACTAAAAACACATTGCCAATGCACAGTTGAGGTTTTAATTCTTGTCTAAACAAATACTTACGCAGTTGTCTTGATATTTCGAAATTCAGCTGCATTAAAATCTGAGTTTGATGCGAAAAAGCTTGCTACCATTACGGCATCGATATTGGGCAAATTTGCACTATCTGCTTTCGCGTACCCTGCTTCCATGGTTGCAAATGAAGTAAATACTTAGTAGATAGAAAGAAATAGATCTTCGTTCAAATAATTTCAAGATTATGAAGTATTTCAACTATAGTAAACTGCAAAAAGTAGTATAATATACTGTTTCTGTTTGCTTTGTTTTGTTATGGTCGTGCTGTCATAACCAGATTGACGTCACGCACTGTGATTGGATTTTCAAGTCACGTGACACATAGATTAAAAATCGTGATTTTTAAATCTAAATAAATATATTTAGGAGTTATTATTATTATTGAAAAATTTTGAAAAAATCTCTTAATATAAAACCTTTCAATATAGCTAGGTTTCATATTTTATTTCCACCAGTGTCAAATACCCTATTGCCTTAAAATGCAACTATAGTCGAATTAACCGGAGTAATTCCCGATAAATATAGGTAGATATAAATAAAATACCTAGGGCTCCTATTTTAAGCATATGGTACTAGCTGCGCCCCGCGGTTTTACCCGCATAGTGATGAAAGATGGTGATGATGATGATAAAAAATAGCCTTTGTCACTCTCCAGCCCTTGAACAATACCCATGCAAAAAATCAGGTCGATCCGTAGCTCTGTTGCTGCGTGAAAGAGGAACAAACAAACCAACAAACCTTTCCATTTATAATATTAGTATGATTATGGACCCCTTTCTTAGTAGGTACACCCTTTCCGCGTAACCCTGTATAAGTAGATGCAGGATAACTTTTTAGAGTGCACAAATCCCCGCTTGCCGCTCGACGTCTCCCTTCACCATAAACGAGGCCTAGTATTTTATTTAGTTACACTCTTTCTTTTAGCAGTACGGTGACAATTTTCATTCAAATTCAACCAATTTGCAATTGCGTAAAAAACAGCGACAAATAAACGTAGGGATAGGTTGTATGTAACTAGACTAATTTATAGCATGTCCGCGAGAGATTTACTGCGCAAGGATAAAGCAAAAGCCCATTTTTAAACGCAAATAGCTGCTGGCATAGCTACCGTTGGAAATGGTGACAAATGGTGTTCATTTATGGGGTTGAAAATAGAGAAAAGGTAGCTTCCGCGCACATAGATGAGATTTTAACGCTAGCGATCTAGACTGGCATTTATTTTAGAGTAGGTATGGTTTCTTTTTATAAATTTCCTGGATTTGCATCGTTTACCAAGACCAAGTTCAGTATAGGCAGGCCTGGCGCAAACCACACTTTAGGTATGAATCTACAAGTAGCCGACTTGTCGGACTTGTCGCACGATAGACTAATTATGTATTCTGTGGTATAGATAATCCAACCGCTAATTAGGTATGTTTTCTTTTCTAAGCTTTGAGAAATACGTGTTGTAAACTGTATCAGCCAGCGATAACCGCTGGGTATAGACGTACCTATTCTAGAGTGGAGACCACCAATATTTATGAATATGTTTTCCCCGTCAGTTACAATCTGCGTGTCTTCAAGTCGAGAGTGAATCGGTTTCTTGTAGGCAAGCGTGCTCCATCGTAGACCGCATCGTCGCTTAACATCAGGCGAGATGAAGGTCAAGCGCAAGACTACTACATAAAAAAAAAAAAAACTTAAAACCGTTGCGAATTCGTCACTTTAACACTCATTGCCGACATTCGGTTTCTTCTGGGCAAGTGTGCTCCATCGTAGACTGCATCATCGCTTAACATCAGGCGAGTTGGCGGTCAAACGCAAGCCTATTCTTAAATTAAATTCACTCAGTGACTTTAGATCAATCTAACTAACCGATCCGGTCACGGTCCGACCGACCGGTCACGACGGAGCACGCATGCCCAGAAGAAACAGTTAAATAAGAAAAAAAAAAAAAAAAAAAAAAATATATTTATCTTCAGAACAACATAAAAAAAATATTTTTTAGGGTTCCGTACTCAAAGGGTAAAACGGGACCCTATTACTAAGCCTACGATGTCTGTCTGTCTGTCTTATTGTTCGTCGTATGTTTGTTGTGTGGGGATCCCCCTTTCATTTCGACTTTTTTATTATTTGTTAGTCAATCCGCCGTAACGCTACATATTCTGTGAACATTTCAACTGGCTATACAGCTGTTAATAGGTAGGACAGACAGACGGACCGACGGATGGACGGACAGACAGACATCGTAGGCTAAGTAATAGGGTACCTACCGTTGTTACCCTTTGGGTACGGAACCCTAAAACCTAATGTCCAAGCGTTTTTCCTACTTACTACATATCCTATTTTTATCTTTTGGAATGTAAATGTGTGAAAGAGATAGATCCGGTCCTAAGCTATCTCTTTCACACATTCTAGAGCCTCTGGTCGGTGAGCGCGGCCCTTAGTTCTAATTTCTATACAGCCTCTTTTTTAAAATACATTTTTAGTTTAATATAAACTATAATTATTATTCAAGTCGTCTGTTTCTACTTCTACTCTAAAATTCAAATTAATGTAGGTATAACTATCTCACAAATGCAGCATCCCCGTCACTGTCGATATTCTAAAATAATCTCGACGAGAATAATAAAATAATCGCTTAAGTATTCACTTGTTTATTTGATTTGAGCTCGAAAGCCTTTGAAACGAGCTGAGCTGAGGTTTGCATAAATAGCTAATGGTTGCACCGAGCCCAATGTCTTTCAGCCATCCCATCAGTGTCTGAGTGGGCCTGGGAGGGAGAGTTTCAGCTTAATGTGAATATTATGCTAGACTTCACTGTGTTCTATAGGTACCTACTCATTGAACATAGTGTTATTGCAAACATTTTATGACACTAATACTGAGCACCGGGGCATTTAAGGGGCGGTAAGGCCGCCACTCGTGGCACTAGATCGTAAGTGTTTCATATATTATCTGTTTGCAATTTTTATTTATGGTGTACTTACACAATAAAGAGTTTCTATCTACCTATCTGCTACACGCTACACGAACTCATGCATGATAAAAAAAAAAAGATTTGCTTGGGTTTGACCGCAATTTGCTATGATTTTAGGTAAAAAATATTTTTTTTATAGTTTACATTGAGGCTAGCCTGGAATGTCATAGCCTTGAGGCCGCCTATAGGGCCCTGACGTGACCTCTTATTACATAAGTATAAAACCATGTTATCGCAACAAATTTTATTAACACTGTTACATAAATAATTACAGTAACATTAACACACGAAGAGAGTAATCAGATTACAAAGCTTAATAACCTACCCGATGGATTTACATCCTACTGTTTCGATAGACACAAAATTTTTATTAACGTTTCTATAAAATATACGATATTTTTATAGTGACCGCGAGTCTTGTTTCTCATCTTCCTTTATATTTAGAGCCGGCTATAGCCTGCAAAGTGAAGAACTGTTTTAGTGCGCTGAATATCTTCGAGTAGTACTTTGCGGAGTTCACAGACGTGTCAGATTTAAATTTTCTGCATCTTATTTTTCTGCCGCCTGAAAAGGGCAACACGCTATGGAATAAAAAAAATAAAAAATTTAAAAAGAAAACGTTATGCTAGGGATCGATATTTACATGTTCTTACCATCTCGTATCGCATCTCTTCGTTGATTCGCTCGCAGAGGTCGGACGGGATGTCGCCTTCTGTCACGTCTTGTAGGACATATTTCAGTTGAGAGCTCCTACAAAGTAAAAGAATGGAAAGCCCAAGTCTAACTGGCACGTCCAGCAGGCCTAGCACGGGCCGTGGACAAATTGTCTTTCCACCGTTTTTAGCTTTGTCGTGTCTAGGCAGGTATAAAAAGAGGAACGTATCCATATTCTAGCTTTGTAGCGTCTAGGCAGGGATAAAAACGGTGGAAAGACAATTTATCCACAGCCCATGCTAGGCCTGCAGGCGTGGCACCCGGCGTTTAAGTAGGCGTGGAAATGTCAGCTCTTTGCTGTTTACTATAGCGTAGGTATAATAATATAGCCCTTTATTCAGATCATGTTACAATAAATGTTTTTTTTTAATCATTCATTGTAACATGATCTGAATAAAAGGCTATAATATAGGTAGGTACCATCGTGAAATACAATTCATATATATTAATTATTATATATTGTTATATTATAATAATATTTATAATATTAAACTCTAAAGGCTATACAGTAATTCCTTGGCCACTTGTTCGTCGCAATGCCGCCTTCATTCTCCAGTAGGCGTTGGAGACTTAGAAATATAGAAGGCCTTGTAAAATAAGAACGGTTAGGTCATAGTTAAAACTAGTAAAATGTCAGTTTTGCTCATAAAGGTCATGTTACATACTGGATCTTAGTCTTATCGGTTTTTATCGGATACATATCGGAGAGTGAGATCCTAGTACCATTTTTTTTTTTTTGTACTTTTCATTACATGTCATCATCATCATCAGCCAGAAGACGTCTACTGCTGAACATAGGCCTCCCCCTTTAACCTCCACACTGAACGACAGCCTGCCTTTTGCATCCACTGGATGCCCACGACTCTCACAATGTCGTCGGTCCATCTAGTGGGAGGCCTCCCTACGCTGCTTCTTCCGGTTCGTGGTCTCCACTCCAGAACCTTTCTTCCCCATCGGTTATCGGTTCTTCGAGCGAAGTGGCCTGCCCATTGCCACTTCAACTTGCAAATTTTAACAGCTATGTCGGTGACTCTGGTTCTTTAGCGAATATCCACGTTTCGGATTTTATCGCGCAAAGAATCTCCGAGCATAGCTCTCTCCATTGCCCGCTGTGTGACTCTGAGTTTTTCCAAAAGGCCAACAGTCAACTTTTCATTACAAGTGCACGTAACTTACTGTATATAAATGAGCATGTAAGCACTAGTGGCCTTCCTCGCGAGATGCGGCGCGTCCTCTTTCCCCCCGAAGTTGTATTCGATGGCCTCTTGCTTGCTGCATCGAGATACCACATCGTCGTCGAACTTGCACCACTAGATTGTTTTTTTTTTGTTGGAAAAATGGTTGGATTAGTAATTAGGAAATCAGAAACCTAATACGGCAGCGAGCTGCTAAAGAAGTTTTTATAAACGAAAATGTGGGCCAAGGCGAAGCCGAGACCAGCATACGTGAGTCTATAAATACATCAGTTGTTGCCAAGTACTTTTCTGAAATGGAATTGATATTCACGTGAAAATTTGACAATAATTTTGGGTTGCACATTTCATTCAGAACTTTGTCTCAACCAAACTACGAAAAATATTTTCGGATTTTTATTGTTATATTTTTGTTGTTATATTTTTTATTTATACGTTCTAAGATAACCACTATGCATTATTTACATATGTTGCATTTATATATATTGCACTTCAATCACCTACAGACAGCGTAGGCTTAGTAACAGGGTCCCGTTTACACCCTTTGGGTAGGTACGGAACTCTAAAGGCACCTAGATAAGGGAACATTTTTGGACTCACTTTTCCATCGCCTTTAGGGTTGATGAAGACTACGTAATGCCCGCCGTGGTTGTCTCCAGAATGCACTAGAACAGCGTGAAGTGTGTAGTGTGCTGGAGACGACGGTATCTCCTGAAGATAAGGGTCCAGGTTGATTTCCTCATAGAACTCAAACCTGCGGAAAAAAAATTGCATTGGCGTCATCTTTGTCAAAGAAACTTTCCACGGGGGTTAGACAAGACCCTTGAGATAACACGTCTCAAGCTAATGTCATTTTCATACAATTTCATCTTTCCGTTAACGCTAACAAAAAGTGGGTCTTGTCTAACCACCCAGGGTTTTTTCACAGAATAAGTGGCAAACAAGCTACGGACCACCTGATGGTAAGTGGTCACCGCTGCCTATATACACCTACAATATCCGGGGCATTGTCAGTGCGTTGCCTACCTTTGAGGACTCTATTTATCCATCGTTTGAAGCAGTCCAAATTATACTTCGGAGGAAAAACCGAAGGTGGTAAGCCATTCCACAATTATTAGGTAGGTACGTGGCAGAAACAATCGGTTTACTAGTTGAAAAGGTCACAGGACACAACTTATATCGATAATACATTTCGACCAAGTCTGTTCAACAGTTTGGGCTTCGATAAAAAAAATGTTCGAAGGGTTTCAGCAACAAATACCCTTGAATAACCAGCTTGCTATTATTATCAAAACTTAGTTCTTAAACTAGTAGGTATAGTTTAAAACTAAAATTATTAGTGTTTTGTTTTGGAACACTCAATTTGAAACATTGTTCTTGATGGACATAGTACTCGCTACGCCGTAGAGTATTGGTGTTACGTTTTTTTTTATATAGCAAATACATCCGCGTTTGACCACCAACTCACTTGTTACCAACAGCGACGATGTGGTCGAAGATGAAGCAATCATGTAGCGAAGAATTAATGCAGCGACCACCCAAGCAACGCCTGGATGTTGGACGCGTCGTCGGTCGTAACTCGTAGCTCTTCGTAGAGAGATTACTACGGCGCGACAGAGCTTTTTAGGGTTCCGTACCCAAAGGGTAAAAACGGGACCCTATTACTAAGCCTACGATGTCTGTCTGTCTGTCTGTCTGTCCTACCTATTAACGGCTTTATCATTCGAACCGTAATAGATAGCCAGTTGCAATTTTCACAGAATAAGTATGTAATGTTACGTTAGAAATAATAAAAGGTGAATAGGTATCTTCTAAGTCTGCGTGCTTCATCTTCGACCACATCATCGCTTACCAACAGGCGAGTTGGTGGTCAACGCGGACTTATCCGCGTAAAAAAAAAAGTCAAAAAGTAAATACGAAAAGGGGTCCCCATACAACAAACGGATTTTTTTATTATCGTTATCTATATCTTTACATATTATATCAACGGTACTTGGATGGGTGACCGTCTGGGCATTGATAGGATGTTTTTTTGCATTGTTTTTGTACTTTAGTAGCTAACAAGTTATGTGTTGGTACGGAACCCTCAGTTACACCATGTTCACGGTCTTCCCGTGAACATGGTGCATGTAACTGCGCTGAAATATTGGAAGCTCATTCCAGAACCTTATCACGGTAAATATCCCGTAAATAATCATATAAATTTAGTAATTATACCTGTCATTAAACTTGATAGAGGCGTCAGACTGCGGGTCGTACTGGAACCGCATGAGGTGAAGATGCAATACCGGAGGAAACTCGTCGAATCGCACGCCTTTCTCTGCCTCCTGCAGTCCGTGCTCACCCGCGTCGTATTTATTCTCTCCATCCAGCAGCTCTGTGCTTATGTAGTCTTTGAACGACTCGTAGACTGGAATTAGGTAGAGTCACATCACACATCATCCAACCGTCCAAATTCAAATATTTATTTGTCAGAACACGGTAGGTAGATACACATACATAAAGTTGCATACCTACATGATCGTAAGAATGGAGACGTATCTCATGTCCTTGCTTGTTACAGCGTACAAATGCTAGTTAGTTTTGTATATATGTACCTACATTTTATTAGTTTTTGTAAAGTTAAAAAAAAATAATTGGTCTATGTTAGAATATTGTTAAAATCATATTTTGGTTTAGTTGTATTTTATACCTTAATTAACAAAAGAAATATGATAATTGCTACCTATATAACTTATTATAATATAATTTAATTTTTCCTAGTACCTAGTCCACTGCTGAATAAAGGCCTCCCTTTTTTTTCTTTTTTACAGGACCATGCATACAAAGTCCTTCAGTCGTAATATCGTAGAAGTTTTGTAAAAAATCTGGTACTCTGCGTTTTCATAATAATTTGGGATGCTCGCGGTATCTATCATGATACAGATCTGTGCTAATACCATACAAAAATCCAGAAACATCCATTAATATGAAACAAAGTCGTGTGTGTTACACCATTTATAACTCAAGAATGGCTAGACCTATTTTCATGATCTTTGATTTGTTGGATTTCTCTTCGCCCCGAATAGCATAAGTATATAAAAATATAGGTTTTTTTTTCGAAATAAATAATTATTGTAAAAATTCATTTTCGCATACATAATAGGTACATTGACATGCATATTACATCATAGACAAATAAACATCTGAATCAAAGGGGGTTGCTGTCACTACCAAAGAGGTTCCTTCAAGCATAGACAAACTTCAAGGAAGTATACAGGGTGTAAGGGTAACACTCGAAGCCAAAAGAAGGTAATTGTACTCATCATTATGAACCACTTTTAATATGGGACCAACCCTGAAAACTCGAAAAAAAATCAGCTGTTCCATCCATTTTGTCGAGTGTCAATGACCGTTTTCTATAGAACAGCTGATATTTTTTTTCGTGATTTCAGGGCTGGTCCCATAGTAAAAGTTGTTCATAATGATGAGTACAATTACCTTCTTTTGGCTTCGAGAGAGTTCCCTTTACACCCCATATAACGCTGGTAACATCGCGGGGCGCAGCAAATTCCGGTCAAAACAAATTCAAGTGAAACTTAACCAATTCAAGTATTTCTTGCTACAAATACTACAAATTCATTTTATGTATTCAGCAAGCCGTAATTAGTCAGTAAGTTTGTAAGTTTAACTAAGTAATTAGACGTTGCAGAATGGAAATATCGCGCAAGTTTTCCACTTACTGTTTTTCTTCCCCTTAACGCTGAGTTGGATATCGTAGAAAGTTTCAACCCTAGTGCTGCTGCAATTAACATTCTTGCATTTTATAAAAGACGTCATTTTTCCTTCGAATAGTTTCGGCACCGTGCCCTCTACCAGTGTCGCTTTCATTTTAGTTTCGAGCTTGTCCAAGAGTACCTTCAAAACACAATGTAGTCAGTTGAAGCGTTTGCATTTCCTACGAAATACGAGTTGAAGGAAATCCGCTTACTCGCAGAAACTCCTGCACGTCATGTTGCATAAATGAGTCTAACGTTTCCCAGCCGAAGCTTTTAGTTAGTTTCTTTGTTGCCGCTGGTTTTTCGGAGAATTGTAGGTCGTAGAAAACTCGCTGGAGGGCGAACGCGACTGACCGCGAGCTATCGTCGCCTACTGTGGGAATTTTGTAGACGGCCTTTCTTAGCACGTTTGTAAAGAAAAGAGTCTGTAATAGCGAGTTCATGTAGCAAGTAGCTCCTTGATTTTTGAGCCCTGGAAATAAAAAGAAGGTAAATATACGCAGAAAAAATAACAGTTTAAGACGCTCTTTTTCGAGTTTTAGCAATTTTGGTCATCCTAGTTTAAGTGTGTCTACTTCCATGGTTAGCATAAAATTATAAAAATGATGTCATAACAAAATTGAATGTTTTACCTAAGAAACCCCAAAGACCGACCCACTATTATGGACATTTCGCTCGATAGAAAAAATATGTGAAAGAAACACTGATTTGAGCTTTTCTCCCTGTTTTTTTTTGGATTCAATAAAATACCTATTCGCAGTCAAAACAAAAAGGGGTTGTCTCGAAATTCGGTTTAAGGACGATAATTTTACATGATAACGCTTAGGTCGATCGTGCCTCTCTATAGCTTGTTCCGCGCTTTCGATTGCATGCACGGCTCAGGCGGAACGTGACACTTTTTCGTGCGTGCAGCCGGCATTCGTCGATTTACTAACTACACCATTGGACATAGAAAATGCATACCAACGAATCCCGTATGTTTTTTAGAGTCCCATGACACCCCGTGTGGAGCTTCAGCCACTATGCGAGCCTCTATTGTTATGGAGTCGTTCATCACAAACCCATTATCAGAGTTCATCAAGTTATCCCACGATATGAAATGTGCGAAGCCCCAGTCGTCTTCTTTACTGCAATGGAATTAGGAAAATTTGAATCTTACGCAGAATGGGCAGTTTTTGTCTACATGAGAAATAGTGCATAAGTTCATTAAAAATTGCCTCGTTTTTCGGCGTGTCACTGACGCTTTTTCTTTATAGCTCTAAGTTAGATTTTAGTAACATTTTGATGGGAACACTTTTGATGATACATTAACATAAAAATCAGATGTCCTTTATTATTTTATTTAAAAAAGCTTAAAAACAGGCTCGAGGCCAAACACGAAAGGTTTACAATTAGCCATTGAAGAGTTCCACTATGCACCCTATGGGTCTATCATCAGATCAGTTTGATGGTGCCAACTTGTATTGTAATCCGGATTAAATAACCTACTTGCAAAGTTTAAAATGGTTATCAATTAAAAGTAGGTTAAAGTAGAGTTCCAGGATTTGTTTAAATAGTTACAATTTAAACGTACTAAAATTGGCATTTCACATATTTTTGTGGGTACAGCAGTAAAGAGGCGGACCATGCAATCGATTGCAGAGCTAGCAGCTAGAGCTCAACTGGCATTAATTGTGCGGAGCTCCGCATAAGTGTGGCAGTCGATCCCGCCTACTTTTAACTTCCACCCCTTCCCTGATCTGTGGTTTCTACTCTCCGTCACGTCGGTCAAAAAGTTATAAAAGTGGAAATATTCGGGGAGATCACTGCACTCATCATTACGGTTTAGAACGGCTTTTACTATGGGACCAACGCTGATATCACGAAGAAAAATTCAGATGTTCCATACCGTTCGTCGAGGGTCAATGAACTTTGGTATGGAACAGGAGATTTTTTTCGGGATTTCAGGGTTGATCCCATAGTAAAAGTTGTTCATAATGATATCCCCGAATATTTCCACTGTCTTACCAGTCACCCAGTATAAGGTTGATTACCAATCCTACTAACCAGTGATACATATGATGCAGTTTCCTACAGAGTGGTTCGCCATCAGGAGTTTGAGAAAGAAGCTTCAGTTCCCCCAGACCAAAGCACGACCAGCCCGGAGAATCGCAGTCACCGTTGCACTGAAGGAATATCCCCAAAGCTTTTTGCTGCTGACGCTCTGGAGTCGTTGTGTGACGAATGAGGATCAGAATCTTCCACGGAAGGCATCTGACGAAGCAAGGCGGGGATAGCACCTGCTCTTTGAGCTGGCTAATATTCTGTACGGTGAAGTGGAACGTTGCTTCTGAACGAGCAAGGTCTTCGACGTCTTGCTGTGGTATATCCTTAAACAAATGTTGCGAGTGGCTAGTGATTGAGCAAGAAATATTGAGATTTGTATTTCCGAACTTCAGATCAGACAACCAAGGCGGATAAAGCATAATCAGCCTTATTTTATTATGGAAACTGACGTGGTTTTCACACATTTACACGGGAATTACTCACGTACCCAGCCCAGCAACTTACGTGAGTAATTCCCGTGTAATATAAATAAAACATAATCAGCCTTTTAATAGTCCCCTACCGGACTTTGGCTTACCCCCCGAAAGGGCGATTGGGCCATATCCATCGCGCTCGCCCAGTTGCGGGTTGGTGGATGGATTCACGTACGCCATTGAATTTCTTCTCCGTACATATGCATGTTTCCTCACGATGTTTTCCTTCATCGAAAAGCCAATGGTATGAAAATCCGTACATAAACTCCAAAGAGCTCAATGGAATGGGCCCGGAATTTGAACTCGCAACCACACGCTAACAAGGCAGATATGCCTTAGTACAAAATTCGTGTTCAAATGTCTCTGTCTTTCACCCACTTTTTTCACTGTAACACTTAACTGCCTAACGAAAAAACTGTGAGTACGTCACATTTACAAATTTTTCACGCACACCAAGAAACTTGCAACGACACGAAATAATAGCGCACATGCAAAAAAAGAGCAGCAAGGTCGTCTGCAGAGTGAGTTTGACTAAAGGCATCAAGCCTGATTTAGGCCAGATCGTTCGCACCCAGCACGCCACCTTACCATATCTCCCTTGTTTGTCTGATCTGAGATCCTTACCAAACACACTATAACTAACAATGTTTGTGTGAATGTTTGTTCGCACACAAATCCTTCAGCTCATACCCTGGATTAACACAGGTTTTTATTAAGAACACATTACCAATTCCTAAAGGACAGGTAGCGGGTAAAACTGCAGATGTCTGTTTTTTTGTTTGTTCATTCCTCTTTTCTGCAGTAACAGATCAAAAGAACGATGTGACATTTTAGGTAGAGGTAGTTAGGCCGGTATACTTTTTTATCCGACAAAATTTATGGTTCCACAGGGATTGTCTACGCAGGTAAAACAGCGCACAACGATTCTGATGCACTCTAAAGTAAACTAAATTTGACAGCTCTAAAATTGTTGCCATCCTTCTCTCACGTATTAAAATGAAAAGACAGGCAGATAATTTTAGTCCTGTCAGATTGGTTTAGTTTAGTGAGCGGTATGACAGAATGGGCCTCAATGTCTATTTAAGGAAGTAGGTAGGTACATTAGGATTTAGAGTAAAAATCGAGTCAAGAAATCGATAAGAAATGTTTTCAAGGGTAGGTATGTGAAAACAACTTTTTCATTACAAGTAGGTACCAACTTACAGTGCAGTGCAGATGAAATTTATTATTCTTTATTTTCCCCCTAATAGGATTTTGAAATAACACGTCTTGTGCATTTGGCAGTGTCATGTATTCTGAATATTTTCAAACACTTGCATCGTCAAACAAGTCATAGTATATAAGTCAAGTAGAGACACGGCCAACTCCATGTCATGCCCAAGTAGAGTGATGGAGACTACTAGAGGATTCTATGGAATATTGGAAACATCACGAAAAGACACATTTCAAATCATTATGTCTGAACTCGAGCACGTTCATGAACACAGAAATAATAATCCTACATCATTACACATAAACACAAACAAAAACTAACATTAAGCGGCCTGCTTTTTTCACGTTGGCGCCAAAACGAAATGAACTTTTTGTTTAGATGCTTATATACTATCTGACATTTTGTGGCGTCAATGGCATGTTACAAAAACCCAAATAACAATCATAAACATACAAATACTTTGGTATAAAACTTACCGATTTTGTGGGTTTTAGGGCTACAGCATTTTCAGTGCTGCCTGCTTCAATCATGTTGGCAGCAACAGACAACAAAGTAATGCTACAAAACAATAACACTATATTTTAGAAACTCGTTAATTTCCATACCGACGTGAGTCTTCAGAAGGTGAAAGGTGTGTTACCTTATTTCAAAATGATATTCATATTGTTTACTTTCAAAGAAAATATAAAAAAATTGAAATAATAAAAATTAATTTTGTAAATTTTATGGCCTCATGACATGCGTCATTCAGCATTTATGGTTATGTCAAATTTGAAGTTCCGATTTTGAATAACGAAAATCAAATCGGAAAAGGAGTTCTGTTATCAAAAATTGAACCTTCCTCTTTTGATGAAACTATTACACGTCTAATAAATTGTAATAGTAAAGTTAAATATTTTTTGTTAAAACCTGTTTTGTCGCACTACTGGGAAAAGTTTCCACCAGTTTCCACCTAATTTATCTATTCCACCTTTTCTGACTAAGCAGAGTATTTTTTTTGTTACTATAGCTAAAATTTTAAGAATAATGCAATCAATGGCAATCCATTACCGGATATCCAAGTATTCAAGGGTTTATCCAAGAAGGCCAAGCGAAACTGGATAAACGCACAGGAAATGCTGAAAGTTACTTGGGTATCTACTTCGTCATAATTAAACTTGTCCTGATAATGGATAACAGAAATTAATTAAACCCTAGTCATCTTGCTGCGACATTATTCTCTGTTGGCTGTGAGATTGACAAACATCGTTTTAATTAAAATTATGATTATTAAAATAGCTAACTATTGCTTTATCCTCCATTAATTTTTGGGGGTTTGTATTGCCAAAGACTAGTTAGAACACAAGAAACAAGTTTTGAGCTTTGACTGCAATAGTGTTTAATGTATGCCCAAATAGATGCCGAAATAAAGTTATATTAGTGAGAGTCGCTGGCATCCAGTGGATGCAAGAGGTAGGCTGTCGTTCAGTGTGGATGCTAAAGGGGGAGGCCTATGTTCAGCAGTGGACGTCTTCTGGCTGATGATGATGATGAACAAAGTTGTGACCATGATGAGAAATATTTTATTTTTGTTTTGATACATAAACTTAAACAGAAGGAGAAGACAAGGACCATATTTTTTTATTTATTTAGCACCATGTACCTACGTTTCATATTGTTTTTGCTGGGCAAGTGCCTTTATTAACTAAACAATACGTTTCATAATCGAGAAGAGAGAGACAAGAGAGGTACAAAAACTTATTTTTCTAGCAAAGTTATACAACAAAAAATTTCAACTCGTGAAGGATTTGAACCTTCGACCACCACTATTGAAATCAAAACGGGCGCTCTTACCACTGAGCTAACGAGTCTCGCCGAACGAGCTCGAAATTGTTCACCAAGTGTGAGCGCATGACGTCATGTCGCGCCGAAACGAATAACGTAATTGCATTAGCACTTAATGCAAGCGAGTTTAGTTTATTCTATACACAAAAAAGATTTTTGTTTCGTATAGGACCTAATCATTTTAGGGTTCCGTCTCCAAAAGGTAACAACGGGACCCTATTCCTAAGCCTACGATGTCTGTCTGTCTGTCTGTCCTACTTATTAACGGCTGTATCTTTCGAATCGTAATAGCTAGCCAGTTGAATTTTTTACAGAATATGTAATGTTATGGCGGATTACCTGAGAAACAATAAAAAAGTCAAAAAGTAAAAACGAAAGGGGCGTCCCCATACAACAAACGTATTTTTTAACGTATTTTTATATTAGCTCTAATGTAAAAACGGTAATACTCACATTTGGATGATTTTATTACACACTCTAAAATATAAAAACAAATAATAAATAATGGCCAAGTGCGAGTCGGTGACAAGTTTCTGTTCATTAGGTACCTTGTTATAACTGGTAATTTCGATATTGAATTTTGTGGTGGTACGGAACCCTCAGTGCGCGCGCTCAACTCGCACTTGGCTGGTTATTTATTTATGTAGCACCATGTACGATTAATAATTGGGAAGATAAAACTTTTTTCTAGCAAAGTTAAACAGCAAAATAATTTCAACTCGTGAAGGATTTGAACCTTCGACCACCACTATTATAATCAAAACGGGCGCTCTTACCGCTGAGCTAACGAGTCTCACCGCACGAGTTCGAATTTGTTCACCAAGTGTGAGTGCATGACGTCATGTCGCGCCGAAACGAATGACGTAATCTCATGATTTAGCTCTTGATGCAAGCGAGTTTAGTTTATTCTATACTAGCGACCCGCCCGCCCGGCTTCGCACGGGTGTAATTTACGTGCGAAGCCGGGGCGGGTCGCTAGTTATACATATAAACCTTCCTCTTGAATCACTCTATCGAACTGTTAGCTTGTATTTTGTTTAGTTAATAAAGGCACATGACGTTTAAACAATAAACCAAGGATCTTAAATTATACTATTACTAGAGTCTGGCTATTGAAAGTTGAGACTGAAAACGCCCGCCAAATTTAAAAAAATCCGCATTGCAACCCCGAAATTAATATGAAATGCAAACATTACTGTGTTCTGACTGTGTTACAATAAAAATTAATAACTTACAAGTATCAAGTGAGATTATTTCAGGCATTTCATAAAAATTTTTGTTCAATGCGGATATTTTTAAATTTGCCGCGCTTTTTCAGTCTCTACTTTCATTAGCCAGACTCTAATATTATAATTTAAGATCCTTAATATTATAATTTAAGATCCGTGTATTATTTTTTAAACGTCATGTGCCTTTATTAACTAAACAAAATACAAGCTAACAATAACACTACATATACAGTTAGACTGCCCATAGACCGTTGAAGGTCTAAAGACAATCCAAATGCTCAAGCCACGGACTAGGTAAAGATACTAATGGAAAATATTTGGCTCAAGCCCACTACGAGTTGGCCCAGCATGCTGGCGGCATGCCACGCTGAATGGTAATGCTTATGCTTGAGCCAGAAATCAGAGCGTTTTTTTATAGGATTTTGGCATCGCGTGTCTTGTGGATTTGGCAGTGTCAAGTATTGAAATTTTCAAGTTAGATTAGATATCATCAAAGTTGTAAAAAAAGTCACAGTCAAGCAAAGTATGTCACGGTAATGTCATAGGCATGCCCTAGTAAAGTGGTGAAAAGCTCTAGAAACTTATATGGAATTTTGGAAAAAAACACGAAAATAATGTTTCACCTCGTTATATCAACCCACACTCGAGCACGTTCACGAACAACTAATAAATAATCATCATCATCATCATCAGCCAGAAGACGTCCACTGCTGAACATAGGCCTCCCCCTTTAACCTCCACACTGAACGACAGCCTGCTTTTTGCATCCACTGGATGCCAGCGACTCTCACTATGTCGTCGGTCCATCTAGTGGGAGGCCTACCTACGCTGCGTCGAATAAATAATAATCCACCATTATTACACATTAACACTCGAAAATAAACTAGTTTAGAACTATTAGTTTAGTTTACAATTTGTAATGTGTGTATTTATTTCTATTAATTCTTTAAAATGTTTTATTTTCTTCCATAAATAAAAAAAATTCTATTTTTTTTTTTTTTTTTTTTTAGGAAATCTCTCTGTGAAAACTCATGTCACTTTTCGCCAACTATTTCTGTGCAAAAAAAACATGCCGATGCTTTGTTCTATTGCTGCTTGAAAGAGAAACAAACAAACAAACATTTTTACAGTTATGATCAACGATCTTTTATCTATACTACGTATTATCAATGGTTATAATATTAAGTGTGATACGTAAAAAGTATAAAACCCGGGCTTTCAAACATGCTCAGTTGGTTCAAGTAAGTACCAAAGCATGGAGGCTAACCGATGCCCTCCCAATACATCTAACACAATAATGGTTTGTGATAAATGAACCCGGGAAATTGCCCGGCGGTATCTCGGATTGACGTTCCCGGGGAGAGCGGGCAAAAAAATATCATCCCATCGGATTCCAATCAGACTCGCTCATTTATTGCAATTGGCTGATGGAACAAGATTTCTGTTGAAATAAGAAGTAATTTTGCCCGTTTTCCGGTTACGTTTTTGTTTTGTTTTCTAGCGAAATGGGTTTCTAAACATCGGGTGGAACAGTAAGTGCAATGAGATTATAGTAAGTGAATGTTACCAGCAAAGTTCACGAGAGAACTTGCTTACTTACACGAGGTCGAAATAAGTTTTAGTAGTTTTTTTTTTTAATTTGTAGTGTTGTTCCACGCCATAGGTTTAGCTATTTAAATATTTTTAAAATATAAAAAATGTGGGGTTTTTGGCGCCAACGTGAAATAAACTGGCTAAGTACGAGTAGGGTTCATGCACTGAGGGTTCCGTAACTCATCTTCTTTTAACACGGGTAGCCTTTTAGATCCAACCGCATTTCGTCTACCTGTCAGCTTACGCTTGGGTGAAAGGTCCTCTGAGGCCCATCGCTGTCAGTGTGGTACTGCTGTTGACCAGCTCGGTCACCATGATCTCTCTTGCTCGAGAAGCGCTGGTCGTATTGGCCGATACGCTAGCCTGAACGACATCATACGCAGGGCTCTTTCCACCGCCAATGTCACAGCTGTGCTTGAACCGAAAGTGAAAGAAAGTGTTTTAGTTTTGCATCTAAAATATACTCGTTCCAAAAGTTTTTTTTAGTTGTATCTTTTAAATATACTCGTTTTTAGATCCCTTATTGAATTCAGTATAGTATTTTAGATTAGGTCCCATAAAGTTTAACTTCGAACTTCTTCTTTTTTCGAGTTTATTTCGGACAAACACACTTACACACACAATTTCGCATTAATAAATTTTATATGATGCCTAAATAACTCAGCATCTTCCGTTGATTCAACTAAATGTTTGTTGGTATGCATAGCTTTGACTATGCCTTGACACAAGTTTTCGTGCGGTGTCGATCTCATCAGAAATTGTCAAGTATCTCATCCACTTTGTGCTAATGATGTTGAGCCAGCGCACAACAAATTTATCTGTAAAGTGGCAAAATAATGGAACTAAAAATTCCGATGAGACGCTCAGTTTTGTTCATGAATTAGGTTGGTGGCGCCTCTATTCAACTCTACAGATACAGTTGGTCGCAAAGTAAATTTCTAATTGGCTCAGCTCCGAACCTCTGATACGAAAGTTTCGCTTTCAGCGCTTAATGGTTTGTGACTTTGTCTCAGATTAAGTTGAAACTAATTTCGCGGGCGAAGTTGGATCTCCGGAGTGCTACGTTTGGTTGGAACTTGGACATTCAATTAGTTTGGTTGTGGAAACGACCATGTGAGTTTATGAATATACCTAATGAAGTTCCTTTTTAGTAACGAGGTGCAGCAAATAAAGCTGTAGCGATGGTGCCGGTTGGAAGCATGTGCGCTTTATCATCTGACGGCACCAATGACTTATCAAGTCGGAATTTTTAGTACTTAAGTAAATAATTTTTATTTTTTATTTAAATAACTAGCGACCCTCTCGCCCGGCTTCGCACGGGTGTAATTTACGTGCGAAGCCTGAACGGGTCACTAGTTATATATATAAACCTTCCGTGAAAATGTGTCTAACTGATTGTAAAAACCGCATCAAAATCCGTTGCGTGGTTTATAAGCAGTTAGCGGCCATACAGATATACAGACAGACGCGGAAAGCGACTTTAATTTATATTATGTGGAGAAGAGATAGGCTTGCGTTTGACCACCATCATGTGCAGTTTAGATGCCATCACTCGGTTAAGGAAAACATCGCGAGGAAACCGGTTATGTCCGAGAACCTCAAAAAAAGGTTCAGAGACATAATGACATTCATGCACTAGTAACATATACGCAGTAGGCCAGCATGGAGCATTGGGGCCCATCCTCTCTGATCATCCTGAGAGAAGGACCATGAGGACGGATTTTTTGTCCCATCAGTAGGAACATGAAAGCGTTCTTTGACATACTGGTTTCATCGCTATGTTTACCTTCACAGTTTTAGAGCAATGCCATCGAAACTGCACATGATATAAATAAGTACTAAATAAGTCATTGGTGCAGGGCCAAGGATCGAATCGGGTGTCGTAAGATTGTAAAGCGCACATGCTACTATACTCGGCCACCATTGCTCGGAGGAATGTCTATGGCGTAGACTCTCAGGGTCTGGGTTTTATCTGGACTCTAATCAGATGAAACCCAGGCAATGCTCGTTGAAAATCAATTGTCCTTTATTTAAGTATAAAGACCATCGTTTCCATTTATCAGGCCTGTAACCAGATTCCGTGTAAATGGGCGAGCCGCAGTCGCGGTATTGCGTTACAGAGGACAGGGGACAGCCCCCAGGGCGTCCGGGCGGCGAGACGGCAGGCGCTAACTCAATCAACCCCCGACAGGATTTTCCCCTCGGCAGGTTCCGTCGACACCAAGATACGTGACCGTGACGCCCTGATGAGACTCTAACGAAGTTCCATTTTACTATCTCCTTTTTCTCTGTGTAACTTTTTACTCTCAAGCCCCGCTTGACTTTTGTTTGGCGAAGAGATTTTGCTTAGGACGAAGGGAACGAAAATAGGGAATGAAAAATGTGGGCATGAATCTGGCCCGGCTTCCATTGTTTAGTAAGTCTTTGCTTATGTGAGAAGATATATTGGTTTTTGCTTTTTATTTGAATTTCAAGAATTTTGACGCTGAAAGGCAAAAAATTCACTTCATCACTACCTTTATCTCAATTTTAATCTAGGTAGATTAAAATCGATTTCCACAGGTCGTCAGTTAAAAGTGAAGCTAATACAGGGTTACGCATATAGACTATACTAAGCCGAAAGGAGGTCATTTTACTCATCATTATAAACAAATTTTACTATGGGACAAAACGTGAAAGCCGTAAACTCCTTTCGGCTTAGTACAGTCTATATGCGTAACCCTATATAAGCGTATTACAAAAGTTTTACCGCTCCCATGAAATCAAACCCGACCAAGCATAAAAATATCCACCCAACAATTTTCATAATTAACCATACTCCGCGCCTCCGCCATACTCCGTGCGATGACAATGCACGCATAATAAAAGTTTATTCTTTTGATGGCAATGAGCGTTGATGAGATGCCGCATTTCTAATTGCAGGCGTGCCATCAAAACAGTTTTATTATTTCAACAAAGAAGGCAGGAATGTTTCCCCGAGTTCAAAGCACGAACAGTGCTAATTAGAAGTGCACAACTGGTTGTAGTGCGCAAAGTTAGTACGAACATGTACCACCTTTCATATGGTAGGTACACTTTGCGAGAAACATTTTTACGCGAAGCAACGCCAGCGTTTTTCGCTCTAGTTTGAGCTAGTTAGTTACATAGTGCTACACATTGTTGGTTGAGTCGGAAAGCTTTAAAGCTTACAGTATAACTCTAAACGGAATATCAGCTTCGAGCCATGATTAAATAATCATGGCAGATGCCAACGCGATAATCCGTAAACGAAAAAACTGCACTTTTTGCAAGAGGCGAGAAACAGGCACACATTTACAGATAAATGCACACAAACACAAAACAAACAAAAAAGTCGTATTAATGCGCACTTAAACTTACAACACTGAATTATTGAAACATGCAGGGGAGTTTTGGTGCCAACGTGGAAAAAAACATGTCGGTTCGTTGGATTATTTTCCTAAACTTGTGTATTTTCGGGTGTTAATGTGTAGTAAATGGTGAATTATTATTTATTAAGTGCTCGTAAACGTGCTCGAGTGTGGAGAAGTGATATAACGAGGTGAAACATGGCTTTTCGTGTTGTTTCCAAAACTCCATAGGAGCCTCTTGTAAATCTCCGCCACTTTACAGGGGCATGAGTTTGACTTGACCGTGCTTGACTGTGACTATGACTTGTTTCACGCTTTTAATACTATGTAAACATGATTAATATTACGGCTAAAGGACATTGAATCCATGGTCATGAAAATATTTACAAAAAAAAACATGCACATAAGGTTTTGGCGCCAACATGAAAAAGACATATTATAGCCTCATTGTATTATTTTCTCATTGTATTGTTAATATTTATTTGAGTACGTATGTATTTAAAATATATGTTTGTACGTATATCAGTCTCTGGCAGCCATATTACAAGCTTTGCTTAGTTTGGGGTCAGATGATCGTGTGTGTGCAGTGCCCAATTTTTTAATACCAAATCACGGACGTAACAACCCTAAAGGGCTTTTATTACGTCTATGAACTATTATTCTCACGTAACCTCTACACATATTACCCTCTTTTAGTGGCAAAATGTTATCAAACCTCTTTGCGCATTGAAATGCGCTCGCATTAAATAACTATAATCCTCAGAAGAAGGACTAACTATAGTCAACACAGATATAGATATATAGTCAATGATCTTTGAGTATAGTCCTTTTCAAATAGCATGGCACTTGACAGGTGGTTTGACCGTACGATAGAATGTAACGTGATTCGTAAATATTCAATGTGACGTCACAGAACTAAATTAAATATTTAAATTTTGTGATGAAAACATAATAGCTAAGCTACTAAGAAAAATAGTGGTCAAAACTAGTCTGTGGTTGTCAAGTTCCATGCTATTTGAAAAGGACTATAGCTTCAAAATCCAAATTTCGTCTATATACGAGTCTATCTTCGTCTATCTAATACTGTGTTTGAGAAAACTAATTTCAGTAAATCTACATAGTCTTTTAAACAGCATGCAATATATTGCACAATACAAAGTAGAGTTTAGCCATAAGTCTGAGCTGAATAAGTACATGTTGTGTTGCGTTATTGCATACTGCAATGAAAAATGTTTTCATAAAAATCTCGCCGAGTCCGCTCCGCGCCGTTCCCTGATCTTTTAATCTCTTAATTACATGAGAGGAGGATACGCGAGGATTTTGCCGAAATAACCATGCAAAATGGATGGACGTCCCTCCCACACCACCCGCACCTCCTGTATATGAATTATTCTTTCGTAGCTACAGCTTGGACGCATATTTACATTTTATATGAGCGCCTGCCCGCTGTACGTGCCCATTCTCCACTGGGTTAGCGTTTTTGTGGCGCCATGGCCGTTAGGCTTTTTATTGGACTTTTGTCTTGTTTTTGGCAGTCATCATTCTTGCTTACTCGACTACCCGTACCTACATACAATGAAGCGGCTATATTTTAAAAGAGATTTTCGTATCTCGAGTGCGAAGCCGAGAGAGCTGACAGTTTAGGGGTTTTATGACAAATCTATCGTTGAATACTGGGTAGCTTTTGCCTCGTTTTCAGTTTATCACCGGCCGCGCCCGTCCTCGCCTCCGCTTAGCTGCTTTACGAGTTTATGACCCCTCGAGCGAGAGACAGCGCGCAGTAAAATTTCAATATCCGCCAAAATATGGCATTTCATTTGGGCGCTCGCTTAAATGCCAAAATAAGACATAAAAATGTAATGGCTCTCATTCTAATTATTTATGTACTTAATAGAAGAGCGCTGGTGGAGCACCCTTGAATAATGCCAACATTAAAAGGAGCAGAGACGGTTATATGTTTTGCGCATAAATCATCCTCAATGAGGAACCTTTCCCAGCCATTACTCATTTTGAAATTCGTTGTAATGTGTTTGACTGTAAAGTAATCGATTCTTACAAAATGTGAGGTGCCGTACCTTTTTTACATCTGACTAGGCTAAGGTTTGATCGCAATCTCACCCGATGGAAAGCGATGATGTGCTCGAAAATAGTACACGTATGCCTAGTAATAACTTATTAGCCCTTGTCTTTAGACCTTTAACGCTATAGGCAGTCTAGCTGTTTTTAAGTGTTATTGTTAGCTTGTTTTTTTATGGTTAATAAAGGCACTGGCCAGTTATTAACCCTATATATGTTACGAAACAAACATATGTAAGGCGGTTCATTGTTCTGCCCTTAACGTATACTTGATAACGTTTTTTTTATGAAACGTGATGAGCCAGTCGCTCTACTGATGGTAAGCGTTACGCTCGCCCATAACAGTACCGCTCGTGTGGTTCAGAACTTCAACAAAACCTTGCGCGTCAATGCACTGCGCTCTGATATAAAAGATGTCAAATCTCCTTATGTCTAGTAAATTTACCGGAACATAGTAATGTTTGCACACTACTGCTTGGCGGTTGAATAGCTGGAGCAATTGTGTCAGCGCCCCAGACCCTCGCTACGATGTTTCAAGGAGCTGGGTTGGCTCGGGTATGTGCTGACAGGGGAAAATGCACACCCGAAGCGGAACGTTGGTGCAAGACTTATAGCCATCCCGAATAAGAATAAGAACTTGCAAAGGGTGACTTGCCTCATATGAAGAACATGTTATATTGGTTAATAAAGAATCTGAATCTGAATCTGTGGTAATTCCCCAAGCGAATTCTCCAAAAGAGTTCTACTACAAAAGAATTGTATGTCTATCCATACAACCATAAAAACCTACTTGACTGTTTGAAAATTTGTCTTAAAATATGAAATGTAATCAAGTTGGCTTCGAGTTAAATCAAACTCCAAAGCTTACTTATCAGTCTCAGAATGCAGTACAATTATTAGATGAAAATGTTGAATAGAAGCGTTAGCGAGCCATCTTTGGGTACCGTAGGCAACAGGTAAAGTTTTTTGACTATCTATCTTCCTTTTGTATTTGCTTCGTAAAATATTAAGAACCAAAGATAGAGTAATTTTCTTAATGAAGTGTTCCAAACTTTAGGACATGGGGGTTGGGTGGCCGGCAGCGACCGACAGACTTAACCGTGACTTTTTGCTTGACTCTCTGACAAATATACTCCAGATCTAAGGCTTGACTCTGACTGTGACTATGTTTTACGATACATAATCAAACTTCAAAATATTTACCTAACCACTCTACAATGGCAGTTACACAAACGAAGACTCCAAAATCTCCTCAAGAAGAAAAAAAAAAATGCCCTAACAACCAATGGGGTCGTAGCCAATTTAAAAAGAAAATGGTTTATTAAGTCATAATTAATTATATAGGATAAAACGGAACGGTAGTACTAAACTGAAAGAAGGTCATCTTTATAAACAATATTTATCTGTGGACCAATCCTTAAAGCCGAAAACAATCAGCTGCTCCTTAAAAAATACAAACACACCTCCACACTGAACGACAGTCTGCCATCTGCATCCACTGGATGCCTGCAACTCTCACGATGTCGTCGGTCCATCTAGTGGTAGGCCTACCGACGCTGCGTCTTCCGGTTCGTGGTCTCCACCCAAGAACCTTTCTTCCCCATCGGTTATCAGTTCTTCGTGTGATGTAGCCTGCTCATTGCCACTTTAACTTGCAAACGATAAATCTGCATAACGATGTCATATTTTAAAGTCATTAAAACATCCAACTTTTTTTATGACCAGTGTCGCTGTCAGACAGTGCAGAGATAAGGTGTAAAGTAGAACACGCTAATTTGTTTCAGCACAAACCCTTTGTCTTGTCCAGCTAGCCGGATTGACCTGGGTACAGGACTTCAAAAATATGACTTGAGGCTTAAAGGAAAGTGGCTTTTTGAGGGATGTATGGGCAAAGTCACTTTGTTTGTGCTAATGGCGCCATGGAATCCTTGGTTTCAGGTAAGTAAAACATTATGACATTAATAGCCCATAAAAATTACAAGCTCTTAACAGAGGACCACAATCTCTCGGGAGTTCTACGTAGTTGCGAAGAACATTGTTGCGACGCACGCTGTTGCGAAAATGTTTTGAATGGGTCGTCAATGCGAAAACTCATCGTATCGAATACCATTAGATTGAAAGACGTTAGTTCGAAGCACGAACCGGAAAAAAAATTTGCTTATTTTCATCGGTTTGTAGGTACTTCATTGAAACTTCTATAAGGATTAATCTTTACGTTTATTTATGAATTTTGTGCTTAATTTTATTAACGAGCCCGGAATTAAATTTTTTCATGAGTATAAATTCATCAAGAGGTAAAAATACTTATAAGAGTAGGAAACAATAAAGTGACATCACACTAAATTAAATATGGCCGTCGCTCCAAGATGACGGTTTACATTTTATTTGCTAAGAATAAAGCTTAGTTATTGTGTTATAATTAAATTTTTAGGGTTCCGTACCTCAAAAGGAATAAACTGAACCCTTATAGGATCACTTTGTTGTCTGTCTGTCTGTCTACCTGTCAAGTCAATCAAGTCTCCGTTCCCTTTCAAAATTAAACTTGTAAGTCAACACGATCAAAAGTTATGGAAAGGATAAAATCCAAGTCATATATCATTTTATATGGTATAATTTGAAGTTATACCATATAAAAATATTGGATTTGCGATTACAAACTTGCCTTCTGTAGTGGGATATATAATGAACATGCGTGGCCTATGTTCAGCAGTGGACGTCTTCTGGCTGATGATGTTGATATATGAAAGAACCTTAATTTCCACTACAAAGTTTAGTGTGTTTTTCAATATTTCAATTTTGTTATTGCTTCATTTTGTTCAGACGCGTTCTTAGGGTTCCGTCCAACGGAACCTCCACAGCGCGAGTCTTACTCGTACTTATCTGTTTTTTTTCTAAATAAGATTATTCTCATTCTAGGGTATTGTGCTTCTAAGCGTCGTATACAAGTTCATAGCTGCTTTCATTATTGCTTACTATTACGACAGTGGCATGTTTTTATTTCATGCCACTATCAATGCTACGGAGATCATATTTACGGTGGACGTGGTGATAGGCCTGCTGCATGCGTTCTGGCCGGCAGTGCGCTTGCATATGAGAGCGCACCGGAGAATTATGGTGTTCCTCGCGTACGACGTAGTGTCTTTATTGCCTTTTAGTGTTGTATGTAAGTTACTTTTTCTCTTATACACTTTTTAAAAGCTCGCTCGTTCCTTTAAGGCCTAGAATATGGTGCACTTCTTTCAGGTAAGTAAAACATAACATAAACACACACATTAATAGCCCATACAAATTAAAAACTCTTAACAGACAGCCAGAATCTCTCGGGAGTCCTATGTAGTTCTGAAGAACGTTGTTGCGACGCACACTGTTGCGAAAACTTTTTGAATGGGTCATCAATGCCCATATCAAATCGGTCATCGTATATCGAATACCAATAAATCGAAAGACGCTAGTTCGAAGCACGAACCGGAAAATTTTCGCACATTTGATGGCTTTTATTAAATATAAAATTATTGAGTCTGCTTTAGAAAAATGTGCTTCGGCCATTTTGGAATGTTAATATTTCAAAATATTTTAACTTTAACTTTTGTACATTTTTTTAACTTTTATATTCGAACTTTAAGTACTTAGTAACCATTTTTCAGTTCAATGGATGGAAGGATATGATACTTTGGTGTTGGTTGGGAGATGGTTGGGAATTGGACGTATTTATCGCATTTTCTTTGCTTTCAAAGATATTAATGAAAATGTAAGTATTGTTTTTCTTGTGTTACGAGTCGTGTGCCCAATAGGATTTCTCATCAGTTAAATAGGGAATGACGATGCTCATACAATTTTTTTATCCCCTATTTAACTCTAAAAAACGATGATACTACCAAATTTTACATAATTATATATATATATATATATATATATATATAGAGGTATTTTTAAGTGGCACTGGGTTAGACGTGTTCTTAAGTGGAGACCACAAAGTGCCAGACATAATGTATCTTTCATTGACTATATCCCTGAGTCTGAATGGAGTGACGATATACGTCAGGTAGTTGGCAGTAATTGGAACGGAAAATCAGGCTGAGCGTGCCTTGGGCGAGGCCTATGTCCAGCAGAGGACTAGTAAAGGCTGATTATGATTATGATGTGGACGAGCGCCCTGCAATTTAACCCGTTACCCCACAGAATCTGTTTATTTTTTTGAGATGAAAACTTGTGTTAATCCCGTGTATATAAGCTTCCTCCATACCTAATTTCATTCGAATCCGTTAACCTGTTAAAGAGTTCAGAGCGGACAAAAATACATACTTACATACAAACTCAGAGCAAATAAAAATACAGAGGGACTACCGCGAACACGAAAAGTGAAGCCACTTTTTGAAACGTGTGCGTAGTCGAAGTACGTATCGTCTAATTCATCAAAATAAGTGATAATATAAATACTTAAGTGTTGAAATATTCCGTCCTTCTTCTTATTTACCTTTGGGTTGTTTTTACAGTTCTTAACACTGCAAGAAGTCATTGTTTCTTTTTAATACGGATGTTTTCAGTACGACGTTCTGACAAGAAATTAACGTAGTTTTGAATGCGTATGTGTGCATGAGTCGTGTATTTATAGGGAATTCACATAGTTATGGAAGCGATTTTGGCGTCAGTTTGGCAGTGCGCCGTAGGGACTCTGTATTTTTATTTGCTCTGAGCATACAAACAATATGTTCAAGTTATAATATTGCAGATGCGTACGTCTCGTACGATGCTCTACTTAATCGAACACATGGTAACTGTGGCGTTGATCCTGCATGGTGGCACTTGTCTCTGGTACTCCATACATAAGACTAGGAATAGAGGGTCCAATACATACAATCTTGGATACCCTTCTCACGTCAACGCGAGGAGGTTGAAATTTGACAAGTACGTGGCGCCAATGAGGTGTTACCAATAGAGACGTCATATAATCATTAAAAAGCATTAAAAACATGGAGATTGTTTAATATAGCTACCTACATTGGACCAATAGAACTTAATAGCTTTACAGCCGCCCTGTATAAATATTTCACTTTCTAAACACACAACATGGCACTTTTGATTATATTACATACTCCAAAATCACGCATCGTACGTTTGCGTCGTTACCAGACACAGGACGGACGGACTGAGCTCATTCAAGCTAATTAACTTGTATTTGTATCGCTGCGCAGACCTCGGTAAAACGTATCTACCTCAAATTATATATAATATAATTGTTAAACACAGACTTTTATTAGAATAGACACCATTTTCATCAATTTAGCTACTGAGTTCATCATCTCTGAGAGTCTATTGATGGTCTTAAGTTCGATCAATGTTCTACTAGCACGCTGCATAATTCCGTTCAATTTCCATCGTTAGCCCATTTGCACCATAGTAAGTGGTAATAAAATCAAAACATAGGCAAAATATAAGTAATTAAATTAAAACATAACCTACTCTCGTGACGTCATGCTTTTTTGTAGTTACACTAAATGTGGCATACTGGGTTTTAATACAATTTGACGTGCTCTCGGCCTGATTCTACTAAAGAAATTGTTTTTAAATTGTAATTGTTTCAATTTTATTTTTTAAATAATTGCCTCAAAATTGACAGTTTTTTTTGTACTAAGTTATAATATTAGGTGGTGGTATTTTTCTAGTATAAAAAAAATTTTACTGTCAGTTTTGAGCCAATTAATTAATAAATAATATTGAAACAATTACAATTTAACAACAATTTCTTTAGTAGAATCGGGGGCCTATTATAAGTTTTTTTTAATATTAGCTCATAAACTAATAATAGAAAAAGGGGGTAGTGAGTGTCGTGACATGCTCATGGCAGGGCTAGTAGCTCACTAGTAGCCATCAGAATTTTAGATTTTATTCATCACGTCATGATTAAACCACGTTTGCAACAATAAATACTTTATCATCATTTTTCATTTTCATTTTCATCAACATACTCGTAGATAGAGTTCCTAGTATGTGAAAAACGATGGTCTAATTCTAATGGGACAAGTCGGCATTTCGGCGTGCATGGTTTGTTCGAAGGTAACTTTTTTTAAAGTGTTGGCAGGTCTTTGTGTAAAACTTTGTGTAAACATTAGGCGCTGAGTTGTCATAAATTATATTGCAAGTGTATCTTATTTTTGTTTTCACTTTACTTTACTACCAGTAGTTATATCTGGAATAAATTTGCCAGTCCAAAATGTTCGATTAGCTAGTATAACAAATTGGATTTTTTTGTCCAAACAGTCGGACAGAATGGAATAAACGATTTTAAAACCATTTAAACATTGTTTTTTTACAGCTACGCGGCATGTTGGTATTATTGTGCTTGTCGATTCTTCAATGTAATATTTGGTGATGCTTTTCCTCTTGTAAGTTCAACTGAATCTGTCAATCCATAATATTAATCTATCATTTTATACATTAACTACCTTTTCAAACTCGTAACTCAATTACTTGAAATCACGAAACTGTTGTTAATTTATCTACCATTTAATAATAGACAAGTGCTTTGTCAAGTCTATGATAATAAACAAGTACCATTTTTTTTATTTCTAAATTAAACCAATTCTCAAGAATTGGTCTAATTTAGCACTCAGTTCTAGTCTAGTTCCAGACCATGCATCCAGCAAAGTGGATTTCGTCGTCAAAAAGTTTTTAAAAAAAAAATCTATTAATAGGCTTGCGTTTGACCGCCAACTCGCCTGATGTAAAGCGACGATGCAATGCTTTAATAGACCTTATAAATCCTAAAGCTAGACTTCGTGGCCAGCTAGACTGGATTCGCCTAGTGAAAAATTCTAGCTAGGGTACACCATGTTGTGACATTTAGAATAATATGGAAATTTATTAGATAAAAATTATTTTAAAAAAAAGTTTATGAAATACAGTTGGAAAGCATATTTTACCGGTTTGAGTGGATGAGAAAGAAAGATCTTCTGTACCTTAGTAAAAGTTTACATGTTGAGTTTTTGTAGGAATGGCATTCATATTTTTTCAGCGAAGTTCAGGAAAATGGGTAACAGCTACCCTGATGCTCGTGGGATTTATATTTTTTCGATATAAGTTCGTCGGCACCATCACCTGGGAGCTAGTTCTGCAGAACAGTCGC
This sequence comes from Agriopis marginaria, assembly GCA_932305915.1. Classification (NCBI taxonomy): domain Eukaryota; kingdom Metazoa; phylum Arthropoda; class Insecta; order Lepidoptera; family Geometridae; genus Agriopis; species Agriopis marginaria. The sequence continues at coordinate 6,546,371 of OW029925.1, read as the reverse complement.
AAATCTGACTTCGTAGATCGAGTAAGAGTTTTGTACTTTTCAGTTTGTACCGAGCTCATTATAAGTAAAATTAATATTATCTATAAAACACTGTTTTAAACTATCACGGGTTTTCACTAAAGTTATATGATTATTTACGGGATATTTACCGTGGTAATTAAGGCTGTGGAATGAGCTCCCGATATTTCGGTGCAGTTCACGGGAAGACTTCCCGTGACGTCTTGTTTTTTGTTCCGTAAATGTGCCTGTGTAATTTTTAATTTTTTATATTTTTTACTTCGGACTAGGCTTACGTTTGCCGCGATCTCTAATGATAGAAAGCGATGATGCGGTCGAAAATTGAGCACATTTGCACAGTAATAACCTATTAACCCTAGACTTGAAGACCCCAAGATTGTAATGCTGAGGAAACACAGACAGGGGCAAGGCGTTCCATTGTTTTGCTGTATAAATAAAGAGAACTCAAAACGCTTGGTGCGAATAAATGGCATTTCGACCAAGTAAGGGTGACGCCCTGCCATTCGTCTGGACGTCCGGTAATGAAAAGGGAAACAAATTCGTGAAGTTCCGTTGCACACTCTCCGTGGAATACTCTCCTATAAAATACCGAAAAGTTTGCAACTTTACGCCGGTGGTTCAGGTTCTGAAGTTTATTTCCAACCAACACTTCGTCATCAATGAGCTTTATTGTAGGTAATAATAGACTATTTACAATCTTTATTCTTACAACCTGTTCGTAGTATCACCACATGGTAAGCTACCTCCAACTCCGTGGCACGCCCTCGTGGCTGGTGAACCAAGCCAAGCAGTACAAGAAGCAGCTTTGGCGCATGAAGGACGGTGTACTGAGATCCAAGCACCTGCAGCGACTACCGGTCCCTCTGCAGATGGAACTTATCTTCGACATCAATGTTGGACACTTCCACAGTACTATGCTGTTTAGAGATACAGGTGAGTTATGATTTTAGTTCCTGAGAAAACAAAAAAAAAAAAAAACACCTACTTACACTTACCTATACTAATATAATTTTTTTTTCTGATATTGTATCAGCAATACCTGCACTATTACCAATCTTCGTTTTCGCAAACGTTTCTCTTACACGCGATATTGACCTATACCTAAGCGAGATAAGAGTGAAATCTTGTGCATATATGTGCATAATATATAGATTCATATATATGTGAGATTGGACCACGGAGCGGTTATGTAAAATGCTGACTCGACACTATCTAGCGTGTTATGCGGGCTGGGAGCAAAAACGGAATTCACGATTTTTACTTTTTATTCAATGCTAATGGAATAGATATTTGGATTTTGGTTGCATGGTCTATTACTGATTGTAAGGTTTTTATAGATCAATTAAATTACATATTACAATTCAATAGAATTTTGTTTTCGAGCTATCATCATCATCATCATCATCATCATCGTTATCAGCATGTTACGCTAGTGACTTGCTCTCTGTGTCTATTGTCTGTGACTAGTGTCTTTACTCGAAAACAGCTGGGTTTATTGCATAAGGTGATGCTCATGTGCTATCATGCTTGCTTGCTTAATCGCACCATACGTGCAAGTGGGATGGCAAGAGATCAAGATTGCCACTAGATTTACACACTAAGGCCCCCGACATCTATTTTATACAAGCTTAAACTTGTAATGTTTGTATGTTAGTTTGTTTGTTGAGGACAAAATTAAATCTTGCAAGCTAAATTAGAATCTCTTTCCTTCTAACCGATTTTGATGATATTTTGCATATTATCCTCCTTATTATTATATTATCCCTCCCTATTTACTTACATCAATGGTCACCAGGATTAAAGGTATATGACCTTTAATCCTGGTGACCACCTGGTGACAGTGAAGTATACAATACCCATTGACAATTAATGACAATTTATATTATCTATGGCAATACCTAATATTTTAATATTTTTAAAATGCCACAAGATGGCGGATGGTGTACGTATATTTTTTGTCAACCAAGATGGGTATCAAAAGAAAGGGTTTAAAGAGTAGACACGATAAAGCAAGGACGTCTTTAGGGTATATATAAAATCCTCGCGATTTTAAAGTGATTGATATCACACTAAATTTAATATGGCCACCGCTTCAAGATGGCGATTATATTTTATTTAAAAAGCTAAAAGATTGTTTAAAATTATTTTTTTTACTATTAAAGTTTAGCTTTAAAATCAAATTTTCTATCAACTTTTATAGAGGAAGCTTTCATGCGCCAAATTTCTTTACTGATGCGACACGAGCTGTTCCTGACTGGTCAGCACATTTGGAGCCAAGGCGTGGTGAAGAGTGGCATGATCTGCATCAAGCGAGGAGTCATAGAAATGCTCTCCGATGAGGATGACGAGAGCCCTATGATAGCTTTCAAGGAAGGAACCGTTAGTTTAACCACGTACTTTCCCCTTTTTTAACCCCGGCAAAACTTTTTAAGTTAACTATTGATGTTTTACTTGTTTAACATAATTAAAAACACGCCGTAAATCAAACAAAAAAAACAATATATGGTTTTTTGCTTTTTTTATTATCTGTTAACAGCATAATTATTATACTTGATTATGTGAATAGTAAGACCACATAATAATAAGTAGCATAGAAACCGACACGTGATTTACAAAGCGTACAAGGCCGTCTGTCAAATAGTATGTAGCCTTTGGACCCTTACAGGACAATGTAAATTAAAATAGTGTACAACCCTGTAATTGGCCGTCCTGTAAAAATAATATCTGTTTCGTGCTGGTAACAACAATTTTGCCATATGAGTAAAGAAGCTAAATTCGCACTACTTCTATGCTACTATTAAGTATTCTGAGAGTAAACAATAAAATAAAAAAAAAAGACGTTATAATTTTGCAGTTTTGACAGGTCAAAGCTGTCCGAATTCAAGAAGTTAAATTCGGTCAGTTTTTTTAATGTTTTTATGTACACTGATTACTTCGAGATTTGTGAATCAATTTACATGGTTATTATGTAGAAGAATCATTCGAAGGAGTTCCGCAAAAAATTCAATAACTTTGGCTTAGTAGTTTCTCAACCAGATCCAATAATACTAACAATTTTGTTCGAGCGGTTACTAATTTTAAAGTGGATTTTTGTATTGATATTTATTTAGACACAGATTGTATTTTGATATTTAGTCAGATTACAGATTTCTAAATTGTTGTGACATAACTTTTATACTGCGCATTCATTTACTCGTACACCTAAGTATGAAATTTCAAACATAATTTTTTTATATATTTAAAGAGCGTATTACCTAGATGTGAGCATGGATTTCCATGCAGAAAATATACGTTTATTTTCGCATAAAACCCCAGAGTAACTCCATTTACTGTTTATATCTTGTGTAAAGAATTTATTCAAGCTAACACTCGTGCATTTCAGGTACTGGGTGAACTGAGCTTATTCTATTCAATTCCATCAAAAGTTACCGTGAAAGCAGCTACTTATGTTGAACTCCAGGTGAATACTGAATGCAAATATTTTATGCAAGTGAAATACTACAAAAACGGATCTACTGTTGTTCTAATTTTGAAAGCTTTGAACACAGTACCCTTAGTAAAATTTTTAATAGTTTTTGTTAACTTTATGTAGGTACTTATTATTTAAACTAATAAGCGGCTGGCACTCACGGGATTGAAATTGAAAAACTCGCTGATAATGAGCGTCTATAGCACAGAAAAGTAACTAAGTACACAAAAAAAATTGTTTCAATTAGAACGGCTATCAAGGCATTTTTGTAAAAAATTTGTTGTAGCCACTTGCACCCATATAAACGAAACGTCAGTCATTCCAAATCAGTTAGCAACTGTGATGCGGACAAAGAACTTTGAGACTTAACCCAAAATGTTAAGGGCCAAGTTCTTTGGATGTGGAGTTCGATGCGTTGACATAAATAAGGATATTCAATCAAGGTTCTGTCATAATGCCTGGCGACTTTTCCTTCTCATTTCCGTTCTATTAACTTCTCTTTTCTGTGGTCTATAGCGTCCGAACACCGGTCGAGTTTTTCGACTTCAATACCCGTGAGTGCTAGCCGTTTATTAGTTTAAATAGTTAATCACGCTCACGTTAGTTTCTATAGTAATATACTATAATGTATTGTTCCATATATTTTAGTAGAGGGTATAATGTGGTGTAACATGTCTTTTCGTGTTGTTACCAAAACTCCGTAGAAGCTTTTAGTAAAGTTTCCATCACTTGACTAGGGCATGACTTGACCATGAATTAATTCACTTGCCTCTGACTGTGACTCTGACTTGTTTGACGATAAAAAACATGAAACTATTCAAAACTTGACACTGGCAAATGCACAAGACGTGTGATGGTAAAATCCTAGTATGAAGCAAAAAAAATTGATATCTAATTTTAATAATAAAATAATGACTAAAAATATGATGACACTGTGTATATTATTTAGTTTTCTCATATATGCGGGCCTAAGCGTATCCTTCTGCAATGCAAATACTTGCAGTCAATTAGGTTTTTACCAATAGAGACGTCATACTCTTTAAAAAGCACTAAAAACATTGCGATATTTTAATACAGCGTATACCCAATGAGATTTAATAAGACCATTGGCTATACCTACATAGGAACCATATAATTTTACAGCCTTACAGCCTTTTTTCAGCCGTCCCAGTATAAGTATTTGACTTACTAAATACAACATAATTTTACTGTTTTTTCATACCTACTCATAAATCGCGCATCATACGTTTGCATCGTTGACAAACACATGACGGACTGAGTTCACTAAAGCTAATTAATTTGTGTTTGTATTGCCGCGCAGACATCGGTAAAACGGATCTACCCACAGAAAAGAGAAGTATATAATTTTTTTCTCTTCTGTGTATCTACCGTATAATATATATGTATCTATATGTATATATGTGTATCTACCTCAGTTTATATATAACATATTTGCTTCCAGTCCGCTCATTATTTAATCGTTTTTCGAACGATTCAGTAAATAGTAAAAAACAATGACTCGTTGTCGGTCAGATTTAGATCGCTTGATTGCAGGGGCGGTTCGTTCCATTTTTCCAGTCAGCAGTGTTCAGTGCACTTTGTAGTCCATGTCTATTGCAATAACCTGTTTCATATTTTATCGCTTAGATATGTGACAATTTTCATTGGGATATAGATATCGATAAATCTGAACCAAAAATACTTACACAATACTGGTCATAAAAACATTTATCAACTTATAAGTATACAATGACGAGCGCAGTGAAACGTACAGTAGTTCTGCATCATTCCGGGTGACATACTGCACTATGGGCAAGAGTAGCGTTTACCATCAGACGAGTGATTTGTCACTTAGTTGTATTAAAAAACAAAATTATGTACAAATACTAAAAGCCTGTTAATACTAAATATATATGTATAGGTTAATATGTATAGGCGTAAATGACTGTGATTTCAATGGTTCCGTATTCAATGCTCCAATACCTATTTATAAATACAGGGTGTTGTGTAAGACGTGCCCGACTCGCGAGGGCGATAAAGGTACGTTATCGATATGTGATTCCATTTACGTCGTTCTTGTTATGAAATGAATGTAATAATATTCATATTACAAACAAAATTTTTTGCTATCCTAATTTTTGTCCCACTGCAGGGCAAAAAACTCATTAAGTAATGTAATTAAACAAACAAGCTCACAAGGTAACTCGAAATTAATGCAAACAATTATATAGGCAAACGTCGTCACAGATGAAATGATAGTTGGTATAAGCAGCGTTTGCCAGCTAATTGTTAGCCAGTTACTTGGAAATTTAAATATTATTTTGAAATTATAACCAAATTACGTAAAAAAATTACTGTGCAGGTAAATATACCCAATGTCTATAATATATGGTTCTCGAATAGAAACCACGGACAAGTAAGCGTAGCGTAGGACGTCCACACACAAGATGAACAGACGACCTAAAAGAGACAGCAGGGAAACGCTGGATGCATGCCGCTTCCAACCGGCTCTTTTGGAGATCGATGGGGCGGCTTATGTCCAGCAGTGGACGTCTTATATCTTTTAAATATATCCTTATTTATATTTGTTTCCCTGTTTACTGGGACATCTTTATGCCCCTCGGGGGTCGTACACAACTAACACAACACCGTGTATGGCGCCCTGAATTACTCAGTATTTTACGCATGTTCATAATATGTTCTGTAGGTGTTGCGGAGAACGGATTTCATGAGGGTGATTGCTGAACATCCAAGCATGCTCGAACATATAAGGGATAAGATAGATAGTCGGCTGAAAAAATCACGCTCTCGACAGGTAACATCTGTCGAAATTGATTAAAATCTAGTATTATACAATGGCGGAGGTGGTGGAGGAGTAGTGGCGATGGTGGAGAAACAAGAATATGTGATATAGATACGGACGAGATATATAATACCTATAGAGTCACAATCGTGCCAAAAAAAATCCGAACCAAAACTCTGCGCACGCTATGCGATGCGCCGACTTTTTGGTTAGTTGTAAGGCAACCGCGATCCAACTACAACGCTGCCCAATGCCAGTGCTGCAATGACATAGCAGACTATTGACGGTGAACACTATGCAAGCGACATAACGTCTAAATTGGAGTAAATGTGGCATTGTGAATTATATAATTGATGTCTCGATGCTTGGACATTTTTTGACTATTTTCACTTAGAGATTGTGATTCTGTGGATATTGTATATTGTATCTTGAGGTTCTTGGACATACCGGTTTTCTCACGATGTTTTCCTTCACCGTTGTTGACCTATGACATAGAAAATGCACATAACTTATTAAAGTCCTTTTTTTAAAATAGTAGATAGGTTTGCGCTTGGCCTCCATCTCGCCTGATGTTAAGCGACGACTAAATAAGCAATTGGTTGAAATATCGAACCGGGTGATTGTAAAGCACACATGCTACCGCTCGGCCACCATCGCTTAGTAAAATACTATATTGATTATTCCGCAAATGTTTCAACAAAGTATCTGAGCCAAGAAATGGTTAACAAGTCGTGGAAAACAGCAGCCATTTTCTCAACAGTTAGGGATTGTAATACCATTCCCCTTCATAAAATACAACATGACATTTCATTGTCTCATTTCATCAAGAAGCCGTCTCACTGTTTACTTATCAATATTCACTTTAGGAGGCAATAATGAAACACGATAAAGACGATTCGAGACTAATTCGAACTCGGTACCGACCCATGAAAGTACTCAAAGATAATTTGGCAGGCGTCGAGGAAGAAGACCCCACTTTCGTAGACGATTCTCACTTGTATTACAAAGGTAATAAAGACTATTCTTCTTCTGGATGGATTCGTAGAAATTTTTGCCTCAAATATTTAATTTTCCAGATGAAAATAATGTCCGACAGCCGAAGTTTACTCCGGAGTTTTTGGAGCTGTATGAAATGACGAATAACGTAACGACTATTGACGCGCCCCGAATATGCTTGAGGTCAAGTTTTCCTTGGATATTGGAACCGAACACTGATTTTGTGAGTGCTATTTGTTGAAATAAAGTGAGGTGAAACGGGGAATTTTCTAAGCTTATCATGCTGCTGACTTGTGGAAACTTGTGTTGGATTGGGTTGGGTCCCTATATAATTTGGATTCTTTCAACTATTACGGTACAACTATTACCGTTTTACTGTAGCAAATAGCGTTGTATACAAGATATTTAATACTTTCGCACTCACAAATGTTCAAACCAAAAGTAGACTTACTAACTATTAACGTAATCTGTGCATTTAGTCTGCATTAGTTGAAAGCTGAACTAGACATTGTTATAACTTCTAGGATTTAAATTACATAGTTAGTCGGTATTTCTAAATTATGTATATTTATAGAGGGCCGTTATATATATACACATCATTATGAAACACTCTTGAGTTCTACCCATCGGTTATCGATTCTTCGGACAATGTGACCGGCCACTTCAGTAATTCTTTCATTAATTCTTAGAGCTATGTCGGTAACTTTGGTTCTATATCGAATCACTTCGTTTCGAATTCTGTCCCGTATAGAAACTCCGAACATAGCTCTTTTCATAGCTCGCTCAGCGAATTTGAATTAGTGTTGTTATAAAAAAAAATTGTTGTGTTATTTATTTTTATTCTACTAGCTTTTACAGAAAGTTTACCAAATGGGATAAAATACATGAAATTCTTTAAAAGTTTACCAAACGAAACTTCTTATATGGAAAGAAGAAAGTTTACCAAACGCAACTTTTTATTAGGTATCTCAAGTGGTTTACCAAATGGGACACTTACCAAACGGGATGTACCCGAAAATATTTGAGTTAAAATAATAGTAATAGGTATAACTTGTTTTAAGTGTTTATTGGGACTTATTATTAAGGTAAAAATTTGGTACCTTACGATAGGTTGTTTTTTTTTTTTAAATATAATTTTAGAACTAACACACGCACACAACATCACCATCCTCCAGGGACAGTCGGGTGAAGGTATTTATAGTTTTTGTCAGCAGTGTTTTTGCTAACTCTACTCTGCTAACTCTTGGACCCCGTTGGGAATAAATTGAATACCGACTTAAATTTAAAAAAAAAAATTGGAGCCGGTGGAAAAAATTTGGACCCATTTGGGAACAAGCCTGCAAAGCGACGTGCTAACTTGACCCAAATTACCTAAACTCTTTGGTTGTATTTCAGACGCATCTGTTCGACATGGCACACTTCTTCATGGTGATATATCTGTGTATCATCTCGCCACATTTTGCCATACAAAGCATGCAGTCAGACACCGAGAGGGTAGTCACCACGGTGGTGATGGCCGGAATGCTGCTCAACATTTACATCCAGCTCACTACTGCTATTATTGAAAAGGTAGGATTATTATTATTATTATTTATTAGCTCAGTTATTTTAAACATATATTTTTAAGGAAGAGGTTTGAGGTTCAACGTTTTCCGTACAAAAACCCATGGTAACATACTTTTTTATTGTGGATAAGTCCGCGTCCGCGACCTAATGGCGTCGATTCTGGCATACCACTCACTAAACTAAACCAATCTGGAAGGACTGAAATGATTTGCCTCTCTTTTAATTTTAATATGTGAAAAAAGGATGGCAACAATTTTAGAGCTGTAAAATTTAGTTTAGTTTAGAGTACATCAGAATCGATGCCACTGTCTCCCTGAGTTTTAAAAACAACTAAATACATTTTATAATTTTTTTGAGAGCGATGGTGGCCGAGCGTTAGTTTGTGTGCTTTACAATCTGACAGCACATGGTTCAATCCTCGGCCCCAATGACTTATATATAAGTCATTGGGGCCGAGTCATATTTATATGGGTCATATAAATATGACCTATATAAATTATGCGCAGTTTCGATGCCATCGCTTAACAACGGTGAAGGAAAACATCGTGAAGAAACAGGTATGTCCAAGAACCTCAAAAGTTAAAAAAACACGATATTCACCAACATGCACTAGGGCAGCATGGTGGATAGCCCATCCTCTCTGAGAGAAGGCGTGATTCCCAGCAATGGGAACATGATAGTCTGAAATGATGAAATAAAATTTATTATTGATAATTAGCTAACAATATCTTGGCAGATTTCCCACATCATAGCTTTAACAACTTTAGTTTCGAGACTTTTAATAATAGTCTATCGTAAACTATTATTATATGTGATACCAAAAAAATATTTAAATCATGATAAAATTCTGATATATAAGTGCGTTTAAAGTTTTTGGTCGCAACAAAAAGGGACGCTCTGCCACTTTCCCGCGAATTGAGTGTCAGTATGGAGTATGTATAGCTTACTAACAAGTGACGTCATCTGTATAATGCGTTCTCTGTCTAGCATGACATTAAAATGCTTAAATTTTGAACACATTTAATATTTTTTTCGGTGATCGGCTTTATTTACAATCAGCATTTTTTTACAAGACAATAAAACATAATCAGTCCAGTCAATAGTATATTTCAAATAGAAAATTCATAATAATTTTCCAAAACGGTTCATAAATAATGGAGTTCTATAACAACTGGGTAAGAAACATAAAAAACCCGAATTGAGAACCCCACGTCTTTTTTGAAGTCGGTTAAAAAGCTAGCGAAAATGATCAGAATTTACATTTTTCATTTAGCTTTCTAAAATCTACTACAGCTGTCAGAGCTCAAACAAACTTAGCCCAAATACAGGTACCTACACAAAAAACAAGATTCCATCTTCCACAGTCCATAAGAAAAGTGACCGTAAAAGAAATAGCCGAAGTTAAAATGGCGACCCTCGGGTTCTATCTCGACATTATATCGGTGTTCCCGGTATACATTTTCACGGACACGTTGGATCCCGGGGGAGAGACCGTGGTTGGACAAGTGGCTAAACTATTTCCGATCTTGCAAGTGTGGCACATTTGGGACTATATCGGTAAATGGGAGATGAACTTTAGTGCTAATTTAAAAGTAAGTTTTTATTCTTTTTACAATCTTTTATTTGCCTTGTTAGTTTGGGTCAAATCTTGCAGCTAAATTTTAAAACAGTTATCCCCAACCGATTGAGCTGAAACTTTGCATACACGTTTAGTTTGGATGACAATGCATGCTTAGCTAAAGACGTCATTCTAAATCCAATATGGTGGATTCCCAAAGATGGCGGACCAGTAAATTTTTATGCACCCCCATTATATGGATATCAAAAGAAAGGGTTTGCTGAGAAAAATACGAAAAATTAAATAACGTCCCACTACAAACGTACACACTTTAAATAATACTAATCTAATCATTATTATGTTGGTTTGCTTTAATACTAATCTATTTTGGCAGTACTTATAAAAACTATTGGTTTCAGTTCCTTTGCATCTTGAAATACAGTATAATATTCCTGCTGTTTTGCTATTGGTCTGGCTGCGCTCTTTATTTGTATGCATGTCCTAGGAAACTGTGCCGGGAGGTAAATCTGTTTCCAGAGTTTATGTTACACGTAGCCTTTATAAATATAGGGTGAATTCTGTGCAAGTACCTTATAATTCTTAAACTGGAGCAGGAGCAACATTGCCAGAATCACAGTTTAATTCTATCATTTCCATTCATTCCACATTATTTTTGATTCCATTTTTTATGCTTGGAAGTAAACGTTTACCACAGCTTAGCTGATGTTATGTGGTGTTGTGGTCGAAGATGGTAAACACAGCTGGCTTGGGAACTGGTTCTCAAGTGAGGCTTCCGGAACATAACGTTTTTTTTATTATGTAATAAAGGCTTAAGTTTGACCGCCAGCTTGCCTGATTTTAAGCGAAGATGCTTGCCGTTGGGTACTTGGTGACATAATTATTTTCAAATTTAGGGTGGTAGCTAGCTAAATGTCCATCAGAAAATGCCCTACCACCATGCTATAGTTTCCTAATTATAGTTTTCTTCAGCGGCAGCTCAAACCCATTGTTAGGATTAAAATAAATAAAATAAAAAATGTTACGGCTTAGAATTCGATAGCGCCAACCCAGTAGTTGGCGTGTTAGCGTGTTTTTGAAGCTATCATCGCTCAAAATTAGCGTCCATTATAATCAGCAGTAGTCTATTATTCCTCACTTACTGGAGTCCATAAGATCAGTGACCGTTTATAAATCTGAAGTGAAGAAAAACGAGATTTAAAATCAATCAAAGGAAATCCTTCGTTTCACCTCAGTAAACGTTGACTCTGTAGGGATTATTCCTTTCAATGATATGCAATTTCCAGAACTCGTGGATGTCGCAACTTATCTATTGGGAGACAAAAGTGTTCATGACGAACGATGCTAAACACGAAAGGCCATTTTTATCTGCGCTCATATTTGGCACTACTGTTTTTACTAACTCTGGGATGTCTGATATGGCCCCGGGCGCTAATGACCTTTTAGTGGTAAGATAAAGAAATTTACTTTAATAACAATAAATAAATTATGATCTTTACATTCTATATACACTCCATAGCTCACGAGGGTGCCATGAAACAACCACAACTAACACCCAGACCTAGAACAGATTCAAGTTAGCTATACAAACATTCGAAAGTCTTCGACCAGTGTGTGTCAGTGTCGGCATACGGCACTGAAACGTGGTCTCTCACTATGGGCCTCTTAAACAAGCTCAAAGTCGCACAATGAGCTATGGAGAGGGCTATGCTCAGGGTTTCTCTACGAGATCGAATCAGAAATAAGGAGATCCGTAGACAAACGAAAGTTAACGACATAGCCTACCAGATTAGCAAGTTGAAAAGGCAGTGGGAAGGGCACATAGCACGCAGAATAGGCCGATGGTACCGAAATGTTCTCGAATGGAGACCAAGGACCGCAGCGCAGCGCAAGACATCCACCAAGATGAACAGACGAACTAAAAGAGATAGCTGGGAAACGTTGGATGCAGGCCGCTTCCAACCGGCCCTTTTGGAGATCGATGGGGGAGGCCTATGTCCAGCAGTAGACGTCCTACGGCTGAAATCATGATGATGATGATTCAAACATTTGGCCGGGCCGCCACTTTATAAAAGCACTACCACCAAACTTGATTGTGTGAACAAAATGTTTGTTACAACAACTCCCGCATTTGAAAAACGTATTTTTCTAGCAGTTTCCAATTGTTCAAAACAGTTTACTCTCGAAGCGGTAAAAAAATCCCGCCCACGTTTGTTTCTATTGTTAAGGAAATGCTGAACAGTTCTACTACTTCATTTATATTTATCGGCATAATACGGCCTCAACGTGTCGTTGCCGAGAAAACGGTCTTGTTGACATTTTAATATCAAAAATAAAAGTGGGTTAGTAAATTGAGTAGGTGCGATCCATCATTTCTAAACGTCTTGGGAATGTTCGCTAGTGATAGATGAGATACCCAAAAAACGTTATATTTCAGGTACCATTAATATTTATCTTTGGATCGTACCTGGCTTGCTTTTACACTGCAAAAATCAGTAGCATTTACTTGCTCTCAACACAAAGGAAACTGAAATTCAAGGCACGTAAAACTCTTTCATTAATTACTGAAAGGCTGTTAGCTTTTCCCCCTGGTAACGATATTTTCTTTTTCTTTAGGAATCGATGAAGGAACTCTTTTATTTCTTATCGGTTAATCACGTTAGCGGTAAAATCAAAGCGAGGGTGAAAAAGTTTTTCTGTGTACAGTGGTAAGCTAATTTTACTAAGTAACTTGGGTTTTCACAGAGGGTTCTTAGAAGCAAAATATTCTGAGTTTGTTTGTAAGCTACGTTAAGTAAATAGGTAAATTTATTTTGCAAGCCAGCAGATTTTATAACAGCCCATATTTTCTAGGTATTATAATAATGCAGTTTCGACTCAGGAGATATTCAGAGATATGTCGTCCAACATTCAGCAGGAAGTGTTATCCATAGAAATGGTTGAGACTTTGCTACATTGCCCGCTTTTTCAAGTACGTTTTCAGAATACGTTTTTTTAAGGTATTAAAGCAATAAATGTATGATTAACGATGCAACATAGAAATGTTAGTTAAGTTAATCTATGCCGAAAACTGGTTTGTCAACTTCTCGGCGAAAATCGTCACGCACGGAAGCGACATAATGCAAATTTAACTAGATAAAGACGAAAATAAAATTATTTTCAACAGAGGACACTAATTTTATTAGTAAAACAAATAGAAGAACATGTGGCTCTATGTGAGTCAAGTGTGTATTTGGTCGGTGAGCCCCAAACTAAGCACGAAGCTTGCGTCTTGGAGCTCGAGTGCAGTAACCTAAGAGATTTTCTTGTCTCTATAGCTTACGTACCAAAACATGGACTTCTTAATTAAAAAAAAAAAACCAAACTAGCTAACACACACTTAATCGACGTTTTTAAGTAAGGTCGTTAGTTTACGTTTGCTATCACCAAAATGTGGATTGTTTGCCGGCAGTATTTCGCATTTGCATACAAGAATGCGCGCCATTTTTCTCGAGAATCTCATTTTAGTCTCATGTCACGAAGGAGTCCTAAATACGTCTTTTTCAGCGTGAAACGTGAAAATTGTTTTGCAGGAATGCAATCGTGATTTCCTGCAAACTGTTGCTGCAAACGCTAGAACAATAGTCTTGCCTGACAATGAAATCGTTCAACATGCTGCTGATATAGGACGCGACATGTATATTCTGCAAAAAGTAAGCCTGAATCGTATTTATATGAAACTTTCAACAATGTCCTACACGATGTTTGTATGTACGATATCATTTTGTTTTAAGGACGGTACTCACCGGGAGGATTTGTTTTGCTCGTTGTTACGCAAGCACATTCTTACGCGAACCAAACAGTTTGGTGAGTTCGTGAATCCAAATACTAGGCGTTCGCTTCTCGTTTTATGATCATTACCCGAGATTTGGGTGTTGAAAGGGACGACGCATTCATAAGCGTGACGCCTTGGGTTATCACAATTAGTAATAAATAGTAAATAAAAGCTTGCACAACGAATGCTTGCAAACCAAATTCTACCGGTGAGTATATACCAGCCTTAAAACGAGTTTGTTCATAGCACCTCGGCTGTGGTTGCATTTGTTGTTGTAGTAGATGGCACAAAATGAATATGTTTTTAAAACAAAAGAGGTCGTTTGTGTTTTTTACTTAAATAGTAGGGAAATAAATTGGGTACTGCAGTGTTTCACATTGCACTGTTGCATGTGGTTGGATCGGTATGAATAGCTCAAGTGCTCTAAATTGAAGATACGAATTATATAATTGTGAAGCTCCTAACCCATAGATGCAGCAAGCAGATATTATGTTTGATATTAATTAAGCTAATGTAGGTATGCAGGTGCTATGCAGGTGACTGTTGGCTTCAGAGTAAATTATTATAAAGTCTGATAGCATTCCAGAGCATTCAGTTAATTATCTTAAAGTAGTAACTAGAATTACTTAAATAAATTATGTGCAGTTTTGATGACATCGCTCACAAACGGTGGAGAAAAACATCGCGAGGAAACGAACCTCAAAAGTTCAAAGACATGACATGACATTCACCAGTATGGTGGATTAGGACTCATCCTCTATCTATCTCTCTCTCTCTCTTTCTCTCTCACTAAGAAAAGGCCTATGTCACAGCTGTGGCAACATTATAGTCTGATATGATGAAGATAATGAGTAACTAGAAGCATTTGCAATTTTTTTGATTGAAAACAAGGTAATTGTAAGTTCGATATTGCATCAGGCTACTACAGGATACTCTTTCTAGGGTCATTGCAAAGTTTTGAGTTACCAGGGAAAAGTCGTCAGATCTATCGGACCGGGACGTCATTTCGGTGTTGTTGAAATGTTATTTGGAATACCTAAGGTAAGCTGCAGTATCTACAATTTATTAAAAACTTATAATAATATGTTCTGAATAAACTTTATTTATCATTGTTAATGTATTTTTTTTTTATCCACCAATCCGCACTGGGCCAGCTTGGTGGATATGGCCCAATCACCCTTTCGGGGGTAGGCTAAAAGTTCAACAGTGGACTGTTAAAAGGCTGATTATGATGATGATGAATGTATTTTTAGAGGCCTATACCCAGCTTTGGGATAAGGAAGGCTGTGGATGATGATAATGATTAATGTTTTTTTTTGTACATGACCTGTCAAGTAATATTTTGTTTTTAAGGTACTGGTAAAACTATATCAAAGATATCAAATTGCTCGTCATTAATATATTATTTCCTTTCTGCGCAACCCGTTATGTTTAATTTATTCTAATTTGTTCAAAAATATTATCTCAAAATCTTCAAAATGTTCGCTACGCTAACGTCTTCAACTTTCTTAAATTATCATATATTATATATTATCTGAAAATGACTAGTATTATTCATATTACACGACATCTGACACGTCATAATCTGTTTATATAATCAATATAATTATATATATATATATATATTTAATAGATTGGTGTATCATTTGAACCTTGTCCAAAAAGGTTTAAAATTTTCGCATTTTTAACACCCCCAAAAGCTATTTACGATGGTGGTTTGTAGTTGCTATTTTTTTTTGTCAATTGCAAAGTATAAAATGGTTAATGGTTGATATTTTAAAAACCGGTACGAAGTGCCGCTTTGATTCTACTTTTGTTGTATACACTGCTAGTCTATGGAATGCGCTACCTGATTGGGTGTTCTCCGATAGTTACAAACTGGGTGTCTTCAAATTGCGAGTAAATTGGTTTCTTCGTCTAAGCGTTCTAAGGCGTACTATCATCGCTAAACATCAGGTGAATTGGCGGTCAAACGCAAACTTATTATTTAACTTAACAAAACATCTATTTCATCTAGTATTCATAAATTTTTAGAACTTATTACACTGAAACGCATTTTCTAACACCATTTCACACGAACCACGAGTAAGCAGTTTAACAAAAGGTTCGTTTAATTTAACAGGTGTATACAATCGTGACGTCGACAAACTGCATATTGCTTCACGTGGAGTACACCTCGCTGGTGCAGTGCTGGGGCACATTCCCTGACATTAGTCATCCCATTATCATGGTGATTCATGCATTTAATATCGTTGTAGTAACAATGGCGCAATATGTCCGCAGTAGCGTGCTGCGACACTGAAATGAGGTTTAATTCAAGTAATGTTGAACACAATTTCTATTCACATTTTCGTTATGACGGTTCAACTTTGGTAAATTACGAATTTCGAAAGATTTGGTATACCAAAGCTGTCAAAAACCGTCATGACAAAATTTGTGAATAAGGGTCCAGATACCCGCAAATACATGTATACCTACCGGGTATTTCTTTTTCAAGGGGTATAAAAAAGCAGGGTTTGACAAGTAAGACTAAAAACTAGTTAAAAATATACTTGTATTTTTTTAAAATTTTCGGCCAACGTATTTTCCGTGTTCTTACAAGTCAGTATTGCACAATTGCCTACCCATTTTCATTTCAAACTGACACGTGTTGTCACGGCACCGATTGAGCAGATTGATTTTAACCGGACTCCATTATGACGATTAATCATAACTGTATTGGAAATATGACATGCAAGGTAGGTCGACTTGTGGCATCTACTTGGATATAGATCTGTGGTACCTATGTTTTAAATGTTTATCAGGACTTATCAAGTATTATTTAAGTAAAAATATGTACTTACCTTTCGCTCGACGTTTCGACCATGTTACAATGACCGTGGTCACGAGCTGACTGAAAACTGCGGGTGAGGACTAGGACGTGTGGGGTGTGTGGGTACTAGGACATTTACCGATACAGATTTTGTCGTGTGAATACCCTGCGATTTTTCAAGATCAAGTGAGGGTAGGAGAACAAAACACCCGCTCTTCTCGCCGGACTCACCCGCAGTTTTCAGTCAGCTAGTGACTACGGCCATTGTAACACGGTCGAAACGTCGAGCATTAGGTACAAATTTTTACCTAAATTAAATAATGTATGTGATATGTCCTGATTATAAACATTTAAAATATGTGTTCAAATCGCGAAAGTTTAAAAATTACTGTGGTACCTAGTTACGCATTTTGCGTTACTCACCTAGTATAATTTACACTTTTGGGGTCCCTCTGGTCCCTCGAGATTACTGTCTTTGTCGTAAAAAATGTTACAACGAGAGTTACCGAAAGTTTATTGACGCCAAAGTGAACAAACATGTCGCTTCATTTTAATATTTTCCTAAACTTGTGTGTTTTCGACTGCTGATAATTATGTAATAGTGGTGGGTTATTATTTAATAAGTGTTTGTATACTTGCTTGAGAGTGGGCAAGTGATATAACGAGGTGTATATAATTTTATGTGGCTTTCAAAATTTCACAGAATTAAAGTCTCCTTACGACTGTGACATATACTTGACTGTAACTTGTTGAATGATGTCTTAAAAACTAAACGTTAAACTTGAAAATATTTTATTACTTGACACAGGCAAATGCACAAGACATGCAATGCCAAAGAAGAAAAAGAGAACCCTCTCAATAGGAAAGAAGACAAAAGAGAACACCCGAGATAATCTAGGGCGTGCCAGTGCGTGAATATTAACATAATATAAGTAATGGTACTTCTCGAATATTTTAGATTCAATTAGTTAGAGATAATACATAATTATACATAATTAGGGTGGCGACTTTTAGACTTGACCCGCCAAACTTAATCAGTATAGTTTTTTTGTTTTATTTTGTTATTCTACTAATTACTAAAAAATAGCTATATGATATTAAAATAAAACAAACTACCTAAGTTTTCACGTTTTGGTAGCTTTAAAAAAGTTAATAGTACTTACTAGGTAAAATGTTCACACATCAGTATGTACTGAACTTTAAAAAGCTCTACAAATTACGAGTATAACACTGAAGTAAAATAATACAATAATATAATATTTAGCTTCTAACATTGAGGCAGTAACAATGCAGCCTGACCTCTGCCGCAATAGAACACAAGTGTGCTTTACGACGACGAAATGAGGTTAAAGGTGGACTTCTAGCGAAAATAATGTGTTCTCTATCTCTTAGTATTGTCAAATGGCTACCTAAAGATGCCACGTTTTTCATTTAGTACCTATGTAGCGTTAAACAAAGATGTAGACCAGACTGGATGAGAAAAGCGAGAGACAGACACGCATGGAAAATACTGGGGGAGGCCTGAGCCAAAGAGGCGACTACCAAATTTTTTCTTTTCTGTGGTTAGAGCTATACATTGGTCACACATTTACCCGACTGAAAGAAGATAATTGTTTAAGAATCGAATTACAAAATGCATCATTCAATTTTAGGTATGGATATTTGGGCATGTTAGCGACCGGCGGGTGCAGAGGCGAATGAAAAGCTTAAACCACAAAAAAGCGTTTATTGCGAAAAAAACATGTTCCAATTTTTTATATGTTCGGTGTATTCGATTGATATTTAAATTAGTGATGGGCCGTGTCAGTCGTCCTTCGCCAGCCTCATGCTCGCACATAAAGGCTGCACTCTACAGAGGAGGCTGGTGTAGGACGACTGGCTTTATCGCTGCGTGGCCAAAAGGGCATAAAACGAAAAAATAAAGCCGTAATTCTCGGGACGAGTATAAAACGAGTAAAACATAACATTAAATTGTTTATTTTATGTCGGTAATTTAACGAAAACCATTCTCAAACTTTCCCTACACAGAGCTTTACGAAAAACTACTTTTGTTAATTGTAAGTAAATAACCTGTTTTTTGACGAGAACTTGGTCATAATTTTTCTGTAAAAATTTATTAATTATTTCAGTTACGATTGCCGTCAAGTACCTACCTTAGGTAACATTACTTTATTATTTTGTCTCATGTGTCTTTAATATGCTCAATATGCTCATGCAGGTAGTAAAATGCAACGGCTTAGCCCGCACACCAATTTAACACCTGTGCCATAGAATAATCAGATCGGTAGTACTCGGTACTTCACTTTATGGCAAAGATAATAATGGTCCGAACAGCTGCTATTTATCTCAGTGCCCAGTTTTTAATATTTTTTTGACAGAAATCACTATTGGTATAGGTGCATTTTTATATTTTCATATTTTTATTTTATTTTATAGGTGTCAAGTAATCAATTATTTCAAGTTTCAAAAGATAAAATTATTCATAGACTCGGTTAAAGTCCAGCAAAATCACAGTATATTCCAAGTCATTCTCCACTTTAATGCTTCTATGGAGTTTTGCAACCATCTCATTATGTCACTTCTCGACACCCGAGCACATTATTGAATTCTTGATGTTGTAATAAACCATTATTACACTAAAACACTCTGAAATACAAAGGTTTTAGAAAACAAAACAATGTGGCCACACGAATTTCTCACGTAAGCGGAGCACGTAAGCGCCTAACTCCCTCGCTGCATTTACTCATGGCTTTACTTACAAATTGTTAGTATATTCACATGCCTGTCCTGTAAATGCACACTACCTGCTTGCCTAATCTTATCATAATTAATTCTGGTAATAAAGGTATCAAAATAACAAATAGATAATAATTAATCACTTTTAAATGGGTTATTATTAATCGAGACAATAAAAAATAGATTGGCGACTTAAAATAGAGTATGTAATACTACTTGGGTGGGATTTCATTATTTTTGCGAAAAGTTTAAAAAACAGTCTACTGACTACTAATGATTACAAAAAAAAAGTTGAAAAGGGTTACTAAAAATAACCAATGATGCATATTAAAAATCTAAGTGGCCGACTGGAACTACTGAGTGAACGACTCTAATATCAAATGAGTATTGAACATAGACTCAGTATATAAGTACATTAAATATCAAGGCAGATCCGAATTCTGACAGTTAGGTTAGAAGGTTCAGGCTGGAGCGAAGCGAAGCGAAGTCTTACGCCCACTTAGTATTAAATTTCAGTAAGTCATATTTAGTATTTTTGACACCTTTAATTTGAATTTATATTGGCTCGTTTAAATTGTACCCCTTTTAAATTAATAATTATAGGGGTTCTAAAGAAGTGTAATTATGGAACTCGCATAATTACACTTATTGTATAAGACTGGCGGCGATGGTGTTCGCCTGTTGTCCTACTCGCACGTGTTCAAGTCGGAACCAGCAAGATAGCAAGCTATCACTATTGACAGCAGCATAATTTAGGGTCGTAGCGTACAAGAAGAGAGGTCTATGGTCAGTAGAGGGCGCTTATGATTGGCATTATTGTTATAAGCCTAGGAAAAGTGCTGGCCCTAGTCTTTGATCAGTGTAGAGCGAGATTGTCTTTCGGCGCATTTCATTTCTGAAAACGATCGTCCAGGACTACACAGGAATATATATTTTTTCCGGCATAAAATGTAGCCTATGTATTAATACAGGATGTAAATTATTACCATATCAAAATTTTATGCTGGTTACAAACAATGCAAGTGTGCTCCGCCGCCTTCAATCCGAGGTGCGAGGCGCCATCAAAATTCTATATTTCGCTCGTTTTTTTTCCGCCTTTGGCATTTTGACGCCCCTTACTATGTGGCACCTAGAGTGACCACTTTTCTTGCTCTACCCCAGGACCTGCGCTTTCTACGAATATAACTATTCATAACTGTTTTCTCCAATATAGTTTTAGCATCATCATAGTTTATTTTACAGGCAATAAGTGATGCAGAAGTCCGCGACAAAGCTAAACAATACGAGGAGGCTAAACCTCTTAGCGGTCGATTGGACGTCAAAATAAACAGAATAGCGGTAAATACGGGATCAAATTAATACCTTGACTTTGTTGGCGGTTTGTTTCAAACTTTATGTTTTGTTATAGCAAGAGATAAAGGAAAGTTTCGTGGTGCTCTCCGGACGTGAGGAGAAGGCTCATTTTGTTAAGACATTTGAACGGCTGGGGGTCATGAGGTAAGGATTAGTGGCTGAAACTTCTGGCCAGGATTAATTGGGGTTATTAGTTCGCGCAAACTTTGTTGCGAAACCGATATGTCCTTAATCTTTTAGGGTGAAGCTTTCTCGCTCGCGTGAATATGAACGCGTTATTTACTTGCGCTACATACCCTAATTTGTAAAAGCCTCGCAAAGGGGTAATTTAGCGTGTAATAGTTAGCTTCGTGACCTTATTTACATAAATTAGAACATAACACAATAAACACACATTTGTTAATTGTATCCTTTTTTTGGTGACGGGGTAAATTTTCGAATGATACCCTGCTGCATTTGGGTGTATTCCGGGTTATGTGAGGTTGCGCCCACTAAAACCCAATAGGACCATTGCTAAAACCTATGTTAATTGTTCTGTTTTTTTTCCTATCTGTTTACTTCTAAGTGGATTTTGGCGTTGTTCGTGTTGTTCATTTAATTTTATTAGAGTCAAGTAATTAAATGATTTTGTTTTTTTTTACTGTAATGTTAAAAATAATTTATTTCCACGTAATACTAGTTAGTAATAATCGCATGAAAAATTGGTGTTAGAATAATATCAATCATTTTGTCAAAATTATTAACAATGTGTCATGTTTACCCGATTATGCGCACAAATCTAGAGAGATGGCATAGTAGGTCAAAGTATGCGTATAAGTAACTATAAATATAATTATAGTACTAATTTATAGTACTAAATCTAGACTTAAAGAATATAAAATATAAAAGTTAATAATTATTTGATTTATTAACAGAAATACATTTCTATATTATAATGTCAAAATAAATCATAGGCACAGGCAAAGTTAAGCAAAGTAAGTTACGGTCAAGAACAAGTCATGCTCCAGTAAAGTGTCCAAGACTTTACTAGTGCAAAAACTCCTGTATCCTGCTTTTGAATAATTCACATATTTTAAACACATGTTTTTGTCACGTATATTTATTTTGGAATGGCACCAAAACGCAGACGCGTGTTTTAATGCTATTTATATCTAGAGAAACAAATCCAAAGATGATATCATTTTACATTTACCTAAGTAGTTTCTCTGTTTATTTCGTCTGACTATTCGTAATTTTGGTTTAGACCACGTAAGAGTTCTCTAAATTTTTCTCTACTGCTTCATAAATAACGGGTATGAATGTTGTTTCTTCCAGACATCTGAGGTACATATTTCTGCCTGGATGTATCACTCCCCACGGCATTTTCTTGAAGTTATGGTGCACATTACGGTTCCTGCTGGCGATATATTACATAATGGTTGTCCCATATGCCATTTCTGTAAGTTGTTAATAGGTGGATCATTCATCATCGTCATTTCAACTATAGGACATCCACTGCTAGACATAGGCCTCCTCCATCGATTTCCAAACTGGGCGGTTTGAAGCGGTCTGCATCCAGCGTTTTCCAGCTTGTTCTTATATGGAACATTATTGTTTTAAATACATAAATAGAAAGGAAATATTGATTCCCTAAGAGTTGGTATGCCGTCAACTTGGATTGCGCTGCATCAATTTGCGCAGTTATGGCAAACATAAACAAATTAATATCATAGTCGAGGATATAAATAAGTTTAATGTAATTATTGAAACATGATTGGTGAAACTATTTTTGATAGACTAATTCGGGAAAAACAGGCCTAAAACACGTTGTTAGTAGTTCTCCGAATCTAGAAACTTAAGAAATCACACTATAAAGTTAAAGTGGTGAAGTAGGGGTGAAGTAGGGCTAATAAAATAGATCACATTTGACATTTCTGACAGCCTATTGTTTATCAGTCAAAGTAAATCGTAAAATTGCCTTCTTTTGTCATATTATTACAAAAAATATGTATTTTTAACTGAAAAAACGTAAGCAATTGTGAAGATCTAACTTTAAAAAAATATAAATTAATGATCGTTACTAGGTTAAATACGTTCTTGAATTTTTGTAGTAGATAGATAATTAATTGAGTTAATTGAGTCGCGGGCATCCAGTGGATGCAAAAAGCAGGCTGTCGTTCAGTGTGGAGGCCTATGTTCAGCAGTGGACGTCTTCTGGCTGATGATGATGATGAGATAATTATATAGAAGCTCTTTATCGTGTAAACCAGAAATAAAAATTACAAACAGGTAGAAAACACTTAAGAGCTAGTGCCACAAGTGGTGGCCTTATCGCTAAAAGCGATCTCTTTCAGGCAATCATTGGATGGAAAGAATTTACGTAACAGGATCGACGGGGCAAGCTAAACACTTTTAATGATACCAAATCAAATCAAAATATGATCTATTAAATTGGCCCTACTTTGGTTAGCTTGTATTTTGTTAGGTAAGTAAACGCACTTGCCAGTAAAGAAACTATAAAAAGTTTCTCTGTGTATCTAAATCATTAACTTAGCAGTTTCCGATACAGACAAAACAACACAAGTTCGGGCCGAGGTTCAACTACGCAGACATCATGCTCTACATAGACGTCGTAGTGATGTCATACGTGGCGTATTACAACGAGAAGTCGCTCCTGGTCACACACCCTCTGCTCACTCTGTCTCGTTACTTGAAACACGCATTCTTCTTGGATATTATCAGCATATTTCCATTTGAACAGCTGGTAAGATCTTTATTATCATTTATAATTTTAACTATTATTATTATAATTTTAACTTAAGCTATTATTAATTTTATATTGTACAACAATATGGGTTCCATGCCTGAAATAAAGACATTTTAATCATTTATTTATCATTTTATATCGGAATGTAATACTAATAAGCGTATTAAAGTAGCTATCCACTTTTCCGCATCGGCATCGGACGGATCGCATTTTGCCAGATTCAAACTAGCTTCTTAATAATCTGTGTTAAATTGAAACAGATTGCCAAACTATAATATCACAGACCTTCATGGACGTAATAAAACCCAGACCTTAAATTGAAGGCCTGTGTAGTAGTATATACGTTTTTGTCATAAGGAGTTTTTTCAAATTCAATTTCAAAATATTTATTTTGCGGAAACATGGGTAACATGCAGATGTTACTGTGCCTTTTTTGTCACAATGGTCACATTTTTGGTCTATGGTCAATGTAAAAATAAAACAACCAACCTAAAGATTTTTTAAATTGCTATTTTTTGGGGTAAAATGGTTTTGACTGTTAGCATGAATTCTACGCGATTCAATCTGTCAGATGTATAAAATGCAGATAAGTAGAAAAGTTTTATACTATCGATAGTCCTATCGATAGTCTTACTATTTTATACGATAACGACAACGATAGACTATCGATCGTCAAGTCTAATTGTCCCTATTGGAATGTCATTAACATCTTTACCAATGTCTTGTACAGGTATATGCTACTAATGCGATAATCTGTGGTAACAGCTCAGGTATAACTTAGTACTGATGCATATTTATAAGTAGATACACATAACTGTTATGTACTTCCGATCAGTTACGTCATGACGCTCCAGATGCTGTGAAACAATGGACCGAGGAAGCGCACGTAGCGTAATCCTTAATACTCTCTGAACACACATAGATACTGAAAGCTGATATCACTGCTTCAGTAAGCCCAGGGGCCTTACGGCGCGGGCATGAATTAGCGCTGAAACAGTGCATTTAGGAAAATCACGCGAATGTGAACTTTAACGCGCCGAGGTACGGTTTGCGGTCGCGCAAATTTTCTCATCACCTAAACATAATCGCTTAAAACAGGTAGCCGTAAGGCTACCAGGTTTCAAGACTGAAATACTACTATACTCACTCACTCATTTACTGACTGACTGACTCATCACGTAATCTTAAAAAGTACTTGATCCACAAAGCTGAAATTTAGCAGGTAGACTCCTTATTGGGCGTAAAGGTGCCCGAAAAGATTTTGCGAAAGCGCCGAAAAAGACGGGCAAATGGAGGCTGAAAGTTTTATTAAAGTCTACGTGTACGAAGTCGTGGACAACAGCTAGTAAAATACAAATAATTGCATAAGACTGTGTGTTGGTAAATGTAGAATATTCACGTGGCGTTTTAAATAGGATGATTATGAGATAATAATAGCACAAGGTTACAGTTTTGAGCATAGCTTTTATAGCGTAGCATAGCTTGGCCCTTTTTATTAGCTTTTATTTAACTTGCCTTGTTATGGGTCAAATTTTGCAACTGAATTTAAAACAATTATCCCCAAATGATAGAGATGAAATTTTGCATACACGTTTGGTTTGGATAACAATGTATGGTTAGCTAAATGACGTCATTCTAAATCCAAGATGGCGGACCAGTTATTTTTTATGTGCCTACCCTGATATGGGTATTAAATAAAGGGTTAACTGAGAAGAATGCGGAAAATAAAATAACGTCACATTAAATTCAATATGGCTGACACCCCAAAATGGTGGACTTAATGCTCTAATCTACCATCATGATATGGGCACTAAATGAAAGGGTTTGCTGAAAAGAATACTAAAAAGTTTGTATAAAATAAAAATATTTTAGCTTGTATATAATAAAATTCTTTTTTATAGAAGTTTTATCAATATCCCACCATCACACTCCCTTAAAACTAATAACATATTTAAACAATTGGGAATCGCTTATCCGTATATACAGTCCAGTCAATCGTCGGATGGGTGACCGTACATTTACAACTGAGCGCTACCGCAGATCAAATTAAATACATTAACTTATAGTCTAGAATTAAGATACTTTTGATCGGCTTAAATACTGACTCTTGGATTGACAGCTTAGGCTGTTGTTTATCAACGCAAAGGATCTGACATAGAATAGTGCTTCTTGCGAAATTAAAGTCGTCGCTTTGATGATATTAAAAGCAACGAGTCTCATTTTGTTACAGATTCGGATAGTGAATGACAACACGGATTTAGACCTCTACAGAGTGAACAGGATACTGTTGGTATGATTTGAGAGCTTTTGAAAATTGTTGCAAATGTTTTTACGATTTTTCATAAAGAGTCTATCCTGCGTGCTTTTTCTATCTAGCTCTCACATTTCAACATTTAACAAGATATAAAATGATTGAATGTGTTTGTAAAATATGAGCAAAACGGACAAAGAAAATGTTCAGTAAAAGTTTAATTCTGATTCAAACAAGTTTACATACTTAAAATTGAATTAAAATATAACAGTATTAGAATTAATTTGTAACTACTTATGCACATGTTTGAACGGTTAAACTATGTAAAATTGTTTGTTGTTTGATATAACAACATGGTAAGCTTTTCTGTGCGGCTTTTTATATTTTGGGACTGTTTCTTTGATGTACTATTTCCTTGCCAAATTTCATAAACATGATTGATCAAGTTGTTTAATTGTAAAAAACAGGATCAGATTGACCCTGTTGAAATTTTTTGTAATAAAGTTCGCATTTATAATATTGAGAAGGTAGCGTAAAATCAGAAATATTTTTTTATTTGTAATACTGCCTACTGCTTACCTTAAACATGTAAATTGAGTATTCTATTAAAAATTGAGTGTTGGTTGAAGTTGACGATACGGTTTGTTACTTATTATTCCAGAAGCAATCAAATATTTCACAAACTTTCCGAGCCCACTGAGAGTGCCTGAACAAAAAATGTTATCCAACGTTTTATGTTTATGGTTTCATGGAAAATTTTCCGCTCGGCAGCGCGGAGTGTTGAAATATTGATATGAGCACGAAATACGTGAGAGTCTGAAACGTTCATTTCCCGACAAAGACAATCCCCGTTTAAATCGTATCTGGGAGAAGAGAATGCGAGCGCTGACGCTCACAATGCTTTTGTTTAGGTGTCTCGAGTAACAGGTGCTTTTTCATACTGGGAAAGCGACATAATGCGAGTGAATCCTGCCGTTGTTCTGCTGAAGTTCTTGCCGATAGCTCTGACGCTTGTCAACGTGGCATCGTCATTTGTTTTCCTGAATTCATGCCAGTCGTACCTGCCACGAGGATCCTCTTACATGATGGTCAATTGTTCTCGAGTGCTGATGGTATCCAGCGAAAAATATGAAATTAAAAGTACGGAAATATCTACTGGGGCCTTACAGCCAACTACGCGGTCTCAAACTTTCATTAAAACCGTGCAGTTCGGAAAATCACGCGAAAGTGAACCTTAACGCGCCCAGAAACGGTTTGCGGTAGCGCTACATTTTTTCATCACCTAAACTGGATTGCATTAAACAGATAGCTGTAAGGCCCCTGGTATCAAATTATTTATTGTATGAATGTGTATGACTGTATGTGACCTAATGAATCCAATTTTATTTCAGCGGCTATAACGGAATACATTTATACAATATACTGGGTATTTGAAATATTTGTTGGTAAGTGAAAATTTTAGTTCATTATGTATGGTTGAATTCATATTTGCATGAACAGTTTTTTAGCGACTACAAAAAAGGAGCTGGTTGTATGTTTTTTTTTTTTTTACTGGGCAAGTGCCTTTATTAACTAACAAAATACAAGCTAAAACTAAAACTACACATACAGTTAGACTGCCCATAGACCGTTGAAGGTCTAAAGACAATCCAAATGCTCAAGCCCACTACCAGTTGGCAGCGTACCCAGCATGCTGGCGGCATTACCACGTTGAATGGCAATGCTTATGCATTGAGCCAGAAACACGCTGTATGTTTGTTAATTCAGATCTCCGTTATTTATGAACCGATTTGAGAAAATCTAAACCGATTCGCCTTTTTACGGTTTGCCTATAGAGTTTTAGTATAGATTTTTAGTTACATGTAAGGAACATTTTGAGATGTTTTGTTTGTTATGATTCTTTTTCAACTTTTAGCCAGTTACGGAAGTAGAAGCCAGTTAACCTTAAATTGCTCCGCAAAAGTTGTGTTAGGAGTTTCGCCCAATTTTCCCGTCTCACATGGAAAGTTATGAGAAGGCATTAAAATTATAAATAGGGCAAAGATACTTAGCGGAAGCTTACGGTTGATAAATTAGATAACATCAAGATGGATTAAGAATGTAGGTAAAGCTTCTTGAGGTCACGTTACATGAAATACTTATAATGAACATAAAATTTTCATAAATTTTGAGATTTTGCCACTTCTTAATAAGATGATGAAGGAACTGGCGTTGTTGTGATTATGGTATCTTTAAAGGTTTGTCGGTGGCAAGCCAAAAATAATCAGAAAATAAAATAAAAAGAACCAGAGTCACCGACATAGCTGTTAAAATTTGCAAGTTGAAGTGGCAATGGGCAGGCCACATCGCTCGAAGAACCGATAACCGATGTGGAAGAAAGGTTCTGGAGTGGAGACCACGAACCGGAAGACACAGCGTAGGGAGGCCTCCCACTAGATGGACCGACGACATTGTTAGAGTCGCGGGCATCCAGTGGATGCAAAAGACAGGCTGTCGTTCAGTGTGGAGGTTAAAGGGGGTTAATGGGGGGGGGGGGGGGTTAATATAAATGAAAATAAAATAATTATATATATATATATAAACAAGGCTGCGTTGTTCACGACTGACACGAGTTCACGAGTCCACTTGTGGCGGCCTTTCAAGCAGCCAACTCGTGTTTTCTATCTGTTTGTAATTTTTATTTCTGGTGTACACAATAAAGAGTTTCTATTTATCTAAAAATATTTCGCTTATTTTACTTCAGGCTTAGGGTGCACTCCCGTGTCTGTTTCTAGCAAAGTGGACGTTTGGTTGGTGATGTTACTCCAGCTTACAGGGTTCCTCTACTTTGCCTTTATGTTCGGATACGTCGCATCTACTCGCTCAACTGCCTCTCACGCCTTGCTTGAACATACCGTAAGTACCTACAGTTTGACAGGCGCGTTCCACAATATTTTAGTCTAACCTTATAAAAAAAACTTGCTTTCTACCATAGATGAGGTAAAAGTAAAAAATCTTACTAAGGGGGACAACGAAGCGAATAATTTTATTTTCACACAACTTTGGATATAACCCGAAAATTATTCCTTTTTAGGGTTCCGTAGTACTTACTACACCTTATAAACTCGTTCTGTACGTCCATCAGTCGATTCTTATCCTTTCAAACCTGCTAACTTCAAAAAATTTGGGTTTTTTAAAATGGAGATAACGTTTCATACGTAACTTTTTTAAAGTATAAAAAGTGTGTTCGCACTTTACAAAATAAGGGCCGCCAAAGTGGTAAAAAGTTGGTACCCTCTGCATTTTTAAACTGTTAGACATTATAATATAGAAGCTTGTGTCTTGCCATGCTGATAGGTCCTACTAAAAACCATTATTAAAAATTATTTCAAAGTAGTTTTCTGTTTGACTAAACTATGAAAAGTCGGAATGATAAATATCTGAAATTTGGCGAAGTCCACAGACCTTCGTTCGTTCAAATTTTTCTATAACCATCAACTGCTGAACTATGAATATGACCACAATTATATGGCTTTGGCTACGGAACCCTACCAAATGCGTGTCTCGACATGCTCTTTGCTATACTTCTGTTTTACTAGAGATATTTGAGATAATCAGTTAGCTAATATATTTGTATTCTTGATTATTTAAAACTAATAGGAAAAAACAACTAATTTTAGTCTTTACGTTTTTATCTTCTAAAGTTGTGTGAAAATGAAGCGCTACTTCTAGATTGCTTTAGGCTTTCAGCTCTGTTGATCTACACAATGTATTTTTTTACTGAAATTGAAATTGATAAACTAAATTTATGAAAGAAATTTCTACGTACACATTAAGGGAAACTAGAATAAAATATGCATTAAACAAGCACTTGTTCACTATCAAAATACTACACCCCATTAGGACTTTATTACTTTGTAAATCACTTTAATATCACAAAAGCATGTTCAAGTGCATGCTATTAAACAGATATGAGTAGCATCAGCTGAAATTTAGAGTTATTTTCCGTCTACAAAATGTTAAAAGCTTCATAATCCAGACTGGACGAAGCGAGCAATAAACGGTATCAGATGGAACCCGTAATATATACGCGCTCCCATGTATGCATTAACGTTGTAGGTGCCAAAACTTCCACCATTAAAAATATTATGACTGGATGTTTCAGAAACATCGATTTTTATCAGGGTAGAGTCCTCCGCGAGTTAACCTACTGGTTCAATGCTCACACAAATGTAATAGCACGCCTCATAATTCAGTTCGATCACTGTCGTCTATGCAGTATGGCGGAAATATCAAATTGCGCTATAGTAAATTGTTAAAACTCTTCGAACAGTTGGCCGTGCGCACAGATCAGACAAACAAGGGAGATATGATAAGGTGGCGCGGCGGTTGCGAACACATCTGGCCTGAATCAGTCTTGATGCCTTTAGTCGAATCACCCACTGTGCCACCATTGTTTTGCATGTATTAGTTAGTTCATTGGTTTCAGTACAAGTTTCTTAGTGCGAGTGAAAAATTAGTAAGTCAGCCGTACTGATTTTTTTGCGTTACGAGGTTTAGCGGCACAGTGAAAAAAAATTAAACACGAACACGAACGATATTTGTACTCAAACATATCTGCCTTGTTTGTCTGATCTGGGCCGTGTGAATGGAGTTAAACTCAAATTGTGCTCGTGACGTCACAGGTACAAAAAATGTGGCTTGCTAGGTTTTCATAAAACTTTAGATGTAGGACTCATTCTGAGCATTTTAGCGGCGCCAACATCTAGCGCAGCTAGGACGCTATACCCACAGGCTCTATCAGTCTACCTTCAGGCTATTTAAGAAATAGACCCTAGGACATAAACGTGGTGATTCCTATGGGACTGACATAGTTATTTACGACTAAATATCCCCAATAAAAACCAGATAAAAAAAAAAACTTATACAACGTGTGCTCGCGTTGTCCATTTTGGTAAATCTCTCTGGTTACGACTGTATGTTTCAGAACTGTAATTATATTAGTTTTAACGAGCTGACTTCTCCATAGGAAAAAACAAGGGATCTGGCGAACTTTCTGTATCAAGAGAACGTGGATCCGATACTAACAGCAAAAACGCTGAAATATTTCGAATATGTGTGGAAGAGAACTAATGGAAGCAACCCGCAAGTAAAATTATTTCCAACGTTGGAATTCTGAATTCTCGTTGAAAGTTGAACCGAACTGCGAGTTTAATTTTTTTTTTGCTTTTCATACCTGAATACTATTCGAGAGCTATTTGAAAGTAACATAACATTGATATTGCTGTATTGAATAGTAGCAGTATTATTTACACAGAGTTACACAGAACGGTGGTCTTAAGCCGAAAGGAGGTCATTGTACACAACATTGTTAGTAACTTTTACTATGGGACCATCCCTAAAAACAGGATCAAAGTGTGAATGACTTTTTTTATGGAATCGCTGAAATTTTTCGCGATTCAGCAGTGCAAGTACCATTCTTTATTGATAGTCAAATTCGATAAAATGCCATAGAATCGAAAATTGCAACAAACACTCACTGATACAAAAACACTAAAGACTGATCAAATGGCATTTTGCTGAATTTAACGACCTCAACTGTCAAATTTGACGATCGATAAAGAACGGTACTTGCATTGCAGGTTTGGTTCTTATATTACACACACATACATACAACACAACTTAACTCGACATGACACGGCACGGCATGGTATGACGTCATAAAAATTATATTACAAAAAGAATACGTTAAGCCAAGGCACAAAAGGCGGTCTAATCTTATACTAAAAGTTGTTCGAAACGATGAGCACAGTGGCCTCCTTTCGAATTAGCACCCCCTTTATAGAGTGTGTAATATTTAGACATGCACGAGATCTAAAAAGATTAGTAATATGCTCTAAAATAATATGAGTGTGTAATATCTCTATGAATGTGTTCTCCAGTAGAGACCAAGAACCAGAAGACGCAGCGTAGAGGCTTCCCACTAGGTGGACGGACGACATGCGCTCATGAGAGTCGCGGACATCCAGTAAAAGCAGATAGCAGACTCTCGTTCAGTGTGGAGTTCCAAGGAGAAGGCCTATGTTCACCAGTGGCTGATGATGATGATGAATATCTATCTAGATACGAGTATTAGAAGATTATTAGACCTTGTAACGTTGGCAATCAATGAAATGTATCTGGGGAAAGCATTCCGTACTTTAATCGCATTTTTTCCTTATGTCGTCTGTTGTTATTACAAGCTGAAATATTAGTCAGGTTGAAATATGACACGTCACGAGAGAGATCGGTGGGATAAATGATGAGTTTCATTTCGGATCGATAGGTATGCGGTCACAGGTGTGGTGTAGGTATGGCAAATTGCAATGTTACCCACGCGTTTCATCATTTAGGTGGTAATTTTGTGAAAATATCAGACGAAAATTGTGTTTGGGCTTCGTTTTCACTTATCTAATTTGTGACGCTGTTGGGAAAATGCCTGCTCATATGTATACTTGACCAGTTATTATCTTTCGAGTAAGTGTGTAACTAAGTCTTTTGAAGTTTTAGATTTCTTTTTTTTTTTAATGTTCGTACCTAAAAGTCTGCATTGAAGGGAAAGAAAAATTTGATAAGTTGCCCGATTTTTTTTAATATACAGGTAAAAATAAGTCCTTTTTTGTATGGGGCCTTTGTACAAATTTAAGATCATAACCCAAACAACTTTATTTAAATTTATAGACGACCACGTTTGTTGGGTCAGTTACAAATAAAACACTGTTTACAGCAAATCTGCCGTCGGCTTAACTCTGCTCTGATGGAAGACACTTTAGTGTTCATGTATGAGAGAGCCTTACGAGAAGTGCCTCTATTCGGCAAGGTGGAGCGCTCGTTCATCAGGGTCATCACGCAGCATCTCAGTGAAATGTACTTCCTCAAAGGAGATACGGTCATCCAGTGCCGGGATGTACAGGCTAATATTTATATCATTTACAAAGGGAAGGTGAGTGAGCAATTGCATCAATCATCAACATTTATTTCATCATTTTGATATATTTTTTTACCAATTGCTTGTCATTGCTTCATTGAGTCACAGGACATCCACTTAAGGCAAGTATGCAGTGCGATTGCATTTTACGCAGAAAATTATGGTGGTTACGCAATATCACTTGCACAACCGCCTGCGGCAGCAACTGTGCCCACATAGCACTGTAACCCCACGTGCAACTTCCATTTTAGAGGTTATTCCCCTATTTCTCGAAAAGTACCTAAGAATTACAACCCGATTCTGTTCTTGGCTTTAAAAAGCAAAAAACCTTATGTAATTGTTTAACTTTCATATGGTTTCACGATGAACTTTCTTAGCAGCGCACGTTTGAAATATTTTGTGTCATTTATCTTTTTTTTTTTCAGCCATTTTGAATCACCTTTTTATTCCTAAGTATTAGTATACGTTGAATTTTAGTTATATTAAGGTAGTTTTGCAGGTGTTACAAAAACTTCAGCAGGTCTGATCTGGCCGCATTAGTAAATACATGATGCTTTTAGACTGTGTTTTAGAAAATTGGTTGTAAGTTCCTTTATTTTACTGTGCTAATTAAAACTTCCCTTTTAGGTCGATGTGCTTAGTTCGTACAATGAAATGATCACATGCATGGGCCCTGGCGGGATGTTCGGAAACTTTACTGGGGTAATTATTAATTAGTTTATTATTAGCATATACAAACAAGCATTTTTTTCTATGTTAGTAGCAAGTGTTTCTATTGTGAAATATCGTGGCCCGTATATCGTAGTAAAAAAATCCGGTTGTACATTTTTTTCATTAGACAATCGGTTTGCGCTTAACCGTCTGATGTTAAGCGATGATGCGGGCTACGATGTCAATTGAGTACGAAATCCCTATTTTAAGTAGCAGTGTCGAAATTTCGAATAGCTCTTAGGATAGACTACCTTCGGTAAGGAATCGGATGGCACCTTAGAAAGAAGATTAATTAAACGGTAAAAATTAAGATACTGTCAAACCATTTGTACAAGGCTATTCTTTATAAATTCCATATTTTTGTCTATGAAATGTCAAACAAGCAAACCAAACCAAGTGTCAACATTTTATTTTACTAACTACGTTCAGTGTTTTTCACTGCAGCATAGAATCAGAACGACCGTAAAAGACCTTTCTCACTAAACTTTTTACTAACTTTTTAGCAACCGATATCATGTTCTGAAGTAACAATATACGCCAGTCGGAGTCTTGACTTGCTAGTAATACCAAGTCTTACGTTCTTTAACTTGGTCAAATACTACCCGAAAATACGAGAACCGTTGTACAAGGCGTTCCAAATGTCGACGAACTATATTCTACCTATTACCATGACTGTTAATGAAGATTCATCATCAGGTAAATAAAATACAGTGCAGTTAACTTAGCTGTAGAAATGAGCGCGGGGCCCTCCATAATTTTAAATTCCCGACGAGAGGGGTTTTATTAGTTTAACGTGTATGTCTGTAGCATTATAACTCCCGAGTCATCATCAGCCAGAAGACGTCCACTGCTGAACATAGGCCTCCCCCTTTAACCTCCACACTGAAAGACAGCCTGCCTTTTGCATCCACTGGATGCCCGCGACTCTCACAATGTCGTCGGTCCATCTAGTGGGAGGCCTCCCTACGCTGCGTCTTCCGGTTCGTGGTGTGGCCACGAACTCCCGAGTGGCTGTACATACCGATTTTGATTTAGTATTTTTTGAAAGGTAGAGAGGTGTTTAAAAAAAATACTTGTTTCTAAACATGACTGATAACATCCCAAGGAAAAGTTATATGATTATTTACGGGATTTTTAACGTGGCCAGGTTGTGGAATTAAAAACAAAAAGGCAATGCAATGCAATCTCGGCTCTGCATCAATAACTTATTTAGTATGTGCAGTTACGGTGCCATCACTCAACACAACAGTGAAGGAAAACATCGTGAGAAAACCGTTAAGTCCAAGAGTCACAAAAAAGTTCAAAGACATGACATTCACCAAAATGTTTGGAAATGATACATTATTAGAAAAAAAAAACCGACTTCAAGAATGTACCTACATGTACAAACGTAAACTAAAAAGTAGAAAATGACAGTAAAACAGAGATTGAAAGCCAAAACTTGCTGAAGGGAAACACAAACCAAAACGCATCTTAGTATATATTTTTGGTTTTTATTGTTTTTTTTTTTTCAAAAGGCGCTGAATTAGTTTCGGTAAAATTTATGCGGGAGCACTTCTGAAGTATGGCCAACTAAACCAAAAAATAATCATCAAAATCAATTCATAGTTAGTGGAGTTAACGCGTAACTTACATACAAAAATATACATATAGTTGAATTGATAACCTCCTTCTTTCTTCGGTTAATAAAACGTTTGAAGTTAGTCTTTGGAATATGATTTTAGTATTTATAAAGCATTTCAAAGCTTCCCGCTTAATACCTCCACACCACTTAGCGCCGCTTCTGTTAAGTATGATCCTACTAATCCTCATAATATTATGAATGAGAAAGTTTGTATGTTTGTGTGTATGTTTGCCTCTTAAGTCCGTACTTCCTACTTAACAGCTTAACGGATTTGAATGAAATTTGGTATGGCGGTAGCTTATCAACACAAACTTTTTTATTAATCTAATCTTATCAATAACAAATAAATAAGAAATCTAGTTTTTTATCCCGGAAAATTCATATTACCTTAGAATAGCGGTTGAAACCGAAGCGGGGGCACTAGGTAGGGGGGTAGGGGTAGGGGTAGTAGGTAAACCGAAATTACGAAAAGGAGTTTTGGCACCAAAGTGAAAAATGTCAATCATTGTATTGATCCTAACCTTATGTATTTTCGAATGGTCATGATTGTGTAAAAAGTGTGGATTATTATTTATTATGTGTTCATAGACATGCTCAAGTCTGGGAAAGTAATATGACGAAGTTAAACATATCGTTTCGTGTTGTTTCCAAAACCATTTCACTAGAGCATGACTTAGACTGGACCGTGTCTTACTTTGCTCGACTGCGACTATGACTTGTTTGATGATATCTAATAAAACTTGAAAATAGTTTAATACTAGACACTGGCGAATGCACAAGACGTCGGACGCGAAAATCCTCTCAGAAGGAAAACAAAACAAAATGAGCTAGTTCTAGGTGCAAACACGGTCAAAGTGTGGTTGCGGTATAACATGTTCGCAATATCAAAGACTTCCTTGAACAAGTAGTGGTGTGCCTTTAATCTTCAGTTTTCTCTGTCTTCATTTACGATGTTTTTGGTTTCAGAAGATACAGAAGTTGATAATATGTCGTATGATTCGGCTTTTGATTCGAAGAGCGAATCCAGTCATTATGAAAGTAAGTGTAATTTTTGAGTAAAATGTTTTTTGTTTCTTCACTATATTCGTGTTTTTTTAATAATAGGCATGCGTTTGGCCGCCAACTAAACCTGATGTTTAGCGATGATGCGGTCTTAGTAGGAAAAGTCTTGAAAGGGGTGGTCTTAGTGTAGGGAAAGTCTAAATATATGAGAAAGTGCGTTATATTTAGGCGACCAGTATGACACTTGGTAGCGCTGCCTCGTCTGCTTTCTGAGCTGTTTCAAGTCGATTCCGGTTGGACTGATGTTTGTATTTACGATTCAAACTGCTCTGCTAGAAAATCTTATCTGGGTCTGGGTGATTACAATACAAGAAAATAACTCTTTATTAAAATACCACAATACAAGCATAACATAAACATACAATAAAACTATTATCTAGGCATTTAACAGGCGGCCGTATCGCTTAAAGCGATCTCTTCCAGGCAACCGTGCACGGAAAGGAATTTATTAATTTTACATGTCTTTGTATGTGTTCTATAGCATATCTTATACATAAAAACTTAGTAGGAAGCTATAAATTTGCTACTGTTCGTCAGTGCTTGTTGAATGCTGCAAACAAGAAGGCGATCGGCTGTAAGTGTTCACAACAGCGGTGGTTAATGATAGCGATGAAATCGCCTTTGTTCTTCCGTTTTCGTTCTGTTATTCTTGGAGTGACACATGGCTACGTAATTTTTCAGTTGCAATCTATCATCATCAGCCAGAAGACGTCCACTGCTGAACATAGGCCTCCCCCTTTAATCTCCACACTGAAAGACAGCGTGCTTTTTGCATCCACTGGATGCCCGCGACTCTCACAATGTCGTCGGTCTATCTAGTGGGAGGCCTACCTACGCTGCGTCTTCCGGTTCATGGTCTCCACTCAAGAACCTTTCTTCCCCATTGATTATCGGTTTTTCGAGCGATGTGGCCTGCCCAGTTGCAACTGCATTGTAACAAACACAGAAATCGTTTGTTTGGGCTGATACTAATTTTATTTACTAACAGTAGGAAGAAATACGGCAGTCATTATTCAAATAATCCACTGGCGAAACTGGACGCGTTCCACGATACAATCAAGCCTCAAAGCGTTTGCACCAAGTCTTTGCCTTGTCATCTGTTATAATCAACCTATCGTATTCCAACCAGCAGGAAAGATGTCTCTGCGTAGCTCGCAGTCGCAATCAAACATGAGCCAGGCCAAGTCTTCAACGAGCAACATGACCAATCACAGCTTATTCCATATGGCTAACTTACTCAAGCCCGGGACTATGCTGTTCCAGGTAAATTGATAATTTGAATTTTCTAGGTACCTATTCGTAATAAATGAAATCGAATTGGTGTTTCAATAAGTTTGCGCTTGCTTAAGGTGGTTTTTGGTAAATTATTTATTTATTTTAATTATTATTATCTATCTTTATTTCATACATGTCACAGTTATAGCCCGGTCATTTAAAATGCATTGCATTGGTGGGGCCAAATCCAACACCAAGAGGCCTTTGATTTGAGGATTTGAGTATAAAATACAATAAAATTAAGGGATATGTGTGAATGGGAATTATAAAACTATCGTGATACATGGGCTATTTTGATAAACTTTTTTATTATTCTTCTTAGTATAATATTTTTTTCCACACAATTCCAAACATTATGACTCTGTTTAGTTGAAATAAAAGTAATTAAATATAATTTACCTACTTTTCAAGTTCCGGTAAAACAATTTTGTGAGGAGTTTAGGTACTTACTGAGTTACCACCTTTATAATGTGGTGCGAACAACTAGCTTTTTACAAAATGCTAGATTTTCCAACTGTTATGACTTATACTAAAACGCATAGAGTAGGAAGAGTAAAACAAAGTACAATAGACTTATTGGTTAGTATCACGCTGTCATCATAGTCATCCTTTTAACAGTCGACTGCTGGACTTTTAGCCTACCCCCGAAAGAGTGATTGGGCCATATCCACCACGCTGGCCTAGTGCGGATTGGTGGATTCACATACGCCATTGAAATCCTTCTCCGTACGTATGCAGGGTTCTCGTGGATCGTATGGATGTTTTTCTTCACCGAAAAGCCAGTGGTATGAACATCTGTACATAAGCTCCAAAGAGCTCATTGGAACGGGCCCGGGGTTTGAACCCGCGACCTCACGCTATCACGCTGTAAAACCTCTAATTTGATTTATTAAGAACACTACTTCTGTAGTGAGCCCGTCAACAACCAAACAAAGATAAGCTTTTTTTGATAATTTTGACGAATTATATAACTAAATACATTACACGTAATGAAAAATAAATTAAATTGCCTGATAAATCTCTGAGATATTAGCGTATAAAGTTTTTGGTCGGGGTAGAGAGCGAATGCTCTGTCCCTTTCTCGCAAAGCGTGTGTTAGTAAAGTATTTGAATGGCGCGCGCATAGCTTGACGTCATCACGTGCTATAGTGCGTTCTGTGTCTAATATTAAATGAAAATAATCATCTCTTATTTATTTTTGAACAAATTTTAATTTTGTTTTCGTTTATGGGCTCTATTTGATAGCCCGTTGGTCGAGTTGGTAGTGAACCTGCCTTCTGAGCTTGGGGGCGTGGGTTCGATTCCCACCTAGGACAAACATTTGTGTGATGAACATTTGTGTTTGTTCTATATCTGGGTGTTAATATCTATTTAAGTATGTATTTAAACCTATATATGTATATATATCAGTCTCTGGCAGCCATATCACAAGCTTTGCTTAGTTTGGGGTCAGATGACTGTGTGTGAAAAAATGTCCCG
Source organism: Agriopis marginaria (assembly GCA_932305915.1). Taxonomy (NCBI): domain Eukaryota; kingdom Metazoa; phylum Arthropoda; class Insecta; order Lepidoptera; family Geometridae; genus Agriopis; species Agriopis marginaria. The sequence goes on along the minus strand of OW029925.1, from coordinate 6,507,134 downwards.
AATATTTATTATTATTATTATTATTTATTTATGATCAGCTTATTTATGAAATATTAAATAATAATTAGGACACAAGTCTATTCATAATATTAATTAATTTATTTATTCAAGTTGTCGTTTATTTTACACCCCTATTATCTAACAACCTAATTGCTGAAGCCATAGGGGCTTTACAGCTGAAGCTAAAGCAATCTATAGATAACAATCTAGTTCGATCGTCAGTTCCTTTGTCCTTACTTAATGGAGTAAAGGCCTTCGTTGGGGTGCTTTTGATAATCCCTCAATCTTCAACTTTGAAAGTTCAGGGCTGATTGATGCCAAGTTTATAGAATAAGTTCTTTTTGAAAGGTAGGGAGAGGTCGTCAGTGTTTGTATAACCATTTTAATGTTATCTTTTTACTTTTCTTTTATAATATTTTTGCGTTTGATCGCCACCTCGCTTGATGTTGATTTTTTGTTGTTGATGTTGTTGTTGCTTGGTGCTCGTCTGTTGTGTTGGTCTATTCACTATTCAGGAATCTACCTTCTCAGCATCGTCAAAAGTAAAATAAAAGGGTTGAATGTTTACACACAAAAAGATAGCACTTACTTAAACCATCTTTGAATACAATTTGATTAAAAGCAAAACGAACAAAAAGGTAAATCAACACAATCTGAAGCAGGAACACTGCCTTTAATTCCCAATAATAAGCCAAAGTTTTCAATCAAGGGTCAGGGGAACAAAGTACGAAAAGCAAAAGAGTGAGTACACTCCTAGATATAAAATTATGAGAAATATTTGCTACGAAAGGATTTTATAGCAGGGCTAAAGTAAAGAGTCAAATGGAACCTCCATTAAATGAACAAGTATAATAGAACATTTTTAAAACCTCCCTATAAAAGAGCTGATAATCTTCAAACGGCTGAACAAATTTTCGGAGTCAGATGGAATATCTATGCACACGAAATCGCGGGCAACAACTTGTATTATATGCATGTATAAATTGTATAAAGTCAAATATTCATCTTAGTAATTGTATGCTTTATTCCAGGGGTTCGGATATTTAACATGCGTAATGGCGACAGCCAACTATGTGCTGGCACTTTACGAAATAGTGACTTTAAACGACTGCGACATCATATTCTGGCTGGAGGCCGTTTTTGATATCTTCTTCTACATTAAGACTTATTTAAGCATGCATCAGGTATCAACCATATACATTTTAATAACATTTTAAAACCTTTTTTATAAATAGATTAAGTAGCAAACAAGCTACGGGCCACCTGATGGTAAGTGGTCACCGCCGCCTATAGACACCTACAATGCCCTGGGTGTTCTGTAGACAAGAGGTATATAAAAGCTAACGTCCACGTCCACTTTTGTCTCCGCGCGATAATCTTGTCTTAAACATAGATTTATTAAAAGTTATGGGCCTAAAGCTGCAAGGTTTATGTAGAAGTTATATGAAGGAGGTTTTTAGCATATTTCATCTGTTTTATTTTCACTGTCCAACAGGTGAGAAAGTTAACTTAGTCGAAAAATTAAAGCAGTCCATTCTAATATAATTAAGTCAAGGATAAAATGGGTTTATGCTCGAGTTATACCAATTTCCTACATGAAATATTAATCAAACTGAACATCTTTTAACAATTTTAGTGAGTAAAATTTTATGCACTCGTGCATAAAATAGCACTGAGAATAAAAAGATTTTTCGTCCGCTCACACCGGGCACACTTTACGAATATAAGATGTGAAAATAATATCTGACCAGGGTTACGTCAGCAAGCACGGGGAGTATATTATGGAATCGGTGAAATGTCGCAGACGATATTACAAACATAGGCTGTGGCTCTGGACCGATTTACTCGTCAATATCCCGCTTGAGCTGTTCGCCTTTTGCTTCCCGTAAGTTATTTGTAATATCCATACGCACTAGAGTTTATATATTTGAACTTTCGGTGTTAAAAAAATTACAACCGAAAACTATAAACTATCATTACAATGTCACAGAACGGTTAATGTCCCGAAGAGAATGAACAGTAGTTTTTATTTTATTTTTTATTTAATAATAGGCTTGATTTTGGCCGCCACTTCGCCTGATAATAACAGATGATACGGTTAGTTAGAAAATAGTTAACAAAGCGGCTGATAATTAGTTGGGAGAGGAGATTTTTATGGTTGACAAACTTGGCGTCTGACCACATCATTCGCACCTGTTAAAAGACGATATGGTCAATGTTGGGTAAAGATGTTTTGTGTGGTAAACTACTCCTAAACTCCTAAATAATCACCCCTGATTTCATATCCTCATTCAAGTGATCTTCTGGATTCAGGAAGAATACAATAAAATCTATACAAATATAAAAATTAATCCCTATTTACCTTGGTCACGCCATAACTTGAGAACGACTTTATCGATTGCATTCATCTTTTTATTAGTTTTCTAATACTTTGTAGAAGGTTTTTATTGAAAGAAAAATTAAGATAATTGCGCAGAAAATTGGAAAATTTCAGAAAACTTAACGATGATTTTAACTTTTCGCATTTGACAGTTCTAAGACAGGACAACGTCTGTCGGGTCAGCTAGTAAAAAATAAAGTTTACTAACACAAAAAAAAAATGTTACGCAATAATGATGGCTGGATAACTAAATTCGAAGACCTGGTGCCTTACGGACAACAGCTAATTAATCCGCTCAGTTGGAAAATCACGCGACCGCAAACCGTATCTGGATGCGATAAGGTTCACGTTCGCGTGATTTTCTAACTGAGCGGATTAGGTGCCGCAATTAGCAGTTGTCCGTAAGGCCCCTGAACTGAACTGGCTGAGTTTTGGGCACGGAACACTATTACTCCTAGGTTCTGGCTCGATACTAAGATTCGTCGCTTCTTATTTTTGTTATAAAGAATATGAAACAAAAGAAGTTCAATTTTGCAGCTCTACTACGAGTATTAGGTAGAGAATATCAAAGTGTTTTTTATTTGTTTTGTATCAAGAGAAGGCAAATAAAATGTAACGGTCCACAGATGGCGGTGTTGGTAAATTATTATTTTAGGAATCCGCTTCCGTACCGTAGTATAATAACTTCAATACATTTGCATGTTATAACAAAAGTAAGTTTCTAGTCGACGTTCTCTGGATTCTATTTTCCGACCTCTGCTCTTTATAATAATAATAGTATGATCAGGTTCCTCAGAAACTTATATTTAGGTACACGTAGATTATAATTATATAGATTGATTTGAACTTACACAGTTTTAATTATATACAACGTTTGTACATTATGATATCTATACTAATATTATAAAGAGGAAAGATTTGATTGTTTTATAATTTGCTTTTTTTGAAATTGAATAGGCTCCGAAACTACTAAACCGATTTGAAAAATTCTTTCACTGACGGGAAGCTACACTATCCTCGGGTGACATTGACTATAATTTATACCCGTGCGAAGCTGGGGCGGACCGCTTGTACCTAAATAAACTCAAAATAAAATATCTCTATTGTTCACACCAGAAATTACAAACACACCATATAACATTGAAATTATACACTTTTAATAGATTTTGTCGCATGTTATTATATTATTTTAATTACTGACATTATGAACACTGCAGTGTTTTTATTTATTTATTAAGGAACAGTAAAGTATTCGTGATCAAAGTTAGATGTCGGATGTCAATAAAAATACACGCGATAAAATCAGTTAAAAGTGTTTAATTTCATAGTGTTATGATCGCGTTTTTATTTAATTTTATTAAACGTAAAGAAAAACTTTTTTTTTTAAATAATTATGTAGAATAGGTTTACGTTTGGCCACCAACTCACCTGATGGAAAGCGATGTTGTGGCCGAAGATGTAGCACGTAGACCTAGAAGATACTTATTCACTCTGGCCTTGAAGACACCCTGGGGCCTTACACCTAGCAGTTTATAGCAATCCAGCAGTGCAAGTACCGTTCTTTATCGATCGTCAAATTCGATAAAATGCCATAGAATCGATCATAGTGAGTACTGATCAAATGGCATTTTATCGATCATTACATTTGACGATTTCAACTGTCAAATTTGACCATCGATAAAGAACGGCACTTGCACTGCAGTTTAGGCGTCCGTATCTGTATCCGGGCGCGTTAAGGTACACGCTCGCGTGATTTTCCGAACTGCGCCGTTTTACACGCCGTTTTTGCACGTTAGTTTGGGACTGCGTAACGTAACGAGTATACGTAAGGCCCTAGGTTATAGTTTTCAAGAAACAAGGACGGTGGCGTTGTTGTCATCTAGGATGAAAAAATCCTTTATTCTAGGATACCAATAAGGATTATGCATTACTTGCGTATTAACAAGCTGTTCCGAGTCAAATATCTCATCGAGTTCTATCACAAGACCTCCGCTGAGCTAACAAACAATCAGACCACTTTGCAGGTTAGTTATTATGTACCTAGCTAAACTTTTTTATATTAATTTTGATAACTGGGTGGAGTTCTTTAACAGGGTTACGCGGAAAGTGGGTACTAAGCCATAGTACCCATAATGAACAACTTTCACTATGGAGGCAACTAAGAAATCGCAAAAAATATCAGCTGTTCATCGAGATAAAATTCTTATATCTCGAAGCGGCTGTCCTATACATTTTGTTTGTTTCGAGTGTGAATGACCATTCTAAAGAAGAGCTGATCATTTTTTCGCGATTACAGAGTTAGCTCCTTAGTAAGAGTTGTAAGAGTTCTGATATTTTTTTCGCGATTTCAGGTTTGGTGCCATAGTAAAAGTTGTTCATAATGATGAGTACAATTACCTTCTTTTGGCTTCGAGAGTGTTCCCCTTACACCCTGTATTTGTAAATAACCCGCTATATCCTGTTAATAATAATCATATAACAGTAACTGTGTCGTATACATTTGAAACTTTGCAAGTATAATGTAACACAGACAATAAAATAATTTGATACCATCAAACTGATATGATGATGGAGCCAAAAGGTAGTGAAACTCTTCAATGGCTACTAGGAAACCACTCAAGTTTGGGATCACTTGCCTTGTTTTAACGAGTCTCATACATTACATTAATTTATATTACACGAGGGTCTGATGATGGACTCGGGAGGTGGATATTGAAATTATTTTATAGCTAAGCATGTTTTTTAGGATCCCGTACCCAAAGGGTAAAAACGGGACCCCATACTGAACCTACGCTGGCTGTCAATCTGTTTGTCCGTCTGTCCTTCCTTTAAACGGCTATATCTTTCGAACTGTAATAGATAGCTAGTTGAAATTTTCACAGAATATGGAAATATACGGCGGATTTACTAAGAAATTATAAAAAAGTTTAAAGTAAGCGTATTTTTGTAAAAGCTCTAGTGTAAAAACGATTTAATACGTACAAGCGTCAAACTTGGCATGATTATAGTACGCACTCTAAAGTATAACAACAGATAATAAATAATGACCAAGTATGAGTCGGTGACAAATTTCGGTTCATTACAAAGTTATAACTGGTAGTTCGGCTACTTGGATGACGACATTCTTTCACCAAATCGAAATTCCTTATTTTACTAATTTTGAAATCGGTTTTTTATATTGATAATCATTGTATGATGTAGTGGTATGGAACCATCAGTGCGCGAGCCCGACTCGCCCTTGGCCGGTTTATTAGTTTTTTTTAACTACGATAGTTATTATTCAATTTTAGATTGTTCAGTTAGGTAAGTCCAACTTAAGCAAAGAGGTCGCCCGAAGAATCCAACTCGGATGAGCAGCGTTCGGGAAATTGCGTGACATCTTCTCGTCCAAGATACCACAGTGCCTCAAGACGAGGGTCTTTGACCAGTGTGTGTTGCCAGTGATGACATATGGTACTGAGACGTTGACCTTTTGGAAAAACTCAGAGTCACACAGCGGGCAATGGAGAGAGCTATGCTCGGAGTTTCTTTGCGCGATATAATCCGAAACGTGGATATTCGCCAAAGAACCAGACTCACCGACATAGCTGTTAAAATTTGCAAGTTGAAGTGGCAATGGGCAGGCCACATCGCTCGAAGAACCGATAACCGATGGGGAAGAAAGGTTCTGGAGTGGAGACCACGAACCGGAAGACGCAGCGTAGGGAGGCCTCCCACTAGACCGACGATATTGTGAGAGTCGCGGGCATCCAGTGGATGCAAAAGGCAGGCTGTCGTTCAGTGTGGAGGTTAAAGGGGGAGGCCTATGTTCAGCAGTGGACGTCTTCTGGCTGATGATGATGAGTTATTATTCGGTTTAAAAACCGGTAACTGACAATAAAACTATATGTTCTTATATATTTTTAAGGCAACCATGACTTTGATAGCTGTAGTGATCTTCATCCACACGTTCACCTGCATCTGGCTTCTGGCACTCGTGGCTTCAAGAGGGCTGAACCTCGTCAGAACCCTGAAGTTACACCTTATTGACGAGTAAGTTAGGCGCTGCGAAAACGAAGACACTTTTTGTTGCCGACACGGCACACCAAGTAACAATCAAGTGGAAGCAACTGGACACAAAAAAATACGCCTGCGTAGGGACTGGCTGATTTCATATCTCTACATAGTATAAATTGAAGTCGCTTTCCGCGTCTGTCTAAACCACGCAACGGATTTTGATGCGCTTTTCACCATCAGTTAGATACATTTTCAAGGTAGGTTTATATATGTAACTAGCGATCCGCCCCGGCTTCGCAAGTAAATTACACCCGTGCGAAGCCGGGCGGGCGGGTCGCTAGTTGGTTATAATAATTATAGAAATCAAATATTCATTGGTAGGTTGTATCCGACACAAGACATAAAAGTGTCTACGTTTGCGCAGCGCCTTAGGATTCAATCGGACATAATAGGCGTAGTGATGACAGGTAGAGTAAGGCTGTAACCTCACATCAGACAAACAAGGGAGATATGCCTTAGTACGTTGCCTTATTATCGTTCGTGTTCAAATGTTTAAATTTTTCATGCATTTGTTCACTATACTGCTAAACCGCTTAACACAAAACCTCTAAGTACGGCTCATTTACTCGATGATTTTTAAAACACACTAAAACTTGCCGCGACAACTATGAACTGACTAATAGTCCACATGCAAATAAAACCGGACAAGTGTTAGTAGGACTCGCATTGTGAGGGTTCTGTCCATCCTGGAAATCGACGAAAAAAGGTTAATATATTGAAAGACAAACTTAACTTTGTAGTTCGCAAACAAGTGCTCCTATAAATACCAAGTAAAAAATTTAAGTTTGTAATAGCATTTTTTTGATATGACTTACCTACAAATTACCAACTTTCGAAAGACCTTCCAAATTTTATGATTCTAGTTCAACGGGAAGTGTCCTATAGGTTTTGATTCCCTTGCGAGTGTCAAAAATGCGGCATAAATGGCCGTATCTTTTGATTGCGTTGACCTAGAAGTTTGTTTTTTTTTCACTGCTCTAAGGGATTGACAGACCTTAGTATTTGATATAAATTTCAACTTTATAACTCTACGCGTTCTTGAAAAAAGGGACTTGACAGACAGACAGACGGACAAACAAATTAACCTATGAGGGTTTTTCTTTTCCTTTTGAGGTATGGAACCCTAAAAAGGGTGGTAAGGTCGTCTGCTGGGTGAGTTTGACTAAACACATCAAGGCTGATTTAAGGCCAAATGCATTCGCAATCTCCACGCTATCTTTCCATATCTCCCTTGTTTATCTGGTCTGAGATTGGAAGTAAGAGAGAGAGAGAGAGAGAGAGAGAGGCCTATACCCAGCAGTAAGATAAGGAAAGCTGTAGATAGTGGTAATGAATCATGTATTTTGTTGCAACTTTTAACAATAAATCGTCCGCAGCATATCCGATATACTTACTCGTATTTCACAGCAAGTTTCAATGAAATACATTTGCAAATTAATCACTTCAAGATTTATTGTGATGGAAATTTAAAGCACCACTACCGGCAACCACTCCACTCGATAAATTGAAAATATCGGCGCGGGTTTTGATTGTAACATTTTCATGTATCTACTAACAGCATTGCAGTTATTTATGGGTTCACAAAAACACATGAAGACTTACATAATAAATAGGTTTCAATAGAAGAATACCATTGCGCGCGCGACTCGGTGTGATTTAGCTACTGTTTATTTTAAAATGTTCGTTATAACCACAAATGTTGTTCCATATATGGTACAAATTTGCAAAATTATAAGTTTCCCGAAAATATAAATTGGTAAAAACTGAACGTCCTTTTTCTATGATATTTTGTATGAACTCAAAACAAAATTATAAAAATTTTAACCGGCCCACGTCTGTCTGGTCAACAAGTAAAGAATAAAGAAAAGTTTGATAAAAAAAATATTTCAGAGAAGCACCACAACAACGTCGGTGGGACTATACATCCTCCTTCTACGTGGTGGTATCAGAGTTGACCACCACTGGCGGCGACGAGCTGGTCATCGAGAAGATCTTCCCCATGGTTATTCTCGTCGTAATCCTGGTGTTTGGCAAAATGCTCGCGGCTATCGTGGTGGCAACCGCCATACAGATTGCGTATTCAACGAAATATGCCCTCACTTGCTACGAGAAGATTACGAAGGAGCTGATTGATATGATGAAGAATCAAGGATTGTCGAGTGAGTTGGTTCTATCATGTATAAAATTGAACTTACATTTAAGATTATAGGGTTTTTGAAAATAAGAAATCAGAAAAGGTCATTTTGTGACAATGAAATATAAAACATGAATACAGGTACATGGTACAGGTACTTGGTTTGCCTGGCACCTAAGTGTTAAAAAACTCGTACAGTGCTAGTCCAAAAGAAAACAAAACACGCATTTATCATTTGTCTATGTGTCAAATTTCATAGAAATAAATAATTTTTTAAATTAACTTTTGTTGAGCTAAACAATGTATCAAACACAGACTAGGGAAAGCTACTACGTATCAAACTTTGATTGATTATCTTTTTTTGTGGAAAGACTGACAGTCTCTTGAAATTCGGACGCTTTCATTCAGTTCCTGGGGCTTTACGGCTACCTCTTACCGCGGGCTCGAAACATCGCTGAAAAAGCGCAGTGCGGAAAATCACGCGAACGTGAACCTTAACAAGCCGAGATACGGTTTGCGGTCGTGCAAATTTACGCATCACCATAAAGAACGGTACTTGCACTGCTGAATCGCTTAAAACAGGAGTCATTAATTACTACTGGTTTTTTTTAAATTTATTTTTATAAATTCCTTTACATTATTGTTCTTTTATTTATTAATGAGGCTGAGATAAATTTCCTCTACATTTTGCATGCGAAAAGATTATGTTCCTTTATTCTTTTTCTCTTTGTAGTAAAAGTTAGTTTTCTCAATGAAGCTCTTTGTAAAAGTTCTGCTTTGTTGTGAGTTACATAAATAAAAGGGGTTAGCGTCATATTGTTTTATATCACAAAAGAGTTGGAAGATTAATTACGAGAAAAAGAAATGAACTTTGGACGTTTTTGTATGGAAAGCCTTAGGAATCGTGAGTGTTATTCACTGAGCATGTCTAAAAGAAGGCGGAATTCTATTTCTACCCTCTCCGAAGAAAGAGGTTCTAGGGTTCCAGGAGGAAGAGGGGATTTCAGGAAGGAGGTTTTATCTTATCACTGGAGAGCCAGTTCACATTCTAGGCTATGCATGTTTACCAATTTCGACCACACCGTCACTTAACATCAGGTGAGTTTTGGTCAAAAGCCTAGCCTGTCCACAATAAAAAATATACAGCATTTAGCACACAAAAAAAATATCTAAAATATTCTATTAAATATACATCAAGTATATGGCAAGTCCCCATATTAACTAAACAAAATACAAGCTAACACTACAAAAACCGTTAAGTTCTAAGTCGTTAAATTTTATATTCTAGAGTAAGGCATAATCATACTAAATACTAACAAAGCTGCTAACCTCTCAATTTTGTACAAACATAATGCTTAATAATTTGACGCTTTAAGTATTCCACAATCGGCCAGTACTTACTGACACAGCCTTATGGACCCTTTATAATAAGATCCCTTTATTAAAACTGCGACAGCTCCCCCGAACTTTACCTGTTCTCTCATCGTTTTCACTGAAACAGTTACAGAACTTTTAACATTACCTAGTACTTTCGTTTCTAGATTACCAATTAAAGAAGTTTTGGAAATACGTCCGCCAACTTTGGGTAACGGAGCGAGGCAGACAGGTGGGTAGATATTTCATACCAAACCGTGCCGTGCCGAGATGACTAAAACAAAAGCATTGAAAAGAGAGCCCAATATCGTAACTCGTAGAGTTTCAAATGACAAACTTTGAGAGCATAGCGCGCATTTGATTCGTGGCACGTGTGTTAATTTGAAATATATTTGATGATAGTAACAAAAAGTAACTGAAATTATGATTTTAACCGACTTCAAAAAAGGAGGAAGGTTCTCATTTCAGTCCATTTTTATATAAATGAAGCAATAGTATAGGAAGATTCTATAATCCATTTTGATTTTTATTTTGTAAGCGTCCTTATTAATGAAAAAATACATTATTTTGTTTGCAAAAAGTTCATACACAAATTTTCTTATTTTTTTTATTTTTTTAGGTATGGCATAAGTAAGAACTTCATAAAGCAGTCCATTAAAATTTGCCATGTCTATTCTACTGTATGTAATAAGATATAGAGCTCACATTTCAATAATTTGCTATTAGTCGTTTCGCACGAAGTAACATGAGACTAGCAAAAGTTATTTAAGTTGTTCCAGTCTCTTGATAGATCCACTCTCTTACATTACACATTAAACGGTTCGAGAAATGGCTTAGAATATTAAAATCTTTAAGTATTAACTTCTTGGAGGTATCCAAGATTTATTATTAGTGCGGTATTTTATTTTTAGATAATTGAAAGCGTCATTTTGTTTTGTATGTCATATCAGTTGTTCAATAATTTTTGCATGCTGGAAGCTCATACGCTCTTTTTATTTTTTTATTTAAATACTACCTAGATTGATGATGAAAAATAAATTAAACGAGCGCTACTCGGTACTCCCCTCATAAGCTATAAACGAATTATGAATAAAAAAAAAAAACCACTCAAGCCTTGAATCTAAAAGAAATCTATTCACTTTAATCTTGAATCTAGAAGAAATAATTTACTCCTGCCTTGAATCTAGGATATATATTTAGTCTAGCCTTGAAACTAGAATAAATCTATTCACTTTTGCTTTGAATCTAAAAGCAATCTATTCACTTTAGCCTTGAATCTAGAATCATTATATTTAATCTAGCCTTGAATTTAGAAGAAATCTATTCACTTCAGCCTTAAATCTAGAAGAAATCATTTATTTTGGATTTGAATCTAGAAGAAATCTATTCACATTAGCCTTGAATCTAGAAGCAATATATTTAATCTAGTCTTGAATCTAGAAGAAATTTATTCAATTCAGCTTTAAATCTAGAAGAAATCATTTACTTCAGCCTTGAATCTAGAACAAATCTATTCACATTAGTCTTGGAGATGCCTCGACTGTCTCATGAAAAAAACTTTGTTTCATTTATCCCTTTCACATATAGTGTCCATTTCTTAGTTTACTAACAACTGCTGTGTGTCAAAAACTATAAGCCTTATCCACATAATATTCAGCACAATTGTCACACTGGTTTGGTGTCTATGACTGCAAGTACAATATTTTCTTTCTGCGTCGGCAGTTGCCAGTCCTCCTGGTGCAGACGCCGTTCGTACGCAGGTGTGACTTAATGTCGGCAATGTTCGGCAAGCACCTGCGGAACTGCTACCTGTTCACCGACACCGGAGAGTCCTTCCTGCGGCAGCTCACTGTAGCTCTGGATTATACTATCTTCTTTCCGGGTATCGTATATTAATCCGTTATCTTGCTAAAGTACTTTTTTTTTGCGTTAAAGTACTTTTTTACTTGTGTACAAGTTTATGTTGTCTATACTAATATTATAACGAGGAAAGCTTTGATTGTTTGTTTGTTTGCATTGAATAGGCTCCGAAACTACTGAAACGATTTGAAAAATTCTTCCACTACTGTTGGGAAGCTACACTATCCTCTGGTGACATAGGCTATATTATATTTTCAAAAAAATCCTTCCCAAAACTCCAATAACCACCCCAACATGTAAGCCAACCCACCCAAATGTAACCCAAGTGTAAAAAAAAATACCATTTTTTTCTGTTAAATACCCGTGCGGAGTCGGGGCGGCCGCTAGTTTATTATATATATTATACTTGTTTTTATGGTATTTTAATAAAGAGTTATAGCATTATTACTGTTACTTGATGTCAATTAATTATACAGGCTGATAGTGTTATAGGCTTATGTCGTTGAAAGGCGGGTATTTTTTTTATATATAGGCTTGGCGTTTTGACCACAACTCACTGATAGCAGGCCTAGGACGGCTCGTGGATAAATTGTCTTTCCATCGTTTTTATCCCGTGAGAAAGTGTCAAACGTATCCATATTCTAACTTCGTCGCATCTACAAAACGATAAAAACGATGGAAAGACAATTTGGCCACGGTCCATGCTAGGCCTGCTGATGTGATGGTCAAAAATAAAAAATAAAGTGATGCATTAGTTCAGCGAAAGTTAATAGTTATCCAATTATTTCAGGTTAAATGAAAATTTAACAGTTTTTCCTTTTTTGGTCACTTTTTTTACACCAGTAATTTTAAAAAATGCATGTGTGATCGTACTAATTCTTTATTTTTATTACACGATAAGCATCTTAAGGGTGAGTTCGACCAAACGAAAGTAAATTTTATTCTTGGAATAAATCACCAGTTATTCGAGAGTAAATCAATTTCACATTTTATCATCTACTATTCTAAGAATAGCAAGCCTATTCGAGAATAATTACTATACCACCGTTTTTGGTGGAATAATAGGGTTACGCCATATGATTCTACTCTTTTGTGTGATTATATTCTCTTTGTTTTGTATTGTCATTATTATTATTTCAACTCAACGCACGCACTTCGTCAGTAATTATTGTTAAATAAAATATTTAAAATGTAATGCTTTAGAATTTTGTTTGAAGATGAAGAAATGATTCTTCATCTTCAAACAAAATTCTAGTGACGAGGAAATTATATCTAGACGTACATGGTAGATAAATTATTAACTAGTTCAAAAAAATTGCAAAACACCGAAAATCGAAATTATAAACCAAAGAATTTAATTTAATAGTAAAGATCGTAGGTTTGGTATAAACAATTAATTCGACTTTCGACGTCCGACGAATGCGGATATTTTGACATTTGCATTTACTTTCCTACACTATAATACGACAAAAGCTAGTTGATATGACATAAGCTTGAATACCGTGGCGTTGTAGAACAATGATTGTTAGCTGGGTAATAGATTCGTTCATCATTCATCTCGCTATTCGCGTATAGCAATTCTAAGCATAGCTATACTTTGTATTGCGTGGAAAAACGTCAAATGAATTACTCGAGTGGTAATCGTGGAATAGATTTATCCCTGGTATAGTTACTCGCGTATAAATTCAAGTTTGGAAAAATAATATCGGGTTCTAATTAAATGGTCAATCATCTTTATAGAACTGCATACAAATTACAAAATAAATACAAAATTCTCATGTTAGCTTCTCTTTTTGCACATTTTAAGAAAAAAACGAATAGTAGATGAACCTGCAGAGCGCTGCTAAATCGTAAATTAATGTTACAAGCAAAAAGCCTCGTTAATAATCAGAAAAACTCTTTTTTTATATTTGAAGTTTTCAGCGAGTAGATTCGAAACTTTTGAATGTAAAGTAAAGCAAAATAGGGAGAGTCTCGTAAACACGTTTTCTTACGACAAACTTGGCCATGAGGACGCCATTTAACTTCAGCTTATTAAATTCGCTAACAGACTCGTTGCAGAAACAAACATTTTGCTTCAAACTTTTACGGTTTACTAAAATAATATTTACATTCGCAAATTGTATTTCAAACTCGGGTATTTATTTAAAAGTTTCTGTTTTTTTTAAATCAAAATTATAATAAATATAATGTAAATTATAATAACTGGCCAAGAGCGTATCTTGTCATGCATATGGTATGGGTTCCGTAACCAAAGTCATATTTTGTAGTCAAATTCATAGTTCAGAAATTGGTGGTTATAGAAAAATTCAAACGAATGGAGCTCTGCGGACTTAACTTTGTTGTATGTCAATACTTCCCAGAATTTCATACTTATTAGCGACACTATCGAATGGTGTAATAATACAGTGTATTATTATTTCTAAATCAACAGGTTCGATTCCTGGCTAGGAATATTGATAAAAAAATGCAGGTTTAGTTTTCATAAAAATCGTGCCCGAGACTTCATTGAGTACTTTTCGCTATTACTTTTATTTCCGATTTGATCATCCACGCCCACTTGAAAACTCACATTGTATGTGGTGTTTATGCCGTAACATCACCTACGTCGTAGCAAACAAGTGCTACGCTAGACAATTTTTTTATAGAAAATAAAATGTTGGTTTTTGTAGAAAATAAAGTTACGACTCTTTCAACCCTTTTTTTTGCTCCCTTAATTCGGTCCTTCCACAAAATCCTTACTTAACGGGCCTTTTCACCTTATAAGAAATCTATCTGCCAAATTTCAGCTTTGTAGTTTTTGAGACTTTGTGATGAGCCAGTCAGTGAGCGGTATTTATCATAAAAATATTATATAGATTATATTCATCGAAAATACTGTTGTAGTGAGTACAAAAATAGCCTATTGTACTGGTATTTTCCAATAACCTACTTACCTACGTATTTATATGATAATGCCATGTCCCCAACAATAAGAGAAGAGCTATCAATCTTGACGATTCACAAGTACCAAAATATAGTACAAATACAATCTTCAACATGCGGAAGGCATCGCATCGAGGTTTTCCCGCTTTTCTTCAGAATACACTAATGGAAGTTGTCTATGTGTTATTTTAATATAGATCTCCATAGCCATAGATAAAATATCTCTACAACGACTTTTTTAGCTTTTATTTTCAAACTGACAAGTACATTTACTAACTAAACAAAATACAAGCTAACACTAACACTACAATAACAAAAACACTGCCCATAGACCATCCAACTGTAATTTTTTACGACGTCCCCAAATTTTCCACCCTAAGAGGTGGATAGTTTTCTTTATATATTAAAATGGGACTCCCGAGCTAGCCTATACATAAAAAAACTGTATATTTGAAAAGCGAATTGTGTTAGTGTGTGTGTGATTTGTGTGTGTGTGTGTATGAATGTTCCCTATGGACTCCAAAACGGCTGGACTGATTTTGAAAGGACTTTATCTGGCAAATAGCTGATGTTATAAGGAGTAATCCACGCGGGTGAAACCGCAGGGTGTAGCTTAGTAATATATAAAATTGGCTCATAATCGCTGGAAATATCGCTTTACACACACACGCGAGCACACACACACACACACACACACACACACAAAATACAATGTAAAAATAATGCTGTATAAACACTAAGACATTTACATATAAATTATGCTAAGGTAAATTAACCATGTTCATACAGAGAATTTGTGTCCTTGATAGGATTAGGTATCTAAACATCCTCACACTATAAGGCACAGCCTGCATCGTGAGAATACAACAACAATAAATTAATTGGATGACAATTGAATTGAAAACCTCTTTTTTGAAGTCGAATCATACAAATTAATAATTTCAGGTAACTACATAGTGGTGGCGGGCGACAGTGAAGCTCGCATGTACTGGATAGCGTCAGGCACCGTGTCGGTACTCTCAGTACGGTCTGACCTCACGGAGACCACACACGAGCTCCTCAACACAGGAGACGTGTTCGGCATCCTGCAGGGACTGAATAGGGGGATCCCGCACTGTTTCTCCTATAGGGCTGAGACTAAGGTTAGTGACCATTAAAATAATAATTAGACTTAATAGTTTCCGCAATCACCTTTATAGATGTTGCGTTACAATTCAAGAAACCTACTCAATTTAAAACCCCGACAGGGTTCCGTTATACTCATCTTTTAGAGCAACTTTTCATCATCATCATCATTTCAGCCATAGGACTGCTGGACATAGGCCTCCCCCATCGATCTCCAAAAGGGCCGGTTGGAAGCGGCCTGCATCCAGCGTTTCCCTGCGGTCTCTTTTAGGTCGTCTGTCCATCCTGTGGGTTGACGTTCTACGCTGCGCTTACCACGGACTGGCCGTGGTCTCCATTCCAGAACCTTTCGGCCCCATCGGCCATCTGTTCTGCTCGATATGCGCCCTACTCACTCCCATTTCAACTTGTTAATCCGGTGGGCTATGAACAACATTTACTATGGGACCAAAACTGATATCGAGAAAAAAATCAGCAGTTTCAAACATTTTTGTCGAGTGTTTAATGGCTGTTTTTAGGGTTCCGTACCCAAAGAGTAAAAACGGGACTTTATTACTAAGCCTACGATGTCTATCTGTCTGTCTGTCTGTCCGAACCGTAATAGACATCCAGTTGAAATTTTACAAATAAAAGTCAGCTTTATAAGCGTTTTGGGAAATTCATCCCCTAAAGGACCAACATGAATGTGTGTGTGAGCTTTGTTATTCCCTATTTAACTAATCGGAAACCCCAACGGCCATACGGTTTCGTAATAATATCAATAATTATGTAATCAGATTTTTATTACTTCAGGTGAACATTTTAACACTGAGTCAAGACGCCTGGATCAATATTTTACCTTTCTTTCCCGAAGCGAAGAAAATGATTAACGACAGATCTGAGGTTTTGTTTACTCAAATATAATCTTCCTTGTAATAATAATTTTGCTGATTTTATTTTAGTTTAATTAATATTTATCGTTCTATTATCATATAAGAATGTTTAATCATCATTAACAAAAATCTATAGAGTAAAATAATTTATTTTATTGCACTTGAAGCGACGTAGAAGCGGTATAACACTAGGAATTCGTCAGAAAAATATTTTTGAAGATAAATTACTTTATGGACTTGCGCAAAGTAACGCCTGATTCAATCAACGAATATTTAGTGTTGTTTTATTCGTACCAGTAGCACATTGAATTGTTGTGTTTACTGTTTACGCACACACTGACGTTTGGCAAGGATGGGGGGACGTGTCGGATGTATAATAGTCTCTCAATATACTTTATATCTTCATTGCAGCATTCAGCTAGTCCGTGTTAATAGATATATGCAACTAATATATAAAAAACTACTAATAATTATCGTGAATGTCCAATGCTTTTAATGTACGGGGCGGAAAAAAAACAAGATACTTTGTCATAGGATCCTTTGCCATCCATTAATCACGTGATGTTTTTTTTTATTTTATAATCCCCCCCTCCCCCTTGGTGAGGTTTAAAACTATTGTTTGTGATATTTCCCCCCTTTCAAGCCTGACGTGATTACATCGACATGATCACCATAGACATCGAGTGAATTTATTAATAGAAGCCATTAGATTTTATCAGTTGACTTCAAATTAAAGCCTCTCAAAGCCACTGAATGATATTTGCCGCTGTCAAGACTACGATTAAGCTTACCCTTAATTTGAAATGTAAGTGAATTCAAATGGAATTGTGTCGACAATAGATCCTTAGCTAGTACGCTGGCTCCAATCCCTTCTCATTCGCAATATTGTTAATTTGATCTGAGTGAAGCAAATACATAGCCAAGAATCAGTATAACATAACACAATACTTACTTAATTAAGATGGATTAATTTGATCAATTAATCTCGTAGTAAACTACAATAACAATAGGCATATGATGCGTACTAACACCTGCCTACATAAATTGGTATTGATATTATAGAAATTCTACCAATTAACCATTTTATGAATAGAGCACCCAATAATTATTCAAAAACTACTACATTCATAGATGAAGGTACATGTCTAGGTATTCGTATATGAACATTTGTGACTTAGATGAGTAGTCATCATCATCATCATTTCAGCCGTAGGACGTCCACTGCTGGACCAGCCCCATCGATCTCCAAAAGGGCCGGTTGGAAGCGGCCTGCATCCAGCGTTACCCTGCGGTCTCTTGCGGTGAATAAAATAGTGCCATCTGTGGAAATATCTACAAACTACGTCGCATATAGCTCTCAAGATTATGTCTTCTGTGTCTCAAGTACGACAACCGCTCACCATTGAAGTTAGCTTGCAACTGGACTCAAACTTGTGCGTTGTATGCTTGGGCGCTCCATTGAGGCGGTACCACAAAAAAAGGCCGGTCCTTGTCTATACTAATATTATAAAGAGGAAATATTTGATTGTTTGTTTGTTTGCATTGAATAGGCTCCGAAACTACTGAACCGATTTGAAAAATTCTTTCACTGTTGGGATGCTGCACTATCCCCGGTTGACATAGGCTATATATCCCGGCTTCGCCCGTGCGAAGCAGGAGCGGACTACTAGTTATGTATAAAGCAACGATCAGTTCGTTCGTTCCACTGTTTAAACACCATATTGTGCGTGCGTTTTAAATTTATGTATGATTTACTCGTGTTTTGTGCTATTAAATTATCTTTACATAAAGTAATGTTTACGGTTTTAGGTACCTACTTAAGCTTAACAAACTTTGGGGCTTAAATTAGCTATAGCTTCAGTTTCAATTTTCTTGTATAAAAAAGAAACATAATATTATGATGTCAAAATTTAATAACAAATAGTATCGATCAAATGATATATTACAATTATATTTATTCGTTTTTTTAGCTCGTTTTTCAGCCTATTTTACCCTTTACGGGCTTACACTATCAAAAATCACACAGTATATTAAAATAATAATATTAGATAAGCCAACCGTGAATTGGTGAACACAGAGTAACCCGATGGAGTGACGATATAATATGTAAGGCAGTTAGCAGAGGCTGGACGCAAAAAATCGGGCCGAGTGGGTTGCCTTGGGAGAAACCTATCACTAGCAATGAACTAAAGTGGTGTGCAAATATGTTTCTCAATAAATATACCTACCTAATCAATTTGCGACAAGACAAAGGCGGAACAAAACAAGCTTGAGGCTAATAAAAGTTGTAGCTGTGAATGTTCTCCGCTTCTGACTGTTAAATGTTATGTGTTCAGCGGATTCAATAAATGTCACGTTGATGTTGACGATGCCCGAAGGAAACTATAATAAAAAATACACTTTTCTTCCGAACATTTGCCTCAAATAATTTGTGTACCTATACTTCTTTTTATTATTTTCTACTCGGTATTTTTACCCATGACTGAATGAACGGTTTCAGTGTTGGTCCCGAAGTAAAAGTTGTTTATAATTTTATGAGTACAATGATTATTCTTGAATATATAAGTCGTCTAGAGATACAACCCGTATACAGGGTTACTGTTTACGTCAATGTTTTCGCACTAAGTATGATGTATTTTAACACTCTTTTATTGGTTTCACTTGTAACTTAACAATGTAAACAATCCCAATCCAATACCAGAAGTTCTTTTATCCACCTCTCCCCACCTCCATCATCAGATCCCTCGTCACCTAAGTATAATAACTCCTCAATTTTGGATGCCTTTGGTTTGTTATAAAAAGACTACTTACTTTTAATAATTATTAATTATTTTGTAAGTAGCAATCACTTGATATAAACTCAATGTTAGGCTTAACTTTTAATGTGCTCGAATTATTCAAAGGTCATTTTCCATAGTCGATAAGTCCATAAAATGGCCTATTAAGAAGTTGAAATTGTTCGCTTAATTGCGAACCAGCGAGTTTCATGATTTAGGGCCAGAGTTCTGTAAATATTAAAATGTAGCCGCGTGTAGGACCCGCGTGTGCCGTTTGGCGGCGCAATAAAAAATCAGATTTTCCATATATTGAGGTGTGTGCCCAAATGGAGGCAATATCGAAGTGCTGATTTGTCGCTCCGGTGAATATTGGTCTGGCGTAGATTCAAATCGCTGCAAATGTCGACCCGAGAGGTAAATCGAACCGGTTTAATTCTACGAGTACCGCACCCGAATATCTAATGCTCATTTGATCATTCGATATATTACGCGCTACTTTGTTAGTAGCGCAACTACGTTCATAGTTCATACATACATACATACAGTCACGCCTCTTTCTCATTGGGGTATGCAGAAAAAATCTCTCCACTTCCTACGATCCTGACACACATCTTTCGCTTCTTCTACTTTCGTGAGTGTTTTCATACAAGCTCGTGGGTTAGGTACGGGTACTTTTGACAAAGCCTTTCGTCTACGTAAGTTCATTTGTAAAAAAAATAACTATACAATTGTTGGAGAAGAATAATGGAATAACAAAAGCGAGTTTTTTACACAGCAGAGTTTTTACGTTTTTCTCATGTTTATCATTATTTTTTGCGTCATTTGCAACGGCAGATGACATTGAGGCATGTGGAAGATTAATCTGGGAGCGGGTACGCGACGCTCGGGGCTCAGGGGGGGAGGGTGGGGTGTAGATGTCCGCGTTATTTAGTTGAGCATTATATCAAGCCGCTGCGACGGTCGGCTCTCGGGTGAAATTAAATCAACGTTCATTCAAGTGGCTCATAGGAATTGCTAGTCATTTCTCGACCGACAAATTACATTGCGAGAGTAAAATATTTATAATTCAAGGAAACGCGAAGAAATAAAATTTCAGGAGCGGAGGTGAGCCCTTTTAACATTATGCGTGTCTTATTGCTTTTACAAAGTTACAAAGCTTCAAAAAGAAAAGGATATCAAAGGTTTTTGCTCGCGAGGTAGGCATTAAATTGAACATGATAGGGATTTTGAGCTCCATTCTCGTATTTACGTTCCCATCTTCGATAAAACCCACCCGGGTGGAATTAAATAAGGGCCTGATTGAAGTAACGCGGCCGAGCCGACGATGAAAAATCGGTCGAACTTCGAACTTAAAAATAAATTATATTTCTTGGGTAAAACATGTTTTTAATTTATTTGTATAAATAGAACGGCACACTGGCAAGCAGTCTCTCTGATGGTAAATAAGTAGTAATCACCACCCATGGACATCAGGAACAATAGCGGTATTGGCATTACTTTGCTAGCCTGGAGAGCTGTTTGTAGATATACTTTGTGTTTCGGTGTGTTTCAAATGCACAAATATTAAAACTTTTAGTGCACTGCAAAAACATTTGAAGCATCATCATCATCATCAGTCAGAAGACGTCCACTGGTGAACATAGACCTCCCCCTTTAACCTCCACACTGAACGACAGCCTGCCTTTTGCATCCACTGGATGCCAGCGACTCTCACTATGTCGTCGGTCCATCTAGTGGAAGGCCTACCTGCGCTGCGTCTTCCGGTTCGTGGTCTCCACTCAAGAACCTTTCTTCCCCATTGGTTATCGGTTTTTCGAGCGATGTGGGAAGCATACTGAGTCTATATTCTTTACATAAACATAAGGCAACTAAAACTTAAAATAACTATAAACACACACTAAAAACTTAAATTAAATGAGCTTATATTATGCTTATGAGAGATTATTGCTACTATTACTGAAGTTTCGATAGGTACGTCCACTTTAGCTGTAATAAAAACACACACACCAAATAGACACACATACATAGCTGCACATACGTACACTGTACATGCTATAGCTGAATTTTAACTTGCACCAAATAGCTTCATCAAGGCGCGTGGACTAGAAGCTTGAGAGAATTTGCAAGTAGATTAACAACTCGGCGCTGGAATGGTTCCGAAGTTGTGCAGGAAAGTTTACCTGAGTGGTGTGCATTGGACACTGTCTGTTGTGCTGTGCTTGCTAAGGCTACATGGAATAAAATTTTATACTACCAGTTATTTTGTTTTTAGAGTTACGTACCTCAAAAGTAAAAACGGTACCCTTATCACTTTGTAGTCCGTCTGTCCGTATGTCCGTCTATCAAGACCCTTTTTCTCAAGAAAGTGTAAAGCTATTAAGTTGAAATGTATATCAAACCCTCGGGTCTATGGTTTCTTTCAGCTGTGAAAAAATCAAACTTGTAAGTTAAGTTTACGCGATCAAAAGATATGAGCGTTTATGTCGCATATTTTGCGATTTCACAAGGGAATCAAAACCTATATTCCCGTTGACCTAGAATCATGAAATTTGGCAAGAAGGTCTTACATCACATATAAAGGAACAAATCCGAAAGTCATAAAGTAGAAGTTATATCATTTAAAAAAAAAAGTTTTTCTATTACAAACTTAAATTTTGTAGTTGGAATGTATGGAAGAACCTTATTGTCCACTACAAAGTTAAGTTTGTCTTTCAATGTTTAAATGTTGTTGTTGTTTTTTGTTTGGACTCGCGCTCTGAGGATTCCAGGTATCAGAGCGCGAGTCCTACACATATTTGTCCAATTTTTTTATTTAATTATACTCTTGCGCTTGACTGCCACCTCATTTGATGGCATTCCACAGACTAGGAGTTTTCACAATAAAAGTGGAATCAAAGCGCTTCATACGGGTTTTCGGAATATCAACCACAAACGGAAAGTAACAATTTGCCCACTCTGGCAGTCCGATAGAAAAATGGGCAGGAGAGAATTAAATCATGCAGATCCGATGCACACTCTCTGAAATGTATCCGATAAGAAACCCATAAACTGGCAACTTTGTGCCATTGCTCAAGCCTAAGAAGTTTAGTCCGAACTAAGGATTCGTTGTTGATGAGCCTTCTTGCACGTTTCTCGATAGATTTCAATGCCGCAAGCTAGTACTTAGCTGATTCATTCAAAAGGGTGAGAATAGTACTCCATGAATGACTGAACGTGTGCTTGGTACAGTGTTAGCAACTGTTCCGACGTGAAGCACAGTCGCATCTTCGATAGGATACTCAACTTTTCGAAGGGTTCCACGATAGTTACTATCTGAGTGTGTTCAAATCACTAGTGAATCGGTTTCTTCTGGGCAATCGTGCTCCACCGTAGACCGCATCATCGCTTAACATCAGGCAAGATGGCGGTCAAACGCAAGCCTATTATTTACTTGTGACACTAGCCCTTAAGATTATTTATTTGTAAGTATTATTTCTGGTGAGCACAATAGTTTCTAAAGATTTCTATACAAAAATAAAAATAAAAAAAACCTTTTCTGTGAAACAATCTATACGGGGTGTATGGGGAACACTATCGAAGCCAAAAGAAGGTAATTTGTACTCATCATTATGAACAACTTTTACTATGGGACCAGCCCTGAAATCGCAAAACAAAAAAACAGCTGTTCTATAGAAAACGGTCATTGACACTCGACAAAATGTATGGAACAGCTGATATTTTTTTTCGCGATTTCAGGGTTCGTCCCATACTAAAAGTGGTTCATAATGATGAGTACAGTTACCTTCTTTTGGCTTCGAGAGTGTTCCCCTTACAACCTGTATATGCAAAAATAGAGCTTACTAGACAGGATACGTTAAAAGTTTCCGTAAAAATATCCCTCGCAGGTGCAGAGTAGATTAAGTGAAACAATATACTGGGGTAGTCACGTCGTGACGGTGGAGCGTGTCTGACTCAAGTTGGGCTTATTTTCCCCTTCATTTGACATGTTAGTTATGGAGCTGTATCATGCTGGTTATCTTTTATCTTTTCATGGCAGTTTTGGCAACTATCGGCAATCTGTGGTAAACCATGTTGTAATCTATAGTTTACTAGCTGCGCCCCGCGGTTTCACCCACGTAGTGATGAAAAATGATGATGATGATGATGATGAAAAGTAGCCTATGTCACTTTCCATCCTTTGAACTATACCCATGCAAAAAATCAGGTCGATCCGTTGCTCTGTTGTTGCGTGAAAGAACCAACAAACTTTTCGCATTTATAATATTAGTATGATAGTTATTTTTTATAACAATGTGTTAAATGTCAAAAATTACTACTAGAATTGCTTATTTGTAAACAATAAGAAATTAAATTCATGAAATTGAACAATACAATTGATTCAAATAATAATGAAACAATAATAATTACTATATTTTTTTTAAGTAAAGTACTAGTACTTAGTTTTAAGTAAATAATAATAATAAATATTTGGGACATTTTTGCACACATGGTCATCTGACCCCAAACTAAGCAAAGCTTGTTATATGGCTGCCAGAGACTGATATAAAGTAAGTAAGTAGTATATAGTAAAGTGCTAAAACAAATTATACCACAAGTATAGGTACAATGTAAATATAGGTCCATGGAAACTAAAAGTTTTTTTTTAAATAATTAAAAGGCTTGCGTTTGGCCACCATCACGCCTGATGTTAAGCGATGATGCGGTCTACGTTGGAGCTCGCTTGCCTAGAAGAAACCGATTCACTTGTGATTTGAAGACACCCAGATTATTTCGAATTTTGGCAGTTCTGTCATTATCAGTGCCGGCACCAGCGGGCAGTACCAGCGCCCTGGGCGAGATTTCATCAAACCGAAAAAATTAAAAAACTCTCTAAACTAGCCGTAAAGTTAGTGAAGTATCATAAAGTACCTCAGCGCATTTTATACGTGGCCCGAAATTTTCATATTACTATGCTAAGGCTTTATTTTATTACCTAACTACTTAAGAATACTAAACTTGCCAAGTTAAATTGGCAGATATGAGCTTTTCAGCATTTATGGATATGCCACCGTAGTAGTTCCATTGGTCTCTTCGAGGTTATTCAAGAGTTATTCAAGAGAGACTACGTTACGAGACTACTTCATCCCGTCACACCGATTATTTTAAGACGTCTTTTGCCAAGACGAAATACACTATAAACCTGCTAAGTGCGAGTCGGGCTCGCGAACTGTTCCGTATCACCACAAAATACAAAAAAACAACATCACGCCCAGGCGGTCACCCATCCAAATACCGACCGTGGTACTACGTTGCTTAACTTGGTAATGAACAAAAAATTGTCACCGACTTACACTTTGCCATTATTTATTATGCTTGTTTTACTGAGTGTTTACTACATACTGTAAAAACCCCCCCTCTTGTATTTTTATATCTTTTATTTTATTTGTTTTTAACCTTGATTAATTTATTTTTAACTTTTATTATTTAACTGATTTATTATTTTAATTGTTTTATATTTGGTTGCCTAATCCAGTATATTTTTATTTGCCTAAATATTAGCTGCGTATATTAAACCTATATTGGAGTATGACTATTATGTTATTCGTATCTTTAAAGTATTACAGTATAACTGCTACTTCCGATCGAGAAATCTAGAATCGTAAAAGTCCTACTAACACAGAACAAGTTACTTTATCTAATGTATGCCTACCTACTCGCGTCTTTAATATTTACCTACAAGTTTCGTTTTGGCCAGGTGATTGTCTAGTGGAAGAACCCTACTTTGCGATCATAGAACCCAAGTATACGAATAGGTATGAGCTGTGTGACGAGGTCCTAATCTAATATTATGATTAAAATGTTATTAGGTTTACAATATCCGTACTACTGAATAAATTAATGAAGATGTAAGAATGTTGTGGAAAATGACCTAAAACGAAGGTAAGTAGATAATATTAGAAATAGAAGTAAAATAGATTATGTGTATATTAAATGCGGATACTAAGCATATCGCTAAGATATTTGTTAAGTGAACTTTTGGTTAGTATTTTATGTAACGTATATATTAATTGAAACAAACTCGTATGGGGCTAAGGATCGGCGCCCCTCCTCCGCGTCGATCGATTGATTTCGTCATCCTTACTGGTCATCACCTCCCCCATACGAGTATAAATACTCGTTTAAATAAAGAACTCTAATAGTCAAAATTCGGAGTCAGTCTGTGTGTCTAACAAAAGGTGGGACAAGAGGGCATAATCTTTTAGCAACCCCAGCGAACCCCAGCAAAAGGGTCAAATAATGAGTTCCCAAGATTAGGAAATCAAGGTACTCTTTAGGCACACGCCCAACCCTACCTAAACCTGAAACAGAAAATCATCCTGAATAATGTTATCTTATTTTTATGTGACTGCATAACTTTATCATTTACATTTGATAATGCAGACTTCGGAATAATTTACCGAATACTGATGAACTAGACAATCAAGTCATACACATTCTTAGTGTAATGAAGTTAATAACTTTTCCCGTTATCTCTTCAAATTGGCCATCTCAAACAGGACCTTCCTTCAAGTGAGATTATATTAATTAGGCCAGTATCACTAAATTCAGTGACATTAGTAAAAGGCGCCCTTTGTTGTCTTTTATAACTAAAGGGGTAACCCAGAGACAATCGCTCCATGTATATTTCAGCTATACTTAGCCTAAGGTTCCTTCTATGGAAGCCATAATAAAGTGTGATATTGAAGTAAGCCCATTATATTGACTTTCAACTCGAAGAGACAAATCAACTTCTTTCGTCATCGTCTCGGTTCTGAGAACTATATTTTCTCTTGATAGAACCTGTATGACCTGGCAGCCCAGCACAATCAGCTCAAAGCAGTTAAATGACTTTAATAATTAGTTACGGAACCTCTTTGTCCATTCGAACCTTTATTTATAAAACAAGTTGACCTTTGCAACTGAATTTACTTTATGTTAATATAAGAAAATAGCAATGACTATCGTCTGTAATTCGATTAGGAACATTTATCCATTCGAACCATAACCTCCTCTTTTTTAGAAGTCGGTTAACAATTACTTTATGTAAGTAAATAATATCAAATAATAAAATGGCTACATTGTCTGCAATTCGATTAGGAACATTTATCCATTCGAACTATAACCTCCTCTTTTTTAGAAGTCGGTTAACAATTACTCTATGCAAGTAAATAATATCAAATAATAAAATGGCTACATTGTCTGCAATTCGATTAGGAACATTTATCCATTCGAACTATAACCTCCTCCTTTTTTAGAAGTCGGTTAACAATTACTTTATGTAAGTAAATAATATCAAATATCAAAATAATTATAAAGCTTACAATTGGTCCTCGCGCCGGCTTCCACAGACATCGCCCCACTCCGCCCGGGACAACTGAAGCAACTTTGAATCCAGATACGATGGTGACACAATGCATGATGTACCTTCCCGCAGCTCCAGGAAGATCGTCCCATCGCCATAGGAAAAGGAGTATACCCCCGAAGGTGACGAAGGCCAAAAACCCACAACGGAGTGAGCACATCGACCCCGGTGGCGTCACAATCCACCGGCACATTTAAAACCCACGGGAAAAAACGCAACACCACTCGGAGAGTGACTTTACGCCGGAATTTGGTTGCTTTGGGAACCACCATTCCTTAAACTGCAGATGTTGTGTTCCCTAAGCCCTCCCATCGCGATAAAAGTATCGTTTCAAATCCATTCCCCCGCAAAAGCCGGGACGGTGGCACTAGTCTACCACTAGGGGTATGACCACCATCCCAATGGGTGAATACGTCCAAGCGCATACCCAAACTTTTAACGGAAAAAGGATCCGAATCAACACTATAATCCAAAACGAGTTAAATGACTCTATAATCAAATACGGTTCCGTTCCCAGACATGCAACATGAGAATGGAACCGATGCTCACATAAATTCACACTAAATCACTATTTACCCACAAAAAGATCCTAAAACGTATTTAATTCGTTGTGTTCTCTAAGCCCTCTCCTCCTTCTAGCCTTCCCCTCGCGATAAAGGTATCGTTTCAAATCCATTCCCCCGCAAAAGCCGGGACGGTGGCACTAGTCTACCACTAGGGGTATGACCACCATCCCAATGGGTGAATACGTCCAAGCGCATACCCAAACTTTTAACGGAAAAAGGATCCGAATCAACACTATAATCCAAAACGAGTTAAATGACTCTATAATCAAATACGGTTCCGTTCCCAGACATGCAACATGAGAATGGAACCGATGCTCACATAAATTCACACTAAATCACTATTTACCCACAAAAAGATCCTAAAACGTATTTAATTCGTTGTGTTCTCTAAGCCCTCTCCTCCTTCTAGCCTTCCCCTCGCGATAAAGGTATCGTTTCAAATCCATTCCCCCGCAAAAGCCGGGACGGTGGCACTAGTCTACCACTAGGGGTATGACCACCATCCCAATGGGTGAATACGTCCAAGCGCATACCCAAACTTTTAACGGAAAAAGGATCCGAATCAACACTATAATCCAAAACGAGTTAAATGACTCTATAATCAAATACGGTTCCGTTCCCAGACATGCAACATGAGAATGGAACCGATGCTCGCATAAATTCACACTAAATCACTATTTACCCACAAAAAGATCCTAAAACGTATTTAATTCGTTGTGTTCTCTAAGCCCTCTCCTCCTTCTAGCCTTCCCCTCGCGATAAAGGTATCGTTTCAAATCCATTCCCCCGCAAAAGCCGGGACGGTGGCACTAGTCTACCACTAGGGGTATGACCACCATCCCAATGGGTGAATACGTCCAAGCGCATACCCAAACTTTTAACGGAAAAAGGATCCGAATCAACACTATAATCCAAAACGAGTTAAATGACTCTATAATCAAATACGGTTCCGTTCCCAGACATGCAACATGAGAATGGAACCGATGCTCGCATAAATTCACACTAAATCACTATTTACCCACAAAAAGATCCTAAAACGTTAAATTATTTCAGAGTTATTTGGTAGTACAAATTGACTGTCGAATAACTCCTTATAAAATTAAAACACGCGTGAATTTAAATCGCGGACATACAAAGGTACTCGAACGACACCGAAATTCGTAGACGCGTAACCATCTACAAATCTAGGCTAGTCCAGGCACTAAAATTTTATAAAATAAAATCAATTTTAATTTTAAAACGATTGAGCAAATATATGAACACAAGTCACTGAATTTACCTATCCAAAGTACTCGTCCGCTCTCGACCGATCCCCGAGAACGAATGCCCCTACGCTACCTGGCAGCCCAGCACAAAGCCTTCCCTCTCCAACATGAATTTTCCGAGAAATTTGTCGTCTGATCTCTTCTAATTTTCTACCTACCTCCAACTTATTATTCGCGCGCGTATTGTTTTAGATAACCAATAAAATTACCGGTTGATGTAGGTACTTATTTGCAGTCTAACAAACTAAATCTAGAAAACCCCAGCCAAGCAATGATCTTATATTTATTAAGAGTTGAAACATTTGTCTTTAGTGATTTTGTTTATGAGATGAATTTCGCTGATATTTCCGATTAGTTCGATACAAAAGTATTCCCTTAGTTGTAGAAAATTCCGGGTTTTTATTATTATTATAATATTTAGAACTAATTTATAGCAGTTAAGTTGTTTTAAAGCATTCTTTCTTAACGCCTGACTCAATGCAAACATCGGACAATGTGCATAACTTGCTGTACTGAAGGTTAACTAAAAGAATCCCTGTTCTCCATTTAGCTAGGCATGGAGTAAGGATACTATTAATCCTATTTTATTATCATGTAGTTACCAAAATCCTTTATAATATGAGACAGCATTTGATACTCAATCTTTATTTTAATTCCTGACCCTCTTTTCATTGCAAAACTTTGTTTTTTATTTTTCCTTGGTTTTTTTAGATTCGCGTGATTTAGGTATTTGCCATGCACCATGTACAAATTAATAATGTGTTAGAATTTTAAACGAAACATCTATTTATTTAATTATTTATTTATGAACGATGAACTTGGTTCTGTTACATTCGACCCCATTAAATTTAAGAAGATGACCTAAATCGGAGTAAATTTAATAATATTAAATGAGTTCCCAAATAAATAATTTAATAAAGAAATTAAGAATTGAAATTTAACAACCCCAATGATATGTCTAATGTGCAAGATCTTTGTTGTCCACTTTCAAGTTTCAACAATAAAATTAAACGTGTAATAGAACTGTTTGTGTATGTGCCCTAATTATTATATGTGTAGTTTGTTTAAACCGGTCATGAAATAATCATCTTAGAAACTCAATCCGACAGCAAACCCGTGTATCATAAAAGAACTTTTTTCGTCCACATAGTATATTGACTTCTACGAGGAACCCGGTTGTGAGTCGAGTCGTTAGAAGAACAGAAAGATTGCTTTCCCCGCCAAATTCAACCTTTCAATCGAGGGGGTTTGCATTCATATCTCCTCGGTCCGCTCTCAACGTCCTGTGAACTACAAAAATCCACCTATGACCTCTCAGGGTCCTATAAGCTCTCGAAACCGAATTAAAAATCTGACTACCTCCGATCGGTGAATGTGAGTGTAGGAAATATTGCGGTTTACCCTTCGCATGAAGGATGCGTGTGAGTATGAGCTCAATATAAACTCAAAGTTTAATATTGACAGGGATAAATGTCCTCCTGACTTAACCTAGCTCCAAGTTCCCCTTTTATATTGAGCCGGTTGTGTAGTGTTTTGCTAAACCTTGAAATCGACAACTCGCCTCTAGCCTTGGTGTCGCTACAACCCTGAAACCTCTAAACATACTTATAACTCAAAATTTCCAACATCCTTCCACAATTCATTCCTCATTCGTTTATTCTTATTATTCAGATACAGAGCATATCTTTCATTGCTGTTCAATCCATCCCAAGGAAGTATCGACACCTTTAAGAACTATTGGCGACCAAGTTTCTGCACGCCTATCCCTAGGTTCATAATCTCAAATAAAAGCAGTAACTTCTATCAAGATCAGATACTACTAACTTAGGAAACACTAAAACCCCCCCAGCTACTAATGAACTACAACCCACCAAAATACTAAATATCTAGAAAACAGTATCAAAACCCGTTCACGTTCACATTGATATATAATTACATTGTTCACGTTAATATTTTTTTTTTTTTTTTTTTTTATCAAATATATATTTTTCCAAATTAATGACTGTTAAATAAATTTTTAATATAGTAAAATTTTATTGCTATACATTTTTCGAAGTGATTATTAAATACAATTACATTTTCCGAATAGTTAAACTATAAATAACCTAAACTTTTAACTACTCTGCATGAATTTATTCCGATTGCTTTTTATCCTTCAACATCTATTTATCGCGCCTATGATTAGATCTATTTAGCCGTTCTAAATCTTGCTATTTTACCAACTAATAATAAGTACCGTAGTTAGCTAGCTGTTATGGATTATTCAAGACTGTGAATCGACCCCAAAGTTTTAATTTACAGTTACTTCGCTATCAAATATTTAGAAACAAGAAAGTCAAATACTTAATTAGATGAAGTAATATCATTAGAATACCTTCTTCTAAAACGCACTACATTTTTTTTTTTCATCCAAAAACGTTCTATTAATTTACTACATCCTTCTACTAGTCAAATTAATTGCCGTATCATTTAACAAATTAAATAAGTTTATTTTTACTATATGAGCTATATAATTATTTACGGGATAAGATAAGATAAGATAAGATAAGATAATTTATTCAGATAACGAACACTCCCACAATACCATTGCCTAAAAGCAATAATACCCATGTGGTGCACGCTATGTCTCGTCAAAAACAAAATACAATTCACTCAAATTCATATTAAAAATTGTTTCATATTCAAATTAATATGAAAAACTCAACACATTATATAATTATTAAACAACATAACAAAATTATATGTGTGCAAAATTATACTACTACGTCATAATAATATAACCCTACACACAAATATTTCTTTAGTAAACAACCGCGACAGCTTGAAACAGTGTTTTATTTTTTACTAGTTTAGTTTTTAAAATACCTGGAAATAGAGAGTTTATTATGTGTTCTTTCAATTCTACCTTAAACAACCCGAACCCGTTTTAGTAAGCAATCATAACCCTTTTTCCAATTAAATAAACACCTTAACAATAGTAACAAAGTGAAAGTAAGTATAGTTGAAACTGATAGTTACAAAGCTTAAGAAATAATAATAATTATAAATTAATTGTTTTAAGATTTGACATGCGCGTCGTTTTCCCCCAAAGAATTATAGCACCTAAAAATATAATACACAAAATGATCGTAGGTGGCATTTTGTAGATTTAATTGTTACCCAAATACATTAGCAGCCACAATTTTCACGCCCCAATAACAACGACAAAAATTTACATAAATATAACAAATACTAAATTGTGAGAATCATAAACATAGATAGTATTTCACTAGCTACGTCTATGCACTTCATCAACTGTCTCCGTCTTATACACAGGTGCCTTACTTCCCGCTTACTATGTGAAGTAACTCAACCAACAAAAGATTATATCTGTACCATGTCTATGTTTGTATTAGAAACATTAATAGTTGCGCGTCTTACTTCACAGAACACTAAATTTAAAGCTACCGTCCCTATATTTTTAAACCGGCCTTATTCGTGAAAACCAAACCAGAATTATAATCGTAATTTTTAAACTTTCGCGATTTGAACACATGTTTTAAATGTTTATCGGGACTTATCACGTATTATTACAGAATTATAATATCGGTAACATCTGTCCTGGTGGTAAGATCAAAACAGACGTCACAATTGCCCACCTAAAACTACCCCAATGAACCTTAGTAAAATGTATATGCAACCTTTTCATCAATAATACTACCAAATCCGATAAATTCAAAATTCGAGCCTATTTAAGATAAACCTACACTTTTATTCGCGAAATGTCACATCAAAGTTAATGATTTTATAAATGACACATCATAGAACGGCAGTAAGTCAAACTGCTTACTTTGCAACTATAGACGTGTTCATCGATTAATTAATTAGATTAAAACTATTTTCATTAATTATTGAAATTGTTGCGAGTATTTAGTTTAATTCAAAAATATTTACATAAATAATACCAACGGTATTTCTATGTCACCTCTATTATATCATTACTATTTTTATGTACACTTACTAACCGGGCTAACAAGACACAAAGTGACCAATATATCAACCGACCTATTGTGCAAATAAATTATCTTTGAAAATCCATAGATAAGACTTGGCATAAACTTAATATTTGTAGCAGTAGCATTCCAATGAAGATTTCTTTTCTTCTAAGAAATGCTTGTTCTATCGTAAAGACATCAACGAGATACCACGTGCCTCAATCCCTATTTTAAAACCTATTGAGAACCTACTTAACCCTGATTTGTGACATGCTAACACACAATATTTTTAGTTGGCTATAGTGATAGGTTTTTAGACCTTACTTGTACGAAATTCACAAATTTAACACACTGTTTAATTTTACAACGTCATTTAACATCATTACAATACCCTACTAGAAAGATGTGTACAAAGATAAATAGCTACCTGTTAATTTAAGAGTATTTAAGAAATTTACTATAATTTAGATCAATCCGATTGTAACTTTAAATATTGCAGTTCCTAAAACCATTATGACTTTTGATTAGACTAAATATTGCATTATCAGGGTCTAAATTATGTCCTAGTTATAAAATAGTTTAAGATTTTACATTCCCTTTAATTTAACTTATTTGTTCATAATTATTCCTACTAATCATTATATTAAAGTATTTCACACTGTGTGTTCAATTTTTAATTTACCGATTACTTTTAAATATGCATATCCCTATCCAAGCTAATAATTTAGTTCCCTAGTCAGCCCATTCATATTTTAGTAATAATATTTATTATATTTGACATTTATTTAGAGCAAAATTTTCTAAAGTTTCTTACGACCTCGCTCATTACGACTCCGTTTCTTACGACCCCGATTATTACGACCCCATTTCTTACGACCCCAATTCTTATGAGTATTTTTCAACCCCAGTGAAAACCCATAATATGAAACAATATTTCACAACAATGGAAACACACGGATTATATACATTAGGTTTTCCCATTTTTATAAATATTTTCAAGCCAGCGTTAGCAATTTTTAGAACAAATTTGGAATCTATGATAAAGGATGTAATATATAAGATTAAATTCACATTTTCTATTATTTTTGAACCCATTTACCTTACCACATGCGTTACCCAACCTATTAACCTACTACGTTAGTACCGAATGTAAGAAATTCTAATGATTTAACCTTGATATTTTTGATGATGGTGATGAATATTTTTGCACAGCTCATACCAATTCTCGTCTCCTTTGCACGAACAACAAATTGTGTTCAAGCGAACTTGAACACTCTTAAATATAATCCCTTTCTAATAACTAATTTAATTCTAAACGACCCCATTTCTTATGACGGTTCTACGCGTTTAAGCAAAACAAATACTATACATAAATTCTAGTGAGAGTATTAAGAAACATCGATCCTGCATTGACCTATATGTACTAATGTAGTTAATCCTAACTGTTATCTACATAAACATCCTATTAGAAATTACCATCGTTGTACGCGTTTTTAATTACAAAGTCACTACAAAGTTAAAATCTTGGCTGATGATGATGATGATGATGATGATAATGATCCTGGTCACTACGGCATACCATATTGTAAAAACCCCCCCTCTTGTATTTTTATATCTTTTATTTTATTTGTTTTTAACCTTGATTAATTTATTTTTAACTTTTATTATTTAACTGATTTATTATTTTAATTGTTTTATATTTGGTTGCCTAATCCAGTATATTTTTATTTGCCTAAATATTAGCTGCGTATATTAAACCTATATTGGAGTATGACTATTATGTTATTCGTATCTTTAAAGTATTACAGTATAACTGCTACTTCCGATCGAGAAATCTAGAATCGTAAAAGTCCTACTAACACAGAACAAGTTACTTTATCTAATGTATGCCTACCTACTCGCGTCTTTAATATTTACCTACAAGTTTCGTTTTGGCCAGGTGATTGTCTAGTGGAAGAACCCTACTTTGCGATCATAGAACCCAAGTATACGAATAGGTATGAGCTGTGTGACGAGGTCCTAATCTAATATTATGATTAAAATGTTATTAGGTTTACAATATCCGTACTACTGAATAAATTAATGAAGATGTAAGAATGTTGTGGAAAATGACCTAAAACGAAGGTAAGTAGATAATATTAGAAATAGAAGTAAAATAGATTATGTGTATATTAAATGCGGATACTAAGCATATCGCTAAGATATTTGTTAAGTGAACTTTTGGTTAGTATTTTATGTAACGTATATATTAATTGAAACAAACTCGTATGGGGCTAAGGATCGGCGCCCCTCCTCCGCGTCGATCGATTGATTTCGTCATCCTTACTGGTCATCACCTCCCCCATACGAGTATAAATACTCGTTTAAATAAAGAACTCTAATAGTCAAAATTCGGAGTCAGTCTGTGTGTCTAACAAAAGGTGGGACAAGAGGGCATAATCTTTTAGCAACCCCAGCGAACCCCAGCAAAAGGGTCAAATAATGAGTTCCCAAGATTAGGAAATCAAGGTACTCTTTAGGCACACGCCCAACCCTACCTAAACCTGAAACAGAAAATCATCCTGAATAATGTTATCTTATTTTTATGTGACTGCATAACTTTATCATTTACATTTGATAATGCAGACTTCGGAATAATTTACCGAATACTGATGAACTAGACAATCAAGTCATACACATTCTTAGTGTAATGAAGTTAATAACTTTTCCCGTTATCTCTTCAAATTGGCCATCTCAAACAGGACCTTCCTTCAAGTGAGATTATATTAATTAGGCCAGTATCACTAAATTCAGTGACATTAGTAAAAGGCGCCCTTTGTTGTCTTTTATAACTAAAGGGGTAACCCAGAGACAATCGCTCCATGTATATTTCAGCTATACTTAGCCTAAGGTTCCTTCTATGGAAGCCATAATAAAGTGTGATATTGAAGTAAGCCCATTATATTGACTTTCAACTCGAAGAGACAAATCAACTTCTTTCGTCATCGTCTCGGTTCTGAGAACTATATTTTCTCTTGATAGAACCTGTATGACCTGGCAGCCCAGCACAATCAGCTCAAAGCAGTTAAATGACTTTAATAATTAGTTACGGAACCTCTTTGTCCATTCGAACCTTTATTTATAAAACAAGTTGACCTTTGCAACTGAATTTACTTTATGTTAATATAAGAAAATAGCAATGACTATCGTCTGTAATTCGATTAGGAACATTTATCCATTCGAACCATAACCTCCTCTTTTTTAGAAGTCGGTTAACAATTACTTTATGTAAGTAAATAATATCAAATAATAAAATGGCTACATTGTCTGCAATTCGATTAGGAACATTTATCCATTCGAACTATAACCTCCTCTTTTTTAGAAGTCGGTTAACAATTACTCTATGCAAGTAAATAATATCAAATAATAAAATGGCTACATTGTCTGCAATTCGATTAGGAACATTTATCCATTCGAACTATAACCTCCTCCTTTTTTAGAAGTCGGTTAACAATTACTTTATGTAAGTAAATAATATCAAATATCAAAATAATTATAAAGCTTACAATTGGTCCTCGCGCCGGCTTCCACAGACATCGCCCCACTCCGCCCGGGACAACTGAAGCAACTTTGAATCCAGATACGATGGTGACACAATGCATGATGTACCTTCCCGCAGCTCCAGGAAGATCGTCCCATCGCCATAGGAAAAGGAGTATACCCCCGAAGGTGACGAAGGCCAAAAACCCACAACGGAGTGAGCACATCGACCCCGGTGGCGTCACAATCCACCGGCACATTTAAAACCCACGGGAAAAAACGCAACACCACTCGGAGAGTGACTTTACGCCGGAATTTGGTTGCTTTGGGAACCACCATTCCTTAAACTGCAGATGTTGTGTTCCCTAAGCCCTCCCATCGCGATAAAAGTATCGTTTCAAATCCATTCCCCCGCAAAAGCCGGGACGGTGGCACTAGTCTACCACTAGGGGTATGACCACCATCCCAATGGGTGAATACGTCCAAGCGCATACCCAAACTTTTAACGGAAAAAGGATCCGAATCAACACTATAATCCAAAACGAGTTAAATGACTCTATAATCAAATACGGTTCCGTTCCCAGACATGCAACATGAGAATGGAACCGATGCTCACATAAATTCACACTAAATCACTATTTACCCACAAAAAGATCCTAAAACGTATTTAATTCGTTGTGTTCTCTAAGCCCTCTCCTCCTTCTAGCCTTCCCCTCGCGATAAAGGTATCGTTTCAAATCCATTCCCCCGCAAAAGCCGGGACGGTGGCACTAGTCTACCACTAGGGGTATGACCACCATCCCAATGGGTGAATACGTCCAAGCGCATACCCAAACTTTTAACGGAAAAAGGATCCGAATCAACACTATAATCCAAAACGAGTTAAATGACTCTATAATCAAATACGGTTCCGTTCCCAGACATGCAACATGAGAATGGAACCGATGCTCACATAAATTCACACTAAATCACTATTTACCCACAAAAAGATCCTAAAACGTATTTAATTCGTTGTGTTCTCTAAGCCCTCTCCTCCTTCTAGCCTTCCCCTCGCGATAAAGGTATCGTTTCAAATCCATTCCCCCGCAAAAGCCGGGACGGTGGCACTAGTCTACCACTAGGGGTATGACCACCATCCCAATGGGTGAATACGTCCAAGCGCATACCCAAACTTTTAACGGAAAAAGGATCCGAATCAACACTATAATCCAAAACGAGTTAAATGACTCTATAATCAAATACGGTTCCGTTCCCAGACATGCAACATGAGAATGGAACCGATGCTCGCATAAATTCACACTAAATCACTATTTACCCACAAAAAGATCCTAAAACGTATTTAATTCGTTGTGTTCTCTAAGCCCTCTCCTCCTTCTAGCCTTCCCCTCGCGATAAAGGTATCGTTTCAAATCCATTCCCCCGCAAAAGCCGGGACGGTGGCACTAGTCTACCACTAGGGGTATGACCACCATCCCAATGGGTGAATACGTCCAAGCGCATACCCAAACTTTTAACGGAAAAAGGATCCGAATCAACACTATAATCCAAAACGAGTTAAATGACTCTATAATCAAATACGGTTCCGTTCCCAGACATGCAACATGAGAATGGAACCGATGCTCGCATAAATTCACACTAAATCACTATTTACCCACAAAAAGATCCTAAAACGTTAAATTATTTCAGAGTTATTTGGTAGTACAAATTGACTGTCGAATAACTCCTTATAAAATTAAAACACGCGTGAATTTAAATCGCGGACATACAAAGGTACTCGAACGACACCGAAATTCGTAGACGCGTAACCATCTACAAATCTAGGCTAGTCCAGGCACTAAAATTTTATAAAATAAAATCAATTTTAATTTTAAAACGATTGAGCAAATATATGAACACAAGTCACTGAATTTACCTATCCAAAGTACTCGTCCGCTCTCGACCGATCCCCGAGAACGAATGCCCCTACGCTACCTGGCAGCCCAGCACAAAGCCTTCCCTCTCCAACATGAATTTTCCGAGAAATTTGTCGTCTGATCTCTTCTAATTTTCTACCTACCTCCAACTTATTATTCGCGCGCGTATTGTTTTAGATAACCAATAAAATTACCGGTTGATGTAGGTACTTATTTGCAGTCTAACAAACTAAATCTAGAAAACCCCAGCCAAGCAATGATCTTATATTTATTAAGAGTTGAAACATTTGTCTTTAGTGATTTTGTTTATGAGATGAATTTCGCTGATATTTCCGATTAGTTCGATACAAAAGTATTCCCTTAGTTGTAGAAAATTCCGGGTTTTTATTATTATTATAATATTTAGAACTAATTTATAGCAGTTAAGTTGTTTTAAAGCATTCTTTCTTAACGCCTGACTCAATGCAAACATCGGACAATGTGCATAACTTGCTGTACTGAAGGTTAACTAAAAGAATCCCTGTTCTCCATTTAGCTAGGCATGGAGTAAGGATACTATTAATCCTATTTTATTATCATGTAGTTACCAAAATCCTTTATAATATGAGACAGCATTTGATACTCAATCTTTATTTTAATTCCTGACCCTCTTTTCATTGCAAAACTTTGTTTTTATTTTTCCTTGGTTTTTTTAGATTCGCGTGATTTAGGTATTTGCCATGCACCATGTACAAATTAATAATGTGTTAGAATTTTAAACGAAACATCTATTTATTTAATTATTTATTTATGAACGATGAACTTGGTTCTGTTACAATACGCACTCTTAAATTTATAACTGTATGAAAATATACGCCATACCTAGTCTGTGAAACTGCATTTTAAAGAAAAATGCTTTGTCAGAAACCCCTATCATGTGACGCAATCCGTGCAAAAGTGTGAATTCAACTTTTTCGAGCCCGCAGCCATCCCAGGTCTTATATAACGTAGATTGCAAACCAGAATTATAGCTCTATATGAGGCTATTTCTAGTAGAGAGAATTCAGACTGTTTTTATTTTATTTCAGCTTACAGAATGTCTTTATTTATTGGGGAAACTAATTGAAACAAAAGTTTGGGTGTTTCAATATTGGTTAACAAAATTAAAAACCCCCGACCAACGAGCTTTACGATCTTCAACGACTGAACATATTTTTTTTATCATAGCTAAGATCATTCTCGACCAATTCACCTTAAAAATATCGGTTTAGCCATTTGAGAGCTACAGACAGACATACAGAAGCACAGATACACACGTTAAACTTTACACCCCTTAGTTTCAGCGCCAGTTAGCAAGCTTGCCGTTCTTTTGTCCTGCCGGGCTAACATGCGCGTCGTGACAAAATTTTGTCGAATCTTTTTATCGTGCCAAAGCGTGACAGGCATATACGAAACCGTAGGCGCCTTATCGCGTTCTCGCTTTAAAAAGTGACGACAAGATTTTGTCGCGGTGCGCATGTTAGGCAGGCTGGTTTAGTCTTTCTAAATCTTATGTATTGCCAACAAACTTGACGTTGATACTATTCAAATTAAATTGTTTCATTTCATTTGAGACTTTATCCCGGATCATAATAAAAACTTGACGAGTAGCCAAAACGGTACTTTACGACTACGTTATTCAAATAAGATTATTCCTTCCAACTGTTAATTTCCCTAAGTGAAACCTAAGCCGCGCTAAGCAAGGCTTTTCTGCGATTCGCCTTGAATGCGGTGCGCCTTTTATTGGACCTTTTTTGCACTTAGGAAATTCATGGCAACTCGGATTTCTACTTTAATGTCAGCTTAAGTAGGAAATATTGTCCTACGACAAGGATAATGCTTGAGACGTCTTTTTGTGTAAAAGACGTAGGTACATAATGCTTGCTTAAATAGAGCGTCAAACTTGGCATGATTGTAGTAAATACCCTGAAGTATAAAAATAATAATAAATAATGGCAAAATGTAAGTCGGTGACAAATTTTTGTTCATTACCAAGTTAAGCAACGTAGGTCAGTCGGTACTTGGATGGGTGACGGCTGTGCGTAATGTTGTCTTTTTGTATTTTGTGGTGTTACGGAACAGTGCGCGAGCCCGACTCGCACTTAGCTTAAACTTATAATACCCCTCTTTTTGCGTTGGGAGTTGAAAATATTACGTTTATATTTTTTTATAGACTGATATTTCTAGATTCAATGTATCAGGATTGAAACCGTAGTAATAAAGTCCGTGCCTGGTGAGGCGTGATTATTCACGTATGCGTAATTTAATGGATTTCCGCAATTAGTGTGACGCGGTGAACTGTCCGCAAATACTGAATGTATTTTGTTATTTTATTTTGCTGCGTTTGTGGAAATAAATTAATATTGATAATAAACACTTTGTATCGATTATACTTTTTGGATTCATGATATATCTCTACGCATGAAACTGATTTTGAGGCTATTTTCACCATCAGTTAGATATTTTTTCACGGGAGGTTTATTTACATCACCCGCCCCGGCTTCGCACGTAAATTACACCCCTTACGAAGCCGGGCGGGTTACTAGTCTGTATATAATTACGTATTTTTTACGGATAAGTAAAGTATGGCAAAACAGATTTTGTGTTAAGACCTTCCAGATTGATTTGTGATGTATCAACTTAACTGACTGACTGGCAGGATTGGAACCTTTGCAATGCATCTCTATGTCATTGCTAACGCTTATATTGGTTGGAAAGACAGCGTAAGACAAGAGAGCGTCCTTAGTGTTTAGAGCGTAAAGCTGGATTGAGCAGATATGAATCTTGAAGGCTTCGACCAAAATAAAATGAATGGACGGGCCATAACCATTAAACTTGCTCAGTAAAAACGAGTTAAAACCGTTGGACGTATACTTCAACACCTAATTATAACCATGTACAATACTATTGTTACAAAAAATTGATAGCGGTTTTTTGTTATGCATT
The DNA here is from genome assembly GCA_932305915.1 of Agriopis marginaria. Lineage (NCBI taxonomy): Eukaryota > Metazoa > Arthropoda > Insecta > Lepidoptera > Geometridae > Agriopis > Agriopis marginaria. The sequence goes on along the minus strand of OW029925.1, from coordinate 6,466,049 downwards.
TACACTTCGGGAAAGCACACCCGGACCCGGACCCGGGTATGTTCTAAAACAGCGACCAGAACCACCGGAGGATGGGAAGCAGCGTCCTGTTAGTACACGGTGAACATACTGCGATCCCCAAGCCGTCTTCCAAGCGTGGTGATTATGGAAACACCCCTCCCTAAAAGGGAGGCCTTGTTCAGCAGTGGACATTTAATGGCTGATGATGTGTATTTGTGTGCACTTTCTATAGCTAGAGAACGACTGAAACGAAGTGAGCACCGGCGCTCATTTTGTAATATTCAAAACTGCGCTTCTTATTGGCCAGTCTATTCATTTTATTTTGGTCGAAGCTTGTAGGCCGTGATTTTTTTTATTGTGCTTATAATATTAATTTAAAACACAGAAAATAAAAAAATATCGTTAGAACATATTAAATTGTAATCAATAAAAAAAATGTTGGTTGGTTTAATTTTAACGTGTCACAAACATTACACAAAGAGTGTATTTTTCTTCAATAAAATCAATTATTCAAAAGAAATCAGCCTTTAAGCTGATTTAATAATTTCAGTGAAAATCACTGCTGACCATCAACCACGCAACGTACGAGTTGGTTTCCGAAAATCAAACGTCAATACCCTTTACGACATCCAATATCGGTACGAGAAATAATTTGTCGCAGTTCGTACGCGTGACATAAATCATGTGCTCCGATATTTTATAGGTTTTAATTTCGGCATTTTATGTCGTGATAACATCTGTGGGTATAATGGGTTGCCAGGCTGTGGGCTTTACGAGGCTGGTTTATGGGCATGGGGCATGCGTGTCGTGGTAGTTCTTTGCGGACCGCCTGGCCGCCAAACTGGAAAGCTGGAACTGCGAAGTATCTTTGCTACTTTTTCAACAATACAATCATCATCATCATCATCAGCCTATTTGATATTTGATATTCGTCCACTGCTAGACGTAGGCCTCTCCTAAAGAACGCCACAAGGCACGATCTTCTGCTTTTCGCATCCACTTGCCACCAGCCGCCTTTCGCAGGTCGTCTCTCCACCTGGCTGCAGGGCGTCCTACTCTACGTTTGCCGATACGCGGTCTCCACTCTAGAACCCGTCTACCCCAGTGGTTGTCAGTTCTTTTACAGATATGGCCAGCCTATTGCCACTTCAGCTTGCTAATTCTTTGACCTATGGCGGTTACTTTAGTTTTTGTCTGATAATCTCATTTCTGATTCTATCTCTCAAAGAAACGCCAAGCATAGTTCGCTCCATAGCTCGCTGAGCGTTAAGCAGTACCGTATAACAATAGTTTATTGGCACCACGTAAGGATATTACAAATAAAATATATTAAATAAAGCTACAAAAGGTGCTCTTATCACTAAAAGTTATATTTTCCAGAAAACCATCGCATAAGTAGATAGATAATCTGCATTACTGAATACTATGCATACGCCTAATCATGGCTCAGGTATGGCATTATACTATGTGGAAACAGCGTAAATGCAAAAGATCTTTCGGCTTAATATTCCGCCATTCCATTCCGCGTAACCTTGTATTATACAGATTGTCGATGTGTAACCGTGATATATTCACAGACCACCTACCAAAATAAGCGCATTACAAGAGTAGCTGGTCGCAATGACAATTGACAATCGCCTTTTGCTTTTTTGTGTAACAAACAACGGCTTGTACATTCTTTCCGCCTTTTTGTTTTTCAAAAAGCTTCGACTGCAAAGCTGTCAGGTGGATTTAATGAGTACATTTTTAACCCCTTATGCAAACAAAGGGGTGTTATAAGTTTAACGTGTGTACTATGTAGGTATCTGTCTGTCGTATCTGTCTGCGGCATCGTAGCTCCTAAACGGCTGAACGATAGTAAAAGAAATCATAATGACAAGTACTATAGATAGACTCCTATTAGCTTAGTACACAATTTCCGCGTAACGTAACCCAATAGTGTAAAAAAAATCGCAACTCTTCGTTAATAAAGGAAATTGCATATGAGGCTTCTTGTAATTCAGACAGAAAATGGTCCATGTCCTCGTATTACGCAACAGTATTTGTTGGGAACAAAATATTTCATCAAAATGCAAAACAGCACAATTTCCTGCAGCGCCACCGCCAAGAGAAAGAACTGAATTAACCGGACGCTAAAAACAGATAACTCAATTTGCATAACTCGTTCACACGCCCATCGCCAGATAACCTAATTTGAGCTGACGCGCTAAAATGAACGAAAACCTGACAAAATGTTGGTTTTATTCATTGTTAATCTATTGGGATTTTTAGGAAAGCAACACTGAATATTAATCAAGTCGAAGTTGATTGTTATTCAGTTGAAATAAATTGTGCTTTACAATATACATAGTAATATTATAGGGAAACGCTAGATGCAGGCCGCTTCCAACCGGCTCTTTTGGAGATGGGGAAGGCCTATGTCCAGCAGTGGACGTCCTACGGCTGAAATGATGATGATGATGAATATTATAAACGTGAAAGCGTAAAGTAACATTTTATTGCATAAACTGTGTACATTGATGAAACAAATGCTTAGTGTTTCAATAGTGTCCTAGCGGACGAGCAACATTTTTAAGGTTCCGTACCCAAAGGGTTAAAATGGGACCCTATTACTAAGCCTACGATATTTGTCCGTCCGTCTGTCCTACCTTTTAACAGCTGTATCTTTCGAACCGTAATAGATAGTCAGTTGAAATATTCGCAGATTATGTGATGTTACGGCGGATCAACTAAGAAATAATGAAAAAGTAAAAAAAGAAAAACGAAAGGTACAAACCCTTTCGTTTTACCTTTTTTTACTTACAACAAACTTATTAATTAACATATTTTTGTATTAGCTCTAATGTAAAAACGGTAATACGTTCAAGGGTCAAACTTGGCATGATTATAGTACGCGCTCTAAAATATAACGAAAAAGAATAAATAATGGTCAAGTGCGAGTCGGTGACAAATTTCTGTTCATTACCAAGTTTTAGTATACTTTCGATAATAAAAGCTGATTATCTCCAAACGGATATAAAGCTTTTCTTGAATCATAGCTAAGAACACACTACAGTACAAAACACTTTTAGTAAACGTGGAGGAAAATAATTATTAATAATAATCCGTCCGTCATATTGAATTTACTGTGACGTCATTTTATTTTTCGTATTCTTCTCAGTAAACCCTTTCATTTGATACCCATAATATCACGGGGTACATAACTGGACCGCCATCTTTGTGAGTCCACCAAAATTACTTAACGGGAGGTTATCCGAGGCGCGTAGGCTACAAAACGCTCCCTCAGCCCCCGCCAAGTTATAGCGACGATGTATTTTACAATGCTAGAGTCAGGACGCCCGCGGGGGGAGTGCAACGACAAAAACGAGCATAGGTCCGACCTCGATGACGCCTGGCGCGGCACTGAACGCGGCGCGCCAAAATTCTCGCGTCCTTTTTACGCTTTTAATTTCACAAAAAAACGACACTATTCACTATCAAAAATCTATCCAAATAAAAAAATGCTGAATAATATTGCCTTTCAGTACATGCAATTTCCAAGTTATTACGAGCTTTCATAAGAGCATAAAATGAAAAAAATAAACTAAGTCGACATTGTTTCAGATTTTTTTTTGATCGAGGAAAGTTTATTCTATCGTGTTTTGAACCAAATCATAAACTCTAACACAGATGTATCTGTGACATGTATTTTTTTCCAGCTCAAATATTGTAATTTAACTGAATAAAATTGATTTAAAACCGTCAAATTTGGTATAAGAGGCTCATTTGTATTGTCGTACAAACAAAACGTATATGCAAAATTCAGCTCAATCGGTTGGGGATAACCTGAATCTATGGGGATAACCGTTTTAAAATTCAATTTCAATATTTGACCCACAGAAAAGAAAATTTTTTTTTTTAAATCAGAACCGCTGTCAAGGCATTTTTGTAAGGTTGTAGCCAGTTGCATACAAACGAAATGTCAGTCATTCGAAATCAGTTAGCAACTGTGATACAGACAAAGAACTTTGAGTTCTAACCCAAAAAAGTAAGGTCCAAGTTCTTTGGATGCGGATTTCGACGCGTTGACATAAATAAGAATGTTCAATCATGTTTCTGTCATAATGCCTGGCGACAGATTTTCCTTCTCATTTCCGTTCTATTTACTTCTCTTTTCTGTGATTTGACCCAAACTAACAAGGCAAGTTAAATAAAAGCTTGTAAAAATAAAGCGTTAATATTAAGTAGCTTCGGAATAGCGAACGACTCTCTAACTTGAAATAATGTCAAAACACAGATATATGTTAGCCTTAGCATAATTATCTGTGTTTTGTCATTACTTTATTACCATGATTTTATTAGAGGTAAAATTTTTACGAAAATCTCACAATACTAATATTATTCGTACTGGACTAGTCGTATTTCAAAATCATGAACCGTAGTAAAATATTTTTGGAAAATATTAAACATATATTATTATTATGAACCCGATGTAAAGGGTGTAACAAAAATTTACAACATTTTTGCTTCTTTGTACTGCATAGCAGACTCGTAGCTTGGCGTAGCACATGTGTAGCACATTGCTACGTAGCTACGAGATTTTTGTTTTATTATGCTTTTATCAAAACTAACCAGATTTCTAAATTTTCTGTTCTGGGTTACCGCGACATTGTTGCCGACAGTTATTGTGCTTAACTTCTAGCAAATTAGCGTTAACGCAAAATAAGCGTTGCATACCTGGCTGTTAGTACATTACTGTAACGGCCAGCAGAAGAAGCATTTACGGATAATCGTAAAAATTTGGGCCGCGAAACGGAGGCCAGGATAAGAGATTCCATAAATGCTCAGTGGCAATCAAGGCTTGTATAGTACATTTCTCATAATAAATATAATGCGCGGAAATTCAAACTAAGTAGTACCTATAATTATAGAACATTGTTTTTGAAAATATCTGCTTATTTTATTGAAAGAAATTATAGTTGTTGAATGTATTTTTTTTGCAGTTTTTGTAAGGTAGACTTTTTGGAATTTCAGGTGGCGTCAAAACCACATCACGGTTACTTTTTTCGCTGGAACTCATTTTATCAAATTAAATCAACAATAAAATTGTAAATTCTAGAATCAACTGCATGATGAACAACAATACAACTATATTTTTTCAGTTGCCAATATTTTATTTTTATTTTTACTTTAAACGGCTTTATTTGCAAGCCAATTTTAAATTTAAATAAAACTTTTAATAAGTACGGTCCATATTAAAATAACACGATAGTTATGTTTTGATTCCACTTTTATTATGCAAACTGCAAGACTGTGGAATTTTGTTGTAAACAACGACTTTAACGAGGGTGCAAAATGATCCAGTTTTCAGTTTTCATTTGCATTTTTTTCCATTTAGTCTTTTTCGATTCAGACGAGGCGAGTAGTTACCATTAAAAGGTCCGGCGTCTGCCCCGTGAGAGCCCTTTCATCGCTGCCTCGTATGAAAGTACATTATGGAAGTACGAAGAAGTGTGAATTTATAATGGATGTATTATGTAGATGGAAAGTTGCAGGGTTGTACACTATTATCAAGTCAAAGGCTACATACTGTTTGTCAGAGGGCTTTGTACGCTTTGTAAATAATGTGACGGGTTCTATGCTCTTCATTGCTTGTGGTTGTAAAATTTTTAATATACTAGAGACCTGTAAAAGACTCTAAAGGCTACGTACTATTTGACAGAAGGCCTTTTATGGTTTGTAATCACGTGAGAGATTCCTTGCTCTTTGTAGTGCTAAAATAACTAACACCATGTATAACATGTAGATTTAATATTGTATGACGTACTTGGAACGTCCGAACGTGAGGGACTTCAGTTTGTAACATCACAATGTACCACGTTTGCTAAAATAAATAATTTTTCATTTCATTTCATTTTCATAAGCTGTTTGACTGTTAGCTTAAAATATAGATTTTCTGGGTACTGGTTTTTAGGGTTCCGTACCCAAAGGATAAAAACGGGACCCTATTATTAGGCCTACGATGTCTGTCTGTCTGTCTGTCCTACCTTTAAACGGCTGTATCTTTAGAACCATAATAAGTTGAAATTTTCACAGAATATGTATTGTTACGGCGGATTGACTAACAAATATAAAAAAGTCAAAAAGTAAAAACGAAAGGAAGGGTATCACAAACTTACTGTTTTACCTATTTTTGAACTAGCTCTAATGTAAAAACTAAATTAACTAACTTGTAATTTGTACAAGCGTCAATCATGGCAAGATTATAGTACACACTGTAAAGTATAAAAACAAATAATACAAAAAAATTACAAAATTTCAACTAGCTATTTATTACGATTTGAAAGATACAGCTGTTAAACGGTAGGACAGACGTACGGACAGACAGACAACGTAGGCTTAGTAATAGGGTCAAGTTTTCACGCTTTTGGTACGGAACCCTAAAAAACAACAACGCGTCGATTGCTCTATTGCTGCGTAAAAGAAGAAAAAATGAACGGATAAACACGTTTATAATATTAGAATTTTGAGTATGACATAATTGTGAGGCTGCATTTGTGTGAACGAAAAAGTTTTCAGCTTTTGGTGCTCGATCTGTAGAAAGCCTTATCTCAATATTCCTAACTCCGTGGTAGTGACATGCTTTGCTCACCGTAATACGACACCCCACTAGAGATACCATAGCACTTGTTTGCGCTCCATTCAGCACAGATGGCATACAGATAGCGTCGTTGGAGAGATCAAATTGCTCTTTCACTGGGAAGGTAAAAAAAAATAATGCGTACGTGTGGTTTGAAACCTTATACCCAAAATTAAGCCACGCAGACGTATCCTATCCTTCGACGGCTGGGTAAAGTATGAGCAGTCAAGTGGTTAAATTGTCATTCATCATCATCATCCAGAAAAAGTACACAGCTGAACATAGGCCTCCCTCTTTAACCTCCACACTGAACGACCATTGTCATAGTGTCATTGGTCCAAGTATTTATTTGGCAATAGATAATATTTTACTTGTTACACACAAAAAAAAAACTTTTAGTATGTCACTGAAGTATATCGGGTATCGGGGTAGCTAAAGTCGTACGTTCAAAAACCTAGCGAAAGGGATCGGAATTCGTTCTTCAGCCGTTATAAAATGTAGAATTTGCCTTTATACAATGCAGCTGTCAGAACAAATAAATGCTTGGACCTAGACACAAAAGTCTCACAAGTATAGTAAATGGAACTGATAATTGTACGAATGGGAACAGAGGAGTTTAGATTACAGAAAAAATATGAATTATCTGATCCCCGTAGAAATTTAAAAAAATCTTACGTTCGTATGTGTTTGTTCCCATATTCAAAAAGCTTAATATCCAAAAATAAAACCTCCTGTCTACCTTCTTACCTAATAACTACAATCTAGGCATTCACATGGCTAGATAATAGATTTATTTTAGATCGATGTGTACTATCCTTGGCCACAAAGTCACTTATCATCAGGCAAGTTGGAGGCCAAATATATCGAAACCAACTTTGTAAGTATACAAAGTAAGTAAGTACAAAGTTTCAAATCGATACGACAATGAAAAGTAGTTTAAAATAGAAGTGGGCAAGTGCCTTTATTAACTAAACAAAATACAAGCTAAAACTAAAACTACAAATACAGTTAGATTAAAAAGTTATTAGTTTAAAATTGATTTCCAAGACTTGTTTATTTTGCTAGTTATAAGTGAAAGTTACAGCCAGTACCTAATTACAAGCGTGTAAAAGAAGCTGAATAAACCCGTAGACTAAAGCTATTTACATAAATAGCTGTTAGCTATTTAGTGAACAACCGTGATAGTTTAAAACAGTGTTTTATTTACATAAATATCTCAAAGCTTGCTACTTATAATGTCTATCAGGTTCATTCCCGACTCAAAGCTAAACATGAATTGTATTTTTTATCTCTGTGACGGTTTATTACGAACCACTCTCGAAAGGAACGAATCATCTAATTAGACATTACGTCTGTTACATTTCTGAAAATCCTTTGTATTGCAGATTTTTATGCGTTCTTTGTTCCGACGGCATTTTTTAATGCCACGCATAGCTGTGCTGTTTTAAACTTTAAAGCTACGTGGTAAGGTTTAATATGAACATAAGTATTTATAAATGTCAGCTCGCGACAATCGGCAAGCGCAGTGAGAAGACTGCTTGCTAACGAGCCCCCTCCCACCTCATTTTCATTTTATCGCCACCCCCTCTCAGCTAGTATTTACAGTTCTTTTGCAAGTCTCGTCATGAGGTAAGTATCTCATTTTGTAATATTATAATGAGAAAAAACGCGTTTAAGTAGTTTGCGTTTTAATGTACGCTTCCATTTTATAACTGCTAGTTAATAATCACAACTCTTAGTAGTGGTGTTTTTTTTTTGTGTTATGGTTGTAACAAAGCTGACTGATGCCTGCTCTAATAGACAATAGATTAGACACAAAGTAAATTTAATAATTGAATAGTTTTGTTTATATATTAACACTATGTAGCCACAGGTTTTGTTAATTAATGATCAATTTAATACGTTTACGTACGTACGCACGTATACGTTGTTTTTTTTACGTTTTTAATGTTCATTAATTAATTCCCGTGTAATATAAATAAAAAAAAATTATGATCAATTAATTTCTTATTTTTTTTATTAATTTCAATTATGATCTTATTTGTGTTATTATCACCATGATTAAACGATTTCATCAAGTCAGTCGTATCATTTGACATTTTTGGCTATTAATTGTAAATTTAGGTAGACTCAGGGCTCCTATTCTTGTGGATTTGAGTTTTGCCTTGTTTAGACCAGTTTTATGATATATGTACTTATTAAAAAAAATGTGACCGAGATTATTAAGAGCGCAAAAAATTCTTGTAGACATGCCATGCTGTCATGATGACATTATGGTATGTGTTATCGTGAACTCGATTACGATTTTGGTCATTCCGATATTACAAAAATGCTTGCTTAGGTGTGTTTTTTTTTGCAACTGTAATATAAAGTACCTATTATTCACATTGTGTGTGCTAAACAGTTGATTTTACGACAATTCTAAACCCATATTAATCTCTTACATGAAATTATTATATTTCTTTGATTTAACTATATATTTGACTAGTTATTACAAATACGTCTATTTATTTTACAGAATGTTCTTAAACTGCAAAGCGATAACCGCGTAAGTTGTACAAATGCCGATATAAGTAGGAACCAGAGTCATGTCCACGTTTATGGACCCAAATGACGTCATCTTTATGGGCCGCGTCCGCACGAGACGAAGTAGACCACTTATTGCTTTGTATTGCGTTTCACCTGAAACATAGAAGATAGCCCGTTGGTCCAGTTGGTAGTGAACCTACTTTCTGAGCTTCGGGGCGTGGGTTCGATTCCCACCTAGGACAAACATTTATGTGATGAACATTTGTGTTTGTTCTATATCTGGGTGTTAATATCTATTTAAATATGTATTTAAAACTATATATGTATGTATATCAGTCTCTGGTAGCCATATCACAAGCGTTGCTTAGTTTGGGGCCAGATGACCGTGTGTGCAAAAATGTCCCGAATATTCCCGAATATTTATTTATCAGTTTTTTTTAATCTTAAATTGCCTTATTTCAAAACGTTAGTTACGTAAATGTATGCTTAAAACCACTCTGTTCACTTTTGCCGATGGAAAATTTTAGGTGCGAAAACGAGACAAGTTAAATTTGAGCTAACATTACATGATATATTTTATGTTTCTAAGTAAGACCGATAACGCGTGCTGTGTATACTGTTTTGAGAATTCATACAGACGACAAATATGGTAATGTAGAGCGTTCTACATAGTAAAAAAATATGTACCTAATAAAAATATCTTCGTATTATTACGATATATATGCAACGATGCATAATTATAATTATATCGTACATAATATATCGCGCGTTGACAAAGTTATGGGTGTTAATGGTGTGATATAGCAAAACATAGATAACGCTAAAAAAAAACATAGGATGCAACACAAGAGAGAGGGTTATTCCTGTCAGATGATTGGGCTGGCAAATCCACCAATGGATCTGACAACGGATTGACACCGTCAAAAAATATTAAGATCCTTATTTTTTACAAGTTTGGGTTCAGAATTGTATAACAAACCTCCCAGTGTATGTCCGTTGTCTAACCAAACGTGTTGTATATGAATAATTGAGTTGAATAAAAAAAGCTTACCTACAATATTCTATAAAATATATCTAAAAATGTCATTGACAAAGAAGTTTGTGCCTCTTACAAAGGTAACAAAATAGGTATAAGGCAAGTATAAGACGTTATTCTGAGTCATGTGGTGTAGTTTGTATTGACATTGCATATGTTTTATAGAAGGTAACTAAATTATCAGTATTTCTATAATAATTATGTATAATATACTTACAGCCAACCGAATCTACCAAAAGCGCTGCAAGTTTTTGTTCCATTTTTGCAGCTCTATTGAATGCTCTTTGAGCTGCTTTTGAAAGCATCATTAGAGATCCAAATAATTGAACAAACAGTAATACGTAAATGATTACAAGCACCGGTGGTTTGCTAACCTGAAAAGGTCAAATAGGTTTAAACACAAACCCACTCTACCCACATTAGATAATGTTTTATAATAATTACTATTAATATTGAGTATAGCGTTTTTCTGTCTTCATTCCCTAACAAATGTAGAAGCAATATGTGAAATCTGCTAAATAGTGATTAAATAATTCATAATGTTTTACTAATCTAGATGTTTATCACTGTGTGTTTTCCGGAAAAAATACGCTTCGACTATAGAATCCCCTCCTTGTTAGTTAGTAAAATTAACTAAACTAAGACATCTGCTGGTGAAAACAAATCGTTATATTTTAAAATACTAATATACCTTCCACAGCCATACGCGTCTCAACAGTGTGTATGTTTAGTTTGTTATGTATGTATGCATAGTTTGTATGTGGGCCCGCAAATGATTTGTAATATTTGAATAATTGTAATCTGTGAACTGTATGAACCGCGGCTGCGCTGCTCAGGTGAATCCAGCGTTTTTGGTATGTAGTGATAAATGCAGTTATATCTATATATATAAAAAAAAGTCGTGTTAGTTACACTATTTATAACTCAAGAACGGCTGAACTGATTTAGCTGAAAATTGGTGGGGAGGTAGCTTAGAACGAGGAGACGGACATAGGCTTCATTTTCATCTGCATCATCACCATTTTTCGTCACTACGCGGGTGAAACCGCGGGGCGCAGCTAGTTTATTATAAAACACACGGGCCCTAATTCAAGCTGCAGTGACGCTGTTGCTGTATTTGACCTCTGTTCCTTTTGACCATTTGAATGACCTTTTAAAATAAGCAAAAGAAGGATGACAAAAGGGGTTCTTTGTATCCATGAAATAATATGAAAAAGATTACCTTTAATACTGTATATCTGGTTAGATCATACTGAATTATTATAACATTTAGTATTATAATCATAATCATTGCTGTAACCTGAAAGTAAACTACTTTAGTATTAAAATTACTTGGTATAAAAATATCATGTCAGATTATTTAAATTCTCATGTTGTATGCAAATAAATGATCTATATCTTTATCTTTATAATAATAAGCTTTGCATTAAGTGTTTGTAAATCTTACACTGATAAATAAACCTAATTTTAAATAAGCACACAACAAAATGTAAATTTGTAACCCAACTATACCTGCGAGCCAAAAATAGTATTGCATAATTTTGACTGTTTCTCAGTGATAGCATATGCAGTGGACCATTTATTGATCAAGTTAATTTTTTTCCTTTGGTTCCAGTTTGCTATTAAATTCCATTCTCTGTTCCAGTATGTGGTGTTTGATTCCAATACAATTGAATTTATAATACAATCTAGTTGGTGAGATATACCAAACATATGGCAACTTATGTGAGCATATTCGATCACGAGTCGAAAATCACCGATCAGTACAATTATTTTAAAAACGAAATATAAGAGTAGTCCATATATGCTACTTTTTAATGCATCATCGACATTTTGAATAGCATACCAACTTTCGAAAATCGCCTCCATAATATTATTGGATATTGTAGTGTAAATGATAGTCTTCAGTGTGAAATTTAAGTTTTTTTGATATTTTGATTTACTTTGAAAAGTTGTATTAAATTTATCAATAGACAGAAACAACTTTTCATAATTTTTTGAATGATAAACTGAAAGAATCATGATGTACAGTGAGAAAGCAGAATGAATATAAAAATAATTTTTGTCGGTGACGTATTCAGAGATTGTATGTTGATTTCGTATGATGGTCACCGCTGTTATAATAAAAGATTCAAAAACTATTCTAATAGAAACAATGTTTTGCGTGATTCTGCCTAGCCACGAGTAATTTCTAAAAATACACATAATATTTTCGAGGAGTAAGATAATTTTTATAGATTTCTTCATTGCTCAAAAGAATATGTTACGACAAACTGGAAGTTTTTCTATTGCGCGTGTATGCTTTCAATCAATAACCTTGTGACTGTAACAAAGCTAAAGGATGTCCGCTCTAATATATTAGATACAAAATGAATTAGATTATTATCTAGTTCTGTTTATATATGAATGATGGTACTCTGTCAAGACTTTGTTTGTTATATATGGTTTTTAATATTTTCTAGAGCATTCACAATGAAACGATCAATAATTCCTTTTCACACCTTCTTTATGAGGGGAATGATCGACGTGATTAAAGAATTTGTTTATATTAGTTTGTTCGCAGAAGACAATCAGCGCCCTGCGTGTGCAATACAATACGCGTTTAGGATGCTGCTGGGACTGCCCTGGTGCATCGGGAATGTTTTCTGATGCTCGGGTAAACAGCTTTCATGCCATAATGCGCAAACGAGCCGCCTAAATGCTCAGAAGCACATTGTTAACACATTGTTATTGTTGTTATTGAAGCATTTTGTTTACTATATGTAAACAAAATGATAATCAAATTTCCATTTCCATTTATTTATTTATTATATTTTATTTATTTTTAATTATTCTTAGTATTGACATACGTACCTAATTCTAATTTTGTTTTTTCCTTATCTGTTTTTAATTTTATTTGTGTTTAAATGTAAATGGACCTAAATACACTAGAAATTCGTCAGAATAAAAACAGTATTTGAACGATTTTACATTAATTCTTAACTCTAAACATAAATTGTTAAACTTAATCTTATTATAATAATGAATTTATTCATTTTACTAAACATTACTACATCTACTTAATTTACAGAATGTTCTTAAACTGTAGAGCTATAACCGCATAAGTCGTACAAATGGCGATATAAGTAGGAACCAGAGTCATGTCCACGTTTATGGACCCAAATGACGTCATCTTTATGGGCCGTGTCCGCACGAGACGAAGTAGAGCACTTATTGCTTTGTATTGCGCTTCACCTGCAACACAGCAGTAGTCTGTAGTTCTTAATCTTATACAGCCTTATTTAAATATCTGGTAGGATTATTTTTTTAACTTCGCTGTCTACTTTTCGCTGACGGAAATTTTCACATGCTACTTATATATACTTACAGCCAACTGAATTTATCAAAAGAGCTGCAAGTTTTTGTTCCAACTTTGCAGCTCTATTGAACGCTCCTTGCGCTGCTTTTGAGAGCATCAATAAAGATCCAAATAAGTGAATGAACAATATTACGTAAATGATTACAAGCACCGGTGGTTTACTAACCTGGAAATATCAATTAAGTTTAAATGCATATCCAGTCTACCTATATTAGATAGGTAATATTTTATGTATGTATTCATTGAAAATTACTGCTACTCGTGACGTAAACTATAAGCACGTGCACTATCACATGATTATAAATATATAAAGTGAGAAACCCGCCTTTGATAATAAATCATCATCATCATCAGCCAGAAGACGTCCACTGCTGAACATAGGCCTCCCTTTTTAACCTCCACACTGAATGACAGCCTGCCTTTTGCATCCACTGGATGCCAGCGACTCTCACTATGTCATCGGTCCATCTAGTGGGAGGCCTACCTACGCTGCGTCTTCCGGTTCGTGGTCTTCACTCAAGAACCTTTCTTCCCCATCGGTTATCGGTTCTTCGAGCGATGTGGCCTGCCCATTGCCACTTCAACTTGCAAATTTTAACAGCTATGTCGGTGACTCTGGTTCTTTGGCGAATATCCACGTTTCGGATTTTATCGCGCAAAGAAACTCCCAGCATAGCTCTTTCCATTGCCCGCTGAGTGACTCTGAGTTTTTCCAAAAGCCAACAGTTAAGGACCACGTCTCAGTACCATATATTGTCATCACTGGCAACACACACTGGTCAAAAACCCTCGTCTTGAGGCACTGTGGTATCTCGAACGAGAAGATGTCACGCAATTTCCCGAACGCTGCCCGTCCGAGTTGGATTCTTCGGGCGACCTCTTTGCTTACCTAACTGAACAATCTGTCCAAGATAGGTGTAATGGTCAACAACTTCTAGAGTATCGTTCCCAACGACTATCGGCACGGGTTCAACATGGACACTCGACATGATTTTTGTCTTGTCCATGTTCATTTTAAGACCCACCTGTTGGGAAAGGCTACTGAGGTCGCTGAGCATGGTATTTAGGTCCTCCAGCGACTCTGCCATGATGACTATATCATCGGCAAAACGAAGGTGAGTGATGTATTCGCCGTTGATGTTGATGCCTAATCCGTTCCAGTCCAAGAGCTTGAAAACGTCCTCCAATGCGTTCGTGAACAGTTTCGGAGAGATAACATCTCCCTGATAATAAATATGACATGATAATGTCGATGATAATAATAAATAGTTTTGTTTTAATTTACTAATATGCTTTCTTCAGATCAAACGCGTAACAGACAGAACAGAAACAGCAGCCTCACAGTTTGTTCGTGGGCCTTCATGTTTTATAATGCAATTCATCATCATCAGCCAGAAGACGTCCACTAGGCATCCCCCTTTACCCACCACACCAAACGACATCCTGCCTTTTGCATCCACTGGATGCCCGCATATAATACAATTAACTGTATTATAAAACGTGCATTGAACCACTGAACACTGCGCGAACTGCGAGTGGGCTTTAAATGCTGCTATATCCTATTTGTATACTTTTCTTTGTTTAAATGATAAATAAATGAAAAAGAAACTGTTCTGCAATTACGATACTCAGCTGAATCCGTCGTGTTTTATTGTACTGGTTAACACAGTTTTTTAATTACAAAATTTATGGGCCCAAGTTCACGCTACGCTTTCACTGCTGCTTCTTTAAAAAAAAAATTTCTTTGTGCTTGAAGGTTTAAAAATACCAAAGACGACGAAAGGCTCCTTTTCCATATCCTAATATTGTAGTTTTGAGGAAGCATTATGGAAAAGTTACCTTTAATACTGTGTATCTGGTTAGATCATATTGTATTATTATAACATTTATTATTATAATCATAATCATTGCTGTAACCTGAAAGTAAAATATTCTGTACTAAAATTACTTGCTTCATCTATACTAATATTATAAAGAGGAAAGATTTGATTGTTTGTTTGTTTGTTTGCATTGAATAGGCTCCGAAACTACTGAACCGATTTGAAAAATTCTTTCACTGTTGGGATGCTGCACTATCCCCGGTTGACATAGACTATATATCCCGGCTTCGCTCGTGCGAAGCAGGGGCGGCCTACTAGTATATCATAATTAGCCTTGCATTCATAGATATGTGGTTATAAATCAACTTGCACCGATAAATGTAATACAATTTTAAATGAACACACGATAAAATCTTTGTGTATCGCAACTATACCTGCGAGCCAAAAATAATATTGCATAATGTTGACTGTTTCTCAGTCATAGCATATGCAATAGACCATTTATTGATCAAGTTTATTTTCTTCCTTTGATTCCAGTTTACTATTACATTCCATTCTCTGTTCCAGTATGTGGTGTTTGATTCCAATACAATTGAATTTATAATATACTCTAGTTGGTGAGATATACCAAACATATGGCAACTTATGTGAGCATATTCGATCACGAGTCGAAAATCTCCAATTAGTACATATATTTTAAAAGAGGAATATATGAGCAGTCCATATATGCTAGTTTTTAATTCATCATCGATATTATAAATAGCATACCAACTTCCAAAAATTGCTTCTATAATAATGTTGGATATTGTGGTGTAAATGATAGTTTTCAGTGTGAAATTTAAGTTGTGTTGACTTTTATTTTTACTTTGAAAACATGTATTAAATTCACCAATAGACAGTAATAACTTTTCATAATTTTTTGAATGATAAATTGTGAGAATCATGATGTATAGTGAGAAAGCAGAATGTATATAAAAATAATTTTTGTCAGTGACGTATTCAGAGATTGTATACTGATTTCGCATGATGGTCACAGTTACTATAATAAAAGATTCAAAAACGATTCGAATAGAAACAAATATTTTTGTGATTTTGCCGAGCCACGAGAAATTTCTAAAAATACACATAATATTTTCGAGTAATAAGAAGATTTTTATAGATTTCTTCATTGCTCAATAGAATATGTTACGACAAACTGGATGTTTCTCTATTGCGCGGCTTTCAATCAATAACGTTGTGACTGTAACAAAGTCGAAGGACGTCCGCTCTAATAGATTAGATACAAAATTAATTAAGTTATTGTCTAGTTCTGTTTACATATGAATGATAGCACTCTGTCAAGACTTTGTTTATTAATTAAAAATAAAACCAAGAAACAAAACAAAATTATCAAAAAATTTACATCTACACTTCTTTATCAGGAGAATAATCACCGTGATTAAAGAATTTGTTAATTTTTGTTATAAGTACTCGACATTTGATTGATTGTTTGATATTAATACTTTATTTTTCACACCATTAAATATTATACAGAAGACAAAAACTCTTAAAAACTAGTGTAACGACTGGTGGCCTTATCACTAAAAGCGATCTCTTCCAGGAAACCTTATGAACCTTTCTTTGGAGTCCTTGTCCACTATTTTAAGGGAATCAAATTTGATGTTTGTACTTCAAGTTATATTCTGAGATCAAAATTAAAGTAAAATATAGCTCCCATTCCGGATGGTAAATTTTTAATATTTCTTTTTCCACACAAATATGACCATCAAATATAGTCAATGAGTTGTCTGAAGATAAGCTTATTAATGTTAAATTCATTCATGCTTTCATTCATTCATTATAATTCATTCAATGTTCCCTTGCATGAAACATTCAGCATCCCCGAATCCCATCCCATCCCATCCAATAAATCATTAGGACAAAATAAATTAAAGAGATAGTATTTTGTTTAAGTGCGAAGTTATCTATTTAAAATTTCTTAATCCCTACTTTGTAATTATCATTGTTGACAGAATAAAAAATCTTAAATTATAGAAACAAAGTAAATAATATTTGTAAATGATAATAGGCATGAATCTCGTTACATACTGCGATTATTTTAATTGTTAAATGATGTCTATAAACGTTGGATAGTATTATGTTCTTATAGTATATTATTGAACTGTAAAGCAATAACTGAGTAAGTCGTGCACAAAGCTATAGAAGTAGGCAACATGTCCACTGCAATAAATCCAAGTCCGGTTTTTTGTATAGGGTGAGCATGGACTAGACGAAGCAAATCCTGTATTGATTTGTATTGCTCTTCACCTGTAAACATTAATATTTTGAATCAAATTTGTACCTACGTTTTATGAATAATTATATTACCATGAAATGTAAAAACCATAGCCACACCCCAGAGCGAAAGGTACCTATTTATCTATACTTCTATACTAATAATATTATACAAAGGAAAGATTTGATTGTTTGTTTGTTTGCATTGAATAGGCTCCGAAACTACTGAACCGATTTGAAAAATTCTTTCACTGTTGGGAAGCTACACTATCCCCGGGTAACATAGATTATATTATATTTAAAAAAATAGGGATCCTTACTAAAACTCCAATAATGTAACCCAAGGTGTCAAAATAAGATTAAAAATTTTAACTTTGCGTGTTTGACAGTTCTGAGACAAGACAACGTCTGTCAGGTCAGCTTGTATTTTACTAAAATAATGCGCGATAAGTCCCAATAACATTTAAAACATGTGTTCAAAAAGCGAAAGTTTAAAAGTTATTTTAGCTTTTTATCCCGGAAACGTTCATGGATCCTGTAAGATACCCCGCCCCCTTATTATGTAACTTGCGATTCGCAATTTAGCCGCTAATTTCAAAATCAAATCAAAATCATTTATTGAGCAAAAAATTTTGCACTGCAGAGAATTGTCTGTGGGCCCCAAACTCGGCTCAGCCTGTGTCTTGGGGTCCGATGAGCAAGCATGACATGTCAGAACTGGAAATGCTTGCTCATTCACAATTTCACTTGTAAACGCATTGAGACATTGTCGCAATGCGCTTAGAAGTGGAATTCACAATATAAAAAATATAACAAAACTATAGGTACAGATAATTTGATAGTTCGGTCATAGTAAAACTGTCAAATTTGCGACTAATTCTTGAGTCGCAAGTTACATAATCAGGGATCTAGGTGGGTCTAGGGGGGTAGGTGTAGCGGGGTCACTGCAAGTGATGTAATTAAATAAAGTAACAATAATTATGATTACTCACTTTCTAATGAATATGAATAAAGCAATGCCAGACGTTGTATCAACTTGCTCGCTTTATTTTGGACCCGTTGCGCTGCCAGCGAGAGGATCATCAGACCAACACAGAACTCGACCGCCATGAAACTACATACAACTCGTAGTAATACTGGGAAAGTGCCCTGTACAAACGAGCTTACTTTACATTATACAGATTCTATCGGAACATATTGGGGTTTGTATGTATGTTTGCATAGTTTTTCGACAAACCTATCCTAACCTATCCAGGTTTACGACCCGCGCGCTCTATCCCCTAAGCTACGGTCACTTTCCTGTCAGTCTCCAAATTCTTGAGAAGTGTGGAACAGTTCAAATATAAAAAAGTTACAAAACTAGTTTTGTGTTATAAATAGTTCTGACATATATGATATTCAATTGCAGTTTAAAAATATACATTAAGGAAAACATCATGGTTTAAAATAGCATGTTATGTCAAAAGGGTATGTTACATAATGTAATTCATCATTATAAACATCCATAAATCCCAGATACTTTAAAAAATATCTGTTTCATACAGTTTTTCAAGTGACTATGGCCTTATTATAAAGCATAGCATTTTTGATGGATCCTCTATTTAGGGTTATTTGTGAATTAAAACTTAACTATGCACAACTTATAAGACAGAAATGTAATTTGTGAATTTAAATTGTGAATACCATATAGATGTCTCGCTGTGGGGACGGAATATTATATTTTACAATACAAACATTTCTTACCAGTACGTTGTACGCAATTAACGCGTATAGTATTATTATGTAGTTCACAATGAACATAAAAACCATTACGACGATCTAAAAATGTACAAAAACTTTTATAAGCCACTCAATTTTATCTTGTGTCCGTTGTTACAGTATCATGTAATGACCTGAAAACTGAATATTTTGTTGCATAAGTTTGAAACCTTCTCTATAGTTAAATATGCATTAAGCCATTAACCTAATGTTTCGCTACACTCATCAGAAGTTCCATTCTCATGCTGACATTTGTAATTAATATCAGAGTTAACTTCATTGATAATATAATCAATTTCTTCAGACATATTATTCATTATGGTACTTATGACAAATAGCTCAAGGATCACACGAAAATCGCAGAAAAACGAATTAAACTCTTCTAAGCAAATTACTAAAATAAATAACGGATCATTTGACGTTGTGTAATAAGAAGGTAAAAGTAAGAATATGTTTGAAATATTGAATACAAATGCTATTAAAATGATAACTCCATGTGTGAGTAATTTCTTTGGAATGAATCCAACGCTATTTTTGGGAGAACAAAACGAGTTCAACTGTTCAATTAATTTTCTGAAGTCAGTCGAGTAATGTAGTGTTAGGCACATCAACATGATAGTACAACTTGATGCCAAACAAGAATAAATCGAGCTGAAAACAAATCCTTCAATATTATAATATTTTAAACGAATAAACAAAATTGTGACCGTTGCTAATATTTCCAGTACTACTCTCATACTTGAAGCCAATTTCATTACTATACAAATCCATGAATAATTTCTATACAAACTAAAAATGTTTTCGATAAAAATAATGAATTTTAAGGGCTGCCTGATCATGGTATTGCGTAATTTTATAATATTTAGGTACGTGTACTTTGAATGTCTACACTAACCTGATACCTAATCGAGTAATAACGAAAGTGCTATTAATAATATTAATGCTGTTCATTAATTAAATGTATTAGTTTTGGATAACAATCTATTTGTTCTAAATATATATTTATCTTTCTTATTCCAACTGTTCATCCACCTGTAGACCAAGATAGATTGCATAGAACGACTACACTGGAAAAGAGATATTAAAGATGGCTGAGATACATAATACCAGTAGTTCGCCAGAACTGTGACCTCACAACTGTACCAACGAGATAGAGTCGGTAATGAAATGAGGTAAAACACCCAGAACCTCGATACTTAGGGTTATCATATACGTGTACACGCACCACTTATTCCACTTATTTATTATTACCTAGCATTGAATTGAATAAAAACAAATATTTGTTTTCCCAATCAGCATTTATTCTTTTTAAGTAAATAAGTCACACACATGCTACAGGCACCTACCTATACTCACTCCAGGTTCTTTTTACGTTATGACAACTGTATTTATATTATAAAAAAAAGTTTTTTTTATGGCTACCACCCAAGGCACTTTGGCCAACGTCACATCAAAAAATACAATCGCGTTTTTTTTAGGAATCTCATTATAGAACCATTGTGATACACACACTTACAAATCTACACACTTACAAACACAAATATACAAGAGCTTGGAAGAGTAACAAGGGAAAGATCCCCAACTGAGAAAGAATTCAGAGGAGTGTTCTGACCTGAATTCAGAACTACATCGTCAGCAATTTTGAACTCATCTCCAGAAGAATCAGTCGGAGAGCACGATCTTACATCCCGTCATCAAAGCTCTACGTTTAGAACGTTTATGGCTTTTTTGGTCAACCTCTGATGTGGAGACAGCTTTGAGAGAGAGAGGAGAGAGAGGAACGTTGTAATCGGACGACCAAACTCCGCCTGTGTCAGGAGGCTCTTCGTCGACTAAAATAATGTTTTAAAAAAAGGGACTACAAACAAAAATTTATTGCTAGAAATGAAACTAAAAATTATAAGAGCTATTTTCTAGGAAAACTGATAAATAGAAATCTATGTAGGTGATACATAGAAATATAAAAAAAAACCGAAGATTTTTTTTCAAAGGGTGTCACAGCGATGACATTTGACAAAAAAACATAAAAAAAGTTAAATGCCTTAATCACAAATGTTTAACCTCGAGATCCGGTCTTTGTTCCATACAAGAGGTCAGAGAAAAACTTAATTCTAAGTGTCTTAAAACGTATTTTAGACGACGTTATTAAACTGAAGAGCGATGACTGTGTAAGAAGTGCATAAGCCGATGAAAGTCGGTAGTAGTGACATTCCTCCATCGATGTATCCGAATATCTTAGCCTTAATAAGGTGTGAGCGTACGAGGTACAGTAAGTCATGCAACGCTTTGTACTGCTTCTCATCTAAAAGAATACAATGATTACAAGTTAAAATTTATGAAACAAAAGACACGCTTATATTAACGTGACTCTTTAAAACAAACGAAAATACCCCAAACTCGGGGTTTAGTAGCCATCGAAGAGTTCTATCGACCTACTAGCTACATCATCAGATCAGTTAGATGGTGCCAAATTATTGTATAGACACCCAGATTACATCTATACTATTCTATACTAATATTATAAAGAGGAAAGATTTGATTGTTTGTTTGTTTTTTTGCATTGAATAGGCTCCGAAGCTACTGAACCGATTTGAAAAATTCTTTCACTGTTGGGAAGCTACACTATCCGCGGTAGTATAGGATATATTATATTTTAAAAAAATATAGGGATCCTTACTAAAACTGCAATAATGTAACCCAAGGTGTAAAAAATAAGATTTACAATTTTAACTTTGCGTGTTTGACAGTTCTAAGAAAGGACAACGTCTGTCAGGTCAGCTAGTATTTTATAATTACAAAGTTTCAAACCGAACCAACAATTAGAAGTAGTTTAAAATCGAAATATAAGATTTGTTTACAATGTTCCTAATAAGTAAAGTTAAAAAAAAAAAAAACATTCAACAGACGCATGTAATAAAAAATATGATAGATCTGCGTTTGGGATATAATTTCTATCATTTACGCATACATACCGTAAACTAATAGATACGGATCAATGAAGCAGTGGTGATGAGAGACCTCAATATCTAGAAATATAAAATGTGGCCAACCCTAAAATCCTGTCTGTTTTTGTGATTTTAGCAAAGATATGTCTATTTCTTTGCTAAAATCACAAAAACAGCAGATCCATTGTCATTGTCAAAATATATCGAAGAGCAATTTTTGCAGCAATGACAAAACGACTTTACGTTTAGCGGTCACATTATGTTTATCGGTCGAGACAAGTGCTTGGGTGACCGTCTTCAGGACCGCACGTATTCCACGTATTGATGAAAGGGTTCTAATGGCTCCGAAACCAGTCGGGCGCTTGTCTCGACCGACAAACGTAACGAGAGTGTAAGCCGTTTGTCATCAGCTATCTATATATGAAAGGCGATCTATGTTGCCTGTGGTTTCTGAAAGGGCAGGACTGAATTTTACTGAGGTATATCTGCCAGAGAAAGTTCAGCAAAATTCAGTGCTGATTTGGCTGATGTTAGAAGGGGTAATCCTGCAGCTAGTAGTTTATAATGGGTTCTCACGCGAGTTTTTATGAAGCATTTTTCCCCCATTTTAGCTCTTTCCCTTAGTTAAATCAATGGTATTGAGATCCTTAGATCTTCCACCTGCCACTCATCCATTTTAAAGTTTATATCCTGTATTTTTGAGAAACCATGGTAAAATAAATTACGATAAATTCGTAGTGAGGAAAAAGCGTCAACTACGTCTTCTAGCTGTACAGTTCTAGCTGAGTAATTATACTTTGTAATAAAATTATAGATAATTAAAAACGCTTGGAAGCATTTTGCGCGGCGTGTTTGTCCCATGATCAAGAATCGACCAATACAAGCCATGAAAGTTTAACTCTTCTTTTTACTTACTTCTCACTGAGTTGACTAGCAGTATTCCCAGGCGCTGCTTCAGGCGCTTGGCGTTGTTGGTTACGCTCTGCGCAGTTCGTGTCACAAAATAAATTGCTATTCCGATTTCTGATAATGAAAACCAGTGCATAAACTTGTTTCTGGTCATTGGTTGAAAGGGACCCTAAAGAATAATAAACACAAAAATAATCATCAACGTTACATACATCATCATGTATTTAGGGTTACTCAGAACGGTGGTACTTAGCCAGAAGGAAGGCACTGCACTCCATTATGAACAACTTTAAATATCAAGATTACTAAGATACACCTGTATTTATAAAGATAAAGGTGTTCATAGCAAAATGCTATCCAAAATCCACAAAATGTACGGTGTAAGTAATTTATTTGCGTAAATATTTATATTTATAACATTCCTACCTCACAACATAACTTCGTGTTATTACTAATTTGTCCCCACTTAATATTTACTAAGGCAGACGTTTTGTGTAACCTTGTGTTTTGTCGTTTTGTGTATTATCGATTATTTACCTACATTAAACTAACAACTTAGCTGAGTTAGTAAGTCAACCACATTAAGGTTGGCTACTACTAAGTATGAAAAACAAATCAATTAATTACATTGACCATACGTAATTAAACTATCATACTATATATATTATAACTATCATATAATATAATATATAAACACTGAACGACAGCCTGCCTTTTGAATCCACTGGATGCCCGCGACTCTCACATTGTCGTCGGTCCATCTAGTGGAAGGTCTCCCTACGCTGCGTCTTCCGGTTCGTGGTCTCCACTCCAGAACCTTTCTTCCCCATCGGTTATCGGTTCTTCGAGCGATGTGGCCTGCCCATTGCCACTTCAACTTGCAAATTTTAACAGCTATGTCGGTGACTCTGGTTCTTTGGCGAATATCCACGTTTCGGATTTTATCGCGCAAAGAAACTCCAAGCATAACTCTCTCCATTGCCCGCTGTGTGACTCTGAGTTTTTCCAAAAGGCCAACAGTTAAGGACCACGTCTCAGTACCATTATGTCATCACTGGCAACACACACTGGTCAAAGACCTTCGTCTTGAGGCACTGTGGTATCAATAAACCATACTAACTTCTAATTTTATTGTTCTTATTTTACAACATACATACATACATACATCATCAGCCATTAAATGTCCACTGCTGAACAAGGCCTCCCTCTTAGAGAGGGGTGTTGCCATAATCCCTACGCTTGGCAGGCGGCTTGGGACCTATTATTTTACTACCCCTTAACTGAATTTGCTCATCATCATCATTATCAGCCCGAAGACGTCACAACGTCACAACGAACACTGCCCTTAAATTTTCACATTAATCGACAGCCTGCCATTTGCATCCACTGGATGCCCGCGGCTCTCCTGTGGATGTTGACGGTTAATTTTGTGAGAGGCCTACTACGCTGCGTCTTCCGTCTGGAGACTTTACTAGAGCTTTCTATGAAATTTTGGAAGCAACACGACAAGACTTTATGTCTTGTCGTGTTGCCTCTTTGTATCACTTTTTCATACTCAACAAGTGCGTTCACGAACACGTCTTAATAAATAATAATCCACAATTATTACGCATTAACACTCAAAATACACAAGTTTAGGAAAATAATACAATGAGGTGACATTTTTTTTTTCTTATTGACGTCAAAACTCCTTTCATGGACTTGTTGTAATTTTAAAATTACCGATAAACAATGACTATAAAGTCGCTCATCTCAGAATAATAATTTCTGTATAAAAAGTTAATCAACGTCAATATAATTAATAGTCCCTATCGAACATAATAGTTAATGCTGGCGCCTTTTTAGAAAAAAAAAAAGACATTACCATTGACCGTAGCAATCAAAGCAATGCTGGCAGAATTCTGGCCTTTCCCAAGAAGCTTTTAGATTAATGTTTACTTCTAAACAGTTTTAATTTTAGATGTTATTATAACGTCAAACATGTGTAAATTAATACTTACTATCATAGAAAAACTTGTAATTTTGTAGAGTAGCATGACAATAAATATCATTGCTAATGCCAATTGAAGTGCGATCTAGAATGTAGAGTGAAAATACGCTTTATAAGATTAATTTATAATCAGGTTGGCTTACTTAGCAAATTGGGAAACAATCGTTTTTTTTAATCACCTGCCATCCAAAAATATTAGAGTATAATTTGCAGCTTTTCATCGCAGCAACATAAGCTGCTGACCATTTATCAAATAATGTAATAAGTCTGTGGCAACTTTCACACGTGATTCCAGCGGTGTGACGCTCACAACGTTCTTCATGTCTTTTCCGTTTTTTAGCTGTTTCAGTAATTACGTCCATAGACCTTATGATTCCATCCAACTGTTCAGAAATCACGTTCATACCACAACTTAGAATATAAAATTCAGTTAAATAACGGCAGTAGCATATATTTTGAAATGTCATCAATAACAACATAAAGATATCATTTTTATTGAGCGTCATCAGGTGTCGATACATGTACATTGTTAGATCATATAATATGAAACCCAGTTTGACAATGATGTAACTTGCACACCAAAACAGCAATATCATCTGTTTACGTTTAGTTTTCGTTGCATACGTTTTATCTTCTGGAAATTGCAATGGATATAAATGAAACAGGCTTATAAGCTTTTTCATTTTTTCCGCGTTATATACTGCTAGTAGCACAAATAATAACGAGGACACAGAAATACTATAAAAATAGTATCTATCCATATAACTTGAAGCTAATTTAAATCTGCAGGTCTGCATCCAGATATTAACGATATTGAGTATCATGTCAATGATTACTCTAACTATTATCATTATCTTCATTCGTTTGTTATAAAATGTATAGTTTCTGTATAAACAAAACACATTTTCTAAGAAAATAAAAGCTTTGAAAGGGTTTTTCACACTAAATAGACGACTTCCCATTGTAGTACAAGTATTCTAAATGACTTTGTGTTTACGTATAAAGCGCTTAATTTAATTATTTTAACATAGCTATGATCTTATATGATAAAGTATGTAAACAATTAAGTTTTATGTAACGCGTGGACATTATAAAATTGGTGAAGATCGAAACAAAATGTGAGGATACAACATAGGCAGTGTTTGACGTGTTTCCTTTCTTTAATTTAAGATAAGCTAATTTAACCATATTCTATATTGATAAATTTACTTTTGGAGGCATCGGGTGTCCGGTGTGCTGGCTTGTACTTCACACATAAATTGAGCATTGTTATTCAACGTGGCAATGCTGCCTGCCACACGAGTGGAATAGTACTTATTTTCTTGTTTACTTTTTTACTTATCTAAACCGTGTGTATTGTTTACTATGTAGCGTATGTAGCCTTTATTTTGTATTAATTCCTATTAAATTGTCTATGTATATTATTAATTACTCTATACTTATTGTAACTGTTCTTATTTTTGGGAAGACACTGTCTGCTGCATCACAGCTAACGCTAAAGCAGCAGGTTGCTAAAACGGCAGGGTTACTCATTTTTTCTGCATCTATGTTTAACAACAATAAATTATTTTGTATTTATATTTTTCTGACGGACGAGATTAGGTAATTAAACGAGGTAAAACACCCCGAACCTCGAAATGTAGGGATACCATATACGTGTACACGCATTTGGCCACTTCATTATCACCTAGGACTGAATTGAATAAAAAACAAGTATTTGTTTTACCAATTAACATTTATTATTTTTAAACAAATAAGTCGCACAAATGCTAAAAGTACTTACCTATACTGATTCCAAGTTCTTTTACTTTATGACAACTGTATTTATATTATTTAAAATAAAAAAATAAAAAATATGGCTACCGCCCAAAGCACTTTGGCCAACGTCACATCAAAAAATACAATCGCGAAATTTTTGAAGAATCTGATTATAGAACCATTATGATACACACACTTACAAATCTACACACTTACAGACACAAATATACAAGAGCTTGGAAGAGTAGCAAGGGAAAGATCCCCAACTGAGAAAGAATTCAGAGGAGTGTTCTGACCTGAATTCAGAACTACATCGTCAGCAATTTTGATCTCGTCTCCAGAAGAATCAATGGGAGAGCACGCTCTTACATCCCGTTTCAAAGCTCTAAGCGATTAGAAACTTTATGGCTTTTTTGGTCAACCTCTGATGTGGAGACAGCTGTGAGAGAGAGATGAGAGAGAGAGGAATGTTGTAATCGGACGACCAAACTCCACCGCCTGTTTCAGGAAGCTCTTCGTAGACTAAGATAAAGTCTTTAAAATAGGGACTACACACAAAAATCAAACTATAAAACTGCAATGAAATTAATTACTGGAAATGAAACTAAAAATTATAAGATATATTTTCTAGGTGAAACTGGTCAACCAATGGACAACTAACTGTGATAAATAAAAAACAACGATAAACTAGAAGAGTTAATGGAAAAAATGAATCGTGTCGTAAATGATGTTTCCGACATTAAATCAGAGATATCAGAATTGCGTAAAAGCAACCTAGAAATGGAAAAATCTTTTGAGAGAGCTTTCGAGTTTCATAGTAAAAACTATGAAGAAATGAGAGTGAGGGTAGTAACGCTTGAAAGTAAGGAGGCTGAACGTGAATTGCTAATACATAAACTGGATACTAGAATCGATGAACTGGATAGGCAACTTAGAAGTACTAGCATTGAAATAAGGGGCATTCCTGCTAAAGTTAATGAGACAAAAACGGACCTTACCACGACGGTTGAAAAACTACAAGCAAAACTAAAATGCGAAAATCAACGTGGCGCTATCACAGATATTTACCGACTCAAGGCTAGACCAAATGGTGAGCGCCCTATAATAGTAGATTTAACTACAACTTTACATAAAAATAACATAATACAATCAGTCAGAAAGTACAACGCTAGTCACACAACCGAAAGGCTGAATACACAGATATTGGACATTGAGGGTAGAAAATCTCCAATCTTTATCTCAGATTTCCTTACCCCAAAGGCCAAAAAACTCTACTACCTTGCGCGCGAAATGGCAAAGTCTGCCAAATTTGATTTTTGCTGGACTGCAAATGGAAAAATCTTCCTAAGGAAAGTTGAAGGTGCACAGCCAATAGTAGTTACAAGCGAACAACAACTAGAGGATTTAAAATCAAAAAACTGCTAAATTATTATATAGAACTAAATATTACTACAATACTGTTTGCTATGAAGACTACCTTCTGTTATAATTTAATTACTATTGAAAATTACCTTTACACTGCATTTTTTAAATTTAAACTAACTTTTACACAGTCTACACTCTACACATACAAACACACAGACTCTCAAAATTACACAAAACACATTATCAATAAATACAGCACAATTGTACAATATGTTATCTTTTCTACAGAGCTATCACAGTCGTATAAGTATTCCCACTGGTTTCAGTGGCCAATAATAGCTGGTTTATGTCAAACTTTTCTGCGACCCCCGATATTTGACATGGAATATGGATAAAGTCCAACAAAATATGTTAAGTGCCCTCATAGATGATCTAACAATTTCTAAACCTGTTACTTGTGATCCAGAGTCGTGTATATCACATATCACTGTAAGTAAAACTACTCTTAGTATACTCTCTCTTAATATTAGAAGCGTTAACCGTAATTTTGACTCCCTTGAAGTATTAATCAGCAGGCTCGGTTTTCAGTGTGATTTGGTGATACTTACTGAGTGCTGGATAGAAAATTGTAAACCGTTTCCTCAACTTAATAACTACAAATCCGCATTCACAAAAAACTGCTTAAACCAAAACGGAGGCATCATAGTTTACTCGAGAGTAAACTTAGATATAGCTATAGAGGAACACATTTTTAAAGAGGCAAACTGTCTTTTGATAAAGTTGGGTAGTAGCACTGCAATAGTGGCATTATACAGGTCACCTTCATTTAAATGTATTGAATCCTTTATTACAGACCTAGATACGCTATTAACACACGTAGAAAAATACCATACTATTGCAGTACTAGGTGACATTAATATAGATATAAGTCAAGACAATGCCGATGTAAATTCCGATAAGTACCTTGAGTTGCTAGCAAGCCATGGCATACTCCCAAGCCACAACATGATAACCAGAGGTCACAAATGTCTCGACCATATGATGTTGAAAACAAAGATGGAATGCACAACGATTGTTATCAAAGCAGATGTTACTGATCACTCACCGATTCTTATAAACATTAAAAACAAACATAATAATCATTCATTTCCCGTAAGAAAAACTACATTAAAATCAAATTTTCCTGAGATATGCGATCAAATTAAAGCAACAGACTTTGCAAATATCATACATGCAACTGATGCTAACGTGGCCGCTGATCTACTTGTCAAAAAGCTCAGCGATATTATTAAAAACAATACACGTACATGTAATGTTACTAGTAGTCAACGCTTAATAAAACCGTGGATTACAACAGGTCTGCTTCGATGTATCCGCACGCGAGATAGGATGCATTATAGTCTAAAACAAGACCCTAACAATGCAACATTGAAAATATCCTATTCTCGGTACAGAAATTACTGTAATGACTTACTTAAAAAACTAAAAAATACCTATCATAAGACTGAACTTGACAAAAATAAGAGCAACAATAAGAAAACTTGGAATCTCATAAAGCAAATTACTCATACAGAAAAACAAAAAACAGAGAATGAACCATTACTAAGAATTAAATCGAATCCACTTGAATATATTAACCATGTAAATGAATATTTTGCAAATGTTGGTGCAAACCTAGCAAACCAAGTTACTTGTAGCTCTCACAATATTGATTATGATCAGGTTTTGACTAAAATAAGTGCCAAATTACCAGCTCAAGTTAATTCAATTGGTGTTCTGTCCACTGATGACATGGAAGTATTAGGTATAGTTAATGGACTAAAAAACGAGTGTGCTGTTGGTCATGATGGAATCTCAACCAAGATAATAAAACAGTCTGCGCCAACACTAGTACCTTTGATCACACACATTTGCAACCAAAGTTTGTCATCTGGTAAATTTCCGCAAGTGTTTAAAACGTCTATAATCACTCCTCTTCATAAGGGTGGGAATAGGGACAGTGTCAATAATTATAGACCAATTTCTATTTTAACAGCACTTTCAAAGGTTCTGGAAAAGGTTATAAACAAGCGCTTAATATCTTATTTAGAAACATATGACATACTATCAACATGTCAGTTTGGCTTCAGAAAAGGTAAATCTACTGAAAATGCCATAACTGGACTAATTAATTATACTGTGGAAAATTTAGATAAAAAAAAGAAAGTAATTGGTATATTTTTGGATCTGGCCAAAGCTTTTGACACTGTTTCTATTCCTATTCTTTTGAAAAAGTTGGAATGTATGGGTATTCGAGACAATGCTCAGAAATTAATGCAAGACTACTTGACGGGAAGAACTCAGAGAACTAAAGTTGGTTCTGAGATGAGTAGTGATGCTTCTGTGATGTACGGAGTACCACAAGGTAGTGTACTGGGGCCTACTCTATTTCTTACCTACGTGAATGATCTGTGTAACTTAATGTTAAGCCACGGAAAAATATTCTCTTACGCCGACGACACCGCTTTAATATTTGTTGGAAACAGCTGGAGTGAAGCCCGGGCCCATGCTGAACAAGGGTTACAGAAAGTTATTGAATGGCTAAAAGATAACCCTGCTTACCTTGAATGTTGATAAGACTATGTACATTACGTTTACGTACCCACATAGTAAAAAGTCTAATAATGAAATAAAAGCCCACGCCAATTGCTCTGCAAACGGTAACTGCAGCTGCACCAAATTACAGCAAACTCAAACGATAAAATATCTAGGTCTCACAATTGATAGTACGTTAAGCTGGAAACCTCACATAGACATACTAAGCAAACGTGTACGTAAACTTATATTTGTCTTCAAAAACTTGCGGGATGTGGCCGATCATGAACTTCTCTTTAAAATTTACAATGCTTTATGTAGATCTATAATATCGTACTGCATCACAGTCTGGGGCGGAGCATGCGCAACTCATATGCTGGCTCTTGAGGTAGCGCAGCGAGCTGTGCTTAAAGTGTCTCTGAGTAAACATTTTCTCTACCCTACCTGCCAGCTATATAAAGACTGTCGAGTCCTCACGGTTCGGCAACTTTATATATACAATTTAACGTTGGCGCAACATAGAAGTATAGATATGTATAGCTCTAACTCTAATACTCACAAAAGACGCAAGGATAGAGTGCTGCGTGAACTTAAATGCAGAGCCCGATCCGCTCAAAAACACAAAATATTTCTAGGTTCTTATATTTACAACAAAATTAATAAATATATAATTGATTTCGTCATGATGAATTGCTCTGAAGCAAAAAAATCCTTATTTAATTGGATATCTAAATTAAACTACTTGGAGACTGAAGAGTTGCTTAAAATTCAAGGATAACAGTTTGTTCCAACCACCCTCCCTTCTATTACACACACATAGGCATTTCTACGTTCCCTCGTTTTATGACGCTATACGATGATGCCTGAAATACACCCCCCCCACGCACACACACACACACACACCAACACATACACTCACTCACTCACACACACACACACACCAACTCATACAAATTTTATTCCTACTACTAACATTACAATAGTTAATCTTTGTTTATTTTTACTGCGCTAAATTGTTATCTGAAGGTATACAGATACCTACAACACAAGCTTTGCTTAGTGTAGGTTCTGTGGACCAACCTACATGTTATCTTAAGCCTAATATTGTGAACATACCTAGGTAATAGTATAATTTAGGTAATAAGTAACTAGCTTAGTATTTTTGAGTATTAAATTTAGTGGCTTTTGTATCAATGAAATAAAGAAATTTGAATTTTGAAAGAAATTTGAAAATAGAAATATATAAAAAAATACCGGCGTTTTTTTTACAGCGATGACGTTTGACCAAAAAACATAAAAAACGTTAAATGCGTTATCACAAATGTTTAACCTCGAGATCTGGTCTTTGTTCCGTACAAGGGGTCAAAGAAAAACTTAATTCTAAGTGTCTTAAAACGTGTTTTAGACGACGTTATTAAACTGAAGAGCGATGACTGTGTAAGAAGTGCATAAGCCGATGAAGGTCGGTAGTAGTGACATTCCTCCATCGATGTATCCGAATATCTTAGCCTTAATAAGGTGTGAGCGCACGAGGAACAGTAAGTCATGCAACGCTTTGTACTGCTTCTCATCTAAAAGAATACAATGAATACGAATTAAAATTTATAAACTAAAAAACACGCTTATATTACGTGACTCTTTAAAACAAACGAAAATACCCCAAACTTGAGGGGTTTAGTAGTTTAGTAGAACCAATTTTTAGAATTGTTTATTAAATAACTTAAAATGCCTATTAATAATAAACCCTACTATGGAACGCTTTGATATAAAAATACATTCCAAATGTTATTTTAAAAATTAACTCCTGTTCATCTTCCAAAACGTTGAAAACGCGTGGTGGTATTGTTTATTTGTTCCATGATCAAGAACCGACCAACACAGGCCATGAAAGTTGAAACTCTTCTTTCAACTCTTCTTTTTACTTACTTCTCACGGAGTTGACTAGTAGTGTCCCCAGGCGCTGCTCCAGGCGTTTGGCGTTGTTGGTAACGCTCTGCGCTGTTTGTGTCACAAAATAAATTGCTATTCCAATCTCTGACAACGAAAAACAGTGCATAAACTTGTTTCTGGTCATTGGTTGAAAGGGATCCTAAAAGAATAATAAACAAAAAAGAAAATCAACATGTATTTAGGGTTACACGGAACGGTGGTACTTAGCCTGAAAGATTGCATCACTGCACTGCACTCATCATTATGAACAACTTTTACCATAAGAGCAACCCTAAAATATAAAATAACAGGTGTTACATAGAAAAATGTCATTCACTCAACGACATGGACGGTGTAATTTTAAGCAAAGCTGGGCAGAACATCGTTAATCCGCTAATTAAAAAAGTTAACATATTGCTTAACGCTTTAACTGTTAAGTTAACCAAAAAAATATAAACGGTTTCCTTAACTTCCGTAGAATTTAATTATGCTCAGCGTTTCTTTGAGGGATCGTATCTAAAACGAAGTTATTCCACAGAGAACCAAAGTCATTAAGACATAACTAAGCGTATTATTGGAAGCTAAGTGACAGTGGGCCGGTCATATCTGTTGCAGAATCGATAACCATTGGGTGTAGACGTGTTAAGGTTAGGGGTAGAGCGGAGACAGGAATAAACAAACGTAGTGTAGGACGCCCTGAGACTGGCTGGAGTAATAAAATACGTAAGCAGGTGGCAGTGGCTGGAAGAGAAAACTCGAAGATGGACCGAGTGGCATTCCATGAGACAGGCCTATGTCCAGCAGTGGCCTAGTCTATGATGATGAACTTCCGCTAACTTTAGTCTGTTGCATTGGTCGTTGGCGTATTTTTGTTTGAATTGCGCGCCATCACGGTAAACTTAAAAGAGCTGCTATGGAAAAAGCTCGTGCCATTTGGAACTTACAATCTCGGAGTACAGTGGCAAGTGACCAAAATGTATCTAAATTGGGCAGAAAACTATTATTACCAAATACCATTAGATGGAGCTAGAGTTATGAAGCTCTTGTGGTCCTGAACACTATCTTAGAACACAAAAATCCCGCTCTTCATAGCCCGCATATCATGTACCCGCAGCATTCCGGATAAGGGGTCATCCTCTATCTCGGAGAGAAGGCCTGTGTCCCAGTAGTGGGAGCATGAGAAGATTAGTAAATTATATTGTCGGCGCGTTGACGTTTCAGCACGGGCGAAACTACCGTCGCATAGTTTTTAAAGCTTAGATTGTTTAGTTAGGCGACTAGGCGTCACCTAGCTTAGTGGACTAGTGATGGAGGTGGTGCCATCACTGGTGTAACGCTGCAGTAACTTACTCTGCTGAAATTGTTTACGGATGTGTCGTTGGCGACCAATCAGCGTTTAGCAAGTTTGGATACCGTCTGGCAGAGGCGCTACCGAGGGCGCGCGGACTCGCGAGGCTCGTAGCTCACTTTACTTTGGGTGTTGAATTTGGATTATTGGTTGGAGGGTGGCAGCGTTCGTTACAAGGCGGAACACCTTGTCCCCAAGTAATTTTCGAATGTAAGAGTAATCAATGTTACGATAATAGAACCTGCGTCACATTGTACGTGTGATGACTCATACTTCTCGGCCGCTATACTCACGCCATAGAACCAAGATATTCTGATGCAGATCGGCCGCCGGGGCTCCCCCCTCCGACGCTCGCCCTGACATATATTTTTATGACCTTCCTACCTCACAACATAACTACGAGTATGTGTTATTATTTATCTGTCCCAACTTAATATTTACTCAGCCTGACGTTTAGTGTAACCTTGAATGTAATATCGATTATTTACTTTCATTACACTAACAAGTTTGCTGCGGTGGTGGTAGCCTCTCACATATAGGCCAGCATCAGTATGAAAAAGTATATACAAATAATTACGTTGACCATATAATTATGTAAAGTAATTAAAAGATAAGGAGTTACATACTTCATTTGTTTGCTTTGTTTTGAATACATAATGAAGGGTAGTGAAGCAAAATAACGAAAGACCTCAAAATATTTAAAAAAAAAATGGATTTCGGGTCAACGTTCAAAAATGTGGGAACTAAAAGTAGTACTAAACCATCATCACCAGCCAGAAGACGTCTACTGCTGAACATAGGCCTCCCCCTTTAACCTCCACACAGAACGACAGCCTGCCTGTTGCATCCACTGGATGTTAGCGACTCTCACAATATCGTCGGTCCGTCTAGTGAGAGGCCTACCTACGCTGCGTCTTCCGGTTCGAAGTGTCCACTCAAGAACCTTTCTTCCCCATCGGTTATCGGTTCTTCGAGCGATGTGGCCTGCCCATTGCCACTTCAACTTGCAAATTTTTAACTAAACCATACTAACTACTAATTCTTCGCTTCAAACTGTGACCTTCATGCTTTGCTCATCATCATCATCAGCCCGAAGATGTCCACTGCTGAACATAGGCCTCCCCCTTAGATTTCCACATTAAACGACAGCATGCCATCTGCATCCACAGGATGCCTGTGACTCTCAAGATGTCGTGGTCACCTAGTGGGAGGCCTACTTCTCTGCGTCTTCCATCTAGAGACTTTACTAGAGGCTTCTATGGAGTTTTGGAAGCATCACGACAAGACATATCGAGAGTGAATTGGTTTCTTCTAGGCAAGCGTGCTCCATTTTAGACCGCATCGTCACTTAACATCGTGCGAGATGGCAGACAAGCGCAAGCCTATCTATTATTAAAAAAAAAAAAAACATATCTTTCACCTCTTTATATCTTTATATCACTTTATCATACTCAACAAGCGCGTTCACGAACACTTAATACATAATAATTAATAATCCACCATTATTACACATTAACACTCGAAAATACACATGTTTAGGAAATAGTACAAAGAGGTGACATGTTTTTTTCTTATTGACGGCAAAACTCTTTTTATTGAATTGTAATTTTAAAATTACCGATAGAGAATGAATATGAAATCACAATCTTAGATTAATATTTAAATAGGTTAATCAACATCGATATAATTAATAGTTCTCTAGAACTCCTAACCAAATAGATAATGTTGGCGATTTTTTTTGGTAAAAATCTAAGTACGTCTAAGTATTATTATTCAGCGCAGCAATCAAAACAATGCAGAAAGAATTCTGGCCTCTTTTGAGTCTTTTAGATTAATGTTTTCTTCTAATCAGTTGTAATTTTAGTTATTATACTTAACATGTATGAATCAATACTTACTATCATAGAAAAGCTGGTAATTCTGTAGAGTGCCATGATGCTAAATATCATTGCCGACGCCAGTTGAAGTGCGATCTAGAAAGTAGAGTGTAAATACGATTTATAACAATCCGGTTGCGCTACTTCGTAATTTGGAAACAATAGTTTTTTTATCACCTGCCATCCAAAAATGTTAGAGTATAATTTGCAGCTTTTCATCGCAGCCACGTAAGCTGCTGACCATTTATCAAATGATGTAATAAGTCTGTGGCAACGTCCACATGCGGTTTCAGTGGAGTGACGCTCACAAAGGTCTTCATGACCTTTCCGTTTTTTAGCTGTATCAGTAAGCATTTCTATAGACCTTGTGATCCCATCCAACTGCTCAGCAATCACGTTCATACCACAGCTTAGAATATAAAATTCAGATAAATATCGACAGTCGCATAGATTTAGAAGTGTCACGAAAAACACCATAATGACATTCTTTTCATTGAGCGTCATCAGGTGTCGATACAAGTACATTGTAATATCATATATGAAACCCAGTTTGA
Source organism: Agriopis marginaria (assembly GCA_932305915.1). NCBI lineage: Eukaryota > Metazoa > Arthropoda > Insecta > Lepidoptera > Geometridae > Agriopis > Agriopis marginaria. Next base: position 6,429,406 of record OW029925.1, on the reverse strand, counting down.
CAATGATGTAACTTGCACACCAAAACAGCAATATCATCTGTTTACGTTTAGTATTCTTTGCATACGTTTTATCTTCTGGAAACTGCAATGGATATAGTTGAAACAGGTTTAAAAGCTTTTTCATTTTTTCCGCATTATATATTGCTAGTAGCACAAATAATAAAGAAGACACTGAAGTCCCATAAAAATAGTATATGTCAATATAACTTGAACTAAATTTAACTCTCCAGGTGTTCATATAGATATTAATGATATTGAGTATCATGTCAATGATTGCTCTAACTATTATCATTATCTTCATTCGTTTGTTATAAAATGTATAGTTTCTGTATAAACAAAATACATTTTCTAATAAAATAAAAGCTTTTAAAGGGTTTTTCACACTAAAAAAACGACTTCCCATTGTAGTACAAGTATTCTAAATGACTGTGTGTTTACGTATAAAGCACTCAATTTAATTATATTCATTAATTATATTACTTTAGGTAGGATCTTAATTGATAAAATATGTAAACAATTAAGTAACGCGTGGGCATTATAAAAGTGGTGAAGATCGAAACAAAATGTGAAGATGCAACATAGGCAGTGTCTGACATGTTTTTCCTTTCTTTATTTTTTGATAAGCTAATTTAACCATATTCTACGTTGACATTTTTTTACTTTAAATTTATTTTTACTTTTGGAGGCGTCGGGTGTCCGTAATGCTGGCTTTTACTTCACACATAAATTGAGCACTGGAATTTTCATTTAACGCAGCAATGCCGCCAGCATTATAGAGACATTTCTCTCTTCTAATGGTCGTTTAGTTTAAGTTTTTATGTAGTTATTTTAAATTATATTTAATTTTTTATGTTTTCGTTAATTTTGTGTTTATGTTTTTTTCGCGATTTCAGAGTTGGTCCCATAGTAAAAGTTTATAATGATGGGTATTAGGGACCCCTTTCGGCTTAGCACATCCTTTCCGCGTAACCTTGTATACAGTTCCCATATTCCGTGGATTACTTAAAGGTGACTAGCAACCTCCTTAGCAACGATCCGAGCCGCTTTGCCTATAATGATAGGCAAAGCGGCTCGGATCGTTGCTAAGGAGGATTTATTCCAGTTGACCGTTAAATCTTTGAACTGTCTACCAAAACATTTACTTATAAGATATTATTAAACTGCAGTGCGATGACCGTGTAGGAAATGCAGAAGGCGATGCAGGTGGGCAAGAGTGTAATATCCACGTCAATGGAGCCGTAAGCACGCATCTGTATAGGGTGGGTGCACACCAGGCGGAGAAAGTCACGGGTCGCCTTGTACTGCTTCTTGCCTGAAAATTATAAAATTTTAACTCTATTATTATCTATAGGATAATACGGATAATAATATATAAATATAAATACATTAAATATATTATTATCCGTTTGTCCGTCTGACTGTAAATTCTAACATGACTTCCGCATTCGCCTCTTTTAAGTGGAAACACAATTAAACCTCCTTGCGCATTGAAATATTGCACGCGCGCACAAGTTAATCAGAGAAGACGAAAATTGCCCACCAACTACTTTAGCAACGCTCAAGGAGTCCAAAATTGGTAGAAACGTGTTCTTAAAAAAAAACCCATTAAATACACTATTTAACAAATTTTACTTTTACTTACATCCCAAAGAGTGTACCAGGAGCGTGCAAAGCTGTTGCTGCATAGCGTTAGCACTGTTGTTAACCCGCTGAGCCGCCTTGGATAATAAGAAGAGACTTGCTACGTACTCCAATAATGAAAATAGAAACATGAAGAGCATCACTGGTGTGAATTCGCCCTGAAAAATAAATAAACCTGCCAAATGCAAGTCAGGCTTGCGTACGTTTCCGTACCACCACAAAATACAATAATTATCACAAAAATTAGTAAAATATGGTGGTATTTCGATTCGATCGAATAATGAAGTCATCTAAATAGCAAAATACGTTGCTTAACTTGGTAATGAACAGAAATTTGTCACCGACTCGCAGTTGGCCAATATTTATTAATTGTTGTTATACGTATGTCGCTTGTACTCATTTACAAACCTTACATTAGAGCTAATACAAAAATACGTTAAAAAATAAATTTGTTGTATGTGTTATTGGGGGCCCTTACGTTTTAACTTTCTTTTTGTTATTTCTTGGTTAATCCGCCCTAACATTACATATTCTGTGAAAATGTCATGTATATTATGGTTCGAAAGATACAACCGTTAATAGGTAGGACAAAAGGACGGACGGACAGGCAGACAGACATCGTTGGTTTAGTAATAGGGTCCCGTTTCTACCCTATGGGTACGGAACCCTAAAAAGTGGGTGATACACGAAGACACTTTAACACGAACGATTATTGTGCTAAGTGTACTCATTTGTATGAATAAAGTTTAAAGTGTTTGTCTCAACTTAGGTTGTACGTTACACGATAGGCTTGAAATTTAAACAAAAGCGATTTTCCTGCTAAAACATTGCTCTCTCTACTGACTGTAGAATCAAGGCGGCCGGCATCTCAGCCGCCTTAACTCTATGCTAACAGCCTAAAAGAAAATATACGAAAGTGTTATTCTATTCTAATAAACATCTAACTTGGACCTTCTTACCATGACGCCAAGGATTACTATTCCATACAAGCCCAACACGTAGTAGATAATCATCGACACAACTGAAACTGTTATCTAAAAAAGAATAATCATCAAAATCGGACTGTTCATTAAAAAGATATGCATGGAAAAAATATATATACACATTGACAAGAAAACCTCCTCCATTTTTTCGGCGTTTAAAAAAGATTATAATTGTTTAAACAATAGCATTCTAACGTTTAAAGCTGCTCTGCTTTGTAATTTTTTAACCGACTTCTAAAAGGAGGAGGTTATAAATTTGACTATATGTTTTTTTTTTGTTAAAATAAATTGTCATGCGATAATGGGACATATAAAATTTTAGGTTTCATTAAATCTAAGTAAGAAAGACAGAACAGATTTTGTAGTTTACTCTACAATAACACATAATAAAAATAAAAAAGCCGTTAGTATTGAATAAGTAACAAACAGAGATAAAGTTATAAAATTAAGAAAACAAACCTGAAATCCAAATATTCTTTCGTACAACTTTGACTTGCTTTCTATAATAGTATACGCAGAGGACCAACTATCAAAAATTTTACCTTTATTAAAACGGGAATAGTAAATTTCATCGAATCTGTGATCTGCTTTGAATCTTTTTAAGTTATTTATTTCCGTTTGAAGCGATCTTGTAATGGCCTCTAGTTGATCCAACATGGTTAAGTAAAATACAGAAATTATTGGTATCTCAACAATAAACCTGAAGTCGCTTAGGTGTACTGTAATCTCAATGAAATAAAAGAGATTATCAGAGCATTCGAAAATTTCTTCCACAGGTAATTGCATATAATATACGCTGTACGAAGAAAAACAATACAAATTGTATACCAGTATGGAGTTATATACAATTTTCTTCCTAGTGCAAATTTTTTGTTTATACATGTCATCCGTTGGAAAATAGGTGTTGTTTTGTTATTTTACCAAACTCTTTTGAATTGTACACTGACATGCAAAATATAGACAATGAATTCAGGTGTGACATTGTGTAGTAAAATTTTATAACACTTGTACTATGACTACATTTGTGGTAAAATATTAAAGACCCAATCAAAGCTGATATTTCAAATAATATTCTGCAAAATACTAAATTTTGATATTTTCCGCGCCACGAGAAGTTTCTATAAATACCTATTAGATTTTCAATTAGTACGATACATTTTATCGTTTCCATTTTTACAAAATTAAAACAGTTGTGTTTTCGCCAACTGCAGCAACAGATCTGTGGATACTACGCAATACAAATTAAGCTTTCCAATTCAATTTCAAGAATTCTACCAAACACCTATAATTTGAAAATGTTCTTCCGGTTTCAAAGTCACGATGTATAATTTTCTAATAAAAAGATAAACTAATGGCGAATTAATAACATGTTTTAAAAATTCCACTTAACGGTAAGTTCGAAGGTTCGTTAGCGTTCACACGTCTTAGTAACTTTATTAGGCCAAATAAAAAAATATAAACAAAACGATATCTTCCCGCTACCAAAGACAATCTAAAAACAACTAAAAACTTTTCCTTCAAAAAGAATACTAAAACAAAAAAAAAGAGATTAGTATGCAGTAGCACGACATAATTAAGAGGGCATAATTATGCGTTTAGGGCATATTAGGGCATGGTAGGTAGGAAAACTATGAGCGATTGTTTCTATTGAAGTTGTATGGATATGACTGTCGTCAAGTCCCACCCTTGACAGTTGTCAAATGTATACAAACTTAATTGTAAAATGGCCACCCATATCGCCATTTTATTCGTAGCTCTTTCGGGTCAATTTCAGGTATTGGAGTAGAACGTACTTAGTGGTCGGGCATAAATTAATTTAATATCACCATTTTTAGATTGGTATACCGATTTTATTGTAGGTTTTGCCGCTCCATAAACTTCCTACCTACTATGGTTTGATATTATTTTAGGAGGTTATTCAAAGAATCTAATGATGACACGTGTAATAGATATATAGATACAATATAGAAACTCTTTATTGTGTACCTTCGCATTATGAGCATACAATGCAAAGGCAGCAAGCACGCAGCAAGGAACACTCACAATGACAGAGCATATACCAAAGAGTAGTATAATAAAGGCATATACCAACCAACATACATGTTGGACATTGTTGGTACAACATGTAATTCGGAGCAACAGGTATGTCCAAAAACTCTCTTCCAACAGAAACGAAAATTACTTGACTTGAGATAGGTAAAAAATCTTTCACTCTAGCCTTGGATTATCTGATGGAAAACTGTAGAGAATTCCAGAACCGTATGGAATTCACGGAAAAGGCATCTTCATAGAATGTACTTAAATGTAAACGAATAAAATGCGATGTCGACACATTGGATTTTTGTTTATTATTTTATCAACTTGCGTGTATGGGACAGTGTTATGTGACGTCATGAGATAATCACGTTGGCGAATTAATGAACGAAAACGATCTTGGATCTAAGAAAGTGATGTGTGGAAGAGAGGGGGAAATTCCTTCATAAGAAATATACTCGCGGCACTTTACTCTCTACTACCACTCTTCAGGCTTACATAGATTCTCGCGACCCGCTTGAATACTTTTCGACCAGTTCTAATGTTGCCATTTTGTCCATTTTAGGCGACTTTTATGTAAATAGCGGGCTCTATTAAGAAATAAAATGAAAATATTTTCTATTTAACAATTTATTTTAGTTTTACAACAGATATTTTAATGGTACTTTTAAAAATGTCATCGGGCATACAAAATAATTAAAAACTTATCTGACGATAGAAAATCCAATGCACTAGAAAATATGTAAATATTTCACCATCATCAGCCTATTTAATGTGAGTCCAATGCTGGACGCTTTTAAGTCTAGCGATCTCCCAAATAGGCTCTTCGGTGAAGAAAAACATCGTGAGGAAACCTGCATCCGTACATAGATGAAATTCAATGTCTTGTGAATCCACCAATCTGCAAATGGGCCAGAGTGGTGGATATGGCCCAATCACCCTTTTGGGGACAGGCCTAAGTCCAGCAGTGGACTATTAAAATGCTGATTATGTACAGCTGGCCGCACTGTTGGTCTGTTGAAAAAACTCAGAGTCACACAGCGGGCAATGGAGAGAGCTATTGAGTTTCTTTGCGTGATAGAATCTGAAACGTGGATATTCGCTAAAGAACCAGAGTCACCGACATAGCTGTTAAAACTTGCAAGTTGAAGTGGCAATGGGCAGGCCACATCGCTCGAAGAACTGATAACCGATGGGGAAAAAATGTTCTTGAGTGGATACCACCAACCGGAAGACGCAACATAGGTAGGCTTCCCACTAGATGGACCGACGACATTGTGAGAGGCGCTGGCATCCAGTGGATGCAAATGGCAGGCTATCGTTCAGTGTAGAGGTTAAAAGGGGAGGCCTATGTTCAGCAGTGAATGTCTTTTGGCTGATGATGATGACTGCTGGACGTAGGCTTTAAAGAAAGCTACATGGCATGCTCTTCTATCTTACACATCCACTTGCTGCCTGGTCGCAGGGCCATATACTCTACGCTTCCCGATACGCAGTCGCGAAGTAAATACTTATATAATTATAAGATATTATTAAATTGCAGCGCGATGACCGTGTAGGAAGCACAGAAGGCGATGCAGGTGGGCAAGAGTGTCATATCCACATCTATGGAGCCGAAGGCACTCGTTTGTATAGGGTGGGTGCCCACCTGGCGGAGCAAGTCTCGTGTCGCTTTGTACTGCTTCTTGCCTGGAAAACGTCTCAAAAATTTCTTCTACAGGGTTACGCAGATAGGGTGTACTACACTGAATGGAGGTCAGTGTACTATGGATTATGAACAACTATTATTTAAGGGCCGACCCTAATTCTTGAAAAAAAATCAGCTGTGCTATAGAAAAATGTCAGTCACACTCAACAAAATACGTATGAAACAGCTGTTTTTTTTCCCGCGATTTTGGTGTTGGTCTGATAGTAAAAGTTGTTCATAATAATGAGTATAATGACCTTCTTTCGGCTTAGTACGCAATTTCTGCGTAATCCTGTATACAGAAAAAAAGAAGGTGAATATAAAGTGAGAAATTTGCTCGCAATATTTTTTGCGAATTTTGTTTATTTTCAGTTGATGACATGTCCTTGAGTTTGTGAAGCTATTAAGAACAGTAAAATTGCTATATCGAAACTACAGAAAAGTTTTTTTAAACGCCTCATTTCTCAAGTACGCGATTGCATAATGGCGTTTTTTCTGCCTGCCAACACTGGATTTCAATTCCGTTTTTGATACGTCGATGATCTATAATTTTAAAATGCTATATTGGCTTATATTTTAATAAGCTTTTATTTAAATTGCAATGATTCTGCAAGCTGAATTAGAATAATAATAATAAAACTCTTTATTATAATACCACAAAAACAAGGATAGCGTAAACATTACAGAAAAAATATTATTTAGGCTTTTAACAGGCGGTCTTATCGCTTAAAGCAATATCTTCCAGGCAACAGTGTACCAGTTCCTCTTAACCTATTTTGAGTACAAAATACAATACATACCCAATATTGTATTATTTTCAAAACGACCACCACAATATAAAAGAAAAAAATCAAATTTGAATCAAATAAATAAAATTTGCCCATCTCGGGACGCCCGGGAGATGTGAAACGTGACGTCACGTCCGTCACGGCTTACCTACGAGTCGGTTTACTGCCAAAGCGCACCAATAAATGTTTCACATCAAAAATTCTAAGCATTTAAATAAAAGTTTGTTATTAAAAATGTTTTTAAGTAAAAGCTTGTTATTGACGCTTTTATTTTTAAATTATACTGTGTTTTTTTTGCTATTTTATTTTATACTTACATCCCAAAGAGTGTATCAGGAGCGTACAAAGTAGTCGTTTCAAAGCCATAGCACTATTATTAGCCCGCTGCGCTGCCCGGGACAGCGCGAATAGAGCTGTCATGAACTCCGCTAACGTGAAGAAGTACATAAATTGCATTAGCGGAGTGAACGTGCCCTGAAAATTAAAAATAAAACCTTTATAGATGCGCATTAAAAAACCATAAATGCGCGCGAATAAAATCAAAAAACTTTTTTCAAAAAAACTTTGGCAGGCGAATGTCAATTGAATGTTTCATCATTGAACTAACGGAGTGAAAATAAAAAAAAAACAATGAAAAATGCGCGCGAATAAACATAAAAAAGTTTGAAAGTATAGTGAAAATAAAGTTGACCGACACGGGACGCCCGGACGCCTGGCAGGTGTGAAACATGACGGCATAAGAGAGCGTCATATTCACGTCACGTTTGTCGTGAGCGTCACGTTTGTCGTGGCGAATACGAGTCAGTTTTTCTGTCAAGATGCACCAATAGTATGTTTCAAATCAAAAAGTGAAGTTTCAAAACAAACGATAATTGTACTAAGGCATATCTCCCTAATTTGTCTGATCTGAAGTTGATAGCAATGTACCGTCTTTTCTTTTTCTCTCATTTTCACAACCAGTTACTCTTTAGGTTTTTGTTAATTCAAAATAGAGGAAATGTTTGTTTAAATTATATATCTGAAAAATTCAAATCGTCAAATCTTACCATGACACTTAGCATCACCATTCCGCACAGTAGCAATACGTAATAGATTATCATTAACACAAGCAAAACTGTTATCTGAAATAAAAATATGACGTTTTTTATAGTGTAAAAGTCCGCGGTTGACTCTCAACTCACCTGGTGGTAAGTGACGATAAGATCAAAGACGAAGCACGCAGACTTAAAAGATATCCATTCACTGTGGCTTAAAAGATACCTGTATAGATTTTATTTTTGATTGCTTGAGCGTTAAGCGTCTAACTTTCATACAGTTTTGAAAAGATTAACTTTTAGAGTTTTGTAGTACTACAAGGAAACTGTTGGCTACTGGCCGAATATAGCCTAGTTTTTTATTTATTTAAAAACATATATTTTTAATTTGTTTAAGATCAGTTGGTCTGATGGGATTGTAGCTTTGTCAGTTCAGTGTAAAAGTTTTGTTAAAATATTAACTACTAGCGGTCCGCCCCAGCTTCGCACGGTTATAGACTATAGCCTATGTCACCCGGGGATAGTGTAGCTTCCCGTCAGTGAAAGAATTTTTCAAATCGGTTCATTAGTTTCGGAGCTTATTCAATGCAAACAAACAAACAAACAAACAAATCTTTCCTCTTTATAATATTAGTATATATATAGATATGTTATTCGAAAACTACTGAGGATGCCAATAAATTTCTTCACGGTCGGTTTAGCCATGAAATGGTAAAAACCAAACAGAAAGACAGACAATTTTACTTTTGCATTTATAATAATAATAAATTTATAATGATAACAAACCTGAAACCCAAATACGTTTTTGCATAATTTTGACTTTTTTTCCACAATATTATACGCCGCGGACCAACTGTCAAATTGAATGCCTTTATTGAAACGAGTATAATAAATATCATCAAATCTGTGTTCAGCTTTAAATCTTTTCAAGTAATTAATTTCAGTTTTGAGCGACCTCGAAATTGCATCTATCTGATCCGAAACAGTCAAGTAAAATACAGAAACAATTGGAACTTCAACAATGAACCTGCAGTCGCTCAGGTATACTGTACACTCTATAAAGTAATAAAAGTAATCCGGGCATTCACTTTTAAAAAGTTCTTCCATAGGTACCTGCATATAGTAAACAATGTAGGAACAAACACAGTACAAGTTGTGAAGAAACAAAAAATAATATACAACTTTTTTCCTAGAATTTACAATTTGTTTATAAATATCATCAGTTGGAAAATAAGAGTTAAAGTTTTTGTGTTGCTCGATTATTTTGCTGAATTTTTTTGTATGAAGCACTGATGTAACAATTACAAGCAATGAATTTATGAATGAAATAGAATAGTAAAACTTTTCAACACTTGGACTAGCACTACATTTATGGTAGAACATAAGGGATATAATCTGAACCAATATTTCAAATAAAACTCTATAAAATACTAAATTTTGATATTTTCCCAGAGAAGAGAAGTTTCTATAAACACCCATAAGATTTTCAATCAGTATAACTGTTTTGAACGTTTCCATTTTAGTTACAGAATTAAATAGGAAATACGTGTGTCTTCATCAACTGTTTAAACTGCTCTGTGAAAGCAACGCAGTATAAATTTAAATCCAATTTTAGTCACTTGCATTAGCTCTAGTACAAAATAATGTTATGAATGAAAATTAGTTTACACACTATCTACATAATTTAACAATGTTCTTTCAATATTAAAGTCATGACACATAATTTAGTGATCAAAAGATAAACTAGTGACATAGAGGCAGTGTCCTTAATGGTAGATTAATGACATGTTTTAATAACACTAATGTTGACTTGACGATCATTGTCCCGATAGTCATTAGTAGTAATTTAGTCCGATGGTCATTTAGTAATAGTAGACCATTGTCACGGTTGCTTGGATCGCTTTAAGCGATAAGGTCGTAATAGTTTTATTGTAATGTTTATGTTATCCTTGTTTTGTGGTATTTTAATAAATTTTATAAAGTACATGAGCTGCTTTTATCCAGGTTTTCTTTTAAATTATAATATGATTCATCAAACCATCATCATTCATCATTTCAGTATATTACGTTCCCACTGCTGGGACTCAGGCCTTCTCTCAGAGAGAGAGGATGTGCCCTAATCCACCATGCTGGCCCAGAGCGTGTTGGTTAATGTCATAAAGTCTTTGAACTTTTGACGTACCGATTTCCTCACGATGTTTTCCTTCACCGTTTTTGAGCGACGGCATCGAAACTGCACATAATTTATTCAGTTACTAAATAGGTAATTGGCCGAGGATTGAGCCGGGTAGCGTCAGATTGTAAAACACACGTGCTACTCGGCCATTATAGCCTTTACAACGCATAAGATAATTAAGAGATCTATGCATGCTGTGTTCACAGCTTTTAGAATGGACACTGAACGTTCCTTTTATAATATATTTTGTAGTGTTAAGGGTGTCACATTCAATTAGTGAACCGAATAATAAAAAATAAAAAAAACTACTAAATGGAGTTAATTAAACTACTACTAGATTTCTCTTGTCACGTCAAGGTATAAATAATGCGGCAAGCTGGGTTTTCATCTTGGCATGCTTGCAGTGTTCTCTCCTGATAGAGGTCTCTGGTACTGACACAGGCTACGCTTGCTAGGTATGCGGTACTATGCTACGCCACGTACTCGTAACGACACATTAGTCACGTGCCATGCTACGTTTAGCGGCATGCTCTGTAACGCGGCGTTATAACCCTATAAACTAATCTGCGCCTTAACCTCAGACTAGACAAACATGGGAGATATGTGTTAATACAATTATTATTCGTGTTTAAATGTCTTCGTGTTTCACCCACTTTTTTCACAATACCGATAAACCCCTTAACACAAAAATTTTAAGTACGGCACACTTACAGATTTTTCACTCGCACTTGGCCAGTTTATTTTTATAAATTATTAGCTCCGCTCTGCGCATTTACCTAAATTGTCGTTCTGGAGCCTTTTCAAAAACCGTACATTTTATAAAATAAAAATGTTTTACAGTTCTATGTTAGTGTTAGTGTCCAGCCCTCCATCTATCTCTCTACAAAACATCACGTCTATCCGTTGCTTTGTTGCTGCGTGGGACGTCAAACAAACAAACCAACAAATAAACAAACTTTCGCATTTATTTTATTTATTTAATACTTTATTGCACACTTACAAATTAAGTAAACATGTACAATTGGAGGACTTAATGCTAAACATTTTCTACCAGTCATCCACCAGGTTGGAACAAATAGTACGTAGACGAGCATCAAAAACACCTTATAAAAGACAAAAAGAAATAAACAGAAAGACCAAAGTTTTACAAGATAATATACATAACAACAAATTACAATAAATATAAATCTAACCTAAATTATATATCAATACAAAATTATATACGTACATAATTTTACTACATATTATTACACAAATTATAATTAATATTAGACATATAAATAAAAATTATAATAAATATATGTATAAGTGAGTGATTACAGTAACGTTGTTGTAATATTAGTATGAAAATCTGAGCGAGAACTTTTAGTGTATTCATGGAGAAAGATCAAGCTCTATCTCCAAGCTGTACAAAACTGCGCTTAGCATGTGTGATGTTAACAGACCTCGTACAAACGATCCGAACTGGCCGGCCAACCATTACGGCTTCCCTTCACCACTAATGGAGGGAAAGTGGCCGATTACAATTACGATCCTCTGAGTGGAAAGTTCAGCTTTCATTCGGGTCGAACGTTAAAACAAAGCTTTTGATACAACAACGTTAAAACAAAGCCTTTTCCTTATATTTTTAACCGACTTCATAAAACGAGGGGTGAAATAAATAAATATTTGGGACTTTTTTTGCGCACACGGTCATCTGACCCGAAACTAAGGAAAGGTTGTAATGTGGCTGCCAGAGACTGATATAGATAGTAGAAAGATAGAACTCTTTATTGTGTAAACCAGAAATAAAAATTACAAACAGATAGAAAACATTTACGAGATATAATATACACATTATATAGTTTTAAATACATACTTAAATAGATATTAACAATCAGATATAGAACAAACACAAATGTTTATCCTAGGTGGGAATCGAACCCACACCCCCAAGCTCAGAAAGTAGGTTCACTACCAACTGGACCAACGGGCTATCTTTCGTTTATTTTGTTTTTTATTCTCAATTCGGATGTAAAATGACTGGAAAATTAGGTTACTTGGAAGAAAATTATGTCTTTCAAGTAACCGAAATTGAGTGTTTGAACTAATTAAAGTCGGTTTTTATATTGATAATTATTTTCGGACAATAATAGTGCCCTATTTACACAAAATGAGCCAATACATCAAAGAAAACTCAAAATAGGGCATTCAAGCCTGTTCTCTTTGAGTAGCGCTCTCTCTCATTAGCGATTTTCCAGTCGAGCAAATCGTGAAAATACGAGAAAAGATGCTGAAAACTCTCATTGGAACAATAAATATCTGAGGACTTCGAATTAACGGCAAATAGTCATTTTGAGAACCATTTGCTTGGAAAATTATTGTCATCTCTTTGATACTTACTCACTGTTTGATCTAAGATTAATATCTTAATTTTTGTATCTCTTGTATAAAGCATATCGGTTTGATTTGTTAAAAATAACAGGCTTGGTGAAAATTATAGTTAATAACATTGAGATACAATTCCTATATATATATATATATATATATCCTTCCACACATAACAATCTCTCAGTGAAAAAAAAGTCTGAGCGTCATTGTACATACGTTGTATCAGTTATATACTTCACAATGCCACATTTACTCCAATTTAGAGGTTATGTCGCTTGCATAGTTTCAACTAACCAAAAAGTAGAATTTTAGTTCGTATTTTTTGACACGATTGTGCCTCTATATGTTTTGTATCTCAATGTTAAAAAACAATAAAAACAAAGCTGGGAAAAAACTTTTTCTTTTAATGTTTTATATCGGATAACTTCGTTCAAAACGCGTAAGTGATCAGAATTCATGATTTTCAATCAATTTTTACAAAGTTATTACAGCTGTCTGAGCAAATAAATACTTGGACCTAGTTTGATGGACATCGTAAACACAAATAGAAAAACAAGTAAATGAGAATGAAAAAATAAATTTGTCTGCACCCCGTCATATAGTGATGTATGATTGTATGAGGCTTCGTCATCGAGATACGATACCTAGTGTCACAATCTTTGAGTGAAAACAGTCCAAAAATCGAGCGTCGTTGTACATATCTAGACATAAAGTTCACAATGCCACATTTACTCATATTTAATTTAACGTCGGTTGTCCGCTATGGCACCGTAGCAGGCGTTGTAGTCGGATCGCGGTTGCCTTACAACTAACCAAAAAGCCTGCGCAATGCGTTGCGTGCGCAGAGTTTTGGTTCGGACATTTTTGCCATGTTTGTGACTCTATGGGTATTGTATCTCGATAAGCTTGGTACATTATTTTTCCGATGTACCGTTTCCTTATTAAAATTCTGTTTTGTTGAGTTATTTTTTTTTTAACAAACTTATTTTATACTAGCGACCCGCCCGCCCGGCTTCGCACGGTGTAATTTACGTGCGAAGCCGGTGCGGGTCGCTAGTTATACATATAAACCTTCCTCTTGAATCACTCTATCTATTAACAGCGACAGACAGCGACAGCGACGTTGTTTTATACTATGTAGTGAAAAAATAAACATTCAAGGATTATGATAATTAAGTTAGGATTAGGCATGTTTTATTTTAAATTATATGTTTTGTAAAAGCAATTAAAAAAGCCAATCAACTTGCAGTAAAGCTCCTTATTTTCCTCGGTAGACTTATTTATTCAGCTACTTAATGAAAAGCCTCGTTTCCGGGAAACATCTGAAATATAGCCAATTTTAGATTACCGTCGAATAATTAAAATGGGCAGACAATAAATAAAATGTTCCTTTCACTCTTTCTTGATAATTCTACCGTGCGCAAAAACGCAAAAGGGTTTTTAAAGTGCTACGGATAAAGATGGACGGGGCTTGGTGTGGATTAAAAGTGGAGGGGGTGATATGGGAGGGGGAAATAAGGGGGAACAAGCTCGTTAGCGACAATTTTTCTCAAAGCTCTCTCGAGGGAATTGTCACAATTCCGATTGTGACGAATTACGCTTCGAACAACGGTGGCGCATCTTTTTTGATTAAATAAAATGGAATTTAACGATCTTTTCCCGAGCTATACTCAAAGTAACAAACTAGAATATTCAATTATGGAGGTGTGTTTATAGAAGTAATAATGTGGCAAACTTTTTCATAGTTTATTATCTTGTTTTTTTTTTCCTAGGATCAATTTATTCATCTTTTCATTTATAGTTCTACTTTGTTATTTACTATGGTTTCTAACAAAAAAAACTTGCATTAGTAGCAGTTAGGCGAGATATTATGTATAGGCGGTCATTCACCGAAAGCATGCGCACCGAGCATACAGTGTGCAACTTATTTTAAAATCAGGCACCACATGTAGGTACGAGACACTTAAGACACATTACTTTTGCCATCATATTATTTTGTATTGTAGTCTCAATATTAACAAATTCTCTAGATTGAAATTAAAAAAAAGTACGTACGTAAGGCAAAAAATAACGATTTTCGTATAATTGTACTTTTCTTAGTACTAATTAAAAAAACACTGTTTTAAACTGCCACAATTGTTATATGACAATTTACGGGATATTTATCGTGGTAAGGGTGTTGAATGAGCATCTGATATTTCCGACAGTCTTCCCGTGAACATGGTGCATGTAACTGCCTGAAATATCGGAAGCTCATTCCACAACCTTACCACGGTAAATATAACTTTAATTAAAATGAGTTGTGGCGGTCACATATAAAAAAATACGTTCCGAATTGAGAACCTCCTTTTTTCATCGGCTAATTAGAAACATTTGACTATCCCGCTTACTAATTACAGTTTAACATTATAATCCTAAATCCAGCTGTCCCCAATCACCCGGGTAATTTTCCCTGGATCTAGCAACATCGCTGCGAGGGCGACCGATTTAATCCGCCAGAGTGATTGTATTAAAAGGTAATTTATTTTAGTTTGCCTGGAAGGCTGGCTATGCGGCTGTTAATTACGAAACTAATTAAAACTGTCGATTCTGTAATTAATCTTTCCTGGCTTGCGGGCTGGCGATACCCATTATTATAAAGATTAAACGGGTTCGAAAAACTAAAACTTGTTTACGGAAATTAACAAAATCTTGGGAAGTGAAAGCTTCGAAATTTAAATATTGTACCAAAAACACTAATAGAGGTAAGGTTAGACTAATAAAGTATCTAGACATTTAACTAGAAAGTATCAAATAAAAGGTGAACAAACTAGTTACCGTTTGCACTTAGTTGGTTCCACAAAGCTCGTAAAAAGAGCGTTTCCGCTTGCTCCTACTGGGTACTCCTACTAGTAGGAGCACGAGGACTAGTATATCCTTATGCTCCTACCGGTAGGACCATTATAATAAGTATTATCATCGTGATCATACTAATGGACTGTCACCTATTAACTAACTATTAAGAGAAGGCACATACCTATTAACAAATCAAAAACAAATCAAAACAAAAGTAGCTTCCCAACAGTGAAAGAATATTTCAAATCGGTTCAGTGGTTCGGAGCCTATTCAATTCAAACAAACAAACAAACAAACAATCAAATCTTTCCTCTTTATAATATTAATATAGAAAACAAAGTCGCTGTCGCTGTCTGTATATATGCTTAAATCTTTAAAACTACGCAACGGATTTTGAAGCGGTTTTTTTAATAGATAGAGTGATTCAAAAGGAAGGTTTATATGTATAATTAGCGACCCGCCCCGGCTTTGCACGTAAATTACACCCGTGCGAAGCCGGGCAGGCGGGTCGCTAGTATTATATATTTGACGAGATTATCTGCACGATTTATTAGTTCCAGTACTCACACTCCATCCACATCACTCCACACTGTACCGAACACACGGTACCAACCTTCGTTTCATCCAAATTGGTCCAAGTAGTGTTGTCATGAATAGGTAACAAATAAACAGATTATGGTCAGAGACTTTTGGCTTGAGTACTACTTCTCCAACAATAAGACGCTGCCACGCTGTGTAACCTTAGGCTGCTATAGAGTTCACGCAGATCTCTCCAGGGCATCAAAATAGCTGTATTTGGGGTTTCCTGTCAGGCGACGCCTTGTCGGTCGTCTGAAGTACTCTCTCTTGACAGCTCAACCCTCTTTCCGTTGTCTGAACCATTCTGCTGGAGTCATTGCAGCCTAGCATTTAGTAATATTATTTTCACTTCTCATGCTCGTAGTTTTTTGTGTATGCAGTGTGTAGGGACTAAAACTGCTGTATATGCACTAATGCATAAAAAATTTACTCCATAACATTTTTCAGAGATTCAGTTTGTAATTTATTTCATGTAAGATGTTTGTCTGGGTCTTTAGTGATACCTTTATCAATGGTATTATTAAAGACACAAACAAAGGTTTGTCAAAATAAAATAGAACTGGGTTGAAATTTCAGTTTTAATTTAAGATATAATGGCGTCGATTCTGTCATACCACTAACTAAACTAAACCAATCTGACAGGACTAAAATTATCTGCCTCTCTTTTCATTTTAATATGTGAGAGAAGGATGGCAACAATTACAGAGCTGTCAAGTTTAGTTTAGTTTAGCGTACATCAGAATCGATGCCTATGTTCTTAGAATGTACAGTGACAGTTGCTTTTTTTATTACCACCCTTTTTTTTATAGTAGATTGGCTTGAAAAAAAAAACGAAAAGGCCTCAGGACGCTAATTCCATAATTTCAAACACGCGCGTAACGCGCCGCGTTACATGCGTCTTGGAAGTTATGGAATCCGGGCCCTGTTACACTTTGATCATAATAGTTTGGATTTACCTTAAATACAAGCTAGTACCAAAAATTTCAAAAAGAGTCGGCCAAAAACTGTAAGGTGCTATGTAAACACGTAAGAATTGCACCATATATATTGCACGTACACTGACATTTTGATTTTGATTTTTGATTTTGATCGCTTTCGACTCGGTGTGATAAACGTCTCAGCTGAAATGGCTGATTTTTGGCACGCATTGTACTATCTGTGTTTGTGTGCAGTAAAAATTGCTCAATTAACAATGAAAAAGTGTCCTTACAAAAGGCTGAAGCGACAAATTGATAGCAAATTGATTGAGAGTCGCAGAGCGGCGTCCGTCGCGTCGGACGAACCATCAGACCGACTCGTCGGATCTAATTACGCTCTCATCTCTTCTCAAATGACAAAGCCACGTTTCTGAGAGCGAAAAGTCAGCTTTAAAAAGCTATTTTCAAGCTTCACTTGTTCTAAAAATATTGTGTTACATTTTGTGCTTGTAATTTTTTGGCCTATGTAATAAACAAGGATGATTATAACTTAATTGTCCGTGGTATAAGTATCAGTAACCACTATCTGCTAGAAGATTGAGATAATGAAACTTTGTGAGGCACATCTCATTTGATCCTGCTAGTGCCTACTACGTATAACGATTGTTTCGAATCTACGTTTCTAATACGTACAGACAAGGATTGGAACAACCTGCCAGCTTCCTTGTTTCCTGAGAGATATAATCTTGGCATTTGCAAGGTCAGAGTAAGTAATTTTCTAGGTCTACGTGGTTCATCATTGACCACATTGTCGTTTATCAAAAGGCGAGTTGGTGACCAAACGCGGGCTTATCCGCGATTAAAAAAAACACGACCACTCTCATATTGTCCTTGGTATAAGTAAGTACTTATGTGTTTCTTTTCTGTGTTGTTCAGTACTACCAGTTACCACTGTCTGCTAGTAGAGAAAGATAACAAAACTTTGTGAGGAACATCTCATCTACCTCCGCCACTACGTGACAATCACGACCGCTCTCATCTACATCGGCATATCTTAATCCAATGCTGGAATGCCTCTCCGAAAGTACGCCATTCATTTGGCTTTATCTTCCAGCCACCTGCTGCTTTAAGTATTTATATCATCACTCCATCGAGTCTCAAGGTGTCCTACGCTACGTTTGCCGATTTGTGGTTTCCGCTCTAAAATACGTCTACCTCAACCTACCTTTTTGAACCTTTGACTTATGGCAGTCCTTAAATATTTGTATTTGTGAATGTTTGTATTTGTGTTGTGTTTTTGGATTACAATAGTGTGTTGTCTACTGTGTTTGACAGTTCCATCCAACATCCAGTTTAATTACTTTTGAGCGGTGAAGAGTGAATGGTTAAATATTCAGGCTTCTAAAGCTCGATGAAGTAAAGCTAGCTTCGTCCTAAGCCTTTGTAATTAATTACTAGCAATGGTAAATTCATTTATTAAAAGGCATCTGCTTGTTTGATCAGGGATTTTCTCAACAGTCATGGCTCCAAGGACACGCTTAATGGTATTGCGATGTTGTAGATAAACAGTATGTAGTGTATAGTATACATCATCATCATCATCAGTCTATCATGTTTCCATTACTGAGACACAGGCCTTCTCTCAGAGAGAGAGGATGGGCCATATATCGCCATGCTGGCCCAATGCATTAGTGAATGTCATATGTCTTTGAACTTTTTGAGGTTCTTGAAAATACTCACGATGTTTTCCTTCACCATTTTTAAGCGATGGCATCGAATTGCACATGTTTTAATTAACTACTAGATAACATAAGTCATTGGTGTAGGGCAGAGAATCAAACCGGATGCCGTCAGATCGTAAAGCTCGCGTGCTACCATCGCTCACTAAGAAAACAGTACGTATTCATTTAGCTACTATTCTTTACATGTTGTAGTTATGCCTTCACGTAACTACTTTGCCAAACTCGAGCCCGTCCACGAAAACTTTATAAATAATAGCCCACCATTATTAAGAATTAACACTAAAGAATACACAACTTTAGCAAAATAAAACAATCAACGATTTTTTTTCCGCTAATTATAATGTTTCTTGTCAATCACTTGTTAAAAATGTATGTGTCAATGTTAAACTTTCCATCCTCCCACCTATAGACCTACAAAATCTACCACCACCACAGAATAAGAACTAGTAACACATTTTCTTAGACCAGACCCCAAGAGAATGTAAATACTACCCTCAAGTCAGTTAAGAAGTCAGCGGAGGAGGTTTGTCAGCTCAAAGTAACCTAAATAAAGTTATAAAGATAAATCATGATTGTGCATTTCAAAATCTCAATTCATACATAGTTTTCCTGTAAAATAAATTTAAATATTTCCAAATGTGCGACCGTCAAAGCATCTCAAATAACACGGAAGCGTACCAGCTATAAGTCAAGTCGTGCCATTACGGATTCTGCTATGATTTATTCAGGTATCGGTGAAAGCGTTCTATGCCCGTAAATAGTGCCAGGGGAAACCGAATATTGTGGACATTGAATGGCCCTTTCATTGCCGCAACATTAAATATGAAAAGCTTGACCAAAATGTCCAGCTAGCGGACTGAAACGTATATAGTAAGAATAGTCAAATATTGCAATACATCAATTACCGTATATTTTGATAATATTTTGCGTGGGAAAAGATAAGACTGACTGGTGGGACTGTGTGTCTGCCAATTTCACGCAAAAAAAAAAAACATTCATACAACTATGTTTGCAAGGTTTTTTCTTGTAAGGGCTGCTAAAAGCGTGTGGATATCTCCATTTCAACGTTTGTGAAGGAAAAAAACACTGATTAAGAAAATAAAAACAATTGGGCATCATCTTTAGAATGACATCGCAAATAGTCCTTAGCAATTTTCGTGTTGATATTTTTATAGGATGGAAAAAAAAACATTGTATTTTTATTCTATCTCCTTCATCAATCATCCTCTAAATCTCTAAAATATCAAAACAAAATTTGCTATGATACTCATAATGAAACAATCGGTTTTTTTTTTGTATTCTCACTCAGGGATATTTTTTTCTTTAAATAGATCTGTATTTAAAATAATCTATTCATCATGACTGTGTCAGTAAAAATGTATTAAAAGAAATCGACCAGGACAATTTTTTTATCGATTTGCGATTAAAATTCCAGACCGATTTTCGCGCTCTTCCAATTCTATTTACACACTGTTCCGGAAACTAGATACGAGAAGTTTGTTACTAGTCGGAGCCGCGTGGAAGTATTTAAACTCGCTGAATGAAGTCGAGCTCACGCGAGGCTGCTGCACGAATCGCTAACCACTAAATAACGCGATTTTAGTCTGAATCGCTATTGAAGTCTATTTAAAAAAAAAAATTACCGCTAACTGCTTAACAACGCGATTTTAGTGTGAATCACTTTTGAAGTCTATCTATCTTAAAAACTAAGAGCTAGCCACTCTGTATCGCGACTTCAGTGTTAATCGTTTTTGAAGTCTATCTTTCTCAACCGAGTAACCCAATTTCGGTTTGAACCGTTTTAATGACGTCTATTCTGTTGTAGGTGCCATGTACTCTAAAATAAATTAAATTTGACAGCTATAAAACTGTTGCCATCCTTTTCTGATGTATTGAAATGAACAGAGACGCCGATAACTTTAGCCCTGTCAGATTAGTTTAATTCAGAGAATGGCACAACAGAATTGACATCACTATCTTTGAGTTTTAACGCCGTGCGTGTAAAGAGTTTTGACTTTAATTGTACAAAAAATACCTTTACAATGCAATTACTTTTCCTTTAAAATACATTTTAGTAAAATTTTAAAATAATAATATCAAAACTTTCTACCACAGACTTCTCAAACTATTAATATTTGGACGTAATTTATAGCTTGAGAGTAATAAACAAGCTGGTAAGTAAACCCAAAGCCCCAAGATAAGTTTTAGTTACAGATTCACTGCTTAATTGGACTTGGAAGCTGATAGTTTCACATGATATCAAGTTGAAGATAAACACAACTTAAGCCACAATACCCCTATTGCGCGCTGTGTCTAGGTACAGTCAGTCATAACATAATACAAGTACCTAATACACAAATCGTACAAATAGTCTAATAAGCAGTGAATATACTTGACAATAAAGTTAATAAAAAAAACGTCTCCAAGACTACAGCCCTACAAATTTAAACTAAAAAGTAGAAAAGTTACAGCTAAAACGGAGATTTCAAGTCCTCAAAACGGCATCTGTGTAAATTTTTAGTTGCTATTGTTTGTATTTCCAAAAAGCGCTGAATAATTTTTGACACTATTTAATTAATTTAATGTTTTTTAACGCCTCTGGATTATGACCTACCAAACATAAAAATAATCATCAAAATTAACTCATATATGCACAGTAATCGCGTAACAAACATAAAAAACATAAAGTCAAATTGATAACTTCCTTCTTTCATTGGTAAAAAAATAGTAAATATCATATCTATAAAAAAGTACCTAAAAAAACTGAAGAGCAGACCCAGCGATGCGCGATGAGATAAAATTTTGTTCACCCTTTTTAACTCACTATAATTAGTTTCAATTCATGTACCTAAACAAATAGAAGTCGATTATGACCTACTTATTGTCTAATTGACTAATTAACTGATAAATTAACTATACTAACTGTCGTATTGATTTGAAACTTTGTAAGAATGTTTTTATAAATTATCTAAATTAAAGCCTTGCGTTTGACCGCCAGCTTGCCTAATGTTAAGGAGCCTGTATACCCTCTGCAGCTCTCTCGCTCGCACATTTTCACATTATTGAAGATATAAAATCAATGAGTGTGAATTTCCAAAAAGTAACAAAATCATGTCTTGGTGTCTATCGTAACATTACAAACAATGAAATTGTCAATTTGATATATTTTAATTTGACACAGTAAAATGGTAATAAGTGATTTTTATTTCTCGTGTCACGTTATTCCGTCAAATTACAAGATATCGAAAAAACATTTCTATGTTTGTAATGTTACGATAGACACCAAGACTTTTGTTACTTTTTGGAAATTCACACTCATTGATTTTATATCTTCAATAATGTAAAAATGTGCGAGCGAGAGAGCTGCAGAGGGTATCATCATCATCATCAGCCATTAAATGTCCACTGCTGAACAAGGCCTCCCTCTTAGAGAGGGGTGTTGCCATAATCCCCACGCTTGGCATGCGGCTTGGGGATCGCAGTACGTTCACCGTGTACTAACAGGATGCTGCTGCCCATCCTCCGGTGGTTCTGGTCGCAGTTTTAGGACATACCCGGGTGCAGAGGGTATACAGGCCCCTTAAGTGATTTTGCGGTTTACGATGGAGCATGCTTGCCTGGAAGAAACCGATTCACTTGTGATTTGAAGACACCTTATATTGTAACTATTGAGGAATACCCATTCAGGCAGCGCATTCCACAGACGAGCAGTTTGCACAATAAAAGTGGAATCAATGCGCTTCGTACGGATTTTCGGAATATAAAATGTTTTGACAGTAAGTAATGTAGGTAAATACTTTGGCAAATTTTATATCTGCTTTTGCAAAAACTTAGTGCTTCAGAAATAAAGTCAGAAAAGTACAGTTTTCACGTCAAATACGTGGAAGAGATGCGTAGAAGATGAGACTGAACAGCGGTTTCACAGTTTTAGCTTAAAATATATATTCATCATCATCATCTACAGCCTTCCTTATCCCACTCCTGGGTACCTGCTTGAATTGATTTATTTGCAGTTCCTTTTGATAATAAAAAAAATAATAGACATATTTTATTTATACTACATGGGAATTACTCACGTAAGATTAATGCCCGTGTAATATAAATAAAATGTGTGAAAACCACGTCAGTTTCCACAATAATAATAGACACATTTCTGTTTTTTTTTCTGAATATATTTCATATTTGTCTGTAACAAATATGTGAAGTTAAATAAAAGCTTGTACAAATAGGCAGTCATGGGGACTGCCGACAGAAGTGAAAACTAATACGTTACATTAGCATGTCGGTGACGTGGTCACATTGGCATGACGGTGACGCGAACCCAAAAGTATTACCCCTACCAAAGATCACCCAACGCGGCTAAATATTTTTTTCACTTTAGTAATGCGGCTTAGATTCTCAAACTGCATTAATATAAGCGCATAATTCAAACATTTTGCCCGATATTAAAACAGCGCTATTTGCTCGTAAAAGCAAAAAGGGTTCTTCTAAAGCAACAAAGTTCACCCAAAAGGCTATGCGAAAGGTTAGTTCAAAACATTCAATTTAGGGCTTACAATAACATCGCTTATGCAAATAGGGAACTCAGATAATTCCATTTGTACGATAAGGTAATGGACACAGTGGTAGCATTCAGGGACGTGTTATCATCTCGACCCAAAACTTCGAGGGTTTGCCGTCTGCCCGATAATACTTACAGTAAACTAGTAAAAGGCAGATAGACAACTTATATCAAAATGTTGGACGGTAATATAAATATAAAAAAAAGTTAACTGATTGACTTCTTAACCTATTACTATATAAACTAACCATTACCCATTTTTCTTAACCATTGTTTCCATAGTGTTAAGGAATTTTTGGAATTTGCGTCTGTGATGTGAATGGGGCACAAAACATTTGCCGTTTTGGTTTCGCCGTTTTCTGAACCTATGCATCTGCCACGTATTAGTTAGCTTCAACAATAGAAAACTGCTAGGACCAGTTTCCATCAAATCGGATTTCGGAAATAAAATTTGCATACAAACGTGTTATATGCGGTAATATGCAGAAACTCGTTTGAAAACTACATCAGAACTCGATGGCAGTCGGTTGTATAAAAGGTTTTCATTTACTTTTATAAAAGGTTTTAATATGGTTTTCCTAAACTGTACATGTTAGAAATCAGGTCTTGTTTTTCATATATTATTAAATTCTGGGTTTTCTCTTTTATTTTTACAGAAAGAAAGCCGATGCCAACAAAGTCAGTATGCTTAAATGTTATGCGAAAAGTACCAGCTGAAAGTCTAGGATATTGTTCTGTTGTAATTTTTTAGTGCCTTTAAGTCAGGGTTACATCTAAACTCAAAACATCCATGCCATCCACAGACGTATACCTAAGTTGACTTCACAAGCGGTCCAATCTGTATGAAAACTAAACGTGTAAAAATTTTCGTACCTAAAAATACTTGAAAAAATATCTTTATTCTGTCGGATAACTTTATTTATGGTATTCTTACAACATAGTATTGTACAATTGCCCATTTTCGTTTCAAACTGACATGTGTTGTCTTGTCACGGCACCGATTGATCAGACTATGGTTTTAGCTGGCCCCAACTACAACTAATCGTAGTTGTATTGGAAACATGACATGCAAGGTAAGTTGACATGTGGCGTCTACTTGGATATAGGTGAGTCATTCCATCGAGCTGTCTCAATTATGCTCAGTACTTTGCTATTGCCAGGAAATAAGACAGCAATCTGGAAAAAAATATTTTAACAGGGAAAGTTTAGTATGGCTAAAGATTGCAGCCGGATTCATTGGTCCGATAAGTTTTGCACTTCAGTCTATGCTCATTTCACTGCGAATAGAAGACGCTGTCAAAAGATCATTAGAGAAAGTCTAAACGGAGGATGATGGTCATGACATCCGTCATTGGTCATGACCTCATACCTGAGGAATACGATCCAGTGAATACTGAGGAGGACGTTAGAGTACCGTAGGTGTCAGAGGCCATACGGCCAACTGCTTACGCGGTATCAAACTAGCATTAAAACCGCGCAGTTTGGAAAATCACGCAACGTGAACCTTAACGCGCCCAGATACGGTTTGCGGTCGCGCAATTTTTTTATCACCTAAACAGGATTGCTTTAAGCAGCTAGGCGCAAGGCCCCAGTATCTAGTTTGTGCTTGCTCAAAACCTTTTTTCTACACTATTTCTAATGATTATGGTTCCTAACACAAGCTTTAATTATTTCAACCTCAACGCATATCGCTACCCAACAAATTTCTCTAGACATTTACACAAGAACTATCCGTGTAATATTGCGGCCTCTAAGATAAAAGAAATTTAGCCCACAAATGAGGGCAGCGTAAATATTCGCATAGCGCCGTGCAGGAGGCAATTTACTTACATTTTTGTAGCTCGGCCATATGTTGCTGGTAAAATGGCGGTAGTGTGGTCTTAATTGTAACGGTGGAACCCTTTTGTGGGTTCAGTACGATGCGGTATAATTTTGCGGAAAGTTCTCTTTATAACCTACCTTTACTGGGCAGAGATTAACCGTGCGGGTGAAGCGTAGTTAGATGTAATGGTTTATTCCGGGAATATTATACCTACTTATACATAATATTGTTTTATGCATGGGTGTGCGTAAGTTGATAAGGATTTGGGTTATTATAGACTAGTCGTTATCAGTTTTAAATATAACATCTTATTTAATAAGCTTTTTATATATACCCCTTGCTTACAACATAAAAAATCGATAAATCTATTCGTGTCCAGTGTTTTGGCGCCAATGTAAAAAAAAACATGTCCAGTCATTGTTTTATTTTCCTAAACTTGTGTATCTTCGAGTGTTCATGTACATTAACACCATAATGATGTTATTTTTAAAATACGATAAGTGTTTGTGGACATGCACGTGTTTAAAAGTAACAGTAAAAGAGCTTTTATTCATCCACATGTACTTATTAATTACTAGTGACCCGCCCGCCCGGCTTTGCACGGGTGTAATTTACGTGCGGAGCTGGGCCGGGTCGCTATTTGTATATATAAACCTTCCGTGAAAATGTATCTAACTGATGGTGAAAACTGCATCAAAATCCATTGCGTGGTTTAGGAGGAGTTAGCGGCCATACATTATGTTATATATATAAACCTTCCGTGAAAATGTATCTAACTGATGGTGAAAACCGCATCAAAATCGATTGCTTGGTTTAGGAAAAGTTAGCGACCATACAGACAGATAGACGGGGAAAGCGACTTCAATTTATACTATGTAGAGAAGAGATAGAGAAAATAGAGATAGAGAAGATAGAGATAGAGAAGAGATATCATTTCATATTGTCAACAGCAACTTTAACAACAGACAAAATTTCAACATTACATTCTTTCATTTCGTTGTGATTCAGGATTATTTTAGTCATTAGTTTTAAATGCAGATACCAGTTTCGAATAAATCCGTTTGGTCTTTTCACTCGGCTCCGCTTGGGGAACCTTTTAGCATAACTATACGACTCCAATGCACTGCAAATACAGTTTTCTAACTCAATATACCGGCGAGTGCTAGCTCCGTACCCGAAGGCTTTCCATCCATTTATTTTAGCATTTTGCCTGCAATGCTCGTGAATATAATTCCTTACCTATGCAGGTTTACGCGGAACGATGGTACTAAGCTGAAAGGAGGTAATTTTACACATGATTTTGAACAACATTGTCAACTGTCTGTCTGTTCGCCCGTCTGTCCGACTGTCCGTCTGTCCTACCTATTAACAGCTGTATCTTTCGAACCGAAATAGATGGCCAATTGAAATTTTCACAGAATATGTTATGTGACAAAGGATTACTTAAAAAATAATAAAAAAGTCCCCATACAAAAAACTATTTCATATGTATTTTTGTATTAGCTCTAATATAGAAGCGGTAATACGTACAAGCGTCAAACTTGGTATGATTATAGTGAAAACTCTAATTTATTAAAAAAAAAAAAAAAAAAAAATGGCCAAGTGCAAGTTGGTGACATTCATACATTTCTGTTCATTGCCGAGTTATATTTGTGGTATACTCGAGCGTCACTGTAGCAAAACGTTTACTATGTATTGCGTAGCAATTGCTTCGACTATTTTGGAAGGTGTTAAGACTGAACAATAACTGATTGTATTTTGTGGTGGTACGGAACCCTTAATGCGCGAACCGGACTTTCACTTGGCCGGTATTATGGTTAAATTGAATAGTATAATTTTTTTTCTACGTAGTTGCAACCCTCCCACTAGATGGATCGACGACATTATATGTGAGTTGCGGGTATCCAGTGGATGCAGATGGTAGGCTGTAGTTCAGTGTGGAGGTTAAAGGGGGAGGCCTATGTTCAGCAGTGGACGTTCTGGCTGATGATGAGTAATGAGCTTTATTCGTTCTTCGATTTTACAAAAATACATTCAATAACTTTTTTCCTTCAAATTTTTTTTTTATTCGCGAGCAAAATTCTAGAATTATCTAGAGTTATTTGCTATAATCCCGCTGATTTTTATTCTATTGAAGAATACCATATTAACTAAGAATTTGAAGGAAATGGAAAGAAAAACTTCATAATATAAATAGACAATATTATTGTATAAATTTTTGTATCCATATTAATATGTATAACTGAATTTCCTAATTATAAACTAAGATATTTTTGACTAAATTAATTAGAACTAGATTTGGCAGTTTCGTTTCTCAACTCCCAGAGTCTTGTGAGCATCCTGGAAACAACATTTTCAGAATTAGCAATTTGTATCTGTAAATTTACATGTTAAATACCTACTTCGTTACTAAAATACACAATAAATAAAAAACAACGAAAAACTACAAAAAAATCTTTTAAAAAGATTAAAGCCACAAACATTCAGTATTGGATTCAACTTTACTGGTGGTGGTACTAAACCATCATATTTAATTTTTAAACTAGCTTTGAGGCGTTAGCATAGCAAACCCTTTGATACCCATACCATGGGGTAGCATAAAAATAACTAGTCCACCATCCACAGACTAGGTAAAGCTACTAAGAAAGTCTTTGCCACCATCTTTGGGAGTCCGCCATATTAGAGTTAGAATGACATCACCCAAAATTATAACAATGCATTGTCATCCAACTAAACGGGAATGCAAAATTTCAGCTCATTTAGCGAAATTTAAAACATATTTTTTTTCCCTATTGGTTAGTGATAACTGTTTTAAAATCCAGTCAGGACCCAAAATAACAAGGCAACATAAATAAAAGTTTGTAAAAAGGTCATTGTCTTCATTATGAATAACTTTTACTACAAGACCAACCCTGAAACACGAAACTGAAACCAAAGTGGGTGTAAATACGGAGTGACGATATGTCGTACTAGCTCCAACAATAGAGCTACGTTTAGGTAAACACAACTATTTTTATTGCCAAATCAACAGGCAATCGTAAAAAAAATTCATACTTTCAAAGTACTGAGCGAAAGTAAACAGAATTTTGTGCCTGAACCACCTCGGAAGCTTTCTCTACACAATAAAAAATACGTAAATTGGTTAGGAAATATCGGCGTAAGTAATTGGTGTACAAACATTATAATAATACAATTAAAAAAAACATAATATTTTTTATATACATACAATAGATTTACGTTTGGCTAGCAACTCGCCTTATGGTAAACGACAGTGTGGCCGAGGATGGAACACGTTGTTCTAGAAGAAATTTATTCAATCTAGCTTTGTTGATGCCTAGATTGTAGTTCTCAGGAAACAAGGAGGACGGCAGGGAGTTCCATTCTTGAGCAGTACGTATCATAAATGACGAATTAAGATCCTCCCTTCTTAAGTCAGTTAAAAATAAGTCAATAACAGAGTCCTATCTCACCATGATCAGGGCAATAATGACGTCGGCGCCTACGTCGCCGCTGCGCATCGCATGCGTCCACGCACGTTTCTTCTGCACAACAAAAATCTTACTTAGAATTGTAAGCCCAAGAAGGCTCGAGAACAACATAGCTTAGGCGTAGCATATTCCAATAAGTCACAACATAGAAATATTAAGAACTACGTAGCTTTGGCGTAGCATATATCAGTATGTGCTACGGATATGCTACGACACGAGCTACGAAAATTAATTTGCTTTAAAATTTTGTGAAAATCGTGATCAAAAGAAAATAAAAATACACAAATCACATCAGCTTTCTTCACCTCAACGCTGTGTTTTAGGAAGGACGACACAGCATCATGAGCTTGAGGTGCCGGCTAGCTAGCTATCACCATTAAATTGAAAATCTGTCAACCGTATAAAAGAAGATCTTGAAATGCAGTGTGTCTAAGGGTAATCTACAGAATGAAGGTACTGACCGTCGCAGCAGGGTGGTAGCGAAGGTGGCGCCGCGTCGTCATCGTGCCGCGCGAGTGCGCGTAGCTGCAGCGTGTACGCACGTGAGCCGCCGCCTGCGCCCGCACCCGCGAACGTAGCGTACGGACTGATCTCGTACACATCTAGTAAAGAACATACTAATAGATAATAGAGAAAACACGACTTGTGTCGATACTTTGGCACCGTCACATCTTTCTGGCCACAAAGTAGGGCTGGTTTGGCAGCCTATTCGGCAGAGCAGCACAAGCGGCGCCAAAATGCTTGCCTCGGCAGTGGTTACATATTTGAGGCATTTGGGATCGAGAAATTGGGCCCTTGGGAACAGAGAGCTCACCTGATTTTCAATATTCTTTCAGATTGCCTAGTTAATGCGACGCGTGACCAAAATGCTGGCGTGTTTCTGGCTCAACGCAAATGCATTGCCTTTCAGGGTGGTAATGCCGTCAGCGTGGTAATGGATTGTTATTAGACCTTCAGCGGTCTATGGGCAGTCTAACTGTTTTTGTAGTGCTAGTGTTAGCTTGTATTTTGTTTAGTTAATATAGGCATTTGCCCTTTAATTTATAGATATAACCAACAAGCAACAACACACAACATCACTGTGTTACAATGCCAGGAACTCTATGATTAAACTTTAAATATCTAGTTTAATAACTTTTTTTGTTAAAAGTTCTCTGCATACACAGTAAACACAAAAAAGACTAGATCCTGAAACACTGGCTTCACCTAGTGCAGGGTCTATTAGACAGTCATTTAAACTAGTCAGGGTCTAGTTTATTAATAAAGATTTTTTTTCTTATTCTTCTCAGCACACCCTTTCATTTGACATACATATCATGGGGAAGCATAGAAAATAACTGGTCCGCCATCATTGGCAGTCCACCATATTGGATTTAAAATGACGTCATTTAGTAAATTATCGTCCAAACTAATCGTGTGTATTTTTAGCTCAATCAGTTGCAACTGTTTTAAAAACCCAGTTAACCCAAACTAACAAGGCAATTTAAATAAAATCTTGTAAAAACGTACCTATTTTAAATATTCTAGACATTCATTTGTCTAGATCTGAAAAGACTCGATAAGCTTTTGTTTAACTTTATAGATAAATTTATCTTTCAACAAGTTAACCAAACAAAAAGCTACGGTTCCATTTTGAATCCCGAGTGATTTGAGTTACTTAAACCATCTTAGACACTTTCTGCTAGCTAAACAAGAAACTCCTTTTAGCTCTAAAATAATACAAGTTTTATAAGTAAATTCTATTTAATTTAGTAACGTTATTTGGACTTTCGATGGAGTCTAATCCCTGGAGCGCTGTGGTCTGAAAGGATTTTTGTGTGAATTCTATAAGTACATGACCCAAGAAGATAAAACAATTCAACCATAAGATAAAAGAGTCCTGCAGAAATTATACACAGGGAAATTATTTACGAAAATTCCACATTTTTGCTGTCATAAAACGAATTGATTCGCTATTTTTGTGTATATTATAACTCATTTTTTTAATGCGGCGTTTTAATCTGTCAGAATTTCTTCCCCCCCTTACCGCTTCACGTCAATAGCTTCAAGAGAAAAAGGGAAAGAAAAAAAGAAAACCCCTTCCCATACCTTTTTTACGTACTAGAAAAAAGGAGAGGGAAGAAAGAAAAAGCTTAGGGCCCCATTTTGTTTTGTTTTACGCAATACTACGATATTTTTATTACACATCTTTAAGCGTAGGCTGACCTGGAGGATCAGGTGGTAGTTTGGGCGTCTGATGAGGAGGTGCCCGATATGTTCCACAGGACGGCTTCTCTGCGCTGGTTGATGCACGAGCTACTGCACCGTCATTTCTGCATTTCAAGAATTCAAAAATTATTCATTGAGAATAAAAACGGACGAATTCCACTAACATTTATCTCACAATCTGTTAAATTTAAATAAATTTCCTAGTAAAAATAGGAATAAATAAAAAAACTAATATAATAAATACAACGAATTTCTGTAAAAAAATATGTCAACATAAAATTAAATGTCATAAAAATTGTCATCATAATCATCGGCTTTTTGCCCCTGTCCCATTGGTCAGTTAAGTTTTCACAAGAAGTTAATAACACTTTCGTTACAGTTTTCCAATTGTCACAAATAATATCAAAATCAGTGTTTGTGGAAAGGAGTGCAATGAAGTGGCAGCGGGCGTGAATCAGTGGAGACATGGAGCGCGCCACAGTGCAAATAAAAGTAATAAAAATAATATAAAAAATAAAATGAATAAGTTAAATTACAGCCGAATGTCAAAGGGCAGTCTAGGAGTTTCATCTTAGAAGCGCTACCCCAGGTATCCAGCTCGGAAATATTACTTTTTTTGTAAAATGAATCATTAATTAACTTGCCTACTTAATTAGTGGAAATGTTTGATAAGTGATTGGAATTATTTAGAATACAATTTTCTAATGTGCCTATAACATTTAAATAGTAAATCAGGCGCTCAGGCGGCAAGCGCAATTTTGCGAATTTGGCCGCGCGTGGCAGAATGAAAAAAACAGATGACCGTTCGACCTGCGCCCGGCCGCTTGCCGCATGCGGACATTTACTACGCGACCGGCCGCAGGTCGCTTGTTCGCTCCATGGACTGTGTGCATTTCAATCAAACATCCAAACAAATTTATCAAATATAAAAAATATCTTCGGTTTTAAATTTTTGTCGTCAGGAATGAGAAATTCAAATTCCCAAAATTCAAAATTGTTGCCGACTAAATCCATTGTGTTAATACAAAAAAAACTTATCACTATTTAGGAATAATGAAATGAATACTAAGGATAGAAAATTATTACACAAATGAATAGAGCGCATATTTTTCTGGCCGTTTTAGGTGTAACCCTACGTCTAGTCTTATAATACTTCAATGACTTTATCTAACCAAAACATTAACCTAAACTACGAGTGTAGTCATTACATTTAATTATGATTAGGGACCTGGAGTCAACGGCCATGTGATTGGCAACGCAGTCTAATAGATTTATCGCTCGTAAGATTTCATAGCACCGACGAGGATGGCCGTAAATGTATTTTACGAGTAACGTAAATGCCTCTACAATGTTAGCACAGATGTTAGCGTGATACACGTTAGAGCAGTTTTCTAAACCCTACGGTGAATGAGGAGCTATTAGGTGAAGTTATGTAGCTATAGGTATAAGGTGAAGTTTTTTTTTAAGTCGATAGGTCAATGCCTGGCGATTTCAATTTCCACGCCGCCAGGCATGGAAGTTGAAAGCGCCAGCCATCAATATCAATAATGGACTTGAGGAAAACATCGTGAGAAACTATACCACGGTGATATGAGTTCTTGCCAATGATATACTAAACCTATAGAGTCACAATCTTTAAGTGAACACAGTCAAAAATCATCGAAATGTCGTTGTACATACCCAGACATCAACTATATAGTTCTCAATGGCACATTTACCTACTCTTCGCTTGCATAGTGTTCAACGTCGCTTGTCCGCTATGTCATCGTAGCACTGGCATTACGTGGCGTTGTAGTCGGAACGCGGTTGCCTTACAACTAACCAAAAAGTTTTGACTCTATAGGTATTGTATCCTCGATGGTTCTGACTTCAAGTTGAAGCTCTGTCGCCAATAACTTTAAAGCCAGTTTATATTTCAGGATACTTGCGTTTAATTGTTTATCATCTTCAACCACACCAACTTCAACTGGAAATTATGTATTTCAACAAAGTAGTCAGTGTTTCTGTTTTATAGATTTAAGATAGACGTTTCCATTGGAATAACAAGACACCACCAGTTGTTCACCAGATAATATGTCAAAGATATGGGTAAAATGTAACAGTACAATATAATGCCGTACTATTTATTAGTGGCGTACGGGGTTGAGATCTATTGATGTTCAAATTCTGGATGACTCTCAATAATCTCAAATCTATGTTCGTCAGAAATATTCGCACCAGTATGTCTAGTACCTACTTAAATAACTATAGTCATCGGTCACCAATGAAGTCAGCCTGCGACTGAGTTCAAAGTAACTGTTTAGCAAACGTTCTCATAAAAAGCTATTCTTGTATGTGTCAAAAGTATAAGCGCATTATCTGTTACGGACTCAAAAAAGAATGCACGCTTCGAATGCTATTCAATGCTACTGAAAGTGTGAAAGCTTGTTTGAACTGAAATACAAACTTTACTTGACATTTTGTAGTGCAATTTGCTTTATTCCTAATACACGATAGATTATACATAATACCAAATCATTTTATATGTACAAAAAGCGAAATGTTGTAATTACTTTTGACAATTCATTAAGAAGACACATGGTAAAGTAAAAATTATTTTTCTTAATATTACCTCTAGTATAGTATATTTATCTATGATATTACTCAGCAAACAGTCAAAATTAAGTAGAATACAAGAAGATTGTAGGTCAATCATCTGTGATATTATAATATCTTTCTTTATTTTTTTCTTTATTTATATTAACACTATAGGTGATTGATTGACAGCGCAAATGTTTAGACAATCCCATGATTACAAGCATAAAGTAAATCCCGCGTCAGAAGTTGGATTTTTCTTTTCACAAGAGTTGGCATCACACGTCATCTGGACAAAGCCCCGCCGATTGAAAAGGGTCGATTGTGGAAGAGCGCTTGTGTCAGCGCTCACTCGTGCAGATTGCTAACGAACCAAGTGCTTCGTTTTAAAAATAAGAGGGTGCAGCGGGTAATGAGTTTGGAGGTACCAGAGAGAAATCATTGATAGTACCTACTTGTAAATAATTTCATAACATTTCGATAGATATCCATCATCTAGACTACCTATCAAACTGTATGTACTTACACTGCAAAGTATTCGAAACGTCAGATATTAAAGTAATATAAATCATCATCGTCATAGAAAAGAGAAGTAAATAGAACGGATATGAGAAGGAAAATCTGTTACAAAGCATATGAGTGAACCTTGATAAAACATTCTTATTTAGATCAATGCGTCAAACTCCGCATCACAGTTGCTATACTAAACGCATTACCATCTGAGTCGTTAGGTCATAAATCATTGCTCATCTCATCTCGCTCGCACCCACATGTCATATCTGTCTATCTCGCTCGCACTTACAGGTCTTATGGTATGACGTTTATTGCTCGACGACTCAGTTGGTAACAGATAACTGATTTCGAATGACTGACATGTCGTTTATATGAGTGCAACTGGCTACAAAAAAATTCTTACAAAAAAGGCTTGGCAGCCTTTCTAACTTATACAAAAAAAATATTTTCTGTGATCATCATAATTTCAACCTACCCTGCTTCCACTGACTTCTCTCATAGAGAGAAGGGATGGGCCTTAATCGAACATGTTGGTGAATGTCATATAAATGTCTTTGAAACTTTTTAAGGTTCTAGGACATAAACTGGTTTCTTCACGATATTTTCCTTCATCGTTGGTGAACGATGGTATCACAATACTTATTTAGGTAATAAATAAAACATTGGGGCAGGGACGAAGATTGAACTGGGTGCCGTCAGATTGTAGAGTGCACATGCTACCGCTCGGCCACCATCGCTAATGTAAAATACACGCGATTAAAGTCTAGAATAATGTTTCGGGGTGTGTGTTTGTCAACCACCGTCACTATGAAACGAGATTATTTCTAACATTTTTAGAGAATGGTCACTCCTACTGACGAATCATAGCCCTTCGGGTAGATATTATATAGTGCGTCCTTTTTGCGATTGCCTTATATTAGCCTTTCTCCGTGCACGGACTAATACATAGTTAAGATGATATTTACATCGTTTAGTTAATAAAAACACTTGCTCGTTTATAAACCCGTTAAAAAAAGAATCATCAATAATCCGGCCAAGTGCGAGTCAGGCTCACGCACTGAGGGTTCCGTTCCACTACAAAATTCAATAACGAAAATACCTATAGTTATTAGTTATTATAATTTGGTAACGAACAGAAACTTGTCACCGACTCGCACTTGGCCATTATTTATTATTTATTGTTATACTTTAGAGTGTGTACTATAATCATGTAAAGTTTGATGCTTCTATATATTATCATTTTTACATTAGAGCTAATACAAAAATACGTTTGTTGTATGGGGTATTGTACCTCCTTTTCGTTTTATGTTTTGAATTTTATATTATTTTTTAGTAATCCGCCGTAACATTACATATTCTGTGAAAATTTTAACTGGCTATCTATTACGGTTCGAAAGATACAGCCGTTTAAAGGTAGGACGGACAAATAGACAGACAGACAAACAATGTAGGCTTCTGCTTCCGTAGGCTTTTTTTAGGGTTCCGTTTTTACCCTTTGGGAACGGAACCCTAAAAATCGTAGTCATTTAGTATTATGTAAGTAAAATGTAGTAAAATATTTATTACGTTTGAAGGCGTCAACGAGAGTGTCGTAAACACGTTTTACGATCTAAATATAAAATATGTGTTTGCAGGACGGTCATTTTACAACCTCTTGTATTACAGGAACGAGAATAGTTTTTTTATATATAATACTAGCTTTGCCCCCCGGTTTCACCTTTGGGGATTACGCTTTATAACATTAGCTATCTACCAGTGAAAATCCCGTTAAAATCGGTCCAGCCGATCCAGTCCATAAGAAACATACATACATATGTACATACATACATTGCCTTTTATATATAATGATAAATAAATAGATAGATAGATACATCGATTTACAAATACATGAAAATAGTGTGTAGTATAAAATTCACAAAAATGTATCCCGAAATACCTAAGTAACTTTAAAAAAATATCGAAACTAATTTAAAGCTTGTCGTTTTAACAATGTCTATTTTAATTTGTAATTAATATAGACTAAATGCACAGATTACCTTAATTATACAGTTTTAGTTTATTATTGTGTGTAACATTTTGGAGCGCTGTCCTGAAATCTATAGTTTTGAATATCTTTGTATAGATACTAAAAAGAAAATATACACAATCAAATGAAACATAGAGAACTCCTCATAATTTCATTGGATCGCCAGATGCCATGCACGCATTTCACTACTCCTGAGGCAAGCTTTTAGAAATACTGCAGTGCGAGTACCGTTCTTTATCGATCGTCATATTAGGCAGTTTAGATAGAAAAATTCGATAAAATGCCATTTGATCATTACTCGCTATGATCGACTCTACGACATTTTATCGAAATTGGTGATCGATAAAAAACGGTACTTGCACTGCTGGGCTTCTTAAAAAGTCACTCACCTTTTTCTCCTCAGCAATATAGCTAAGATGGTGAGTGCGGCGAGAGACAATGCAGCGCACAGCGCTAACAGCAGCGCCAGTTCACCCGCAGTCGCTGGGAAGGGCGCGTCAACTTCCTCTGCAAATCCACCTTCCGCAGGCAACGTGTTAAACTCGTACACTTCACGCGTCCAGCCAGCTTCGTTCGACGCTCGAGCCGCCACACGATATCGCGACCCAGGAGATAAACCTTTGGAGTACACGGGTTTTCTTAGCTCTCACCTAAGTAAACACTTCGGTGGTGTTGAGTGATGGTGGTTATTGACAAAAGAGTGGTACTATAATCCACTTCAAAAAGTTTTCGAAGTATATCATGTTGTTGGTTTGTTTGAATTATTTACTATCTGAGTATCTACACATAACTTCTGGCTACAGGCTAAAAGATCTAATAGGTTAAATGAAATACTAATAAGTAAAAGTTTTACACAAAAGTATTAATCGGCTTAACGGGACGTGGGTGAAATTCAATAAACGGAATTCATCTAATATTCTACTACCTTCAAAAAATTACTTGGAAAAAAAAATCGGTGCACAGTCGGTGAACAAATTGCACAACCTACAAACAAAAAACACAGTTGAAATTTAAACTTCTTTTAACGAATTTGGTTGTAAAAGTTAACTAATTCTCAACTAAACTCACCACCAAGTATAACCTCTCCTCCGACAGGCACATCTCTTGCTCCAGCCACTCCTGAGCCAGCCCACTCCAGTTTCAAGGCCACTGGCCCACAGCCGCCATCACTCCACAGACTGGTGTCAAAACTCGCATGAGTCGCATTCGCTCTGATCCATCGAGCATCAGACGGTGCTACTGGGGGACCTCCAGAAGTCCTCACCGCTAGTTCTGCCCCTGGAGTTCCACCAGCGGAACTGTACGCACGGTATGCAGAGCCACAACGGAGGTTTGTGAGTATCACTGGGCCAGGGTTTGATGCTTGGATTCGCCACTCACCCTACAATGTTCATGAATATTAACCGTCAAGTAAGTCAGGGCCCTAATGCTGTACGAAACCACATAACACGTCAAAACACGCCGTAAACGCGTTATAATACGGTAACCATGGTTACAAATAACGCGATAAACATGGTAACAAAATAAAATAAATAAAACACGTCTTCCGATTGGATACTACATTCTCTTGAGAACGCACATAACAGCTTGCACGTCCACGTTATTTTTACATATCAAAACAAGCGTTAGTTTATCGCGTTAGTAAACTTGACATTGCCAATTCAACGCAAATAACGTGACGCGGCCACGTTACGATTTTATGTGGTCATAGAGACATAGAGACACATGGTAAATTTTTCAATAACATTTTAATGTTTTGATGTCACACTCTCACATAAGATTCCATTCCATTAACTGACGTGGATTCTTATGTGAGATAGATAATAAGGGCCCTGAATTTTAATGAACAAGATTTTCAGCATATCATCATATGGCTTACAATACCCAATTTTATTTGTCCGTTATCGCCTACTGCATATCTAATAGGCATAACATGTTGTGCACCATTTGACCCGGTTCTGAGGCAATGTTGACTCGCAATATTTTCAATCACACCAAGTTACTGGGTGCCCGATGCATTTTTCCAGTACTCTGCCACCATCAAACACAGTTTAGCAGTTATTAAGACTCACGTCAGGCGATGCAAGCCTCCAATGCAGCGTGTAAGCCTTGGGCAATGCATGTCCAGGTGCTCTCAGTGCAGGTCTTAGCTCGACTTCCAGCTCTCTTGCCCGCGCCTCTAGCAATGCAAGACCAGGTGCTGCGGGTGGTCGAAGCACTACCACGCGCCACGTCGCTGAATCCGACCCATGCGGGTTCTCTGCCACGCAGGTGTAGTTGTCCGCGTGAGACAGCTCTAATCCTATGATGAATAAAAAGAACATGCTAACTTTTTTAAAGAACAGCAATCAAGCAGGTGGTCAGTCTGATGGAAAGCTTAACCACCCATTATGGGTATATGGGTTAAGACTATCGAAATCGTTGATACGTTACCAGTTGAAAAATATTTTTGGAAACCCTCAAAGGTATTGTTAAAAGGCCATAAATAGCCATTAAATTCAAAGTTAGCAATAAATTTACAAATGCTGTAGAAATATGAGACCGAAAATTACCATAAGAACCTTACCCCGTATCAATAGTGCATCTCCATCCAGGTGAAATGGTGGCCGTGGGTGGATGGGACTCCCTGCTCGTAACCACCGTTTTGATGGAGGTGGGGCACCTCCGACAACACATCGAAGTGACAGCGAGCCTCCAGCGGCTCCCATAGCCACGCCTCCAAAAGAAGATATGCGGGCAGGAGCTAGGAAAATCATACCAATCCACCATGTTACACTAATATTTTAAATGCCGAAATAACCCTGGTTCCCAGGCCAACATTGTCGGCAACAACAAAGTTTTCAAAAGATTCTCTCTCTATCTGTTTCTGTTCTTCTGTATCTCCCTCTATCCTTCTCTCTGTTACTTTTTCACTAACAGCTGAACCGATGTTAATGAAATTTGGCGAAAAGATAGTGTGCATCGTGAATAATGAACTTAAAATACGGGAAAACTAGGAAATTGCGGTTGGTTCTGAAACTATTCAGCTTCAATGACCATCTAAGCAGGTAAAGCCGCGGGGTGTAGCTATTTGAAGGTTATAGAACTCATTAAACTAAAGAAAGTGTATTGCATAACACAAACCTAAAGCGCTGGTTTGACAAGCAATAGCTGAAGAAGGTGGTCCTTCCCCGGCAGAAGTGGCTGCTCTCACCCAAGCTTCATACGTCCTGCCAGCTCTCAGGCCTCTTAGAGACCTCATACATTCTGTACTACCACCTTCCCCTTCGGTGCAAGCGTTCACTCTAGTAATGTTTGGTTCTTGAGATCTAAAATAGATTAAAATAATATTCACAACCCATATCAAACAAACCTGGAAGTTTTGAGGTGATATCACAGCGCTTAAACAAAACATACTTATAATATCAAAATAAAAAAAAGATTTTACTCCATATCCCTGGCCTTGATTGGTTGAAATTAATATCGAAATAAAATCAAACAAAAATTTTACTCTTCTCATTTTCCTTGTATGGCGAATAAACTTTCAACTACCTCCTTAGAGTCAACTATGGGAGATCCAGCACTTACCCTGATAGGTCTTTGACGTAGAGAGTGTAATGTATAAGTTTTCCGTTTGGTTCTGGAGGTGGAAGCCAGGACGCTCTTAGCGATCGCTCTCCTAGAGCAATTAGCTTCATACCTCCTGGAGCACTCGGCACTAAAACATGACCATAAAAACCTTTAAAATAAGAGGTTCATTATGTGCTTGGTGCTTCAATAGTAGAAAAAATGGAGTAAGGATAGTTAGCAGTGATTAGGAACAAAAGATTGGAATGAGTTGCGGTGCCAGGCAGTAGATTCGTGTGAGCTGATTTCGAAGACAGCAAATCTGCCAATTGGGCCTACGATACAATACAATGACTCTTTATTAAAATACCACAAAACAAGAATAACATAAACATTACAATAAAAGTATTATCTAGGCTTTTAACAAGCGGCCATGTTAGTATACTATTTTCTGGCTTGTGCACGGCAGAAAATATTTCAGAAATACTTCAAACTTACCATCTTCATCAGTTCTGCAGACCTGTGGTGCAGACAATGGCCCATCACCAGCTGCGTTGTGAGCTCTTACTCTTATCTCGTATTCAGCATAAGAAGTCAGTCTGGACACTGTTGCTTCTTCTACCTGTCATAAGTGTAAAATTAGCTTTTACTCCTATCCAGTATTCAGTATAAGAAATCAGTCTGGACACTGTTGCTTCTTCTACCTGTCATAAGTGTAAAATGAGCTTGTATTCTTATCCTGTATTCAGTATAAGAAGTCAGTCTAGACACTGTTGCTTCTTCCAAAACACGAATCAAAGTTAGGACTACACTAATATTAAAAACGCGAAAGTAACTAGTAAGTAAAAGTAAGTTGATCTGCGGCCTTATTATAGAAGTTTGATTGTGATCGAGATTGCATGCCGTCCCGTTCGCATCTACTTACTCGCACCACGTGCGTAAGTGAGATGGCACGCGATCGCGATCACGATCTGAATCATCCATAATAAGGCATCTGCTCTTGATTTTATTTTGCAAGGAAATATGTACACTTACATAATATATAATGTATTATGAGGACATAGGTTCTTTTATTACAAAAATGCGAGAAAACTAGATAATAGTAAGCAAAAGAGCAATTCTCTTTACAGGTTTTTTAAAAACTCTGACGCTGAAGAGAAGATTGTAAATAAATTTAATTACAAATTCTGATCACTTTTGATAGTTTTTTTTTCGTAAGCTAGCGGCTTATATAGTACACCTGGACACAAAACTAATCTCGTGGTCGAAATTATTCGATATCCCCTTGTCTCGCTAGGATCAGCCAAAGGGACCTAAAAGTCAACTATTTCATTATTATCAACCGAATTTTTAAAAGGAAGTTCTCAATACGACTGTTGTATACGGTTCCGAACTTAAAGGGTGTAAACGGTAAAAAATGGACTCTATTACTAAAGTTACGTTGTCTGTCTGTCCGTCTTGTACCTTTTAAGGGCTATATCTTTCGAACCATAATAGATAGCCAGTAAAAAATTCATTCAGTCTGTTTATTTTTAGTCCCATTTAAATTTTTATAAAATATTTAACATCTAAGGCCAAAAATAGGGATCTCGTTTATTGAACTACTCGTAAAGTTATTTTTTTTAATAAATTAATTATTTTAATATGTTTTCAACAGCCGATACATTTCAGGGATATACACCGAGTATAGTCTCAAATAGCTGAAACCCAACAGTTTTTTATTTATGCTGATCTAAGACAGAGACAAATTCAAACTAAAAGGGAGGCAATCTTCCTTACCTGCACTCTAAGATACGCGTCCTGGGTCGGCAGTAACGGATCGGCGTCACGTCTCGTGTACTGTAATGTGTAGTGCGTGATCAATCCTCCCCGGGTATCGATTGCAGGGGGTCGCCACGACACCCTGAGCGACGTGGACCCACTCGAAGTGCACGTCACACCTTCTGGCCCGCCGGTCGGAGCTGTGAAATGTATTGGATTAAGAGCCGTATTACAAAACGCGTCGTACAATTATAGTTACCTGGATTTTCAGGCTTGGAACGAATTTTTTTTAACGTAAATGCCCCACCAATGCCTATCAAATTTCCGAGCTAGAACCGAGACTTAAGCGAAATGAAGGTATAATAAAAATAATGATTTATTTATTTCAAATACAAATAGGTAACAATGCAACGAAGTGGCTCTGCCTTTTGCGTTAGTTGAAAACTGTGTTGCCGTTAAATAAAGCTATTATTATCAAGACAAATGTAAAATAAGCAAATCATACAATAAAATTGTTTATTTCACGTCAGTTATTTAACAAAATCCACTCTCAAACTCCGAGAGTTTTATGAAAAACTGCTTTTGTAAATTGGAGGTATTAAATTATTGTATTAAGTTTTTCCAAAATTTGAAGCTGTTATTTTTAATAAAACAAATACAAATTTATATCTTACAAGAATTAAATTTTACTATATATCTTTCTATTTGATAAAATAAAAGCTACAAATTCAGTTTTAGTTGCTTTTTTCGTAAAAAAAATATTTCGTAATATGAAAGGGCTCTTAAATTGTTTTTTTTTTTAATAAAGAGCGACCAGCAAGCTTCCGATCCGAAGTATGCGAAGTATGTGATCCGTCTGATGGTTAGTAGAAACCGATGCCTATGGACACCTGCAGCACTAGCGGTGTTGACGGTGCTTTGCCAGCCTGGAGAGGTAGTTGTAAAAACTCTTTTTGAAACGCTTTATGTTGAAACTCGGCGGGAAGACTTTTGGGTGAAGGACATTCCACACCTTGCCACCTTGGTCCACGGAATAAAGGAGCGGATTTTATTACAGTTTTGGATTTAGATGTATGGGTGAGCTTTTTGACGGTGTCGTGGTGTGCGATAGTGGAAGTCTGATGCAGGAATGAGATGAAAACGCTTTTCAGAGTATTCCCCGAAAAATTAGGTTTATAAAATGCAGAAGGAAATCCACATATACAGGGTGTATGGGGAACACTCTCGAAGCCAAAAGAAGGTAATTGTACTCATCATTATGAACAACTTTTACTATGGGACCAACCCTGAAATCGCGAAAAAAAAATCTGCTGTTCCATACATTTTGTCAATTAGTGTCAATGACCGTTTTCTATAGAAGAGCTGATATTTTTTTCGCGATTTAAGGGCTGGTCCCATAGTAAAAGTTGTTCATAATGATGAGTACAATTACCTTCTTTTGGCTTCGAGAGTGTTCCCCTTACACTCCGTATATCTTCAGATGCAGTATATTGCATTATGCAATGATCCTGTTTGTCAACGATTATTCAATAAAATCTACGTTTGCTTTGCGCACTTGTTAGTGAAGTTTTGTAGAGCAAACATATTTCAAACTAATAAGTTTGTGCAGGCTGAGTGACCAGAATTAAATTCAGGGTTTTATACCTTCCAAAGCATTTGTTTATTCTCAAGCTGCACTAGTGTCGTGGGGATTTTCCTTTTTACACTACTGACTGACAGTGATGTGGGTAATTTTAACTGGGTCCATTTATTCATTCCCGACGAATTCCAACTCTCCAAACATTCATATTTAGTTGGTTGAATAAAATCTACGTTTTTCCAGCAAAACAAGTAAAGTCATTTTGATATGAGCTTTTAAATAAGTAGGTACAAGCCACTTCAGAAATGTTCAACGCTGTAATTATATTAAAAAACAACAAAAATAAGTATTTTTTAAGTTCCAAGCCGTTTATTTTTTCGGTTCACGAGCCCTTAAAAGTAAGTGACGCAATAAATGGAAAAATGAAACATGCTCGCAAAGAGCCATCAATTTATTCTGAATCGTCCGACCTAGATCCAAAGGCCACAGTCCAATTAAGCCATTTTGCATTTTGATGGAAAATTTACG
Organism: Agriopis marginaria; assembly: GCA_932305915.1. NCBI lineage: Eukaryota > Metazoa > Arthropoda > Insecta > Lepidoptera > Geometridae > Agriopis > Agriopis marginaria. Next base: position 6,386,014 of record OW029925.1, on the reverse strand, counting down.
ATCGCAACGTCGAGTCGATAACAGGGTACTGCAGATTTAGTCACGCGACAGTTGACGAAACTTACGCTACGTTTCGGACAAAGTTGGAAGTTGGTGTAAACAACTTGTCATTGTAATGAACCAACTCTACGACAAGGTATAGAGCGTTCGTGACCGATAAACATGACATAACTCACGCTATGTTAATCGGTCAAGACAAGCTCCCAACTGGTTTCGGAGCCATTAGAACTCCTTCATCAGTAAATACGTGCGCTCGTAGAGTCGGTCCAGCTAAGGGCTGCGGCTATCTCACTAGCGCATTAATTGAACGTTTTCTAAAGACCGTGCAGTCGATGCGCAGTAGCTTGCGCGAGTACTAGTGCCAGCCATTCGCGTAGCGGCGCGCACTACTCGTACGAGTACTGTACTTGTACTAGTTCAAATGACTCGCGTCGCGCGCCTGAAATGGACATGCGATTAGTTTCACGAATGTTATTTTTATTGCTTACCATAAGAAATAAATGATGCATGATATTTCTACATGCCCCTGTTCGTTTTGAAAGATATTCAGCGCCGTCAGTGCAATAACAACACTCCAGAAACTGCCGAATAAAAGAAATGGTGCAAGTACAAGTCGCGCGGGTATTCGAACGCTGCATAGTGGGCGTCACGCAAGTCGGACAGGGGTGCAGAAGGTGTAGTGCGGGGAAACGAAGCTTCACTCGCGCGCGGACCAGAGTGAGTACTACAATCTTCCATGGTACTACTAAGCAACTTCCACTGTCACTGGCACTAGGCAAAAAGTGTTTTAGGTTAGCCCGTTGCCAGACTAGGTAAAGCTAATAGAAAGTCTTTGCCCATTGCAGCGATGTGCAGTAAACTCGCGCAAGTACTGCACATGTTCGTCGTTCGATATCAAAACTCATGTTCGTGATTTGTTAACTAAAAGCCCTCAAAAATCTTTAATGCTACGATTTAAATCTTAAGAGTAACAAGTTGACGCTTGATGAGTCCACAATGCGCAGCAGATTTACCACTTTCCCCGCTACTACGCGACACTTTGACAAAACTTAAGCTGCCGGAGTTTAGTGCAAAGTTCGCGGAAGCAGTGTAAATAACCTGCCATCATGAAGGCGCTTAAGTTTCTCTGATGGCTAAACTTTTCAGTTTGTAATCGTTTTGGTGGCAAATTTGTATTTTTAGGGTTCCGTATTTTTTATTCGACCGCTTAAGAAGTGGGCTAATTATTTTCACCTTAACGCTACTACCGATTTTGATTATGTTTTTTTAAGGCAGGGATGATCAATGGGTAGTGGCGTCATCATAAATACAGACGGTGACATATCGAGTGAAGGAGAATTAACAGTTAATGTACCCCTTGAAACGCACAATTCTTTAAAAATACACTCATTTTAGCAGTTTTTTTTTAGTTTTTTTTTAATGTTTGTTATTTTAGAACTCCGTAATTTAAAACCCGATAAAAAACAAAGGATACATATACTTTATACTTTTAGTCCCATAGAAGTTGCATCAAAATCGGCCTAGTAGTTTTGATTTTAAATCAAAATAACAAGAAAAAATATGTCGACCATCAAGTAAATGAAATTGTGTATTTACTAATTTTTGTATTAATAATTATTAAGAAATAAATATAATGTGTATTTTAATGTTCTATTTTACATGTTTATAATGCTAGCAAATAGACTTTAGACAACCACCGTAGCCTACAATTTGTTCCTAAATGCTATATGTATAACATAATTCGTGCAAGCTTAGCTTTTTTTAATAAATATATTTTATAGGTTCCTGACTTTTTGTGTGGAAATAGAGATAGAAATTTTAATATCGAGCCCATAAACCAATAACTTAGCTAGCAAAGCTGACTTATGTGACCAATAAAGTTACCTCTGTAATTCAGAACTGTCTTCGACGATAGAAGTCGTAAGTCACGGTGGCGGTGAGATGAAAATTTAAGATAGGGTTCGATATTTTTGCTCTCTTTTTGAACTTATTCTATTTCAATTTTGTTTTTAAGCTCACAAATTGCCAATTGTGCATTGAGTGAAATACTTGAAAGTATATATTATTATATTTTTTTTACATCGGACTAGGCTAACGTTTGACCGCGATCTCGCCTGATGGAAAGCGATGATGCGGTCGAAGATGGAGCACGTTTGCCCAGTAGTTACTGAATCTATGAAGATCTGATACCGGATCAGTTTTTTTCTGTATTGGTGTATTGGTTTATCGAAATACCTGTTTACCTGTTTACATGAACCGAAAGACGCAGTGTAAGTAGGCCTCCCACTGGATGGACTGACGACATCGTGAAAGTCGCGGGAACACAGTGGATGCAGAGGGCAGGCGAATGTCGTTCAGTGTGGAGTTCTAAAGGGTAGGCCTTTGTGCAGCAGTGCACGTTTTCTGGCTGAGCATGATGATGATGTCAATCGAAATGATCAGTTTAAAATTTAATTTTAGTTGGTGAGTAATGGTTAATTATACAGGGTGATCAGTTAACATCCTCTAAAGGTGGCTTTAATACGTCAAGACAAATAACTTTTGTTTAAAGACTAATCAAAATTCACGAAAAAAAACTGCTATTTCATACATTTTGTCGGGAGTAAATTATTTATTTGTACGGAACGGCAGTTTTTTTTCGAGAATCACGAAAATTTGTAGAACAAAATCTGTTTGTTTTGATGTTACTTGGCCACCATTAATATGATGCTAACTGATTAGCTGTAGCTCTGTATAGCTTTCCAGTAGGATTCACCTACGTTGTGGAACACATACAAAGATGCAAATAACTAACACTCGAACTTAGAGCAGATATTCCTATTCATCATCCAAACATCTGGCTATATAGCCTTACGGGTTGTAAGTACTTTTTTGTCATTTTGCAATGAGCAATGGCTGAAAAGAAGAGCCGAGAATTGGGCTAATATCGAGCTTCAAGGAAAACCTATATGTTCAACTTCTGTTATGATAATGCTATTCTAATAATGTTGAAACTAAATTAACAAAAACTTACGTGATTCCAAAGTATGCCTGTAGTGCGGCGTCGACAGCGGCCCAGTCCCTGCAGCATTGTAAGCCCTCACTGTGACTCCGTATCTAGTGGCCGCCTTCAGCCCCCTCAGGGTAGTGCTAGTGGCGTCCGCACTGGCCCCTGACTCCGACCCTGGACTGTCGCCGATGACGCCTTTACCGTCTTCTGACACCTCCCACCAACGGATAGTGTAGCCGAGGAGAGTTCCGTGCCAGGTCTCTCTTGGTGGTGGCTAGGGAAAAACTGATGTCTTAGTAACGTTAAGTTCGTACAGACCAAGTCCCCTACCCCACTTAACCCAGCTTAATAGTTTTTAAGGCACGGAAGTGTTTTGGACATAATCTAACCACAGAATTTTTCCTATTACGTCGAGGGCTTCGCGATTATTGTTCTAAGACAAATAACTGGTACGTACAGTTATTGGTAAAGTTGGTTTTCGACTTTTAGTTATTAGTATATGAAATCAAATATCTAAGATCAGACAAACAAAGGAGATTTTGTAAGGTGACGTGGCGGGTGCGAACACATCTGGCCTAAATCAGGCTTGATGCCTTTAGTCGAACTCATGCTGCTGATGACTTTTTTGCCTTTTTTTACATGTGGACTAATAGTTCATTGGTGTTGCTGCAAGTTTTTTAATGTGAGTGAAATATGGGTAAGTTTGCCGTAGTTACAATTTTTGCGTTAAGCAGTTTAGCGGTATAGGGGAAAAATAGGTGAAACACGGAGACCTAACAAGAACGATAATTAACGCATATCTCCCTTCTTAATCTGATCTGAGTCAAGTAGGAAATTTCGATTGATTCACATTTTTTCATTACGTTCACATTTCTAAACCAATCTAAATAAATATTGCAAAGGAAAAAATACGCTTGAAAATAGTACTCTAACGGATTGTAACGTCTAATAAAATTATGTAACAAACTTGAAACAATACGTCAAACGCCATTGCCAAACATTTTAACCCAACATGCAAAATTTTCCTTGAGCTAAATATAGCAAACAAACTTCCAACAAAGAGCTGAAACTGGCACAAACCATTACACCGACAGGGATCCTTAATGGGGTTCTTAGAAACACATTTAGTCAATCGCGTCCCGACGCCACAATACCGATCTTTGATTGGCCTGTGGCCGGCGGTCGTAATGTGCACACTGCCGTATAGGAAACTCTAAGGGGGAGTTGCACCAACTTACTTTAGCTTTAACAAACATCGACATTTTAGTTAAAGTACCGGTTAGGCAAAAAAATTGTTGCACCAGCAGATTTTTTTTAATTACGTCATAACTACTCCTACCCTACTCCTGTCTTCGTTATGTCCATCCAAAGGTTGCCTGGAAGAAATCGCTTAAGGCGATAAGGTCACCTATTATACTGCCGGTCTTGTATTATTTTTAAGTGACTTTTGTATTTTTATTTGGTGTATAATAAAGTTACATATTACTATTATTATAACTTTAACTGTTAACCGTAACCGTAACGCTTAATTTTGTATGATAAATATTTATATCAGATGTATAGAATATAATTCCAGCTATGCATCTGGGTTAAATAAGGTCTCATTTGACTTGCAACCTTGATAACTTTAACTATACTAGTGACTACGCTGATCCAATACATTTCACACTAATTGCTAAAGTCAGCGTTACTATTATTGTCAAATTTATCATAACCTTTACTTTAACTACAACTATAATGCAACCAAGCATAAAATTTGTACAGAATATACAGGGCTATCATCTCAAATCAGAAAAACAAGGTAGCTATCGCAATTATAGTACGATTATAGCTCCTGTTCAATAGTCTCCGTGTCCACCCACTTTTTTACTTTACCGTTAAATCGCTTAACGCAAAAACTGTACCTAAGTACAGCAATTACAAATGTTTCATGCATACTAAGAAACACAGACCTATATCTAAGTAGACTTCACAAGTGGCCCAAACAGTATAAATAAATATTCGGGACATTTTTGCACACACGGTCATCTGACCCCAAACTAAGTAAAGCTTGTGATATGGCTGCCAGAGACTGATATATATACATATATAGGTTTAAATACATACTTAAATAGATATTAACACCCAGATATAGAACAAACACAAATGTTCATCACACAAATGTTTGTCCTAGGTGGGAATCGATCCCACGCCCTCAAGCTCAGAAAGCAGGTTCACTACCAACTCGACCAACGGGCTATCTCGAAAATGAAAACTAAGCGTGTCAAATTTTTCGTGCTTACCTGTGAAAAGAAATGTCTTTATTCTGTCGACCAACTTCATATTTTGTGGTATTCTTACAACTCAGTATTGCACAATTACCCATTTTAGTTTCAAACTGGCACGTTTTGTCGCTGCTCCGATGAGCAGACTGGTTTTACCCGGACTCAATTAAGACTATTTGTCATAATTGTATTGGAAATATGATATGCTAGTTAGGCGACTTGTGGCGTCTACTTAAATATGTGGTAATCTTACAACTCAGTATTGCACAATTACCCATTTTCGTTTCAAACTAACACGTTTTGTCGCTAAACCGATGAGCAGACTGGTTTTAGCCGGACTCAATTAAGACTATTTGTCATAATTGTATTGGAAATATGACATGCTAGGTTGACTTGTGGCGTCGACTTAAATATAGGTCTGTGCTAAGAAACTTGCAGTGACATCACTGAAATAACTTACGTTACTCAAAATAATCCTGTATATACTATTAAATCAAATTTTTTAGGTTTTATCGTACCTGCCATGTGACGTGTAGCTCCCGCGCTCGCAGAGCCCGGACCGTGATGTCACGTGGCGCTCCTCCGGGGGCTAAAACAAGTGTCAACTGCTACCAATCGTCAACAAAAAAGTTAACTATCGATATAAATTAAGTGCTTGAATATAGTAGATTGTACAACGAGTTCACAAGTCATTTTTGCCGAGACGTTTATCAGCCCGAGCTGAAGACGAGGGCGGATATTTGAATTTATGATAAAATGAGTTTTAAGCATGAGTTATACCTTTGATTATATAGAAAATCAAAGAGTTATACACTCGGCTTTTCACTTTCATCATCATCATAATACCTATAGTAGACTTTACTAGAGGCTTCTATGGAGTTTTGGAAATAACATGAGCACCATCACTAACATTTAATAAATAATAATCCACCATTACTATAAATTAGCGATCGAAAATACACAATTTTGGGAAAATAATACAATTAGGCGATACGCTTTTTTCCAAAACCAAAATAGCTAAATTTAACAATGTTCTATTTTTCCTTTTTTTATCGCTGATTATTGGGCAGGCTTACACCATTGTTACCAATGCTCTAGTGCATAAAAGTTTTACTTTTAACATAAAAATTTAGCATAAAAAACAGTTTTAGTCCGCTTCCACCACACAAAACAAAAACTTAACGAGCATGAGAAGTCAAATAAAATACTCATATATTATTAACTCTGGTTTAAAAATTACTGAAAATCGATTAATTGTTTGTGTGACCTCCTTGACAGCTTACTACACAATAAAAAAGGCCTACTTAAATTGATTCACAAATGTCATAATAATCGGTGTGGGTGTGTGGGTACATACATTATTATTAAAAAACAGACGGAATTCTTATCCTGAAGTCCGTTAAAAGTTGAAAGAATTGTAATTAAGGCAAATTTAAAAAGTGTTCTCAATTAAAGTAAAGGAAAATTGATAAAGTGTTATAAGTCCTTATACAAATACTGAAAATATAAATTATACTACAGTATATATAAAACATTTTGAATTGGCTATAGCAGCGAACGCTGATAGAGTCTCATAAGTAAACACTATCCAAAAAGAAAAGAGACACTCAGATTATTTTAATACGCGTCTGATAAACTAAATTTTTCAAACATTAGCGGCAGTACAGATAAACGTTTTTACTGAAAATTGTGTGAAATAATAATAAAAATATGCATGTTATACTTATAATAATTAAATAATTCATAACAATAACATTTTCATTAATAAATTATTCATGAATATTGCGTCCGTAGTTATTTAAATAACAATTTGTCGCGCTTAAAAAAACTAAAGATTAAAAAGTTCTGTCAGCGAGACAGTTTAAAAACGTTACGCTTAGAAACGTTGCTTAAGTTAAACATTGCTAAATTCTGTGGTTAAATTACTCTGTCTTGTTTTCGTTGCGTGGACATTTCCGTCAGTCCGAGAATTGACGAGTTGAATAAGCATTGTTCAACTTAAGCAATGTTTCTAAGTAAGACCGTAAGTTTTTTTCCCCATGAACAGCAAGATCGTAAAACTTACCCTCTTCCCGTGTAGTGAAATGTAGTGGCGTGGTGAAGGGCGAAGCGCCGACGTCGTTATGAGCTGCTATCCTGAGAGCATACCGCGTGTCCGGTAGCAGGCCAGACATGGTAGCGCCTGCTCGTCCCGGACCTTCAGACCTATGGATACCAATTCTAGATATAACTTCAGTGAATTGCGAATGCTGTCAAATAATTCACTTAAGTTGAAGAAGAGCGCTTTACTCATCTGCCTAATCTGTTTAAAATAAGTTTGATGGTTCGTAGAGTGGAAAGGTTTCATTCTTAGATCAAACCATTGAGGTTGCTTAGTTTGTCTGATCTGATGTTCCACTACTACGCACTGTTTTTTTTTTACTTTTTTAAATATTAGTTTGAGCCAATTGTGCCCTATCTAGCGTACATTCGCATGGCTTATTTACTTTACGTGCTTCCGTGTTGATTTAATTGCGTACTTAATTTTTGACAAACTGTTTTCTATTTGCTTGAATTTGTGCTTTTGTCACAGGCTTTTGTGATTACCTTTTGTTGAATATTACGGCTCAGGGCTACATTGATAGCATTAAAGTATTTACTACAAACAGACCAGATTCCCAAATCATCTAGGCCTAAACTGTTCAGTATTACAAAATTACTAAGGGTCCATTATGATGACCGTCCTAAAAGCCCTAAGTACCAAACTGACTAGTTTTCCAAATCACCTAGTCTCAAATGTCTAGTGCGGTATACAAAGTATCTTATATTTGACTTCTACGCTAACATCGGCCACTAACGTCGATCGCCGACGTTGTTCGTTGACGTTGGTAACGAGTACCAATCTATGGGAGCGTGCCATATATTGAAAATTCCCGCGTCCCTTATCATAAGCTTCACTGTGAAGTACTTTGAAGAAAGCAATATATCTATATTTGGTACGCGCAACCGATGTACGCGACTGACATCAGCATTGAAGGAATTTAATCCGCAGCTCATAAAGAGACTATTATACTAGAAATACCCGGACTGGTAGCTATATCATATCGAATTATACAACGAGGCGGCTAATAAAGGTAGGGTTACACGGTTATTAGAGCAAAGTAATCTCTCCAAAGTTTGCGAACTAGTTTAGTAGTCCTATCTATATAGGCTTAGATTAGTTTCCAGATTTTCAGAGGTGAAGCGTTTTGGTGACCTTTTGTATGTTTGCATAATATCAATTGTGTTTCATCTAAATTTAGTTTAACCGTTACGGAGTGAGTTGAGAGTTGAGTGAGAACAACAAACATCTATATAATTATATAGTACCACGCGCATGCCAAGGAGACTCTCTCATATGAACATTCCATTCAGACGCACCAAACGCTTCCAATCCACTTTTTAAACAGAACAGCAGAGATGTGGATCTTCTTACCTGCTTTTATGAACAGGTACACTCCAAGGTAGTCCAAGAAATATGTGGATACATATTTCCTAGGCAAGTGTGCTACATGTTAAACCACATCTTCGCTTTTCATCAGATAAAATTGTGGATAAACGCATTCCTAGTCCGATGTACAAACATAATATACACACAAACTTTTGCATTCAACACATTAGTGTGATAGGACTATGCGGTACCTAATTCGGCGGAGTTGAACGAATAGCACATATATGCTAACCTCAGCAATGGTTACATATTTGAGCTGTTTGGGGTTGAGACTTTAGGCCCAAGACCAGACCCAACTCACCTCATTTTCAAAAATCCTTCGAAGCGCCTAGTTATTGCGACGCGTGACCAAAATGAATTATTAAATATGCTGGCGTGTTACTGGCTCAACGCATAACATTGCCATTTAGCGTGCATGCCAAAAAAATCAACACCCTTAATACCCACAATACAATTTGGGTTTCTTCAAATCACACGAGTGGAAAAATCACAAGTTGATAGTTGCTAGACGAAACCGCGTCTAGACAAGCGGGCTCTATCATAGACCGCATCATCGTTTATATTAGTAAGGTGGTTAAACGCAAGCCTATTACTAAATTTATAAATCAATGTTATTCCGCCTGCCTGCTGGGTACGCTGCCAACTGGTAGTAAGCTTGAGCATTTGTTTTATCTTTAGACCGTCAACGGCCAATGGGTAGTCTAACTGTTTTTGTATTGTTAGTTAGCTTGTAAATTGTAAGGCACTTACCAGTAAAAAAAACGTAAGTTGGTGTGATTTGATGGCTACGTTGGGATTATAAGATTCAACGCTAAATGGAGAGTTGTGCCAACGTCGCGGCATACAAGTGGCTGGGGAAAGTTTAACTTTATTCAGTTTTTTTATCTATTTATTATGAAATGGGCTTTCGTTTGTCCACAACTCACCTGATGGAAAGTGATGATGTGATCTAAAATTATGCACAGTTGCCCATGCCCTATTCACTCTTTTCTCGAAGAGAGCCTAGTTCGAATATACAGAGAAGACCGAAGGAAGCGCATTTCATTCCTTTGCAGTTTGGTTAAAAAAGTAATTTTGGAAACGCTGCGGCTTTACAAAGTTCACGACGACGTAAGGATGGAATGACTGCCTGATGACCTATGGCGGAAATTGGTTGACGGGATCAGCTAAAATAGCTCTTACTACAGCAGTTACACAGTGTTATATAGTGCTATAACAGTTTATACTAGGTCTAAAATTGTCTAGATGCCAAGGAACAATTGAGGCACTGTGGAGGCGCGACCACGGAACACTATTACTCCTAGAGAGCACGACGCAACGTAGCAGAGCGGAAGATTTACTGTAGGTTAACGCGACGCTATCTTTACTCTACAGTGGGCGATGGTTCTAAGCCTTAAATGAGTCAATTTACTATGCGTATGTCATGATTACAATGAAAATACACGTCGAGCTTATCAGCGTTGACACGCGCGCTAACTATTCTGATAGCTGAAATCCACGGAGAATTATCATATTCATTTAGTCTATGCAAACTCAAGACATGTACTTAATCTGAATTAGTCAATGTGAGATTGAGGACTTTGGGTACGTTAGTACTGTTATCTGTTCTGTATTTTGAGTGTACACTATGTGATAACCTGACAGCGGGAAATACAAAACTAGTTCGTTTTTAGTGAAATAACTTATATATGGGGAGACGCGCAGTGCCGTCACCCCTCAGTACCTAATCAGTAAAGTTTTGAAGATAACAATTTGAGAAGCGCTAGTTTAAATAAGCGCAGCGCTTACTATCAGGCAAGTGATTTGCTCGTCCCATCAGTCAGAGTTGTTTGAAAAGAATATTATAAGTAACTTTCTTTGCAAAACGTTAAATCATAAAAGGTTACTCCGGTGTACATTCATCATTAAGACTTTTCCTAAACTTTTCAGCCAGATCATCAGCTAGAGTACACAATATGAAGATAATTCAAGTTAGCAGTAAGGTGAGATTGAGTGGTACATCCGTTGCGCCCCAAGTGTCGAGCAGAGTGGGTAGCGGCGCGTGAAGCAAAGCGTTAAAAGTCTCGCACGGAATCATAAGCGGTAGCGCAAGACAAAATTTAATGTAAACTTACGCAACATGAAGCAAATCCGAGTTAGCCAGAGTAAGGTTGAGTACTTCGGGTGCGACCCAAGTGTCAAGCAGAGCAGGCAGTGGCGCGTCAAGCGGGGCGTTTGCGAGATCTCTCGTCAGGGAGCGGTATTGTAGCGAGTAGTGCGAGACGAGTGCGCCGCGCGCTACGCGCCACGTAACCCGCGCTCGTCGTGACCACACTTCAGATATTCGGAGCTCTTCGGGTATGTTCGGCCGTTCTGTTTGTAGAGAAAATATCACACCAACATGTTTTCATCAAATGATCATTGTCACCTCATCCTCATCATCATTATTAGCCTTTAATGGTCCCACTGCTGGGCCCCAGGCCTTCTCTCTGAGAGAGTATGGGCCTTAATACACCATGCTGGCCCAGTGCATGTTGCTGATTGTCATATGCCTAAACTTCTTTTGGTTCTTGGACATACCGGTTTCGCCACGATGTTTTCCTTCACCGTTTTTGAGCGATGGCATCAGAACTACACATATCTAACATAATTATTTAAGAACTACATAAGTAATTAGTGCAAGGCTGGGTGCCGCCAGATTGTAAAGCACACATGCTACTGGTCAGCCACCATCGCTCTTATCATTGTCACCTAATCTGATATAAAACCTAGTCATATTTTAATGTCACGGCATCAAGATCTACGCATATACAGCTGCGTAAGCGGCTGAAACGCAAATAAAAAAGCATTTGGTCAAACCAAACTGGAATGCTTTTTCGGTTTGGTTTCTTCCTGTTCGGGTTAATAAAAAGAGAGTTAAATTAAAAGCACTGGAGATACGGTTTCTTATATCTCACCCCCAGGAGGAATAGATGGAACACCTCATCTTTGCTTAAGTGTATCTAGAGTTTTTAAATCTCTACATATTATAAATTAAAGTCGCTTTCCGCGTCTGTCTGTCTGTCTGTATGTCTCTATGGCCGCTAACTCCTCCTAAACCACGCAACGGATTTTGATGGGGTTTTCACCATCGGTTAGATACATTTTCACGGAAGGTTTATATAATTATATAACTAGCGACCCGCCCCGGCTTCGCACGTGAATTACACCCGTGCGAAGCCGGGCGGGCGGGTCGCTAGTTATTAATATAATGCTTCATCCTCATCATCATCGTTTCAGCCATAGGACGTCCACTGCTGGACATAGGCCTCCCCCATCGATCTCCAAAAGGACCGGTTGGAAGTGGCCTGCATCCAGCATTTCCCTGCTGTATCTTTTAGGTCGTCTGTCCATCCTACGCTGCGCTTACCGGTCCGTGGTCTCGATTCCAGAACCTTTCGGCCCCATAGGCCATCTGTTCTGCGTGATATGTGCCCTACCCACTGCCACTTCAATTCGCTAATCCGGTGGGCTATGTCGGTATAAATAATATAATGCTTACCTTTTACAAATAACCGGTATATCAATTCATCGCTGCCGTATAAGTTCCGAGCGAGACATCGGTATTCCCCTGCGTGTTCCGGCCCCGCGTGAGGTATGCTCACTTCTGACGTAATCAGACCGTTGCTTGTGTCTCTTGTTTCTATTCCTCCTCCGCTAAAGAACATTATTTACTGGTGAATATTATTTATTTATTCAAAGAAGTCAAAAATAATAATTATATGATTTTTAAAAAAAACTTTGTATGTAAGTGAAATTCTATAAGCGGTATTCATTACTGATAATTTTCCATTCTTATAAGTGGAATATCTTCTTCAAATTTACAAGGGCTGCCCTCGAGGTTTAGGAATTCAATAAATAAATAACACATTAAAATCAGTTCAAAATCTGCGAAGACAGAAACTTTCATGTCGAATTAAAAGCCTAATATGTTATTCTTATGTTATTAGCTATATAGACAGTACGACGCAGTGGACTAAAGCAGTCACATAATGGTGGCCGCGGTTTGCAAACCTATTACCAGGCAGACCACCAGCCCACTCAACGGTAGGTCTACATCGCGAGGGTAATAAGTGACAGGCACGCAATACCGAATCAGATAGCGCACCGAAAATAACATGTACTCAGCAGAGGGTGGAAAATGACTGATTATGATAATGAATTTTTTAAGAATAGTAACTTACTGCGAAGCTAAAGGTCTTGAATCGTGAGTCCAATGAACGTGTATCTCTGGCTCTCCTCTGACAGTGCAAGTGAGGCGCGCCGTAGAGCCCCTGACCACCCATCTCGTTTCACCGCCGCCACCCGCTCTAGTCAGCCGTGGCGGTTCTATAAAATAAGTAGAAATCAATGTTTGTAACTTAACACGTGATATAAACTCAACAAATGTGACTGACTGCACTACAATGAACTTCTTATATTTTAATTTTTATATTAGAGAAGAGCATGATGATGATGGAAGCTGAAAATTTACCATACCTTCATGAGTTTGCGCTCCATGTTTGAAAATATAATATTTTTAGCTACTCATCAAATACCAGCTGCACCATGCGCGCTGCGTTTACTCTTTATATCATTAGCTATCTGCCATTGAAAGCCCCTCAAAATCAGTCAATTAATTTTGGATTCTATGGAGAACATACATGGGACGATATATTATATCTATGTTATATATTATATACATACTCACCTCGCTTTTTATATATAAGAAGAAAATTAAGCACAATAAAAAACTAACGTACACGATTTTTTTCCGCAATTCTTACCTCTTACATCAAGGTAGAACGAATGATGCAGGAACGAATGCTGCACTCTAGCGGTACACCGGTACCAGCCTTCGTGTTCAGGAGTGGCGGCTCTCAACCAAACGGTTCCATCGGAGAGTATCGACCCTCCGCTGGCATCCGTAGCGTCTGACTGACCCCAGAGTACGTGACGCCAATTGTCTCCATCTATGATAATAATAACTTGTATGTATAATTTGTATACCCTGTAATGCCAACTGCATACTCTAGGGCCTCTTGGCGATAACGTGAAAGCGACAGAGCGCGTGAGAGCGTCTAGTGCACTTTAGCTCACAGTATATTTTGAGGAGTATCGGTGGAAGTGTACCTACATACTGGCAAAATAGCTTCTAGCGCTTACTTGTATTCTACTTGTGCCTCACAATAGGCAAAAGGCGTGTTCGGAGGCACAGCAGTGAGATTTCGCATGCTAACAACGACAACAACTGTAAAATTTATACCATATGGATGATTATAAAACGACATAAATAAAGTAGTATTTACCAGCTGAATATTCCCAAGAGATTCTCGGAGTCGGTTGTCCTTTAGCAGAGCATGGCAGCAACAAGGCTGCGCCAGCGGACACAGAAGTGTTTTGCGCTCGCCACACCCACGTCGGCGCCTCTGTTTGGTGAAACTACTTTATATGATCAGCTATTTCAAAATAATTTACAAAGATCTTGAAGGGTAGTGAAGGTGTGGGCCATAAATACCTTTAACTATTAGAGATGAACTGTGACTAACAGATCCAAAGTCATTGGTCGCTTTGCAAGTGTATTCTCCAGTATGTACTGATGTGAGATCTTGGATGATAAGGATTGTGAAGAAATCCATATTTTTCTGTTCGACCTGGAAAAATATAATAAAGCGTGTCAATTTAGAATATTAATAAAGTTAAATTTAACTATTTCAAGAACTGACTAATAATGAGAATTGTGATTATGATACGTACCTTTAGACCTGCAGGTATTGGCAAATTATCCTTATGCCAAATAAACTGAATTGGTTTGTCTCCAGAAATTAAACTGCAAGTAGCTTGTGTGCTACCTCCAACTTCTAGTTCTTCAGGAAATTGAAAAGGGGCTATTTTTGGTGGTTCTGTTAACAAAGACCTGATGATACAATGTATAATACAAATGGGAACTACACAGTAACTGTGAACGTGGTAAGACTTACTATGGACATCAATGCGGACTGTTCTTCGAGCTAATTCTCCACTTTCACCCCTTACTTCGCAAGTGTAGCTTCCAGCTGATTTGCTCCTAATTGAATTCAGTCTTAATATTCCTCGCTCATCACCAGGTTCTGTATTAACGTCTACTAGTGTGCCATCTTCTTGTCTCCAAACTACTTCCCTATAAAAATTTACTTTAACATCTCAATTTCAATGTACCTAAATTTATTGCAAAATAGTTTCACTTACTTGATTGGGTAACCAGAGTAAGGACAGTATAAAATAACATCAGTATCAGTCTTGACATGGATTGCTGATAAATATCTAATATTTGGTGGTCCTGAAAAATATTTAGTCATTGTGCAAAAGATATTTTTTATCAATTTTAGAGCCATAATATTTTAAAATTTCTTACCATAAACATTCAGTCGTGCTTGGTGTGAATGAGAGCCTTTTGAGTTGGTAGCATTACAACCGTATCTACCTCCTTCATCAGCTGTTCTAACAGTTACGCTTAAAGTTGACACTATTGCACCATCTTCTTCGCCAGGTCGCGGTTCTGCTCTTGTATTAACGGTGTACCTAAAAAATCATATCTATGTAATAAAAAAAATACGGGCTGAATGGAGAACCATCTTCCATTTTTGAAGTCGGTTATATATGCATGCTAAGCAGTCATCCAAAATATTTAAAATAATAAAAAATTAAATACCCATGATGAATAAACTTACTTGTCCGGAGCAGATGGTAAAGGACGGTCGTCTAAAGTCCAAAGTATCCTCGGGGATGGAACTCCAGTAGCTGCGCATCTTAATGGTATGGTCTGTCCTATCCTCGTTACTGCATCACTGAATGTGGAAACCAATCGAGGCGACCTGTCTGAAACCCAGTCAAACGGTCAGCGAAGGAAAGCAATAATCAAGAAATCTTTGAATTCATCTTAAGTGAATTTTTTGCCATGCTTTTATTACAAATTATCATTTCAACATGAACTATTACCAGCAATTATAAGTTCAGCTCCTGCCACTGCTGAATCAGAATGATCATGAGCAGTACATTGGTACAAGCCACCATGATGTGCCCGAACTGGTCCAATAGACAACCGTGACTGAGGAGCGTGTAGAGGCCTTCCCTCATGCTGCCAACTTATCGTTATACCCCCACCACGACCACCGTGAACTGAGCAGTTCAAATGACCTGTGCCACCAGTTCCAATCATCTGAAAATGTTGGTGAAAAGGTGCGATTGCAAAAAAATATATATACGTCGTCTAACGTGTCAACTGTATCAACATGAATTTTAGCTAATCATATTATCAGTACCGTTTTTAATAAAAATAGAGAAAAAAACAACTTATGTTGAAAAATTCTAAATCTACTAAGAAATCAATTAAAATGAATTTTTATTTAAACGTTTTGTTGTTTATGAAAAAAAGTACGCACAAACAACAACAGTTCGCAGAAATATGACAGAACGAATTGAATACGAAGATGTAACTATAAGAAGATATTTACCAATGGGTTCGGCGAAACAGTGACAGTCAAAGGTTCGTATACAACCAGTCGTACAAGCACTCTTGGGGATGTTTCAGGGCCGGAAGAGCACGCGTATCTAGACGCATGATGAGTCCTAACGTTAGGGAGTACTAGGGCTCCGGCGTGGACCGTGCCTTCACCCGTAGCGGCTGCCCAGGCCCCGCCCACGTCCTGCCGCTGCCAACTGACGATTTAATGCCTATGTACTATACATATACAAGGCAAGCGAAAAGCAAGTTTGTGCGCTAATTGTGAGGCGGTGTGCAGAAGCCAAGCGTATGTCAGGTTTCTAAGTCAAATGAAAACGCGTGAATATTTGTACTTTTTGCGTGTGTACAAATTTTTATGATCTCTTCATTTTCAATCTAATTCTAAATTTGTATTTTAAGTGAGGCATTGTTTGATTGATTTAAATGTAAATTCGTTTCCATAGTATGTAAGTGCCAAATTTGCATGCCGAAAGGTAGTATAATGGCGAACCATTATTTCTACACGACACCTGTAACTTAAACTAATGGGTTTTGTAAACCAATTATACGCAAAAAATACAAAAAAAAATATATAATATATATATATTGCAAACTAACAATTTGTGTAAGTCAAATGAACGCCTGCTTTTATTTATTTGTGATCCTCGTTTTAAGGGCTTTACTCAACGCCTTATCACACAACTTTGATCCGGCTAAACTAGAAAAATATACTTTTCTGTCTTATTTTGTGAGTTTACGCTATACATAATCAAGGGCATGCCTTTCTAAAAAGAACAAAATTATTCGCAAAAACAGTCTAGCTTAAAAACGTCAAAAATACAAGTTCCAGGCTAAGTGTGTATTTACCGGTTTCTACTTAACATCATGTAGGCTATGGTCAAAATCTTAGCCTGCCAAAAATAAAAAACAGAAATCCAACGTTTGTGCACAAGTGAGTTTAACAAATGTACATTTCTATAATTATAATTGTTTTGAGTTATTAAGTAACCGTGTAAATAAATATATACAGAAAGCGCAGAACGAATATTCGATACCTAATTCAATTCGGAAAATTAAAATTTGTATGGTATACAAAAACTATTTAAGAAAACACGTGAGTAAATAATCAGTGAGTGAAGTTCTGTGCAATTTTCAAAATTTTTTATGGCATTCATAACCTGTTTGACGCATCAAATCATCTTATTTCACACTCAGTAGGTACACTACTAGCTAACAAATAAATACGCTGATCGCGCCAAAATGATTTAAAATGAAAGCTGAAACAGATTATTGGATTTTGCATTTGGCAATTAATTTGGCACGTTAAACATTTAGTACAAGTTGCAGAAATAAATAACTTACGTTACGGAGTGCCCACTGATGTGGCGTAAAATACATGGAAGAACCACAGTTGCCCCTGATCGGGCTTCTATGGAACTTAGCTCAATATTTTCTAGCCAACTGCTATCTGTTAAAAAAAATGCCGTCAATTAAAACGGGGCTCTTAAGAATTTAATCCACGACAAATTTTCACACAAATCAGACCAGGCAAAACTCTAAGAGTATAAATGTTTTGTTTTATTTTTTGTCAGCTTACTTATTTTACATAATGAAATTAAGGACACGCTGTTAATAAGTTTTACAAACGTATTATTGGGAAAGACATTGCCTGCTGCTATTGCCTTACGCTAAAGCAGCAGGCAGGGCTTCAAAAAATATTTTTGTGTTCGTATTTTTTTTTTGTAAAAAAAATATTTCTATGATTATTTTATCGCCTAACACAATAAACTTGATAATGCAAAACTGGTATCATAATAAAACAATACAAATAAGTTATACTGTTGAAGCTTGGCCGAGTCAGAAATGTGTGAAAAATGGGCACTGAGTCGCTGAGTTGACATCAAACAATACTCAGTTGGTTTAATACTAACCATCTGTAGTGAGCTTCAAAGCCAGGCTAGGAAAGTCTAGAGCTACGCACGAGTACTCCGCCTGTATGTCCGCTAGTGTCAAATCTGTGCCTAAAAGTAGACCTCCTGCTCCGGACGTCCAGCGGGAATCTGGAGAGATATTTTGAGCCTTATTTGACGTAGTTTAATTTTAATGTGTAATACTTCTAATAAATCGTTCGATGTTATTTTTTGTTAAAAACTTTATACTAATCAATTCTGTAAAAGATTTATTGACGAACGCTTTATTTTGTGATAATTATATTGTTTGTACTATTTCCGGAAATACGGAAACAGTATTTTGTGCAACTACATAATAATAAAGCTTCTAACAAAGATTGTGCCTCTAGAGAGTTTCCGAGACAAGAATTGTTGTTATGTACCTATTTTCTACGTACTTCAATTCGTATACCTACAGGTTGAAAATAAATTAGGTATATTTTTGTGATAAGGAAATAAGAATTTATGGCAATATTAAAAAAAAAACGAACAATTAAAATGATTATGCTTTTTTCTACTATCCATGACCAGAAACATCATTCATATTATGAAAGTATATATCCTTATAAGAATGATACGATACCACAAAAAATCTGTTTTATAAAAAAAAAAAACAAAAAAAAAGAACAAGACCAATATCCTTAAAAAACATAACAATCTTAATAGACCCAGAAGCTAATTATAGGTCCTCGCGGATAAAAAAATTTAAGGTAAGGATTTTAGTGTGCATTTACGCAGTTACACAATATTTGTCGAAAATACAAAAATGACATAAATAAGACTTAAACAAAGAATTCCCTGCTCAACAACTGCCTAACCGCCACAACGCTCATTCAGAATAGATCCAATCACTTACCAAATCTAATAGATGTTCGCAATGTAATGCAAATAAAATATCAGCTGAAACTAGAGGTCATCGAACGACCTGCACCACGCTACGCCGCACACGCTCTCGTAAACTTTACATTGAGGCCTATTCTGTCATACCACTCACTAAACTAAACCAATCTGATAGGACTAAAATTATCTGCCTCTCTTTTCATTTTAGTACGTGAGAGAAGGATGGGAACAAGTTTAGAGCTGTCAAATTTTGTTTAGAGTGCATCAAAATCGATACCAATGCTAGTTTGCAGAATTCTAAACCACTAAAACGAAACTGAAACAACAAGTGTAAAGACAAATGGCTAAAGTTAGTGATAAAACATTTACCTCCACTCAAGTATCCTGAAGATAGAGGTAGACCATCCTGAAGCCAAGTGATATCCACCAGTCCAACTTGTGGTGATACTTCACAACGTAACACTACAGATCCTCCGACTTTGGCTGGAGTCAACTGACGCGCTGAGTGTGAGATAACGTTGTCTTCCACTGTATAAAAAAACTTTAAAAATAAATTATGTTTATATTTATTTTCATTCACAGGTCTAGCCCGGGTTTTTAAAGGCAGTAGTGGGACCGAAGTCAATACTAAAGGTAGCATTCCGATCTTGGTAACCGCGAACAGCGACCGCGACCAGTGGCAGTGGCTGCGTCGCGCGATCCACTACTCAGTATGAATTTATATGGAATGCTAAACAATGAAAGCGTGCTAACAATGCAACACGTCGCGCGTCGCGGCCGCTGCTGCCGGTCGCGATCACCGGTCGTGGTCGCCGGTTGCGATCGCCAAGATCGGAATGCTACCTTAAGGGCCTCTTATACCATTTGACGGTTTTAAATCAATTTTATTCAGTTAAATTACAATATTTGAGCTGGAAAAAAATACATGTCACAGATACATCTGTGTTAGAGTTTATGATTTGGTTCAAAACACGATACAATAACTTTCCTCGATAAAAAAAAATATCTGAAAACAAAGTCGACCTAGTTTCTTTTTTTCATTTTATGCTCTAATGAAAGCTCGTAACAACCTGGAAATTGCATGAACTAAAAGGCAATTTTATTAAAAAAATAAAAATATTTGGATAGAATTTTGATAGTGGCTAGTTTCGTTTTTTAGTGAAATTAAAACCGTAAAAAGGTCGCGAGAATTTTGGCGCGCTGCGTTCAGTACCGCACCAGGCGTCATCGAGGTCGGACCTATGCTCGTTTTTGTCGTTACACTCCCCCCGCGGGCGTCTTGTCTCTAGCATGGCAAAATATATCGTCGCTATAACTTGGCGGGGGCTGAGGGAGCGTTTTGTTGCCTACGCGAGGAAATGTAAGGGACTATAAAACTATTGTATAGGATAGAACAATTTCGGGGCTACTGTGGGGAAATCTTGATAGTGTTATATGTAATATTATTTTATTATACCACTTTTTAGTAAAAAAAATTTACAATATAAAATAAATATTATATTTAAAAAAACAGTAAATCTAGGATGCCACCGGTAACGGCAGAGCCCAAACTACCTGTGGTGAGGCTGGGTGGTAACCTTTTTTAATCTTTCTATTTGGCACAAATATTTATTCATATTAGAAACTCCAATGAACCTTATGAAATTCTAATTGTTTGTTTACATGATAAAACAATTGGGGCAATAAATATTTACAATGCTTGTCAGTAAACTCAGTTAGTAGGTATCTTAAAATTAATCAATGAAGGGAAGCGGGATTACAAGGAAGGGAAACTTAATTAAAATGTAGGGACCTACTTAACTGAAATTCAGCAGTTTATTCGGTTTATTTATGGACAACAATAGCACAAAGGTACGAGTAGGATCCCAAAACATAATTTCGCTAAACATTACAAAGTCCTCCTTCATTTTAATAATGCGTAACTCGAAACTTCCCAAAACTCCCCAAAAGAAATAAGCTACAAAAATGAAAAAGAATAATAAATAAAGGAATTATTTTTGCAGCCGACAGGATCTAAAATGTGGACGATGAAAACTTTGCTTGTGAATATTCGTCTTCTTACAAGGTTTTTGTTAAAGCAATCTGACTTTTTAGCTGACGAAAAGGAGGAGGTTTTCAAGTTGATGCGTATTTTTTTTATGTACCTATAACCAATACACAAATATACAAATTTCTTTTTACAGAAGAATCTAATTCTGACGATTATTTTTATTAGACAGCGTATATCACATCATCTTTGTTACAAACTTTATGACGATGACGCGATAGATTAGATGATACAAATATACAAACTGATTGTCAACTACAAAATACATTTGTTGCCTGCAAATTTGCACATAGTTAAATTATTCGTCCCTCTTTCTTTTTTCTTTCCCGAACCCATTTCCATCCCGTCTCTTTTTACCAATTCCACTCTTTGCCACTCTACAAAACCTAACTAGAGAACATAGACGCAGTACTGAGGCCGATAACAGAATGTAAATGGGAACAATGCCATTAAAAAAACTAATATTTATGTGTCCTCAATTTTGACCTGCTCTAAAAAGTCAACAAAGTATCCGTTCCTAACACGTTTCTTATTCAACCTCATGCATCATTCAATACAAAAATTTATCACCTGATTTATCATATCAAAATCATTCGAGATGATCAGACTAGATGGAAACATACAAACATACATAGATACAAGCTGACTACAAAATGTTTTGGCTTTGCGTCGGCAAGTAACGCAACAAAGCAGTATACGCAGGTGTTAAAAAAAAATCTTTATCGAACGGCAAATTTCTAACTGGAACAAGGTAAGTTTAATATTACAACATCAAAGTGTCGAATACTTTCTTTGAAACTCATTTGAATGAGAATAAGCTATGGTACGCCCCCATTTGTTGCCTTTCAATTTTCCTTTTGTAGCTGGCTCCATTATAGGGGAAAATATTAAAATATGGTAAGTAAAGTCTGAGTTAAAAGCTAGTTGAAGTTCATTCGAGATACAAGGCTTTTCTCGATTGAGAAGCTCGTTAATTCTCCGATAGCTAAAGCTGATTACATGCAAGTGTAATCGATACTTCACAAACAATATTCGCTCTGAGATAACAAGCATTGTTTGTGCCACCACTGATGATTAATGCCCGTCAAAATATGATGAGAAACAAGATTAAGCGGCTAAAAGAAAACAGAAAATTGTTATTTGTTATTCTCTTTCTCGATGAAATTACCTGTCGCTTTTTCTTACCGTTAAAAGGTACATTAACACTTTGCTTATTGTTCCAGTGTCAAATGACTGGAGGGGTCTTGTAAAGAAAAATAAGCAGCCAAAGAAAATTTTGTTTCGTGCCTACTAAAGTGTACAATACTATTAATTTGTACTGACTTTCATAATGACTATAAACAGAAAGAGTCTAACGTGCCTAATTTTTACAACTTTGACCTGACAAAACTTAAAAAGTATATCTACTTAGTCACCTTCCTAGTCTTTGTTTTGTTTTCTACTAATTTTGCATAATCAAAGGTAATTTGTAAATAAAAAATAAATTTATAAACATTAAAGAAAAATTACGGCTTCACTGTTCTCAAAAAATGTTCAGTTAACGAACATAAAACAATTAGGGTCTACTTTTAACATTTTACCGTGTCAAAGAATGAATTTTAGGAGCTCAGGGGGGGCCTTACGGTTACCTGTTTTAAGCAATTCTGGTTTAGGTGATGAGAAAAGTTGCACGACCGTAAACCGTATCTCGCGTTAAGGTTTAACTGCGCTGTTTCAGCGCTTATTCGAGCCCACCTTAAGAATTAGCCGTTAGGCTCCTGTTAAGCCCTTAAATGTAAAATTATGTTCTTTTTTGAGGTGTCATAACGAGATTGTAGTGAAAGAAGCCAACTTTGTCGAGAAAAAATATTTTCAATAAAAAAAGTCCGCTTTTTGTAACAAGGTTATTTTTCAGAAACGAGGAACAGAATGTCCCTCAATCTTTAATTAAAACTTTCTTCGGGCACTGTGGAAAAGTAATTGGACCGAAATTCGCCTTTACAAATACCTTATATTAGACTAAGGAACTGAATACAATTACATTGTAATCATAAAATATTAATTAGATTTTTTGAATTAATTATTGCGTGTATTATAAATATCATCATCATCAACATCTTTAGCCGGAAGACGTTTACAGCTGAACATAGGGCTCCCCCAAAAAAATAATATAAATATGAATAGGGCCATTTAGATTAGAAAATACCACGGTATTATAATATACTCTGCCAATTATGCTACTCCAAGACACAAAGGTCACGTGGGTGACACAAGCCTACGTAATTTCCCAATCTCCGTGTATAGGTATTACCTGTGAGAATTCGATAAAACTTTTGTTTTGATTTAAATAATATGTTTAATCATCATCATCATCATGATGATGATGATGATGATTGACAATGACAATGACGTAGGCGTGTGTCACTCCCAGAATACCTTGACCTGGACCTTGGACCTTGTTTTAGTGGATCAAATAAAATACGAAGAAAATCCTTAGGAATTGAATTTCGGGAAATAATAGAGCGCGTGTCGTAGCTCAATGAAGCGTAGCGTATAGTGCCGTAGCGCTCGTAGCTTGTCGTAGCATATTATCGCGGCGTAGCGGTGATGACGTAGCTAACTATTTTAGCCAGCAAACTCAACACTGGGCAAATTATGACAAATATTTGCCTGCGTAATTGAACTCCATGCAAATTACAATTTCCAAAATATTAGTTTTTCATCGACAGATCAGGCAACTAACGATTCGGTTAGTCTTTGGATAGATGACCGCAAGTGTTGTTAACACATAGTTCATCATCAGTCTTTTAACAGTCCACTGCTGGACTTTTAGCCTACCCCTGAAAGGGTGATTGGGCCATATCCACCACGCTGGCCCAGTGCGGGTTGGTGGATTCACATACGCCATTGAATTTCTTCTCCGTACGTATGCCGGTTTCTTCACAATGTTTTCCTTCACCGAAAAGCCAGTGGTATGAAAATCCGTACATAAACTCCAAAGAGCTCATTGGTACGGGCCCGGGGTTTGAAACCGCGACCTCACGCTTTCAAGTCTAGCGGTCTCCCAAATAGGCCAAAATAACCACGGCCTCACACATAGTTATAGATAGGCATAGTAGATAGGCATTAACACATAGTTAAACCATGTATAACGAATTCCGTTTCATGGATGATATTCCGAAAACTTGTACGAAGCACTTTGATTCCACCTTTATTGTACGAACCGCTAGTCTGTGAAATGCTCTGCCTTAATGGGTGTTCCCTGATAGTTTCAATCTTGGTGTCTTCAAATCTCGAGTGAATCGGTTTCTTCTAGGCAAGCCATTCCATTTTATACCGCATCATCGCTTAAAATCAGGTAAGAGGCGGTCAAATGCAAGCTTATTAATTTAAAAAAAGGTCTTTGACGAACTAAAACTCTAACACTAAAATGAGCTACTGGGTCTATATGGGCGAGCTCACTGACTTTATAGTAAAGGAATAAAAATACTCAAAAACATTATTTTCAAGAAATAACTAGCTAATTATAAACTTTGAAAGCATTAATGTCCTTAGAGGCTTCGTATTCTGTGAAATTCACCAAAACTTGTGGCGGAGTCTCTCGGTCCCTCCTAAGATTCTCTTATTATACAAGTCCCAGAGGGGATCACTTAATAAATTTTATACAAGCCGTAAATACCGGTATAATTAATAAAGCTCGGAGGTATGTACTTAGTGCTTAGCTATTTACTTAATGGCAACACCGCCCGGGCTTGTACCTACTCCTTGCGGATACTCGCGAACAAAAGCAAAGTTACCTTGTTGCGAACTCGTTCTAATGTCATTTTTAATCCCTTAATTAAAAGTTTTCCGTGTAAAAACGGGGACGGCCGTGGGCTGTTTTTCTCTTTCCATATTTCCCTTGCCATGTAACGGAAAGTTAATTGGTCTAACTCGACTCGAAGTTGTAATTTGTTTTGCCTTTTTCGCTCACATCTGTTTATTGCAATTCTGTTGTTTGCCATTTTTGTGAGTGATATTATAATGAAACTAGACGTTAATTGAACAAGAAGTGTAACTGGTGTAATATAAAATACAGCCACAGACAGGCGGGCGTTTTGTGACTCTCTGTTACAGCCAAAATACACGTGAATATTTAATATATTTCACAACAATATAACAACTGACTTCACGAGAACTTTAATAAACGGGATTCATACTACCTTCAGAATATAGCATATTGAATAAAAAATTAATTGTTAAAATTGGTTCAAAATCGGCAAATATATCGCGTAATATTCACAGAAAAGTACAGTCAAAATCAGATCATCTTTGAAATTTATAAAAAAATATATTATGTCCACGAATGAAAGTGTGGTCATATTTAGAACTAGTTCAGCCCAACTATAGCTAGCGTCTGGATACGTCAAAATGCCTCAGTGTGCGTTTACCGTTCAGAGTCCTTACATTACTTAAGTTAAACAATGCTTAAAAGTACTCTGTCGACTTCTCGCTGACGGAAATTGTCACACATGCAAACGAGACAGAGCAATTTTAGCATAACTTAATTTAAGTAACGTTTATAAGTAAGGTCTTAGATACCTCTACAATCGTCTCATCATCATCATTATCAGCCTATCATGTTCCCATTGCTGGGACAAAGGCCTTCTCTCAGAGAGAGAGATGCAGGCCTCTAAACTACAACGCTACTGGCCCAGTGTATGGTAAATGTCATAATTTGAATTTTTGAGGTTATTGGACATACTAGTTTCCTCACGATGTTTTCCTTCGCCGTTTTTTGGGTGATGGCATCAAAACTACACATAATTTATTTAAGAACAAAAATTTCATTGGTGCGAGGTCGAGGGTCGAACCGGGTGCCGTCAGATTCTCGGCCACAATCTTCGAAATAAACCGAATTTATTGATATAAAAAATTTGTTAGCAAGATGTATAAGCATAGTTATATATCCAAACGTAGCCCAATTACGATTCGATTTTCTTCGGTACCCTCCATCTCGTTCAATATAACATCAATGCTATTAACAGGAGCCTTTATTGGAACCAAAATTGTTGTTTATAATTAAACCTGGAATTTTTATGTAATTTTTAGGTGATTAGTACGCGTGAACTGCCATGCCTCGTTTCGTTAATGAGTTTTATCGGGATTTAAATAAAGCTTGTTTTAAATTTTCTGTACAGTTTTTCTTTACACAAAGACGTTATTAATTTTAACGCTTTGCTACACACGACTTTGTACGCGTAGACTTTCATAAACTTTCAATCCCCTGTAGACCTTAATTCGTCTTCGTCGTAAAACCCTTTCTTAGTAGATGTCTGCAACACAAGGAATCTACCTGCCAAATTTTAGTTTCATGAGCAAGTACGTAGTTTTCGAAATAGCTTGATTAGCCAAAACAGTTTCACTTATAGTACGCTGTTACTAGTATGTTAATATCATTATCAATTATATTATTTAATTAGATTAATTAATTATTTATTTAATTAGATTATTTAATCAATTATCATTATCTTAAGGGTGGATAATATGCCAAATGGTAATATGTCAGAAAAAACTTGTTCTACGATTAATCAAAATTCACGACAAATTACTTATATACAACTTATAGCGACGATGGATATTGCCGCGCTAGAGTAAGGACGCCCGCGGGGGAGTGCAACGACAAAAACGAACATAGGTCCGACCTCGATGACGCCTGGCGCGGCACTGAACGCAGCGCGCGCAAATTCTCGGGACCTTTTTACGCTATTAATTTCACTAAAAAACGAAACTATTCACTATCAAAATTCTATCCAAATATTTTTTTTTAATAAAATTGCCTTTCAGTACATGCAATTTCCAGGTTGTTACGAGCTTTCATTAGAGCATAAAACGAAAAAAAAATAAACTGAATCGACTTTGTTTCAGATTTTTTTTTTTGATCGAGGAAAGTTTATTCTATCGTGTTTTGAACCAAATCACAGACTTTAACACAGATGTATCTGTGACATGTATTTTTTTCCAGCGCAAATATTGTAATTTAACTGAAAAAAATTGATTTAAAACCGTCAAATTTGGAATAAGATGCTCTTAAGCCTTTTCGATAAAAAATCGCCAAATTCTTTATGTTCTCAGGTTGTAGATATTGGGGCATACGTAGTAGTATTGAATCTTTGCTATACTATACGTAGTAGTATAGTATGAAATCTTTGGTCGGGACCTTTCACGTAAACTGACTTGCCTGTTTTAGTGAGCTAAATTTATGTTCTTCCGCTTTAAATGTGTTTTTGTTTCTATTCTATACTAACCTGGCTGCAGCAGCAGAGGCCTGGATAAGACCGTTCCAGCTCGATTCGATGCCTTACATCGGAGTATTGCGCCACTGCCACCATTGCCAGCATCCAAAAGTGATCTTCTGGCCCCCACCACCAATCTCCCGTCAATTAGCACATGCCTGTGAAAAATTGGATATGTTGATCGAAAATAGTAGAAAAGCAAGGTTCTTGATAGCACTTAGTAGCGGATTAAGAAAGAGTTTGTTTACTGTATTGTACCTACAGGCCAATTTTGACTGTGTCTTCAAGTCGAGAGTGAATCGGTTTCTTCTAGGCAAGCGTGCTCCATCGTAGACCGCATCGTCGCTTAACATCAGGCGAGAACGCGGCCAAGCGCAAGCCTATCTACTATAAAAAAAATATATATAACTATTCTTACCATTGACTTATAATAATAAGATGTGGTGAATTAACTTTTCTAATAGTACCAACTCAGTGGTGCTAACAAGTATACTACGCACCAGTGTGCTGCCAGTCGCACGCTTTTGTTTGACAAAAACGTCATTCTTGAGAGCAAATTAATGAGCTACGTTACGACGTAATTGATTTTTCATAATTTTTTAAATGAATAAATCCTGATTCATTAATGTCACAATTGACTGAAAATTCTTTTGATAGATATCCGTAAAATTTATGAGGACAAAATAAAAGAAAGCACCCTAAAGTTTTGCGAGGGTCTCAACTTTCTTTTGTACTTATTAAATTAATTAAGATGGATTTCTGAGAGATACCTATGAAAATGTACCTGTAGGAATTTTCACTACATATTCTATGGCTAAACTATAGTATATTATGCAATTAGTGAATAAAGGACGGATTTAAAGCGAGGGCCATAGATGAATCACGAGCAAGTGAAGGATTCTTACGACTGAATCACGACCGTAGGCAGTGATTCATGATGATTCAAGTATTCAAACTTTAGAGTCCTGAGCAACGCGAGTGATTCATAGCCCTTGATATAAATCCGTTTTATTCAAGAATTGCATACTATGTACTTTATACCATGACTACGAGAAAAAGAAAGATTTAAGGAGTTTGTATGGAGAATTATTGGCGCAAGGAGTTTGTATAGCATTGAGATGGAGGTAAAATATATATTGGTGCGTTCTAAATTCAAACACCAAAATAGTGACAAAAATTGCTTTACTTGTTACAGCTTAGAGCTGTTTTTTTTTTCGCGATTTCAGGGTTGGTCTCATACTAAAAGTGGTTCATAATGATGAGTACAATTACCTTCTTTTGGTTTCGAGAGTGTTTCTCTTACACCCTGTATAATATTGACTTATATATTTTCCAATAAAGACTATGGCTTATATATGGCCAATCCCCAAGCTGCCTGCCAAGCGTGGGGATTATGGCAACACCACTCTCGAAGACGGAGGCCTTTGTTCAGCAGTGGACGTTTACTGACAGATGATGATGATGATGAAGACTATGGCTACCTCAGAATCTCCAATCTAACGTGCTAACAAACTCACGGTTACCGAAAAACTGACCGAATCGTCCTATGCATAACTCTGATATTCCTAGGTAAGTTACGACACAAGCGATACGATACGATAACAGTATAAAACATGTTTAGTACTGTAATTCCGTTATTACTCTGAAAGTGAAAAAATAAAATATTATACGTGAGTGTTGAGAATCCCATTAGATATTCTCTCTTCCTTCATCACAGATTTTGCCGATTTTCGATCATTGGCAATTTTCTGCTGACATAAACATTAATGTTGGAGCTTATGTAGTAGGTAAGGTACATTGATATGGAAATGTAATTTTCTGCTTCAGTGTTTTCCCAAACATGACAGCCATCTCTGAAATTGCGAGGAAGTAAAAGAACTTCAATCAATTTATTTAAAAAAAACTAACCATAGTATCTACAGATACTGCAGCATACAGAATCTTGTTAAAGTACTTAACTAATAAGTATACTATTCAACTTACAAATTTAATTTAAATGGGTCAACCCTCACGATATAGCCTTTTTTCTGAATAACTAGCCGCGCCCCGCGGTTTCGTCCGCGTGGATTACTCCTTACATCATAAGCAATCTGCCATTGAAAGTCCCGTCAAAAAGGGTCCAGACCAATTATTTTCACCGATTGTGAATAGATTTAAAACTTCTTATTTATATACGGCGATGTGTTTGGATGTATGTTCCCTATATGGACTCCAATACGGCTGAACCTATTTTGACGGGACTTTCACTGGCAGACAGCTGATGATATAAAGAGTAATCAACGTGGTTGAAACCGCGGGGTGCAACTAGTGCTAAATATTTTTTATTTTTATTTTAAAACAAGTATGTCTTAATTCACAAACCAATCAATCAACTCAAAGATTCAACTAACTTTATATTTATAGTGGTTCACGTGAAACCGTAAAGTTTCAGGTGCGATGTCCAAAGTTTGGCCAACTCGCTGCAAACAAGGGATGGTGTGAGTGCTGACGCGCTGGACGTGTTATTCAGGTGACCACGCATCCAAATTTCGTTGGAACTACGATCGATGTTCAATGAAACTGAATGCTTCTATGAAATAGTTCCTTATTTTTTTTTTGCGATGCTTGATCAAAATGCTAGCGTTTTTCTGGCTCAACGTAAAAGCATTGCCATTCAGCGTGGTGATACCACCTGCATGCTGGGTACACTGGTATTGCTTGAACATTTGAACAATTGGGCATATCCAAACTGTTTTTGCTAATAGGCAAAGTAGTTCAATTATTTGATGTATTTTTATATTAATTTGTAGAACATTTCCAGACTCTAGGTATATATTATATAATAGGTACAGCCGCTCTATAGCCATTTTTACTCACCATGCACCGTAACAACATTATTTTTATTTATCTTTATGCGTCGCTCCCGACGAAAAAAGTGGTGTTATAAGCATGTGAATCTGTGTATCTGTCTGTATGTGCAACAACGTTGCCATACGACTGAACCGATTATGATTTAGTTTTTTGGTTTATTTGAAAGGTGACTTGATCGAGAGTGTTCTAAGCTAACGATTTAAGAAAATCTTTTCACCGTTTGAAAAATTATGACCTCTTTTTAGAGTTTTATTTTAATTTTGCAATGTATACCTACTTCTTATCAAGATATCAAAATTGCGTATTTTTATAAGGTATATGTTATGTACATTAGAAACTATCAAACGTGGAAATTATATCATTGCCTTGTCTCAAGAATACTAAATCATAGTCACCTCAATGGAACCACGTCTCGTATAACATAAAAGTGTTCTTTAAACAAGCAGAACTCGGTTTTACCACTTTGTAATAGAGTCTAATAGAATAAACTAGGAAATATGTGTTGTTTGTTAGCTCTGAAGTTGAGTTACCGTATGCGGAAACTTATGTCGTAGCATGGCGTTACTAAGTAGGAACTAGTTTGTTATAGTTGAAAACATTTCCTTGATTCTGCTATATCTGCTTTCCAAACGTTACGTTATATTTTATTTTAAATATTACACTGGAATTACTCACGTAAGATTAAGCCGGTCACTCCGACTATAGTTTCAACCGCATTAGGCAGTCTTACGTCTTAGTTACGTTATATTTTTGTGGCAGCAAAAAGTGCACCCTGGGCATTTGCCTTTTCCAACTTAGGAATATTTAATTCACAGTCAATCAAATTAAGTCACGGTTAAATCAAAGAAGCGCTTCGTAACATGTTTTTTTGGGATTGAAAAGTTGAGCCTCACTCTGCCACGATACAACATTATTCCTCGAGCGACAAACATTACAAATAATATTTATTTTCATTATATTATACTTCCCAGTAACAATAATTGCGCTAACCATTAAACTGGGTTTGATCACCCGTATCTTGACGTTAGGCTTCCCTTACATGGCAAATAATTTTAAGTACAGTGTGAGAATTATAAATTGTGAAATGAAACTAAATGTCTTTTATCTTAATTAACATGCAAATATTATAATTATTAAATTTATGTCAGAATTGTCATTCAAATATTATAAAATTATTAAATTGTACCTAGATCACATTTTTTTATTAATAGTAATAATGTCAATAAAAGTATAAGTTTTGGATCCTACTTGAATATCCCTAGCTGCGCTCTAAATTAAAAATATCGCCCTCGCTGTAAAAATATAAATTTTTCTCCCATGTAATACAATCTACTATTAGGTATACTTCTTGCAGTCCTTTACACGATACCTCTTATCGCAACCCAGCCTCAAAGTTGTTATATGAGCAATCTACTTCACAAAGTATCAATATCATTGTTTCTCCACTAATGGTATCCATTGTGTCTTCAGTGACTGAGCCGACATCGGAGGAGGCAGTCTCACCGAGTTCCATTATCGACGTGATTGTGTCTCTCCCTTGGTAATAGAAGGCTATTCAGATTTGTATTACAGAACCTGTGTATCTACGGAATGAACGAAATAAAAGTTTTTTTTTTCTATTGGTAATGCATGCTTGTTCTGAAATATAATTTTAAGACAATATTTTATGTATTTATGAGCGATGGTGGCCTACCGGTAGCATGTGCGCGCTTCATGTGGTGCGCTTTACAATCTAGCGGGACGCTGCCCTGCACCGATGACTTATTTAGTACTTACATAAATTATGTGCATTTACAATGCCGTTGCTCAACAATGGTGAAGGAAAACATCTTGAGGAAACCAGTATTATATTATGAAACCCTCAAAAGTTCAAACAGATATGACATTCACCAACATGTATGTAGCGTGGTAGATTAGGGCCCATACTGGCTCTCTTTAAAAGAAGGCCTGTGGGAACATATAATGATGTAATTAAAATTATCTAGAGCCGGGGTTTCAGAATATGGCTTCGATATCTTCTGCCTATCGTAAAAGTCAATTAGAAAGTCAATAGGAAATACACTTGGCCTCGTGAGTGGTCAGATTTTGGAATCTGAGCTGTTGACTTACCGGAGCTTACTTGAATGGGAATCCAAGTGAGCTCCTGTAAGACAACGGCCCAATGTGGCCCACGCTATTGTGGAGGGAAGGAGGGGAAATACTATTTCCCGAGAGTGTTGCTTTAGGCAGCGTGCTAGATGAGAACTCGAGTGTACCCATGGAGATCTGGGGTCCTAAGCCAGTTACAGAAGCAGGTCACCAGGGGGTTTGATTAGGGCAACCCTGCCTCGAGCTCATGGATGCTTATCATCGAAGTCACCTTCTTGCGTCGTGTGTCGGGTCACTCTCTTCCCTCAGATATGGTTGAGGAGCGCAGTGGCTGGCACATGTGTCATACTCGTGATCGGGTGCTGCTTTCGGGTTGCTGGTCGCGGTATACACCCAAACTAGTAATAAAATTACTAAATTGTTTTAACCTTCGATTAAGAACTAACTTTCCTCTCAATATTGTGTATAAATTAAGTAAATTCGTGTAAGCTAACAAAACAATTGCAGTTAAGTATAACAAAAGTCACAGACACCGGTGTCCGCGGAGTTACTTATTAAGCAAAAAAAAGGGCAATCCTACATAACCTGGCAGTACCTATCCCGATACAGCCGGATAACTATTTTAGAAAATATCCATCCCCCGGTTAACAACAAAAAATGTTACTAGGTGTTTACATGTTTCCAACAGCAAGATCGGTCGACGATATTTTGACCGTAGCAGTTCCCCGATTACTCAGACTGCAGGTTCGGCTGCATACGTACGGAGAAGAAATTCGATGACGTATGTGAATCCATCAATCCGCACTGGGCCAGCGTGGTGGATATGGCCCAATCACCCTTTCGGGGGTAGGCTTAAAGTCCAGCAGTGGACTGTTAAAAAGGCTGACTATGATGATGATGAGTTCCCCGATTAGCATATGACCGAGGTATTTAACTTAGAAAGTGAGATAGGCTTACCTATAAATGACATAAAAGATTATGATGAATAATATAAATTTCAATTTAATATTCCGTATTTTATTTCTTTACGGGCAAGTAAGTATACCTTTATTGACTAAAGATAATGATCAATATAAAAATAAACTTTAAAATTAGTAAGCACTTGAACGAAATTATTGTGAAAATATTCAATAGCATACATCAACAGGCGATCGAAAAAAAAACATTCTATACGACATTATACGAGCTGGTTAAAAACTACTACGCCTAAGTTGGTGAAATTTTTGAGAGCTTTCTTTACATAATAAAAAAAAACATGTAAATCAGTCATCAAATATTGGAGTAATCGTAAATACATTTACATTTAACGTGTTTCATTCTCAGCTGAGTTGGTACCAAACGCAGATGTATACATATGTATACATAATTATATCATTATTTGTTTAGTAAAAATTCGGACTGAATTTAGAACCTAAGTCGAAATATAAGCAAATTAACACAAAATACGTAATCTACTTAGGATATTGTACAAAAAATAGCCGTTATTATGTATGGTGTTTATCAAAACTTAGTTATAAGCCTTCATCACGTGCGCTCGAGGATAAAGAAAAACTTTGTAATTTATTACTTGTTGACGCACATAATAATGTAATAGCATTTTGTATCCCTTCTTCCTGAACTCATCACTATGCCAAGCCTGCTTTATTTATAGCTGAGGGGAGCATCCTTGAATAAAAGTAGTGTAAGTACGTGAGTCTATTTTATTTATGGCCATTCGCACGCCATAAGTCAGCCGTCGCAATAATCGTTTGTTTCTTGCTCACATCCAGTTTATATCGCTATTTTCTTCGCTGCTTCGGCAGTGAATGCATGAGAGCGTTCGTAATAAACCATGAATATTGCATTGTTTAGTGTAAGTGCCACTATTTGGAGCATCTTTTACGTAAGGCTTTGGTTTATTTCATTGCATGGTTTGGTGGATCCGGGTATGTCCTAAAACTGCGACCAGAACCACCGGAGGACGGGCTGCGTGTCCTATTAGTACACGGTGAACGTACTGCGATACCCAAGCCACCTGCCAAGTGTGGATATTATGGCAACACCCCTCTCATCGGAGGAAGGCTTTTGAGCAGAAGTGGACGTTTACTAGCTGATGATTTGATGTTTTGGTTTGTGAGGCTCTTTCGGGTCTCTTCTCATTATTATCATCATCATTCTACCTTACTCTACTGCTGGATAACCTCCTCTTTTAGTCGGTTAAAAATTACTATAAAACAGTTAAATTTTAATAAGTTATAACTGAACGTTTTCGAAATA
Source organism: Agriopis marginaria (assembly GCA_932305915.1). NCBI lineage: Eukaryota > Metazoa > Arthropoda > Insecta > Lepidoptera > Geometridae > Agriopis > Agriopis marginaria. The sequence continues at coordinate 6,351,528 of OW029925.1, read as the reverse complement.
GAAAACACTGAGAAATATAATATTTCTAAACAGAAGATAAAATTGCAGTTATTAAAGAAGGTTACCACGTCACAGCGGTAAACCTGAGAGTTACAGAACACAGAACTTTAAATAGGTCACTGAAAAGACGCGTCTCATTCAATACTTTGGGACGTCCGCTAAGACTTGAGTAGCGAAAGTTCTTCTACAGTACTCTCTAGAGTCTCTAGTAAGAACTCAATAGAAGATTACAGTTGTTTGACTCATAATATTGTAGGTGAGAATTTAAGATACGAAATTAACAAACAGTGACAACATATGGGTTACACGGAATATGGTACCTACTACAGTTCCAGCCTAGATATGTTTAGCATATTCGATCATAGTCAATTAACATCAGATGAGCTGTGGTCAAAACTCTAGCCTGTCTACCATACAAAATAAGCCAAAAGAAGATCATAATGATTTTTTTATTACGGGGCCAACCCTAATCTAGTTTTTTTTTATCTAGTTTAAGCGAAGAACCAGGTCATTAAAATGATGTAAAATAAACGCGATATAATAAAATCGGTGGAAATTCAATTTCAACCCTAAAATTGCGTTCGTTGAATGTAAAGTTCAGAGAAAAACAAATAACATGTTTTTTGGACACATTCTTAGTTTTCAAAATAACTTACGTAGAAGATCAAGTTTGAAATTAATTACTTATTTTTGTTTAGTTAATAAAGACACTTGCCACTGTAAAAAAACTTAGTAGCCTAACATTAGGCTAGATGGTAATTACATTAGGGGTTACCATTCTCGAGCACGAATTCGAAACAAAAAACGAAAACAAAAACCAGAGATTTCCTAAGATTAGCACTTAATCTCTTTGAGTAGATAGTATACCATCGTTCCACGTGTAATCTTTTTTTTTTTTTTCGTTTGAGTGATTTGTGTTTCGTGTACTGAAAACATTGTGTAGATTAGATTCAATTTATATTCACAAAGTTTCGAAACATTGTTAATCATAAGCACATTAAAAAGTTTGTTTTGACAGCTCTGTAGATGTTACTACGCGCCGACTGACTTCTCAGTAATTGCTCCCCGGAGCTATTTGTGATCGAGGATCTGCGAAGTTCCCCTTTCGGCACATCCTTAGATGTATCAGTCGACACGTCTGCGTTCCACAACTTTGTGTAACAGGCTCTGATCGGAAACTCTGCCAATTTATTAGCCAGCGAGAACTTAGATTAGCTATACAAGGATACATGTTGCGGGAGCAATTTGGGGAACTTGTATTGACTTGACTTCCGACATGACAATGGAAGCCATTTATTAGAATATGTGCCTATATACTACAAATAAACAGCCCGCTACAGTGTTTCATGAGTAAGACAATGTCATAATTGCTTTACGTGTTTACATTACAACTCCTTAATTATTGTGTGAGCTTCCTAACATACCGTGGTTCAGTAATGTCAGTCTGTCACGTGCACTTTTTTTATGACCTACAGATTAAGGACGTATGCCTTTTAAAAAAAGCCCTTATTATAAGGAAAACAGACACCAAATTATGATACATGAAGAGTGGAGGAAGATGTATAATTGTATACTACCTACTGGTGGAATGTGTCCGCCTCCAGCATAAGAGAAGTACAGTGGTTACATATTTGACATTCGAGACATTGGGCCCTTGGGGACCGGGAGCTCACCTCATTTTCAAAAATCTTTCAGAACGCCTGGTTAATGCGACGCGTGACCAAAATGCTGGCGTGTTTCTGGCTCAACGCATAAGCATTGCCATTCAACGTGGTAATGCCGCCAGCATGCTGGGTACGCTGCCAACTGGTAGTGGGCTTGAGCATTTGGATTGTCTTTAGACCTTCAACGGTCTATGGGCAGTCTAACTGTATTTTTAGTTTTAGCTTGTATTTTGTTTAGTTAATAAAGGCAGAGAAGTACACTTGTGACTTACCATCTGAACATTCTGAACAGACCATGTCATCATCATCATTTTAGCCAAGCGGCTTACATTTAGCGTTTCCCTGCAGTCTCTTTTAGGTCGTCTGTCCATCTTGTGGGTGGGACGTCCTACACTGCGTTTACCATCCATGGTCCATGGTTTACATTTGAGAACCTTTCGGCTCCATCGGCCATCTGTTCTTCGTGCTATGTGCCCTGCCCACTGCCACTTCAACTTGCTAATCTGGTGAGCTATGTCGGTAACTTTCGATCGTCTACGGATCTCTTCATTTCTGATTAGATCTCGTAGAGAAACCCCGAGCATAGCCCTCTCCATACCTCGTTGTGCGACTTTGAGCTTATTTATGAGGCCCATAGTGAGAGACCATATGTATTTAAAAATATATATGTATGTATATCAGTCTTTAGCAGCCATAGTACAAGCTTTGCTTGGTTTGGTGTCACATGATCGTGTGTGCAAATATTTTTCGAATATTTATTTATATTTAGTAAACGTGTTAAAAGTGGGAAACAGACAGGATCTCTCTTGTAAAATGTACACAGCGTACATACAGAGTAGGTACAGCGAAAAACGCTTCCTAAAACTTTTCATTTACAAGTTATGAGCGTCTCTTAGCAAAGTTAGTGCAGACATTGCCGCACACGCTAATACAAGAACTTATTAAAAATACAAAACTCGTAGTCCCCGCTGTCGGTCATTAGACTCGCTCAGGGAGCTGGGTAAAAACTTCCCGGCACCCGGCGCTTGCTTTAATGTAGGTATTTTTTCCATAAACAGTTAAGCTGAAATTAATTATTCAACTTTGTCCTCGCATTTTACCACTTAGACGATGAAAAAGGCAATCTATGTCTCCTTGAAAAGCGGTTTAAAACATTTTTTCCGTGCAACATTTTTCTCCGCGAATATTTTTACCCGACGATAGAAAGCAAAAACAGGGAAATTCAATGTTCAATGTTCATCCTAATATAGTTTATGTATGCTTGTATAAAAATCGTTCGGTTTTCACTTTAATTGCGAGGAAATGAAACAGTGGTATTGTAAGTCATAATTATTATCTCTTTAGTTAAAAATCGATCGATCGTATTTTTTTATTTTTTTTAGTTTATTTGGTTCACAATTTGGAATATACACATATCTTATACCAGGTATGTCCTAAAACTGCGACCAGAACCAGCGGAGGATGGGCAGCAGCGTCCTGTTAGTACACGGTGAACGTACTGCGATCTCCAAGCCGCCTGCCAAGCGTGGGGATTATGGCAACACTCCTCTCTAAGAGGGAAAGCCTTGTTCAGCAGTGGACATTTAATGGCTGATGATGTGATGTGATGTGACATAATTTACTTATACTAAAATCTTACACAACAAAAAAAAATCACGGTGTAATTCCTAATACTAGTGAACACAGCATGCAGTTTACGGACAACGTTAAATATAAAGTATGCGTATTAAGATCGGTGAATTTTTCCCTTTGACATGTATGACAATTGTCTATGCTAATATTATAACGAGTTTGTATTATTAATTTGTTTGCGCATTGAATAGGCTCCGAAACTACTGAACCGATTTGAAAAATTCTTTCACTATTGGGAAGCTACACTATCCCCGGGTAACATAGGCTATAAAAGGTATATAAAAAAAATATTGAGATCCTTGCTAAAACTCCAATAATACCCGTTACTACCGACTGCTAGTTATTAATAAATACTGTGAACTAAAAACTGATATTTGGACAATGTTCATTTGTTATTCGACAAAAGAATGGCTGGGACTTTAACAATATCCTGATAAATATACATAGTATTAAAGGCCCAGGCAAACTTTCTAAATGAACCTTATTAGAACCCCTGTGAACGATTTTAGTGAGTAAACATTTTTATGCACTAGTGCACAAAACATATTTTTATGCACTAGAGCACAAAAATAGTTTTAAACCTCATACATAGGGCATAAACAAGAAATTTACCTGCACGAGCAATGAAAATTAAATTTGACTGCACTCACGTGACGCGACGTGTTAGGTCTTTTGAAATAAAAGTGAGGTTTGGTGCATCATTTTTATTTAGGTTGCAAAGTATAATCTGCAAAAAATACTGATGTCAAGTTTTTCAAAGAGAGAAACGTATTTAACACAACAGTATTATGAACCTCGGAAAGACCTAGCCGCGTTGATTCTAATAGAAGTGCACTCGCTCCAAACTTTTCTAATTAATGTCAAACGTGCTATTCAGAGCGATATATTCTCATATTCGGCTTTATGCAGAACGCGGGAATTCGCCCGAGTGTTGCCAGTAAATATTAACTTCCTCGCTTTCGTATCGCTTTCTTGTAAAATATAGATGAAGTTTGTGTAGTTTATTTAATGTAGCTTCGTCGACTTTCTCCCGAAGTTCACTAACACCCAATTCTGAACTTATCTAAGGATCGATCCGACCAGTCGATGCGTTGTGGAATGGGCGAAAGCCGATCGCTGTACGTGTCAGTAAATACAAATAAAGTGTTGGTTAGTTAGCGATATTTGTATCTATTCCAGCCCTCTTCCAAGTTTTATTTGTTTCGTTTTCTTGAAATACGGAGAGCACTTTTCGCTTTCATAACAAGAATGTTTGGTATTTTCTTTTAGTGATTGCGACTTTGTTGGGAAACTTTATCTGGTAGTTTAGAGATGAGACTGCAATATCGAGCCAATAACAGATCCTACTAATATTATAAACGCGAAAGTTTGTATGTATGGATGTATAGATGTATGGATATTTGTTCCTCTTTCAAGCTGCAACGGAACAACGGAACAACTTAATTTTTGCATGGGTATTATAGTTCAAGAGCCAGAGAGTGACATAGGCTACTTTTCATCATCATCATCACCATTTTTCATCACTACGCGGGTGAAACCGCGAGGCGCAGGTAGTAATATATAAGTAGGTAGATGTAGATCAATATCGCTAGCTATGTAAATACACATCAATCTCACGAAAACCCAGTGAAGTTATGAATAAGTTTGTCATGTGACGAATAGCTCCTGCCTTCCTTTGATTGTTGTTAGGCAACTGAAGTTTATATATTGATATATTACACTATCATTGCTTTTCTGGGTATTTCGACGAAAGCTTTTTGTTAATCTAATATCTCACCGCGGCTGTACACTTTAGCCGACGCCGGCCTAGGTCGTATAGTTTGGTCCATTTACGAAGGCGCTCCACACATATATAGTGGGTACTAGCTTTACTGCGGCTTTGATCGCGTGTCCAAGTCATCATTTTTAACTGGATAACGACTGATATGTGACGCTAACTTAATATTATATTGTCTCAACAAATTTTCTGTCAAGTAAAAAAATAGGCGTTTGGCCGTCAACTTGCCTGATTGCGGTCTACGATGGAGCACGCTTGCCTAGAAACTGACTCATACTTGATTTGAAGACATGCACCCAGATTGTAACTAGTGGGGAACACACATTCAGGCAGCGCATTCCACAGACTAGCAGTTGGCACAATAAAAGTGGAAAAAAGCGCTTTGTACTTCAATCGTTAATAAAATTATATAAGTACTCTTCGCCATTTTTACATTAACGGGCACATACCATACAAATTGTCGCCATTTCCTGCTACCTCATCATTTCAGCCACAGGACATCCACTGGACATACAGGCTTCTCCCATCGATCTCCAAAAGGGCCGGTAGAAAGCGGCTGCCACCTAATTATCTACAGTTGCGCATTTAAATCTCAACAGCTCATTGTTCCGCCTCTATGTAGCAGAATCAAAAGCAATGAACGTAAAGGCTAACAATCGATTAATTCTGTACAAACTTCTTCTTACGTGTTTCTGCTATTTATTTAAAACTGTAAGTAAAAACTTCGTATAGGCTCCATAGAGACACACAGATTCACATACTTAGCGGGCAATGAAGAGACTTATGCTCAGTGTTTCTTTTCGCGGTATAATCCGGAACGTGGATATTCGCCACTTCAGGTTGCTATTTGCCTTTTGAGGTATGGAACCCAATCATCATCATCATCAGCCAGAAGACGGCCACTGCTGAACATAGGCTTCCCCTTTAGAACTCACACACTGAACTACAGCCTGCCATCTGCATCCACTGGATGCCCGCGACTCTCACGATGTCGTTGGTCCATCTAGTGGAATGCCTACATACACTGCGTCTTCGTCGTTCATGATCTTCATTCAAGAACCTTTCTTCCCCATCGGTTATCGGTTCTTCGAGCGATGTGACCTGCCCATTGCCACTTCAACTTGCAAATATTTAATAGCTCTTGGTTCTCTTGTGAATAACTTCGTTCATACCTCCTTCATCTGAAGATTCTTACCTGATTCCCGGTATAGTGGTGATAAGCTGCCCCTCATTAGTGACCCAGTGTATGTCCGGCTGAGGATGACCAGCAGCGCGACACGATGCATAGGCGCCTCTCGTCACCGGCCACAGGACCCTTGTTGGAGGCTCCACTACAAAGTGGGGCCTTTTGTCACTTGTGCTTGCTCGGACGACAGTGAGAGTTGCGAGAACCCATGCAAAGCACCCTGAGAACAAAATGTGATATTATTTTGCTATAGAATCAATGATGTTGTATAAAAATCATATAATGTATTCTGTTTTGTATAAGTAGAAACTTTTAAGTGGCCCCTTTGTCTCTAGCTAATTATTAACTCTGTTAATCAACACCGTTAGTTTCTCTAAGATAATAAAAAATAAAAAAATGGGGTAGATTCGTTTAACAGAGGTTTGCGTGGCGATACAAATACAAGTTATTTAGCTTGAGTGAACTCAGTCCATTCTGTGTCTGGCAACGACGCAAACGTACGATGCGTGACTCAAGAGTAAAAAATAATAAAAAATTACATGTTGTGTGTTTAGAAAGTAAAATACTTGTACTGGAATGGCTGTAAAATGTTTTATTGCGTTTTTAAAGTGCCTCTATTGGTAAAACCTCATTGTATAGAATACTTTTTAACAACAAAAAACATGGAGTTTAATCGAAACTGACCGATACAGACTGGTTATTATCCCGTCATATAACACGGTTATCACCCAATCAGCTAGCGAAATGGACACACATATACGCCAAACCAAACTCAATACAAAAAGAATAAAAATATTATTGCGCTTAACAGTTGTAGTTAATTTTTAAGATTTACTGCCGCTTTCATAGTGCGTTGCAACGTAAATCAGCGGGAGCGTCCATCGTCGGCGGCTGGCTTATTTACTGCGCAACTGTCGCCCGATGAGCTTCATGTTCCCGCCTTTTCAGAGTAAAGCAACATTGCCTTTTGTAACATTGCAAAGTTAAATTATACAAAACACTGTTTTAAACTATCACGGTTGTTCACTAAAGTTATATGATTATTTACGGGATATTTACCGTGGTAAGGTTGTGGAATGAGCTCCCGATATTTCGGCGCAGTTACATGCACCATGTTCATGGGAAGACCGAAGATATCGGGAGCTCATTCCACAACCTTACCACGGTAAATATCCCGTAAATAATCATATAACTTTAAATTATACAATTACACATGATTATGGACCCATGTTTGTGGTCATGTCAATTGTATATTATCACAGAAAAAAAAAAAACTTCTCTTATCTGTGTATATTAGTACTAGCTGAATCCCACTGTGTTACCCACGATTATCCAAATTTTTCGCATTTTCTGGGGAGAGGAAAGTACCCTATGTCCGCTCTTATCATCCTGCCAAATTTTGTTAAGATCGGCCCAGCTTTTTTGGTATGAAAAGTGAAAAAACAAACAGACAGAGAGGCTACTTACTATTTATTACTTTTGCTTTTATATAATATTAGTTAGTATGTATGATACCGTATATAAACTGTCATAGTTTTCCCGGATTTTGTTTCTAAACGCTGCGCAATAGTTTTCTTCTTTTTAACCGACTTCAGGAGATTGTCAATTCGGGCACTTTTTTTAAATGTAGGTACCCCGATTACTCCGCCATTTGTGAATCGCTTTACGTGTTTTCTTATTATTAACTTATTATTATTATCTAGAATGGCTCTCGATTAATTTATACTTGATCAGAAGACTTTTTCCCAGCAGTATAAAGGTTAACATAAAAATATATACATAAATGACTTTTAAACGCTAAACGAGTGGTTAAATTTGTTTTTTTTTTCACTAAAAATGTCGTATGTAGTTAGCAGATAAAAAAATCACATGACCATTATTTTTATCAACAAAAATTCAAACTGACTTCATCGATAGTTTTAATTTAAAAAAAAATTTAACAACAATCACCACTCTTGTACCTGTCTATTAAAAAAAGTTGGACGGAGTTACCAGTATTACATTCTCTATGTACAGTATATAATTAAAACATAAAAAATAATAATCCATCTGTCGCTTCAAGAACTTCCGATTATTTATGGAGGCCCTTCTCGTCTGAAATTTATTCGCTCGCACATTATGAGATTATTAGAGATATAAAATCACAGTATGAATTTTCAAAAAGTATCGGACTTTTAATTCTGAGTTTTTAGCAACAAGCTAAAATTTCGGTTGTTACTATTAGACTTTTTTGACTTTAAGATATTGAAAGGAAATTTATTTGTTTGATATAAGCTACAGCAAAACATAGTTTTGTAAATTTTAGCAAATTCTTGACTTTGTATCTTTAATAATGTGATAATGTGCGAGGGAGAGATTTTTTTTTGTTATGCCATATGTGGCCAACAAGCAAACGGGCCACCTAATGGTAAGCAGTCACCGTCACGTCCCCTATATATACTTGGAACACCCGCATCACAAATTTGGCGACCCTTTAGTCTGAGTAGTAGAGCTGCAGTCGAGAAGAGGCCTTAACTTAAGTTTATTCAATTTAGTTTATTACTGCATTATTTTAGATGAACCTCAATGATTCTAGATTTTTTTTACAAAAAAAACTACGAGAAAGCTGCCAAAAATTTCGTGTCCATTTTCAACGGCACCAAACCGTAAACATAATTTAGTGAATGGCCAATTTTTCAAGTATTCGTATGTAGAGCGCTATGAAATTCAAATTGGTGAGCACAATTATGCGCATTTCATTAAAAGTTGCCTCGTTGCTAATTATTTATGCGGCGCGGTGCAAGCTGGCGCAAAAGTGCAACGAGAGGCTTGAGGTGTATTAACTGCTTGCTCGTGCAATAGGTATAAGAGGAAAATTGTTGTGTAAGTGTGTACACTATGGAGAGAGTTCTTCAAGCGTGGCTAAGAAGCACCTAAGAAGTGCGTGGCTATCTTACTCGCGCATTACGAATTTTATTCAAATAAAAAAGGTAAAAAAGTCCTAAGAAAATTATTTCTTGATGTGAAACAACGATTGGCGAGCCTTGGCAATAAAACCGACTTGTAAGCCGTGACGCCCACGACGTCATGTTTCACATCTGCCGGGCGTCCCATGTCGGTTTTTGGCAACGCTAATATTTAGCCAAAGTAGGCACAAAGATAATAATATAAACTTTAAGTAGTTATAGCGACAGTAGCGGTGTATGTGGTTTAAATAATATTAGTAACTTTGTGTAATGCTTTTCCTAGTAGGTGCACAAATCTAGAAAAATTGCATAAAAACACAGCAAATATTAAATAAATAAAAATAATTGAACTAAATAAAATTGTTGAAAAAATGTAAATGATTGTAATATCATGTTATTTGTTTTTTAACTGGGCAAGTGCCTTTATTAACTAAACAAAATGCAAGCTTAAACTAAAACTACAAATACAGTTAGACTGCCCATAGACAGTTCAAGGAATGTTATTAATCTAATCAATTGTTTAAACCACATACACCAACAGACTCAAATCTTTATACAATTTCAAAAATGAGATGTCGTTGGATTTCTGTCCAGGGTTGGTCTCTGATAGGTAATGTTAACACAAACAATATTATGGTGACTAGATTGCATAAAGGTAAAGTAGGGATGAGTTATTTTTTTTAGGACAGTTCAAATATTTACTATAGTTTTAAAATGGAAAATACACCGTTTAATAATATACAAATAAATACACCAGCATTAGCAAACATAGCAAAGAAAGGCAATTGGACTGCAAAGGTACACATTCTCTGATATAATATACCTAAGTGGCAAGAAGGTATGCAAATCGTCGATTTCCCCAGTCGTGTTTGGTTAACAATGAGTTCACTTATCAACAGCTGGCAAGAGGACTATATTGTTAATGTAATGTAATTATTACTGCTTGAATTAATTTATTTAAAAATCTTGACGAAAGTTGATGATAAATATCATGTAATGAATATTATTCTTACCAACTAAATTAATGTACTTACAAAGATTTCCAACTATATATATTTTCTTTCAAGATTTTCAGTAAAGATTTTGGGTGCGGATGTCTCCTTACTCAGAGTGTCAATTTTTTTTAAATTGATTTTGTGACCTCTGACAACTTCCGTAGCAAAAAGTTGACAGAGCAGTTTTAAGCAAGGGTTAACTTAGCTATCGTCTATACTAATATTATAAAGAGGAAAGATTTGAATGTTTGCATTGAACTCCTAAACCGATTTGAAAAATTCTTTCACTGTTGGGAAGCTACACTATCCCCGGCTGACATAGGCTATACCCGTGCGAAGCTGGGGCGGACCACTAGTTTCTAAATAAATTCGTGACACTGTTTATTATATTATCAGAAGCACGTTCAATTGTTCACTATTTACCTAATAACTAGGCTATAGACAAAAACCAACCACAATGTAGTAAAAAGTTATAAGTTACAAACAAACCTTTCATTGTCAATAACTTTTCACTTGTGCTCTCCAAAGCGTCCGATAAAGTCACTCCCGTTCACAGTCATCGCAATTCACATTTTCCACGCGTCACGCGTAGTAGCGCAAACTGTAGTACAAAATCATTTTAGTCAAATTAAATTTTCCCGCGATCGTTCTAAGTTTTCCCTCCAATCGCAAGAGAGGGTGGTACGTGTTACCCAGCCGGCGGTTCAACGCAGACTGAGGAAAATAGGAATGCCTCCCGCATCCCTATCCCACGTTCCCTGTACACCGATAGCCTATTCACCCAACTTAATGGCAACTTAAGTTTGATTTTATGTGAGATCCTGGGCGACCCTGCGGTCTATTCTGGGTGACCGGTGGGTTATAGATCAGGAGTTGTATTAAACTGGGTGAGATAATGTGGAGGGCGGATGCTATCATACGACCCTGAGATAAAAGTTAGGGGAAAGTAAAACAATAAAGGAAAAATGTTAGTAAGCTTTTATTATGTTTAAGTAAAAGGATACATAGTAGAGAAAGGAAAAGGCGTTTAAAAGTAAGATGGAACACGTTGTTCTATTATGTACAATGATGTTTGTTTTATCGGAAATTTGATTTGATATGTAACGTTTTAACGAAATGTGAAAATGACGCCAAAATATTTGTGTTTATTTTTACATGAATATCCACGCTATTACACACGCTTTGTCAGCAACTGGGCATTTATGGACTCATATGCTGGCCTTGATTACGCCTCAGCCACATTTTCACTTTCATCCATAAATGCTAATGTTTCCAGCTCCTGTAGTAATGAATATTACACATCAGCATCATCCAACACAATAAAAGTCCATATCATAAATTGTACTCGTATAGGCAGGGCTGGCACTTTGGGTATGCAGCTACAAGTAGCCGACTTGTCGGACAATTCGCGCGAGAGACAGAGGTAACATGACAAGAGTTACGCGATAGACAGAGAGGTAACTTCTAGGTTAATATAGCTAAAGATAGTTAGCGCCTTACACGTCCCGAATTGCACTTTATTGTGTAGTAGCAAGAGTCACTACTTATTGAAATAATTTTGCGGAGTGAATCTTCTCTACTTGTACTTATATGTTTTCTGTGGTATAGTTAAGATAACACCGCGTAGATTAAATCTGTATATAGTTTTTCCGATACTTATACCGGTAGTAAATTCACCTACATTACACTTACCTACAGCTGCTTACAAGTTCGACTTCTTTTTGACTTCACATTTAAACGACAAGAAAAAAAAACGCTGTATTTCGTCTATGCATAGAAAATGTTAAGCGCTTTCCGGCGAGAGCTATTGAAATAATGGGCGTTTGTCGACGCATTGTAACGGAAACATTTAATTGCAATGGTAGTTACATTCAAATCGCCTTAATGCCGTTGTTATGTTGCATAAAGATAGTTAAAAAGCCGGAAAGTAACATTGACTAATTTTTATCCCGGAAATGTGCAGCTACTGCGGTAATGTCTACGCGTGAACCCGAAGAGCGCAGCTAGCTTTATCATAATGCTCTCATCCAACATTTAAATACCAACCTCGTTAACCCAAAAGGCAGTTGGTTCACAATCTCTTCACCACTGAGTTTCCTGCAACGAGGCACCTAATGAGACATGTGATTATGTCAAGTATTCTATTGTACTGAAACAGTTATATAATTATGAACTCTACCACGTCCGAATAAGATTAAATTTCTAAGAGTGAATATAGAATGAACTTCATTATATGAAAGTTCTAACAAAGCTGCAGTGCACATTATGCATAGGTATATCCATATCTTCCATACATAGTTCTTCTCGTCAAAAATGCCACAGTGCCTAAAGACAAGGGTCTTTAACCAGTATGAATGGCCAGTGATGACATATGGTACTGAGACGTTTTAGAAAAACTCAGTCACACAGCTGAAGACAAAGGTATTTAACCAGTGTTTGTTTCCAGTTATGACAAATGGTTCTGAGACGTGGTTCTTAACTGCTGGCCTTTTGAAAAAAATTGTATCACACAACGGGCAATGGAGAGAGCTAAGCTCGGAGTTTCTTTGCCTGATAGAATCCGGAACTAGGATATTCGCCGAAGAACCAGAGTCACCGACATAGCTATTAAAATTTGCAAGTTCAAATATAGCAATGGGCAGGCCACATCGCTCGAAGAACCAATAAACGATGAGGAAGAAAGGTTCTTAAGTAGAGGTCATGAACCGGAAGACTCAGCGTAGATAGCCTTCTCACTAAATGGACATCGTGGGAGTCGCGAGCATCCAGTGGATGCAGGTGGAGGCTGTCCTTCAGCGTGGAGAACCTGGCTGATGATGATGAAATAAATAGTTAACCATTTTAACTCAAATAATGTCTGACTATACTATATAGTTGAAAGAAATATGAATCTCTTCCATTTTTCATCGGTTAAAATTAAACAACATGGTTTTAAACTGTTATGGTTGTTCACTAGAATAGGCTTGTGTCCTAATATTTATTTTATTACAAACTAGCGGTCCGCCCCAGCTTCGCATGGGTATAGATTATAGCCTATGTCACCCGGGGATAGTGTAGCTTCCCGTCAGTGAAAGAATTTTTCAAATCGGTTCAGTAGTTTCGGAGCCTATTCAATGCAAACAAACAAACAATCAAATCTTTCCTCTTTATAATATTAGTATAGATATAGATAACAGGCTTAGCGAAGTATAAAATTAAATACATTAGAGTACATAATTCATTACAAAATCAAAAAAATAATCAAATAAAATTTCTGAGATATAAGCGTTAAAAGTTTTTGGTGTGGATAAAGAGCGGATGCTCTGTCCCTCCCCCGCAAAGCGTGTGTTAGTAAAGCAAGGCGCGCAAGGCTTGAGTAATAACGTCCTATAGTGCGCTCTCTGTCTATAACATGAAATTAAAATACTTATAACTTATTTATTTATGAACAAATTTGAATAATTTTTGCGTTGATATGCTGTATTTATAATCAGTTTTTTATTAAGATAACAAAAGTTGGATATACCTATTGGAAGTAAGTTAAAGTGTTGACATCCAAGAGTTTTTTTACATTGTTCGTTAGTTTTAACTTCACTTAGTTATAATTCATGGTTACAATAAAAGCGCGTTGATTAAAATAACTAAATATTATAAAAATATTAAGCCACTTTCAGAGAAGATATCTTAAAGTGCTAGGCAAGCAAGTGGCTCGAGTCCATTAAAGTTTAGGATTATTCAAGTCTCCGTGGCTAAGTGCAGGTTTACGCTCAAGTTTTGTATAATCCCAGGCAAAAAATATAGCACAATTCGAAATCAGTAGGTGAGGCTTACTGATTTCGACAATGGGATTGGCCAGTAAATTTTGTATAGATGGCACTAGCGTAGCAACAAGGGCCAACAAGGGTTTATTGTTTAAAAAAAATTTCATATATCATTATTACAACTTTAAAGCGATGATAGCTGAATTGGCGCGTTCGAATTCCAATCCGCTTGGGGGGAATCCGGGGTTCAATGCCCAACAATGAGCTGACTATTATTTTATTGTTTTAACTCGTGATGTCTATGTATCTTTTGTTTCTATCATAAATAAATATTATTCTTTCTTTAAGCTAAAATATTGTGATGAAACCATAGCATGGTGGCGCCAAACACCGAACGGTGCGTTCACTTGAGAGCCAATTCCCATTCCAGGCTACGTTTAATTCCTATCTTTCGTCACACCAAAGGTTAGATTTTTTCGATCACATCAGGTGAGCTGTGGTCAAACGTCTAGCCTGACAATTATACAAAATATATGTAATAATCTATGCTAGCGCCACTTAAACAGTTACCAAACCTCAACAAAATGTTGTCAGCTTATGTATAGTTGACCGTTAGCTCGCTCACAAATGGGATTTTTAGCGCCAACGTAAAAAAACACGCCGAAATCATCTAAAGAGGAAATAATTAAAAAAACGCTCTATGCTAGAACAACTAATTAAGTAACTAAGCAAACAAAATAGATAGATAGAAACTCTTAATTGTGACTTTTTATACAATTGAGTTTGTAGGTAAACAAATCGCATATCAACTTTAGTATAAGTATTTACGTGCCAAATTCTTTGGCCGATATCGCAACCAACTCTTATATCGTAATTCTTAACTTTGTAAACAGATGCGGCGGCTACTGCCACCTACTGGATTGTATGGCATTATTTATGAACGGACATTTACAAAGTTGCAACCTTTTGTCTCAAAAAGATAATGTAAAATATGCTATTCTTTCCGAAAAATTATGCCCCGTCAGTACTTTTATTAATTTATAAATGTAGTATTGTGTTTAATGTAGTTTCCGCAGAAAACATAAAATAAAGCCAGTGAGGTGTAATAATAGAGACGTTATAGGCGAATAACACGGCTTTAAAAACTGACTAAACGCAGCATATACCTACGCATACCCATGCAAATGCGCATTTTGTGAAATAAGGGAAAGAATATGATAGTTGTAATTAAGATAAATAAATAAAATAAATAAATAAATATGAAAGACTTTGTACGCTATATATGTTGTTAGAAAGAGACAAAAATACAATTTATTGTGGATACTCGGAGTGCGTGACTGAGACACGGCTGAACGAAGTCAGGCAGCCAGCCTTGCATTCGTCTAGACAATAGTGACAGGCACAACTATCTACAGATATGTAAGTTTATAGTAAGCAGAGAACAAATTAAAATATATTACCTATGTGTAATGTGGCCGAAGTACGAATGTCCGCTACGTAAAATACGTATCGAATTTCATATAAATATTGAATTAGGAAATTTTAATTTGTTGTAATGTAAATAAATACAACATATATATTACTAACCTTCTTCCACTGACCTCTATTATACCAGCACGTTGTCTGTGTCATTCAAAACCAAGGACTTTGTATACCCTTTCCCTTTAGGGTATACAGAGTCCTTGGTCAAAAGTTATAGTTTATTTTTTGGGCCGATCCAAAGCGAATCCACCGAGCGGCCTTGAAACTAAAAATTACACTTGAAAATTGGAAATTGCCGTCGTGTTGTTTGGAACTTAACTATTCGTAGTGATAACGGTGTTTTGTGTTCTATTTTATATATTGTGTGTTTGCATAGACGTTTTTCTAATAAGAGTGTGCGTTCCCATTCTTTCATTAGTTCTAAGGACGTTCTCTACCACTATTAGATCAGCGTCAAAATGGTGACATCTAAATGCCTTCATTGCAAGTCCGTTAATAGCAAAGACTTTCTATAAAGTAGCTTTATTGAGTCTGTGGTTAATAGCCTGTCCAACGTACTAGTATAAAAGAGGTCAGTGCGTTTTCCTTCACTAAGTAATGTACTTACATAATACCTTCTCTATTGCTTTAACAACTGTCATTCAATCTTACATTTATTTACTGCTCTTAAACTTAATTATAATATCTTTGCGTGCTTTGATTGTGTACATGTCCAATTGTCCATAATCAAAGCTTAAGTGTAGCCTCTTTTATACCGCTAATCCGTATGTTTTTGTGCCCTAACTATTTAAAGATAAAATAAACAACGCAGGCGTCATCGTTTGTTTTGGCGCCCACCAAAACAAATTTACAACAAATAAAAAGTTGTTTTTTTTTCGAGTGTGTGTAATAATATATGAGTAATAACGTGTACGAGTGTAGGCCTATGAAATAATACAGTGAAACGTGACTTTTTATGCTGTGTACAATTCTCCGTAAAAGCCTCTAGAGTTTAAAAGTCTTCACTCTCACTAAAGTTTTCACCACTTTATTAGGGCGTAACAGAACTTATATTTCACCGCGATTTATTTCACTAGAATTTGACTGTGACTATGACTTATTTAAAAACATCACCAAAAACATAAAACAATCGATTACTTGAAATTTTAGATTAATAAGACGCTGGCTAAACAGACAACATTTATGTAAATCCTAAAATGAAAAAAAAAAGTGTCGTCAACCAAGTGAATTTAACTGAAGTTCTTTCGCAATGCAGTTTACCATCATTGGCTTAAAGGGATGTCCTCTTTAAATTGAGAAGTTCCACTTTTGCGCAACTTTGTAACATGTCCTAGTTTGGAACTGGCTGACGGGTTAATGCTTCGGTAACTAGCTAGTACGTGGAAACTTGAGCACTCTCCTTATTACGTTTAATGACTTAGACTGCTTAATGGTTACATAACGTACTGTCTGTTTAATAGGTACACCTTATACCCTTAATAATTGTAAGAACACCTACTATAATGTAACAAAGTTAATGCGCATGTTTATTATTTAAGTACTAAGCTTTTACATTGGATCTATTTTAAAACTTGCATATTAATCAAAGCCGTCATTAAATACACTTATTATCAACTTACTAATATAAATCAGAAAGATTGTGTAAGAGCATATAACTCCTTATACATGGTTACGCATTAGTTTGTACTAAGCCGAAATTAGATTATTATACTCATCATCATGAATAACTTTTATCATCGAACTAAACCTGAAATCGCGAACAAAAACAGCTTTTCCATACATTTTGTCGAGCGTCAATGACCGTTTTCTATGGACAGCAGATTTTTATCGCGATTTCTGCGTTGGTTCCATAGTAATTGTTGTTTATAATTATGAGTACAATAGCCTCCTTTCGGCTTAGGATAGTCTAAATGCGTAACCCAGGTAACCCTGTATACTATATTACATCCAGGTTGGATTTAAGAATTGGGTTTATTCAAGTTTACATTTAAATTTTGTACAGTTCAAGTGCATACTTCCGCGTGGGACAAATATGTCAGAAAACTAATTCATAATACTTATAACGATCTCTATATAGCTTATACATAGAAAGATTAATCAATTAAATTTTATTACTAACTTAAATCAAATACATAAAAACTAGCACCAAAATATAAAACTAATTATATAATTTACATAGTTTCTGATTTTGAGCAAATGATTTTAATTCCACTCTCTCTAGATAACGTTATAGGTAAGGTAGGTTTATAGCTACGTGGCACCTAGTTGCATCCACGTTGCAAACAAGTTAGGACAGTTCGACGTAATTTCACTATTCCGAAGCTAGCCTTTGACTAGGAAACTTGCGACGCTCGGTAGGAGTTGCTGACAGTCGCCGCAAAGTGGCCCGAGTCCCGAAACTCGATGACAAGTCTCGAATGTTCTCGAAATGTGCTCGAATCTCCAGGTAGCTGGTTCAGGGACGCGATAGATGGCATTTCAGTTCGTATCAATATGTATGAAGCTGTTGGGAAATGTAGTGAACTTTCAATCAGATTCATGTGAAAATTATAGTTAGTCCAAACAGGATATAACACTTCCGCGTATAAAACACATAATCAGCGCTCTTCTTTTTTAATCAAATTCAAAAAACGAGGAGGTTCTCAAGTCAACTGTATTTTTTTAATGTTTGTTACGCGATTTCTCCTCGAGTTATGAATTGATTTGATTCTAGAAGCTATGTGGTTTTTGAAAAAATATATATAAGTACACAGATGGCATTTTGATTTGTGGTTCCCTTCAGCAAAAGTTTTGAGGAGGACTTTCAATCTTAGTCATAACTGTTATTTTTCTACTTTGTACTTGTAGGTATAGATTTTAAGTCGTATTTTTTTTTGCTTCAAAAAATCTACTTTATTAACTCACTATTTTACAGGAGCCGTACCTTTTTCGAGATTATATTAAATCTATTTAGGTGTTGGAATCAAATGTACCTATAAATCTATTTAAGCTACTTCTTCGAGCCATCTCCATAGCAAGTTTAAGTAGAACAAACGGTAATAATTTTTCCGTTTTGTTCTTTTGGTACAATAAACATAAGCAGCTGGCACCAATAGAACAAACGGGAACGACCCATTTCTTCCACATGCATTTGTCTTGAACAAGATATCAGTAACCTGCGGGCTTATTACAGAAGTTTGATTGTAATCGAGATTGCATGTCGTCCCGTTCAATCCTACTTACTCGCACCATGTGCGTAAGTGAGATGGCACGCGATCGCGATCACAACCCAAATCACGATAGGACACCCATAATAAGCCATCTGCTCAATTTATAACTAGCGCGCGTGCGAGAGCAAGATACACATGTCTTTCAGCTTCAACCAACGAACGCATCAGGCCTAAATTAGGCTTGATGCATTTAGAAAAACTTACCCTGCAGATGACCTTGTCACCTTTCAATATTCTTAAAAGTATAAAAGTAAATAAGATTTTAAGCTTACTCGCGCATAGATCACCCTCAAGGCTCCATGATAAGCGCCTAGATTTAAATTTATTCATGTTATTAATTCCATTATACCCGTCCTTCCAATAAATCTATCGGCTTTAGAAAACAAAGAACCAAAGGGTGCCTCGTTAAATCAGTCCACGTTTCCTTCGTTTATAGATTCCATGAACGATTTTGAGAATGTATGTTAGGAGTAAATTTTCGTAGTAAATACTTTTTTCAATTCTTTGATCCTTTAGGTATCGAGTGGTGTAACAAAATTTTGGATGTAGATGATATAATATAATTTATGTAGATGCAGTATCAAACTGTATCCTCCGCTTTTGTTATCATCAGTTTTTTTAATTACGTCCACTATGGCAGTAAATTTAAAGGCGTATTCACGCCAAAAAAATAATCAAATCGGTCAAGCCATCTTCGAGTTTTTGGGAAACTAACACACGGCAATTGATTATTTCAGGTTTAACACCCATACCATAATGTATACCAGAAATAAATTAATTGGAAATTAATCCAGGGTATAAGTTACCTTTGTTTTGTACCAAATTTAATTTAAATTCGTTAAGCTCTTATGGAGTTGAATATGGGCAAACACACACTTACATACAAACTTTCACATGTATACTATTAGTGTTATTAAACTTGGTATCACTCTCTCTCGATGATAAAGAGGACGTGAAAAAGCTTATATTTATTCGAACATAAAATTTACAATAAATGATATTAAATAATAATTAAATTATATTAAATAATAATTAAATGATATTAATTAATAATAATAATAATTTGATAGCCCGTTGGTCCAGTTGGTAGTGAACCTGCCTTCTGAGCTTAGGGGCGTGGGTTCGATTCCCACCTAGGACAAACATTTGTGTGATGAACATTTGTGTTTGTTCTATATCTGGGTGTTAATATCTATTTAAGTATGTATTTAAAACCTATATATGTATGTATATCAGTCTCTGGCAGCCATATCACAAGCTTTGCTTAGTTTGGGGTCAGATGACCGTGTGTGCAAAAATGTCCCGAATATTTATTATTTAAATCTTTTCAAATCGTGACTGAATCGGTTTCTTCTAGGCAAGCGTACTTCATCGTAGACCACATACATTTTCATAGTGCGAAGACCTGTCGCTTCAGCCGCGTGCGTTAGATTATACGCGCGCGGATGCGATCGGCCGTAATGCACGGAAGTCAACCTTTACTGTGATTTTGGTTCAAACATATTTGAGCGCAGACCCGAAGCCCATAGACTTTTGCAAAAAAAAGAAGCGAATACATGTAATAATACTACTGAAACATTGAGTATGAGTACTCGTACGAGTGACCGTAGGTTATAACACCAGAAAGCAATGGTATTGTGAGTTTATAAGTGTCTTGCATAAAATCTAAAATTATTCTTAATTATTAAATTATTATCTTACATCTTCATTCCGGCATTGAAAACATATAGGAAAATTACATTCATCAATTTTATCAACCTAACAATTTTTCGCAATTTATTTGTAAGAATTATAGGTATCAAAGGTCCTTGTCGTGTGGGTATTTAGCGCGACAAGCGGGCTTTGGCGTGAAACGGATACAAGGGCGGCTTATCTCTCCCGGATGTAAGGCGCTCCGGCAATACTCCACCGACGCGATGGGACTAGAGAGCTCGACTCCTATCACTGTCTACTTTACGAGGTGTATCTCTAAACAGCGACGGACATATTCAAGGAAATCATTCTACTATATCATTATAAACAACTTTTATTTTGGGACTAACATTGAAATCATCATAATCAGCCTTTTAACAGTCCACTGCTGGACTTTTAGCCTACCCCCGAAAGGGTGATTGGGCTTATCCACCACGCTGGCCCAGTGCGGACTGGTGGATTCACATACGCCATTGAATTTCTTCTCCGTACGTATGCAGGTTTCCTCATGATCTTTTCCTTCACCGAAAAGCCAGTGGAATGAAAATCCGTACATAAGCTCCAAAGAGCTCATTGGTACGGGCCCAGAGTTTGAACCCGCGACCTCACGCTTTCAAGTCTAGCGGTCTCTCAAATGGGCTACCACGGCTTGTCCAGACGACGCGAACACTGAAATAATGAAAAAAAAAACAACATACACTAGTTCCATACCGACTGTTAAAGTATTTTTTATGGTAGAACTGTTTTTTTTCCCTGATATCAGGGTTGATTCGAAAGTAATTTTTTTTATAATAATGATAATATTATACCCTTGAATACGCCCGTCGTCTAGATAATATATAAAAATGTATACCGTTAAGCTCGGGAACAGTTTTTCGTGAGCTTTGTGCTTGATCCAACATCCATGTTTTTGTAAATCAATGGTAAAAGTGCAAAAAATTTAAAAATTATTGAAATTTTTCGTAGAGGTACGTTCTGATTTTTAAGTAGTTTTCTTATCACTTTGACAAAGCGATAATAATACGACACTGCAATCATAATTCCGGTGTCAAACAAAAACCGCTCGTGGATTAGTTGACTCTATTATTATGCCCTGAATTAACTTGCAAAATCGCGAAAATCTTCCAGCATTTATTGACAAAGAAAATACAATTATGCATTATTATGCTCAAGTGACCACTATAAAACCTTCATCCTAATTAAGTATTCCCTATAATTATTTATCTTCAAGCTCTGCATTTGACAAGAAAAGAACGCTCGACTGACTTGATTGCGGAAGTCGTTCGAACAATGGATCTTCAAATGTCTCATTATCGCGCAGTACATACAAAGAATATACTCGTCTTTCAAAGGGAAAACTTGAAAAAAAATACAATAATGAGGTGTGCCTAATGTATACAACCAGAAATAACAAATGAATCAAGTAAATGCAAGTTTTTTTTAAACACCCGATAAAAGAACTGATAATCTTCAAACCGAATCATAGTTAAGAACAACTCTCGATTAAGTTACTTTTCTAACATAAAAACAGGCACACAGATACACTCGCTAAACTTATAACACCACTCTTTTTGCGTCGGGGGTTAGGAAGTACAATGAAATACTTATGTATGTACATGACATCCATATGCATGACAAGCAAACCTAACCACAACCTATAATTTCTTCTGTGCCACAACATAGTCACAGAAAATTAATGGCGTAATTCGGGGAGCACGGTTTTCTTCAGTAAGCCTGGTAACGATGACGGTTCCTCTTTAACTATATTAGGAGACTGATAAGCGGTTATTGTAACCTATATTTAGTCACCTGAATAAACCAGGTGCTACGGATATTCCATACAGTGTCGTAGTTGCATGAAGGAGAATGAAACTGTAGATAATGTGCAAAGTCAGTCATTTATTCATAAATTTACACGCCAATGTGAAGCCACAGCAGAAATTAGAATCGCTGCCGGATTGCATGAGTAGCATTATCATAATTGAAGTTACCACACCAGCTAGATTGTTTTTAATAGTTTACGCTTCCATTTACGCCACTGGAGCAACTGTGCCAGTGCCACGCTCCGGCATTTCAAGGAGCTGGGTTGGCCTGGGTAGACGCTGTTAGAGGAAAATAGATATACTCCAAGCGGAACGTCAATGCAAGTCTCATCGTCCGCATTTCAAATAGTTGCTCTGTTTGAAACCGTCATTGCCTGTTACCTACTTCTTAAAATTTAATATTCTAAATATCTAGTGTCTTACTAGAAAAATCAATTCAGAATTAAATTATTCATCATCATTATCAACCATTTTCCATCCACTACTGGGTATAGGTCTCCTCTTCAGCGCGCCAGATTTTCCGGTCTTGTGCTAGTCTTGTCTACTGCTTTCCTACTGCATTAGCGGTGTCATCTGACCAGAGGGCAGGTGGTCTGCTCGGTGGTCGCTTTCTGTTCCGCGGCCACCATTATGTGCCTGCTTTGGTCCAACATCCATCTTCCCTCAATTTTAGTGTGTGAAAATGTACCGGCTTACGCCTGAAAAATTCCAACTACAGTAATACATAAAACTGCGGCTGACGCCTTGATATCAGGCTTTGATATCACAATTACACGACTGAACAACCCTTGCACAAAGACACAGAACTACACAGAACATAGGCTCGGAAATGTCTGCTTACTCCGCATGATGGCTTGAAGCTGTACAAACATAAATATGAACCACAGTGTAAACAGAGGCAGCATGCAAGATTGCACGTTCTGATGTTCAAAATGAATGTTCTATCTAATTTAACCGTTTGACAATCATTCCAGGATGTTTATTTGCAGTCCAGATGGATATTTGATAATAAGCTCACATGTTATTTGACTATGTGGTCGAAAAAGGTAAACGTGCCTAGTAGTAGTGCATGCGTGGTAGTGTAATGGGAAGACATGAACCTTGTAAGTAGTTTAAAGTATTTTCTTATCGATTATTTACTATTATATTGTAAGGAATGAATCCGTCACGTGATAGGCGGCATGTTTATTGCACAAAATGGTATCTTTTTCGCTCACTTGTTTTTATCGCTAGCGTACTTACTTGGCAAGTATGCAAGCATAGCAGTTCCATAATGTGCCATAATGACACAGATTACGTTATTTTGTGGCGCATTTTATCTCTTTATATACCTTGAGTAGTACATCCAACAAATTCGTGTAAAAAAGAGTACGAATTCAACCGAAAAACTTCGGTCAAACTTACACTGTCGTACAAAAGCGTAGTTCACAATAGAGGCGCGATGTGAAAGGGCATGGTAGATGGCAGCACAGCGAGATAATAGAGCTCCTGCTAGCTGTTTAGCGAGTGCTCGCGTCCGGGCCGGCCGGAAATGGTGCCTCCCTCCAGACAACCTTCATTTCCTGAGCTGTCCTTTTCCTCGCGAACCCGAGGGAGGTCGTGTTAATCTATACGTTTACTGCGGACTTTTCCATGATGTTTATTTGTTTGCATCAAAAATAATGAAGATAACATGGATATAATTGAGTCCTTCTTCATAGAGGCTTGTATTTACGTAATGCTCAATAATTTATTACATAGGTATTGCAAAATTCACATCACTCACATCGGGTAAGTGTATAGTTATGTCAGCAGTGTTTTTGCTAGCTCTCATCTGCTAACTCTTGAATCTCCTTAGGAATCAAATTAAATACTGATAAAAATACATTTGTTATTTGATTCGCTTTATTAAAAGCAATTTTTTGATTACACATTATTTATTAGTAAATCCGCTATAACGTTACATATTCTTTGAAAATTTCAACTAGCTATCTCTTGCGATTCCAAAGATATAGCCGTTACAAGGTAGGATAGATCGACAGCGCAACGTAGGCTTAGTAATAGGACCCCGTTGATATACTCTGGGTACGTAACCCTAAAAATCACTATTACTATTTTCTATTTTGTTAGTTTTATGAAAACTACTTAAATAACATATTTCTGAGAAAAACTAGTTGAAATAGCAAAGCAGCAAACGACTAAACGGATTCGGATGAAATTTTAATGGAGGTAGCTTTTAGCCCGGATTAACACATAAGCTACTTTTTGTTCTATATAAAAGTACAGTTCTTGTAAGATAGTGGATGAAACCACCAGCACAACTAGGTAGATAACAAATTTAAAAAAAATGCTTAAAAAGCACACTAAAGGAAGTCACCATCGTCAAACGAACGACAAACTACGCTTATTTCGAACTGAGCAACAAAAGCTGCCAGTTGCTCTCCAAGACAAGGATTTGTGAGTGCCTCTCTCATTGTGGCGCTCAAAACATACTCGAGCTGTGGAAATGGAACAGCACGGGAAATAAGGAACAAATAGGCATTTGAAACTGAGTGTGACATTTGGAATGCCTTTATGTCTTTGACAGTCTTTGGGTACAAGCAATAATATCGGTACACGTAACATAACCCTGAAACTTGACGTAAAGTTGCTAGTCTATCGGTTTTTTATCGGATACATTTCGGAGAGTGTGCATCGGATCTGCACGATCTAATTCCTTCCTGCCCATTTTTCTATCGGACTGCCAGAACGAGCACGAAAAATCGTCACCGCTTTATGGTTGACATTCCGAAAACCCGTACGAAGCGCTTTGATTCCACATTTATTGTGCGAACTGCTAGTCTGGGTGTTCCCCGATGGTTACAATCTGGGTGTCTTTCTCCAACGTAGACCGCATCATCGCTTAACATCAGGCGAGATGGTGGTCAAAAACTTGACGGAGTGACGATATATACATACATAAGGCAGCTGGCATTGGCTGAAAACGAAAAAAGGAAATTGCGCTCAGTTCCGAGCCGCAGGATAGGTCTATGTCAAGGGATATTTACCGTGGTAAGGTTGTGGAATGAGCTCCCGATATTTCAGCGCAGTTACATGCACCATGGTCACGGGAATACTGAAAAATGCGGGTGGTAAGTCGAACAGTTAAAAAGTTAGGTGCAGACATAACGATCTACACTCTTTCTTAGTCATATAACTTTAGTGAACAACCGTGATAGTTTAAAACACCTGAGGAAAAATAATCCAAAAATGTGAGAAAGTACTTTTATGAACCAAGTTACTATAAATAACTATGGTTAATGCGACGCGAGATCAATATGCTGGTGTTTTTCTAGCTCGACGCAAAAGCATTGCCATTCAGCGTAGTAATGCCGCCAGTATGCTGGGTACGCAGCTAACTTGTAGCGGGCATTTGGATTGTCTTTATTATTTCAACGGTCTATGGGCAGTCCGACTGTTTTTGTATAATAGGCCAAGTAGTTTAGGTATTTCGTGTTAGTTAACTTGTATTTTGTTAAGTTAATCAAGTTATTTTTTTGGCGAAAAAATCAAAAACCGACTCAAAACTTTTGCTGAAGGGAACCACAAACCAAAACGTCATGTAATTTTTTTTGATTTTGTTGATTGTTTCAAAAAAAGCGCTGAATTTTTCGATAAAATTTGTATGACCTACCAAACAAAAAAGAATCATCTAAATTATTTCATAATTGGCGGAGTAATCGCGTAACAAACATACAAAAAAACATCCATACAAATAGATAACCTCCTTTTTTAGAAGTCGGTTAATAAAGGAACTTGCCAGTAAAAAATACTATTAATATTTGATGTCTAGTTTATTATTTCCAAGTTTTTGCTAACTCTATCTACAACAATGTTCACGAGTTTCACGACCTCAAAGTCAAACGTTGTTTGTCCGCAAAAATGTAGTATGCATGAGGAGTTAAAATGAAAATTTATGGCTTAATGGCCCTATCTGCATCCAGCACGCTGTTGCTGAAGCAAAACTTTGGAATACATTTTCATTTGAGTGCGGTTGTTACGCTCCGAAAGTGTCTAAATGTTATGTCTAACAATTCAGTTTTTTATTTTTTTTATGGTTAGGTTCTAAATAGAGGTCAGCCTGAGAAAGAGTTAGTAAACAGAAATCTTCTAGAAAAGTTTGAAGTGGTATATTCTCTATGACAGTATCCATAGCTGGGCATTAACTCGTTAATCTGTTAATCGTTAATTAACAAAGTTAACATTTTGATTAACGGATTAACTTTTAAGTTACCTTTTAAAAATGTTAACGGACACGTTAACTTCCGTTAATATGCAGAAGTCCGTTAATCGTTAATCCAATGTCTAATAGTTACCGCATGGCACCGACAAGTGCCGGGCGGCGCGTGGCAGCGAGAGAAACAAAAACAAAACTAGATATATTTTGCCGGCGCGTGCGAGTGAGAAAGAAAACTGCGAAGAGATTTGTTTCGTTTGATCATTTCATTACTTAGCGCCGGTGCTTAGTGACGAGTGTAGACGATATAAAGATGCAATTTTACACATATTAACGGATTAACGATTAACGTTAACTTGCGTTAATTCTTCCGAAATGTAACGCTTTAACGTTTAACGACGCAAACTTTTTTTGTAGTGAATTAACGATTAACGAAGTTAACTATTTGATTAACGGTGCCCAGCTATGTATCCCAGTTTCAATAGTAATAGGTTATTTTTTTTATCTATTAATAGGCTTGCGCGACGCAGCGTAGGGAGGCCTCCCACTAGATGGACCGACGACATTGTGAGAGTCGCGGGCATCCAGTAAATGCAAAAAACAGGCTGTCGTTCAGTGGACGTCTTCTGGCTGATGATGATGAGGCTTGCGTTTGACCGCCAACTCGCCTGATGTAAAGCGACGATGCGGTCGATGGTGCACGCAATAATCTCTCACGAAGTGATTCTCATACATTCTGTTTATATTATATGGGAACTACTTGCGTGCGTAACGATCCGGGTAAACGCCTGTACTATTGCTCTAAATTCTGCCAACCGAGCAATGGTCACTTGCTTGTCATTCACAATTCTTGACTTCTGTCTTGCAACATTTTTTAATTAAGAACAGTGAGCAAAGTCACGAAGTGCAACTTATAAAGTACACAACTGTACAACCAAATATACGTATTTCTTTAGCATAACTGCTAGAATTAGGCCTACCCTCGAAAGGGCAATTGGGCCATATCCACCTTGCTGGCCCAATCGCGTGTTCGTGGATTCACATTCTCCATATTGAATGTCTTTTCTGTACGTATGCAGGTTACCTCACGTTGTTTTCCTGCACCAAATAGCCACTTGTATGAAAATCCGTACGTACATAAACTCCAAAGGGCTCATTGGTACGGGCACGAGATATGAACCCGTAACCTTACGCTTTCATGTCTAGCGGTGTCCCAAATAGGCTACTACGGCCTTTTCGTATTGTGTATCTCCTTAGGGTTTGTATCCACGAGTCCCGGTATCGGTTTGAATTAACTACGGATCCCGGCGAGTTGTATCCACCGATACCGGGATCCGTTTCCCTTACTCATTGATTATACATAAATTCTCTCAATAAACTTCTGTTTGCTTTCATGGAAGCAGTATAAATATAGATAGGTATTTTCACCGGTATATCGTTAGTTTATTGTGCTTTTATCTACTTTAGAAATACACAAAGTGTGCAATGTGCATGAAGAGTGCTCTTGCTACAGTAAAATTCAATGTTCAATTCCCAATGCTTTCATTCCATTTCTCCATATTCACAATCTCACTGTTATTTTACTGCGAAGAACTGAAACTACTTCAATTACTATAATTAGCAATAAAGTTTGAAATTTTCTGTGTAAGCGCTGTATGGACTGACAAAAAAACTTGTAGAAGTTGACTTGCTACCGTTATAAGCTAAAACTTGAAAGGTTCTATTGTTTACAGCTTATTTCAATAGTTTGTTACAAGATGGCTTCCATTACATTCGTTTGAGTATATTATGTGGTAATAGTGGCAGTTCTTTTTTTCAAATATATTTCCAACGCATGATTTGAAGTTTCATTTGAGTTAATTTGAAACCTATACGCAGTACGAAGACTCTCAAAAAGGCATGAATGATCCCCAAAAGCGGTCTTGTCGTTTAAATCTAAAATTTACACTATTACTAAAAAGGCCTCTAAAAAGAACGAAGTATTTGTATGTGAAAAAATACGGCAAACTGAACTTGTACAAATTAGAACGAACGCATACCACAGATGATAATAAATGCAGCCTAAGTTAGAGCGAGAGAAAGAATCGAGGATCGGTGGTGGAGAGTCGAGGTGGCGCCGGCGACACGGCGCAGAAAATTTAGTTTTTCCAGGTTCAAGTTAAAGGTTCAAATTGTCCAAATGCGCTTCCACGCCACATCGCACCTCCTCCACGTCTCCACTGTTCTCAACTGAAATAAATGAGATACAGTTTTAAACATAGCAAAAATCTAAAAACGTTTTTTTTTCAATGGCCACTTCAACATTCGGCCTAAAATTCCATCGTATGCAATGGGGCTTACTCAATACTCAATATTTTATTGCAGACATATGTAGGTACATGGAGTTCTTAAATGAACATGTTTAAATATAAGTAATACATATGACCCTATTTGGGTATGGCAATAGTCGGAACGGAACGATCTATGTACATTTTGTCGAAATTATCATTTAAAAATTCTTCTAAGTTGTAATAACATTTAGATTCTAAAATACCTCTTAAGTTATTTATAAAAGTTACTTCTTTTTCGATATCTTTTAATTCATTTGGCAATTTACTAAACATTTTAACGGCCATTGATTTAGGGCCCAGAGCTGTGTATTTCTAGGTTGGACTTTGGGTCGATTTATTTATGTCTAAATATTATATATTATATTATATTAATGTGCTTATTAGTAACTTTGATACTTTAGAAAATCACGCTTGCGATAAATTACGAGAATTTCTTGCTAGTCTATTAAAATGGTGCTTTATATAACGTAAGTAGTGTAATGGAAGAACTTTGTCGTCGTTAAATTAACTACATGAGTCGACGACCGCGGGGTATAATGTTCTAGAGAACTTTCCAGGTAATTTAACGGAATAATTTAAATCAAGGATGAGTTTGAGAAGTTAAATAAACCTATTTTAAAATTGTGGTCAGGTATTAACAATTCACAGCAGTTTACTTCCAACGAAAAATTCCAACACATGGAGAGAGGTACGAGTAAGTGTTTACATAATTAAGGCAATTTTAGTAGAATTTTGGCGCGATGCAGACGCTGAAAGTTTTTTTTTTTTTTTGATGATGTGAATTGATTAAATTGTCGCGAAGTAAACGCGCATTTATTTCAATGCTAACGCGGGTACGCTCTGGCTGTCAACAAAGCGCTATCCTATAAAAATAAAATATGCATAGTAGATTCTGACGAACGGGTTTTCGTTTAAAAAAATCTGTAGTGGTTATAAGTGTCGCGACGCAAACGCGCGTTTAAAAACGCTTGTTTATATCGCTGCTATTAGAAGTGGTGTGGAACTGCTTTAGGTGCCCTTAACAGTTATTTCGACGCATAATTTTAACATCCGATTTATTCACCAGACTACTTCAATTACACTTTTTGCTATAGAGGTGTAAAACATAATTCATAATATTTTGTCTCAAACATGTGTTAAATTAATACTAAATGCCTCCATTGTTTGAAGAACACACTTTGACTAAAATTGGACCACAGAGAAAATAATAACTTCTTAAAGGAATTGGCTACCAATGTTTACTTGTAATATAATTATACGTGCGTACAAATTTCCAATGTGCAAAAAGGTTTGATTACGATTTTCTACTAAAAATAGATGAATGCGCAGAGGTTAAGTTGGAATTTACAGACAAAAATTATACGATGAACTCTACCTACCTCGTACACTACGGACCGAGCAGCCAACTCTACTTTCAGAATTATTAGGCAGCTTCAAAGACTCCTGGCTTAACATTTTATCTAGAGCTAACAATCAGCTTCCGAAAAAGGGTAGCATTGAAAATACTCGTAGTCACCGATCAGAAGATTGACCAGGGGCCTTACGGACAACGTCCTTTATCCATCACTGAGCAGGCTAGCTGGACTGAAATTTTCGCATCGCTTCAGATTTACATTTTCTTGAATTTGTATGAGCCTTGGTCACATCCATTTGTGTTAAAAAAAGCTACACTCCGAACGCTCCTTCACAAAACTCTTTTTGAACATAATACCTGTAAAGTGCTAATAATGCTTAGTTAGTGGTAATGGTATGCAGCATGTAGCGCCTGATAAATGTCAGGACGCGCCGAACACGGCAAAGCTTTCAGTCGGGCTGTCCACCTGCGAACAAGCTACGCGGTGGGAGCTCTCAGTTGTATATTACTACCAACGACTTTCAACTTGTAGACAATACATCTTGTAAGCAACTGACACACTGTTATAAAGAAGATTTGCTTGACTTGATAGCCCGTTGGTCCAATTGGTAGTGAACCTGCCTTCTGAGCCTGGGGGCGTGGGTTCGATTCCCACCTAGGACAAACATTTATGTGATAAACATTTTGTGTTTGTTCTATATCTGGGTGTTAATATCTATTTAAGTATGTTTTTAAAAATATATATGTATGTATGGCAGCCATATTACAAGCTTTGCTTAGTTTGGGGTCAGATGACCGTGTGTGCAAAAATTACGTTTTTTTTTTTTTTTTCTTACTTAGAAGACCACCTTTTATCTATCTATCTATTTGGCTATCTCTAATGTATTCCTCTTGCAATGTCTTTTGTATTGTAATAAAGTTAAATACTTGTTTTAAATGTTCATCTGGGCTTATCGCGCATTATTTTATTTGGGTGAAAAAGGCATCTTTAGCATATTTGCATATTGCATAAGTAAAAGACTATTTTGTCATGGAAACTGAAGTGGATTCACTTATTTAATTAACGCTGATTGGTCTACCCAAGGTCATGACTGCGATAATGGTGACTGTCATTGGCAAGCGGGAATTCACATCAGCGATATTTGAGCTAATATCTTCAGTGATGAAAGTGTTCGCCCTGTACCACAGAGGTGTCTATAAATATAAAAGCGTTGACGATGACCTTATTTTGTAAAGATGAGTGAGTCGTTTAAAATTGTTTAGTTTCTTTGTGTACCTATCTTTGGGTCTGTTAGTCAAACTATTTGATAAGCAACGGAAATCGCAAACAAAATCTTCAAACAACTAAGCAAAATATTTTTTTTACTTTGAACACATTTTGAGCCTATCGTTAAATTATAAGTCAGAAAGCGTCCAAATTGCTGTTTTTTGACGCGAACTTTCATATCTGTGACGCACTCACCACCACGAGAAAACAGCTCTGAGTGTGTTCCATAGTCAACTATAATTTAATAACACTAAAGTTTTTGTAAAAGTAAACGCCATGTTGCCAAAGTGTGAAGAGTAACACTTTTAACTGATTATAATTATCACGTGTATTTTATTCATCATCATCAGCCTTTGTGTACTTACTGAACGCATCGCCTGCATCTGTAATGTAAACGGGACTTATAAACACGTTTGATTGCGAGTTTGTATGAACGGAAACTGATGGCAAACTTAGACGCCTCCTAAGACTACCAAAAATATAATTATTATTTTATTACTTATATATAATAATATAGCAAACCGTAACCAAACAAAATAAACGCAAAATAAACTGCACAAATATTTACAGAGCAATTCCAGCGATACGTAGAGAATTCTTGGGGCGGCGAAAATTCATTCCACGTACACTACGACCAACTCATCTGTAGAGTTGGCTAAATAGTGAAACTAAAATTTTCCACGATGGCTGTCACTTTTGGTCAGGAAATACGATGGTGGCTCCGCAGTGAACTGTAGAAATAAGATGGTCTGTACGAGCGCACATCGGCGGTTAGACGTGAAAGCTCACCCGTCTCTGAAAGGTGTTATCGCCCGTGCAAGTGGCGCCCTCTAGATAGCATCTAACCCTGCCTTTTGTACACAGGAATGTATGTTCTTTTCATTGGTGCAGTCCAGTTTCAGTGGTAATGGATCTTTTTAGTGTAGTCGTTGCTTTATTTTTGATACTTTTTGCTATCAAAACTTATGGACTTTGTTCTCAGGGTTTTGTGACACGTTCTTGTTCATATAATTCTAGATATTACAGGATCTTAATAGATATTCCAGATAGTATACCTAGCCCTTCATATTCTTAGTGCAATACCTATTGATGCAATTTTGTTTCTCCGCCAATCATTCTTAATTTTTGCAACTAATAATATTCCGCTGGTGTAAGGGGATGGTGTATGTGGGATCCAAATTTCGTCTTGACACAAGAGAACGCCATCAGTCCCTATCACACGCTGTCTTTCGCCTGTCGATGGCTTGGAGCTGGCGCAGTATCATTTTATTTATATTACACGGGAATTACTCACGCAAGATTAAGCCGATCACTCCGACTATAGTTTCAACCGCATTAGGCAGTCTTTTTCAAGGTGAATGCGCGACTGCGTCTCGCTTGGCACTGACTCAGTGGGGGCCATGCCCCCCCCCCATAACACTTAGCAATTTCATACATTCGACTCCATTTTTCGATTTGATTCCTTCGAACCTTGTCAGAATGCCCCCCCCCCCCCCCAAATGAAATTCTGGATCCGCCCCTGTGCAGTATTTGCATTTTTCCAAACAAAGTTTTTTTGTAAGATCAAAAGTTACCATAATATCATAAATGTCCTCCTGTCTGTTTTTTACCTTTTTACGAGTAAGCACCGCCATATAACCTAACTTGATAAAATTGGCCAAAAAAAGTAGTGTTGTAATATAAGAAGGGACATAGCACCGGGGTATTTCATCTTGAAACAATACGGGAACTTCAAAGCCCATCTAGTTGAAATGAAGTACCTACACTACCAAAATGTATACCTACCAAACAACATACATTCACATATTTTGTTATTTTTTGTACGGGACGGGAATTACTCCCGTAAAATTGCTGGTTCTTTCGACTACAGTTTCAACCACATTTAACGGTGCAAAGCGAGATAACACCGCGCGTGCGCATTCACCTAGAAAAAGACCGCCAAATCTAGTTGAAACTATAGTTACCGGCTTAATCTTAAGTGAGTAATTCGCGTTTGATAAAAACAAAATGTTTAAAAACCACGTCGGTTTCCATAATACACACACATAGTATGAAATCTTTATAACACCCCAAGTGCTTCCCTATCCCAGTAAAAATCGCCAGATTATATCTCTAAACCTACTTAGCGGCACGCTTGGTGGGATTTTGTTTGCGGCCTCCAGCGGCTCGCGATAAAAGCCTCTTTGTGTCCGCCCTCCGTGGCCGAGCAACTCTTTCAATGCACGATTGCACGCTCGGGGATATGTGAAGTTTGAATAATAGATTCCACGGTGAGAGAATAGTTTGTTAAGAAAAGTTTAGACAGTACGTGCAGTAGGGTTTGAGAAGTATTTCATTCTAGCCACACTCTGCGCTTTTACCCATTATCCGTGATTATTACAAGCTTTTATTTAAATTGCTATGTTTGTTAGTTTGTTTAGGTCAAAAATCTTGCAAGCAGAATTAGAACCAGTTCCTCCTAATCGATTTTGCTGAATTGTGTGTAAACTTTTAGTTCAGGGGCCTTACGGGATATTACGGCACCAAACTAACGTTAAATCCGCTCTGTTGGGAAATCACGTGAATGTGAACCTTAACGCGCCCATATACGGTTTGGGGTCGCGTGATTTTTCAACTGAGCGGATTTAACGTTAGTTTGGTGCCGCAATAGCAGTTGTCCGTAAGGCCCCTGGTGTTAATACAATATGCAATACCCAATATTGAAAGATTTTTAAAAGGGACAAAAAAAACGATGACGTAATATAAAACAAAAAATAATAATAAATGCATATAGGGACATAGTTACAAAAACCGCCCCAACACAGCATGTTGCTGGAATTATCCGAGCGAAAAGAGAGATATCAGATTATAATGGGACAAGTCGGCTTTTATTATGCACGTAACGCGTTGATTCAATATTATTGAAATTTGTAAGCAAGTAATTTTTTCTAAAAAAAAAATAGTATCGCGAGGGCACAATCTGATGTGAACAACTAGTAGTATATTAAGTAGTTTATTCTTCCCTACTGTGAATACCTACAGTACTCCAGTGCCTAATACCCAGCTAAATGTACTCGATAATGGAGCGTCGTAAACGGCAACTCGGTAGTAAATTCGATCATAACCTCTACCGCGTCGCGTCTCGGTTTGAAGCGCTCGGTAATGAGCTTACACCACACTTCAGTTAGGTGCACTGATTTTCCACGTGGTAATGACAAAATTTTAACGAAAGTAATTATGTAAGTCAATATAACATCACTATAATTCTCCATTAAATGTCTTACTTTTTACTACAATAGCTACAATATGGTGTACAGGTACACCATATTGTAGCTAAGTGGTCGATAATGGAGCGTTGTAAATGACACAAAACTCGGTAGTAAATTAGATCACGAAAAACTTAGTGAAAACCACTTAAGTTAACCACAATTATAAATATATTTTTTTATAGTAGATAAGCTTGCGCTTGGCCGCCATCTCGCCTGATGTTAAGCGACGACTTGGTAATGAACAGAAATTTGTCACAGACTCGCACTTGGCCATTACTTATAATTTGTTGTTATACTTTAGGGTGTATACTTATCATATTAAAGTGTACGTACTATCGTTTTTAAATTAGAGCTCATACAAAAATATCTTAAAAATACGTTTGTTGTATGGGGACCCGTCTTTTGGTTTTACGTTTTGCCTTTTTTATTATTTCTTTGTTGATCCGCCGTATCAATACATATTCTGTGAAAATTTCAACTGTCTATCTATTACGGTTCGAAATATACAGCCGTTAATAGGTGGGACAGACGGACGGCCGGACGAACGGACAGACATACAGACAAACATCATAGGCTTAGTAATATAGAGCCCCTTGTTACCCTTTGGGTACGGAAACCTTAAAACGACAACGAGTTATACAAATATGAGCGAGCAACCTTATAAGCAAAAAAACGCTAATCTAAAACCACCCTAAATGCTTTTATTACCCCCTCTACAATTTGAGTTTGGAGGTCTTACCTCACATTGCATATGTATCGATATTTAAATTAAATAACAACAACCTTATAAATGTTTTTAATAAGAGTAAAGTAAGTGTTTATTTTCGTCCGCACTCAATTCTGTGACAGCTGAACGGATTCTAGTAAAATGTTGTACGAAGGAAGCTTATATCCTTAAATAACATATTATAGGCTTATCTTAGAAAGATAAACGGTTCCCGGAGGATAGTGGGTGAAAGCACGGGGCTCAGTTTCTAAATCATAATTCACGTTGCATCGTATCTTAATATTTATTCGTCCCTATTTACTTCTAACGAGGAAAACCCAATTAGAGTTAACCTCACTTTGTTTCGGAGGAAATTCTTTACATTTTCCAGCTTCAAATGAACGCCACAATGAGCCATGCTCTACAACTGAGGCACGTACCACTTTTACCTCTCTCGTAGCAAAATTGCTACGCCGTAGCTGATATCTACGCCGTAGTCTCGTAGCCTGTTTAGCCCTACGGTTTGAGATAAGGCCAAATTTCCCAGATAAGCTAATGAGAATAATTTTTCAGGGCATCTCACTAGCATACTAAGTTAGTTTCGCACGAAAATTGTGAAAAGTTTTACATTTTATTTAACTTTATCTTTTTGGGAAATCTTGTGAAAATCGTGTGGATAGAGTGGGTCTATAAAAAATATTCCAGGTTGAGGGTTTGGTACAGTAAAATTAAGCTTATCTTTCGTATTAACCAAATTATCACGCCAGTCCCTATCCTTACTAAATGTTAATATATGCCAAAGTTTGTTTGTTGGTCCTTCTTTCACGCTGCAACAAGACAACGGATAGAGGTTATTTTATGCATGGGTTTACTTAAGATACTTTTTACTCCGGAAATATTAATAGTTCCT
This sequence comes from Agriopis marginaria, assembly GCA_932305915.1. Lineage (NCBI taxonomy): Eukaryota > Metazoa > Arthropoda > Insecta > Lepidoptera > Geometridae > Agriopis > Agriopis marginaria. The sequence goes on along the minus strand of OW029925.1, from coordinate 6,315,373 downwards.
GTAGGTCCACGTGGGGAAAATCTCAGGTAAGTATTATTAGGACTCTGTCCATTACACCAGACCATGATATAAACGTACTAGACACAAATAAAAAGTGACAACCTGAAAAAACCGTACCAACAACGCTATAAAGACGTAATTCAACGGTATAGTTTTAATCGGTGACGGAAAGTTCTAATAACATTGTTTCATACTAATTGATACCAGGGGCCTTACGGACAACTGCTATATATATATATATAACGTGAACCTTATCGCGCCCAGATACGGTTTGCGGTCGCGTGATTTTCGAACTGGGCAGATTAGGTGCCGCAATAGCAGTTGTCCGTAAGGCCCCAATATATTTTTACAAGCCTGTATTTAACTCGCAATATTGTTATTTTGTTTAGGTCAAATCTTGCAAGCTCAATTAGAAACAGTTCTATTTTGCTGAAATTTTGCATACACCTTTAGTCCTTTAGTTTTGGTGATCATACAATATGCAATATCCACTATTGTAATATTTTCTACATTAAAAACATTTAATTTGAAGAGTAGGAAACCATAAAAAGAGTGAAATCAATTTAAAATGGCCGCGGTCACAAGATGGCGGATGTTTCTTTTTTTGTCAACCTCAATAAATAAATAATAAATTTAAAAAAATTGGGACATTTTTGCACACACGGTCATCTGACCCCAAACTAAGCAAAGCTTGTGAATTGGCTGCCAGAGACTGATATACATACATACCATAGAGAAATATACTATACTAGAGATACATACATAGTTTTAAATACATACTTAAATAGATAGTAACACCCAGATATAGAACAAACACAAATGTTCATCATCACATAAATATTTGTCCTAGGTAGGAATCGAACCCACGCCCTCAGGCTCAGAAGGTAGGTTCACTACCAACTGGACCAACGGGCTATCTAAATAAGTATCGAATTAAAATGCATAATAATATGAAATGAAAGGGCTTGAAGAGTAGAAAACGATAAAGTTAGTGACGAGGATTACATTTTCTAAAGTAAAAGTAGCTAATGTTAAAAGCTTGTTTTAAAAATATTTTTACATATAAATTTTTATTTATTTATTTCATACTTTATTGACTTGTAAGTAATGTGGAAATGCAGAAATGGAAGACATAATGCTAAGCATTTTCTACCAGTCATCGACCATGTTGGAAGAATGGTATTTTTAATGCCCGGCTGGGCTGGCTACTAATCGGTTGCCGAGTAGGTATTTCACAGTGTGTTCCGATAGCTTCCCTTGAGTGCCAGTTCTTATTCTATGCGTTCCATTCCTATCAGGAGCGTTTACCATTTCCGACTACACTATCACTTACCATCAGGTATGGTCAAACGCTTAGATTGTTAAAATGCTTATAAGTGTGAAAATATTAAATAACCGCAGATATAACCGCGAGACGCAGCTAGTAACAATATGTTCTACGTTCTGTGTTTGAGATTGTGACCGTAATTAGTGAAGATCATGTAAGGTATAATCTTGATAAGAGAGATCGTTTGCGAGAACTATAGTATCATTGGTTATACAGGGCTACTCACAACGATTACCAGCGAAAGGAGTTAAGGACGCGCTCGCTGAACACAGCTATAAATAAATAAATAAATTAATATTTGGGACATTTTTGTACACACGGTCATGTGACCCCAAACTAAGCAAAGCCTGTAATATGGCTGCCAAAGACTGATATACATAGATACTCGTATGTATAGTTTTAAATAGATATTAACACGCAGATATAGAACAAACACAATGTTCATCACATGCATGTTTGTTCTAGGTGGGAATTGAACCCACACCCCCAACCGCAGAAGGCAGGTTCACTACCAACTGAACCAACGGGCTATTAAAGGCTATCTCTTTCACGCATTTTCAACATTTTTAAGATAAAAAAATCCCCGAGAATATTAAAAGACCGATTACGCATTATTTTTAGAATAACATTGGAATTGGTATAAAGCAACTTTATTTTTCATAATAATGAGTATAATGAGCTCCTTTCGGCTTAGTACTACCGTTTTGTGTAAACCTGTATTTTTAAGTATAGTTAGGTATGCTCAATATGTGGAAATTATACCTAGAACGTTATTCTAGGCGTGTTATCTTTGACCATGCCGTCAATTAACAGTATGTGAGCCATGGCCTTTGGTCAACCGCCATGAAAAAAAATCGGCAGTCTGGGGTAGCTAAAATATGAATAGAAACTTACCTGGAAAACATGTCTAACATCATCGCTTTGTATCAACTTACTTTTATTTTTTATTAAAAATAGGCTTGCGCTTGGTCGCTAACTCGCCTGATGTGGTCTACGATGTAGGACGCTTGCATAGAAGAAACCGATTTACTCTCGACTTGAAGACACCCAGATTGTAACTATCGGGAAACCACCATTCAGGCAGCGAATTCCACAGACTAGCAGTTCGTACTTTATGGTATATGTTATGGTACCTCAGAAGAAGGACTAAAGTATTCTGTGGTATCAACTGAGATAGGTGACAAAGAACTTCCTAGTAATTTGTTTGTTTTTTGTGATAATGTACCTACCTATATTTGGTTAATTTTGTTTGGTTTTAAACATTATCGCCAAATAAACATTTTTGTATTTCTGTAGTAATAAAAAAGTACTCATTTAATACTAAGTAGGGAAAATAATAAGTTGTCGTTTGTTTGTTTAGTTTTAACAATATTTTCAAGGTACAATAATAATAATTACATCATAACCTCTAAACCTTTTTACTTTTACCAAGTGTTTTATTTTTTTTAGATAAATATTTTATACTAGGTCATAAATTAATGAATTAAAATTTAAAAAACATCCACGACCAATTCGGTAATCAACTTTTAACTTTTAAACCGCTGGACAAATTTAAAACAAAAATAGCTAAAAACCACCACCATGATACCTGATTTCATATAAAAATCCATATTAAATCGGTGTATCCGTTTTTTTTTTTTTTGTAGAGGACCTTTCTCGATCCGTCGTGGGTAAAAACAAAATAAATACATACATGTATCAAATATTATTATTAAATAATATTATTCATACTTGTAAGTATGAATTGTTAGCTAATAAAGACTTTAAAACATCTTTTTAATGTTTTCATGCAAAATATTTTCAGTATTTTTATACTTAGTTAAATAATACATAATTATAATCCTCCAAAAGGCGTCGACGTTTCGGCGTCAACAAAACGAATATTTTTTGCCTCGCATTGTGGTTTCAAGACACTGCAGAGATTTATTATTTTTTATCCTCTTACGAGAAAATTATACGTGTTCCCTGAGAAAAATTTAAGGCGATTACCAGTATGCTATATATACCTTTGTTTTGCAGGAGATAAATCGAGAAATGGAATAAAACTTTCATTCAAGTAATATTTTTTTTCAATAGCTAGATAAGTTTGTGATCTTATTTATTGATTTTTTTTATCTATACTAATATTATAAAGAGGAAAGATTTGATTGTTTCTTTGTTTGTTTGCATAGAACAGACTCCAAAGCTACTGAACCGAGTTGAAAAATTCTTTCACTGTTGGGAAGCTACACTATCCCCGGGTAACATAGGCTATATTATATTATATTTTCAAAAAATATAGGGATCCTTACTAAAACTCCAATAATGTAACCCAAGGTGTAAAAAAAATTAGATTCACAATTTTAACTTTGCGTATTTGACAGTTCTAAGACAGGACAACGTCGTTGTGTGGGGTTTGTGTTTGTTCCCTCTCATTTCTGTAACAACTGGGGACGTGGAAAAGAGCGCCAGAGCCGTTAGCGTTACCAAGCATAGTGGCGCCTAGATGGAGACCTCCGCTATTGTGTTTGGTATATAGAGTGTTATTGTTAGTTAGTTATCGTTATGTTGTGTTTTGATTCATCGTTGTTATTTTTTTGTTTTTTCATTGTCGATTGCAATTTGGTCTGATGTTTTGCGTTGTGATGTTTTACGTTATGATAGGCAACTAATAAAAACAATATTAAACAATATTGTTAGTAACATATTAACTGGAATTTCCGGTGACTCTGTCAGCAGGGACTATTTTAATGTTCACGCAAACGAAGCTGTGGGCACAGCCAGTATTAAATAAGTCTTTTAAAATACAAGGCTTGGAACATCATTTTTACTGCAGGCGTACCATTTCCGAAATATAACCTGTCAAAAATACCGTTTGAAAACTGTTTTTCATTTTCTTTTATATTTTTTTCATAAATCACTAAATTACAATAGTAGGCGAGTCCGCGTGCTTGAAGCACGTACACGATAATTTAGCGTGATATAACAACCAAATCACTTTCCCTTTGTGTTTTTATGGCCTTTGTATTGTTTACGCGCGCACTCACAAACCATTATCACTGTGCGAAAGGCAGTAAGGGCGCTACCACCAACTGTGCATCGAAAACGTACTTTGACATCAGTCAAAAATCTAGGAGTCAAAAACCGATATTGGCTCTGTGGTACGGCGTCTACTTTCTGAGACAGAAGTCCCGGGTTCCATTCCCAGCCGGGAAGATGTTTTAATGATGAATTAAATATCGAATTTGGGTCTGGATGTTTGGTTGTAAATGTCTGTGTGTGTTTCATAACATCCCTGGGACATCACTGGGAATTTCCCAGTGTCGGGATGTCATCTTGGGGAACTAGGGTTCCCAGTGGGAACTGGGAACCCTAGTTCGGAGAGCCATAATTGTGAAGTTTTATTTATTTATATTTTTTAAAATAACACAATATTTTCAGATCTGAACAATAAAACACTGTTTATACTATCACGGTTGTTCACTTCAGTTGTATGATTTTTTGCGGGATATTCACCGTGGTATGGTTGGTTTTGAAAAACTTTTTATCTGAACAATGTTTTACTAAAATAATACTCTATACGTGACTGCCCCAGTGGCCCAGTTGGTAGTGAATCTTCCTTCTGCGCTTGGGGGCGGGTTCTATTCCCACCTAGGGCAAAAAATCATGTGATGAACATTTGTGTTTGTTCTATATCTGGGTTTTAATTATATCTTTGTAACCAAGGCTCACGGGCTCAATAATTTGAATTTGAATATAGTTATTATGTGGTTAAGTAAGTAATAAAAATATTATATATATATATATGACCAGTCTTTGGCTGCCATAGTATAGTTAGCCATATAGTTTTTTAATTTTTTAAATCTAGATAAGAATAGATATAGTTAAAATGAGTGGAACTGGTATTTGGCTAGAATTTAATATAACATAACTAATACGTGTAAGAAGCGACGACCGACTATTCAGAGAAAAGCATAATCAATGATATAAATACCATACAAATAAATAAGAAATATGTATAAAATACAATAAAATTTATGACACAATTCTCAACATCATTATAAAATTTAATAATAATTACAATCATTATAAAACATGGACTTCCGCAACGTGACGCCTGATTCAATTAACCATCTAAAATCGTTACAATCGAAAGGAACTTGTTACTTGGTGACAGTCAAAGATTTTATATTTAAACTAGTAGGCCGCCCCGGCTTCGCACGGGCGAAGCCGGGATATATAGCCTATGTCAACCGGGGATAGTGCAGCATCCCAACAGTGAAAGAATTTTTCAAATCGGTTCATTAGTTTCGGATCCTATTCAATGCAAACAAACAAACAAACAAACAAACAATCAAATCTTTCCTCTTTATAATATTAGTATAGACTACGTATGTCCAGATACCTTATTCAATGAAAGACCCTATTCATTTTAAGTTTCGCTACTAGGAATCTTGTACATATATAATCTTAGGTGACAGTCCATACTGCCATTTGATTGTGCCATTATGGCACTTTTGCTGTGAATTATTTGGCAACTTGCTCGCTACCACCCATTACACGATTTATGTAGTGGCTCACCGATGTGTAGCGAATAAAAAACAAGTGACCTGGATTTTATATGAATATTTATGCACAAACTTTTTCTGTGTGAATTTGAACTCCGACATGACCTTATATTTAATGAGATTTTAATCATTTACGGAGTGTTTTAACCCCCGACGCAAAAAGAGGGGTGTTATAAGTTTGTCTATGTATCTGTAGCATCGTAGCTCCCAAACCGCTGAAGCGATTTTGATTTAGTTTTTTTGTTGTTTGAGAGGTTGATCGAGAAGGTTTTAGTTATGATTGAATAAAATCTGTTCAACCGTTTGAAAATTATCAGCTCTTTTATAGGGAATAAAAAAAAACAACATATACTTGTTGGTTTTGTAAAAATTGCAAATAATACAGTAAGATTTAAATTTATTTAAAATGTCTTGAATATTTATTATTGATTTATTTGTATACCTATTGCATACAAATAAATCAATAATAAATATTCAAGACATTTTTGCACACAAAATCATCTGACCCCAAACTAAGCAAAGCTTGTAATATGATTGCCAGAGACTGATATACTTACTTACATATATTTTTTAAATACATAATTAAATAGATATTAACACCCAGATATAGAACAAACAAAAATGTTCATCACATGGATGTTTGCCCTAGGAGGGAATCGAACCCACGCCCCCAAGCGCAGAAGGTAAGTTCACTACCAACTGGACCAACGGGGCAGTCATACAAAACAGTCGATCAATATCTTCTTACATATTAAAGGCGATGTATGTATGTTCTCTATGGCCCCAAAATGGCTAGACCGATTTTGACGGGACTTTCACTGGCAGAACGGTGATGATATAAGAAGTAATGCACGCACGGTGAAACCGCGTGCCGCAGCTAGTATACATTTGTAAATAGTTTTGATTACTTTTACTCAGAAATAATCTGGTAGCTCTACATTCAACTCTACAGAGAAGTATGTGATACTATAAATTATTTAATTTACGAGTACAAAATATTTAAAGTTTCATATTTATACCATTTGATTATTTCTAGGAAATAGTGTTCTTAAATAGTTGCGAGAAATTGTTTTGAGGCCCTCAGAAACCAAGAGGATCCTGAAGATATTCTGAACTTAGTTGGTGGTGAAATATTTTAGTCTAAGCTAGTTCTCCTCAGAATTCCACAAACTTGTATAAGTTTAGTAAATGTTAAACCACCGAGCTGTGTCAAAGACAAACAGCTTATAATCAAAGTTCTTGTTACATAATCTCTAGGTCTTCGCATATCTATCTATCTATACCTATAGTATAGAAAATAATTTAATAACTTTAAACGTGCAATTTTAGTTGTAATTTGAATAAATAAATAAAACAACCTTACCTATATAGTTTTATTTCTTTTCACCGTCATTGCCAGACGTAGATTTTTATTCGCTAAAAAAAATCTAATAGATAAAAGTAAAACTAGGCGCCATCTCAAAAAAACGCGTCTAACAAAAAAAAACCTCGTACCTCGCTTTAATAAAATTCGATGGCTTTTTCCAGAATGACCGAAAACAACTAGCAATCAACACAATCATGCAAATTCCAATAGTCGTCGTCCGGATGCATGAATGACCGGCTTTAGTTAGAGGGTTCGCGAGTAATCCGTTTTCCATTATCGCATCCGTCGCCCGGGAGTAGGTCTCCGCAAATCCAATTCCTGATGGACGGCTACGAACCGGCTAGTGAATGTGTAACTTTTGAAAGCGGTATTTGACCCTTTGACCCAGTATTTTGAGAGCTTCATTATTCACTGCTACAGGCAGTTTTCAGCCGAAAAAATGCTCTATATAAATTTTATAGCAAAAAAATAAACATTTTTAAACATAACAGTCATTGTTTTTAAACAAGCTTTTGTAGCGATGTCATGGTGACACAGGCTATCATAATTAAATACGTATACAACACTTTATGTCTGTGCTGCTAACCATTGAAGAGTTCCGTAGTCAGGACCCAACCCTGAGTGCAGTAACCATGTCATAGTAAAACTTAAAACCGGCTATCATAATAAACTTTTTTTTCGTGTCTGTGCAGTTGACCGGTTTTTTTTTTGTTGGCCGTTTCGTTGAATATTAGTGAGAGTATCTTAAATGATTAAATAATTTCGAGAACGATCCTCAAGCACATGCTGTAGACTGTAGAGACTGTTGTCGGCCATATGGAATCCAATTGCACCAATTGATGAATACCGCTCCCCAATTCATCTAATCCTGGAATCCAGTTTGAATTGCATTGTTTCATTTCATGAATCCAATCGATATCGGCTTGCACAAAGGTCGGCTCCAATTTAATTTAACTATTTATCGATTAATACGACCACCGCCAATTTCGGTAACAATGTCATATTATGGTCTAGAATTTTATATCGTATGTAAGTATCACGCTTGCACATCAGTTCATGCCATTATATCCAGAACTAATGCCTATTGAACTGGCAAAAGCCGCAAATATTTTTACATCAGATTAGGTCATTAGCTTAGTTTATCCTAACTAATATTATAAAAACTAAAATAACTGTTTCTCTGTCTGTTTGTTCGCTTTTCACAACTAAACGGCTGACCCGATCTTAACGAAATTTCATCATCGTCATCATCAGCCAGAAGACATCCACTGCTGAACATAGGCAGAGGCAGAATTATGGTGAAATCCACGTCGTTCCTAACCTTATCTCTAATAATTTGCTAAATTTGTATAAAAACGCTGTTGTATAACCCGATTTTTATAATGAGAGATTTCAAGTTAAGTAATGAGAGAGATAACAAATTATTTATATAGGTACGTAGTTGATTGAATCAAGTCCATTTTACACAAATATCTATAGAGAAAAATAGTTAATCCCAAAATCCTTATTGTACTCGAAAAGACGTAGAATCGGAATTACACTAGAAATTCAACATATACAAAATATAGGTACGTATTATAATTTGTGTAATGTGTAGTAAAGTCATGTACAAATATAATTTTTTATCGATATATAATTTAAGTTAGATTTATATTTGTTGTAACTATATCTAGGTTATCTATTTCTTGTAAAAAATTCATCCTATTGTTTATTTTCTTTTTGTCTTTTATTATAAGGTGTTTTTGATGCACGCCTACCTACCATTTGTTCCAATCTGGTAGATGACTGGTAGAAAATGTTTATCATTAAGTCTTCCATTTGTACATTTCTACATAATTTGTAAGTGTGCAATAAAGTATTAAATAAACAAATACTCTTACAGGCAAAATCATATTAATCTAGCCTCAGCTGAACAGCATTTTCAAAGTCTTTTTAAACGCAGCTATCGGTTACGCATGGACAATAAATTACACCATATGTGATTTATTTATGAACACGCGACTATACGGACGCAATGAGCGGGAAATCAGTCGGGTGTCTGCTTGTCGGTCGATACGACCAATGGGCCGGAACACTCTGCACACTCTGAACAGTGCACACTGAACACTCGCCACACTGACACTGGGAACAATCGGGACGCGCCGTATTGTTCCATTTAAGGCCTATTCAGACTGCGCTATAGCTTCATAAAGTTAACTTTTCTGCTTAACTTTAACTTCAAAAGTTAGAGATAAATAATGTAAAGGCTTTACTGTACATAGGTAGTTTTTTTTTTCATATAAAAATTTAGATTTAGATTCATGACATTATTGAATGCATATCGTTTACGTTTACGAGGTTAGTCCGTTTATATTTAAATTTTCAGGTTTACTGTACTGTGGCTAATAATTAGCCACAGCACAGGGAAAACCCTAGTAAATATATTATCGTTCAACATCAACGAATAAACCACGCCAGAACGGAAACGTATTTGTGATGCCTCTGGTGTTACAAGTACCTATCCATAGGCGACGGTGACTGCTTACCATCAAGCGGCCCGTCTACTTGATTGCCACCTATGGCTTAAAAAAACTCTTTGTTGACCATTGTCTGCGCTAAATGCCTAAATATATCCGAGAAAGTGTTCTCTGCTACTGTTTTTAGAACGATGTCGTTACTACCCCGCAGTAACTAATAAAGACACCTTTTCCGAACTAGAGCATGAAAACCGACAATTCGGGCCTGATAATATTTCTGAGACGCTACAGAAACGAGGTAGCATTAATATCATCCTAAAACTATTACTATACTGGACTCGATGGACTATTACTATAAACCTAAAACTATTACTTTACTGGACTAGACTATCTATGCTTTATCAAATTTAGGATGATAATTTTGACAGATTACAGTAAGGATGCGGTAGTGTATAATCGTATTCGATCATCGATATTATTCTCATAGAACTTGGAATCGATATTTGCATGAAAAAATTAAATAATTAATTAGGCAAGTACCTAATAGTGTTTTTTTACAAATAAGTAATTGCGCGATAGATGATTGCAATTAACTTTTACATTTACAAAAAAATATTTAGTTTTTGTAGTTTTTTTGTTTGATTTATTTTATTTAAAAATCTATTTCCGGTATTCTGTGGTTGTTCATTATGCGTAGCACTTCACTAAGTGGGTGGTACGCATGAATGCATTACGATATTATTTGTAGTACATTTTAACGGGATAAATTCGAACTTCTTGGAGCTGCCAAAATTATCAGCCTAAATTTGACAGACAATAGCGATTTTTTGGTATGGCCAACCTTTAGCCCGCCCATTTATAGACGCTTACAATTCGCCTTGAAATTGTCGAGTGTCGATACATTATGGCACAGTCTGAAGTGGTCTTAACACTTGTGAATGTGTACTAGCCGCATGGCCTAATGCCTGCGCAGCGAGCCGTAATTAATATATCGGTTTGTTATACTAGAAAAGGGGTTGTATTATTAGAACACGAGAATAACAATTCATACACCAATAGAACTATTAGTACTGATTGTATTTTTTATTTCTTTGAAACAACACGTTTTTTTACTGGGTTAACAGGTACGGGGTTCTATTTGAATACAAACCTAAGTACAAAAATAGACTAAGGACATGAAAAGAGGAAAAATGTTAGGCACCTTCTACGATAGCCGTGACGATTTAATTTTAAACATCTTGGAAGTGAATAAGATGTGGAAAGAGAATGAGGTAGACATAGGAAAGCAAATATAGGTACAGACACTACAGACCAAATAAAGAAAGATGACCGACAAATAATAAAAATGGTGTGAAGCAATTTTCATGGAGTAGGCGATCGAAAAAAAAAACTATCTCTTTTGTTAAATAAATCACCATAATCAATCCATTATGTTCCCATTGTTGGGATACAGACCTTTCAGAGATAAAAAGAATGGGCCCTAATCCACCATGTTGGCTGGTGAATGTCATAAGTCTTTGAACTTTTGATTTTCTCGAACATGCGGTTCTTCACGATGTTTTCCTTCGCCGTTGTTGAGCAATGGCATCGAAACTGCACATAATTTATTTAAGTACCTATTAAAAAGTTATTGGCACATAGCCCGGGATGGAACTGGCTCGACCACCATTGACTAAAATAAAAACATCAACATAAAAATTACTTAAAGACGTTTGCAATGATATTCCAAATATACAATACAATATCACTTTTTTATGCAACCCACTAAATACAAAGAAAATTAAAATTAATACAAAAACCGGCCGTATAATAGGCGACCTTATCGCCTTAATGCACAATCGGTTTTCTTAATTCCTTCGTAGTTTATTATCTCGATAAATGTTAAAAATGTGCGAACGAGATAGCAGTGGAGAGCGGGCTCTTAAATTACGCAACACATTTGTGATTTCCGTCTATTCTGCTTACGTAATACTCCACACGTATTCATAAACGTATCTACGAATAATAATTTAAACTCGTCATTATTTTAATGAGCACGGACAACAAACACTCCGACCGCGGAGAGGATTTACACTTAAATAAATTGGAAGTCTGTCTGCGAGTTCTACGTAAATATTTGCAGATTCGGAATGTCAATGTGGAAATACCTACAGCATATTTTTGTTTGAATTGACCATCTAAAGAAGCAATTATTGATATTACTATGAATAGACAAAAACCTTCTGAATCATCCAATGAAACTCGCAAGTGTATTCGGGGTTAGTCAACGGTGGTAAAACTCAGAATAGTTACAAGGTAATACTTACAAGCGTCAAACTTAACATGATTATAGTACACCCTCTAAAATATAACAACAAATAATAAAAATGCCCAAGTGCGAGTTGGTGACAAGTTTCTGTTCATTACCAAGTTATAACTGGTAATTTCGTTATTGAATTTTCTGGTGGTACGGAACCCTCAGTGCGCGAGCTGGTCTCGCACTTTCCTGTTTTTTTTATTTATATATAAGTATGTGCACCGATTACTCCGCCATTTGTAACCCAATTTATGTGGTGTCTTTTTATTATGAAGAGGAAACTCTGTAGGTGGAACCAATGAGTTTGGTTCAGTAGTTTTTAACCTACTTCAATAATGCGAATAATTTTGTACAAGCGCTTACACAGCGCTTGCTAATTTTGTAATTAATTTTTAAATTGTAGATGGATAAAAACTCTTTATTGTGCACACCAGAAACAAAAGTTTCAGATAAAGAAAATTAAGGTGTTTTGGCGCCAACGTGAAAGCATGTCGGCATGTTCTATTATTTTCCTAAACTTATGTATTTTCGAGTGTTAATGTGTAATAATGGTGGATTATTATGTATTAAGTGTTCATAAACGGGCTCAAGTGTGAATAAGTGATATAACGAGGCGAAATATGTCTTAACGTGTTGTTTCCAAAACTCCATAGAAGCCTTTTGTAAAGTCTCCACCACTTTACTGGGTATGAGTTTGATTTGACCGTAACTTGCTTTGCGTGACTCTGTTTTACTATATTTTATTGAACTTATATCATGTTAAATCTCTAATCAATTTATCAATGGTAAATTAACTGATTTCATTTCTTGACACTGGCAAATGTACAAATAGTGCGACGCCAAATCCTCTCAAAAGTAAAAAAAAGGATATATAATACTGTTTTCATATCAATGGTTCTTGGACTATTCGCATTACTATTGGATTGGGTAAGCTAAGCCGTATAATATATCTATTTTCGACGGGCCCACTCACAAATCATTGCTAGATGACATTTCCATCAAATCACGCAGCCACACACGGCATCAGTCATAGAACAATGCGCGTAATGCGGACTGTCATTATGCACTTCAAAGAGCACGAACCACTAGTACAGACTGAACAACTTATCTATTCACTTGGCAAAATAATTGAACTAAAAGTTTTCTTCGAATGATTGCAATCCTGTTAAGAAAATATGTTAGTGGCTCCCTTATTCAACTGTACTAATAAGTTGGTCGGTCTGTACAAAAGCGACAACCAACAAAGTTCCGCCGCTATCCCGCAATTATCTAAATGCGAGCCTCCCTAGGTGTCGACGTTGTCGACTCGACACGGCGCTGATTCACGAACGTGTAGACGAGGCAGAAACATGAGCTGATTAATAGGGACTGGTCGTCTATCTTTGAACCTCAGGTCGTTGGGTCAAATTAGGTATAACAACGTGCCACCGATATAACGCAAAACCTGAAAATTGTTAAATATCCAGTTTATTATCAGACTCTATCAGATAACTGTAGTGTTTTGAAAATAGTTTGTCCAGAATCAGAAGTACAAACAATAAAACATTTTATTTTTTTAATTTCAGTTTTCGTAAGGCCATCTGAAACTCTTATTCCAAAAACACAGCGCAAGCGTCTATCGGACGACCTGAATGGGCACATATAGGTGACACTGTTTCATATATTTTGATCTTCTGAAAACTCGTACGAAGCACTTTGGTCCCACATTTATCGTACGAACTGCTAGTCTGTGGATTGCACTGTCTGAATGGGTATTTCCTGTTAGTTACAATCTGGGTGAGTTCAAGTCGCGAGAGAATCGGTGTTCCAGACTAGCGATAAACTACATCATTGCGTCAAGCGCAAGCCTATAAAAAAAACTTACAGTTAATTAAGTTAATTACAGTCGGGCTTTCTGGCTAGGTAGCCAGCTGTGTAAGTATGTAAGGCAGTTCTGATGGCAAGTGAAACAAGTATATTGAAGACTGGGTGAAGTGGCGTTCTTTAGGAGGGGCCTATGGCGGTCAAACGCAAGCCCATTCATCATCCTCATCGTCATTTCTGCCATACTTAGGACGTTCAAGCTGGACATAAGCCTCTCCCATCAATCTCCGAAAGGGCCAGTTAGAAACGGCCTGCATCTAGCGTTTTCCTGCTGTTTCTTTTAAGTCGTCTATCCATCTTGTGGGTGGACGTCCTACGCTGCGCTTAGCGGTTCATAGTCTCCATTCAATAACCTTTCGGACCTACCGGCTATCTGTTCTGCGTGGTATGCCACTTCAACTTGCTAATCCGGTGGGCTATATCGGTAACTTTCGTTCGTCTACGGATGTCCTCATTTCTGATTCGATCTCGTTATATTATAGCCCAATACTAATACAATTAAAAAAATTGGTCTGGCTGCTAATTCGCCCGATACTCTTAAGGAACAGTATTACGGTAAGCTACCTATTTACAAGATTCCATCTAAAACCGTTCAGCCGTTACGGAGTTGAGTGTGGATAAACATGCACACGTACGCACTTTTTAGTGTGATAGTATAACATACAATCTTTGATTATATATAGAAAATCAAAGCATACAATAGATTATTTATATAGATATATATATACAACACGTGGCCAGGATGCACCCTGATAGATGGGCCCAGATGATCACACAAACGGACCTGAAAACGGACGAAGGAGCCAAGGCAGGCCTAGAAAACGCTGGCGCGATGACCTCGACACGTTTCAGATACAGTAGCGGGTGATCTCACTGTCTGGAAAGAAATGGGGGAGACCTTTGCCCAGGAGTGGGACAGTATAGGTTAATAAAAAAATAAATAAATAAAATATCTACTGCTATACTTAGATACCGATGACCTTCCAATCACTAGGATACTTCTAAAAATAGCATCATTACCAAATCTTTCTTATGAATTAATTTCTAGCAAAATTATTCCGAGCATCAAATATTCCACCCATAAAATAAGTAATTCTTCTCAGCTCTTGTTAATCGCGTCGCCAGGGGCGATATAATTCGGGCTGCCTTTTAAAATGTGCTTTTAGCCACGCCGTAATGCGATGTCGTTTCAGCAAATTGTAATGGACGCTATGAAAAATTAAAATTTTATGACATCTTTGCGAATTCCCGACGAATAATGGCGACTGAAAGGGAAGGTGTTAATGCTAGCTAGAATTTTAACAGAATTCATTTTGCATCGTCGAGACGATAAAGTGGTTCTTTTGTACTTTCTTGGAAATAAATGTGTCTTTTATCTCAGCAATATATAACGGTAAATGGAGCATCTATTTATTTTCATGCTCAAGTCTTAATTCGTCATATTAAAATTGCTAAGAATCGTCATTTTTAAATTACTATGGACGGATATTCCTTTTTATTTACTCCCGACGCAAACATAGGGCTGTTATAAGTTTAACGTATGTATTTGGGTGTCTGTGTATGTGTTTATCAGTGCATCTGTGTATCAGTGTATCTATATATCTGTGTGTCTGTCTGTGCCATCAACTCCCAAACTGCGAGAATTGTTTTTTTTTTTTTTTTTACTATTTTGTTTGTAAAGTAACTTGATCGAGAGTGTTCATCGCTATTCAATTCAATTCAATTCATTTATTCCAATATTTATAATTATACATTTTTTAACCTAACATTTTTAACAAGTCTAAAATTAACATTTATAAATAAGTACCTCTCTGTAGGTGTCTCGTAAGCAGCTGTTCTAGGAAGACCTGTGTTACAGCTGCTACGATTCCAACCTCCGGCGTCTGTCCAATATTTTTTATTTGACTTGTAGGGTAGGATCATAGGAGCAGCCCGTCAATACTGTGTTTAGGCGTGTGGTCCAAGTGCAACAAGCTTACTAGATCTGAACTGTCGTTCAGATTTAGCAAACTTGTCCACAAGGTTATTTAGGGTAATAATATTATGTTAGACTGTTGCGTTAAGTGTTTAAGTTTATTAATTTCGCTGCTGATTTAATTGGCTATGTTTGAAATAAAATAAATATATTATAATTTAAAATTTTTGTTTCATTTTCAATGGGCCGTTAATGGCACCAATTATGTAGTATTTATTAATTGTAAGTATATTGTTATATTAATTAGATTAATCTTAAAGAAGTTTCTTGCATTAGAGAAATAACTTATTTTTGTGCATGCAACATGCATTCTTATAGAATTAGAATAGATTTCGGGGAAAAAATTGTGCTTGGTATGTGAGTGTGGAGCAAGTATGTATGTGTATTTAACTATGTGTGTTTAAATTTATGGGTTTGTGTGTGTGTGTGTGTGTGTGTGTGAGTTTGTATGTGGCAGTGTGTGTGTGTGTGTGTGTGTGTGTGTGTGTGTGTGAGATAAAGAGAGTGTGTGGTGTGGTATGTGAATATGAGTGTGGGCCTCGCCGCACAGCAGCCTTGGTCGAGTTTCGCTCACGGCGATGCCCGTTTAATTATGTGTGTACTATTTGCGTGTGTGTGAAAATGATTGGGTTGGTTTAAATACTTCATATTCTAAGATATATAACAATTCTTCGGTCTCTATTGTATAAATGATTCAAGAAAATTTGTTCAGCCATTTGAAGATTATCAGCTCTTTTATTGGGGGTTTAAAAAAATCAATGTATACCTACTTGTTTAAGTCTCACCGCCAATTTGCCTGTTGGTAAGCAACAATGGCGTCAAAGACGAAACACGCAGACTTAGAATATGCCTATTCATTCTTATCTTAGATTATTATCTCAAGAAGCATAAGCCGGCAGGTTGAACGGCTGTACGGATTAGAAACGTAGACTCAAAACGTTAGGAAAATCCACTATGCATGGGTGGTAGTCGGATCGCTTTACTATATATGTCTTATTAATGACTAACGGTCCGCCCCGGATCCGCACGGGTATAGTTATATAGCCTATTAAAAAGAATTGTTAAAATCGGTCCAGTATTTTTTGAGCCAGATTTGTATGTTTGTAACGAATTGGCTCAAAAAGTACTACATAAATATATAGTAATAGTAATATAGTATAGAAGAATATTTACTTGCCATATATCAAGGTAAATGAAAATCTGACTAAACAGTGTTCTATTTATATAAATAATTAAAATCAATTAATTGGATAAATAATAAGTACCGAAACAAAAAAAATAATAGACATGAATGTGTTTGCTGTAAAAATTGTTAATTATGTCGGGCTCGCGCACTAAGGGGCACCACTAAATACAAAAAGTTGTGCCGTTAACAGGTAGAACGGACGGATTGACAAACAGACAGATAGCGTAGGCTTAATAATAGGGTCCCGTTTGCACCCTTTGGGTACGGAACCCTAAAATAAACTTGTAAATAAGTCAGAATTCAAAACGGTTGCTCAAGGCTTTACAAATGAACTCCAATACCATATGAAAGTCCATAATTATAGGTATATAGCAAAGCCGACGAGACTCGAACGGAGCCCAGGGGATTATGGAGGAATTTAGCGGATTAAGTCTTCATTACTGTTGTTCGGTAACTTGCCAGGAATGCCCGAGCTCAAAGCGAGATTTACCGCCCATACCGATATATACCGGTTTATGGCAGATCTAGCCAGATTCCGCGATCAAAACATTGCGAATACCCGCATAATGGAGAATACGACTGTTTTATGTAAATAAACTCATGCCGGATTTCTCTAAGGTGATCAAATATCTGAACTGGAAGGTGTAAGGTAATTTATACGAAAATGCTTTTGGGTATACTCATGTAAGAACTTGCATATGGGTGAAGAAAATTACAGCAGTATAAACGTCAAGTACCCAAGAAGTTCGATATATATCAGCCTATCATATTCCCAATGCAGGGACAGGCCTTCTCTCAGAGAGAGAGACGATGTCATAAATATGTCCTTAAACTTTTTCGAAATTCTTAGACATACCGGTTTTCTCACGATATTTTCCTTAGCCGCTTTTAAGCGATGGTATCGAAACTGTACATAATGTATTAAAGAACTAAATAAGTCATCGAACCGGGGGCCGTCAGATTGTAAAGTGCAGATGGTACCGCTCAGCCACCATCACTCGCAAGAGAAGTTATAAGTTTAATAGGAACAAGGTAAATTGCACGTTTAAAGCTACTCAGGTGGTAAGTATCGAAGAACACCCATGTAGGCAGCGCATTCCACAGTCTAGCAGTCCGCACAATAAAGAAGGTATCAAAGCGATTAACAGGGGATTTTGGAATATCAATCTAATGGTGTCGCCTTTTCGTGTTTGTCTTCCGTCCGATGCCACCATCCGATAGAAAAATGCGCAGCAGGGTATTAGCTCCAATGCACACAATCCGAAATGTATCCAAAAATAAACACTAGTTTGCAGCACTTCATCTTTAGAAATTCATGTAAGAAACAGATTTACATATATTTTATTTATGTCACACGGGAATTACTCAAAAACAAACAATCATCTTAATTATTATTATTAGCCAAAATTCACTGTCGGTTTTTACGGTCACGTAATTCGTGCCAAGCGAGACGCAGCTGCTCGCGTGCATTCACCTTGAAAAAGACTGCCTAATGCGGTTGAAACTATACTCGGAGTGACCTGCTTAATCTTACGTGAGTAATTCCCGTGTAATATAAATAAAATGTGTGAAAATCACGTCAGTTTCTATAATAGATTTACATATATTTTTGTAAAAGTTTATCGCTCCGGTGTTCTTCCAAACACTGTTTATTTAAGATCGAAACTCCTCAAGTGTCCTCAACCCATTTCATTTTTACATCAAACGAAATTGTTAAAGAAACCGTATATATCAGTCTATCCCAAACAAATAATCTAAATCCGTCCAATATATCTTTATGATTGGTTTCCAATTCTAATCAAAGTTTCCTGGAATTGGAAATCTTTATTTGCCGTGAAAAGGGACGTGGAGAATCTTCTCCCGGACATCTTTTCTCGAGAGCCACGGCTAATGATCTTCATCATCAAACGAAAATACTGAGTACAACAATTTTTAGCACACAGAAGAGACGGTCTTAAAAATGCTTAGGTACCTACGTAATTTGTACGTATGAGCGGATATGTTAGGTACGTAGAATACTCAATTTTCTTAGCATTAGCAGGAACACTTCTTCATAGGGGAAAATGATTGGACTGTGCTGGCCCTGTAAATAAACAAATATAACATCTCTAATGTTTAAAAGTGTGTTTTGTACAGCATCAATCTATACTAATATTATAAAGAGGAAAGATTTTATTGTTTGTTTGTTTGTTTGCATTGAATAGGCTCCGAAACTACTGAACCGGTTTGAAAAATTCTTTCACTGTTGGGATGCTGCGCTATCCCCGGTTGACATAGGCTATATATCCCGGCTTCGCCCGTGCGAAGCAGGGGCGGCCTACTAGTAATATTATATAAATAAAAATCAATTGCAATTGAGTTGATCTAGAAAAAACTCGAAAATAGCTGGACAGTTTTTTTTCTAGTTATGTTCGCATTAATTCTTGGGTTCTTTAAAAAAATGCACGTAAAATTGGGGAATTCAGGAAAAACTGAAAGCGCTTTTTTCTATGGAGATTGTAAAAATGTATCATCAAATGCTAGCTGGTAGGATTTTTAGCCTATTTTTGGTGATGGTGGAATACGAGGAGTTGTTTTACGTCATTTTATCTTTTTTCCATGCTACAGGGTCTTCCATTTGTATGTCTTGGAGCGAAATGTTTCGAAATACAGGAAAAAAATATGGTTACCCTGCCCGCTGCTTTAGCGTTTGATGTTTTGCAGTAAACAGTGTTTTCCCAAAAGTAGGAACAAATAACCATATTATAGCAATTATTAATAATAAACGAAAAAGAATGATCAATTGACATAGAATGATTAATTGATTGATTTGACATTGAAATTACGATTCAACATAAACGGCTAGATAGAAATGTAAATAAGACCTAATAAATATTACATAATAAAGCCTAATAAACAATTAAAAAAAATTAGAGGTAAAAAATTCTATGAATATAAATTATATTATAAAAGCGAAAGTGTGTTTATTCATATTTTTTTTCTTCATAACGCAGAGAAATGGATTGACATATTTTTTTTGAGACATTTTATTAGTACTAAAAAAATGTCTAGTCAGTGACTATTTATCAACAAAAAAATACGATTTTCGAGGCGGGTGAAACCGTGAGACGCATAAAGTTTTAAATTAATTCTGTAAGACGACAGATGTACGCGATGTAACAATGATTTAGTGCTGGCAATCTCAACAAAATTAATACCATTATCCCAACAAACAACGAATAGTAAGTAAATTGAACAAAGTGCGAACGTTGCTGAGGCGCGGTAAGAAATGGTTCCGTGGCATTATCCATTTTCCTGATTAATTCCTCTTTTATTACTTGCTCGCTTCAAACAATATAATTGAACATTCTAGTGCTTTTTGTTTATAGAGATCGAATGAATATTCCATCTGCTACGGTTTTTTAACTATTCTGTTTGTATCGTCATTACAATCAGCCAATATTAACCCACTATGCTGGATATAGACCTTGCCACCACGCCACTCATACGCATTTCGCAACTATACGAGAGAGAAAAACTCCCCCTCCATGGTCGCGTTAAACGTTTAACGCAACCTTGTTTAAGTCGCATAAGAAGTATAACTTCAAAATATAAAATAATGAAATAAAAAACAGTATAGGACAAAGCACGTGCGCATACCACTCAATTTCATCTCACGTCATTTCCTTGATGAATCGCAAACAGATGCCTACCGTATTTAAGCTCCAAGGGTGGTCGTGCGTGAATCGCATCGAGTGACGTTGTTTGCGGTGTAACTCGAATTAATCGATTCAATCGTCCGAATGATTCGAATGCATCGCTCCGAGCACCGCCTCGCGCTCCACACTACTCTGTGTAACCGCTTTTCCTCTGGATTGCGGACTCTATGTGCTTGGGTAGAGTGAATTTGAATCGCATTTTTAGAATTAAACATCCTATTTCGCTAAATACAGTCATTTTTCTTCCGGACTGACTAAATCTTTTCTCAAGGTACATACTTTTAGCGTATGCAGACAGATCATCAGTTGCTATCTGTAGCTACTTTAAATAGGTATACAGGGTGTAAGGGGAATACTCTCGAAGCCAAAAGAAGGTAATTGTACTCATCATTATGAACCACTTTTAGTATGGGACCAACACTGAAATTGCGCAAAAAAAATCAGCTGTTCCATACATTTTGTCGAATGTCAATGACCGTTTTCTATAGAACAGAAGATTATTTTTTCGCGATTTCAGTGTTGATCCCATAGTAAAAGTGGTTCATAATGATGAGTACAATTACCTTCTTTTGGCTTCGAGAGTGTTCCCCTTAAACCCCGTATATCTAATGATTCAATCTTTAACTTTCCACTTCAGAAAATCGAGTGCGGAGCGAATAAGACAGTAACAAAGAAACAAGTACCTACCTATTTATTCTTTTGCAGCCTTTAGAATTAACAAGTGCCTTATTCAGCACGAAACGGTCGCACCTTAAGAGTTTTCATGAAATCTTTAAATCCTTTGTACAGTCCCGAGGGACATTTCTTACGAGCACTAGCCATAGGACTTGCGTATAGTAAAAGTGCCTGTAACGATGCTGAAGAGTGCACAGCAGTGTGAAGTGAAGCTGAAGGAGCTTGAAGGGGGCTACTTTAAGTAGTACTTTTAGTAGATTGCTTCTCTTGTGCTTGAAATGATAGTGTGAGCACTGTTGACATGGATTACTCTAATTCTTATGCTGAAACTATCTACCGTTTATTTAATTGTTTTTTTATGGTTGGTTTAAGCGCAAAACCACGTTTATATGATGTTACTATGAAAAACTATGCTCGTTATCACACTAATTCACATTAACAGTTTGTGTAGGTATTTGCTCTCTACTCCATCATCATCACATTTGTGTTTGTTCTATATCTGGGTGTTAATATCTATTTAGGTATGTATTTAAAAATATGTATGTATATCAGTCTCTGGCAGCCATATCACAAGCTTTGCTTAGTTTAGGGTCAGATGACCGTGTGTGCAAAAATGTCTCGAATATGTCCCGAATATCAACCAGAAGACGTCCACTAGTGAACATAGGCCTCCTCTTAGACCACCACTCTGAACGACAGCCAGCTCGAGGTGGCACTCTTAACTTTGTCCTCATTCAACTCATTCGTTCACATTCAACTTAACAGATAGACGGATTTAAATTGGTTGAAGCGTACTTACTGGACTTTGATATTATTCATAAATTACACATGATTAAAGTACTGGATATGCTTAGTGTCTTTATTTCGTCAAAGATACGATTCCGGTAGACAAGCGGCAAACTTCGTGAAGCATTGATAGTATTCAATAAAAAATAAAATATATAACCTGTATTATTCCATTGCATGCTACATCGAACATGCAAATTGGTCTCTCAATAAAATCCTTTAAAAACAATTCTCCGTCTGATTGGATTGTTAAATCAGATACGCGAATACCGGATCACTACAATCGGGATAATAATATGAGTGTTGAATGCCACAGTATGAATAAATGAGAAAGATTCATACCAAACAAAACGTGATACGAACGGCGAGTCGGCGATGGAGGCCGAGCGCTTTACAATCTGACGTCACTTGGTTCGATCCTTAGCCTGCATAAATCATTTACTTAGTTTTTTTTTAATGCTACTTCACGGACACCAGGGTTCGTGACTTTTATTATACTTAACTATAATAATTTTGTTAGCTTAAATGAATTTACTTTAGTTATTCACAATACAGGGAGAGGAAAGTTAGTTATATCTTATTTTAAACTTTATTTTATTTAATTTTACTTAGTAATCATTTATTTGCAGTTTCAATCCCATCGCACAAAAACGGTGAAGTTAAACATCGTGATGAAATCGGTATGTCTAAGAACCTCAAAAGCTAAAAGACTCAAAATTATAGACTATATCAAAGCAGATATATCTTTCACCAACATGCACTATACAGGATGTAAGGGGAACACTCTCGAAGCCAAAAGAAGGTAATTGTACGCATCATTATGAACCACTTTTACTATGGGACCAACCCTGAAATCGCGAAAAAAAATCTGCTGTTCCATACATTTTGTCGAGTGTCAATGACCGTTTTCTATAGAACAGCTGATATTTTATTTGCGATTTCAGGGTTGGTCCCATAGTAAAAGTTGTTCATAATGATGAGTACAATTACCTTCTTTTGGCTTCGAGAGTGTTCCCCTTACACCCCGTATACATAATATATCCTTTGAAGGTCTAAAAATAATCCAAATGCTCAAGCTCACTGCTAGTTGGCAGCGGCCCCAGTATGCTGGAAACCACGCTAAATCGCAATGTTACTTTGAGCCAGAATTTTGGTCACGCGTCGCATCAACCAAGCGACTTGAAAAAGTAGACTTTCTGCCTACA
The DNA here is from genome assembly GCA_932305915.1 of Agriopis marginaria. Taxonomy (NCBI): domain Eukaryota; kingdom Metazoa; phylum Arthropoda; class Insecta; order Lepidoptera; family Geometridae; genus Agriopis; species Agriopis marginaria. Next base: position 6,291,993 of record OW029925.1, on the reverse strand, counting down.
CTTTGTCAATAACAACACAATAGAAATTTCAGCGGATGCTTCACACAAATGGCCGCCGCGGCCCGTAACTGCGAGTGCCAATTAGAGTTGTGCACTATTGTCCTATTATGGCTTGGTATTATAACAAGAGTATAGCAACCGCATATGGCAGCGCCCACTGCGGTGCTATTCGCATATTCATTTTATGCGCGAAACTAGTGAATGAGAATTAGTTTTTTTGCTTTTTGAATGGGGAACTGTAAGAGCCACATTATTATTTTAATATAATGTGGTATTATGTAAATTTATTAACTGATTAATTAATTAATACGGCCCTTGGGGAAGGAAAATTCTTCTCGTTTCTTAAAAATCTTTCAGAGCACCTGCTTAATGTGACAAGTGACAAAAATACTGGCGTTGTTCTGGTCCAACGTATAAGCATTATTATTCAGTGTGATAATGCTGACAACATGCTGGCTACCCAGCCAAGCCAAGCTGCCAACTGGCAGTAGAATTGAGCGTAACGACCATCTCTAGACCTTCAAAGTTTATGGGTAATCCAACTGTTTTTAGGTTTCTTGTGCTGTTAAAACATAAGCTCTTGCCCTATGAATGAATATGAGCTAGGTTGGAACGTTACCATGCCACAACCAGCCACAACCTTTCTTTTAGAGTATTCTGGCACGGTCGAGAATATCTCGGACATTATCACTCTGACGACATTTCTAACGAAACACACTGAAAAATCATCTTGACCGCACCAAAATACACCCTGAGTGTTTAACTTTCTAACAGTCGTGGCAAGTAAATAAAATGCTGTAAGTAAAGTAGGCATTGTAGGCAACTTACCTATCTTACCTACAGGGCCCTGTTTCCATTACTTTAAACACGCGCGTAACGCGGCACGTTTCGCGGCCTCTGAAAGTTAGCCTTTATTCAATAGGAGATAGAGTTCAAATTTTAGAGGTTAACTTAACACGCCACGTTACGTGCATGTTAAAGTTACGGAATCAAGACCCAGCATTTGATTTACTTCCAGGTATGGAAACGATAGGTAAATTGCCTACCTTATCTACGTAGAGAGACATAATATAATGAAAAAAAATTTTATTGATTGCTCTAACGAGGGTCTTAGGTAATGGAGGTCACTAGATGAACCCAGCTGATGTGGTCTGCTTTTGGAAAAGTGGATGACATCTTTAAGTAACCAACGTGTACAACAAATGTGTCCTGCCTATCCTCAGCTTCATAGCTGAGGATAGGCAGGACACAGCTCATGCTCTCACTAAAAAGACCATGCATTTGTTAGACATCTCTCACCTGAACTGCATATCAAAAGTAGAAATTCGACAAGGTACGAAAGTCCTGTTCAAAGACCTGTCCTGTTGAAAGTTCAAAGACTTGATTACACGAATCACGGAACTTAGCTGGAGGTGACCAGGATACTAATTGTTTATAAAGGAAGACGGTGGATGGATGGACGGTGGACCTCCTCGCTGGTTGGACAACTACAGTAGTAGCCAAAGCAGTGGAAAATACTGGCACAGGACCGGAAAGAACAGTGCACGCTGAAGGTGAGACCAAGCACTGGGTGGAAAATGATTGATCATGATGTTAGTAGCTCTAAAATATTTGTTTAGTTTATATATCCGGCAATCCACTTACCAAAAGCTGGCAATTAGTCACATAAAAAAGCACTTATTGCAAAATATGACAGCCCTTTTAACGCTACAGCAATCGACCCTCGTGCATGTCGTGCCTTATCTTCATCATAAGCTCTCATTCATAATTCGAAGCCGTGACTATAGGGCTGCACAAATTGGGGACCAATAAACCAAGAGCCACGTACATTAATTTAACACCTATGTACACAACACAGTGCCTATCTAAGTTTAAATGCAAATGGCTAACGCCTACACGAATTATTCGTTGGTGCAGCGCTGAAATGTGTTAAGGGCCTATCTCGGCGACAAATTTTTACACATCTTTGACCCCAGAAAACTCAAAAAGTTATACCTCTTTCTTTTATTTTATTAGTATACTTGTTTCACAAAACCAAGAACAAGCAGTTCACTTTTTTTTTTTCATTTTTATTATTTATATTTTATTCATTTTCAATTTACTTATTTCTCTTTTGTCTTTAACTCATTCAGTTAAATACAGAAACTGTTTTATTTGTTTTTAGTTTATGATTATGTGAATCTTATCTGATAACAAAATAATCAAGAACGTGTCGACACACGCTATATAATTATATCGCATATTATAGGGTTCCGTTATAAAATATAGTAAGTTTTCAAACTGCATAGTTTATAAATTACCTAGGTTGAAGATTGAATTAGACTTTTCGCATAGCGTTTTGAAAGAAACTTTATGGGCTAAACTAAATTTCAGAGATGTTTCATCTAGATATAATATATACTTCTTATGGCCAAATCTTTAGCCAAAGAGAAAATGACTTGGGAACATGCTTTCTTGAGATCATTTTACGAATCACAACAATCAAAAAGGACATTGATTTGCATTGACATTTGAGCTATAATGCCTTGAATACTTTTTATTGCTATAACTCAAATAGTTGTGCTTACCTACTTACCACTATAGAAGTTAAAGGGTTCTAAATAATTAGGACGCACGGACAGACGGAGAGGAAGAATGAACTTATAAAGTTTCTTGAATACTACAGAACCCTAAAAAGGTATACTCTTCAAGAATTGCTAGGTCAAAAATGTGTGAAAATTAGTCGCTGTATTGCCACCTTAACAGACACACACACATTTAGCACTATTATGGCAAATTTTCGTAGTAATTAGTGTATTATAGAATACTCTAGTTAATTCCACATCCACCCATGAAACACGAGTGGAGTTTAAAATGAAAGTTTAATGTAACATTCATAAGAGCTTCACTGACTTTGAATGGCCGTGTGTCGTACGCGCAAGTATGAAGTCAGCGCCCTTATTACAGTTTCCACTTTTCCTAATAACTGTGCACATGAGCCTGAGATGCATAATACACGTAATTCTGCATACTTTCGCGGCCAAGTACACTTGTGAAATAATTTATGCGCATTAGTTATAGGGGCGGAATCGGGGAAATGCTGAGTGGTAGTAAAATGTTCCTCGCAGTCACTCGCCCTCAATGGGAGTCAAGTGGGTAATTGGAATTGCTATGCGGCATTGCTGATTTATTTTCTCGGTTGTTCATGGCAAATTACCTTTTTATTTTTATCTTTTGCCGTGTAGTTTTATAGCAATCAGTCAGATTACTAGAACTGATATTATTATACTGATACTATTACTGACTAACAGCCGCACTCAGAGACGTTACAAGTGTCTCGTTTTCATTTGTGACATTTTCCGTCAACGAGAAGTTGACAGAACAATTTTAAGGATTCCTTAACTCTAGTAACGTCTCAGAGTGCGGCTGTGATTGACTTATCACGGAGTCTCAAATAGGTACTACTTATCTACCTACGCAACTTTTCAGCAGTTCAATTCCTTATACAGTATACACCCCGTAGAGGCACAAAGATGGTTGAAATTTTATATGAATCTACGCGGACGCGAGTCAGCAAGTCGCGGGCGATTTTTCTATAACCACTAACCACCAACTTCTGACCCAAGAATGTGATTACAATTACATTGCTTTTGCCACGGAACGCTATCATATTTGTATCTCGACACGCTTTTAAAAGACTCGGATGACCAGCGCTGGTTAACAGCCGGCATTATGCTGAGTTGGGCCCTATTTGTGACTTTGTGACCTTTGTCTTTCAGTGATTTTTAAAACGTAGTTGGTCACAAATAATTGTTTTTTCTTTCTTTTGTTTCTTTCTTTCTCTTACAACCACACTCAGAGACGTTTGGAGACGTTACTTAATTTAAGGAATACTTAAAATTGCTCTGTCAAGTTCTCGTTGACGGAAATTGTCACACATGAAAACGAGACAGAGCAATTTTAAGTATTCCTTAACTCTAGTAACGTCTCTGAGTGCGGCTGTTAGGCATTATTTTAGTTTAGTGATAGTCAAACAAATACCTGGATAGTGTAGTGTGTGTGTGTACAGTGAATGGTGAGACCAAGCCCTCGAATGGAGCGCTCTTGAGGCGTGAGACCGCGTGCCCCTCCGACTCACTAATGGCCACTCGCAGACTCGCATCGATCCTCCAATTTGTCTCTCTGATCCGTCACATTGTAAGAACGTGAATGTAGAGATTACATAAGCATTTTGTGTATCAGAAAATAACTGCTTTAACTTTGTTGTCATCATTCTAATATTATAAACATGTCAGCGCGTTGACGTTTCGGCACTCGGGCGCAACTACCTTCGGATAGCTTTACTTAGCTTCCTTTTGGTGGACTAGTGATGGGGGTGGCGCCATCACTGGTGTAACGCTGCAGTAACACTCTGCTGAAGGGTTTACGGATGTGTCGTTGGCAACCAATCAGCGCTTAGCATGTTCGGATACCGTCCGGCAGAGGAACTAGCGAGGGCGCGCGGGCACGCGAGGTTCGGTGCATGGAGCTCAGTTTGAATTTGGAGTTTTTTTGGTTGGAGCGGTAGCGTTCGTTACGAGGCGGAACACCTTGTCCCCAAGTAATTTTCAAGTAATTTGATATTGTTATTATTAATCGTAGTGTTTCGGAATAAAGCTGTGGATTGTACGTGCAATGTCTCATTCTCCTCGGCCGCTATACACACGCCGTAGAACCACGATATCTGATGCAGATCGACCGGTCCTTATCGCACGAGCCGACAAATGCGAAAGTGTGTTTGTTTGTTAGTTTGTTGTATTGTTTGTTACTCTTTGACGCAGCAAAAGAGCAACGGATCGTCAAGTCAAAGGGGGTTTGCTATCGCTACTAAGGAGGTTCCTTCAAGGAAGTATATAACGCGGGTGAAACAGCAAATCAAACCACAAATTCTGCAAAATTCTACATTTTATCTAACGTCACTTTTAATCTCTTTATATTAAGCTAGCTGCGCCCCGCAGTTTCACCCACGATATATACCTCCTTGAAGCAACCTCTTTTGAGTCCTTTGTTTTATATACAATATTATATATAGTAGGTATATAGAACGTGAATGAGGGTAGAGAGGAAGAGGGAGATCACAGCATCCAGCCCTCGCAGAGCTCGTAGTGATTATTTCATTAGCAGCTGATATATTTTCTTGATATCAGGTTTGATCCCAAAGTAAATAATAATTCATACTAATGACTTCAATAATTCAACTGTTCATAATAATGAGAATAACGAACCCCTTTCCGCTTACCATACCCTTTCCTTATAACCCTGTATACATTATACTTTAGTCTTTTATTATATTGGAATATTTGACAAATGTACCTACATACCAAAGATTGTAATATGAATCATATTTTTAAAACCTTAAAACCTGTCTTTATAGATTCAAAGTGTACCTACTTGAAATCGGCAAAACACTCATGAATAGTGTCACAGTGGTAAGACAGAGCCCTCGAATGAAGCCCTCTCGAGGCGTGACACGAGGGCCCTCTTCACTAATGGCGCTCGGCGAACTCACATCGATCCTCCGGATAGTCTCCTGTGACATTCAACAGAGAATTCGAATGTACGGAATATTATACAGATAATTATACGACATTATTACAATCAACGTAATTGTTGATTTTTACATATAAAGTTTTATTTGCTTTTTGGTTTAGTTTTTTTTTACCGACTTTAAAAACCGACCGAATTTAGGATGGGTTTCTCAATTTCAAAAGTCTCAGTAGTAATTTTATGTTTATTACCTTAGGACTCTGCAAAACAGAATTTTGCACCCTTTATTATACTACTCTTTGATTTTGCAAATCTGTTCATAATTGACCACAGAGTGTATAGCTGTGTAATTAACGGATGGATGTATGGATGGATGAATGGATTATTTATGAACTGATATAGAATATTTATTTTTTAATTGAACGGAAATTTATTTGGGGCCAATACGACAAAAACACAATTGTTACGAACGGCTTAGCACGCAATAAATGCACTGAAAATATAATTATTATCCACGTTTCTTACTGATTTGCAACAATTTTGCATGAAATGGGCAGATTTTACTGTTTTGATTCTCATTGGTCGTTGAACATAGCTACTTTTGTTTTTAAACCTTTTGACTTTTTTTGAAATTCCTAGATACACAGCCAATATTTTTTTGAGATTAATATACGTTCCTGTTTTTTTTTTGTTGTTAAATTTTCATGACCGTTTATTCAATGTCCTTTAGTCGTTGTCATATGCATTTAAAAAAAGTCCATTTGTCGCGATGGATGAGCGACAAATGGAAAATGGTGTAAAATGACAAACTGTGGGATTGTGGTAGAACGTTGCCTGGATAAGAGTCAGTCCAGAATCATCGGACCTCTGGAGTACAAGGGTCCTCTTGATGGAATCGAAAGATTTAGATGTACCTATCCTGTGCTAAGGGGATGTGGAAAATAAACTAATTATTATATTTTAGGTTACCATGCGTTTACTTGTTAAAATATTCTATTACAAATTGTTACAAACTAATCCTAATCCTTAGATGGCTGATGGCGATTGGTTAAATGAAAAGCTGGCGCACTTCTGCGCGTCGGCATCAAAATTTGGGAAAAAAAACCACGACGTGGAGAATAAGTGAATAATGAAAATTGGTTATCTGTATTCCTGGTTGTGCGAGGTGGCTTCTGCAAGATCGTCTCAAGCTGTCTCAGGAACACTCGATGTAGCTCTTGAGTATAAGTTATCCAATCTTCATCTCAAAGAATCATCAAATTTCGTCCAAGGCGTGGCCGTGACGTGGTCTTCAAAAAAACGTTTTCAAAATAGTGCCCATCTTGGTTTCGAGCTGAAAATTTGACTCCTTCGTTCCCGTAGGGAAACTGCGGTAATCTTCTTCAAGTTCTCATGTTAAAAAACGAAGAAATTAATAAAATGTGATTCCCGTCGATCCAACTGCTCTGCTGGACGTCGTGAGAATGCCAGCCATCAAAATGGCTTCCTGCATCTCCTTTCTCTTTCTTGCTTCCAGAAAAATGGCTTGAGTGCGAGCGAGTCAGATGTTTCCATGATTATGCAGCGTTCAACAGATAATAAATACAATTTTGTTTTTAGCTATCCAATTAATTGTAAATTTAAATATTGATTTTAATATTAGTTCACAATTCCAAAATAAATGCCTAAATGTAAATCTATGTACATTGTTTTGTTTATATAAGTGAAAATAGTAACATTCCATTTTAAAATAGTTCCTAGCGTTTCTGTAAGAGCAAAGTCACAAGATATCCAAGCGCCAATTTGCCGCCAGGAGTAAAATATATTATGTTATATGACAATATCCCCCTTTTGAAACAAAAGACAGTTCACTGTCTGAACAGACGGGGTAGGCATGAAAAGAAAGGTTTTGTAGTAGTTTGGAATTCTGAAATATAGTGAGTTTGATACTTCAGCAAGGTTCTTTCATTCCATCTTGCAAAATGTCTCAGTTAATCCTCTTTCATAAAAAGATTCATTTACATCCGCTTTACACATCCACTAGCTCATTCAAAATCACCATGCACACCTTTGTATTTCAACCTTCATAAATCTTTCATTTCATTGAAAAAACAAAATACAAAAAAAACAAAATTTATTAATAATAAATTTATTAATATTTTTAATAAATTTACTACTCTCATATACTTGCTTCACTTTTCATACTCATTAGTGATGATTCCTTTCCATTGTAAGTACCATGATGGTATGAAATAAACCTTATAAAAACAACAAATTGCCTAACAAAACAAAAGTACCTATAAAGGTAATTGTTTATCTATTATCCACCCATGCGTATGTAGGTAGGTATGGAAAGTTATTTTCTAAAAAAATATAGCATATTGGTTTTGTTATTGACATAAACCTTATAAAAACAACAAATTGCCTAACAGTTCAAAAGTAGTTAAGCAAAAGTCCTATAAAAGTTATAATTTATCTATGATCCACCCATCCGTATGTAGGTAGGTATGGAAAGATATTTAAAAAAAATATACCATATTGGTTTTAAACAGTTATGCTAATGTATAAGTGGTAAAATCTATTACTATTGTCTAATAATATGAAGTTAAAACTTCCTATTTACTAAGTTAACATCTACTAGTCTAACTGTAAATAATTATTAGGTAGGTATAAGAGAACTAAATCCAAAAAAACTAGCTAAGGTATAAGCTAACTAAAGATAAACCTTAATATTTAAACCTAACTATTGGTTAGTATACTTATTTTATATGCAGTGGATGCTGCTAACTATAAATTAAGAATTAATGTCTAATGATCGATCATAAAGGTTGTTTGTGACTTTTATGTCAGCTAAACAATAAGGTCCTAGGTATACCTTTTATAGTAATAACAAATTATAGCGCTATTGTATGTGAGTGTTTTAACTCTGTCTGTCAAAATATATAAGTCATACTAGGTACATACTTATTTTAGTCAAATCCGGTATGTTAGCAATGTAACAAAAAGTTTGGAATTAAATTCTTCCAAATAAATTAGCAGAAAGCTATGTGGTAGGTTTTCTTTCTAATTGAAACCTGAATAAATTGCCCAATATGTGGGTTATGAACTAATAATCACATAAAAGTATGCGTTATTGAATTTTTAATCGGTATTGTATTTGTAATGTATAATTACTCATACTTAACCTCAAAAAATGCTTTACAGATTTGGTTTTGGAATAATAACCTAATCTCAAAGTTTAATAAATTGCTACGAAAAGAAAACAATACTTGTTCTATGTAGCGAAATACCAAATGCGTGTATGTAAGTAAGTCTTGCCTTCTGGTATAGCACTTATTACTAGCAACTTTGGTAAATAAAAAAAGTACTTAAATGCGTGTATTCACAACGCCTAAGTAGGTAGTTCTCTGTTTGATTTGTAGACATACTTTGTTTGAGTAAAATAAACTTGTAGTATGCAACGGTAAGTATATGAACTTGAATAGCAAAAATGACACTGTCATAATTCTAAATTGGATTTTAAAGGAAAATCATAAATAATGTGATAGTATACCTATTTTTTATGTATTTAGAAAAGCCTAAAATATCTATAGAAGTACTAATCTGAAAAAACAATGAAATTATAATTTTCATTTAGTTGTTTCTTTTTGTGAAATTTAGGTGTGAAAATACGGTTTTCATTTTAACTTCAAAAATACCTAGCCGATATTCAAAATTTAGATATCCATTGGTAACTAGATATGTGTAGGTACTGTAAATAAAAAAAATATGCTAAACTTATACTAATTTTCTTAATTTCTTCGAATTTTAACAATTATAAAAAAAAATTGTCTCACCTTTTTTCTGTAAGGTGGACTGTGTTCCACAAAACTCCTTCTTATATTAGAAGTTTACGGTGGTATAAAAATATATTTAAAAAAAACCTTCCTATGAGGTTAAAGCGTGTCGAACAGACCTATAGAACTTCAATGCAGTACCATCCAGGAGTTCTGAGAAACCTCTTAATACCACATTATCACATACATCTCTGGCCGACTTGATTTCACTCACACGATTCAAAAATTCCATTACACAGGTATCACCGCTATATTTCAGTCCCCAAGACTTTAAGTTTGAGTTGAAATTATTGTTCAACATGTAAGTTACCTGCGAGACTGGATTTTCATTACATGGAGTTGAGCTTCTTTGTTTCAAAAATGGTATGAAATTGTCACCGTCTGCGGGTGGATGTAATACACTCGTTCTTGGATTTGCATGAACTGTTGTGCATATTGGCGATTGATATGATCCTTGTGCCATTGTCCTTCTCACATTAGTGTTGACGTAATTCATTGTATCTGAAACAGGTATATCGATTAAGCTATGAGAAATTTCTATCTCGGGTTCGGGTGTATTGTTTCTTGACTGCTCATGGTCATTTGGCGGTGTCTTAAACATCTTTCTAATAAAATTTGTTATATAAACTTAAAATATTACTGTATAAATACTAGTACAGCTGACTAACTTGAAATTTTTGTAACAAAATTCCAACATACACCTTTGCACAAGATATCAATTTTTTTTTTTTTTTTTATAATATTTAATTCAAAATAAGCTTTAATTTAAACAAATTCGGGCGCCATTTGTCATATGCATTTAAAAAAAGTCCATTTGTCGCGATGGATGAGCGACAAATGGAAAATGGTGTAAAATGACAAACTGTGGGATTGTGGTAGAACGTTGCCTGGATAAGAGTCAGTCCAGAATCATCGGACCTCTGGAGTACAAGGGTCCTCTTGATGGAATCGAAAGATTTAGATGTACCTATCCTGTGCTAAGGGGATGTGGAAAATAAACTAATTATTATATTTTAGGTTACCATGCGTTTACTTGTTAAAATATTCTATTACAAATTGTTACAAACTAATCCTAATCCTTAGATGGCTGATGGCGATTGGTTAAATGAAAAGCTGGCGCACTTCTGCGCGTCGGCATCAAAATTTGGGAAAAAAAACCACGACGTGGAGAATAAGTGAATAATGAAAATTGGTTATCTGTATTCCTGGTTGTGCGAGGTGGCTTCTGCAAGATCGTCTCAAACTGTCTCAGGAACACTCGATGTAGCTCTTGAGTATAAGTTATCCAATCTTCATCTCAAAGAATCATCAAATTTCGTCCAAGGCGTGGCCGTGACGTGGTCTTCAAAAAAACGTTTTCAAAATAGTGCCCATCTTGGTTTCGAGCTGAAAATTTGACTCCTTCGTTCCCGTAGGGAAACTGCGGTAATCTTCTTCAAGTTCTCATGTTAAAAAACGAAGAAATTAATAAAATGTGATTCCCGTCGATCCAACTGCTCTGCTGGACGTCGTGAGAATGCCAGCCATCAAAATGGCTTCCTGCATCTCCTTTCTCTTTCTTGCTTCCAGAAAAATGGCTTGAGTGCGAGCGAGTCAGATGTTTCCATGATTATGCAGCGTTCAACAGATAATAAATACAATTTTGTTTTTAGCTATCCAATTAATTGTAAATTTAAATATTGATTTTAATATTAGTTCACAATTCCAAAATAAATGCCTAAATGTAAATCTATGTACATTGTTTTGTTTATATAAGTGAAAATAGTAACATTCCATTTTAAAATAGTTCCTAGCGTTTCTGTAAGAGCAAAGTCACAAGATATCCAAGCGCCAATTTGCCGCCAGGAGTAAAATATATTATGTTATATGACATCGTAGTATATCAAACATGTTTACATAGTATTAAAAGCGTCAAATAAGTCATAGTCAGAGTCAAGCAAAGTAAGTCACGGTCAAGTCAAACTCATGCCCCTGTAAAGTGGTGGAGATTTACAAGAGGCTCCTATGGAGTTTTAGAAACAACACGAAAAGACATGCTTCACCTCGGTATATCACTTGCCCATACTCAACCACGTTTACGAGCACTTAATAAATAATAATTTACCATTTACTACACATTAGCACTCGAAAATACACAAGTTTAAGAAATAATACAACGAGCCGACATGTTTTTTCCACGTTGGAGCCAAAACTCATTTGCGTTCCAAAATGAAAATGTTGCCAATCAATTTAATTTTTTAATTTTGATGAACTAAACTAATATTGATTCTTTACCCCTGGCTTATAAGATACAACTTATAACAGTTGTAATTTGTTTTTTACTAATTTTTGTTCTAAAACTTCCTACATAAAACACTTGCCGGCTGTTTATTCTTAAACACAATCCCGCGTTTTGCCGTCAAGAGGCGTCGAGTTTCGGTCGACAAAGAAGGCGCGAACAAAGCCCCGAGGGTACGACCCTCGCAGCAATCAGCTAAAACGGAGCCCTGGAGCAAAACACCCTTTGTTTTTTATTTGTATGACAGCACTTTTTAAGATGTGACATTGTTTTGACGATTTTCGAGTAGGTAAGTTATGTGTGTGCTCAGTTAATAAGTTTGACTAGGGGCTGCAGAGAATGCAGGTGTAGGCTGAAAGTGCAGGTATTAGACCAAAACATTTGATAATAAGGTATTTAACACATTGGCGTCGATTCTGTCATACCATTCACTAAACTAAACCAATCTGACAGGACTAAAATCATCTGCTCTCTTTTTATTTTAATATGTGAGAGAAGGATGGCAACAATTTTAGAGCTGTCTAATTTAGTTTAGTTTAGAGTACATCAGAATCGATGCCATGGCATCGATTCTACTCTCAGTCAGATCTCCGTGCGATGTCATTACAGGCATGTAACATCGGACATATATAGTTGCGATGATATAATTTACCTTGACGATACTATTACATATACTAATGTATTACCTTTTAATTGTGTCACTATAAAATTGCATACATTGGACAAAGCCATACCAAACACACCCACATAACACACACCCATGTACTCTTAAACATAGCACGTCGACAACAAAGCTGACAGAAGTCAGTTCTGCAATTTGTGTGTAAAATTTATAATCTTGGCGTCAAATAGTTTGGGATTGTAAAACATTTCCCAAATCACCATTTATCAACATTGAAGCAGGTCGTACTCTTTCAGGAAACAGTGATATTGTTCGTCACTATTGGTGCTTATTATCCAGCTCTTGTCACGGTTCCGGCGGAAGCGGAACTCGGTGCAGCGGCGGACGGAATCGGACGTTCCGGCACGTTCCGGGCCGTTATCCGCGCGCCACTTCCGGTACTATACTGCAGTAGATAAGTTTGTTGGTGCAATGTTGTACTAAAATGTGGGTACATGCATAAAATATATTAAACCACTACCCTCGGTTTCACCCGGGTTGGAAACGCTCATTTTCTCGAATAAAAAGTAGCCTATGTCACTCTCTAACTATCTCTGTGCAAATAGTCACGTCGATCGGTTGCTCTTTTTCTAGGTGTAATATGAACAAACAAACAAACACACTTAGGCAAATATTATTTTGAGTTTTTTTGTTTTTGTTTTTGTTTATAAACATAACAGAATGATCAACAAGCTGCATATTTTGTGTATATTATACGGGACTTACTCACGTAAAAAGAACCCAAAAAAAATTAAACCGCGGTCCAAACTGTCCAATTCCTGCCAATTAAAATTTTCCAATTCGCGGTCCAATTCCTGCTCATTCTGTTTTTTTTATTATTATTATAGTTTCACAGAACTGGAAATACACAAAAAGGACTTAATTAAACAGTATACAATAATGAGCGTTAGTGTATGTCGTACTTTGAGTGAACAGGGCATACATAAAAAAAAGGGTTTGGTACCCTTTAACAAAATGGGTACCCAATCAACATGAAGTACTTATACATAAACAAATGCAGGTATTAAAATACAATGTTATTGTGTGTATAAGTGTCTCTTAAAAGAAGAGACTGATGAACCGAAGATATCAATGTTATTACAAATATTGTTGTAATAAGAGCACATTCGATACAAAGCTGAATGCTGACCATAGTTTGCGTGACGACAAGGGAGCTTGAATATTAGTCCCGTATCTGTTCCGTAATCCACTCTTTTTTAGTCCCACCCTTTCTGCTCTAGTCCCGCAACCGTCCTCTCCACTCCCATCTCGTTATCCACTCTACTCCCATCCCACCCTTTTGTCGGCCCGTTCCCGTCTCGTCCCATCCATGTCAATTACCGCATCGTACCCATTAGACGAATCGGACCGCTCTGAATTCCAGCAACTATTTACTAATAATTTTTCTGTGAGCGCGGCCTTGCGTTTTTATTTTATTATTTTATCATCGGGTAGTTTTGTCAAGTAAAACTGGCATACTGTCTCTACAATCCATGGTACTTCCGCTGCTCAGGCGAGCAACTATCGGTAGATGCAGTGTGCATTACACTTTATGCGTCCCGATTGTTAAATGTAAATTCATGTGGCCTGCAACACTAATCTTTCGTTGGGAGTTGTTCGATAGCCGTAACTCTGAAAGCTGCATGGCATTTTTTGTATTGTTAACTTTTTAATAGGCCAACTTCACAAAATACGGGGTGTAACATAAAAGTTTGTTACATACTTAACGCTGTTGTGTTCATCACTTACATTTGGACTCATCTTATAATTATTTCAGCCAATAATAAGCATAGGTTAATACACCTTTTTGTAAAACTCGGGCCACTTTTTTCGAAAATGTTGTGCTAGACTCATATTTTTTTTTTTGTAAATCATTGGGTATATACTTAAATATAGCCGTCGATCTTTAATTAGTAAAAGTAGTACCTAGTATTTTGCTCTCAAACATTACTTTAATCAACATGACAAATAGCTAATATCAATGTTATGGCTTTTTCTTTTTTTTAGGGCAAGTGCCTTTATTAACTAAACTAAATACAAGCTAACTAGTGTTAATTAGCTTTTACTTAGTTTAGATAATAAAGAAAATTGCCAAAAAAAAAAAACAGTAAGATCATTGAAGGTCTAAAGAAAATACAAATACTCAAGCCCTCTACGTGTTGGCAGCGTACCCAGCTTGCTGGCGGCATCACCACGCTGGATGGCAATGTTTATACGTTGAGCCAGAAACACGTCAACATTTAGGTCACCAGGCACTTAATATGTGGTGAGCTTAGGGTTGCCAGACACCCGGGAAATCCGGGATAGTCCCGGAATGAAGTTTCTTGTCCAGTGTCCAGTAATTTCACTTTACTGTGCCGGAATTCGCGAATACTTGTTTTTTTTTACTAACTTTCGGACACCAACCTCGCACGCGCTACCGAACCTCATACAGGACCAAACAAATAAATTCACATCACAGGCACACATTTTCCTGGAAAGAGCAATCTACTATTTGGCAGACAGGTATGATTTTGGCCCTTATGGAATTTATAATTAGTTTTTAAATTCGGTCCCTTAAATCAGATGAATTAAAATTGCCATGGGATTAACCCCAGAAATGTCCAAGAATTGATAAGCCATGATCTGGCAACCCTAGTGGTCTCTTTGTCTAGTATTTATATTGTCTCTATCATATCAAGATAATTGTTAGTTATTTTGTTATCATGTCATTTACAAATGTAGGTTAGCACATTAACCAGTAATTAGTATTGGGCATGCATCGAATAAATCTGCATCGTGCAAAGAGGTAAATTTTAATGAACTTCCAAATTCGGCGCGATAATGCATCGTGGAACGAAGAGCTACAAATTTCGTATAGGTACTACTATATACCTACAAAATTTATAGGCTATTTACAAAAGTTGTAGTTTAATAAAAAAATACTACCGCGTGGATGGACAAAATTAATCGTCGGTTGTAACCATTGATTGCTAAAAATTTTATATTGATTGTAACTATAGAGCTTTATCCACAGAGGCATCTTTCACTTTTTTTAGTCTAACCTAAAATGTTAGTCATTATCAGTATCATCATCATCTGCCGTAGAACGTCCACTGCTGGACATAGGCCTCCCCCATCGATCTCCAAAAGGGCCGATCTAAAGAGGAAATCTTACAGTACAAGAATGTAGTCTTCTGCTTGTAGATTATAATCGGATCATTCAACCAAGCGAGCGGCAAAACATCCAATCTGGAACAGCTGTTTTTTACAAATTCAGAGTCAGTCCCATAGTAAAAGTAATTTACTACTACTTTTTTTTCTACTATGCTTTCCTCTTTCAGCTTATCATATCGTTTCCGAATAACCTGGTAGATATTCTGCTAATAGACTTAATTGATGTTTTTACACTGCTTTATCTGAATCCATAAAATATCTACGACAACGATTGTTAGTCACTGGCTTTTATACCTCCCAGTCCAGTCATCAATTTGTTCCCGCGCGTACACGCTCGCAGTGCACATCGATTTGACCCGGCCTACGAGTTTATATACCATAGACAGGATATCAAACAAAAATCGGATAATTAAAACTTCGCAAGGATGCGATACTAAACGCTGATTAGTTCACTCAAGGTCACGACATATGTACTGACGTGCCAATGGAGGGTAGTGGGGGGTAGAGCATTTCATAGGCATAGTTATGTGCTAACGTGTTATCCAATATCCAGTGTCTACTACGAGCATTTAGCCATGGCAGAGGCAAGCTAAAGGAGCTGACCATATAACTATGTACACAACATTATATAAATAGGCTGTATTTTATAACTAAGTATGTGCGTGTTTTAAATCGGTGTTGCGATTTTGTTAAAAATATTTTGTTTTTCGTGTATTTGTGACGTGCGTTTATCTGTAAATGTGCGCTATGCGTGTTGCTCTTTGCGTTGGCTTCTCATCATGTAGTATATAGTTAAATGCACGAAGGGTGTCTATGAGGTTAGGTCGTTGGAGCCGACAATAAAATTGTTGCCTTTAGCATTTACATCATAATTGTATTACCGCCACGTAATTGTTAATACGGGCGTGTTGAATCGTTTTACGTGAACGCTTTATGACAATTTGTTCGCGCTGATTGTAATGAAATTGCTGGCGTTTTGTTCAACGGAGGTTATATCGTTATAAAAATAATACATCCGTTGAATAAAATCATAAAAAAAATAATTTCGTTTTTATACGTTCTTATAGTTTTCTACAGACTATACATATTTTTACAGGACTGTACTAAAAAAGAATGAATATGATTTCAGAATTCATAAATTGTTTGTACGTGCGTGAGTTTCCGCCGAAACTTTAGAATGCCTGAATTATTAAAGGTGACAAAATCAGTCGTATTTTTGTTTTTTTTGTTTTTTAAGCATGTCTTTGTCATGAGAGGGTCGATTGTGCTTGTTTTTAATCGACGAAAAGAAGGAAGTTTTCAAGTTATGACGCGTATATAATTTGACGCACGCAGTAATTTTAAGCATTGTTTATCTGTAAAGCCGTATATCCGATTTTTCGCTTTTAATTATGACACATTTTACAGAGGACTCCTCACACATTAACTCACATGCGTAATCCAACCCCATTTCTGCTCCATTTGCTAACCGCAGGAAACGGATGTGACTATGATAGCGCAACGGAACGTGTCGCTTCCGGGCTAGCGACACCTTCCTCTACTTCCGGTGGGTTATCTATGGGCGCTAGATCCTGCGGTCGACAATCATTTGCACCGTTATAAATGAGAGTTAGAAACGTAATGAGTGTAATGTAGCCTTAGTTTATGGATAGGAAACACCGTTCTAAGTAAACTTAGAAGATAATATAAATGTCACCAATTTCATTTTCATTTTAAAGAAAGAGAGGAAAAAAGTTTATTTGTAACAAGCAACATTTCAAAAATAACTGGAAAACATAGCACCTAGAAGAAGGAGAAGGAAGTACCTTGTGACTTTTTAGAATCAGTTGTCTATATCTTATTTGATTTTAATAGCTGCGTCCCGCGGTGTCTATCCGACTCGAAACATGATTTTTCTGGAATAATGGAATCATAATATTTATGGAATTATATTTTTCATGATTTTTTTGTGTTTGTGTGTACTTTTATATATCAATTCTTAAAAATTTGTTTATTTTCTTCCATAAATAAAAAATTGTCTATTGAATAAAAAATGTGTGTATTAATCCAGAGTTTATGCCACTTCCATACCAAATTTCATTCATAAGCATATAATTCCTAGTCTTGAGCATTGGCGCAAAGTTGCTAGTCTATCGGTTTTTTACCGCATAGGTACATTTCGATGTGCATCGGACCTAATTTTTTCTACAGGACGGCAAACCGATAGGATAAGGTGACAGTTTCGTGGTTGATATTCCGAAAACCCGAACGAAGCGCTTTGATTCTACTTTTATTGTACGAACTGCTAGTCTGTGGAATGCGCTGCATGGGTGGGTGCTCTCCGATAGTTACAATCTAGGTGTCGTCAAGTCGTGAATGAAGAAGGCAAGGGTGTTCCATCGTAGATCGTATCATCACTTAAAATCAGGCGATGTGGCAGTCAAATGCAATCATCATCATCATCATCAGCCAGAAGACGTCCACTGCTGAACATAGGCCTCCCCCTTTAACCTCCACACTGAACGACAGCCTGCCTTTTGCATCCACTGGATTCCCGCGACTCTCACAATGTCGTCGGTCCATCTAGTGGGAGGCCTCCCTACGCTGCGTCTTCCGGTTCGTGGTCTCCACTCCAGAACATTTCTTCCCCATCGGTTATCGGTTCTTCGAGCGATGTGGCCTGCCCATTGCCACTTCAACTTGCAAATTTTAACAGCTATGTCGGTGACTCTGGTTCTTTGGCGAATATCCACGTTTCGGATTTTATCGCGCAAAGAAACTCCGAGCAAATGCAAGCCTATAGTTAAATTTAAAAATAAACCGTAAACAACTATTATGAAGTTAAGTGCGGAAAACCTTCAACAAAACACACATTCCCGTATATATAATGTCAGTGTTATTATTTACTTCTTATTCCATGTATAATAATTTTAAAAAAATGGAACCTCTACCTACTTATGATTTTAATCCTATGTACCTTATATAATAAAAAGACGGTTACAAAATCAATTTTTATGTGGCTCGTAACTCACTTACACAAATGCAAACACTCATACATAAAACTTCAGTAGAAAAGCAAGATGAGACAAAATCAACTAAATCAAAAAACCATCCCCCAGGCGAGAAACTAAGCTTTAAAGTAACGTGGTTTCGCAGTCCCGCCTGGTTTCTATTCCGACCACAGCTCTGGGTGCATCGCTGCATCTATCAGATCTCTAAAAGCGAATTCATGTCTATCTTTAAAGTTTTTCGCGAGGCAACGGGTTCCGAATACGGACCGTGTAGATAGGTATAGCTTAGCTGTTTGTGCCAGTTTTTACCCGGGCCATTTTCGCGCCTTGAATGCCGGGCGTGCTGAGATTTGAATTTTATACGGCATCGGGCTGAGGTTTTGTGAGACTTAGACTTTCTTTTTTTATTTACCTATTTGTTTATATTTTTATTGGTATTTGGTATGTCATCATCATCAGCCCTGAGTGACCCACTGCTGGGTATAGGCCTTCCTTTTGTTCATGCCAGTCTCCCCGGTCTCTCGCTAGTCGAATCCACTCGTTCCCGACAGTCATTTGATGTCATAAGTCCACCTCATCCTCGGTCGGCCTGGGTTCCGCCAAGAAATTTAACCTTTTTGAAGAGGCATTATTAGTTCTTCAACATAGCCAGAGGAACATTTGAGTATTAATTTGAGTTCACTATTAGGTAGATTAATCTAGACTAATGTATGTACTAACTAATGTATGAATTTATTTTATTTGCCCTTTGTTTAAGTTTAGAAATTCTTAACTAACATTACTAACCCAATTAAATAGGTTGTGGAATGAGCTCCCGATATTTCGGCGCAGTTACATGCACCATGTTCATGGGAAGACTGATTAGTCTTACCACGGTAAATATCCCGTAAATAATCATATAACATTAGTGAATATCCGTGATAGTTTAAAACAGTGTTTCCAATTAAATAGATTTAGTTTTAGGTAAGGAGATCCAATTAACATTAACTCCCTAAACACTTTCCCTTTATATTACCTTTCTGTGCGAGTCTGGTTAGGAGCTAGGAAGACCT
Source organism: Agriopis marginaria (assembly GCA_932305915.1). Taxonomy (NCBI): domain Eukaryota; kingdom Metazoa; phylum Arthropoda; class Insecta; order Lepidoptera; family Geometridae; genus Agriopis; species Agriopis marginaria. Next base: position 6,272,536 of record OW029925.1, on the reverse strand, counting down.
TATTACAGCTGCTAAATATAATGTAGTTAATTTGTTAACTGATTGTTCTACATTTCCGCAGTATTGTTTCACATTTCTCATTAACATCTGCTCTCCATTAACCGATGTACGCCGAGCGCGTGTCCATGCATCACCATTATCGCGTTATCTGCGTTCTCGCTGATTGGATGTTATCAAATATCGACGTTACTGCGATCAACGCATCACTATAATTGCTCGCCATGTACAATTAATAATTTGTTGATTGATTAATATTAACCTCCGCTATTATGTTAAGCTGCGCTTAAGAGAAATGTGTTATGCTTATCACGCTTATATTAGCTTTATCATCATCATTCATCATTATCAACCTATCAGTTACTGCTGGGAGAAAGGCATTCTCTCAGATAGAGAGATAGACTCTAATCCATTATGCTGGCATCCTTTAGGGGTTCAGTTTTTTCCTTTTGAGGTACGGTACCCTAAAAACCGACTTCAAATTTAGTAAAATTGCTCTAATAATTTCTAGCAATTTGTGTAATTGACTCTAAAGTCAAACTACCGATTTTTATAAAATTTCTATGGGACCAATCTGAAAATACAATATATCCTTTCAAATAAAAATTATTTTCAAATTAGTTCATAATATAACGGAGTTCTGAGGTAACAAACAATAAAAATACTAAATGTTATAATACTTCTAAACTAAATGTTATAACGATATTTTTAATAGTATCGACATATTTCATGTACCTACCTACGTACAAGTGGTTTCCGGAGCTCAGTGTTGGAGGTTTTGGGTGGTGGTGGCGGCAAGCACTCCTCATGATGTATCATCCTGGCTTTATAATGTATCAACCTGACTTTTTCATGACGCCTATTAGTTAAGTTTGCCCCGTTGAAAGACCATGAGTAGTGCACTCATGGTCTTTCAACGGGCAACGAGCTGTTGTTATAATGCATGACTTATTATCTATCAACTTTAGTGGTTACCTACCATATCTAAATTAAGCTCAAAAATAAGATTTCTTCCTTGCGTCATGTTCATAAATGATATGATATGATATGATAAAATCTATTATTAATCCGTTTTCAACGTTGCTTGTATTTCAAACAGGTTATTTTTATGTATACTTCTTTAGTTTAAAATTTTGTTGTATACTGTTTATTGATCCATAAATATTTTTTTTTTAAATACAACGGAGTTGAGGACCGTCTCTTTTTTTGAAGTCGGATAAAACGGATTTTTATTTCATTTATTTATTACATTTACTTACAGTGCTCTTTCACAGAGACACCGCTTACCATCATAGGCTTTTTCCTCACACTGAACATTACCGTCTCTATTTTAAGATCACTTACCCCCAAAGCTTGAATGATCTAATTTTATACCGTTTTAACTTTATGCAGTAAAATATATCTCATCATGCAAGCGAGAGCGAGTGAAATGAACAATGAAGGAAGTGTAAAGCGAGTGTGCCGTTGCTACGAACCGATTTACAGGCGCTTTGTGACAAAGGAACTATTTCCGGTCGAGGCTATAGCATGGCACGGTATAGGTACATTCCATGAAAAGACTTATTTTGTGTGGAACGTGTTGTGAAAATGCCTTTTTAGTATTTTATTTCATATTACATTCTTGATTTCACATCTCAATTCTCATTCATTCATCACCATCATTTTTAGGGTTCCGTACCCAAAGGGTAAAAATGGGACCCTATTACTAAGCCTACGATGTCTGTCTGTCTGTCCGTCTGTAGAAACTTTCACAGAATATGTAATGTTACGGCGGATTAGGTAATTAACAAATAATAAAAAAAAAAAAACAGAAAAACGACAAAAGGAAAGTGGAAGGAGAAAAGGAATAACATACAAAAAAACATAAAAAAAAAAAAAAATATACATACATAACAAAAATACATAAATAAATACATAACAAACGTATTTTTTTATGTATTTTTGAATTAGCTCCAATGTCATAACAGTAATACGTACAAGCGTCAAACTTCGCATGATTATAGAACACGCTCTAAACTTTAGTGAGTGTGTTTTTCCATTAATAATGGCCAAGTGCGAGTCGGTGTCCAATTTGTGTTCACCACCGGTTCTCGTACGATCACCGAAGTGAAGCAATGTCGGGCGCGGCTGGTACTTGGATGGGTGACCGCCTGGGCGCTTGATGGGATGTTTTCTTTTTTTATTAATTAGCACAATTGTTTACTAATAGAGTTAATAACATGCAAAACAAAGTAACAATTTTTTTTCCACATAGTCCCATAAACACCATAAAGAATGCTCAAATAAAGTTTTAATAAAAAGTTTCTTATTTCAAAATAATCTTATCTATATCTTTATCTGATCTGAATCTGTCAAGCAGTTTACAAGCAATTGTTTTCCGAATTTTTGATACCTATATACATATTAAATTATATACCTGCCTATTACACACCTGATTTAAAAACCATGTCTATAATATTGGCACGATAAGCTCCCTATTCATTCTCATACAAGTTCGCACGATCGTGGAGCCACGCAACAATGTGGCGTCACGAGTGTCACTTGGTGCATGAATAGGCGGCCATTAGTGCCAGCGGGGGCCTCGACACTGGAGAGCTGCACTAGGACAGGAGATTGTGGGGCCACTGTTTACTGAATTACTACATCGGAACATTTTACTCTAGATAAATCTAGTTCAGAATCACGGTAATGAAATTAAAGTGGACAGGACACGTTGCTAAGCGCAGTGATGACAGGTGGAGTAAGGTCTTAACAGAGTGGTGGCCGAAGCAAAAAATTATGACATTTATAGTGTTTTGTTTAATTGTATTTTATTTATTTACTAGCTGACTCGACGGGTCATGCCCTATATCGTAGAACTGTCAAACGCGCGAAGCTAAAACCATCCGTAAGAATCTTCTACAAAGTCTTAGAAAACTTTAAAAAAAGATGAATAATATCGATAAAGTCGTTCTCAAGTTATGGCGTGACCAAGGTAAATAGAGATTAATTTATATAATTATATAGAAAATAGATTCAGGGTGTCTTCAAATCTCGAGTGAATCGGTTTCTTCTAGGCAAGCGTGCTCCATCGTACATCGCAGGCGAGTTGGCGGTCAAACGCAAGCCTTTTATTATAAAAAGAAAAAGAAAAATTATAGCACTATCCAGTATCTCCTGGTATAGAACGCTTCACAGTCGCAGCGTGCCGCACCTGGCACGCACCGCACTCGCACTATGCGGCCGTAACACAGCTCAGCGAGGTAAATCTATACCAGAATATGCAGCACAGGCATGTTTAAATTCGACTATACTTATAGTCCGAGAAAATATACATTTTTGTACCTATATTATGTCTAATGATTTTTGTTGTGGTTGAAAAGATAGCAGAGAGTGATGGTGGCTGAGCGGTAGCATGTGTGATTTTCAATTTGACTTCACCCGGTTCGATCCTTGACCCTGTACTAATAACTAATTTAGTTCTTAAAAAAATTATGTGTCATCGCTCAAAAACAGTGAACATCGTGAGAAAATCGATATGAGCTCAAAAATTCAAAAACATAATATGACATTCACCAACATGAACTGGGCCATCATGGTCGACTAGAACCTGTGATTAAGACCCTTCGTCTCTCTATTTCTCTCTCTCTCTCTCTCTTCAAATTTTTTTTTTTGTAATAACAAAGAAGTTAATACATAGTACATTTAGATTTAGATTAAAATGACCACAGAAAAGACAAAAATAGTAGGTACATTATTAACCTAGGGGTGTAAGTAACTTATTTAGTCCCGAAACAAGGTTTGGCACCCGAGCGTAGCGAGGGCACTAATAGTTCGAGGGACTAAATAAGTCTTTAACCCCGATGTAAACACTGTGCTTTTCATTACGAATACAAGGAAACTAAACATAAAAACAAGAACTGACTGACTGAAATATGAGCGAATATTATTTTACATTGTGTTTAGTACTTAATGTAGTCTTTAACATAAAATACACGCTCCATGATGTTGAAGATTATATAATTCATATAGTTGAGTCATAGTTTTATAGTTTTCTGATAACGATTTCACTCTTTACTCAGCGCGCCATTTCATAAAATTCTCGTACGATTTTAAGTATCTTTCTTTTGATTTAGGTGGTAAAAGGTTTTCCACTACTACTTTAGCCTCTTCTCTTATGAAATCATGCGTTAAATCCATATCGGAATCAGATAAACTCATTGTGTTAATACAAATTTGCAATTTTTTTTTATGCCATCGGTGGCAAACAAGCAAACGGGCTGCCTGATGGTAAGCAGTCACCGTCGCCTATGTATACTTGTAACACCAAAACGACATGCTATACGGAAGTATAAACAAAACTCTACAATGAAGATCGGATTCCCGCCATATTTTTTTTTGAACATCCTGACACTGGAAAATGCACGATGGACCATAATCCTCTGAGAATAAAAAAAAAGTTGGAACTTGGTTCAATACAAATGTGAAAATAGAAATAGTTTTTTTTTTTATAATTTGAGTGTCTTACTTTCAGTTGAAAGTGATTCTCCCTAGGGTTGAAATGTATTACTTTCAACCCGCTCCTCAGGCAACTTCAGACCTGCTTTCCGAGTATGAATAATGAAAAATATATTTTCTGTGATGACAGATCAAAATAAATGTACTTAATATTAAACAGTATTAATTAAAAATAGTTTACATTAAGCAACAGAATTAAACATAATAAACAAAGTCTAAATAGGTAAGTAAAACAAAAAGGTCAAAAATCACAAAGACTACACAATAATTTTCGACAGACGTTTCTATCTTGAACAGCAGATATAATTTTTTTGTGATTTCCGGGTTGGTTTTGGTTCCCTTTATAAAAGTTATTCATAGTGATGAGTACAATGGCCTCCTTTCGGCTTAGCACTACCATTCCATGTAACCTTGTATTACTAAAACAATAGGTACTTTACAATATACTAAGAGCCGCCCACTTAAAAGAATGTCATTTTAGACTAAGAGCTTACATTTGTTTTGATAATAAGTAAGTACCAACGTAGTACCTAAGCATTACTTAGAAACCGCAATACTTTGAATATTTCAGGGGCACTTACCGAAGCCTCCCGGGTACATAAAAGACTAGGTAAAGGCCTTTTTACAGCGAGTCGCAAGGGCTTTTGGAAGTCCATTTTGTTCTTTACCATTTTCCCGCTTCTTTTGATGAAGATGAAAGGGTATTGTTACTAAAATATTTATTTTAAGATGGCGAAGTACCTAATATATACCTAAATGTAGTTTCGATAATGTTTCGTTTTTAAAAACTCTATTACAAAAATGCTTCGTTTAAGTTTAGGTCTGGATTTTCGGGCATAAAACGATATAAAAAAGCCGTAATTGTCAAGATGAATATAAAACAAGCAAGGACGTTTTACCCAGGGTATATAAATAAGTAAAACATAACATTACAATTGTTTATTTTGTGTCAGTAGCTTTTTTTTTTTTTAGTGCGGATAAGTCCGCGTTTGACCACCAACTCGCCCATTGGTAAGCGACGATGTGGTCGAAGATGAATTCAATGAAATCCACTCTCAAACTTTCCCCTGCTAGAGTTTTACAAAAACTTTAAAAAAAATCAAATTGGAGGTAATAAGTCGATATTATGTTGTTTTTCAAATGTTAAGCCATTATTTTCAATATATTTAATACAGAATTTGAATTTTCTGGATGTCTTTTTATTTAGATATAGCGGTCCGCCCCAGCTTCGCACTGGTATAGATTATAGCCTATGTCATCCGGGGATAGTGTAGCTTCCCGTCAATGAAAGAATTTTTCAAATCGGTTCAGTAGTTTCGGAGCATATTCAATGCAAACAAACAATCAAATCTTTCCTCTTTATTATATTAGTAAAGAAGTATGGATAATCAAAACAAAAAAAAACAGGATTCATTGTTTTTTTCATAAAAAAATGTGAGAAGGCAAATCGAGTTTTTTGTTTTTTAAACTACTATTATTATTACAGCTCCACTTTCCATGTCGCTATCTTGTATTTAGGAAACTACCTATATCTACTTAGTTAATTTCTTAAATTGTACAATAATTTTAAGAAACAAACGGCTTTATAATTTTTTTATACCTACAGATACCTAATAATAGGAACATAGGTACGTATATCTATTTATCTATGTTTTAAGGGTCGGCAACGTAGTTGTAATGCCTCTGGTGTTACAAGTATCCATAGGCGACAGTGACTGCTTACCATCAGGCAGCCCGTCTGCTTGTTGCCACCTATGGCATAAAAAATTACTTCTTTTCACAAGTACCTATATGTACGTATACTTTCAAGTGTTCCTATGTAAAACTACATAAGTATACGGGTTGTAAGGGGTACACTCTCGAAGCCAAAAGAAGGTATTTGTACTCATCATTATGAACAACTTTTACTATGGGACCAGCCCTGAAATCGCGAAAAAAATATCTCTCATACTAAAAGTGTTTCATAATGATGAGTACAATTACCTTCTTTTGGCTGCGAGAGTGTTCCCATAACATCCTGTATACTTATGTAGTTTTCTAGGTAAATTTCAATACTCTCACTAGGTTAGTGTACTCGTATGAAACATCTACGAGTAGGTAAGTATATAAACCAAGAAAGTCCCTTTTGAACTAGACAAAATCAAACAGAGACTTTCCACATAAAAAATCCGAACATATCCCAAAATAAAAATAGCTATTAACACCCTCCTAAATAAATATTTGTCCGGCTCTAAACTAACCAAACTGCCACTCGTCCTTTCATTTTCCACACCTATTTAACTGTGCGCAAACAAAATCACACATTCATGAATAAATAAGCCACGATCCCTGGGGCACGGGGGCGCGGGCTATAGGGTTGCCAGAACTGACTGATGAAACTTTCCCATATCGATTTCTTTTTCACACTATGACCTATTTCCCAAAAATATCTTTAAAATGTTTGGGTCATAGTGAAACTCTTGAATCTTAGTGAAGTCCCGAGCCTCAAGCATATACTCTTCAACTATAAAAAACAAAAGTGAAGTTTCTTTATTGCCTTTCTTTATTGTTTAAATGGAATTGTATTGGTAGAGTTTAGCTAACACTCATAATAGATATGCAAAGTTTGTTCTTGTAGAAAGACAATGTTTTTGATAGTTTTTACAATGAAAATTAAATTAAATTGATTAACAATTTGACATTGGCATCGAATCTGATGTTCTCTAAACTAAACTAAATTTGACAGCTCTAAAATTATTGCCATCTTTCTTTCACATATTAAAATGAAAAGAGAGGCAGATAATTTTATTCCTGTCAGATTGGTTTAATTTAGTAAGTGGTATGACAGAATCGACGCCATTGTATCACATCTTAGTAGTTCTATGTGGAACAAAATGTGCGTGTCCAAATTGTTCGACTAGCCACTATAACAAATTGGAATACTTTTGCCCAAACAGTTTGACCATCGAACCACTAGTCGGACAGAATGGAATAAACATCAATTACAGACTAACCAATTAAAGTACTATAGTTGCTAACAGACGACACGGACTTGTCTGACGGACCACACCATCCAACCACCGGGAGGGAAAGAGAAAAACTTATCTTTCTCTTACAATTTCTCTTTCTCTCCCGTTGGTCTGACGGCGCGGTCCGTCAGCCAAATTGATACGTCTGTTAGTACTATTACACCACACTAACATTATATAAAACTTTCACTAGTTTTACTTCAGATAAAGTATTTCCAAGACTGTTATGTTTATTTGGAGAACCTATTAAGAAAACCATAATTATGGCTTAGCTGACCGAACCATTGTTGCTCAATCGATGGCACTTCCCAAAAGTTTCCTCAAACACAATTTTCCCCCAAAATATGGGAAAATCTTTCAACCAGGCAATGCTCGCGGGCTGCCAGCAAATCATTTCTGTTTCGTTTCCCTGTGAACTTCTGCAATAAAAACGCCGTCCACTTGTGCATTTTAAAGTAAGTAGAAATAAAGTGAAAAATATTGGGGTAGATGGAGTTTTTTCAGTTGCTGGCTGGACGGACATCTAGGCTATCTATACTAATACGTTCATTTTTTTTTTTATTCACTCACATCGTCATCATTATTTTTTATATTTTTTTTAATCAATCCTTTTTATACCAAAAATTGCGAAATATCGGAATATGGTCTGGGAAGTCATAGGGCACGGTCAGTATCTTGAAAATTCAACTAACGGTACACACCAATTCGAGACAATGCCGCTTATTTACCATAGCTATACCTAAGTACGTGCTTATACCATCAGTGCCACAAAAAGAGGCCCAGCCGCGAGTGTTCGACCGGCGCGGCGCAGACTAGCAGAATTTAAATTAACCACTTCATATTCCGGTTCACAGGGCCTGAAATATTTATACCATACCAGTACCACCGCTGAGCGGACACACGTAGGTATGTAGGTATATTGATATAACAATTTATTCGTCCGTGGATGTTCGTTTTAATCAAATTATATGGAGAAAGAGGTTTATGGCTTCTCCCGTTTACCTTTTCAAATGTAAACCTTACAATGTTGGTTACGTTTTGTTAATTTGGGTGGGTTTGGGTTTTTGTTATAGCCTTTTATGTTATGGCTTTTGGTTGTGCAACAAAATGCTCCACAACAGGTTTTCCTGTTGGAAATTCTACACTTTCATCAAAGTGAAACCTACACACTGAAATTAACCCGGCACGTGAAATTCACGATAGATTAAATTTTTGCCGCTGAGTTTATTTTAAATATTTGTGTATGGATGCTTTTTTATATGATTTGAATCATCATCATCATCAACCAGAAGACGTCCACTGCTGAACATAGGCCTCCCCCTTTAACCTCCACACTGAATGAATGCTTGGAGGCTTGCTTGTCCAAATACCGATTTTCCCAGGAAGATGTCTTCCCAGAGACTGTGGGATCGGCCGATCTGCGAACTAGCACGGAAATCGCTACTAGATACGTGTCCTAGTGTTGCAGATCGCGCTCGTATTCTTGCTGTCTCTGTTTGGGGATCGGGACTTTGGTTGCAAGCTATGCCCTCTTTTAACACGGGTAGCCTTTTAGATCCAACCGCATTTCGTCTAGCTGTCAGCTTACGCTTAGGTGCAAGGTGCTGTGAGGCCCATCGCTGTCAGTGTGGTCCTGCTGTTGACCAGCTCGGTCACCATGGTCTCTCTTGCTCGAGAAGCGCTGGTCGTATTGGCCGACACGCTAGCCTGAACGACATCATACGCAGGGCTCTTTCCACCGCCAATGTCGCAGCTGTGCTCGAACCGAGTGGTCTTGCGCGCGACGATGGAAGGAGGCCTGACGGTATGACACTTGTGCCCTGGAGGTTGGGGCGGCCCCTTGTATGGGACGCAACTTGTGTTGATACTTTGGCGCCGTCACATCTTCCTGAGACACAGGGTAGGGCTGGCGCGGCTGCCAATTCGGCAGAGCAGCACAAGCGACGCAAATATGCTAACCTCGGCAGTGGTTACATATTTGAGGCGTTTGGGGTCGAGACATTGGGCCCAAGGGGACCGGGAGCTCACCTCATTTTCAAAAATCTTTCAGAGCGCCTGGTTAATGCAACGCGTGACCAAAATGCTGGCGTGTTTCTGGCTCAACGCATAAGCATTGCCATTCAACGTGGTAATGCCGCCAGCATGCTGGGTACGCTGCCAACTGGTAGTGGGCTTGAGCATTTGGATTGTCTTTAGACCTTCAACGGTCTATGGGCAGTCTAACTATATTTGTAGTTATAGTTTTAGCTTGTATTTTGTTTAGTTAATAAAGGCGCTAGTCCACACTGAACGACAGCCTGCCTTTTGCATCCACTGGATGCCAGAGACTCTCACTATGTCGTCGGTCCATCTAGTTGGAGGCCTACCTACGCTGCGTCTTCCGGTTCGTGGTCTCCACTCAAGAACCTTTCTTCCCCATCGGTTATCGGTTCTTCGAGCGATGTGGCCTGCCCATTGCCACTTCAACTTGCAAATTTGCAAATGATTTGAATAAGGAACTTATATTTTGTATGATTATATTAAATTTTGTATGATGTTTTGTATGATTTGAATAAGGAACTTATATTTTTTTCTTGAGTGTGTTTTGGCTTTGCTCGGCTTGAGCATTTGCGAGAGTCAAGTAATGAAATATTTTCAAGTTTTATTAGATATCGTTAAACAAATCACAAGCAAATTAGGTCACGGTCAAATCTATTTCATGCCATATAGTACTGTTTTGGAGACTGTAATGGAAGCTTCTACGGAGATTTGGAAACAGTATGAAAATACACGTGTCACCTCAATTACTTACTTTCCTACACTCAAGCACATTCAGGAACACTTAATAAATAATAATACAGTCACATTAAAATCGAAAATACACAAGTTAAGGAAAATAATAGAATGAGGTGACATGTTTTTCACGCTAGCGCGAAAACTTGTTATTTGAAACATCATTTAAATGAAAACTTTTGCCATAGCGTCTACACCAACGAACTGGCTGCTTGCACTATACCTCTTTGACTATCCCAAGGATTTTGTATACCCTTTAATCTTTTATTCTACTAAGACTGACTTTCTTACTTCGATAAACGTATGTATAGAAGTTTTGGCGCCGACGTGGAAAAACATGTCACCTCATTGTATTATTTTCCTAAACTTGATATAATTATTTTCATAAGAAATATAACATCCACTTAGCGATGAGAGCATAATAGGATGCATGACGTGGTCCATAAGTAAAACACCAAAGTAAGTACTTACCTGAGTAAAAACATAAAATATTGTTAGATAAGTAAACAAAAGGCAAATATTAGGTATGTCCGTTCGGGGTATTCCAATGGCTAGGTGTTAGGTAAATGTTGGCAGGTCGTAAGAAATACGAATGACCGCTAAGTCAGGTTAGCGATCTCATCAAGGTTGTATAGATAATCTCTATCACTTATCCTGGCTTGCTGGTTCCGCTATAAGCTATAATAAGGTAATTCCATCCTTAAATTGTGGACATTCCAAAATTCCACAATCAAACTTCTATCGCAATCGCTTTAAATATTTTTTATCGAAGCCACCGTTGGAGCCTAGTGGTGAACGGTGGATTCATTAGAAAAATATATCTTTAGATGCACCGGTGGATTTAAGAGGCAGAGAAAATACCGATGGATCCACTGGTGGATTCAAGAGGAGAAAAAAAATGATTTAGCTCTACTGCAGGCCTAGCACGGGCCGTGGACAAATTGTCTTTCCACCGTTTTTATCCCGCGAGAAAAAGACAAACGTATCCATATTCTAGCTTTGTCGCGTCTAGGCGTGGATAAAAATGGTGGAAAGACTATTTATCCACAGCCCATGCTAGGCCTGCTGGTGGAGCTTGGCGGTGCATCCAAGTGGCCGTAGGGATTTTTTTTTTGCTTCAAATACTCTACCTGCTAAGAAATTGATTGCACTCCCTGCCGGATTCCCCTGTATGAAGTAAGTATGAATCTTGATGGTTGATGGAGTGTAGACTTTATTTAGTTGTTAGTTAAATTATAAGCAGTTTCGATGGCATCTCTCAAAACATCGTAAGGAAACCGGTACATCCAAGAACCTCAAAAGTTCAAAGATATTATGCCAAAAGCCCTGAGGGGCTTAGGCACCATTTGGCCTAGTTGGACATAAAGTATGCTCTTCAGCTATAATCAAATATAATTGCGTTCTATTTCAGAGCAACTCCTGTCTGTAGTGATATACAGCAATGCTCTTTTCTTAGCGCCTGCGATCTCAAAACCTATTCGGTTTCTGTTGGTATAGATACCTACGTTATCACTTCACAGTCGGAAAAACAAGCATGTGTTACAATTCACAGATGACACCCTTATCAAATATCTGACGCACTCTTTCAAATATCAAATTTATCTCTACCAATAATAAATTTAGCTGTGTTTTTATTATCAAATATACCTATAGATACATCCTACGGCTTCACCCATGATTGTGAATAGTACCAATACCATGTTATGCACTGGTATTCTAACTCGCCTGATGGTTGAAGGTAGTAACTAACTCGTACTATTATATCACACATAGGTACTATTAAATTTTACAAGTTGAAGTGGTAATGGGCAAGCCACATCGCTCGAAGTACCGATTACCGATGGGGAAGAAAGATTATTGAGTGGAGACGAGCCAGAAGACGCAGCATAGGTAGGTCACCAATTATATGGGCCAACGACATCGTGAGAGTCACGGGTATCTATTGGATGCAGATGGCAGGCTGTCGTTCAGTGTGGAGTTCTATAAGGGGGATGTCTGTGTTCAGCAGTGGACGTCATCTGGCTGACGATGATGATGATGACTATTATTTCAAGGTATAGCTACTTACTTAGCTAATTGACCGAGCAAAGAAAGGTCGTTCTAAGGGGGAGGCCTATATTCAGCAGTGGACGTTAAGGCGCTGTTAGTGGACGTTGCTATTGAAGAGAGGTCTCAGAATATAATAGGACAAGTCGAAGTTTTTATTTATGTTTGTAATAACGACGATAATTTGCGTGTCATTGATGCGATCTTCTAATTTTTTGGTAGGCAAATAGTTCATTCCAATATAATTTTTAACTTCAAATATTAGCAAAATCGGTTTAGGACTTGCGGAAGTATAGGTTGCGAGGTAACATTTCGGGGCGAAAAATTACCAACTTAGCTATTTTTGTGTAATAACTCACATTAATTATATGAATTAGTAGCTTGTGACTAACACACAAACATCCAAAACTACGCTATAATAATCAAATCTGATAGTGACCACAAAGTGTCATTGAAATCATCACAGTACGCGTTTCATTGTCGACTGGGGAAAACATATTTGCTGTGCTACTTACCAACTTATCTGTACAGTTGACTGGGAGACCGTAGATCGTATTTTCTGAACAAATTTTAAATCCTTCTATGGATAATTTTATTTCCTTCATTTAACCGCCAGTACAAATAATTTGGTCGCACTGTACACTTGTGATGCGGTTTTCTATACAAAACAGAGCAGTGTTCACCACAATCTAATTCACAAGTTAGTCACCAATTAGCAAGTGTCTGAAGATCTATATAAATTTATGATAAAGGCGACAATGGTAATATTTTGATCAGTCCTGGAGCAGAATTTAACCAATATGGAAATTGTTGTGAGTAATTTGTGAATTTTCTTTTGTAATTTTTGTTATCATAATCAATATCTTCTATCTTCTATAGGTAGGTATATCCTAAAACTAATACCTATTTTCCATGGTCACGCCATAACTTGAGAATGACTTTACCGATTTCCTTCATATTTTTTTTTAAGTTTTCTAATACTTTGTAGAAGGTTCTTACGGAAAGAAAAATTAAGAAAATTGGAAAATTTCAGAAAACTTAACGATTTTAACTAGCGGGGCGCAGCTAGTAATTTTATAAATTTGAAATTGTGTTTTTTTATTATCTACTCTTACACTCAGCAACAGAGCAATGGATTGAATTGAGTTTTTGCATAGAAATACTTAGTTGGAGAGCCATGGGATCTTTTCACTGTTCTCTTTTTATCCCAAAGTTTTCAGTTTTCTTTGGGGACAAAAATAATATAACCAACTAGCAAACCCGGCGAACTCCGTTTCGCCACCAGATGACTTCTATAAACCTCACGGAGCCCGAGACCTTTCCAACGAATACAAAACCGTGGAAATCGGTTCGTGCGTTCTGGAGTTATAGCGTCAGGAAGGAAAACCCGACTTATTTTTATATAGTAGAATATCGTCATTGTTTGGGAATGTCCCCGCGGGCGAAACCGTAAGGCGCAACTAGCTATACGTACATGTAATACGTACCTACTGATATCTACAATTTTTAATGCCTTTAAACTTTTTTACCTAATTAATTCTGAAAATACTTACAACAAACGCATTTTTTTACATATTTTTGTATTAGCTCTAATGTAAAAATGGTAATACGTACAAGCGTCAAACTTGGCATGATTATATTAAACACTCTAAAGTATAACAAAAATAATAAATAATGGGCAAGTGCGAGTCGGTGACAAGTTTCTGTTCATTACCAGGTTATAACGGGTAATTCCGTTATTGAATTTTGTTGTGGTACGGAACCCTCAGTGCGTGAGTCTGACTCGCACTTGGCAGGTTTATTTAACCAGCTCCAAAAACATGAATAACAGATTCGAGTGCCTGTTGATTTGACGATATAAGTATTAATAATTTTGTTTGAAGTCGGTTTTTAAAATCAATAATTATATTCATATTCAAAATATTTTATTTCGGACAACTAAAAAATCCATTCAATTATAGCGTTTTTTTTTTTTAGGAAACTACTTGAAAGTACCTTAATTTTTTAATTTCAGAATTGTGTGTCTACTATCCTGCTCATACTAGCAGTAACGGCTGAAACGTATTCAGATGGAATTGCAACAAGGAATGAAGGATCAGTAAAACCTCCTTTGGTGGTGAACCCCATAGAACATTTAGTTTTAGACCATGTCAATGAACCTGAACATTCACAAGCGAGGGAGAAAAGGCAAAATGGTGAGTCAGGCTGTTGCAATTTTTTTAAGTCAACGTTGTGATCACAGATATTATCTAGGTACTATAATCATTGATCTATATGTACTACGTACATTTCTTTGACTATAATAGTCGGATTTTGGTTAGCATCATCTATTATTTGTTTGAAATCGGGCACCTATAGATAGGTCAACGATCTATCGTCTATACTACGTATGAGCTAAGTACTCAGAAAAGTTAAACCAGCGTATTTAATCGCAAAAAAAGCGAGAAAATTTAAAAAACATTAGATAACAACACAGAATGTAGGCCGTAATTTTGATAAACAATTTAGATTTTTCGTTTGTTTGTTTGACATTGCCCATAAAAAAGAGGTAGGTTTTTTTTTACTTGGCGAAAATATACTGCTGTGACTCCAGTTAGTTTGGTGTGATAGGTATAACGTGCTGATAAGCAGGCTAATTTAAACAAACACCTAAGGATAATAATGTCCTGAATTTTACTATAACAATCTCCAAAGAATAACTGAAAATAAGATCTCATAATCTATTTAATTTCATTCTAGTCGGTAGGGCAATGCGGAAAATCACGCAAACGTGAACCTTAACGCGCCGAGATACGGTTTGCGGTCGTGCAACTTTTCGCAATTATCTAAACAGAAAAGCCGTTTGGCCCCAGATTCCTCTAATTTTGTACCATTTAAATATTGTCCTGTTACTAAAATCTTTTTATTTTATTATTTTATATCACATAGTACCTACGCTACATTTCGAGTTAGTAATGTTAGATTTATCCAGACAACTGGTTCTCGGTACAGTAACCATACTATTTTTTAAAAATCTAATTACTTAAATTGTACAAAATGAAACGCACGAACACACCAAACTGCTGTTGTAGGCATAAGCGTATCTGCCAGGCTCAAATAGGAGTGGGGCGGGCCACGCCAGCCGAATGCATCTGTATAGGTGGACGAAGGTCTCCGTAGTGGATGCCGCCGAACAGTAGATCCCCAGGCTACAGGGTAACCCCGAACCTAATTACGCAACCAGCTCGGGAGGTTTAAATAAGATTGGTCGGTGCTAGCCTGCTAGCCGAGGACAGAGACCCAGTGGAAAGAGTTGGGGGAGAAAAGAAATACTGAATTTGAAGTCAATGTAAATTGTCTATTATTTTTACAGATAATCAACCACAGAACAGAAAACCGAATGAAAAACCAAAACCACCTCCAAATTTCAACCCTCTCGAAGATTTAATTTTAAATCAGGATAAAAATGGTTTTAAGCCGGACACTTCATTGTCAAGAGTGAAAAGACAATACAGTAAGTAAAGTTAAATAAAAAGATAATGAAGAAATGATAAGCAGTCAACATGGTCTTTGCAGTGTACAATAAGAATATGACCTGGAATTCAGGCACTTTTGCATGTAACAATGTAACACTATTTTCATCAGGTGAGTCTGAAAGTAATAGCATCGAATCCGAAGAAGATTTTTCAGACACCGGAATTAATGATGATGATTATGAAGGTAAACCATCTAGTCTTCCCAAGTTTCCCAACTGGTTATACTTACAGGGTTAGATGGAAAGGGTGTACCAACCGAAAGGTTTTTTCTTTCTTTCAATAAGTCTTGCGTTTGACCGCTAATTCGCCTGATGTCAAGCGACGATGCGGTCTACGACGGAGCAAGCTTGTCTAGAAGAAACCGATTCACTCGTGATTTGAAGACACCTAAGTTAAGTTTTAATCATCATTATGAACAATTTGTACCTACTATGGGAATAACACTGAAATTGCGAAAAAAATATCATTTGTTCCATACATGGCCAAGTGCGAATGACCGTTTTCTAAGGAACAGCATATTTTAATTTCGCGAGTTATGTACAGGGTTGGTCGCATAGTAAAAGTTGTTCATAATGATAAGTATAACGGACACCCTTTCCGCGTAACCCTGTATGTATACGTATAGGTATAGGTACATACACCGTACATACTTTACTTTCGTCACAGAATACATATTATTACAAGTTTAGTATGGTTGTAACGTTCGCAAAAATATATTTTCAAAACAATATAACAGCACTTTTTAGGACTTTCAGCCAAAATTATTTCTCTGAATATTTGGTAAATTTACTAAATATTCAGAGATTATATTCAGAATTTACTCCATGGCTGAGGCTTTGCATTCCATGGCCATGTAAATGATATCAATAAAAAACTATCATATTATCATAAGTTTTGTGTAATTTATTTTTTTATGAGACCGTAGCTTTACAATTGTAAGTAACGGTTTTATGTAACGTTTATGTTATTGTTACATTTAATATATGTAACGTTTTATGTCACTTTGTGGCAAAATTGGCGGCCCGACCCAAATAACTACGAGGGTCAGCCAATGGGTCAGCAGTCAAATTTATTTTTTAATAATAATAAATATACTTACCTACCTAATATAATTATGTAATAATCAACGTTTATTTTTCAGGGCGATACCCGTATCCTTACCCATACCCTATCCCAATCTTCATTGGAGGAGGCTTCGGAGGATTTGGTGGGAGAGGATTTGGAGGCCGAGGGTTTGGAGGAGGTCGAGGATTCGGAGGCCGGGGGTTCGGAGGGGGTTTTGGAGGTAGAGGCTTCGGAGGAGGCTTTGGAGGTCGAGGAGTCGGCGGAGGTTTCGGTGGTGGGCGTGGAGGGGGAGGGGGGAGAGGGTAAATCTAAAAGTAGTATTTAGTGTCACACAGCGGACGAACAGGATAAGTAAATTGAAGACTAGTGAACTCTGCAAATGATACCATTTGTAGGTACCATGCATGAAATTAATAAGGTACTTGTTTGTACGAAGTCCTTATTAGTTCCATGGTAGGTACACCTACATCAGATATGACATGAATAGTTTAAGTAGATACTAGTACTTGTCAAGTTTGTAAAAAGATATTCAAATCAATAAGCACTAGGAGATGAAATGTTTTTATATAATAAAATATTTTTATTTTTATTCTATTTCTTTCTTTGCTTAACTTTGATAAATTATATTATCAGTGCGACCCACAGAATAATGTGCGACCAACATTTTATTGACACTACAGAAAGGACACTACAATACAAGAAAATAGTCCACCTAATTTTTTTCCTTTTTTTTTGCTTCAACATGGAAATAACATGTCGCCTCTTAGGTCGCCCCATTATATCATGTGATATTATAATGGGGGTAAAACATGTATTTTCATGTCGATTCCAAAACACTATAGGAGCCTCTAATAAAGTATCCACTACTTTACTGGGGCATACAAGTTTAGTAAAGCGGTGAAGACCACTAAAAACTTCTCTGGCATACATTAATTATTGTCTTAATTACTTATCTCCTTTGATATAATTATATAGTTTAGGTTTGCCCTAAGCTCTAGCTAGTACCGAAAATTCTAACAAAAGCTGAAGGGGGCAAAGTAAACACGTATTTATTGCAAACACTGACATATTACTAGTTCTACAAACGCACACTTCAATAGTGAACGGCACGCAACTGCAAACAATGTGCTCAAAATGTAAACGAATGGACGCCCGAAGTAATGTGCGAATGTATATGTATAAGTGCTAAAGGGGAAACTGAGGGTTCCATTTATTTATTTTTCTGAGCTTATCTCAGTAAAGTACATAAGACGACACGGTATGGTCTAAAAAACTATAACCTGTCCAGTAATGGCCAAAAAAAACAAAATTCGCTGTTACTTTGACGCTGTCAATGTCCAAAGGCAGTCAGTGTCAAACAGCTTCAGCAGCTCAGCTGTCATGTCAGCTGTCACTGTCAGGTTAGTTAAAAGTTTGCCGTTCAAGGATGGTCGGCTTGTCGTCTTTGTGATAAAAATTAATTAAATCTTTGGTAAGTATCTTCTAATTACTTTATATTAGATCTCATTTAAATACATAATGTCAGTGACGCATAATTCCAAAACTTTATTATTATTGTTCCAGAAATGGACGGCTCATATGATGAGATTGTATCGGACAATCCATTTTTTGCCGAACTAAAACAAGATTATGCTAATTTATTTCAACACTGCATTACCGAGTCATGGGTGATTTGCGTGCCTCGCGTTGGTAGCTTAAACTCGCGAGTTTTTACCATAGAAGATTTCTGCGCTCACATATTGGTGCCCAGCGACGAATTACCCGAAACACATTATAGCACGCTTACTGAAAAACAAGTGACTGTAACCAATAAAGTAATCGCATTAGAAGTCACCAAAGGACTACCTCTACAGAGCCACATTTTGTTTGAAGAAACATTTTACACTGAAGATTTTATCAAATACAAAGTATGGTGCATAGAAACTCCTTTAGAGCCCACTGCTACAGCAGATGATAATGCAATGTCCAAAGATCATCTTACCTCGATCAATGACTGTATTGATCTTTTGTGGACTCAGGCTGCAGGCCGCCAGGTGCTGGACCAAATAGAGCAAAGTGTACACTCATTTGTCAAAAAGCAATCTACTTTGCCTATAGTTATAGGATCTCTCAGAGATACAGTCAGTGAACTTTACACACAGTGCCTTCAGATTGCTCTGCAAAACAGAAGACTAAGAGATAAATCCAAGTCCAATAAACAAGGACTAGACAACATAAAGTTAGCCGTTGAAAGTTACATGCAGCATCTATTATTTAATTCACTTTTTAAAGCGATCTGTACTTCATGCTCATATGAAGATGCTCATCTGAACAAAAAGATCAGAAACATGTGTGACATTCAGCTGCGAGATCTGGACATCAAAAAGGACCTGTATCATGCTGTACCTAAAGCTAAACAAATACTCTCAAAAATAGGCTCATACAACACTGTTCTAGAAAAAGTGTTGTGTATAAAAAAAGCATTGAACTCTATCAATAAGAAAGATGACATTCACAATGTTGTATTACTGACTGCAGATGACTTGTTGCCTGTTTTTGTGTTCCTCGTGGTAAAGTCAGGCTTACCAAACTGGTACAGTCAACTGACATACTTAAAGGAGTTCCGTTTTAGTGGTATTGGGAAAGGAGACGGAGATGAAAGCTCATTTCTCATAGCAACTTTAGAAGCTGTCATTCAACACATCCAATCAGGTGCGCTGACCGGCCCTCCTGACCCTGAAGCCTATTACTATGAAAGTAATCTCACAGAAGAAAATGTTAATGGCAAACATAGAAGAAACAGTATGACTGAATCTATTTCCACTTCAGACACCAACGGAAGAGAAGAAACTCTGGAATATATCTTTGAACTAATAAAAGCTAATCATTGTGAACAAGTCCAATCCATACTTCTCAAGAACAAAAAGCAAGTTCAAAACATCCAGAATGATGATATCATCAAGATAACATTGGACACTGATTCGTCCAATGAAGAAGAGGACATTGAAACAGAGATTTATCAAAAACTATGTCATCCGCTATGCAGCTGCAAAAAGTGCTGCTCGAAGATATCAAAAAACTTACTGAAATCTTACCCCACAGTGTTATCACGAGACAGTCACGGCCTTACTGCATTGCATGTAGCATGTATCCACGGCAAGGCCAACATAGTAGAATCTCTCATAGACATGGGTGCAGAAATCAATGCAACAGATCTCAATGAATGCACTCCACTGCATTACGCCGCTTCAAGAGGACATCAAAATGCACTGTTATTATTACTCCATTCAGGAGCTAATATCAATCAGACGAATATTGATAAAAACACTCCACTTCACATGGCAGTTAACAATGGTCATTTGAATTGTGTCAAAGCCCTGATATACTTTGCAGAGCACAGCAGATGGAAAATAAAGATCAACTGTGCAAACGAAGGAGGCAACACACCACTGCATTTATCTGCAAAATGGGGATACGAAGGGATAGCCAAGATATTGATAGAAAATGGGGCCGAGCCTTCAATACAGAACCGTTTAAACAAAACTGCCTTTGATTACGCACATAACTTAAGAATTTTGCAGATTTTAAAATCATGTTCTCCCAGTTTATATGAGTACATCCATATTTCAGGCTCCAATTTGAAAGCCCTAAACTGTAAACCAGACCAAACAACACCGGACAGTGCTGATGCTGAAAAATTACCAAGTATAAAAATTGAAGCTAGTGGTGCATCAAAGGCAGTGGAAAACTTAAAATTGATTGAAAGAATATTGAAAGCTATATCATATGGAGACATTAAACTTGCATGTTTTTACATGAACATAGATTATTCAGCTTATTCTGAAGCGAGCGCAATTGAGAAAGCCACAACAGCCTGCCATCCTTTATGTGAATGTCAGAATTGTAGGAAGAGAATAGATTCTTATTCATCAGACTTTGATGTCAATTTTAATGACATCAATGGCCTAACTGCATTACATTATGCTGCTATTTATGGGTCGGATGAGCTGTGCAATATCTTAATATGTAACAAAGCTAATGTAAACTGTGCTAATAAAAAAGGACAGACGCCATTACACTTAGCGGCAATAAACAATAAAGTTGCTGTTATTCGTGTTTTGCTCGATAACGGCGCCAATATAAACGCAATAGACTTGGTAGGAAACACTTCACTACATGAAGCATGTGACAAGGGAAACATTGGCGCTGTTAAAATCTTGGTCACTTATAACCCTGATGTATCCATGTTAAATGGTGCACAGGAAACCGCCTTGGGTCTCGCTAAGCATAAAGTGCATTTGACAATAATCGATTTGATAGATAAGTTTACCAGTACAATGTAATCAGTTAAGGTGGTATGTTTCACCTATGTGTATGTGTAATTCAAATTTCAAACAGTTTTTTGTCCTTGTAGCTAGGCCGGGTAATTATTGTAAAATGACATAGTGTTTGAAGCAAATTGTTGGTTGTTCTTTACATTATCATGATTTATCAGCAACACACCATATTACTTTCATTTATGAATAAACTGTTTGAACTGCAAAAAATTGTTTATTGGCAAATGTAAGTAATTATGTGTATTAGAGATAAATAGCTTTACATGATTTTGTAAAGAATAATAATCAATTTGCGCAATCATGATCGTTTACAATAATTACCCGGCCTATCTAAAAGGACAAAAATACTGTTTGAAATTCAAATTTCATGCTATAGGTGGAATGTACCATCTTAATTTCATGCATTGATTTATTTATGTTTTGTAAATTAATATTTTTGATATAATATTTGATAGCTTTAATTTCATGTTTACTCAAGTTGTTGCCTTTAAAATGTATAGAAAAGAAAGTAAGACTCATTAAGTAACTGCCATTTTTTATAAGTTAAACATTACACAATACACATTCCACCTAATTAACTAAGTAAATAGGACAGGTATAGAGTAGGTAGTGTTTCCAAGTGTTTAAAATGTCACACAATATTATTATACCATTAGATTATGAAATAATTATATTATGTCAATGGATTGATTTTATGTATTTCACTGTGTCATTGACATCATAAAGTTTAGTTGTAGAATTTGTAAAGAATTTATTTTCCTTATACTGGTCCTTATAAACAACACTAACTAGGTAATTTTAATATCATCGGTATATGATGATGGACTTAGTGTTGTTTTTTATTATTATGTGATTCCAAATGTTTGTTTATTTTGGGTTCATAAGAAACAGATATAATCACTATGATTTCTAGTAAATTCTAGTATCGTTTCGATCTAGTATCAATTTCAAGAACATAATTATGTATATTGTAGCTCGAACAAAATTTAAATTTATTCTTACTGTGCCATGATCATGAATTATGTAATTTTTATCTACAATTTTATTCATTTTGTACCTATAAAGACTGATTAACATTTATAGCATTTTTTATTTTTTGTATATTCAAGACATGTATGCATTTCTTGCCAATGTTTTTTCTTATTTTAATTTGTTTCCGACATGTTTATGTATATGGAATAAAATAAAATGTATACTCATTCATTACTTTTATTTTGTTTTTATCACGTACAAACACTGAGCATCGATATATTAATAA
This sequence comes from Agriopis marginaria, assembly GCA_932305915.1. Taxonomy (NCBI): domain Eukaryota; kingdom Metazoa; phylum Arthropoda; class Insecta; order Lepidoptera; family Geometridae; genus Agriopis; species Agriopis marginaria. Next base: position 6,250,062 of record OW029925.1, on the reverse strand, counting down.
TAATATTCTATTTTCTACAACTTTTGTTTATTTAATACTTTACCAAATTCTTCAGAATATCACTTTATTACATTACTCAACTCTTACGCTTCAACACTTTATTAGTTGTACGTTGAAATATATTCTTAAAATCGTATATCTAACAATATTTGTTTTGTATACTTACTCATCAAAATATGTACACAAGGAACCATAGGTAACTGACTAAAACCTTTTTTTGTTTTTGTTTAATTAGATAAATATTATTTAAAATCAAGTAGACCATTATTAAATCATACATAGCACCAACAATAACAGAAATTATATTAGCTATAACTATTGTACTGCAATACGGCTTGCAGAAGAAAGCTTGTGAGCTTGATTTCATTGTTTGATTTACAGATTAGCATGTTAATAAGAAATTTAAAGTTAGTTAAAAGAAGATGTAGTTAAGGTATTTAAACTCGAGAGTAATTAACATTTTCTTAGCACTAAGTCATTTTGCTAACATAACCATTCAACATGAAAGCTAATTTTTAAATCTAAATAACTAAGCATTAACAAAATCTTAGTGTTAACATAGCCACTATCAACATTGCATGTAATCTCTTCATACCATGTACACACATTGGCCATGTTTGCTCTTAGATCGTTCAGACTAATTTTTTATCTTTGTCCTTTCAGTTACTGTTTTTGACCTGTCCTCCTAACATTCTGGAATAAAACTTACAAATTATACTTTGAAATCTAATTCCAGTTTAGGTAAAAAATTTACTGAAAATGATGTTTGGGCAAAGTACGAATATTCGCTACGTAAAATACGTATCGAATTTCACACATTATTATTAATTTCTAAATTGAAATTTGTATAGAATTCTATACGTATTTTACGTAGCGAAAATTCGCACTTCGCCTACTTAAGAGAAACTGCCAATGTGAGGATACAGTATTACATTAAAAATATAATGGAAATCATAATTTTAATAGCATAAAAGGAATGTGCCTTAAAACGTCCGAGCCACTATTGCTATAAAACAAATAATAAATAAAAATTTATTCCTATTTAAAATTTCACTAATTTCTAAAATTGTGGTCCCAAACTGAATTCCTATGTTTATTATAAATTAACTAAAAAATTATCATAAATTACGTCACTACTCGCTTCATAGAGATCTATAAGTACATTTAAAAAACATTTCTCGTAATTCTTATCCATAGATAAATTCACTCAAATATATACACAGTGGTAAAATTTTGTGCAACATTTACAAACTATAGTGTGATCAGACAAAAAAGGATCAACACCGAAAACGTCACAGTTCGAGTAAAACCCGTTTCAAATATTAAAACAAGTTCATTTGCATTAGCGGAACCTGTTTGGCTAATTAACTAGATATTTAGTCTACACTCACTGTGGTGGTAATGTCCACACTGGAATATCTTCTTTTTTCTTTTCCTTTCTTTTGTAGTTAAGTCTGTCTCTGAATCTTACGTCATCTTGTCTTATTCGATAATCTGACGCCTCTGTCCTCCAGTTGCTAAACTTTCGAGGCGACCCCTCTTTCCTATGTCTGATTTCTTGGTTGTTTTCATCTACAAATACCCTGCTCTTGACGAAAAGTTCGTTTTTATCTGGATCGCACATGTCCTGCGGGAATTCTTCGTAATCTTTGTCGTCACTCAGTTCGATGACATCTTCTCGGCTGAATGTGAAAGAGTGTGGGTAGTAACTTTGCAAGATGTCCTCTTGCCTGTATTGTTGCATTTGAAGCCAAACGTGGGGTAGCATTAAAGGGAACCTCCGTAGCCAATATGTGACGAAGCCGTCTGGCAGCTTGCCGAGGCTCTCTCTCACGTCTGGCTCTAGCTCTCGGTAGTGGTGTTTCTAAAAGAAAAAAAGTTCATTCAATATTGCCAGTGAATCACAACAATGAAGCCTAAGGATGTTTGACTTTTTAGGAAGTCATCAGCGAAGCATTGTAGTGCTGGTATAAAATGTACATGCACCTGTTTCAATGTGTGCACACTGATTGCTTGACGTGACCATGGTAAACTCTTTTGTTATGAGCTCAAAAACAACCACAAAATTTGCCATCTAATCAGTTGTTACACAACAGGTCAGCCAAAAGGCGTTTCACTATAGAACGGGTTTAGATGTATGTGGTATTGCTATAATCTTGAGTCATGCTGTACATTCGTCCAGACAGCCCGATTGTCATGGCAGGACAATTTACAAAGGAGATACTTATTTGGAATTGCCTTAACAGCCGTTCAGTAATATTTTGTTCTAAGTCCAAAATATAGCGTATACAAATACTCGTAATAACCTAGCTTTGGGACAAGCTAGTGAATGCTTGATCAACTCGCTGTCTGTAACCGCGTTTACGTCGGGTCTTCGCCGCACGTACGTCAAGCCATCGACTATGAGATGGTACTCAGACCGCCTGTAGTCACCGCACTTTTTTTTTATTGCTTGATAGGCTTGCGTTTGACCGCCAACTCGTCTGATGTTAAGCGATGATGCGGTCTACGATGGCGCACGCTTGCCTAGAAGGAACCGATTCACTCGTGATTTGAAGACAACCAGATTGTAACTATCGGGGAACACCTATTCAGGCAGCGCATGTAAAGCTTCGCCTAGCCGTAAACGCGACGTCACCCTGTCTTAGCTGCGCCACAGGGAAATCGCCACCTACTGGTATCTGTTGCGCTTCTCTTGAAATGCTGCGAAACTTGACTGCGATACTTGCGCTACGATAGTTTGTAGAACCCTTTCGTACTTCCGTAAGCGCTGCAGTCAGATATGACTGCAGCGCTTACGGAATTTTGAGACACGCTCAAATTACGACGCCATCTAAGTTTATACCGTTTTTAGGCAAATATCCAATCTACGCTCTAATGTTACGCTATTGTCTTTCCTCTTATTAATAAATTCGTTATTATTTACCTTATTTCTGATAGCCCTCAACAGATGCGCGACCCGCTCGCCCCTGTAGGTCCGCCTGGCCCGCAGGTCACCCGCGACCTTCGTGCACACGTGCGCACGCCAGTCACCTCGAACTATTCGGCGCGCGCCTGTCTCCAACGAGTGCTCAGCACCGGCGTTGCAGCTCTCCACTTGGTCGCTTACATCCTGGTAAAAAACCGGGTAGGTTTAGATAGAAAAAATCTTGTTCACACCAGAAATGCATGTGACAGAGACAACAACTGTCGGCCTTATTACTGAAAGTGACCCAGGCAACTTTAAGATGGAGAGGATTTATAAAGGACGTAAAATGGAAGTAATATCAGGTTTGGGTTAGGTTTTTGCACTCATTACGAAGACAGAATCATAGTTTTTTTTTAAATATAATATGCTTGCCTTTGACCGTCAAGTCGCCTGATGTTAAGGGATGATGCGGTCTACGGTGGAGCACGCTTGCTTAGAAGAAACCGATTCACTTGTGATTTGAAGACACCCAGATTGTATGTATGTATTAACGCATCCTGCTGTTTTCATTGATGATTTTAGTTTAGATTTAGCTTTTTACTTGCTTTTCTGGTCAGTAGCTGTGCTGCATGGCTATTACGGTTGAAATTGCAACCGGTAGTAAAAGCGAATAAAATAGGGAATGAAAACATTTGTCAACGTCAAATTTGCGAATTTGGCTTTTTTGATGACGATCACAAATCGTGAATACCGTAATAGTCATGCGGGTCAGTATTGTTCCGTGATTCAGGTGACAAGTATTAAGCTGTAAGTTCAAATTGTTTGTTTTGGAATAGCAATTGTTAAGAAGCTTTGGTTAGTCTAAAACCTTGATAGGAGAGCTACCGACTGACTAAGTCAACATCAAATCTTAAACTGGTAATTTACTCGTATATCGAAAATTAAAAGCAAATAATGAGTTTGTTTGCGTTGAGTCGCTTTATGCATGTGAGATAAAATATTTTTTTGATAAGAATGTTTTGGACATGCAGAGGTCGGAAAACGTACGGAACCAGTTACCCTTCATATCAATGCCGGCGCCACTAGCACTGCAGTCAACGATCGGGTCAAGGTTTAATATAAAACGAGGAGTGTCTACTTCACATACACTCGCAAATATAATATTTTATTTTATGTTTTTTATTTATTTTTTAATATTAATCTTTTCTACTTGACCACGCCCAGGGGCCTTACGGACAACAGCTAATTGCGGCACCTAATCCGCTTAGTTGGAAAATCACGCGAACGTGAACCTTATCGCGCCCAGATACGGTTTGCGGTCGCGTGATTTTCCAACTGAGCGGATTAGGTTCCGCAATTAGCTATTGTCCGTAAGGCCCCTGGTTTGCTAAACTTAAAGAATATATTATGATACCCAAAGATATATCATCATCATCAGCCAGAAGACGTCCACTTCTGAACATAGGCCTCCCCCTTTAACCTCCACACTGAACGATAGCCTGCCTTTTGCATCCACTGGATGCCAGCGACTGACTATGTCGTCGGTCCATCTAGTGGGAGGCCTACCTACGCTGCGTCTTCCGGTTCGGGGTCTCCACTCCAGAACCTTTCTTCCCCATCGGTTATCGGTTCTTCGAGCGATGTGGCCTGCCAATTGCCACTTCAACTTGCAAATTTTAAAGATAGATATATAATAACTATAAATTTAACATTGACGTACCAAAAAACGGCAATAAAATGTAGTGTTTATACGAACGGAACACGATATCACGCAGAGTACGAGACATAAGTTGTAACGGTATTGCTATATGGTTGCTTTTTGTGTGTATTTGAAACTTAGTTCTCAATTTTATGGTTCATGAATCTATAGTTTTACATATATTTATTGATACCAGATTCATTTTCGAAGCTTCTGCAGTAATCAAGATGTTTTATCTCAGTATGTTAAATATTAAAATTTATTCAAATAACAAAATACATACATAATAACATAGACAAAAGTAATACATAAACATACTTGAGCAGCGAACCACTATCTTTATCTTTATAAATTATGAGAATATTTTTAATAACAGATAAGGTAGGTGGAGAACACACAAATTTAATTCAAAATGACCATCAGGTTTTTATTCAACTTTTTTTAGTTGTTAAGGAAATTGTTATATCCATAAGTTAAACAAAAACGACACCCAAGATCAAAGGGCAAGAATCATCTCGTTTAAATCAGGAATAAGAAAATAATTTTCTTATTCTGGGTTATTATTTATTTATTATTATATTTTGTACTGTTGTAAAGTATCGAATAGTGTTTTTTTTTAGGGAAACATGCAGAGGAAAGAGGAGATATTTTTGATGAAAGCAATTGGATCAAAAACACAATTTCTCATCCTAAGCATGCACATAAATTATTCATATTGTCATGAAAAATTTAAGGCGCGTTCAAAACATGCTAAAAGTAACGGACATGTGGATTACGCTGACGGACCGCCGTCCAACCAACGGGAGTCTCGTCGCGGCTGTTAGCTACAAAGATAATATAACCACTTGATCACGCATGTAGTCAAAATTCCCTTTTTCAAAATGAAGCCACGACGGTCGAGGGGGGCAGCTTGTGATTGGAGACTCAAAAGTCATTCATTCAATTCGCGCCTAGGATTTGCCCACTCGGAATAGTTTAGGTTGACATTTTAGAACCTTTGGCTTACAGCGGGGTAAAAGATCAGCAGTCAAGTGGTAATATTGTCATTGGTTAACTACTTAACAGCGCCAAAGGTTAATTACACAAAGTTAACTAACAACGCGGCGGAAAGATATTTTCTTGGTGCTAATAAACGTTGTTGGTTTTTTTTTGTAAAAATTTTCATGACCCTGGATTCAATGTCCTTTAGTCGTAATATTACACATCTACATAGTATTAATAGTGTCAAACAAGTTATAGTCACAGTCAGAGTCAAGCTAAGTAAGTCACGATCAAGTCAAACTCATGCCCCTGTAAAGTGGAAACAACACAAAAAGACACGTTTCCCCTCGTTATATCACTTGCCCACACTCGAGCAGGTTTACGATTACCTAATTAATAATAATTAACCATTACACATTAACACTCGAAAATACACAAGTTTAAGAAAATAATCCAACGAGCTGACATGTTGTTTTTCAACGTTGGCGCCAAATCTCCAGCGTTGTTGGAGTGATTCGGAACTAGCCCTGCTACTTCAACTTACCTGTAGAAAGTTGAGTATGCTCTGTTTTCCCCAGAACATGGGGTACTTGAGCACTGTCTCGCATGGCGGGCGCGCGGGCGGCCGCGGAGATATCATCGCGCGGATCAGGACCTTCGTTAGAACGACCTCTTCTTCCGGCAATATTCTTCTAAACAAATAAGGGAATAATTACAGCATGTTTTTTACAATTGTACAAAGGGGTAAAGCGCTCTTAAAAAATAACAATAAAAACATAATTTGTATTTATTTTTTATATTATACCTGATAATGCTGATACGTAATTACGTACCAAATTAGCTTCTATCGAAATGTCAAGCAGATCATACTTAAATGAAAACACTGTAATAGTAGTTACAAATACTAAATTGTTGCCAACAGAGGCAAATTTAAAAATTACTTTGCAATCTGTTGCATGACACGTTTTTTGACCTTTACCTTGTGCAATTCGGTATCTAAAGAAATCTATGGTATTTTTTTTTTTAATTTTTACTTCGTAGATTAAGTAATTTTAAGAAACTAATTTCAATATTTTTGTTTTCTATTCAGTAGTTATTTTGGTACTGATTTGCAAACAATAATTTTATTGATGTTAGAATATTATTTGTTCGATTATATTATAAGGTTCTGTTTTTATTTTTAGGTTGTGACGTCATGTTTGAATATGAATTATTAATGTATATTGAACATTGAACTGTTGACTGAACTACTGAGAATAGACAGGATCTCTCATAGAGAGATATCTCAATATAGACAAATAAAATGACCAAATGACGGAACTAAACAAAAACCACGAGAGGTTGTCAATTTTGTGTAGAAAATGTCGGTGGGCCAACTCAACAGGTAAGTCAGGCACTCCGTACCTTGGATCTCTCATAAAGATGCCAATGTAGACAAACAGGTCACTTACTCAATTTGATCTAAGTTGTAATCCCCGGTGAGTATATTGGCCTGCCGCCTCAGCACGTCTCCGAACGGATGGTGTCCTTTTGACAGGACGTAGTAAAACACACAGCCCAGGGAGAAAATATCCACCGATGTTGTCTGGGGGCAAAATAACGATTGTTTTAGTTTTAGCAAAATGCTAGATTATAGCTCGTTTTGGAGCGATGGAGTCCGAGCGGAGCCCATTAACCTTCAACGGTCTATGGGCAGTCTAACTGTATTTTTAGTGTTAGTGTTAGCTTGTATTTTGTTTAGTTAATAAAGGTACTTGCCAATAAAAAAAATAAAAAAATTATTAGTAAACATTCCCTGTATAGGAAACCGGTGTTAAAATCCCTGGCACTTGGGCAAGTGGAGAAATAAGAGTGCATATCGGCATCCGCCCCGCGCATTTTTCTTTTCGGACCGCCATGATCGGAGTCCCTACAACACTAAACTCCCTTTTAAGAGCCTCTTATACCAAATTTGACGGTTTTAAATCAATTTTATTCAGTTATTTTACAATATTTGAGCTAGAAAAAAATACATGTCACAGATACATCTGTGTTAGAGTTTATGATTTGGTTCAAAATAAGATAAAATAATATATCTTCGATCAAAAAAAAATCTGAAACAAAGTCGAATTAGTTTATTTTTTACATTTTATGCTCTAATGAAAGCTCGTAACAATCTGGAAATTGCATGTACTGAAAGGCAATTTTATTCAAAAAAAAATATTTGGATAGATTTTTGATAGTGATTAGTGTCGTTTTTTAGTGAAATTAAAAGCGTAAAAAGGTCGCGAGAATTTTGGCGCGCCGCGTTCAGTACCGCGCCAGGCGTCATCGAGGTCGGACCTATGCTCGTTTTTGTCGTTGCACTCCCCCCGCGGGCGTCCTGACTCTAGCGTGGCAAAATACATCGTCGCTATAACTTGGCGGGGGCTGAGGGAGCGTTTTGTTGCCTACGCGATTCGGATAACCGGCCGTTAAGTTCTTACCGTTCTCTCTCCATTGATCATCTCCGGCGCGATCCATCCATCAGTTCCGGTAACACCTGACCGTCGTGAGAAGCTCACTCGACCGATGTTGAGTTTCTTTGAGAGCCCAAAGTCTGATATCATGGCTCGGACTTCGCCGGAACCCGTCGGCATTGATAGGAGGACGTTGTGAGGTTTTATATCTCGATGCACTGAAGACAAAAAAAAAAACATTAGTAATGGATTAGTAGTTAGGAAAGCAAGTTTTGCTTGTAGAAGTTCAATTTACATCGAGATCATCATCATCAGCCAGAAGACATCCACTGCTGAACATAGGCCTCCCCCTTTAACCTCCACACTGAACGACAGCCTGCCTTTTGCATCCACTGGATGCCAGCGACTCACACTATGTCGTCGGTCCATCTAGTGGGAAGCCTCCCTACGCTGCGTCTTCCGGTTCGTGGTACATCGAGATAAAATGAAAGTAAGGTTTCATACATCACTTTTTTATCAAGTTTATATTTTGTGAATTATGGCCCGCCAAAGTAGTAAAAAGTTGTAAGTATTTTCTAAGCGAATATGCGCGAACGAGATCGCCGCACCCAGTATTCTGGCCCTTAACAGAACTCACAGAGTTGTTTCAATTCGCACAATAAAAGTGGAATTAAACTACTTCTCTAAATTTAAACTTCACAGCGAGTGAGATGGAAGTGTAGATAGTAGTGGAAGATAGTGGCGCGCCATATTCTGGGCATGATATAAATTCAGATAAAAGGCCAATTTAACATGGTCTCTTTACCTATATCCATGGAATGTAGGTGCGACAAGCCCATAGTGGCCTGCCTGAGTACTTCAACAGCATCGATTGTGCACTCGAAGTTCAGTTTCTTCTCGACGTAGTCTTGTAATGTCGCTGAACACAACTCGAGAGCAATGTATCTGAAAGGATAGAATATGTTTACATACTTAGTTGACCGAGCAAAGCATAGGTCTTAAAGTCTCCGGGAACAGATCGGTGTTTGTATGTATGTTTGTGAGTTTGTTTATTTGTCTGTTTGTTTATTTCTTCGACGATAATTTTGAGCAAGTTAGCATCCCTTAATCCATTCTTTATTCGATTATTTAGGTATTCCAATACTATTTTTAAGCAAAATCATTGCATGATTGCGAAGATTTAAAAGTAGTCTTGAGGTCACAGCAACCAATTACTAGTGTGTGTTTTTTTCTAAATAACTGTTTATGGTCTACGTTTGGCCACAAACTCGCCTGATGGTAAGCGACGGTGTGGCCTAGAATGAAATTTAATTTTAATTTTGTTGTTTCCTCCTCATCATCATCCAGAAGACGTCCACTGCTGAACATATGCCTCCCCCTTTAACCTCCACACTAAACGACAGCCTGCTTTTTGCATCCACTGGATGCCAGCGACTCTCACAATGTCGTCGGTCCATCTAGTGGGAGGCCTACCTACGCTGCGTCTTCCAGTTCGTGGTCTCCACTCCAGAACCTTTCTTCCCCATCGGTTATCGGTTCTTCGAGCGATGTGGCCTGCCCATTGCCACTTCAACTTGCAAATTTTAATAGGTATGTCGGTATTGTTTCGTCCTATCCTAACTTAATTTTACAAAATCGAAAGTATCTCTGTCTCTCTGTCTGTCTGTTTGTTCGCTTTTCACGACTAAACATCAAGACCAATCTTAACGAAATTTGGCAGGAAGATAATGTACATCATGAGGACGGACATATGGTACTTTTCCCCAAAAATGCGTAAAACTGGTAAACCGCAGGTAACACCGCGATTTCTCAACTAGTATAAATAATAAGGAAACCCTTCCAATAGATTATCGATGACACGTTTCATTTTTACAAAATAAATCAGGATTATTCTCTTTATTCAATCACTGATGGCCTAACAGGGCTGAATTAAGGGGGGGAAAAGAGAGTTGAAAGTTTATATGAAAGTCTACACATACGAGATAGATACACATAAGGAATCTGCCAAATTTCAACTACGCAGGTCAAGTAGTTTTAGATATTTCGTGATCAATGAGTGAGTGAGTAGATGAATTTCTTATATATAATATATAGATTGATACGGTTCTAATGGGCTTGCCGTCTTTTTTCGTGTCTGATACGTTAATACTACAATAGTATAGGCCGAGTGCACTAAATGTTATAACATGTTCTTCAAATCATGAGTGAATAGGTTTCTTTTAGGCAAGCGTGCTCCAACGTAGACCGCATCATCGCTTGACATCAGGTGTGATGGTAGTCAAACGCAAGCCAATTTTTTTTTTTTATGTAGTTGTATGTACCTACCGAAACTGCTTGTCCCGTTCGGTGCAGTAGTATCTGACGACGTGCGCATGCGCATCTGATTCCCTCAGCAGGGTCACTTCGCGGTCCGCGAACGTAAAGCATTCTGGCAGGAGTCGCTTCACTGCTACATCGCGCTTGTCGAACGTACCTCTATGGAAAAAAATAACAGAAAATTGGTATAAAGTACGAACAAATCGTGCGTTAACCTTGCTGTACACCATGGACCACCATGCACCACAACAAAGTTTTCAACCGAATTCAAAACGATTATTGCATTTTCTAGGTACATTCCTTTTCATCAAATAATAGGCTTGCGTTTGACTGCCACAAACGCAAGCCTCT